>CM067381.1:22782812-24034233 GCA_034510155.1 Eucriotettix oculatus | reverse complement strand
TGGAATAATACAGGTTTATTGTAATGCATTCATTAAATAATAAAGCAGTGAAGAATACTGTTAATAAAATGTAAAAGCAATAAAAAAACAAACAAATACAAGTTTGTCAGACAGAATATTGTAATGAAATGATAAGGGAAGACAACAATTGTACAAGACTCTGTTCACCACAAAAGACTGGGTAAAACACCTGTAACTAATTACCAATCTACTCACATCGATGGAACATTCCATTTGCGGTCGTTGCTTACGGATGTTCTTGGGTTGCAAACTGCAGGTGGCCGAAGCCACGTCTTCTACAGTGGGGGCGTTCATTTCCTCTTCTGTGGGCTGCTTCTTGTTGGAATACTGACAGCGTTCTATGAGGAGTAGTTCGTCTGCAAAGGAAACAGTCGACTCTATTACAATTAGCTACTGTACTTCTTAAATAAAGCTATTAAGTATTTTGAACATTTTTTGCTTTGATATTAATAACTACTCTTCTATCACTACCAATATTTTGAGAGTACCGTTCTCGGTGAGTCCCTCTTCTCGAAGGGAACATTCTCCGTGCAGCGGCCTGTAGCCTGCAGAGACCAGGACCAGCTTGAAGTTGTTGGCCAGCTTGATGGAGTCGAGAGGGTTGCAAAAGTGACAGATGGCCATGGTCTTGAGCTTCTCGACACTCGTCTCCGGGTTGACGTCGACCCTCCAGACGCCGCCTTCCACGAAGACCACGCAAAGCTTGACCAAATCGCCGCTAAAGATGTTTGTGTCCGAGACGAGCATGCTGCTTCGATCCGTGTCAGACCTGCTAACCACGTTAAATAACCTCGTCCGTCCTTTCACGATCTTCTCTTGAAGCCAATTGAGCATGAAAGACGTTCGCTCCCACTCCGCCCGATGTCATCATTAACCTCGACGAACTAACTTTCTTTCATCTCCCCTTCGACCAGCAGCTGACAGCCACGGAACAACCGTCGCCACAGATATCAATCAAGTTGCATCTCTGGCCAAAATAGAAACTATCCATATACACTCGGAACATTAATTCAATATCGCAGATAACACAATGTTAATTAAAGGCACCAATCCGATAAGACAATGTTCTCATTGCAAACTTAAATGTCATCTTTAACTTTTCATTGAGAATGATATAATGTTATATGTAATAAGTAATACGATGATTTTATATTATGAGATGGTTTAGTAATGTGGTGAGAAATTTTCTATAGTAAATTTCTCATAAAGATCCACAGAAGTTATTGTGGGTTGAAAGACCTTTGGAGTTGTCAATCCGCGTGTTTCAAAGTTGATTTTAGTTCAACGAATTTTCCTCGAATCTTTTATTCTTATATATGTAAAATTTAGTATTCGCAAACTGACATACGAAAAAGTTTAATATTTGCGTTTCATGAAAACTCCGCCGGAACGGATTATATCATTCGAATTTTTAAATGAAACAAATATTTCTGGTTCATTAGTGCTTCACTCTCCTCAGGAAAATAAGGAAATTTAAATGGTTTAAATTTGATCCGTTGTAAGTATGACACATTCGTCTTCCGATATATACTGTCTTTTCTTTTTACACATTTAGTACTTGGTTAATATGCGTAACCAGCTCGACAAATGCAGTAAGTATCTGGTTATTAAAATATATCAGACGTGAACATATACACGATTCAAAATTTATAGGAACAAATATATGAACTGTTTTAACAATTAAAAATTGATTCCCATCTCAAACAAGGTCTCTTTTCAAAGTATTTAATATTGCCATTTAGAGTAATGTTCACAATATGTAATATCCAGTTACTAGGAAAATTGTGAAGTATACGTTCGTGCTGGTGTAATTTTCGTGTGCTGAGGGTGCCAAGGTCTTTACCTTTTCCGTAATGTTACTGAAATCCTATTGAGATGTCAAACCATATTCTCACCTCTGTTTCACACCATTGCCATTGATGTAAAACTTTCCTATCTAGTTCTACACCATTGGCGTCCTTTGACATTATGGACTCGGAAGTGGCATGACATGACATGAGTTTGTCGGTATGGATGTTACACCGCTGATGAAAGCAGTCAGGTGCGGGAACCTTGAAGAGACCAGGAAACTTTTGAAAAGTGGAGCAGACCTCACAAAGCGGAGTTCCTTCGGTGAGGCTTTGGACTGTCTCGTGAGCTTTTCGTTACAGATTCTTACCTCTGCATGTTCTCAGTATGTACAAATTAATTAGTTGTAAAAAATGTCAAAAAGAGAGAGAAGCTTTAAATTGAGAATAATACAGTAATTTTTAGAGGGGCCTGATATTTTGAAAAAATCTTAGACTCTTTAGCCATTAGAATAATATATAGCATATATCTCTTTATGGTAACTTATGTAGTTGATGTTTGCTGAACAGAATTCCAGTTGTGACTGTACAGATAAATTATTGTGACTTATATTCTCTGCATTATCTTGACCACAATTGTACAGTGTGGACCTGGATTAGTTTAGATTCACTGCATACTTTGTAATGTCTTTATGTTATTGTTACTTTTTCGTGTAATGCAGGTGAAATCCTACAGTTAATACATAAAATAGTTATAATGTTAATTATATATTGGATAAGTGACGAAGTCACGCATTTGATAATTAGATAGAAAGAAAGATAGAAATATTTGGGAGAAAGGCAGGAAATTCGCTCTTTGAATCATATGTACGGCATGGAATCATTCTCAAGGAAATACATATGTTAAGCGTAGAAGGGAATGGAAGAAGGAAGAAAAACTGAGAAAATTCGATGTGGCTAGGACTCGAACCTGGGTACACGAAATCAGCAGTGTATCGCCACTTAAGCCGCGGCGTGCGTCTTACCAACTCCGCCACCACATCGAGTATGACCAACCGAACAGTTTTCAGTCTATATATTAGGTTGTCAAGTTAGGATGGATAGAAAAGAGGGATAGAAGAATTAGGAGCATCCCTTAAGGATAAATTATATATTGGATAAGTGACGAAGTTACGCATTTGATAATTGGATAGAAAGAAAGATAGAAAGATTTGGGAGAAAGGCAGGACATTCACTCTTCATATCATATGTATGGCATGGAATCATGATCAAGGAAATACATATGTTAAGCATAGAATATATGACACTGTCATGTTAATTAAAATGATTAATTAGGAAAGGAAAGAGAGAGAAAGTAGGTGACTTACCTGAGATTCATAGATGGTAGACACACTGTGACATTTGGAGTTCTTAAAATTTTCGGAGGCACCGCCCCCTTCATCAGAAAATAAGGAAGACAAAGCTCTGAGCAGAGAATAATTTAGAGGACTTTGACCAAGAGAAGGGATAGATTAACAGACCACGTTCTGAGCCATGAGTGTTTTCCATGAAACTTGTAAAAGTTCAGTATTTTAATATGATTGACAGATATGACTGAGAATAATCATTCATTGGTATTGTCTGTGCTTTTTTCATTAATCATTTAGAATAGTTCTGTTACAGTACTATGATGTCTCACTTTTTGTCTCTGTCAAGGGATTGACCTGTTGGTGTTGGCATGTGCCAGTGGTAACAGAGAAACCGTTCAAGTTATTTACCAGGAACTTGAGAAAGTTGGTGTGGAGGACTCACCCGATTTGGGCTTGGCAGTACGGACTGCAGTATTATTTGGCCACGAGTCGGTGGTGGACTTCTTGATCGAACAGAAATGTGACCTCAATGACACAGACAAGGATTCGGGTAAGAAATGTGATATGTAGAATTTTTGCTGATAAACTACACTGGAGTGTTCTGCAATTATACACTGGTAAGTAATAGGATCGAGGTGAGGTACTCGTAGAAACGTAGATGAGTGACGAAGATGAACTCTGAAATAGGTGTGAAACAGCAAAATGGCATGCATCAGAATGAGAAATTGAAATGGCTTATATGTAAGTTACAAGCAAGGACGAGCATGAGGGAACTTATTGAAATTGGAGGTAGGGAAAGAAAAGTAGAAAAAATGCTTAGAGGACACTCAAATGAACGATGGTAGAGGGGCAGCTTTCTAAATTTTGCATCAGTATATACAAGAAATTTCAAATTGCCAGATTATACTTGTAATTAGTGTTTGACAATGATCTATGTTATAATTTAAGGAAAAATGTAAATCACAACTTTTCAGGATAAGTATGCAAGTTTTTTGGAATAGATTTGACAAATTATTGAGTGCAGTTTGATTAAAAAGTGGGGTTTACCAACTATAAACATATTTATTTTAATTTAATAGAGCAATAAAACTTTTCTTCTTTCTATATTTACTTCTAGTTGGAACAATTCTAATGTAAGAATTTATTGTTTGGTCTGAATATAATATTGCAGCAAGGAATTTAAATTCTTTTATATACTGTTTAGATTAATAATCATAGTTTGTAAATATAACTAGACTTGAATGCCCAAGTGGCATTATTATGATATAATGATTTGCTCAGTCAGTTTATAGTATTGTGTTTGAAACATACAACAACCAATTATTTCACAAAAATGAATAAAATTGTAAAAGGCCACAGGATTGAAATATGTGTTAAAAAAGTATATTTGAACATCTCAATACTTTGCTTTTGTTTCAAAATTTTCTCAAATATTTGATATTTTTAAAAATATTTTCATTAATTCTTATTTATATTGTTTGCCTGCGTATAAATGAAACATTATTATTTAACTTCCAGGAGTTACGGCTCTCATGTTGGCAGTTTGTAATGGTTCAACTCGTATGGTTTCTTTGTTGTTGTGCCATGGAGTGGATCCTCATGTCTGTAACAAGCTCGGTCAAACAGCTTTAGATGTTGCGGCTGTGAGGAAATGTCCAGGAATAATTCCATTGCTTCAGAGGTCAAGCACTCCTCTCACTCATCGTCGGACATGTCACATTCCCATACTCAAATTCAAAATCCCTCTCATAACACGCACTGAAGAACCACCACAGAGTCTCAAGATTGGTGACATCCAGAAAATTTCGACTCCAAATTGTGCTGGACCGAAAACGTACGACATGGTATTTTCGAGCCCTATTTCTCCGATCAAAGGAGACCTGACGTGCAGGTTGTCCCCTTCTCCACTGAAATTGCAGGACAGTTTTCTTTACCCTTCATCACAAATGACAGCTCATAGTGGGACTAGCAGTGCCAGCTTAAAAAGACTCAAAATTGACTTGATGGGGTTGAAAGTAGACACCTCTTCACTTTCCCCAGAGTTTGGCTACCAAAGTGGTCCCTCAGGGTTGCGCCTCAGTTTATCACCTCACTATTACAGCTACGACATGGACAGACAATCGAGGAGAAACTTGACTTTCAGCGAGAAAATAGACTTGCTGGACAAACTCGAGCCGAACGCCGTACGAGAGCATCACTCGAAACCTTTGTGGAGGTCTTTGTCCAACAGGTAAGTGATGTGCCAGTCCTTGAGAGGGAGTGGATGTGCATGCTGTTGATGGTCTCTCTCACAGGTTGCAGGTCATAAAGAAGAGGAGGAGGAGGTGCGGATACCTGCTGTGCAGACAAGTACACCATCACACGACATCGTCCCCCATTCGTGCCTCTGTGTCTCATCCTGGATTCTGTGTCGGGTAAAAATTCTATTTGCATAATAACAAAGCCTCAATTAAATAATCATACAGGCATCAGAAAGTGTTGCCTTCTAAAGTACAACATTAACAATCTACCAGTTTGGTTAGATTCAGGGAAACCCCAAGAAAACCTGCATCAGGTAACCTCATGTAGTCTGTTACAAAAAAAATTCTACAGTTTTCCCTGGATCTCTTTAGGCAAATCGCCGGGTAGGACCCAGGGGCCTTTTGCTACCTTCCACACACCCCGTTTTCAATTTCCTTCCTATGCTATTAAAAGGGAGTTGCCTGTTTCAGGATTACCGTTGTGCAGCATGTTACCTCTCCTACTTTTTTTCTCGTGTTTCAATTGCAGAAAAGGAGCAATAGAATATGATTCGCTGTGGAAGGGTAGTGAGGTCAGCGGCAGGTATGATGCAGTGTCCGACATCTTGAGGGTGAACCATCTGGGCCAGTACGTTCCTGCATTCAAACAACATGAGGCAAGTGTAACGTGGATTCTGTGACACTTATCTCCTTTTGTCCAGTCTATATCTATATCTATGTTTGTTTAGTCTCCTTTTCAAAATTTATTTTTGTTACTTACACTTTGTTATAAGGTACATTCACCCGCAGGATACAGAGAGAGTGAGAGTCCTTGTGAAACTGTTTCTATCGTGCGATATTTTTATTTTCTAGATTCGCGACGCGTCGTCGCTTTCCGTTAATTGTATAATTTGCCTGTGGCTGTCTGATGTTGTTTGAATATTTATTAAATTTGGCAATTTTCTACGTAGTTGTTATGAAATGAAAGAGATTACGATTATATGAGACAGATCGATTTGGCGACACTCGCGTCCGTGACCGACGGCGACCTCCAGGAGATGGGCGTCGTGGACCAGAGGCACCGCCGCGCCGTGCTGCGGATAGCTCGCCTCATGAGGAACCCTAACAAGACCAGCTCGAGGCAACAATTTTAATTCAGCCACTGAATACATTTTCAACTATAATGTGTCAAATGAAACAATTTGTAAACTTAATTACAACAGAGTAACGCTTCCCTCTGCTCCTAAATCACTCGTACATGTATTGTATTTTTGTAAAAATTAAAAAAAAGTCTTAAAACAAAGATTATATTTAACGTAGACCTGGAGAGATTATTTTTCGAGGTTGAGGTGTCTCATGACCTTGTCGACGAGGTCCGACTTCTTGTCCTTGACCTTGCAGGGCACCATCTGGCGTCTCAGCCAGTTGACCAACGTCGCCGTGTTCGCCTTGATCAGGTCCTGGTTCCGGGCCAGGGCTTCCACGTCCACGTCCGTCTGCACTTGCGGTCGAGAGCGAGGTTTCTTGCACGAGGAGTACTGTCGGGACGAGAGGCCACAGTCACCCACCTACCTACCTACCAGAGAAATGAATGTCAGACTTACCACGGCGGAGGCCGGCGTCGTCTGCGCGCTCCTCTTCACGTTCAACTCTCCGGTCACCGGAGACCTTTCGATCTTGTGCGAAATGAACTGGAACGGCACCATGTAGTTGCTCCCCTGTAACGAAACGTAACACAATAATTAAGAGAAGACGCGGCCTACTGCTGACGAGGACCTGACGTAGTCTCACGTTGACACGATTCGGTAATCCTCCGCTTGAAAGCGCCGACACGTCGGAGGAGCTTCCGAAGGCCGGCGACGGTTCCTGCCGATTTCTTCTCGTCTTAAATATCGGCACGTGTCGAGGTGTGACCGTTTCGTCCTCGTCGGCCATGGTTTTTAATTCTTGGTCGTGAAGAAAAGTTGGCTTGATAAATTCTGGCTTGATGGCGGTGGGAGCCTCTTTCCTCGTCAGAACAACTGGAAAGGTTTCCATTTTCATGGGGTCCTGTAGCAAAAAACCCAGAATGTCGGTAAATTTATTGAACGTAAAATGTTACACATTTATTTTTTTTAAAATTGACTCTATGTAACACACAAATATAACCTCATGTTTTAACATGCTGATGTCGTAATTAAAAGCAGAATATTTTTTAGGTACACTGCTGAATATGGCCTTCATTTTCACTTATAAGGTTATATTGGCGAGACTTACAGATTTTAAGATTTTGAGTCTAAGTAAAGGCACTTGCTGGAGCACTGCGCTTCAACGTCGGAAGTGACCCGAGTAGATTCCGTAAAATGTCATGAATGATATTGATTGGTTTATTAAGGTTTTCTGATGATGATGTTAAAATTTCCCCTCTGCCACTAATTGTATACTGTTAACAAAAATATTCACATAATGGGCTGTCACCTTAATGGGGTGGGGCTGACGACCCTACTCCAGAAAAACTAAATTGTTGCGAAGATCTCCAAGAAAAAAATTGGACTGCCCCTACACATATGACTGAGGCTCACGAAAAGGTACTCAAAAATGGAACATTAGATGCTGTGGAAACCAGAGAGACGAAGACTAAGAGGGAGGTCCCGGAAATAATGGGAGGAAGGAGTTGAAGAGGATATGAAGATAGTGAGAGTACGAAGATGGAGACACCTGGCAGAGGATGGAATAAAATCGTTGAGAAGGCTAAAACCCACACTGGATTGTAATGCTGTTAAGTAGTAATAATTTACATAATGTAGATGAGTGAATATTATGTTATCATTGCTGAAAGATGTCTTTCTATTTTATTTTATAATCTACAGTTGCTCAAGGCTGATCAGTAATTATATTTCCTATATACACATTTCTCTTAATCTAAATTAATCAAATGCGTGACTTCGTCACTTATCCAATATATAATTTATATATATATATATATATAATTAATGGGGAAAGGACAGAGAGATAGAAAGAAGATGACTTACCTGAGGTTCATAGATGGTAGACACCTTGTGAGTTTTGGAGAACTTGAATTTTCGGAGGCACCGCCCCCTTCATCAGAAGGTTAGGAAGACATTTCCAGTGATCGGCTAGCCGACGACTGAGCAGCCAAAATTTGCTGCTCTGCTGCAATGTCATTTCCTATCTCATATTTATATATATATATATATGAGTCAGGAAATGACATTGTCATGTTTATTAAAACAAATAATGGGGAAAGGACAGAGAGATAGAAAGAAGATTACTTACCTGAGATTCATAGAGTGGTAGACACCTTGTGAGGTTTAGAGTACTTGAATTTTCGGAGGCACCGCCTCCTTCATCAGAAAGTTAGGAAGACATTTCCAGTGATCGGCTATCCGATGACTGAGCAGCCAAAATTTGCTGCTCTGCTAACTTAGGTCGTAAACAATTGACCCCACCAGGTCACCAACTTTCTCTCTCAATGAGGGTCTGGGAAGAGGCAAGGACTTGATGGGGGTTGGGGAGATGCATACTAACACCCCCATCTTGACACACATTCATTCAAACACATCCACCCTTAGAGGTGTCAATATTTTAATATTGATACACACTCTCATACATACATACATACAACCACCATTCAAACAAAAGGCAAGGTATACGCACACACACAGAAGGTTTTATTGTATGTACAATTCCAATGGACTCGTGCTAGAACAACATCATCTAAATTCCTCTCCACTGAAACCCTTAACCTGGTTCCGGTTCATAGATGACATCTTCATGCTATGGATGCACGGACAAGATGCCCTCTCAGACTTCCTCAAGTTCACTTGGAACTATTCCCCGACCAATATCACCTTCCTCAATGTGGACATCCAACTAAATTCAGGCCTCATTACCACCTCTGTCCACATAAAACCGACTAACACCCTTCAGTTCCTCCACTTTTCCAGTTGTCACCCTGAACATACCAAACGATCCCTCCCCTACAGTCTTGCCCTTAGGGGAGCCCGCATATGCTTTACTTTGGACAGCCTAGCGTCCTATACCGACCAAATATTCAATGCCTTCCGGAACATAAATTACCCCACAGACCTCCTCCAAAAGCAAATTACCCGTGCCCTCTCCACCTCCCAAGTAGTCAGTCCCACCCCTAACCATCATACAGAATGTAGTCTTCCTCTAACCACTACCTACTTCCCCGGACTACGTAAACTCAACTCTTCCCTCCGCCTTGCCTACACTGGACTACAATCCAACCCGGACATGAAGAACATCCTCCCGACCATACTACCCACCTGTCCAAGGGTTGCCTTTAGGCACCCACCCAACCTCCGTAATATCCTAGTCAGACCCCACACCCCCAACCCCCACCCACAATTGGTTGCAGACCGTGTGGCAGAAACAGATGCCATGTCTGCCCAATACTCCCACCTACCACGACCTTCCAGAAACCCACCAACAGCACTGCCTACAAAATTAGGGAAAACATAACCTGTCTGTCCTCCCACACTATCTACAAAATAAACTGCACACTCTGCCCAGCCTTTTACATCAGTCAGACAAAGAGACCCCTCCCCGAACGGATTGCCAACCACCGCAGCACAGTAAAACTCCTCAAAACCCAATTCCCCATAGCCACAACACCAACAACTTCAACCAGTGCTTCACACTGACCCCCCTCAAAGCCCTACCTCCCGACTCATCAGGAGCTGAACTCCATCTGTGGGAACTTTCATTTCAGCATGTCCTACAGTCCAGACAAAGCCCTGGACTCAACATCCTATAACTCATTATCTCCAACCCCCCAAAGCACAAGTCCATTGGAATTGTACATACAATAAAACCTTCTGTGTGTGTGTGTATACCTTGCCTTTTGTTTGAATGGTGTTTGTATGTATGTATGTATGTATGTATGAGAGTGTGTATCAATATTTAAATATTGACACCTCTAAGGGTGGATGTGTTTGAATGAATGTGTGTCAAGATGAGGGTGTTAGTATGCATCTCCCCAACCCCCATCAAGTTCTTGCCTCTTACCAGACCCTCATTGAGAGAGAAAGTTGGTGACCTGGTGGGGTCAATTGTTTACGACCTAAATTAGCAGAGCAGCAAATTTTGGCTGCTCAGTCATCGGCTAGCCGATCACTGGAAATGTCTTCCTAACTTTCTGATGAAGGGGGCGGTGCCTCCGAAAATTCAAGTACTCTAAACCTCACAAGGTGTCTACCATCTATGAACCTCAGGTAAGTCATCTTCTTTCTATCTCTCTGTCCTTTCCCCATTAATTATATATATATTGTGTAGTTTGTCATAATCTGAGAGTAGAACTGACAGGACATGTTTAATTAGATGAGTATGGTGAATTGTTAATGGTTATTTATTCCCTCGGACATAGGGAATAGATAATTAGTGAAGTATTATTGTTTATTTATTGTCTAATTAATTGCTGGGGAACACATTTCTTTGTAGGAGTTTCACGGTACAGAAACACACAGGGCATCCACACCAGGATTTAAACCTGGGACACTAACCATTGGACCACAGTACGCCAGCAAAGAACTATTACTTTCAGCTTATTGAAAATGTTACTTCTATCTTTAAAAGTTTATATTTTAAAGGATCTGTTATCAAGAATGAAATTCATATTAAATGAGACCATTTTGAATAAGCTTAAAGACGATTTGTAACAAATTATATTAGTAACACAAAACACATCATTATAAAGGAATGTCAGACCAACACTTTTTTTCTTAAATATGTTATTAGTAATGGTACTAACCTCTCCACATTTCCAGAGCTTTGGCACAGCATAGCCCAGTTTGTAATCCACACCAAATGGACTCCCACAAATTGATGGAATTTTTTGTCTAACATCAGTGAGAAAGTTCTGCAGTACATCCAAGTGATGATTTTGTTTGAGGAACAGCAAAGTTGTAGGTCGCACACAGATGCTGGGGTAAGTGTAAAGTGTTGGACCCAACGGTTGGAAGTACACCGAGTAATAGATTATGTCTTCATCTGACTCAGGAAGACGGTAGCCATACTGTGGACAAGGGGAGAAACAGGTCAGTTCAAATTCGCACAAAATTTACTGGATATAATGATATTACCAAGTTTTTCCAGTGTTGCCGCATGTGTCTGTAGTTGTTAAACAAACAGCCTCGAGGCAAATCCCGAGAGACAGATGCCACTCTCCCCTTCTTCTGGCTTTAAAATAGTGTAAGCAAAAGTTTTTGTAATGACAAATAAAACAAAGAATGTGGTGTCAAAGTAGTAAGAACTAGTTGTGCAGTGTTGTTTACACAGAGTCAAGACTGAACTTCCAGTATCTACACAAAATAAACCTAGTTGATACACCTAAAACAACACTAATGTGGCCAATCATTAAAAACAATGTTTACCATATCTTGTCTTGAATGTCAGCTCTCACTTTGTCTTACCCATAAATGTCATTAGTACTCACCTTGGAAGTACGTGGACCTGTCGAGATTCCAGATGAACATCATTTCTTGAAGAGCTGCTCTGAGTGAAGTTCTGTCCGTGGGGACTTTCAAGGTCTTCCAAGTTGAGAAGAGGCAACCTTACTTTCGCTGGCCAGAGGACCAGAACTACATTATCGTCTAGAAGAATAAAGTAGGTTTGATTGATTTTCTTTGAGGTACAGCTTTTTTCTTGAATTGAATTTAATAGCTTGCCTTTCCTCTTACAATATGTGATATAAAAACTATTGCAAGACAATCTAGATTTTTAAGTTTACCTGTGACAGCAATGTCCAGCTTGATTGCATTCATTGGAGCCCTGCAAGTCAAAAATTCTCTGCCTTGGATCAAATATTCACCGACTTGATTCCATGATGGTGCCAAGACCGCAACCAGCGTGTACCGTAGACAGGCTTCATAGACAGAGTTGGTGACTGGGGTCGGGTTGCTGGCCTGAAAGTGGTAACAATTCTGCACCAGTTACAAATAAGATGGATAATATTTGCAGCATTCCTGTATAAAGTCAATGCTGATAATGATTGCTTAAGATTTTCCGGTTTGTAAAAATCAAAATTCTCCGATTAATTTTTATTTACGAACAACACACAGTCATAGGTGTGGGAAAGTAAAACTTAACAGTTATTTTCCTCATGGCTAAATAAACAAACTAATGTATTATTTGTTCTGTATCAGATGGTCAACATTTTCCTCCCTCAAGTCATTATGATTATAACATCTAACTGCTTACTTACCTTAAGCCTCAACTTCTCTAAATGATGTGAGAGTTTCCCAGACTCATGATACTGGACTGTCGTAATGATGTGAATCATGGAGTAAGATCCAAAGACTGGAGATGCAATTATATCAGGAACATGAAATATCAGTTGCCTAAAGTGAATAAAAGAATTCATCAAGGAAAAAAATATGAAACATTCATTTTAATGCACAATAATATTAATAACAGAAGAGCTAACTTTTGTTCATAGCCTGCCATGTGGTTGTTACAACTATTTTTAATATATAAATTTTCATATTGCTTGTATAAAATTCTTAACTTGTCAGCATATAACTGAAATCACTGAAGTACAAAAAGTACTAGATTCTCTAAATGGGAGTAATGTCAAACAATTTAAGTTGTATAAAAAGTTGATACTATAACTGTATGTTAAACGCTGTATGTTTATTTGCAACTGTCTGATTCTTTCTATTTAAAGAGACTAGTAGCTGTAATAAACAGCTCCTACAGAGACAGAAACTAAACATACAAGAACAAGAAACTAATCATTTGTTTACTTTGAGAAATACTAAGAAATGATTCAGGAAGGGAGACCATCTAATATATATTTGAGATTGTTCAACAAAATTCTAATTTGTTTGATTTGTCTTAGAAATGAAATCTGAACACTTGGAAACATGTAATAGAGAAGAACACAATCTTTGGTCCTACCATTATAAAATTAAGAGATAACCCTACCAGGGTGGAGAGTTATCTTCCATCCTCTGATTGGTGCTGTGAAAGGAAGGGAAAACTGCTTAGTTACAATATTTTAATTAATCTGAAAGGAAGGGAAAACTGCTTAGTTACAAAATTTTAATTAATCTGAAAGGAAGGGAAAACATTCACTATATTACAAAAGTGTCAATGATAAAGGCTATAAATTAATTACAAAGTTGGGAGGGGCTTAATTGTGATGTATTAAGTTTGGATGATAACTTTCCTCTTTAGCCAATTGCATTTAAAATACAATAAATGGCAAAAGTTGTGTTACTACTACACCTTGGGCCACTTATGAAACTATACCATTTATCGTATTTTAATTACAATACATTAGTGTTGATATATAAATAAAACTTCAAGCGCTGGTAAAGAACTACATTTTGAAGTAGTCGTATTTTTAATTTTAATATTTACGAACCTGCATTTTAGTATTTGGCAATGGTACGCTGATTTATTGCAAGGGCCGAATTTCTCATCCTCGGGATTGAATCTGGCTATTACTGTAAATCTACAAAGTTCGTCCTTCTTCCGAACTGACGCAAATAAAAGGACCCTGTCCGATTCGTTCACAGTTTTCATTTTTGTTACGAACAATGTGAACAAAGACGCGACGACCACCGATTTCTATTTCAAACTTGGCGGCTTTCCTCAGAGTCTACAACTTTCTAACTCGGAGACTATGCCATCAGAAGCGGGTTCCGGAAACTGTTGGGAATAGTTCCTCATTTATAAATAATATATATAATTTATAACAAATAAATAGCACAGTTACGTCGAGAGGAAAAAAATCTATAATTTTACATATAGTATATATAGTAATCATTTGGCCGATAGGTTGAATTGTGGAATTTAGGTACTGTTTAAACACCAAATTATTATTAACAGATTCAATAAACCTACACATTTGCTGAAGAAAATTCAATACATAATATTTTGAGATTAATCTGACTTAATATTAGAAATAAGTACAACAAAGAACCAAAAGTCATAAATAGAATAATTTTACTTTTTCGATCTGTTTTCCCTCATTAAGGTGCTTCAAGTTTCTGGTAAAGGTTTTATTTGTAACATCCGAAAGTTGGGTGACGAAACGTCTTATTTTGAATTAAAATTATTCTATTTATAACTTTTGGTCCTTTGCTGTATTTATTTATAATCTTATGTCAATTAATCTCATTAATTTGTTTGTAAATAAATGTTCCTACTGATCGGATGTAATATATATATATACATTTGATGGTAATGAAATTTTTTGAATATTCATATGCAAGAGTGTATCTGAATAATTAATTTAACATATATTATTTTCTCAGTTTATATTCTATTTTTTAATTTTTTTTTTGTTCAAGTCATTGTGTGTATTACAACTCATTACGAGAAAATAAGTAGTGAGAACTCACCAAAGAATATTGGAACTCACAAGAGTTCGTGGTACACATTACGTTCTAATTTCTTACAAATAGTAATATTTTGTTTAAATGAAAGACGCACACGTAGATAAACGCCTTTTTCTTCCGATTCGGATGAAATGTTGTAGTCGAGAAGAGCGACGCTGACAAAACGTTGCCACTGTCGTGGAGTGAGGTTAAATTACTGAGAACTGGCCCTTTTACACGTGTATTTGCTGGGAGACTTTCGGGAAATGGTTCTGTATTTTACTAGCACAGGTATTAATCATTTTCTCTATACTTCAACATAGTAATTTCTTTAACTTGTGATAAAGTTGAAATATATGTCAAAACGAGCATCGATACTGAACTTGTGGAAAGTAAATTTTAACTTGTAATACCATGAGCAAAAAAGGTTAGGTTTGTCGTATTAATTTTTTACTTGAAATGAATGACTAAGGACACCGCGAAATAATTGAACAGTGCAGTTTTTAAGAATGTAGTGTTTTTCAATTTTTATAGAATCATTCTCTTGAGTAACATAAAGACATTTCAGTGTAGTAGCAGTCCTTCCAATGGAGCTCTTTTCTTCTGTTGTTACAGTTGTTTCCCCACCTGTAAAGCTGTTTATGGGAGTTGACAAATATGAAAGTGAGTATCTGACTCTGCCACATATATTTGTAAATTAAGTACCACTAAGGCTGATATTCTTTCTTAGCATATTTATTTTCAACAATATTTTTAACAGGGCGAAGATTGTAAAAGGCAAAACACTTTATATTTTAGATACGTCAATATCTTATATTAACTATATATTATTATTTGTTGTAAGCTATAGTTAGGGTATTATTTTTTGCCATAGATGAAGAACTCATCAAATGGGGTTGGCCAGAAGATGTCTGGTTTCATGTGGACAAGTACACCTCTGCCCATGTTTACTTAAGATTGCAACCGGTAAGATTGTCATTTTTCTTCAATTTCTCTCATAAATTTTCATGTGAGGAAATGAGAAGGTCTATATCAAAGAAACAGGATAACATTATCCACTTGTTCACAGTACAATAGCTTCCCTAGATAAAATGGGCTAACAACTGCTTTGATACTTCTGTACTCCTAACTTCAACCAAACTTGTCCTGCTGTATCCTTTGTCTCTCTCTACTGTTCCCTCATGTCACAGCCTTTATTCATAAGGAAAATAGCCAAATGAGGTTCTTATAACAGAACTTCAGTGTGCAGCACAGACCGAATTTGTGATGTGGACAGGAAAGTGAGAAGGATTGGTTGCCTTACGTGTAATATAGGAGCGGTGTCAGTATTTTGGAAATATTCAGAGTTACGCATGCACTTTACTGTCCATATTAATTATCTTGACAATATCACAGAAATAACCCTTGTACTCGGTAGATCAACTGACGTGGTTGGTTCCAAATGGTTAAAGTTCTTGTCAGGTAAAGCAGTAAATCTGGGTTTTATTCTGACCACATTTTTAAGTTTCATTATTTCTATTATATATATGTTTGTGTGTGTCAGGAAATGATAGTCAGGTTAATTAAAACAATTACAGGACAGGAAGGAGAGAAAGTAGGTGACTTATCTGAGGTTCACAGATGGCAGGCACCTTGTAAAGTTTGAAGTTCTTTAAATTTTCGGAGGCACTGCTCCCTTCATCAGAAAGTGAAGAAGAAATTTCCAGTGATCGACTAGCCGATGACTGGAAATGTCTTCCAAAGAGTCATTGGCTAGCCGATCACTGGAAATGTGGGACTGGAGTAAGTAATGTATTATGCACGTTTCTACAACAGTAATGCCTTCACAAAAGAAGTGTGTCACATGAGACACAAATTTCGAAAACCAAGTAATTGAGAAATTATTTATGGTGTTGGTTCAAAGCAAGTACCAGGAAGAAGTAATGATATTTCCTTTTAAATTTACTCCTGACATGCCTTTCACTTGCACAATTTCTCCATAAATGTAAGTTCATTTCACAAACTAATATTATTTACGTGGAATTTTGTTGTGTACCTTCAGAGTATGTTGTCACAGCTTTTGCTGTGCATTTATTTTCAAGATATTGCATTCAGGGTATGATGTAATTAGAATGACATATTTGCTATGCTCTTGTGGGTCGGGCTGTGTGAGGCAGGAAAGTTAGCTGGAGTTACCAGACTAGACCAGTTCCATAAAATGTTCAGAAATGGTGACAACTTGTATATGAAGTTTAATGTCTGCTAATTTCACACATTTTTAGGGCCAGACTATAGATGACATACCCACATCGGTGTTGGAGGATGCCGCACAACTCGTGAAGGCCAACAGCATCACAGGAAATAAAGTGAATGATGTGGACGTTGTGTACACCATGTGGTCTAACCTAAAGAAAGTGCAGAGCATGGAGGTTGGCCAAGTGGGATTCTACAAGGACAAAGAGGTAGGATTTGGAGAAACATTATCTGAATCTCTTGTGTGGATTTACAGTCTTCATTGTCATATCATTTTGGAGAGAGCAAAAATAAACCTCTCCTCAAATTTTAACAGGTTCGTAAAATCAAGGTGGCGAAGCGCAACAACGAGATAGTGAACAGACTGAATAAAACAAAGGAGGAGGAGAAGCCAGATTTCAGAGCAGAGCGGGAACAGAGGGACCGGAGTGAGCGGGAAGACAAGAAGAGGACGCTGAGAGAACAGCGGGAGAAACAGAAAGAAGAGGAGAGACAGAAGCAGGAAGAAGCAGAGCTGAGGTAATGCAATTATTTCATAGTGTGTATGTAAACTTCATGATGGAAGGAATTGTCGTATGAACTAATTTGAACATTTATCATCAATCGTGACAGTTTTGTTTTTTCCTTTGTCTTTTAGGAGTTACAGTACATTGATGAAGAGCGAGAACATGAAAACCAACAAGTGCACGGATGGATATGACTCTGATGATTTCATGTAACTTTGAGGAATGCTACAGCACCCCAGGAAGAATGGAAATGTCAGTCAGTTGTGTGTGTACGGAACTTTTCTTCACTTGAACGACTCGTGTCTGTGATGTAGCATACAATAAATCGCTTCAGTGGTTTGCTACCTAAATTAGAAACTGACAGTTGTTATTAAGAAGTGGAATTTTAAAAATCTAAACTATAAGTAATTAAATAGATATTGGACATTTATTTTAAATCAATTGTGTACATCTTATCAGAACATTCCACAATTTTTATTAATAAGACCGCATATTGTCCCCCTTTAATAATCATTCTTAAATAGACTAAAAATGGCTTCATGGGAACTATAATGTAAAGAACATCTAATATATAAATGTAGCCTTTGAGTTTCTCACAATCCTTGCCCACATTAATCAAATAACTACTATTGGTAATTCAGTGGAACTGTTTTACTTGGCACTTGTTCACTGTATTTCACTTTAAACTTCTGTACCAAATTAAGTCTATTGTGGCAGAAGGAATACTGAAATCTCCTTCATACAGGAGTCTAAATGATGGATCTGTTATGCTTCTTAAAAATGTAATATCTTTATTTACAATTCACACCAACTAATGCTACATTTAACTCTCTGGCGATGCCAGGTGAATGTTAACAGAAGACAAAGCATCAGTAATCCACGAGGGATACTTTCCGTCACTGTACACTTTCAGCATGAAGTCACACACAAATTCGGGAAACTTCTTTTCCTTGATACTGTGTCTGATGGACTTCATCAGGTGCATCTGTAAAAATGTAATAAAAACTTGAAATTATGTTTAGTGTGCATATCTAATTTAAAGAAGGGTTCGTCTAGTCACCTGGAAGGCAATGTTGTGCACGGTGAGGTGGTGGCAAGCCACAGACTCAACGGTCACGATGGAATGTAGGAACGCCCTGTTGTACCTTCGGCAGGTGGCACATTCACAGTTTTCGTCGATTGGTCTGAAGTCCTTTTTGTAGATCTGGTTCCTCAGGTTCAACTGACCAGAGTCCACAAGAGCACAACCAAATCTCTGTAGTTAAAAAATGAGAATCTATGATGGTTTTCTTTTGGTATTCTGACTACTAGTCATTTCCTTGACTTTGTCTCCCACAAACTATGGACCAAGTCTACTGACCGCTGTTCTCGTGGGGAAGACGCAGTCGAACATGTCGACTCCAAGGGCGCTGCACACGACTAGGTCCACCGCGAAACCCACACCCATGAGGTAACGTGGTTTCTCCTCGGGAAGGATGTCTGTAGAAAGGTGTACCATCTTCCAAAACTCTTCTTTGCTCTCTCCTCCACTGGAAGAACAAAACTGTTCATAAGATTATAGACACAAGTGCTAGAAACATACATTTTCCACCATTACCTTAGCCCACCAATGGCGAAGCCATTAACATCTCGCTGAGTCAACTGCTTGGCACATTCTGAACGGAGCTCTGGGTCCAATCCTCCTTGAACAATTGGAAATATATTCTGACAGTCAGGCTTCCTGTGAGCTTTGAGACAGCGGTCCAGCCACCTCGTTGTCCTGTCAAATGAAATGGCACTGTTAACAGACTTCTGTCTTTACAGAAGCCGCAGAAGTTGTCAGAAGACAGACCTGTGCATAGCTTCCTCGACTCTGGGCCCGACGGTGGTTGTTTTCACAACATCATCCAACTGCATGATGATGTCGGCGCCAATAGCGTTCTGGATGTGGATAGAGTTTTCTGGAGAAAGCATAACCTCACTTTCTAAAGTAAAGTTAAATGAAGATTATTAATACAAAACATTTAAAGCATAACCTCACTTTCTAAAGTAAAGTTAAATGAAGATTATTAATACAAAACATTTAAAGACAGCTATGAAACAAAAATACTGTGCCAAAGTAGAGTATATTACCTTACAAACCCCAGTCTCTCCACCCACAAACACTTCAAAATCCCATTTAGAACATGACACAGAATTAAAGAAAATATAACCTGCCTCTCCTCTCATACAATCTGCCCATCCTTTTACATTGGTCAGACATCGAGCCACAACACTGATAATTTAAACCAGTGCTTCATACAAATCCTCCTCAAAGCCATATCACTCAATTCTGTGCAAACTCTCCTTTCAACACAACTTGCAGTCAAGGCATAGCCCTGGACTCGACATCCTCCCCAACTGACCACCCATAATTGCAGAAGTTTGTGTGTACCCATTTTATCGTGTATGTGTGCGCTTCTCAACCCCCCCATTAATTCTTTGCCTTTTCCCCAATCTTCATTGAGAAAAAGTTAGTGGCCTGGTGGGAATGGTTGTTTAACAGCAAAAGCTGGCCACACAGCAATTTTGACTGCTTAGTCAACAGCTGACTGTCACTCGGAATGCTATTCCCAAGGAGGGGTGGTTGCAGATTCACAAGCGAGCTTTACAATTCAGATAAACCACCACTTGTCTCTCTCTTTCCTGTCTTTATTGTTTTGGTTAAGGTCCCATCAAACTGATTTGTTTGTAAACCACAAAATGTTTACTCACTGTCATATGGGGATTGAAATTTCACTCCTTCTTCAGTAATTTCAGCCAGCTTCAACAGCGATACCATCTGGAAACCACCAGAATCAGTGAGGAGTGCCCTCTTCCAGTTCATAAACTTGTGCAGGCCCCCTGCCTTTTCTATAATTGCCGGTCCCTGTAAAATGTATTCCAAGGAAAATTATATTAAGTTTCCAGGTGTGTTGGAATACCAGTAACATTTGAAATTCAGAGAAAAAAGGTTGAATTAACAATTTCTGGAGACCTTCATGAGCTGACAACCGAACAGTTGCCACATCGTTTTCACCATATAAGAACTACAGAGGTGGACTTTAAAAGTTTGTAAGGGAAATCTATAGCTGCAAACTAAAAAGAGAATATCTCCACCAAAAAGCTACCACCAGTAAGGGTTGAACCTTTATAAGTGACTAAAGTGAATGTCATTCATTCACACTGCTTAAAACAGTTTATCAGTAAAGAATCCTTGGTAACATTACATATAATGCATATGACACAGATAAAGCTGTGTCTTTAAATTTAATGTAGTACTATGAGTAAACTTTTAAGTTGGTCTATTTATTGACGAGATAACTTACGGGTCTGGTCCCAAGGTGGTACGTATTTCCCAGTATTATCTGACAATTTAGGTTTTCCAGCTGTTGAGGAAGCAGCCCCTTCAATGTACCCTGGAATTTTAAAGATTTATTTAAGCAGCGTTGAACAATTGGACATAAGATATTTTAGCCAAATTTGAACATAGTGACACTATAATCTGTGTTTAAGTAATAACTGCATTTTGACAACAATGTTAGGTAATCGGTTAATTGATGTGAATACAGATAAACTAGATCTACAAGGGAATATAATGTAAAGACAGAAAGGAAGGAGTGATAGACATTGTTCTGAGGTTTCCCTTGGAGGTGTGCAGTTGCTCGGTGATATTTTAACAGCATGATGGAAACCGGAAAACATTTATGAATAGGATAAACCTAGTCCTTCGACAGCTTTGTTCAGTATTTTCAAAGAGTCAGGAGTATAGGCTGAAGACGACATCTCTTGAACACAAAAATAAACTTGGTTCAGTCTAGATGGACTCCAAATTTGGGACAAAACACTTGACATTATATTTAGACTCGAATTCGTCGTTCAATTTCAAATACAAATCGAAGTTCGATGTGAATGACCGATACAGTGGTGTCTAGTTTTCTTTTATTACACAAAAAAAATGAAAAGCTTTTTAATAATTTTAGTATTTCTTCGCGTTGGAGTATCTGCTTGATTAATACTTACCCCATTGTCATCTGTTGACTGCCTTTTCACGTGAAATCATTTTAAAAATAGTTATTTGTATTTAAAATCAATACAGTTGTGAGCGGTATGTGTGAGGGGGAAACGTTTATGGGACGGTTAATACAGAAAAGTCACACGTGTGCACGTGAAGTGGTGATAATATTACCTGCGTGCCCACGGGCATGAAAACCGGAGTGTCGACGACTTGGTGAGGAAGCCGCATCACAGCTGTCCTCGCCTTCGACACAGGACATTTCTCCAGGACGCTAAACAGCAGCGGCGACTTCACATTGCACGGCGCAGACATTTTGCCGCAGGTCATTGTGGGAACTCGCAGCGACAAGATGGCGGCAGCCGACGAAGAACCTTTCATCCACAACCAGAAACTGTACTCTGAAGAGAAACTGGTGTGGGTCCCCCTGTCCCTGACGCTCGTGGAATATCCGCAAGGTAACTCTCCTCTTCCACGAGCCAACAATTAAAAATGTACTTTTTTCTGTTTTAATTTTTATACGGTATGCTACTCGGGTTGTAGTACTACCCGTCCCGAAAACGTCCGGAGAAAATATTAGGATCATGTCAGGTTACAGTGACACTAAACACAGAAAATTATTTAATCTACTTAACTTCAATCCGCAAAGCCCCTCCGTCTCATCTTTCCGGGTGACTCGTCGTGAGGAGAAAGGTTACTGGGACCGTAAGCAAGCTGTTGCCTACGTGTCAGGTCACCTTGCCATAATCTAGCTAAATTAAATGTTTCTACTCACTATTATGTATTTGGCATGTAGAGTTACTCCGTAAAGTTTCAACGGCTGGGTGGAAACCCTAGCACAGTTAACAAATTATTGTATAAATTAACAGCCATATTCCTTTAAAGCTGTCAATTCACTATTTCAACACCAGATTTCACTTAAAGTACTTGAGAGAATGGAAAACTTTTCTTTGTAAAAGAATTAAAAATCTAACGTGGTAGATCAGTTAACTGTGGTGCTTCGCAATAAACATCTCATAAGCGTATTTCCTACTTGGTGGTGATTACTTCATATTGATATGTGATCTTTGTAGTGTGTTATAATAGTAAGACAGATCAAACGTATTTTTTCATTGTGAAACGGTTAAAAAGTAGTTCTATACTGTTTCCCAATGAAGGAATTGATGACATAACTTTCTTTAAAAGGCTTCATAATGTTTGCTTGAGCCCCTTAGTTATCATAATGAGTCAAATAGTTTTACACAAGTTTATTACACTATTATATGATAGCACATGCTGATTATTTACATTTAGTTACTGTAATGCAATCAATTAATGCATAGATCTACAAATTCTTTTACATATGAGTGGCTAAGTAAAAAATGGCTAGTTCAGTTTCAAATGATATGCAATCATAATGCACACTTTTCTTAACACCAATAATTTAAATATGGTTCAACGATTTCCTAGGTGCGAAAGTATTTAGTTGAGTCACTGCCAGTGGCAGCTAGTACACGTGAGCTACAGCACATAAATTAATTTAGGGGAATTATTTGTTTAGTAATTTTAAGATACTTTAAAATAATCATATTTTAAGAGTTAATTTCTGCTTTGATTTCAAAGACTTTATACTGCCAGCCTTCCAGTTGGCCCCCTTCTGCATACATCTGGGCTACATTCTTTATGGCATGAGAATCCTGTCTGGAGTGAAAATGTGCAGTATTACCTTTTAATCCCCCTTGACGTCCCACAAACAAAAGAATTATGTGAGCTACAAAAAACTCCGCACCAAGCAGAGCGGGCATGCTATCACGGCTGAAGGCTACCTTATCAGATTATGGTTTATGGACTTGTGGTTTATTAGAATTAATCAAAGGTTATTTAAAAGAAAAAAAAAACATTTAACAGTTCATGAACCTATAGATGTTGTAGTATTAATATCTCTCATTAAAATTGTTCCTTGGGGTAATGTTGCACCTTACTTTAAATATTCATGAGCCACCACTGGTCACTGTACATAATTCAGTAAACCAGATAAGTCCCTTGCTGTTCTGTGTAAATCTATTGCCCACTACAGTTAAAGTGATAAGATTTTATGTGGCAAACTGATCAAGATGATGAAGACACTGGCTGTGCTATACCAACCATCCAGCTATTGCCAGAAAAAATTTCTTGTGGCATGCTACTTTATACAGTAAAATATAATTAGTAAGTTTTATTAATGTTATCAATAAGTAATTAATGAATGTAGACTTTCCCAGAGTAGAATTCAGACAAGTTCTCCATGGTTGACCAACTGGCTCAGACTTGTAAATAAATTCAATGTTTCTGTGGACATTCTCTGCTGTCAGACTGTCTTTGGAAATGTTGAATTTATTTAAAAGTCTGACCCAGCTGCTCAAGTGTGAGGAATATCATATTAAATATTTATAACTTTGAGAAAGCTTCACAAATTGTGAATGGAAATAATTTTGAAATGATTCGAATTATTTATTTCAATTTTCTCACAATTGTTTTAAGTCATATTTCTGTTTCAGGTGACTGGATAGGGAAATTATTGGCCATTGCAAGTTTGTTACCTTTTGGAATCATCTCTGGTTTCATTGCACTAATTTTGTTCAGGAGGGACCTGCACACTGTGAGTCATAGACTTTTTCAGAATATTCATCACTTATTATAAAACCCACATTGCTTGTTCTAGATTTATTTTACGTACCTCAATATTATGTTCATTTTATTTGCAAGTAAATATATGATGCGATTAAAATAAGTTTAAGAAGCTAAAAAAATACTATAACTTAGGGACTTTAGTGGAAAGAGGTAAAAGAAATAATAGCTGTTACTTTCACTCTGCTATAGTTGAAATATTTCGGAAGATTCCATCATAAATAAAAACATTAAAACAAATATTACAGTCCAGAACTGTAAGAACAAAATATAATTACGTTATGTTCACATACAATTATTAAAAATTCTTTTAATCAATTTCCTTTATCAAAAGTAAGCAGAGTTCGAGATGTTAAATGTGAATGATGTGAAATAAAGAGAGCTTGGGACAATTTTTTGTGGGCTAAGTGATTTCTATGAACTGCTGCACAGGTTTTTTGATATACACAATAGAATATGATCTGTGACACAAAATTCTTCATGTGAATATAGTAATTATGCCAAAAGCTTCCTAATATGAAATTTGAACAATATAAAAAACATACTCAGACTGTACTGGCTACCTTCAAAACAATATCATAACAGTCCAACTCAACAGCATGTCTTTATTGTTTTTAGTAAAATTTTGTTGTCAAATTCCACAGCAAATGAATGATTGCACAGTTAACAAAGAGCTGTAATAAATAATCTCTGATGATTTTCTAAAACTAGTCAAATTGCCTATTTGGGGAGTGGGGAAGTAGATTCAGATCAGTAAGGTACTGCTCCTATTGTAGAGTCACTTTCACTCATCGCATAAAGGATGTTATTGGTTAGATTGTATTAAAATCTTCTTAACCTGTTTACATGTATCTTATGTTAACACTTGGCATGTCACATTTTGGAGATTGAAATGTGTCTTGTCCATAAATTTGTATATTTGACATGGTTATATGAAAGGGTGTAAACATGAAAGAAAAAATGTTTATATTATACCATATCATAGATCTGTTTGTAACAGAACCTTGCATTTTCTAAATTTAGCTCATTTTACAGATATCCTTCTTCTTTGGAACTACTCTTAATGAGCTTTTGAACCTGATCTTGAAGCACACATTTTGTGAGGACCGCCCAATGCACAGGAATGCATTGTACACTGAGTACGGCATGCCGTCCTCCCATTCCCAGTTCATGTGGTTCTTTGCTACATATGTGGTGTACTTTGTCTTCATCAGGTAAGTCGCCCACTCTCCATAAAGGATGATGTCTTGTCACTTCTTGCTCTGCGCACACTGACCTGTTTTGTTCTTTTCAGATTACACCACATGAACAACAATACTCTCCTTGAAAATGCATGGAAAACCTTCATCATCTCTTCTACTCTCATTATGGCTACTGTGGTTACTGTAAGCAGGTAAGCTTATTGTTGTGTGAATAATGTCTGTATGAATGTATGCCATTGAAGCTTTTGGACTGTCATAATTTTTATGTCTGCCACCATTTTCAAACTTCAGTTCAGTTCATTTTTGTGAATTTGTGCATCTGTATTAATGTCGACTGCCGTATTTCTGTGATTTATCTGTTCTTAATGTGTCGACTCTTCATCTATTTTTTTTTTAACTTTTGTAAGTCTGTGTTAAATTTTGTCTTATGGTGTAAGAGTCTAAATACTGCAATATACCAAATACATTTGAAGATTGTAGGTTTTACCAAATATATTAACTAGCAAAATGTTTTAATTAGTGGATTTCTCATAATATTTGTAATATATATTTGGTTTTTCTTATTTCTATCAGAGTCTACTTGCAGTACCACACCTGGAAGCAAGTTCTGAGTGGCGCTCTTGTGGGTTTTCTATTTGGATCACTCTGGTTTGCTCTGACATACCTGATATTCACGCCTATCTTCCCACTCATTGCTTCATGGTGAGTTTCACTTCTTGACAAATGTTGTCCTACAGATAATCCCATGGGCCATGTTTATTTATTTATTTTTTCTCCACAGGAAAATTTCGGAGGTGCTACTTCTGCGTGACACCACCCTGATACCAAATGTCCTGTGGTTTGAGTATACCAACAGCCGGCAGGAAGCCCGCGCCAGGAGTCGTAAACTGGTCTCCATGAAGTCCCAATGACAGCTACTGGGCATCGGCGGGGGTATGATGGATCGTGGAGGGATCCTGAACAGCCTCGTGCACTTCTACTGGGCTCGCAAAAGATAATGCTTCCGTGTACGGTGAAAGCGCCTGCGGGAAATTGTACGTTGACCGGCCATCAGTGACGGGCCCTTCTTTTTTTTTGGTTCGAGCTTTCCAGATCGCAGATGCATAGGTCTCACAGTTTCCAACTGTTAGGATGTCACATGCAAGAAACTTGTCCAATTTAGATGTAACTGTTTTACAGTTTTTACAAAATGAATAAGAGCAGCTATGTATATAAGTGATTTAGTGTAAATTACATTTTCCGAGGTTGTGTTCGAATGTGTGTTGATACCCCAGCACCTGTGCACCTTAAAAATTGTCATCATTGATGTGTCTTGTTCATAATTTTTATTTACTTTCTCAACTTTGACTTGTTTACACATACCCAAGCTCATTGGTGAACTGAAATCTTATACATGACATTTCATATTGTCTCATCTCTAGTTTAGCTTATGTATTCCATTGTTTTCAAATCACAAAGGAAGATTTGAAATTTCTCACAATGAAGGGCATGGTCAAGGTTGTAATATGGTTTTCAGGTGTTATGGTATAGAGAAGAGCTTCACAGGGAAAAGAGATTGTCCATGTCGCTCCCATCTTTTCCGGAAGAACTGTAATTTCTTTTAGCACTTGACCATTCTTCTCCCTCAGTTCTCATTCTTGCTAATTGCTTTATTTTCTGACATTTAAATTGTCACTGATTTTTTCTTTTTGTTCAGTCATCATTCCTTCTTCCTACCTATGCAGTTTGTTTCTGTCTCATACGATGAGAGCAATACTTGATAAACTATGTTAAAATACAGTAGAACAATTATGAATATCACAGATTAGTTTTAAACTTTCATGATACAGCAAGCAGGTGTAGGAAACAATTCCAAACATTTTTCTTTTCAAGTTTTCTCACCACTTACCAAGTTTTTTGTTTTACTTTCTTATATGTGAGAATAAACCTAATTGCTTTGACTTCCATACTTTTCTTTTATATATTACAATCAATAGTCACAATTCAAATTAAAGAATTGCATTTGTAAACTTTTTATATTATACTTGTTTTATTTGTTACCCATATTTTGATACACAGCTGAATTTGCCATTAATTTTCAGAAAAATGTATCTGTGAGGTTTCCTCTTTACAAGTGCCTCTCAGTGAGTTTTCCAACAGCCACCTGTCTGTGAAAGTTTTAGTGTCACGTACTGTGGTCATTGACAGTCCGGCACATCTGTGAGTTTAACTTTAATTTGACCAGGACAGTGACTATGTAACAGCTGCTCAACACTGTGTGAAAACCTTTTTCATTCGTCAATGTTGGTAGGGACGGGAAAAAGTGTGATATATCGTTAAATATAATTTATAGTTGTGAATGTCTTACTACTCGTGTAATACACAAATCGACGGCAGTCTAAAGTAGTGTCAAGTGTAGTTTACCGTCGGCGGCGATGAGGGCGTAACGCCTTCGAGGAACTGTGCCCGTCGATGGTAATTACGATGAACAATTTACATACAAAGATTGAAGTACTTAACTGGATCCAAAATCCCATTGCCTATACTGCATTTTATAAAAATTAGGTATAAGGAAAAATATTTCAATTTAATGTGTTACTTGATATTTGTAAACAAAGATTTAAAGCTGTGATTCTTTTCTCTCTCTCATCTCTCCTTCTTTAATTGTGATAATAATAATAATACCTGAAGACTACTGTAAAATGAAAGTTTTGGAATAGTTTGCATTTTATATTTAGTACAATTTTTGTGTGCATGTGAAAACAGAATAACTTTAATGTGGGTGGGGGATATTCGGTAATATCGAATAATTTGTAGCACTTTTCCATGTAACTTGCATAATATCATCTGAGAAATACTCTAAATGTTATTTTTCATCATAGAGAGAATTTGCAAGACAATTTGTACACCAGCACCTGTTGTGTTTTAATGTCATGGAATGACTCGAGAGGCAGCTCAATCCTCCAGAAACTGTCACCCATGTTCACGACATGGAAAACAAGCGAACTTTTACTGTTACTTTTCGCTGATTTTAGGAGGTTAATATCTTGTCTTCTTCATAAAATGGTGTTAATATCCTCAGGGTTCTTGTTTGAAAAAAAATTGTTTTAGGATCAGTATAGCAGTGTATGTAAGGAGTCCCTCTGCGTGAGAAACTCCAGCTTCCTATCGGCTTTCTGTTGAAACCTCTGTTGTTTATCACAGAAATGTCTTGAATTCACACCCGACTCCACATACTCATTTCTGCTAGATTGTTAATTTTACACTGTATTTTTTCTGAACACAGAAGAAAACTTGTAACAATGTGAAAAATTCGTATCCATTTTATTTGCAAGATATTCTGTTCCCAGTCAGCTGCATTTAGCATGATCTTTTTTTTAGAACCCTCAAACATTTACACAATATTTTTACTGGAGAATGGTTGTCCTTGTCAAGACTGCCAATAGTTTTGTGGTACCAAAGGCTTCTTTTTCAGGCAAAAATAGTTTCAAAAGTTTGGACCTATGATGAGGATCCAGTTTCATATTATTTGTAGTGTGTTGTCAAGTTAAGGAAGTGTATAGGAATATTTAAAACAGGAGAATAGGACAAGAAACCTGTTGTTCAGAAATCCTGGCGCACACAGTTCCTCCCTCGACATTTCATCTCCCATAGTCACTTCTCTGTGAATCCACCCATGACTGAGTCAGATGACAAAACTTTGGTGACAATTCACTATTCCTCTTTTCTTTAAAATGTATCTAGCTTTAGTAAAGCTGGCAGCTTGACTTCCATGGTAGCTCAAGAGAATTAAAGATGCAGGACAAAAGACTTGAAAATTAACTCCTATATTTTATACCTACATGGTAACAATTGGTAGGAAGCTTGATTTCTCATCTCAGAAATTATACTCCATGTAATTATTATATTTCAATTTAGCTAAAAATTTACCATAAATCAGAATGTTCGAGAACTGTAAACATGCCCCGTTACCACAAACAGAAATTACAAATTTGAGACGGTGTCTACACTTGCCTAAACAGTTCAGACTTAGATATTTCTCCATTTCAACTCATTCACAGAAAGGGGAATTCAAATACCTACGGGGTGCTGAATTCTATTTTTATTGTCATTTACATTATTAATGTTTGTGATATGCTACTTTTTTTTAAGAAAAAATTATTGTAATAACTGTTTGTAAGGCATCCTCCTCTAATTAAACAATATACATATGTAAGCAATACCAAGCATTGGCAGTTTCTGTAAATCACACTTCACATACCGTTTTCCCAACTTCCTGTCCACAGACAAGATGATTTTTCAGGGCTCCAAGCAGGAAGACCGATTTCACAATCGGGAATCTGAATCGAAACAGAACACAACTCTGACAGCCTGTACACCTTCTGTAGCAGTGTGTCCCAAATTGGGCCACACACAAAGGCAATTAGAAAATTGCTGGTCTAGATTTAAAAACCAAACATCTGTTTTGATTATACCTGTACAAAAGTAATAACTGTTGGCATTTCAATTTTAAATAACTGTTTGTTAAATGTTGTTGAGCTACGCTTGAAAGTTTTGAGTAATTTAAATTAAAATTCAATCTGTTTTGTTTACTGTGTCCAAGGAATGAAGAGCAAGTACTGTATTGGACTATGTTATTTCTAAGGAAGACCTTTACAAATATGTGAGGGTGAAGTTAACATCTCTCTGCAGCAAGTATCAAAATCACACAATTTATTACTCTAATCCAGAAATGTCCTGTTGAAATTATTAAATTACTACTAAACATTAAATTATAGAAAGAACTTGTGTAAACTATTTGTACTGTTTAGTTGTCTATTTTATGTTTTGAAAGTAATGCTGTAGTGTACGGTTGGTTGGATGTGTTGTACAGCAAAAGGTATTCTTATAAAATGTAGGTTGTAAACTGACAATATTGTGGAAATGGTTAAAATATTACAGCTCAAAACTACTGATATTAGAGAATAAATTGAGACCTTCTGGTTTAATTTCATCAATTTGAATTATTCAGTTTTCTTGAAATCTATTCCTAAAACAGAACTTTTTGTACTTCAAAAATTTTAATTTAAAATGAAATTGTGAATTATGACTTATTATAAATGTATCTAAGTGGTCAAAACTGAAAAATCTATGGTCATTGTTTTACCATATTTAGTGAAAGTGCAATATAAATTAATGGACCTCTTGGCCAATTATGGCGTTAGGGTAATAATTAGATCATATAATTTAAATTTTCATCAACTTTCTAAAGATTTTGTAAATAATTCTGAAAGTTTTTTTTTGTATAAAAACATTATGACTAGAGGAGGTTATATTGGTCAATATACACACCAGAATCAAGGAACATTTCACAAACTTAAACCAAACTCTAGAGAAAAAAATCTGTTAAAACATATTTAAGGTATTACGGAATTGGTTTGAGCAATTATCAATTGACGAGCAAAATGCTTCACATCAGATCAAATGTAGAAGATGTGCAAATTTTAAATTTGAGACTATGTATTATGATTTAAAGTTGCCTTCTTGAATGATTGAATTGTAAGTTAAAAAATTGTTACGATGTTTGAAACATCTCTATAAGAGTTTGAATTGAAAGCAACTATCATACTAATTTTATTGGTATGAATTCAGTTATGTACTTTTAATTAATTTAACTTTTTCTTGTAGAAAAAACTGCTCCCGAAAGTTGGGCTGGAACTTATTAATTTTAATTAAAATTGTTCCTTTTCCGACATTTGGGCTTTTCATTGTATTTATTTAAATTGTAATTAGACTATTAAGGGAATAGTTGAATTTTGGAATATAGCAATGTGTGTAACAAAGGAAGGAGGGTGACGGAGAGGAAAGTCTGTCTGAAAGCCAACTCTACGATGTAGAAAATGAGAAGGTAACTTGATTTATTTAACAAAGTAAAACAATTGTCCTTGTTTGGCACTGTCACAGAAGAGCCGCGCTGTCATATTTTGTGGACCAGGGGTCGGATGTTGATGTCGATCTCGACGCGCTCCTCGCGGCGGCGGCTGCTGCTGCAGAGGGGCGACAGGAGGCCGTCGCAGGAGACGTCGAGGACCTTGGCGACGCGCGTCACGGGCAACAGTCCCGTCAGGCTCTTGAAGGAACTGCGGATGTCGAGCCACGCGCCGAAGCTTTGGTGGTCGCCGCCCTCGAGGTCGTCGTCGGTCCTGAGGAAGGCCATGCGGAGGTTGCGGCGGAAGAGCGCGATCTTGCAGATGAAGGCGGCGTCGTGGCACAGCAGCGACACCTCGTACTTGCGCTTGCGACGGTCGCTGCGGAGGACCTTGGCACGGAAGTTGGCGATGTCGATGGTGATGGCGTCGGAGGCGACGACGTTGACGCCCTTCGGTGACGGCGAACACGCGGCGGGGTCGCCTCCCTGGGGACGGAAGCCGCACCGGGCCTCGTGCTGGAGGCGGCCGAGCGCCGCCGTCTGCTGTGGACAGCCCCACCTGGCGAAGCGGCAGGGCAGCGCCACCTCCGTCACGAGCCGCTCCAGAGCCACGCAGCGTCGCGGCGCCTGGGGGCGGCGGCAGAAGGGGCACGAGACGAGTCGCGACGCGCAGGTGCCACACGCCGCGTTACCGCACGCCTCGCACGCGAACACGCCACCCCCCTGCAGGGGCTCCAGACACACGCCGCACTCAGACAGCAACTGCGAGAGACGCGCGCAGTTCCCGCAGCGACACTCGTGCCGCTCCTTCCTGCCTGCAACACCAAGTAACTTTCGTGACGTTGAAGACTTCTTTGACAAAGTCACCGACGGAATTGCTTTGGCAATAGCCGCAAAAAATCATCTCTACTCAACTGCCGGCAGCTCTGCGTTAACACCTACGAAACCCACACGAATTTGACCACACTAAAGATAAACAACAGGGGAAAGTACACGATCCGGCCTTCGAAACGCACGTGCTTATTAAAGACAATGTCGCGGGAGTCTTACTTTGGCGTCGTTTGACTGGTTCCCGCAAGTGTAGCTTGACTTTGGAAGGCCTCGGCAACTCTCTCGGGTCGGCGACAGCTTCCAGCTCGGTCCATCCGTCAGGGCTCGCCGCCTCCCTCGGCTGCTTCTTCAGGAACCAAGTGGCCTGAAAGGTAACACGAACTTGAACGAAAATATCCCGGGTTGAAGCGGGGAACGAATGCCACAGCTGATCCGCTCACTCACCCATTCCTTGAGCTTGTCCATCGTCGGTGTCGACACTACCACGTTGGCTCGACTACTGAGCGATCAGTCATAGCTGAGTGGACATCGTGAGTCACTAGGGCGGAAGTTGGTGACGACTAATCAGCAGTGAATCATCGTCGTCCGTGTTGACGGCGAACTTCCCGCTGCTCTCGATTCTGGTTCCGGGCCAATCATATGCGCTGAAAATGTAGCCAACTTCGGCACTACGGAGGGGCGAGAAAATTAACCACGTATATGGACAGAAGAACAGTTAAATCGCTAGGACGTAATACTTTCGTTTAAATGCCATACGTTTCTTTTCGAGAATTTCCCGTGCGCATTTTCTCCAGAGGTTTCACCCCAGTTATTGCACTGACGTCAAGTTGGCAACAACGACTGCTAGTCTGTTGCCTCCTAGTGACCGATCGGGTAACTGCAGCACAACAAGATGGACGAACTTTGAACGGTATTGACCGTATTTAGCAGCTAGAAAATTGGCAATCACTTATTCAAATGGATTTCAACGTGAAGAGACTCGTCCGCGACGCGGGAACGGCCATCAGCCGCGTCGTACAGGTTTGTTCATTTAATGGTGTTTTAAAATAAATTGCAGCCGTCAGCTTCCTTACATATCAGATTTGTAGGTTAGGGCGACAAACTGTCATGTAACGCTTTTAAATTTTTGTTTATTTACTCGCGTCGCAGTTTACCGAAGAACGGCTGGGAACTTCGGAGAAGACCGAACTTGACGCTCATTTTGAAAATCTGGCTGAACGGTCCGACACGACCAAGACGTGGACCGAGAAATTACTCCGGGACACGGAAGCGGTGCTCACCCCCAATCCAGGTAATTAACACGCAATTGTTCATGTGCTAACGTACCGTTAAAATAATGAATTGAAGACTAGTCTCAACCATTGAATAACTTAATGCACTACTCTTACTTCATAGTTGCCTTGTTTTGACTCGAACATTAAGTGAAGGAATATTCTTTTTTAATTGCATATAACTCTGCAATTGGGTGGAATTCTGTTCACATGCCTAGTCTTCAGCTCTACATCGTAGCAGTAAATGTTTCCCCTATTACACATTCCTCTTAAAATTTCCTGCATTTCATATCTCAGAATGATCGTCCAATTGTATCATGTTAGAATCGCAATATTCATCTCAACCTCTCTGCTTGTCTCTTCTTCAGATAAGCTAAACATTTTAAGTAACTTTAACCATTTTAATGTAATTTCTTGCCTATTATTTAAAGGTTACACTTAGGAATAGTTATAACTACTTATAGTGTGTAATTTGCAGCTCTGGCCCTTACTCTACCGTGTAAACTTCTTTTCTATTTGAATACAGGATTTCGTGTTGAAGACTTTCTCTATGAGAAGATAGAGAAGAAGAGGCCCAACAGGTTAACCAACTTGGAATACATGGGCCTTGACATGATTGAGGCTGGCAATGATTTTGGTCCTGGTACTGCCTACGGTGTGTATTACAGCTTCAGACTGAGTGTATGAATATGTTTTTCCATTTTATATGGTATTTGATATTTTTTTGTATTGTGCAGGTTGTCACAAAAGTAAGTACCAAATTTATTCACTTTCTGCCCATTTTAAAAATAATGAGCATTAATAGATTATTAGGAATTGGACTCTCTTGCTCACCCGCCCAGCAAGACCCAGCCCACAAGACTTGACTTCAAGCAAATATATCACCTATTTGTACTGGTGGCCGAGATATGCTCTTAAGCATATATATGAAAATAATAACAAAAGTTAGACATATATCATCCCTGGCCATGCAGCAAACCTGGCACCAGAGTAAAAATCGCAAAAAATGAGTTTTTTGATAGGGGTAAATCTTTTATGGGCACAGCAGATATTGTTTTCCAGTTGACTCCATGAGAAAGATCAGGGTTTTTTGTAATAAAAAAAAATGTTTGTTTAGTTTTAGTGTCTCGACAAATAGGGTACACAAATTTATTGAGAGAGAATACAATGGGGCCGGGCTTTGCTTGCTTGAAGTGGAAGTAGTGTGTAACCAAACTGGTCTTTAGCTAAGGCCTAAAGTGTCCATTTTCAAATGCAAAGTTATAAGTAACCATTTAGTAGTGGGACGTTAAGAACATGTTTTAAGTGAATGAGATTGTGCAACAGTGTCATTCATGTATTTCTGTTTATAATACTTATTGTTGTCACCACAAGATACTGTGTTATGAATTTAAAATTTATTTTTAAATTGAATTACTGCTACCAAATACATAGATTGAATATAAGCATGCACAAAACCTTTATTAAGATGATGTTTAAATTGATTATTATTATTACTTACTTACTTAGCTGCTATTGGGCATTTACCCGGCGGCAGCTAAGATGCTATTTTTCAATCATAATGTTACAATTTGCTATGTCGAAAACAACAAGTCAAACAGCCTAGTTGTTAGAAATAAATTTATCCATTTGAACCTCTTCAGGTGTATTATAAATTAAATCAAGAGCTAAAATCGAATAATTTTGGTGTGCTCGGCTCACAAATGTTTATGCCTATACGGAAAAGTTAATATTTTGTAATAAATTTTTCCAATTAAACTTATTTATTACTAATAGGTTGTTTATTACAACTTGCTATTCTTTGTGCAGGAAGTGCCTTGGTGAAGGTTGGCCAATGTGAACAGAGATTGGGTCAGACTGAGAGGGACTTTATTATGTCTGCCGGTCAGTGTTACATCCAACCACTGCGCAAATTCTTAGAAGGAGAAATGAAGACAATTATGAAAGAAAGAAACTTGTTAGAAATTAAAAGGTGAGGCAACTGTAGTTTCTCAATATGGAATTTTTAAATGAAAATTTATTTTGTGTTGTAATATTTAAGTGAACTGAAACTCATTAGTAATATCCACCACAACATTTATCAGCTAATTTTATCCATTCCACAAGTAACAGGCCAATTTCATGCAAGTGACACATTCTTGGATGTAATTCTGATGGTTTTTTATTTACAGGCTGGATCTGGATGCCTGTAAAAACAGATTACGCAAGGCAAGATCCATGCAGGGACAGCAAGCTGTAAGTTACTTTCCCGCCATGTGTTTGTTCTCTAATTTGAGATTGAACTTAATTTTAAAGAATTATTTAAATGGCTCTCTCTGACGGAATGTTTAAATTGTGTAAATTGAAACATTTATGAAAATATTTTCTTCATTTCATAAGTGACTAGGTATAGAAATAAATTTAATACATTTATATGATAGGTTGAAATATAAAAGCCTTCTCTTCTTTGTTAATATTAATTTAACTCTTTGTAAAATTTTGTTGTTGCTCTCGTTAGAAGGATGGGGTGAGCCCAGAAGTTTTACTTGAACAGGTAACTTTTTTGGGTTTAAAATCTACTCCAATGTGTTTAAATAGTACTCCTGTAATTATTATATTCCTTTTTACGTTATACTACAATATGAGCTTGTTTCTGAGAGATTGCAGCAGACAAATTTTGATGAAAACTTAATAATTGTTTTTTCTCTATTATTTTGTATGAAGTTTTCTGCATTTCTAGATAAAGCATAGTGGTTAGTATAGGAGCTGTAGTTAGTCATTTCCTCCCCGATTTATTTCTATTAGTGGAAGATCTGAAATCGTTTTGCAGGCAGAGAAAGATTTGCGGGTGGCACAGTCTGAATTTGACCGCCAGGCTGAGATCACAAAACTGCTTCTGGAAGGCATCAGCAGCTCTCATGCCAGCCACCTGCGCTGTCTACACGAATTTGTGGAGAGCCAGGTGCGATACTATGCCCAGTGCCACCATGTCATGCAGGATTTGCAGAGAGATCTGGCCAGGTACTTCCTACTCTCACCATTTTAATTTCTTGAATCATAAGATATTGTAAAATAAGTAAACACAGTACTCTGTGCGTCAATCACCAAGTCTGAATCCTAATAAGTATTTATAAGATCTAGATTATCTGTGGGTGAACTCCATGTCGGTGACTAGTGTAGATCGACCCCGATCCCCTCGGGGATTGTGTGTATTATTTCGAGTGTACTATTCATGTAGGTTACTCTGCTTTTAAGTTTTAAATTTGAATTTGTAGAATGGAAACTGCTTGTTAGATTATCAGGTTGGTCTTTGCTGCTAATATCTAGAGCTTTCATTATCCAGTGTACAGAGTTACTAGAAAAGACATTTTTGAGGTTCGTAAAGATTTAAAACGAACAAATTAACCTTTTCTTAAAATTTACTTATTCTGGCAGTTTAAATTTTTTATTGGATCATCCAATCAATGGGAAAAAATAAACAGTTTTTAATTTTGTTGACAAATCCTTGCTATTTGTTTGATAGCTTAATTACATTTTCAAAATATGGTGTGCCAATTTTTATCCTATTGATATCATTGTAAATTTCACTAATTTTAGATTTAATTACTTCTATAATAATACAAAAAAGTCTTGACTCTCAAAAATCTACTTCAGATAATTACATTATTTACCTTATTATATTTATCTGTGTTCCAAATTTTAAATTTTATTTAAAAAATGCAATAACTCTGTAAGTATCAAATCTCCTAATGCTCTCTTATTTTGTTCTTTTGATTGTCACAATGTAATAATTCTTCATATTGTTGCAGAATTAAGAAATATAAAGATTTTCCAACTTGTTAAAATTCTCCTATCACAAAACATTCTCAGGAACTTGATTGATCTTTTAATTTTAATGATACTGTTAATTTTGATGAGGAAATAAATTTTAAGTTAACTTCTGAAATGAAATCCAATAAATTTTCTGTAAATGTAAAAAAGACACTACTTAGTTTTATTCAAATCTATGATGGTTTATTAAATAGTTTTGGTTAGTAACATCTTTGGATTATTATTCTTTTCACACTATCTGCGTTCATATTATTTCAGTCTGATTTAAATATTGACAAGGGCGGCTTGAAATGTCTATCAATATTGCTCATTATATGGGTAGTTAATTGTTACATTATTATGAAGACATTCCTCAAGTCTCAGATTTCTAATTGAAGGATTCAAACTATTAACTTTTAAAATTACAACATAGTTTCCTGACTTTAAAATTTACAATAAATAAAATGTCATCCGAAAAGTCTCCATATAAATATATCACCATTTAGTCACAAAAGTGATGTTTCATCTTCATTTTGAGACTTCCTCAGGCTTAAAATTTAGCAATACATCATATTACACGTTAAGAATTTAGTGTTGTGGTAGTTACGGCTGGAAAAAAAAATTAATTTATAATGTTAAAATTTTCCTGAAATACCAGATTTGTGAAATATTATGGTCTTTCTCCTGTAGTAGCCTGATGATTTTTGAATTGCTTGACCCCTGTTTTGTGTCATCTGAGTATACACTGCCAAGATTAAGTTTTGTTTTGGTCACATTTTGAATGCTATATTTCTGCATGCACTGGCTTTATTACAGATTAATAGCTTTGCTTGAGTTACAGATGCACAGAAAAGCATAACATTTTGAATTTCACTGTATGCATATCTTTACAATCGGTCTGCAAACTGACAGTTAAATACAAGTTTTGATGGTGCAAATACAATTGTTTAAAAATAAATTCCATAGAGGAATTATTCCAAACGAGAATACAAATGCCAGAGTTACCTTGATTTTTCATCACTCCAACAATGTAGTTAAAATGGAGGATATTTTGAAGGATATGCAGGATATTGGAAGACTCGCAGTATTGATTCCTTAAATAGTGCTAAAATATGCAAGTAAGTTTGCACCTACCCAAAGCATTCCTCTGCAAGCACGATTCCTTGAGTAGCAAACACTTTGGCTCTGTATCACATGCAAAGACATGTTTTTTGGTAGTTTTGATTATTAAACATTGATGTGTTTCAGTGACTTTAAAGCTGCTCCAATGTTACGTGTAAACAGCGAAGAGGTGGATCTCACCACTCCCGCAACTTCTCCTGTAACAGATCTTCAGTTTTCTGTAGCTTGAACTTTGACATATCATGACATACTGTTGCCCTCATCTTCCTAATCATTAACTTAGACTATTTACTTTGGTTCAAAATAAAGTCCACATTGCATGTTTAAGAATGTTTCTTTTTGTTTTGACTTGACCTTTCTATGTATTGTGGAGTTGTTAATTTTGGCATGACGTGTGTTTAAAGCAAGATTGCCTCAGTATGAACTCTGAGGGGAAAGTGTTTCCAAATTTGTTGAGCAACATTTTAATTTATCTCATTCAACCTATGAAATGGGTAAAAATTAATTAAGTTACCTGTCACCAACTATTGACACACTTGGGATCTTCATTGGGTGTCAGCTGTAGTAAAATACCTTTATAGATCAAAAGTGTTGTTGATTAAACTATACAAATGTACAAAGCGATACCAACTTGAAAGTTTCTGTAACTATTTATGGATATGCTGAAAATGTGTTCATGCCTGAACTACAGACAACTAATACAAGAAAACAGACTTTTCTGATGTAAATGACACTACAATTATTATTGTCTTCAGTACTCTCGTACAGTTTTACTTTACTCGTCTTAACTGGTTGAAATGTTGTCAGTTAACTGTTGTGATTTTTTTTCCCCAGGTGAGGTCAATGATGTCATAAATTAAAAGAAAAATTCGTATACAACAGGTCAAATGTTAAATTATTTCCCAATTGTCATAATTCCTGCAAAAATTTATTTGATTCCATGCATGACTATTATTTTTGAGACTTTGTGTGTAATGTTAATCTTTCTGTTTAACACTTTGAAAGTTGTAAGCTTTTCTGTTTGTTACTTGTGCACAGAACCACGAATGTTTTATCATGCCACCTTCTATTCTACTTCCTTGAAATAAGCCATCCTTTACTAAGTAAGAAAAAGCAGTACAATTTTTGTGATATGGATGTTCTCTGACCAGTGCCATGGTATTTAAATTCAAATAATCACTTCATTTTAAATATGTATTGTTGAAATCAATGGTGAAACAGCCTGCAAGTTGGAAATAAATGAATATTCACTTTATTATCATTATTCGGTACACAACTCTTCATTTCTAAATGTGGTACCTCATCTATTGTGATTAAACTCTAAAAATACACAAGAAATATTTACAATACAATATTTATAGTAAAATTATTGTATAATAATCTTATAAAATGAAAACTAAGAAGAATGAAAATTAAGACATGCACAAACCAAGAGGCCCATCTAAATTTTCATCTTTTCTTATTTCTAAATTACAGTTTAAATCACGCCAAATGAGGGTCCAAATTCAGAAATGAAATGTCGTGTACAAACTACTGTTACTGTTCTATTATGGAAAATATACTTTCGTTTTTAATCAGTTTCAATTTTAATAAATAATTGAAACATATTTTATCAATTTAGAGTACAAAAATTATAGAGGAGCTTTCAGCACATGTCATAGTCATCAATAAGTGAAATACTAAATTAATTGAAACATCACAAATATTGTTTTATAATTATTCATTACAAACTGGTAATTTTGATTATAAATTTAGATTTGGCAAAATGAAAGTATGTGCAATAGGTTAAGGATTTTAAACCTCCATTTTTATAGTGTGTTATTCAGAAATTTTTTGTAATGTTTCAGTTAATTTGGTCTTTTTATTTGTAGATGGCCAAAAGCTCTTTTATAATTGGTAATCAAAATTGATAATATATAATTTTCTTTAAATTAAGACTGATTAAAAAAGAATTATTTTTCATTATTGTGCGTGTAAATTACAAATGGTCAGTTAATTCACAAAAAAAATTGATGTTTATATTAATTTTTTCTTACTTATAGGCTTTTTTTTACTATGTAGTGTTTTCCTAACTGAATGTATTTTTATTTATTGTAAAATTGAGAAATCTAATCACAAATGAGAGATTACATCCCGTAACTGTCGTGGATAGATTAGTTTCCCAGTTTTCATGGGACGTATTAGGTCTCGTTGCTTGTCTGCAACATGTTTACTTCATCCAAATAGGTAGCTTAAAAGGAAAAGTATACATTTCGTAGTGACAGGATTAATTCACCTTTGAGCACTTCAATTCTAGGCAATTTCCCTCTCATATATTAGCCTGAGTTAAGATTTATCCTATACTTTTTCTGTAAGTATGTTTCAGAATTGTATCAATAAGATACAATTCACACCTTTAGGAAATTGTTACAGTTCAATTTTGGTTTGTACAATTTACATACACTGCTTGTAATTTCTCATGTAGGAGTTTTGTGGTTTGTAAAGACCACCCTGTTTCCTAACTGAGATAGTAATATGCAACAGATTGAAAAAATTTATGTTCTTGGATTGATGTATTATTTAGTTACAAAAATTTGTTTGGTTGCACTTCCACACCAAACAGTCACTGACATAGTGATAGAAAAAATTAGAAATGTTGAGTGGGAGGGATTCTCTGTTTTAAGTCATTATATTTTGAATATGGAATTTCTCACATTCCTATCTGTTGCCGTAGAAAGAACTTGTTACCGTAGTTTTTGTCTAGTAATAAGTAAACACCAATTGTCTAGCACTAACATGTATTAAACCAGAAAATAGTTTTCAATAAATATAGTATACTTAGTTGAAAATGTGAACTTTGTGTTTTTTATTTACTTTGTGGTGATTGATCTTGTCACATATTTTCACAAATCCTATGCATTCTAAGGTAGATTATGTTTCTAAATTGCCGAGGGAGACAAACACAACTAAAACCTGTGTGTGTTACATTTCTGGTTATGAAGGTACGTCAGCCTGAAAATTTCCCTGAATATTCGTTGCATTGGAAGATACTAGATCTGTTGGAACGGGATGTTTAAATGGCAATCCATCAAAAATTATCGTTTCTATTTTACGAGTAACTGACGAACCTGGTTTTATGGTCCACTGGTGAGAGGAGTAAAAGGTGACGCATGGATGTATGTGAAAATGAAATAAAACAAGATAATGAAATTACTCTGACTCAATATTATATAATGAAAAATAAAAAACTCTTTGTCAGTCATGGTTTTGAGAAGCTATTTTATTTAAGAAGTGGGAGCTTTTGGCAGCTTATACTGCCTTATTCATCCTTGTACTTGAAAACAATTCAATTTTAACACAATTATCCGTTCTAAGTATGTTGTTAACTTTTAAAACATTTGCGTTGCTTCACATGTCATCTCGTTAAAACAGTTTTAGGCAGTTTTAACCAGACAATGTGTTATGCAACACAAATAATTTAAAAGTTAACTATGTACTTTGTTCAAACAAATAAACAAACTTTGTGTGATATAGTTTTCTGTCACTCCTGCAACTTCCATGGCCTAAGTGATGAGGCGAAGAAACGGATCGCAAAACCTGTGTTAAACTACAAGAATTACTCTTCATAGTCTCAAGAATGCAACTTTAAATCATAATAATACAGAGTGGTGTGTTTAATTTTACATTTATAGAATTTATATTCAATCTATATTTTGCCCCTTTTTTTTCCAGAAATTGTGAGATGTTTGGAAGCCGTGTCTATCTCGTTGCTAGGTTTTTAAACTATTGACTTACTTGAGATATGTTGATGACATTTTTTAAGTCATTCAAAAAAAATAAACAATTTAATCAAAATTTTCAATAGTTATCAGTAAAATTTATATTTATTTAAAATAAAGCTTCATCACTATATTAATTTTCTAGATGTTATGGTAACAGTTTTCAATAAAAATGTAATTACCCATTGGTATCAAAAATCAACATGATCTGGAAGAGTTGTTAATCATATCTCAGATCTTCCAATTTTCTAAAAGAAAGCTATGGTTTACAATCTGGTAGATGAAACTGTCAAGTTGTTTCACATTGAAAATATAAATAAAGTTATTAATATTTTTATTTTTTTATGTAATATAGTTTAGGTCTCGTCAACTACAAAGTCATTAGCGACCAACATAAATGTTATTAGAACAGAAATTACATTAGGGCATATGAATAGAGCATTGAATTGTTACATAAGGTGAAAAGTTAAATTGTATTTTTTCATAAATATTGATATCTAAAAAATTTTAAAGTTCTATTTATTGCTTCTTATTTTACTAAATTCTTACCTGATAGGTTTAGGCAAAGATACTCTATCAACAATTTCACCATTAAAAGGATTAATAACAGAAAAATGAATTTTATCTTACATTGCAAACATTTAAAACAAATAACTTAACTTGTTTAATAATTATGATGTAATGTGATGTTGAGGAGTAAGAACTAGAAAATCGTAATTTTGATTGGCAAAATGAGAAATTTTTGGATGAAGAAATTATTCCTCAAGATTGATGAGCTAGGGAAATGATCCTTCCACCTTGTAAAATAATCACAAATAATTTACACCAAATGAACAACACGCCCTTGCTACAGTAATTTAAATTAGTATTATTTCATTGTTGAAATTTAACAGCCTACATTATGGCCGTGCCTGTCGCCAGGCACATATCAATGTTGTGCGTTGACAAATTGGCTGGGTATTTTATTTCTTATTGAAGACTGTTTCAGATTGTCAATTTATGGAACTTCTCTAGACCTCTAAAAATTAAATTTGTATTTTATCAAGACAAGTGTTTCTTTGAGTTCATTATGTTTGAGTAGAGCACAGAGAATCCTGTAATGTTCTCTTAGGATCATTTAGCTGAAACTATTTACTCTGAATACTAAATCAATCAATGCCTATTTTTCACAATAATTAAATAAAATAAATTAGTTTCTAGATACAGATGGTTTAATCAAGCTTTTTGCCACCCTGTTTGGGGCTTGTATTTTGATGAAGGAAATAAGTTGTCAAATGTGTAAAAATCCAAACTTGACTGCCTACAAGGGCAGCTTCAACTGAAAAATAAAATATTAAAAACTGCCTCAATTTACTCCAAAATTAATTGAAAAATATGTTTGCAAAAAATCGTGCTCGTTAAATAAAAGTTGGCACCTGTACGCTGTATTTTACCACCACCCTGTGACACTTTGAATATTCTCCCCACTTAATGCTTTTCAAAACATTGAAATCTATATTTGTAAGATTTGATCAGTTCTGCTTTTTACAGTCTCTGTTTTGTGTAGCTTGTCTCTGGCCACCCCCGGTTCCACACCTTACCACCCGGTCGCCGTCCAGTCCCTGGACTATGGCGACGTCGTGAAGACCGGCCTGCAGAGGGCCAGAGCGCTCTACGATTACGACGCCACGGACGCGTCCGAGCTCAGCCTCATGGCGGATGAGGTACGCTAATTCCTTTACCAGGTTGACACTTCAATCTGTTTGTCGTGTGTAATTAAACATCTCTCTTGATAGAGTTGCAGAAACTTTTCGATTTGTTAACATGAGTGTTTTACAGTTTGTCATTTGTTTTAACAAACAAACTAAAGCTTTTCATAAATAAATTAACCAACACATTCCAGTCCTCAAATTTTATTTTCAATTCTCAAAAAGTCATACGATTATGTTAATGTAGCTTTCACAATTTACTTGCATTATCCTCTGTAAAAAAACAAAACAAGGAAGCAGTCATCTTTGTTCTATATTTTTACATTAGATTTTGTACAAGTCAATATTTAGAATCGGCTAACACAAATTTGCCACATCTTCATCCCATACATGAATCGAAGCAGATGCTGTTCACTTTATTTATGCATCCTAACCAATTAGTTTTACTTTACATAAATGTTTCATTGCAATTCTAAAACAAATCACATATAAACATTTAAATGTTAATAATAATTCATTTTTTTTAACTGATCCGCATAAACATCCCTATTTCTCCCTCAATATAAAAATTTTCTAATATTCTTCTTCTCATTAAGTTAACCTCTCCACGCATAACGTTTTCCTATTCTGCATCATGTTTATTGTTAAATATTTCAACAGCATGGTACCCTCACCAACAACAATTACAAATTGCTCTAAATTGAAGTTATATATTGATAAGGATTGATCTGCATCAGTCTATTAGTAATGTAGTATGCCATCAGGATGGATTCTTCTTAATAATTATTCAACTCCTAATTTTTTAAAAATAAAATCAAGGAAAATATTTAATTCCTAGGAAGTGGAAAACATAAATTTGGTAGTGGTATTTTAGTTATTTTTCAGTGTTTCAGAATTGTGTGTGTTGTTGGTTACAGGTGATAGTGGTGCACGAGATCTCGCCCGACGAGACTGATTACTTGATGGGGCAGAGAGGGAACCAGAAGGGGAAGGTACCCAAAGCCTTTCTGGAAATGTTGACTTACTGAAGGTGTGGACACCTTAGGCCATTGTCGTTCCCTTAGGGAAGTCGGCTCACCCCTTCAATTTGCATTCAATAAATATTATGCTATCATACACTATTTAAGTATGTCAACACACATTATAGATGAAAAATAATAATATATAGGTGGCCAGAAAGTTTTCCTGCAAGGAGAAGATGCCTCCTGTGGTTCCAATTGACACACAGTGTCAGTTTCGTGGTTGTCACAATATTTCTAGCTTTAAAATTTATGTAGTAAAGGCAGCAAGTGTATTTGAGAGATCTTTATTTTTTTGTTTATAGAAATATATACACAAATACAATTTATTTAATACAACGGTGGATACTTTATATTCAGAGTTACTTCCTCGGCTATACTGTTCGAAGCCGCGTGTTTTGTATCAGAGGTTTTTACTTTCCATGTTGATCATTGTGTGTAGGCTACATTCTCATATGATAATTTGTATAGGATTGTTTGCATGTAATAAATTTTTTTTAACAACTCTTTATCGGTAATAATATATGAGTCAGGAAATGACATTGTGATGTGAATTAAAACAATTAATGGGGAAAGGACAGAGAGAGAGAGAAAGAAGGTGACTTACCTGAGGTTCATAGATGGTGGTTCGAGTCCTGGCCACATCGAATTTTTTCAGTCTTTCTTCCTTCTTCCATTCCCTTCTATGCTCGACATATGTATTTCCTTGTGCATGTTTCCATGCCGTACATATGTTTCAAAGAGCGAATTTCCTGCCTTTCTCCCAAATATTTCTATCTTTCTTTCTATCCAATTATCAAATGCGTGACTTTGTCACTTATCCCTTATATATATACTGGATAGAGAGAAGTGGGATAGAAGCATATTTCCTATCTCTATCCTTACTTACTATCCTATATATGTATGTATATATATATATATATATATATATATATAAATATGAGATAGGAAATGACATTGTCATGTTTAAAACAATTAATGGGGAAAGGACAGAGAGATAGAAAGAAGATGACTTACCTGAGGTTCATAGATGGTAGACACCTTGTGAGTTTTGGAGAACTTGAATTTTCGGAGGCACCGCCCCCTTCATCAGAAGGTTAGGAAGACATTTCCAGTGATCGGCTAGCCGACGATCCCACTTCTCTCTATCCATCCCAACTAATTACATCGTATATATATCCAAGACTGACTATCTTCGACGCACCGGCGACGTAGCCTAAATGGTTAAGGTGCTCCGTGGCTACAGCGGAGGCTATGTGACGATCCGGGTTCAAGTCCCGGCGGCGCCGAATATTTTCAGTCTCTCTTCCTTCTTCCCTTCTTCTCTACACTTGACATATGTCTTTCCCTGAGCACAATTCTGTGCCAAACATATGTTTCTAAAAGCGTATTTCCTATCTTTCTCCCTCATTTACTATCCTTACTTACTATCCTAATATCCAAAAACCTGTGACTTCGTCACGTTACAAACATTTCATTAATTTATATATATATATATATATAAATTAATGGGGAAAGGACAGAGAGAAAGAAAGAAGGTGACTTGCCTGAGGTTCATAGATGGTAGACACCTTGTGAGGTTTAGAGTACTTGAATTTTGAGAGGCACCGCCCCCTTCATCAGAAAGTCTGCTTGCCGATCACTAGAAATGTCTTCCTAACTTTCTGATGAAGGGGGCGGTGTCTCCAAAATTCAAGTACTCTAAACCTCACAAGGTGTCGACCATCTATGAGTCTCAGGTAAGTCACCTTCTTTCTATCTCTCTGTCCTTTCCCCATTAATTGTTTTAATTAACATGACAATGTCATTTCCTGACATATATAATCAGGAGGTGAGAGGTCAAAGTGGCAAAATGGAATGCCTGGGACAGTTGAAATCTCAATTTAAGATGCCCTACACAGTTGCGGTTCAATATTTTGTGGCCCAGTCTGCTCACGACGTAAGTTTCAGCCTTCGTGATGACTGTCTCATTAAAATGTTATATAGACATTCACAGATTTGTAATGTTTAATCAAATTTCTCTTCACTTCTTCCAAAGGCAATTATGTTTTGAATCACAACTCTAGTAAAAATGAACACCCTTTTTGGTGTTATTACTTTGTCTACTATAGTTATTGTTAACATGTTGAAAAAGTCTGATAAAAAATATTGACAATATGCTGAAGAATTTATTTATTTATAAAAATTGGCACCGAAAATTCCATTCCCTTTACAGCCATAATACATTTGAGTTCCCGTAGGGTGGGGAAGGTGTTTTCAAATCAACTAATGGGAAAAACTGTAAGTAGAAATAACTGTTTTGTATCTCAGTGGAGTGAAGTTTGTGTAGAATTTGCATCAATGTTATATGAAATCACAAGTTGAAAAGTAATTTGATGATCTGAAAAGTGCAAGATGAGGCTGGAGATGTGACATAACTATAACATGTGACGTCGTCACGAGTACCATGTTCCACTGAGAATAATTTATGTTCTCAACAATAATTGGTAGGTATGGGGGTCTTTTTTGTATACGATCTGATTGAGTTTTACTTACTTACAAATTTAGCAGCGTCTAACAAGCGAAGTGATGAAAGGGTTACTCGGGGGAAATGTGTTTTGTCAGGCCATAGTCAAATATTTATTTAACCTTGTGCATTCCAAAGAAAAATATTTATCTGTAGAGTGTTCAAACAATGTATCTATATAAGGTGGCCAGAGACTCTATAAAGATATTGTATATTCTTTTTTTTTTCAAGTTGGTAGATTTATTTTTGGATTAATATATTTGGCGATTTACTAATATGTGGCGCTCCTTTCAAATCTGAGTGCGTGTCACATTTTCAAGGAAGCAGACAGGTTAGTTGCAATATGAACAACTGTGGACTGGGGACGTTTAGCTGTGATTAACAAGTTGTTCTGTTTTAATAGAAAGAGTAGAGGATTGTAGGACTTACATGTTTATAAATTGCATATGTTGTACATGCTTGGAATTTATTCAGAGTATGTTATATCCATCTTCTCTGAATTTAATTGGGACCTAACAATTGACATTAATTTACGTTTTTTTTAAAACAAAAATTGGAGAATTAGCAGAGAATTTGACTATAATCTGTATGAACTGGACGATTACTTGAATAATAATAGTGAGAGTTACAATATTTAAATGTTATGAAATTAAATAAGTCAATCAGGCTATTTGAAAGTAAAGAAATGAATACAAATTTTTATTTATTTCTTAAGTTAGGAACTGTATCAGGCGTATATTTAATTTTAAATGAAATTAAGAGATGGTAAAAGATGAAAATTAAATGGCACAGTGTTCAAATATTCAGCCTTGCAGTTATTGCTTGCTCCTTTGTTGGATTTAGTCAAAACACATCAGGATTATTTGTATTTTTTTTTTGTTAGTAATACAACTATTGTATAACTGGTTAAGAAAATTCTAGTGTACATAATTAACATTAAATTTGCTATGTTGTATCAATTTTGAATTATCAAAAATTGTGTTGAGTGCTTTAAAATAATGTGATTGTTTGTACAAAATATTAATAAAAATTGATGATGGTGTGCTTCTTATTAAAATTTGGGGTAGATGAGCAAAATTTATTACCATAACATAATATTGTATTGCATAGTTAAATAATCTCACAAATTCAGTTCTTAAAGCGTTTACGTTTTGTTTATTTCGGCTAGAAAATGAGCCACGTTTTTTACAGTTCACGGAGATTATGCGAGTGTTGTGACCATGTTTATTTAATGAATTTGTGAGAAAACATTTAACTGTCGTTTAATTTCATTAATCTCTTGATTTCATTGAAAAGTAAATGTATACCTGATGAGATTCCAAATTGAATGCAACATTGTATTATTTGTAATAAATAAAGACAGCCAATAAGTCAGCATAATAATCTTTTTGCCTGAGGGAGTCGAGAAGTAAATGACACGAATTGCTAAATTTTATGCCTGAAGAAGTCTCAAAAGGGAGACGAAATGATGTAATTATGTTAATTAAATAGAAATAAATTTATATGCTGACTTATTTGACTTTAAAGGCAGAAAACTGTGTTTGAATTGTGTTATTTGTATTAAAAAGTTTATTTTTTCTGATTAATAGGCTGATTGAGTTTGTTGGTAATAATTTTAAAAATGCATGACCTGATTGAGCTTTTACACACAATCTAAATGGGCGATGTTTGGGTAGTTATTTGGACCTTGTCAGGTTTTATCCTGCGGAGCGACGGAGTCTTACGACGTGCCCGTCGATACCGGAAAGATGATGATTCTACATTATCGGAGAGATTAACAAACAAGATTATTTCATGTTCCTCATAAATATATCTGAAGATTTTATTTTGTGGTTTATAAAATTTTCCTAAAATACCGACAGTTAAAATTTGTTTCCGTTTGATTAGTGCATTTAGTACTATTAACTGTCTGAGCATTGTTATAATTAACATGAAAATTATAACAATTTTAATTGTCTCAAATTATTTAGAGACTTTGGAAGAGTTGAAAAATGGTAAATTCTGAGTTTCTAAATATATTGTATCTGATAATGTAAACTTTTGGTGTCAATTAGGATAAGAACCTGAAGATGGTACAAATATATACTGAAACATTCTTTGTAATTGCATTAAAATATTAAGTCTGCAATAGGTCATGAAATTTGATTATGGTTCTTGAATTATTACTGACGTAGATCTCGTGGGCTGGAAACAAATACGCTGTAAGAAATTCAATTGACGTCTTGTAAAGCACGTCTTTAATATGACTAAAGAATCCACTAAAATACACTTGGTTTGTGTGTCAATAATTTGTTTGCGTATAAATTTTGAATGAGGACATGTTTTATTTAATTACTTACATAAATCTGTCGTGAAATTAAATGTTTGTTTACTAAACTTTTACTTGTGGAGTAAATATGGTATTGATGCGTGTGGATGACGGAGGACCGTGCAGTGGACAGACACTTGCGAGCGAGAAGGGAAACGCGAGGCCAGATGTGGCAACGCGGGAGAGAGAGAGAGAGAGAGTGAGTGGGTGTGTCCTTGAGCGTCAGGTGAGCGCCGCCTCCCTCAGCTCGCGCTCCTCGGAGCCGTTGTAGCTGGAGGTGGACGAGAGGAGGCGACGCACGGAGCGGTGCGCGTGGGCGGCAGTGGCGGCGCCGGTCTTGACGCTGGACGCCGGTCCCTGCCGCCGCACGCAAGCCAGCTTGAAAGTGAGCGTCGCGACGCCGCAACCGAGGGCGGCGCCGGCCAGGACGTCCCACCAGTGGTGGCGCCGATCGGTGACCCTCGACAGCGAGCACACCGTCGCCCACGCGAGAAAGGCGCACTGCAGCGCCGGCGTCAGCAGCCACGACGCCGCCCTCGGGGCGACGCGGCGCCTCACGAAGAGGACGCCGAAGAGCGCCGCGTAGACGGAGAGGGCGGCGTGACCCGAGGGGAAGGATCGGGCGGCGTCGCGCAGGCGCCAGGGCCCGGGGGCGGCGTTGGTGCAGGCGGCCAACCCCTCGGAGACGAAGGCGCGCCCCGTGCAGTTGGGGCGGCACGTGTCGAGGAAGTGGGGGCGGGGGGCGCCCACCGCGTGCTTGGCCACGTCCGTGAGCAGCAGCACGACCACGCCGCCCGCGGCCAAGTCGCGGTACCACAGCGCCGCCTCCCTGAGCGCGCCCCCGCAGGCCCACTCCGCCGCCCACAGCAGCGGCAACGGCAGCACGAACGTGGCCAGAAGCAGCGCCGTCGACGACACAGAGTCCCCGGAGAACTTGAAGGACAGCGCCGGGTCCGCGCACTCGAAGCCCAGCTGCCGCCCCGGGACGACGCCCAGCTCGAGCAACGCAAACAGCGCCACGGCTAGAAGAAACAACAGCGAGGACACGTCACGGGTCACGTGATGACTCGTCTCTCGGGCAGCCACTCACCGAGGCACGGCAACGCGCGCTTCCACGACCTCATCACCCGCTCGACTACCGCGACGCGGCGCGGCGCCACCAGTCAGTCAGTCGTCGCTTCGTTGCGCGAGGCCGGAAGCGGCTCCCCACGGTCAGGGTCGCCGCCGCCCCCCCTCCCCCCCCTCCTTCCTCATCAACTCGCCCGCTGCTCGTGCCCCGGACGAGGAAGTGTGGCGGCGCTTACCAGAGGCGAGGAGCGTCGCGTCCACGATCCTCCAGAGGACGACGTTCCTCCTCCGCGGCTCCATCATCACAGCCTCTGCCTCCCCTCCTCGCGCGCCCTGCCCAGGCTCAAACTCATGCCTGCTAATAAATTATCAGATAACCGAGCCGCAATCTCTTAATCTTACATTTACAGGTGGTCCTTGAGGGAAGTTCCACGTGGCATCAACGTGACTGCAGGGAGTCTTTACACGACTGACGAGTTGGGCTTGTGTATTTTTTATTCATTTGAAAAAGTACGGGTTATAAATTTTAATTTCAATCAAACGGTGTTAACGCTATTTGCCATTTCCCAATGTAATTCCCGATATTATGGAATGTTTTTTAAAAAAAAAACGAACCGGAGAGGTCCTGATTGTTGCGCATCGAAACATCTTTTATTTTTATTAAAATTCTTCCATGTCCAACTTTTAGCGTTGTATTGTATTTCCTTCACAATATGAACTTTCATTGACCTATTAGTTGTACCTGTTATTCCATAAAGTTCACTCTGTGTTGTATTACGAAAAGTCCCGAGGTATTTTCATTAAAATAAAGATATTAGCCAACTGCCCTGAGGCAGAGATTGTAATAGCAACCGTGTCAAGGACACTGTCCACGAAAAAGTAATATTAACGACCCTCGGACGTTTTGGTTTTAATTAAAGAACTGAATAGGTCCCGACAGTTGGAAACGAAATAATTTTAAATTAAATTTCTCACTTTACGCCATTTAATGTATTTCATTAATGGCATCAAGTCTTCATATTCTATACATCGTAAATACAAAACATTTAGGAAGAAGGAAACCTGCATTCTCTCACGTTTTGTATTGTATAGCAGTGCGAAAGCCAGAAAATTTAAAGTTAAGTTTATCATTCGAAAACTGTGCACTAAATACTATTATACTGGAAGACTTTTGTTTAACAAGCAGCGCGTCGACTAACGTCATTAGTAAATAAATACCGCACAAATGAATGGTACAAAGTCGTATTCGTCGGGAGAAAAAAATACAAAAGTCTATTCAGCTATAGTGCTCGTCGTTCAATCCAAAATCCGTAGAGATGCTTGAAATATTTACGAATTTTAGTGATCACTGCGAGAAGAAAAAGGTGCAGTGTTGTCAGTGGCGTATAAAAATGTCAGTCCTACACAATCCATCGCTAAACACGACAGCACTGCCTGAGTTTTCTTGGAGCGTGTGAACATAGTGCAACACATGAGGGTAGCTACGATTGTCGATTATCGACTGTGAACAGTGTGGGAGAGGTGACTATCGATCGCGTGTAGTATGAGAAAAAGAGTAATAACAGAAAATGGCATTTTTAGGTTAAATAAAACAATTAATATGGAGAGGAAAGAGATAGTTGGTTTGCACTATGAAGGGTTTGATATTTTTTAATTTTCTACAGTCAAATGTTACTTAAGTCACTGACCAATATTTATAGGAAAGTAACCTAGTTTTTATTCTGTAGTCCCCTAATTTTTTGCAGGAACCCAAAATTATTATATCTAGGCAACAAAAGTGTGAGGAAAGAGATGGGACACATTTGAAATAGTTAATTGTCCCAATTCGGGGCGGAACGGGACACTTATTTAACAATTTTTGTATCATTATTGGAAGAAGAAGAATAACTTCATAAAGGTATGAAACAGTTTATTTTATTATTTACATAATTGAATATAAATATCTTAAAACAATGAATTTTTAAACCCCTTAGCTTCTGAATCTATTCATTTTGGTCACGGTAGTCTGCCAGATTTCCTATTATTCTTGAGGTACACATTACATTTTATCTTATACCTTAATATCCTGTTCCGCCCCGCACATAAGTCTTCCCTTTGGATATTTCACTGTGTTAATACAAGAAAATTGCAACCTTGTATATAGCTTATGCAGCTAAAGAAAACTAGGTTCAGAATATATACCATTTAAATGTTAGAAGTGAATAGTTTTGTAATTACCTTCTGTTGAAATGCTTCCAAAGCTTTAAATTCGTAGTCAGAACTCTGTCAAGTCGGCTTTCAGGACTTCTTCCACACCAGTTACAATGTTCCACCTCTATTTGCGAACCCCCAGCACTATCCAGTAACAGGTAAGGTATCCCCTTCTACCTATACTTCCCCTAACAATGTTTGGTTAAAATACTTTTTTTTTGGTTATCAGGCAACTCCCCTTTAATAGCATAGGAAGGGACTTGAAAAAAAGGGAGATTGTGCAAGGTAACCAAGGGTTGACCAGGTTCCCTGGGCTGTAGTTTATAGTCACCTAAGGAAATGCAGGAAAAATCCTAGAAAACCTGCATCAGGCTGTTGGGTACTATTCTCATGCCCTTCCAAATGACTGGAGCAGAGTCTGCTGTAGGATCGCAGCATCGCCTTCTCCCTTCTCCGTGGAGGCGGTTGGCGGACTTGTCCGATACGATTAGCATACGACTCTTGCCACACTCCCAAGGTCTTCGTCCCCAGTACATACACCTCTAAAAATAGATTAACGTGCCTTGGAATTTGAGAACTTTGAAAAAACCGGAGAGTCCTAGGCATTTCGGACGAAGCCACGTGAGCCCCGCAGTTAATCTGGGAGGGAAATTCACGTGAGAAAACTCCCACACGCATTCCTCTATGTTTAAATACAGCATTGCAATACATTTTTATACTGACCAAATGACTTCTTTGAGAAAATTACCATTAATTAATTATTTTCCAAATTTTAACTGCATCAACTTCATTAATTTCCTTTCCCTGCCTCAATATTATAACAACTACTAATTCACGAGGGCAGAAGAAATCAATTTTTAATGTAACAATTAATTTCTGATTATGTTTTAGATAAAAGCAGTGTTTTTAAATCATCAAACAAACTTTTAAAATATTTCATCCATTAATTGCAGGACAAGTGAGCAGGAAGTTGCTTAAAATCACATGGTAACTTTCTGACAAGTTTTGCTCCGTCATTGGATGGCGACCACAAATTTAATTTTATAAACCACCGGCACACCTGCAAAATCCTTTACTGTGTATCTTGGACAACCCACCTCCCACATGGAAATCAATTTCATTTACATAACATTAAGTGACTGACACTCTTTAGAAGTGCAATTTTAATGGAAACATTTATACAATATGCACAAAGTTTATAAAATGTTTCCAGTTTATATTATTTTATCAGAACTATAAAAATACCATTCACAAAAAAATGATCAGGGAACGGAGACGTTTAATATCTTTGAGAGCAACTGACAGTTGAGAAAGGCTTTGAAAAGTTCTGTCACTGCATGGCCTCAGATTCTTCTACGTTGTTTGGCATCTCCTGTTCCGCTCTGGTGGTCTCTTCCGTGCGCTGTACCCCATACAACTGGGGGTTGATGGTGACAGACTTGGTGCAGTTGTAAGTCTTGTAGATCCCCACCAGACGGTCCGCCAGCTCAAACATGTTGGACCGCAGAGATATGATGATGAACTGCGCATTCTTCGTCCGTTCCTGTGAAACAAATTGTAAATTAACACCGGTGAGAAAAGTTAGAGGTGACACAGCAGGAAAATGGGAATCTCCTAAAGAACTCAACAGTGCTGTAATGGGATATTTGCCATCCAATGGGTCAATGTTAAATGTGGGAACGAGTAGCATATTATAACTGTGAGGGAGAGGAAGTTGGGCTGGAGATCTGACTACATAGTGTAAATTAGAGAATGTTTAAATACAATTTAATTACTCCTGCGTAAAGACTGAAAATAAATGTTATCTGTTAAGTATAAAGGTCACAACTCTTTCACCTTTTAACGATGGATGCCTAAATATATGCCAAGATACATAATTATTAGTGGCTGTAGAAATGTAATTTATGTTGTGGAATTCAGGAAGGAAGTAACATTGTTATAATTATTAAATGTGAACGAAGCAGGAGGGTGTAAGAGATTAAATCAGTCATGTATCGCAGTTGAAATAATGTTAATTAACGTGCTATTTGTCCTTTCCAACATTTCCTAGTTGATCCACACTAATATATTTAACAGTTTAAGTGACAGTGATTTTATAAATCCCTTCACAAGGTTGGGTGCTCCAACGAACCGGAGGCAGTGCCATGTTGACGTAGACTCCTGGTAGGGCCACCTAAGCCAGACAGGTCAAAGGATAGGACTAAGGAAAAACAGTCCGCTGGCCCTCCAGGTTGGGGTTGGGGCCAATGACCCTATTCCATAAAAAAAGGTATCGTTAAGAAACTTTCAATGATAGAAACAGGACAGAACACACTACGATGACACTGCAAGATGTGTGAATCGGGTCATGGAGCGCAATTCTGAATGAACCACCCAAGGTAACGCGAAGATGGAAACTATGCGTTCAGAAAATTCTTGGAGAGACTGGATCAATAAACGATGATGAACCGCTATATGAACGGGATGGTAGGGAACCAGACGATGGCAACGATCTTACTGAAGAAATAAGAGAGGAGAATATACCGCCAACAGAAAATGAAATTGCCAAGACAATTAAAAACTGCAAAATAAAAGATCCCCTAGACCATACAAAATTATCTGAACCGCAAAAAGTTCAACAAAATACAATTGATCAATGATTAAGAAATTAATTTGGATAAAAGAAACACTTCCAGAACAATGGATGAAGGGGTGATATGGCCAATCCATAAGAAATGGGACAGAGTTTAGTCCATAAATTGTAGAGGAATAATGTTGAATAAAATATTCTTTAACATCCTGTTAATACCATATGTGGAAATAGTGGTTGGCAACTATTAATTTGCATGTAGGAAAGGACAACCTACATTTCACGAGTCAGATCCTTGAGAAAACATTTTAATATGGAATTGGCACCTTCATGTTGTTTATTTGCCTTAAGGCTGCCTATGACACAATTAGAAGGGAAAAACTATATGAAGCCTGGAAGACCTTAAAGTATCAAAGAAACTGACAAATGTAGTGAGTGCAACACTGAGGAACTGACAGATGAAGTAGAGGCGCTGGATGTGAAGCGGCTGCAGTACCAGGTGACCGTACTGGATTGGAAGCTCTCCGAAAACACACTGGATTGTATGGCCATAAGAATAAGAAAAGATTTTATAACACAAAATGATTGTTTTAAAAATAAAATTGTCAAACTCATTCAGGTATTCATAATCTTGTTTAAAAATTTATTGCCACAATCTTTGAATATTATGTTTTTTAATTATAATAATAAATTTGGCAAAGTTTACTTTTATCATCACTTTCAAACAAGTTTACTTTTGTAACCAGAAATTGTATGAAATATTGAGGCGAGACACAAGGAAGAAGATAAGTGTGAATGAAATTGCAGAATTGAACACTGGTGGCGGTGGGGGAACATTACGAGAAGAAAGTCGGCCGTGTTTTTCTGAAACGGAACCTGATAAGTTTCTAAATAATCTGACAGGCGTGAGATCATGTGTGCGATGTTAATTTGTAAATTTGTCAAGTGGCACAAAACGAGAACCAGTTGCGGCCAAATGATTCTCGAGAAACGTGGAGTGCCCACCTTTATGTAGTGGCCGACGATGGACACATTCTTGAAGTCTAGCGCCGCATCGATCTCGTCCATGACGTACAAGGGCGATGGCTTGTAATAGTGCAGGGCGAACACCAACGCCAGGGAAGAAAGCGTCTTCTCACCACCAGATAGGTTGGAAATGTTTTTCCAAGATTTCTGGGGTGGCCGCACACTAAACAAAAAGTTAGCAATCTATTGCACTGCGAATAAAAATGATGGCAAAAAGTCAGTATTTATTAAAATCTACATCAATTACAAAACATTTCCTTCCTGTGTTGAGGAACTTCAGTTGCTACAAATTGATGAATGAATAGAATGGAAAAGCCAATAGGTTGCCTCCAAACCAATAAATAAATTTAGTATGATATTTTTAATTACATAATTAATAAATTACGATTTTAATTTAAACAAACTAACAAATAAATCTTCACTTCTTCCAACAACTTCAAAGAGGGGAAATGTTTTGTAGTTTATCAATAATTTAATTTTAATATAAAGCATAGGATTCCCATTATAGACTATGAATAAATACTCCTCAGGTTTTTAGACAGGTCACTTCATCATGAAATTCACAGGCATGGAATTTTAGTGTTTGATGACAAAAGTGACCTGGATGGAAACACCCAAAAATATTTTATTCAGTTTTAATATACTAAGACTCTTTGCCACAAGAGATTAAGTTTCCAATTTTATCTTCTGCACTGTGGACGAGAAGTTAGTTACTGAAATTTGAGTATCACAGGAAGGGAAGGTAGACCTAGGAATTTTGACATTTAAAGATTAAACAAAGAAGATGTAATAAAAACACAAGGAAAGTCGACTCTGTGATGCCAACAGGTTTTGAATTACAAATTATTCACAAATGTTATACAGCTATTACGGTGTGATCAGTTGACAGACCGTATACCTGAAGACCACTCCCTCGCTGAAGGGGTCCAGAGAATCGACTAGCTCAAATTCTGCGTCACCACCCAGTGTAATCATCTGGTACATCTCCTTGAGCTTCATTGTGATGGTCGTGAAGCCCGTCATGAACTCCATCAGCCTCTTCTTGCGTGCGTCATCGTACAGCCTCCGTATATCGTTACGGCGCAGTGTGACCGACTCCAGCTCTGCCACCCTCTCCAGGAACAACCTCTCCTGGAAATTTATAAATGAAACTGCACCAACTGAGAACATAAACGACAGTTTTGCTCAGAAGTAGCAAGAGGTTTTTGAATATGGCGCTCGCGTACCTTCTTCTCATATTCTTCTATAACACTGAGGTTGGGTTTGTTTTCGGAGAGCTTCCCTTCCAGCACGGTCACCTGGTACTGCAGCTGCTTCACATCCAACGCCTCTACTTCCTCATCTGTCAGTTGCTTGAGGCCTTCCGTGGGGGGCTGACCCGGGATCTGCTGCAGCTTCAAGTTCTTGATCTGAGTGGAAAAGACACACACTTTGAACTCTTGCGGGATGGTATGTTGTAACTCTCAGGGACATGAGGTATTTACCCTCTTGTTGAGTTCGGGAATCTTGGACCTGTACTCGTGGATCGCCCTGTCCTTTTGGTCAATCTTCTGTTCGAGTTCCAGACAGTCCACTTTCATCTGGTTCTCTTCTTTCGAGAAGGATCCAATGTGCTGCTTGCTCTCGGCAATCTCTTCTTCACCTTTCAAAATATCTTCCTGCAGTCAAAAGTTGTGTTACAGTAGTGAACATATACACATATTCAAATACTACAGCAAGAGAATGAAAAATTTGTACAAACCGCAATTTCATTGAGATCCTTCAAGATCTGGCTCGCTTCTTGTTCTATGAGGAGCTTCTCATCCTTGGCCTTCAACATCCTCGTTTCAGCTTCCTGCATTTCAATCTCCATATTTGCAATCTTCTCCTTGCATTTCTTTGTATTCCTGAAACATAAAATCTGAGGATTGCAAGTTTGTTGAATAAACGGAAAATGAGGATAATTTTTTTACTGCCAGCAATGTTCCAGACATAGGACTGTAACCTTTAAAATCTATTAGGGAATTGCCGGACCAGGGACTTAAACCTCTGTGAATTCCACACACCTATGATCAATTTATGCAATGTCCATTTGTCACAAATTTCCTAGAATTAGGGCGTGAAGAATGTGATTAGTGAATTGTAGAGCCTGACTTAGGTTTACGGGAACGGAGGAAAGTTAAATTGGTCCTTGGATATCAGTGGTAGAGTGCCCGTTTGGAAAACACGAGGTCTCGGGTTCTAGTCACTGGTCCGGTTGACATTCTTTACTCTTTTTTAAATTAGCTATACACTTCTACTCAAGCTTCAATTGAAGAATTATTACTTCCTTTGATAGGAACCTAGATTTTCATCACTCTCAGTTTCAACCGATCCCATTCCTTACATCTTCAACTGTTAAGACTGTGTTAATTATATTTCAATGATTCAATTCAAAACTAAAATATTGTCAATTTACAATTTGTTTTTCACTTTATTTAATCTCAGATGAAATTTGATTACATTTGCATGCACCTGAAGTCAGAAAAATGGTCGAAATGTCATAAAGGAACTTGGTAATGTGTTAAAAAATAGCGTTTTTCTGACATCTTGGCTGATTTTTTGTTTGTTTATGAATTTTATGAAGCTCAAATAACTGAATTATTAAGGAGTTTAAAATGTTCACAAATGAAAACTGGACTGAAGTGACAGAAAGAATACTGGATTTCTAGTAATGTAACATATACCCAACTGAAACTTGAAAGAAATTGCAGTTTAAGAATGTAGGCTTAGATACTTCAGTGCAGTTTCCACAACCCAGCCTGAACAGGAGTGAAGGGCCTGAAAATTCTCACCTTTCTGAAGTCTTGATGGCCACAGTCAACTTAGTTTTCTCCTGACGAATTTTCTCTATTAACTTTACAATGTCATCCAATTTCTTCTTGGCTTGCTTCATGCGACCACCAGACTTGTCCACAATTTCAGCATGTATCTTCTTGACTCTCTCATCTATTTTGTTGGCAGCTTGTGATGCCTCATCGAATTCTGCGCAGACGAGAAGATGTCACAATAGTGAGGGCACAAATAAAAAGATTTGACAGCAAACTTTTAAGGTTAGCAGATAAAGTAAAAACAAACTGCTCAGTGTACAAGGCATCGAGATCGACGAAGTTTGGAATGATGTTCCTACTCGGATTACCTCGCTCAATGTGAAGCCATACAATCTACTCGATTGTGGAACCAGACCAGAATAAACTTTGAAGTTTTAACCACTTTGAAAGCAACGTAGTGGATAGAGCTCCAACAACAGAAGTATACACTCACTTTCCTTGGCCACATCTCTGGAAGCTGTCAAATCCTTCACAACTTTGGGGTTGGACATTGCAGCCGAAACTTTGACCTTCTGATTTGCCAACTGCTGCTCAAAAATCGGCACCTGGCTGGCGGTAGCCTACACAAACGAGACTGATGAGACACTGAAAATCGAACATCACTTCAAGGAATGTTCATGTATTTTTCTCTTCACCTTGATCTCATTTGCAACCTTCTGGAGGTTCATACGCAACTGCCCCACCACAGGGCTGAGGTTGTTGATCTTTCGCTCCAGGGAGACTATCTCTGCCACCACTCTGTTCCTACGTTCCTCCATTTCCGAGAGATTCCTCTCCATGTTCTCCACGTTGCCACCGCCACCGTCGTTGTTGGAAACTACTACAGACTGGCCCATGCGGCCGCTCAGCACTGTGCGCCCACCTCCTGACATGGTACCTGTAAGGAAAAGTTATTCATCTGTTAAGAAAGACCCAGGCTAAGGAAAGTTGCAGATGCATGCCCTGTTGTTAAATTTCATACATCTACCAAGCTTTACTTTGACAACTGAGGGCTTTCAGGTGATCAGTGATATGATGGATGTGGCTAAAGAGGACAGTGTAAATAAATGCAATTTGTAAGAAATAAAGCTACATAAATGAGAGCACCCACCTGACATCTCGATGATCTCTCCCTTGAGACTCACAACCCTGTACCTAGTCGCCCCGTAAGCAATTTTGCTAGCGAGTTCCAAGGTTGGGGCAACCAGCGTGTCCCTCAGTGAGAAGTAAAATGCTGGCAACACCCTCGGGTCCTCTACAGTAACCAGGTCGAACAGACGGTCAGAGTTGGCAGGCCTAAGAGTAAATATGTCGATTTAAGCCACTTATTCCTCCCCCTCCCAGAAGAGAATGACAAAAGTTTCTGAGTTACGCACGCCTGAAAAGGAGCCTCCGAGTAACGTCTGAGGTGCTCCTGCTTGTCCAGTGCGATGAAGGTCGCTGATCCAATGTTTCTCTGCCTCAGGAACTCTATGCACTTCTGGCCCGTGTTGACCGTGTCCACCACGATGTCGTCCAGTCGACCACAAGCTGTTGAGATGGCGACATCAAACTTTTTGTCAATGGCGCCCAGGTCTCCCTGAAGAAAAGGTCAATGTCTTTGCTGGTGTTGCCACACAACCCTACCTCAAGTAAATGAAAGATAGTTACACAATGAATTCTAGACACATTGCTCAAATCGAAATTAATGTTGGGCAATATAATATTGAACTCCACATCTGGGAAGTTTTCTTCTAACATGTTGTACATTATGGCCACAGTAACATCCTCTAACACAATCCCTTACTCTATGGCAAATTTCTGTACGTATGCAGTATATAAGCATATTTCCAAATTTCTCACATAACTTCGTTTGTTGAGACCTTACCAAAACATTTCTAGGCGAGGGTCAGTCCTTAAAAAATGTTAACCATTCCTGTCTGTCATGGCGACATTAATCCTCAATTTGAATTGAGTCACGAATCCAATATCTTTTACCTGTTGGTAAAGTTATTTTGGCCATTGGCACTGTTAATATGAACTCAATCAAACTTAAGAAACTGTCTCTAATATCTAGTTGAAGTCTACATAACACAGTGAGTTTATCTTTCAAATTCTACCAGTTATGGGAATGATTGTATTATTGTGATAGGGAATTGAAGTTTTGACTAACGTCAGTCTTGTTTCTCAAATGCTAACTTATAATAAGGATATTTCTGTGGACTTTATGTTGATAAATCAATATGTAGTCTGATGGTAGTCCTCCAGATTGAATTTATTCTATTAGCTTTTGAACAAAATCCATTCTCAAATAATTTTGAATTAAATAAGACAGACTCATACTTGTCCTCACAATGACCGATCATAATTTAAATGTAATGTCACGTGACACAAATAGTCAAGAAGTATGGTCATTAGTGATAATGACATAGAAACACAATTGATAACGTAATGAAATAATTTTTTGAACTTAAATGCATATAATTAAATAAATACATTGTTCAAGTGATAAACATACACAAACTATTTCGTGATTGTCAATATTGCATTTTAAAAGTAGCAGTATATTATATTCATACATATGAAAGGAAATTGAGTTTTATTAAGAAGTAGAGGTCAGAATAGTTCGCAGGTAACTGAAATATTTACTGGAACAGATTAAAAATAATTACCTTTAAAAGATTGGATATATAAGATTTTCCCCACAAATTCAACATAATTTATAAATTCTTGAGAAAGAAAAATAGACAACATTGTGCTCTAAGTAGTCAGGGTTGCAACAATGCCCAATGTCAATTTTGTGGGGCGACAAGGAAATTGTACCTTCATTAATATTATCAACTTCCTGAGCCATTTCTTGAACAATATTGAAGTTTTTTGGTCCTTCAGATGTTGAGTTCTTACTAATTTTTTTGCAGGTGTTCTTTGCCGTTTTGTTACAACATATATATACACACAACATAATATATATTATGCATATATGCGTTACCAGTCGTCCATAGATGCCTGGTATAGTGTTGTCAGCCTTGGCCTTCATCAACTCGGCAAGTACTTTGCCCCTGGAACGGTTGGCATGCATGGTGCTCCTTGTTGCCTCCACTTGAGCTCGCTGGTTACGGACTTTGGTCTGCAAAGACTCTTCCTCCTGATGCAAGATGACAAGTTTGTCCTGGGCCTCCTTAAGCTCCGCTTCTGTTTTGGGTAACTCTTCTGAGAACTTCTGTTGGTCCCTGCAGTAACAAATATTTTCCATGTCAAATCTGCCCTTTACCACAATTCACACAATCCTGTGTTTAATAAAACTTGTTACCCGCAAACTTCTTGGACAATGTTTGGTTCGTTATTAATAAGACTGTCACTTTTTCATAGTTTCAAATAAAAAGTAACACATCCAGTCAACTGGGAACCATAAAATAACTACCAATAGACTACACTTACATTATAATGGACATAAATATAGATTGTAACTTAAAGTAAAGAGAGAGCATAACTAGTTACCGCTTCCGTGCAGCCAGCGTCTCCTTTGCAGTGTCCAGCGATTTCTCGATCTGCTCCTGCTTACAACGCTCCTGATTTTCCCGACTCAGGTACAATTCCAGTTCAGAAGCAGCAATATCATACTAGAACAATAAATCTTAATATAAATGCCAGTATAATACTAAATAGGGTGTGTTGAAAAATAGGAAAGTGAATTTACTTTCGAACACAGAATCAGTCCACATATTGGAAAATGTTAATTATTTAAATGTAATACACAGTACCAAAATATATTTAAATCAGGTGGAACGCAATTTGTCATACCACTGATTTGGTTTCGTCCACAGTTTTCCGCAGACTTATCAGCTCTGTCTGCAGGACCTCCTTCTTGTCCTGCAACTCCTGAGTCTCTGTCTTGATGCTAGCCATGAGTTTACTCATAGTCTCTTCCTCCTTGTCCTTGTCAGAATTCAACTTCAGCTCTCGATCATCCAGTTCCTTCACCTCTTTGGCGTTCTTTTCAGGGATAAGTTCTAGTGAGATCAGCTGAGGAAAAGCCCAAAAAACAGATGTAGATTTTCACAAACGCACACACCCAGTAACACACTTATTAAAAATAACAAACAAACCTTCTTTCTCTCCTCTGCTAACAGTTCCTTTGTCTTGGACCGGTTTTTACTGTCCTGCACAATGTCCGAGGCTAAGGCGCTGTCCCTATTACTGGCCTTCTTGAACTCTGCGGTCAGCTTCTCCTTGCTCGACACCAGTTCATCTATCTTTCTAGTTTCAAATAGAAGTCAAAGTTTCAACTAACAGGAAAAATTGTAAATACTGTGTGCCCACTAAATGACCAATCCTTTACGAAGACAAATAATACATATATAGGTACAAGCACAAAGTGGGACAATCACCTAGTGGACATCCAGTGTATACTTATCACGTTTTAGCCATATACTCACATCCGAAAATTAAAACGATAAGGACAGGAAAGAGAGTGAGCAAATTGGTGGCCTACCTGAAGTTTCGGCAGGTACCATGTTGAGTGCAAAGCTTTGAATTTTCGGAGGCAATTACCACTATCAGAGGATAAGGAAGAGCATACGAAATGAGGGCAGCTGGCCACGCTCCTTCCCATCCTTTAACAAAGGGGACGGTTGATTCTGAAAATTCAAGAAAATCCCAAGCTCTATCTTTATTTGCCAGCCTTACACCTCATGCAAGTTACCAAACTTTTATCTCCATTTCCTGTCCTTATTAATTGTTCTAGTTTATTCTGACAATGTCATTTCCTTCACTCTCAAAGTTTTCCTTATCTTGTGTTGAAGGGGGCAGTGCCTCTGATAATTCAAGAATTCGAAACTGCACATATATAACTGGCTTTGGCCTGAGCAGTCAGAATTGCTGCACAACTAGCTTTTTCTGTAAAACAGTACAGAACACCAACTTTCTCTCTCAAACTGAAGTCAGGGAAGAGACAAAGAATTCTTCTTCTTCCAATGGCTCAACAGCCCTCTTCAGGGCCTAGGCCTACTGAGGCGGCTGCGGACTGTCATCCCGAATTTGGGGTGATACGTGGTCAGTGTATCAATTCCCCAACATCCTCGATCCCGATCCTCACGACCATGACGACACAAACATCCAAGCTCGTGCCAGGATTTGAACCCGGGACCCCTGAGTTGTGAGGCAGCAACCCTAGCCACTACACCACAGGGGGTCGAGAGACAAAGAATTGGGGACTTTTATATACATTGAGTATAAGTAAATAGGAGTGCCACACGGCACTGAAACCCCTTGAGAAGTAACGCCTGACTGCAGTTCCTCAAGGGGTATTTGGACAATTTGTCAGTATTTGTGGCTCCAAGCACAGGCAGCTATAGGGAATTTGGTTTTTAGAAGTTTGGCTTTGCTGCAGTGCTTGACAATGCGTTTGGGGAGGGATCTGCTTGTCTGGCCGAAGTAGATTGTATATATAATTGTATTATATAAAAATATAAATAGAAATAATACAATTGTTTTATATTTTTATGGAATAGTTTGGCAAGTTATTAAGTTCTTTTCATGTGTCTGCCACCGGTGGATGACATGGAGTTTGTGTTAATTTAATACGATTAGTTATTGGTGGGATTCTGGAAGGTTGTGGTGGGTGGAAGTATGGGGCAGCCAAGGCACCTGCAAGGTTTGCAGCCCCTTGAGGGTGGGGACCTGGGAGGGGGGTTAGCGAGGTTGAACCAAAATGATGTTGTAGGTTTGTTTGTTACTAAAGAAAACCCTTGGACCCGTGGATAGTAAAGTGGGTTGAAGTGTACGCTATGTGGGAAAAGAGTTGAGTTTACACAGTCCATGAAAGTAAGTAGTCGTTATGGGAAAACTGTTCTGTTTGCTGGTCAGTCAGGTGTGGGATTGGCTATTTGCGCAGTGGAAAGGGCCCGGGTTATTTGTTTCTGAAGGAGATTGTGTTTGTGCAATTATGGGTGGTGGTCATTTGGTGGGAGAGTTTACTATCTAGAGGATGTTGAGTCCAGGGCTTTGTCTTGACTGCAAGACATGTTGGAAGGAATGCTTCCATAGATGGAGCTGAGCTTCTGAATAATTGAGGAGGTTTAAAATTGTTAAGTGCTGTGGCTCCACAGATTGGCAGTTATGTAAACTTTAGTTTTTAAAAGTTTGACACTGCTGTGGTATATGTGTGGGTCATATGCCAGAGCAGTAAACAGCCACCAAGAGGTTACGCGATGCTGCATATGACCTGACGAAAGGCCTGTAGCTGTTAAACTTTAACAGCCAATTAACAAGTATGCAAGGCAAATTGGAATAATTATGAGTTGTAGGATCATGTTAGCAACATGTAAATGTTGTACCTTGGGTTTGTTATGCTGTTTACTGCTGGCATGATATATTACTTTCTTTTAGCTATCACACAACAATGAATATTTTTTCTGCTCTGCAACAGCAGCCATTGGCGGTTATGACACAGTGTGGCGACATACTTTTGAGAGTTACAGCATTAAAGAACTAGAAAATTTACTCACACTTATCCTACTGCATGGAAATATCTGTTGTACCACAAGAAAGTGTACTCACTTAGCTGTAGCGTTAGCTGCTTTGACATACGCCTCCTTTCCTTTGCTAAGGCCTTTTAATTTGTCTTTTAGCTCCTTCAACTCTTTCTCAATCTCTTCCTTGTCCGCCACCTTCTCATTGATCATCTTCTCATTCTCTTTTCTGAAAGGAGTTATGTGACATGGAAAAGTTAGTCCATGAGAACAATAATTTTGGTTTAGTGACCAAGTCCATGAAAAAATTAATACACAAATCAATACTACAAGAAACAAGGAGCAACTGAACCAATCTGTAAGAATTTACATTCAGAAAGAGAAAATCTAGAAGTATAACCACTTCAAAAAAATGCACCGACATTATCATTAATAAATATTTTTGACACACACAATGTTGTGACTGATATGTATTTCTGGCGAAACTTACATGTACTTCTGCAAAAGGAGGTTGGTGACCTCGGCCATCTCATTTTCAGAAACCAGGTAGGCGATAGCTTCATTCCTCGGCGCTTCTAGATCATCCTTTTCTTTCTCTATTATTTTCACTTTGTTGAGTTTCTCCCCTCGCTCTGTGTTCAAATCTTCCACTCTCACACGCAGCTTTTCGATCGGTTCCTAAAATTATTTATTTTTAAATGAGGAAACTGCACATGTAGCTTAGAGCTTAGAAATAAGCAAATTGTACCAAACACTGCAGAAAATAAGCAAGGAAGGCAGAAAATGTTTAACGAGAATAACTTGTTAGTGTTGAATTAAAAATATAACTGCATCAAAGTACTGAAGAATTAGAATCGGCAAAGGCTCTGAACAATATAATTGGGATAATGTGCCAATAAAAGGTTGTGTAGTTATTCTGATTAACAACTTTCCTTATAGTTAAATTCTAATTTATTTTTTACAAACAAACACACAACAGAGTAAATTTTTATTTTAATAATGTTTTTCTATTTACTTAGAAGTTAGCTTTATACTTTCAGGTATTTCATTCTACATTATTTTTTTCTTTCAAATGCTAAACAAATTACCTTGAATCTTGATGTTCCTATGATGTCCTCCAAATATTCAAGCATCCCTGTTTCATGCTCGGTCAGCCCTTTTGGTTTCATCATAGCAATCTGCTCAACTTCACCCTGAAATACAAATTTAAAAAAAACATAAAAATCTCTTAAATTACTGAATTGGAACTATAAATATTTCCATTTAACTCACTATAGCTGTTTTCAGTTTATTATTTTTATTTTATTTTTCTGTTTCAGTAATTTCATGCTGAAATAATTGGGTGTGCATTGTCTTCAAGTTTGTTGACAAAACCAGCAGTTGACTGCTGAATTTGTGAAATAGTGTTACGGTGTATAAATGAATAAATTTAGATAAGATTTATTGTAATTCCCATTAGTCCTCTGGGTCAAGGAAAAAGTATACGTCATACATTACACCAAAGAATAGATAATTATAAGACTAAACTAAAATAAGAAATAATTAACTACTAAAAATCCTCAAATAACTTGAGCAAAAAAACAGTATAAAATAACTGAAAAAACAACACAGACACACACTGAAGCAAATACATAAAATACAATTTCGTGTTTTTGTATTCCTAGTAATCTGCCTGGTTAAGAGATGTCGCCACTTTATTAGAGCGACTTTCCCGTAATATGCTATGTATATTTACGATATTAAAATTGAATGAAGGCCAATTTACAGCAGTGGAATAATTCATACACAATCATCTTATCTAAATATTGTCAGTCATCACATTTGTACACCCTTATATATAGATAGATAGACAATTGTTGATCAGTAAATATAAAGTACACTAAAATAGTACAATTTAATTTGCGTATTCATTTTTATGTGATTACAAATTACAGTGAATCAAGGTTAAAAATACTTTACGGAAGTGGGAATCAAACCCGCTCCTATGCTTTTCAACAGTCCAGTAACAAATTTTTAATTCTTTCTATTTCCGAAATTATATATTTCCGCGTATTATTTTCTTTAACAATAGTCTGGTACATGTTGAGAGATCGCTTTAAGCTCGGTTCAATTAATGTGTGGCTCGTTTACATGCAAATTTACACCCGGTAACTGCTAGATTCCGCGTATTTTCAGAAGTAATTTTTTAATAAGGCAAATCTAAAGGAGTGAAATAATTAATATACGACACCTCGAACCCTCTAATTTCCATATTACCTCACATATTTACGAAAATATATCGAACATTGCCGCTACTTAAGACGCGGTATTTTATAATAGTATAAAGTGTAAAAAAATGAATACGTAATTTTAATTGCAAATTAAAAATAAGATTTTTGATTAATTGCAACAACAAAAAAGAATACCAATGAGTAAAATTACTAGCTGGTACCGGGAACCGAACCCCATTCCACGGCATGAGACGAATCTATAACCACTCTGCCACAACTTTGAATAACTAGGAGAAAGTTCAGGACGTATTTCAAGTACATTGGCAGGGTCTTAGCTGAAATTGAGGGCCGATGTCGAATTCACACATTTTCGAATCCGCTCGCGCGGCGCGCGCGACTCCGAAAATTTGTGATTTTGACATCTGCCCTCAATTTCAGGTAAGACCAACATCGGCCCTCAATTTCAGACAAAACTATGCCTCCCAACTTCACTTGTCATGGGTAGCCTGAAGCGCCATAAAACAATGACGTCACACATTAGAATTTTCTATCTCCGTAATTATCAGCTGTCGCCAGAAAATTTATTTGGCAAACCCCCTTTGAAAGTGATAATATACAACTTTAACTGGGTTTCATTTTAACTCAGCCATTTACATACAATAAATATTAGCCCAATTTTCTACAAAATAATAAGATATTTCGAATTTCAAATTTGTTATTGTCCATAGACTGGTTTGATGCTTATCTGTTCTGCAATGCTGATGATTTTGATCCTGTTGTTCTAATTAACATTAGCCTGTACATTGTTGAATAATTAAGTTCCTTCAATGTATCTATTGGTGCCAAATCGCATTTAATAAAATAAGAAATTGTAAAAAATAAATCTGAACTTATTGAATTAGTGACTACCTGAAGAATGAGAAACCTGTTGTGGTCCAGGTCGATGCCATGCGAGCGCAACGTCTTGGCTATTTCCTTGAACTGCACACGCTTGTTATTCAGCGTGTAGTAGGAGCTGTTGTCCTTGAAAGCTGTGCGGGAAATGACAAGATTGGAGTTTGGGATGACCTCAAAATCAGTCTCACCCTGCAAACAAATATAATCTGCTCAATTACATCATCAGTACACATAACCCAACAAATTTGCACTTTGTAGTTGCCCCCAAAATTATTTTGAATAGAATAAAGGCGTGGATGGATATATATATATATACAATATAAGAAATATTAAAATTTAAGGTACATTAAATCAAAGGTGCTTAAGTTTTCATTAAATTTCATTAATTTGGCAAATTTGAACCACAAGTAGTTGCATGGGGTCTACAGAATCACCAGCACATTTGTAAGCCACAAATAATCCTCACTATTTCAGAAACACTTTGGTATTACAGATTTTACGTAAACCACAGAAGAAGGTACAAGTGAAATGTGCACGGGGTTCAAGGTGCACAAGACTCTAATATCGCTGTTCAGCTCAGCTTAAATGTGTGTTAGGAATCCCATAGACTCAAGGGCTAAAGGAGAACCTCAGACCTTGTCAACAATCTGCTGGAAGTTGACAGCAACGGTGCAGCTCTGTACATCTTGGTGATTGTCTGAAGAGTGGATGAGGACGGATATTTTCTTGGAGCGAATCTTGTTGGCCCTGTAGCCAAAGACGAACAGCATCGAGTCTATGACGTTGCTCTTCCCGCTCCCGTTGGGTCCGACTATAGAGTTGAAACACTGGAAACGGAAATATTATCATTTGACACTTCTAAAAAACATCTAGTGATCACTTTTGTTTGAGACAAAATAGAACTTGTCACTACACAAGGAAGTGGATTATTAATAAATTACTAGTACAAGGATTATATAAGTGAAACTAACAAGTTTTATAATTTTTTCTCCTTCAGAATCTATACTTTTTTTCCAACAGAAGTCTACTACATTCTTCAAATTTTAACAAGATCCCATATGATAGTTTAATGCCAACCAGTGGGGCAGGGCGCAGACGTGCTATAGACAGGAGAGAAATGTAGAGGGCCTACTTGCCATTTTACATAAAACAAACTAAGCGTCCTGACATTCGGCCCATCCGCATTTGGTTGTTGATAACAGCCTCGTAACAAGGAGAAGCCAAGAGAACAACAACATCGAGCAGCTGAGTTTACGAGGTTAAAGTGACCTTGTGAAAGGGTCCGAGACTCTGCTTGCCGAAGTAGCTCTTGAAGTTCTCGTTGTCGATGTGCGTGATGATGAGCCTGGGGCCTGTCGTGTCGAAGGAGCATGCAGGTTTGGGGGCGGGCGGGATGTAGATGTCGCCGATCCTCACGCCGCCTTCATCGTCGGAAAACTCTTCCTCGTCGTCTCCGTTCATCCTTACCGACTTGTCCATCTCGATGACAAGCAAACTACAAACCCGAGACAGTTCCCGCTCAAATACATTACAACAACGCAAGGCACAAGAGTCTTCGCAGATATGCCTTCCAATGTCAAAGATCAGACAGTATACGGCTAGGTTTACACGGGCAGTGATGTCAGTGGCGTATAAACATACGTCAGTGCTACACTGCCAATCCATCCCTGACACTAGAGCACTGTCAGTGTCAGTCATGACTGGCGTTCCCCCTCCGACGTCCTAGACGCTGACCACAAGAGGAGAGAGGCGGCTAGGGAATTGAACCACCAAAGCGCAGGGCTGTCTATCCAAAGCAAATAATTCAGTCATTCTACTCTTAGTGGAATTTCTCAGCGGGGTTTTGAATTGGCCATTCCTCTTGGGATTTTCGAGGACACTACACAATTTGAAGTAACCTGAGAAAATAAAAAATTCACAATTATCAGAAAAGAAAGTGTATGGAGAGTAACCACGTGGATGAGGGTGGATTAGAATCAGCTCTGCACCGAACCGCAAACAACCTGTGAAAATAAAATAAGCACAATTATGATAAAATAATAGTATGATTAGTTAAGCTAGGTTTACACGGGCAGTGATGTTCGTCGAAGTTGGGTTGGTTGTGCACTGCCTACCGTTCACATCTTAGGCAGATAACTGCCCACTTCTTCTCTGACAATTCTGTGCAAGTGCTGCCCTCACTACAGAACAGGCAGAGAACTCTGATGCATGTTTATACTTCTCTGCTATTTTTTGACAACTACGACCGGTTGGATTGTTGCTGTTGCATAGAGTCGATATATTGTTTACATCAAGTTGAATATTTTCCCCTTTGCGTTTTCGCATACGGATAATGTCCATAAACAGGAACTAATCCCTTTGTATTTGTGATAGAATAGACGCAACGAGGAAGAGTTCCTGAATTCTCACGAAAAAGTCAAACTTAGTATTACGCTACTGTACTATAGATACATAAAAATGAAAACAGTTGTTTAGTAATAGTTTTATATTATTATTAGTACAGAAATCAAGCAATAATAAAAACAGCACATGTACTTTGAAGCTGGTTTTCATTGTTTAATTGGCTCGGTTTTATTCCCCTTAAAGGTGTCAATTACTGAACAAAACGAAATGAATTATTTTTCATTACGTGTGATAGTAGAATGTTTATAGCTATACATCATTTTTTGCGTATTTTTTTCTAGTTAAAGTTTGTGCCGTTGGAGGGTGGACAAGAATTATTTTTGGAAAGTTAACCTAAAATTTATAGGCGATTAGGTGCAACAAACGAACTCTATCCTAAATGCTTCTGAACCAAAATTGTAGCCGCTGTTCACAACAAAGATTCACCTACTCCAATCGCACACTATAACAAACTACACGCGTATTGAAAATGCAAAATACAAACTGTTTTCCATTGCGCAATCGATAGTCAGCCCTGCCTAACCGGTCACAATCGATAATTGACATCCGTAACTGCCACTAACTGGTCTCTCATGAGGGCAGCGTCTAGGTCGGTGGAGGGGGAACGTCAGTCTAGACTGACATACTGTTGACACGCTCCAAGAAAAGAGAGGCAGTGCTCTCGTGTCAGCGATGTATAGGCAGTTGTCAGTGCAGCACTGACGTATGTTGACACGCCACTGACATCACTGCCCGTGTAAACCTATATGCTAGTAGCTCAAGCTAAACAAGCTTCTCCACACGGAGAAGAATAACACAGTCAGCCTGCCCCGCACAGAAATTCCAGGGAGGAATGAGGGTGAATTTGCTTACGCGTAAAAGAGCAGCTCAGCACTGCACTCTGGCGGTGCAATGCGAACAACTTGACGATCTAATGAATTGTGGGGTCTAGCCGCCTCTCCTGGTCAGACCCGTCCACACTTGCGAGCACGAACCGAGCAACAAGCTGAAACTTGCTGGTTCGGCGTTCTAGTGCCAGCGAACACGCGCGAACCGAGCGGCCTATGAACACGAGCCACTAGAAAGGAGTCGATCTTCATCTTTGAAGACATTATACGCCAAGCAGTGACTGTAGCAACAAACAAGAGATTTGATTGTAAGGAACGAGCCGAGGAAAGATTTATTAAACGCAACGTATAGGAAGCGGGTAATTTATTTTATTTATATTGCGATGAAATGTAATAGAAAACGACTTTTAATATTTTTTTAAATGAAAACTTAATTATAACTTTTTTACAATTTCGAAATTGATTTCATTTAATAATACTGATGTTAACAAAACCACACCTAAAGTTTAGTGTTCTTACAATTATTTGTCACGTGCTATTGTGTTTCTATACGGAATGATAATTTCACATCTTTCATTGTTAATTTATTTAAGGGATAATTTCACGTGGCCACAAATATTCTTATTCTATTTATTTTAACTATTGTTACATTTACAAATTAATGTTATCGAGCAGTAGCATTAGAGTAATCCATATTTTCAAGCTTTTGTCCTTTTTTTAGATAATTTTAAAATTTAAACACGTGTAATACATTTTTTAAATGTTTTTACTTGTATATGAAATAAATTAGGATTAATATCCAATGGTAAATGTAGATAACTATTAATTGAACTCACCCTGTGTAATACTTCATGCCATGAGAATTAAAGTAACAAGGCAAATTGTCTCATTATGTGAAGTATTACCAAAATGAATTTGACTATGGATTTTATGAGAGGTGCGGAGTTTGTTTCAGTTTTATGCTATCTCAAGTCCCATATAGCTGGGTGGCTCCTAACAGCATCGATAAATTTCAGAGTCCGCTCTTGGGACCAATCCCAATCCGACGTCGTCATCACCATCATCATCTTGAAAATGATCGAGACAATCACAGAACACAAGCCACGGTGCTATGATTTCTGATACAAGCCAAAGTGCTCAGCTCAGCTCGGCTGGCGTCCACACTACGGCGCACGCGAACCGAGCATTCCTTTGATGGCAAAATACCGACAACAGATGGAAAACACGGCGAACAATCCTGGCTGATGTAGCGCATGCGCACAGCATCGTGTTCGGTTCGTTGCTCGCAAGTGTGGACGGGTCTAGGACGATTCGGCGCAGCCACTTCGGCGCAAGGTTGGGCGCGGGGACATTACGTGGCGATAAACGAGAATATCGTGGACATTTGTTTCAAATAAGTTATTTTATACAAATACACATCTTATATTAATATTAATAAAATGAAAAACAGCATATATATCAGAAAAAAGTGATATAAACTTTATTAACAGTAGTTTGTTCACGACGTTCCGTTCTTAAATTTTAAAACCTCATCTTTTACGATTATAATAAAAATGAATATTTACAATATATATGTATAATACAATTATGTTATAAAATGAAAAATTATTAACGGAAAAAAGAAATTGAAATTGATAAAAATTTGTTGTGCATGTCGCACAAGCAACGAGGCTGAAATAACACTTACAAAGAATAAGCGTATTGTTAGTTCCATAATTACAATGGAAAACTTTAACAATGAGTTAATTCTGTATAGAAAATTATCATAAGTTGTGCAAAACACCAAAATGTACATTTCTAATAATCCTGATGTTATCTTTAGTGAATCTGCCAAAGGAATTTGACTAAATAGTTTTATAAAGTTGAAACGTTTACCAGACAAATAAATACATAGAACTTACAATAAAAATTAAATCCATTACTTTAGTTATTGATCAATTAGAAATTAACTTGAAAAGACTTGTGGACAGTAGCACTTTTTAACTCCTAGTTTTTAACTTCTGATAATAGTGCCACAGCCTATGCTCTAGCATATAATTTATTTGTCAGAATTATCGTTTCTTCTACTAGTAGTCCTCTTCATAACATTTCTATATAATTCTCTTAATAAGGAAAATAATTTTGCAGTCAAAACGTCTTTTAAGTTTTTGGACCATTTAAACGTCACTAATGATCATGTTTTCTTATCATTAAATGAAGAGTTCTTATTTAATTTTTAGCCCATGCATCAATTAATTACACCAAGTTTTAAAAATAGATGGGATAACTACTTTTCGAAATTGACAAAAATTATTTTATCAAAAATTCTTATCTTAATAAATGTAATTATAAATTCCACTTATTTTTCGTTCAAGAACATTTACTATCACGAAATCATTGGTTCTACCATGGGAATTTTTCTTTGTCGTTATTCGCGCAAATTATGAGAGATTTGGAAGCCTTATGTATTACATCTTTAAATTTAAAACCACTGACATATTTCAAGTATCATCCTCAGATTCCACATAAACCATTTGCTCAATACTTTTAATAATTGCAACACTGGAAGAAACTTTAAAATTGAATTGAAAAAGATCACTCTGTCAATTTTCTTGATGTTGTGGTTATTGTTTCTGTCAATAAGATAGTTACCAATTGCTATAAAAATATCTACTTACTCAGGATTAATTCTTAATTACATGTCAAATCAGCCATTATTCCATAAGATACTATGCTTTATAATTCAGTAAATGTGGACGTCAAATTAAACGTCAGCGCTATCATAAATTTAATCTGGGAAAAATAAATCTTGTGTTCTTATGTTTAATTGAAAGATAAATATTTCGATTTTTATTCTGAACACAAAAGTCTCATGAGGTATTGTTACAAATTGTTAAATGAATAAATAATTTGGCATCTTCAAATATTAATGAAAAGTCCAGATAATTTGTCATAAAAACGTAGCTTAGTATTTAATTAAATAAACCTACGACGCTTAGTCCATATTTGTGGAACTCATACTTATAGCTTGTTTTACTATTAATGTTTTACAACTCTGAGGTATTGCAACTGATTAAATATTTAGGAATATATTTAAAAAATTTGCTAAATATGAAATTATATGTTTTGTAATGTTAAGCGAGTTTCGCGCCGAAACGGCTGCTTTACGTCTAATAATGTTATGCGAGTTTCGCGCCGAACTGGCTTGCGCCGAATGGTCCCATCCCGAGTGTGGACAACTTTAAGGGGAATAAAACAAGTAATATAAAAACACTGAAAACCAGCTTCAAAGTACATGTGCTGTTTTTATTATTGCTTGATTTCTGTAGTAATAATATAAAGCAATATTACTAAACAACTGTTTTCATTTTTATGTATCTATAGTACAGGAGCGTGATACTGAATTTGACTTCTTCAGGAACTCTTCCTCGTTACGTCTATTCTATCACAAATACAAAGTGATTAGTTCCTGTTTATTGACATTATGCGTACGTGAAAAAACAAAGGGGAAAAATATTCAACTTGATATAAACAATATATCGAAACTATGCAACATCAACATTCCAACCGGTAGTAGTTTCCAAGAAATAGCACAGAAGTATAAACATGCTTCAGAGTTCACTGCCCGTTCTATAGTGAGGGCAGCACTCGTCAGTGAAGAAGTGGGCAGTTATCTGCCCACAATGTAAACGGTAGGCAGTGCACAGCCAACCCAACCGACCAACATTTCTGCCCGTGTAAACCTAGCTCAAGTCAGAAAAATTCAATTTTTTGGACCGCACAAGTTCAATTAAAATGCCAGAGCGTGCGTACAGGGACAACTCAATCCATAAGAGGCAACATAAATTAAGTGCTATTTGAGTCCCATAAAGTCTATCTTAATGGAAAGAAAGAGAATTTGCAGTGTAATATTCATTTACGCAATAAGCATTTTCAAGTAGTAATATGAAAATATAAATTTATTTGGAAGAAAAAATGTATACGCTACTCTAATATTTTATCCCAATTAATATTTTGTTGCACGTCATACTAATTTAATTGTCCATTGCTTTGTATATACAATGAAAAATTTAAGAAACAGAAAATTTTAAATTCAAAATATGACATTTTGTCCCTAACGTATTAAGCCTCCTAAACGTTAATATCATGAACAAGGATATATAACTAAGAAGTGTCTTGTATTACAGAAAATTTATCACATTAAATGTAAAACATTTCAGAAATTTATTATAAATTGCTTCCATTCCTAAAATAGCAGGATTATCAAAATTAAAGGATCATAAAATTTCCAGACAACGTTTAGCGATACGAGAATGCTTATAAATTAGCTTCCTGTTGTACAGTCCTAATTGTTATTTTTTTGTTAGTATTGAAGAATCTAACCAATTTGCAAACTAAGCGGAGTCACACATTAACAATCCATTTTCACAACTATGAGCAACCAATTTACAAGTATTAGAATCAACCAACACTAACATCTAGAAATGGCATGACTGGTTTCCCAGGACAAAAAAGAAACCATTTTTTGCAACAATTTTCATCAAGTGAGTAGTGTAATTGTCAGGACGAGTGATGAGCATTACCGTTCTCCACTGGTGAAGCTGCTGTCGCTTTCCACATCAGCAAAGTGTGAAGTGAAATTATGAAGGGCTAAGTACTTTGTCATTTGTAACAAATAACTGCAGCCAAGCAACCGATCCATTGACCCTGAGCTTCAGGATTGCTACAAACGAATTACATTTTTTAACATTACAATTTAAAATATAAATCTTTATTCCATAATTTAAATTTCTTCTTGGGTCCAAAATACATTACACCATTTCTTTGCCTAGCCTTCCCACAATATGTGGTTACTTTTGCACAACGTCCAGAAAATTTGTTTTCACATAAGACAATCATCTTCTGGTTTGAATGTTTGTTTATGAACACAGGCGCAGAGAAAAATGGAAAGAGCTAACAAACTGCAGCTGTCAAGCTTCTGTTGCTCATCCTGAAATGAAATAGAGATAAAATCATAATGTAAGTAACTTGACTATAGTATTACAATGACAAACTTATAATTGGACAACAAAATAAATCCAAAATAAGGATATTCTGAGGGTTGGAATGCCAACCAGTAACAAACCACATGTCCCTTATCTAGGTTTCCTCCACAACTTTAGGGAAGAAACGCGATGTGGGTAACAAGGATGAAAATTATGAAGGTATCAAACCACAAATAGAAAGGTCTAATAAAATATGATACATAAAAATAGAATTACAGTTGTGTGTTATTTGGAATGTAATACGTACTGCAGCTTTGAAGACATTTTTCGAACTGCGAGGATCACTTTTGGGCCCCTATTTTCAATTTTATTAACTGGTTAATTGACTCCATATTTTGTTGAAGTGGGAGATATTCCATGTGGCTGTCAGTCACCACCAGAGTTTTTAGTTCGTCTTCCAAAGATGTTGTTTACATCTGTGAGTTGCGCTAAGAGTTCATCCAAGTAGTGGTCATGCAGCCTGAAGATCGTCAGAATCATAGCTGTGTAGTTCTTAGCCTTCTCAGATTCCAATGCCACTTTAATCTTCCCATTCTTCAATGAGATCCTGTAAAATGGAAAAACCTTTGACAAGAGTCTTGCTTACTTTGACAAGACTGCAGTATTACATTTGATTTGAAATTAATCACAAGTTTCAACAATACACTTACATTTTGAGCAAGACCAGCCCCAACAGGTTCCACTCTGGAGGTTTGAAAGTCACGTTGTGAGCCTCCAGCTCAAATGTGGAAACAATTGCCCGGACTTCTGCCGTGACTTCTTGGAACGACAGTTCAAACACTTGCATAAGGCCTGGAATGCTGGAAAAGTGAAGAACAATTTGTAATCCAACACACATCAACAAAGATTTTGATCATTAATCTAGTTTATTCGAAAATAATAGAGTAGAATATAAGTTTTTTTCTTCCATATTAATTTATATTTGCATATAACTTACTCGAAAATGCTTATTGTGCAAAAAAATATTACACTTCAAATTATCTTTTTTTACATTAAGATAGACATTACAGGACTCAAATAGCACTTATTTTACATTGCCTCTTATTGAGCAAGTTGGTCCTGTAGGCAAGCTCTGGCATTGTAAGATTTTATAGAAATGGCCTTTCAATAGATGACTCCACAAACTGAGTGGGGAAATATTCACTTTCGCGATAATATTGTAATGTGTGGTGACGGTGGAGATGATTGGCTACAGAACTTGTTCATTTCTTTACAAGGTATTTTAAAAACGAGAAAGTGGAAATTAACACAAGACCTGGATGGACGTAAAACATTGTACAGTTAAGATGGGAACTGATAGCAACAGAAATAGGGAGCAACCATGCTTCAAATAAGTTTCACACTCACACTCTATTGAATCGATCCAGCACTATTCTGCGGCGCAGAGCACACTTGGCATGCGTGTCCACTAGTGGCAGGTAACTGGTCCTCTCCTCTGTTCCACAGTTTTCCGCTTCCACTTCGCCCAGCGGGACAGTCTCGTAGCAAGTTCTCCCTCCATAGAAGGCTCGAACTTTCAGCTGGATCTTCAGGCTCTCCTCCTTCACGACAGAATAGTCTGGCAATGGTTTAAGCGCGTGCCTCTCCGAGGCTATTCTGTTGTCGAACCTGGCGTCCTCCAGCTCCATCAGGTTCAGTCGCCTGCATATGTTCTGGTAGCTTTCTTGCATGGAACAGTCCCAGGCACCAGTGTCCAAGGCCTTGTGATGGTCTGTCAGAGTCTCCCCCAGATTAGAAACCATTTCCCTGACTACATCTTCACCTAGCAGTGCACACAGTGATTCTACTGTGAACCACTCCTTAAGACACTGCTCTACACGAGACACTGAATTCTGAGGCATAGGTGCTTGTGTCTTCAGCTTCCCTTCTTTCTTCTCTGTACTTGCAGTATTCTGTAATTTTTTATCTTCTCTGGGTACTACTTTGGTTTCTTCCAAAGTTTCTGTGTGTTGTTTTCTTAGTTGGTTTAATGTGTCTCCTAGACTATATTGCAAGTGAGCATCATCTCCCCATGTCAGCACAGACTCTGATACATCAAAGACTTCTTCAACTTTGTCTTCAATCCCTTCAAAGATGTCAGAGTTGGACTGTAAGTCCTGGGATGCTGCCTTTTTGGTGGTGGTTTTTCGGGACCCACGATCCACTTTCTGTTCATCCTCAATTAGTTTAACTTTCTCTCCTTCTTTCACCTGTTTGATTGTGTTGAGGGCAGAGGTTTTGTTATCAAATGTAAGTTTCCCAACCTCTTCCTTCAGGGACAAAACTTCCCCAATATCAACTTCCTCTCCAGCTATTCCACTAAAAGGAAATGAATAACATGTCAGAATTTTATTAATGGCATTGAATTACATATGTCCTCTGATGGTGCTTACCCTGAAGCAAATCTTGGCAGAAGGGTGAAGGAAGGAATCTCCTTCCTGTCACGCAACCACAGTGGACTTGTCAGCAATTGGTCCTTCACAAATCTTGCCGATTTGTAGCACTCGTTGCTGCAAAAGTTCTGGAACGGAGACACAGAGTAACTTATATAAAATTGGTAAATGGCAAGTAGTGATAAAATAGTAATCAAATCAATTTTGAAGACTAGAAAAAGTTCTCACCCACTTCAAAGAAAAGCAACTGTAATTACTAGCTTGTTCAGTACAACTTCTCAAGCACATGCTCAAAAGTTTTGGCAGTCTGGGACTGAGGTCCTTGCAAATAAGTATTGGTATTTTCATGCTGGAGATAGTTTCCAAGACAAATTGTATACAGAGATTTGATTATCTGAATTCAGAGTGGGCAAGAACATTTAAAGGCCACAACAGTAAAACCCACCTTTCTCTCAGTTATGTCATACACTTTGTTGAGTTTCGTGGAGATGCGGTATCGCTGCGTGAGTAACCGCTGCAACTTAGCTGAGCACGGAGGGTAGCCACACAGTTCCAAGAGAGCCCTCTCTTCGACGGCATCTTGAAAATGAGAACCGTGGATAAATGGCAGCTGCAAAAGAATTTGTACTTAATATCTCAAAGCCATTCTACACAATGGAACAATTTAATTGAAAGTACGGCCGCAAGCACAAAAGAAACAATTTTAAGAGAATATTGTGTATGATAACCCACGAGAGCCACCAAAAATCTGTGAATACTGTAAGAGAGCACTCACACAGTCCAGAAACACTTCTTCAGTGACATCTGTCTCCAATAGCTGCTCCACGATTTTCAGTGCCTTCGCTTCACACTCTCTCTTCTTCTTCAAAGTAGCCTCCAGCACTTCCTTGCTGAGAAAAAGTAATAAATGGATTAACATACAAGATGGTATATAATCATAATCTATTCTAAATTGTCATTTTTTAATGCTTGACTCAGGGCTAGTCTTCAGGAGACGGAACTTTGGGGAAAACAAGTCATAACCAATATGAGGCTAAAGGGAATTACTAAATTCCAAAAATATACATCATGACCCGGCCTTTCTCTGCCCCAAACAAGCCACAACTATTACCAACGGTAACATCGTAAATATTAAGTGCCATTTGCTGTGAATATTGTATCATAATATTAAAGTATTAAAATATTTCTAATTTAGTTATTTAAAGAAATAATCATTCATATATTTGTAATTATTTTAACAAACCTCAACGAAAGGCTTACAGGGTGTAACTATAAATTCACTAAAAGAAAGCAACCTGGTATCAGATTTAACCACACAAATTGGCTAATTGGCAAAAGTCTCAATTGAATGCAAAAAATAAGATTCTACTCCATAAGGCAATCATTAAACCCATTTGGACATATTGAATTAAACTGTGGGGTACTTCCAGCACATTAAACATTGAAGTCTTGCACAGGTATTCAGAAGTATAGTGAATGTACCATGGTACATACCATGCTATTAGAAGCATTTGTGTTAAATTTCCACTGCATCCTAATAATATGGCACAACAATAATAGGTATGATTGGCATACTTATAAAATACATTATGTTGAACATATACACAGCTGTAAATAAGCAAACCAATTTGATGCCTTTCTCTCTCTCTTTCTGAGAACTTTCAATGGAATGTTCTGAAGCTCTTAGTTTAATTTAGAAATCAAGTCTTAAAACATTTACTTATTGTTCCTAAGCAACAATTTGTAAATTTAATAAATCCAAATATATACATATTAGAAAAGGGTTCTCATAAAGTAATATAAGAACAAATTAATATTATTCAATTATATGTATTTGAGTTGCGCAATCATAGGTTTTTACAATTACCCATACCCGTTTGAAGATTTTTGAAATGTGATAATAATTATAGGGTGCAAGGGGAAAGTTAATAGGAAAGTAATGTCATATTTACATAAAAATGACAGATTCCTTTTCTGTTCCATTGAGGCTTTCAATTGTAATATGTAAATATGGTAAGGACATCAGGTTTATCATCACTATTATTGAGAGATGATTTCTGGTGACACATTCTATGACAAGAGCACCTGCACAATTTCTCCAAATACTTAAGCAAATTTCATCATTTTACTTTCTTTGTGTATGTAAGCACTTTTAAATTGACTTTGGCTATTTGACAATTGCTTAATTCTTTGTGGCAGTCTGAAAAGATTCATATCCCAGAATAATTAACAGCATTCTGCTGCTCTGCAACTGACAATGATTTACATTGTTTGTATAGATTATATTTAATGTATTGAAGCCATGAACAGAAAAATTACTGACCATTCTAGTAACTAATAACACGAATAAGTAAATGTATTGGTACGACAGACCTGACAAGTTTTTGTGCTGTAAAAACCTCGTCTTTGCCCACCGAGTTGCCCCTGAATATAATTCCATATGACAAAATATAATGAAAATATGCAAAGTAAACTAGTTTTCCTGTCTTCAAATCACTGAAGGTGGACATAATCCTTACAGCACAACTGGTGATATAACCAACTACCAAGCTCCAACACACACAACCTTCGCACAACAAATATGATCTATCTACAGTACTTAAATAACCTACCCATCTGACAATACAGAAACACTGATATAATGTGCTTGGTAGGAGTAGTTGGTTATATCAAAGGCTATGCCCTTACAGCATATATGACTGAGCTGAATTTAAGTAACTGATTAATCTTATCAGCCCAATTAAAATTTTTATTTATTATCAGGAGTGATCAGAATGTAATAGTTGAAGTTTAACTTGCATAATTGTTATTGTCTTTTAGAGTTGCAGGGTTGTGTTGTTTGTGAAACTGCATGAACTATGGTTTCTCGCGTTGACAGGAAATCATCTAAGGAATTAATTTAATACATTATTAGCAGCTTTGTTTAGTGTGTACTTGTTGCTTATTAAAATTCTTCACGTGGCTTTGACGTTAAGTTGTTTGCCTTGCTCCCTTGCAATTGCTTGAGGAACTTTCCACAGCCTAACCTCAATGAACGTCACGACATCGAACAATTGTAAGAAGAAAAATGGAAGACTGTGACCATACCTCATCGACTTTACGTTCCTCGGCAATCCTGCCCGAAGTTTACCTTTACACCTTCTTGCCTCCGACCCCATCGTGTGAACACTACACAGTAACTAAACAAATGACGACGATTGCGCGAATCGGTGACGTCCAAAGATCATCATAAAATCTTTTCTGACGTCACTTACACAATGTCGGGTTCAAGTCAGGAACCCAATTTCTTTCCCTCGCTTTACTTACATTGTATATTATTTACAATTTTGTATTTTCATTATACGATATTGGGACTACCCGTTTCTATTTATCAACAACTGTTAAATTAAAGTGCGAAGGCTTTCGCGGTCAATTAGATTCTAATACAATACGGTAAGCTCCGCCATCGTCGTCATAGTCTACCTGACGACGATGGTGGAGCTTGCTGTCGAAACGTTTTGGAAACAAACTTTTACCCGGGTTGAAATCCGAGAATTGTATTTGAAATTGCAGAAATAGTTCTTGGGTTTTCACTCGGGTGCAGGTGCGATGAAAACGCGACGTGCTCTGTCGTCATCTTCAGACTCAGCCTGAAGATGCCGACAGAGCACTTACGTCGAGAACTATTTCTGCAATTTCAAATACACCGGGAAACCCTCAGCTCATGTATTTGAAATTGTTAAATTTCTTCTTTAAGGTTAGACCACGAAATAAATTACGCTTAAATTCTATCAAACATCTAACTTTCTTAACAAAAGTTAATGTCTTTTCGACAGGAAGCTTAAACATTCTTCTCGATTAATATACTATTTTTAAATTCATTCGAAGTAAGTTGGATTCTTTAACAAAAATAATTCACTCGCAACCAATAATAGTAAGAAAATCTACGGTTTTAATTGGTTTACCATATTTAAGGAAATACGATATAAATTAATTGACATGTTTGCTAATTACTGTGTTAGTTAGGGTATAATTGAGATGATTTAGTAATTTAAATTTTGATAAAAAATTTAAAAAAATAATTTTGACAAAACACGATTTTGTTGTGAGTAAAATTCAGTTTTTGGACTGCAGAGGTTGTTATATGGGCCAGACTAAACTTTAAACCAGAAGTGAGGAACATATGTAGATTTAGAGGAGTCAACAAAACAGGACCAGTTAAAAATCACAGGATTGATTGTAGTAATGTTTCACATCAGATACAACTTAGTATTATTATTACTCTGGAGTGTGATTCAAGTCTTGTAATTCGCCTAAGCATTGGCCCTGGAAGTTACACTAAATTTATAAATAGCCACGTCATACAAAGTTTATATGTTTGAATTGAGCATATGCATATGTAATTGCATTAAATTTTTTGTAGAAGTTCCGAAAATAGAGACGAAATGTCTTTTACTTTGAATAAATATTTTTTTATTCTTCCTTTTTGTCATTTACTGTTTCAAAAGCCGATTTCAATAATTTCTGAAAATATTAGGAAGTAGTTTCAGTTTGCACCTTCACTGTTGTTGACTCATTTGAAACAGAAAAGTTTAGATGTTCCAAATAACTTTCCGAATATTTGTTGTAATAGTTATTATTGTCTGAATTCATTTGTCTTCACAGGCGCTCGGCGGACGAGATTGGTGTCGAATCCGGGGTTAGACGACGTACAGACAAGACGGTGAACGACTTCAAGTGATGGCTGAGAGCAAGGGGCGGATCTGCCCGCCATTATGCGCAGTTAAATTTGTCGGGTACGTGCGTCGTTCCCTGGAAATCCCAGGCGTTAATCCGCGGATTAGACGGACTCGTGTTATCAGAGGTGATTCTTCATCCCGTACTGTCAGGTGAAGGCTGCTGAGAGCAGGGCCGCCAACCAACACACAGGTAGACTAGAGTTATCGTGGCGTTGGCAACGAGGAAGGTCGCGGAGCAGATAAAAGCTCGTCGCCGAGGCGGACGTGGGCTTAGTCATGAAGAGGACGACGCTGCTGCTGGTGGTGGTATCGCTTGCCGTGGCTGACAAGGTCCCTCTGGAGCTGATGGAGGTCATCTCCGGGGCCCTGGCAGCCAAGGGCTTCGACGGCTATTGGATCTCGGGCCACGAGTTCGTGAGGAACGACGTGGAGGTGTACGACGCCGCCACCCACAACACGACCGCGCTGCTCGACGCCCAGGTGCTGGCGGGTTTTCGGCCCACGAGCGTCGCCGTGTCCAAGGACAGGAACTACGTCGTCGTAGGCTTCGACAGGGAGCAGGTGAGTGAACGAGCGAGGGAGGGAGGGAGTGAGGCAGTCCTCAGCTGGTGCTGAACCGTGCTGCGTTGCAGGGTTTCCGGCACTCGTCGTCGTCCAGGTTCACGGCGCTGAGCGTCGCCGACGGAGGGTAAGTGACGCGACGATGCACTGGGCCGTGTTTGACTTCGCCGTGACCTCGACTTTGTCCGCAGGGCGACGCAGGTGCCGCTGGGGGGCGGCGAGAGGCTGCAGCTGTTCCAGTGGGCGCCGTCGGGCAACGCCGCCGTCTACGTGTTCGACAACGACGTCTTCTACTTGCCGTCGGTGGCAGCGCCGGCTTTGCGAATCACGGACGACGGGCAGCTCGGCGTCGTGTACAACGGCGTCGCCGACTGGGTGTACGAAGGTGAGACGCCTGGGAGGAGGGACACCTGGAGGGAGGGCAGGAAGGGGACTGGCGGAGGGTTCCTGTTGCAGAGGAGGTCCTGGCTTCCGGCTCCGCTCTGTGGTTCTCCCCCGACGGCGCGAGACTCGCCTACGCCAGGTTCAACGACACGGAGGTGGAGGAGCTCACGTACGTGCACTACGGGACCCCGGGAGCGATGCGGGACCAGTACCCAACCCCCGTCACCATCCGCTACCCCAAGGTGGGCTCCAATAATCCCGACGTGACGCTCTTCGTCGCGGACCTGGGCGCCTCGACGCCCCCCGCGCCGCTTGCGTCACCCACGGAATTTGCGGAGCCCGTGCTGCTGACGGTCACGTGGGCCGACGCCAGCACCGTGGTGGCTCAGTGGGCCAACAGGGTTCAGAACGTCGTCCAGACGTCATGGTACGCCGCCGCCTCCTCCTGGACACCGACGCTGGGGCTGCGCCTATCCCAGCCCGACGGCTGGCTCATTCCTTCGGAGCCCGTGTTCGTCGACGCTGCCTCCTACGTCACCATAGCGTCGCATAACAACTTCCCACAGCTGACGCTGGTCAGGGACGGCGTCGCGACGGCCATCACGCGGGGCGAGTTCGAGGTCACAGACATCTACGGCGTCGCCCCCGACGGACTCACAGCGTCGGTACCTGACTTGGTCACCATAGCGGCTTCGCTTCCATCTCCGCCGATTACCGTGGTCGTGTTCTATGCCGCAGGTTCTTCCGCGCGACGGAGGCGGGTTTCCCGAGCCGCCGCCAGGTGTTCTCGACGCCACTGACAGGTTCCGCCGCCGGGACGCTGACGTGCATGAGCTGCGGCCTCACCAGCCCCGAGAACCGCACGTGCCTGCAGGCGTCGGCGTCCTTCAGCACGGACCTGAGCCGCGTCGCCCTCACGTGCGCCGGCCCCGATCCCAGCGTCGTGACGCTGCACGAGGTGGGGGCGTCGGATGCGGACGTGCGCGTGCTCGAGGCCAACCTGGAGCTGCGGACCAAGCTGGAGACGCGCCTCGTGCCGGAAGTGCTCGACGACTGGGTGGGCGGCGCTCAGGTGAGGCTGTGGTTGCCCCCGGGCATCGACAGGGGCGGCTCCGAGAAGGCGCCGACCATCGTGTTCGTGTACGCGGGGCCGGGATCGCAGCAGATCTCCGACGTCTTCCAGCTGACGTGGGGCTCGTACCTGGCCACCAACCGACGCTACGTGTACGCGATGATCGACGGCCGCGGCTCCGGGTACAAGGGCGACGCCACGCTCTTTGCCGTCAACCGACGCCTAGGCACCGTCGAGATCCAGGACCAGATCGACGTCGCGAGGGCGCTGAAGGACAAGTACCCCTTCGTGGACGGCGCCAGAACGGCCATTTGGGGGTGGAGCTACGGGGGCTACGCCACGGCCATGGCGCTGGCCCAGGACGTCGACGACGTCTTCAGGTGCGGCGTCTCCGTGGCGCCCGTCACCAGCTGGATCTACTACGGTGAGTGAGGGAGTGAGTGAGAGGGAGGGAGTGGCGTGTAGCCTGTGACGTCACATCGAAAGTTGCCCTCAGCAGACTCCATATACACGGAGCGCTACATGGGGCTGGCCACGGCCGACGACAACGAGGCCGCCTACAACGCCAGTGACGTCACGCGGCTGGCCAACAACTTCCAGAACAAGACGTACTTCCTGCTGCACGGCAGCGGCGACGACAACGTGCACTACCAGAACTCGATGCTGCTGGCGAGGGCCCTCGAGGACGCCGAGGTGCTGTTCCGTCAGCAGGTACGCGCGGCTGCGGGGGGCGGCGGCCGGGGGCCGGTGGCGGAGATCGCTGACGATCTGGCGTATGTTTCAGAGCTACGCCGACGAGAACCACAGCCTGGGCCACGTGCTGCCCCACGTCTACCTCTCCATGGACGACTTCTGGCGACGCTGCTTCGCCACGGCCGTGGCGACCAAGACGACGTTTATGACGGGCGGCGCCGCCCTCGGCCTCTGCGTGCCCGGCGGCGGCCTCCTGCTCCTCGCGCTCGTCCACGCGCTCGCCACAGCACTCTGAGGAATTCACTCAATAAAACTCACCTTGACGTAACACGAGTCTCTCTCTGTCTCTCTCTTCCCTCGCCTTCCGCTAATCTCTCCTGATGCTGGGAGGACCGATCCTTCTTCCATTTCAAATTATCTTCCTCTGCTATTAAGCAGGAGTTGGGTCAACCTCGCGCATGTAGCATGACATCCATCCAAGAACAACAAAAAGAAAAATCCATTCAGACTTTTGAAATGAACAACTGCTCCACTTTATACTGGTGAATTCGTACGACGATGAGTCGAATATTTCCACGTTAAGATAACACAAGGACACCTGGACCTGCTTCACACCCGAGTACATTATATATATTTAGTATAAATTGACAAACTTGACAAAGGGTTGTTTGAAGACACTTGCGAGCTGGGCTCCGTAAGGATGGGATGACGTCAGCTGTTTCTCTTCAAGTCCATGTAAATCAAAGTTAACAAACATTAAAAAACATGACCTCCATGTGATAGGATACATTACGGCACAATCGTCCGCTACAAGACTCACGCAACAAACAAAACAATAAATATGCCGGCTGTCTCCTAATACACGGAGAAGGGAATGTTGTGACCCCACAAAAAAATCGTCATTCGGGAGGGCGTCAGAATACTACCCAATAGACTCATCTACCTGATGCAGGTTTTCTAGGGTTTTCCCTGCATCTCATTAGATGGAACACAGGATAGGATTCTTAAACTATAGCTCGTGGGCCCTAGTCAACCCTTGGCTACCTTGCATCCCCCCTTTTCAATTCCCTTCCTATGCTATTAAAGGGGAATTGCATGTTTCAGGATCACCCTCATGTAGCCCGTTTATCCCCCACCCCCCAAAAAGACCTATATTGTCACAATCTTAAAATTAATAAAATTTGCTATTCCTACAGGCGGTAGCGTGGTTACTTCCTCCTCTCCTCTCCTCTCCTCTCCTCTCCTCTCCTCTCCTCTCCTCTCCTCTCCTCTCCTCTCCTCTCCTCTCCTCTCCTCTCGATAACAGGCAATGTAAAATCTTTTTTCTCAAGGCAACAGAAGAGAAATTAAATCCGATTATTTATTTACAGAATAACCAAGAATTTTCAAATACAAATTTATACGGGATATTAAAATCAATATCGGGAGTTGGATACGAATTTATATCAACATGTTCTCCAAAAAAATTATATTTTCTACATAATTGGACCTAAGGAAGTTTATAAATGAAACACTATCTCATTAAATTATCTGCTTCAATTCATGATAAAACATTTAAATAGACTGTTTACACATTTTCATAGAAAACAATTTAAATTTTTTGGGGTTAACATGCTACATGAGGGTGATCCTGAAAAAGGCAACTCCCTTTAATAGCATAGGAAGGGATTTGAAAAAATAAATTAAAAAAATATTATATTTAAAGAAAACTCTATGAGAATCAGTTGTCTGTTTCATTTCTTTTTTTTTGGGGTAACAGGCTACATGAGGGTGATCCTGAAACAGGCAACTCCCCTTTAATAGCATAGGAAGGGAATTGAAAAGGGGGGATGCGGAAGGTAGAGCAAGGTAGCCCAGGGTTAACTAGGGCCCCCGGGCTATGGTTTAAGGATCATACCCGGTGTTTCACCTAAAGAGATGCAGGGAAAACCCTAGATAACCTGCATCAGGTAGGTCGGGCATTGGGTACTATTCTCACGCCCTTCCGAATGACGGGAGACGAGTCTGCTGTGGGGACGCAGCATTCCCTTCTCCGTGTCTCCACCATTTCAGGAGGCAGTTGGCCGACTGATCCAATGGGATCAGCGGACAACTCTTGCCATATGCCCAAGGTCTTTGACCCCAGTACATATACCTCCTAAAATAGGTGAAGGTGTCTCGGCATATGAGAACTGTGATAAAAAATACCCAGAGAGAGTGCGAGGCATCCCCGACATGATCAGGTAAGCCCCGCAGTCACTCTGGGCTGAAGCGTCTACGAGAAACTCTCACAGCGCCTCCTATTCTTCAACACTCTATCCACAAGGTCTTTATAACAGACACGTTCTTTCACGTCATACAGGTTTAAGGAAAACAAATAAAGATGCGGAGTTTCGCCTACAGCGCTGCACAACACCTTCAAACCCAAGTACGGACATCCAACACGTGCTTTATTTCCCCCACATTCTCAAAGTGCGAGATATGAAAACTTTTTCACCGGTTAGAAATATCTTCGGGAATGAAATTTTTGACTTTATTAAAAAATCCCCAAAACGGAAAAAACAACATTTCGGTACATATTTGTACCTTTTTCAGATGATTATCCCAATTGCCATCATCAAGTTCCATTTCAAATACAGTATATTTATAAACTAACAGAAAATTTGAATATTTTAAAAAAGCCTTCCCAAGGCTCCACTTAGTTGTATTTTTTTTATATATTGCTAAATTTTAAGTCTGAGGAAGTATCAAAATGGAGATTAAACGTCACTTTTGTGAATAAACAGTGATATATTTAATACTGACTTTTTGGCCGTTTTTTTATTTATTTTAATATAATTTTATTGCTCTATTAATTAATATAAATGCGACGTTTCGTGTACCTTTTCCAGACTACATCAGGTATAAAATCAAATTCCTGTCGTGTAAATACTTCAATACATTTAATAATCTTTTCTGACGAGGAAACTTCGTATTTGGATTATTTAAATAGCAATACAAATATATGCTAACTTATTGGTCGTATATATATATATATATATATATATATATATATATATATCTTGCCCAATATAATTATTTTTTTGTTTGCTCTCTTCTTACATTGAATTGTCACTATTTACCATTGGTCCCAGGTATATAATGATTTGGGTGTTGTACGAAATCATCGTTTATTGTAATTGTTCCTTGTCTTGATTTGTTGTGCATGCAAAGTATTTTATTTTATTTGTGTTTATGACAAGTTAATATTGCAAAAATCAGAGATGGTAGGGTTCTTGGTGTAATCCTACAACCTATTAAATTAAAATCCAAGAAATCGGCTGGACCAGGAAAAATTCCTTCATACGTACTAAAAGAGCTCAAGGATTTCCTTGTCGAACCTCTTCTTCATATTCATTCTCTCTCTCCTTCTCCCCGTCTCTCTCCCCCTCTCCCCTCTCTCTCTCCCCATCATGGAGTTTTCTCCTGCAAACTAAAGTGACTCCTGAGAAATATCTCACTTTTCTTCTCTGCGCGCGTAAGGCCACAATTCTCAATTAATCAACGACCGTTTATTAAAGAGAGATCTACGGTAAATTATATAGAACTACTTCATATAATCGAAGCTGACGATATCTACTAAGTGATTTAAAAAAACTTGGAGAAGTTAACCATAAAAATAATAATAGAAAAATTAAACACGTTTCATCTTTCTGAGAACTTCTTGAAGACAAGCATTAGTCGGTCGGGTGTACCGCAAGGATCGAATCTAGGACGTTATTACCAAATACACAAATTCAAATGTGCGGATGATCGGAACACTTCGCAGGAAGATAAACTGGGATGGTGATCTGGACAAGACCTGGGCAATGGGGGATTAATTAAAATATAACAAAAATTTCATGTTGCAAGTGCATCGGGGGCCGAAATTTATTTCACTTGAAGAACTGAATAGATCCTGGAGATTCAAATAGTTTATTCCATTTCTGACTTTCGGTGGTTTATATATAACAATTAGTCATATTAATTAAATTGATAATTCTTGAATGGCAACGGGGTAGATTAGTGAGTGTATTGCTCACACGCGCCACACGAGGAGTTTTCCCAAACACGTACATCATATAGATAAACTGTCAAGCAGACGTCAGCCGACGTCAATATTTTTCCTGCTGGCAATGGCGAAATCGTAAATTTTCGTGGTCCTTCGTTTCCTAACAGATATTTACTGCCATATGGAATTGCATTTCTTCCATAACAATTCCGCAGAAATTATTTCTTATCCAATAAAGACTATGAACCGACAACACTGAAATATCTCTTTTGGTACAATTGTCAACCTCACGAGATTTCCCGTCAATCAGGAGATAATTTCTTCGGGAAACAACAGCATTTTAAATTTCTATATCATAGAAGTGCAGTGCAGAGTATTCGCGAAATTCAGTGCTTTAACTTATGTATAGAACACTTAATAGAGGATATGGAAAGGGAATCAAAGTGGAAAGAGAAGAAGTAAAAGCCCTAAGTTTTGCTAATGATATTGTGGTGTTATGGGAGTCAGAAGAAGACTGGGAATCCCTGATAGAGTACGACATGGGAAAACCAATGTGATGGAGAAACAGCGGAATAACGATTATTATTATTATAGATTTATTAGATTGTGAAGGTTTATTTTGAAGGAAGTTAAGGAATTCTGCAACTTGGACAGCATAATAACTAGAGTAGGATAGCACAAAGCAGGAAGAGGAATTTACTTACGGCTAATACAAATATACATATTAGAAAATCATTATTATAAATGTACGTTTGGAGAATGGCTTTATATGGGTGCGAAACGTGGACGACGTGAGTTTAAGACAGGAACAGAAATGAAGATTTCGAAATATAGAAAATGAGATGGACGGATAGAGTAACTAACGAGGAAGAATTTGGGAAGAGAGAGCAATATGGAGGACTTTGAAGGGATAGATTAATAGGCCACATTTTGATCCATAACGGTCTTGAGAATTAGTAATAGAGGGAAGTGAAGAGAAAAGGGAGCGAAGGATGGAATACGCCAAGTACATTTTGGAGGATGTGGGATCTATGTAGAAATGTAAATGCTTGCGCATGGAGGGTAACATCAGACTAGTCTAAGGAGTGATTACCACAACATCATTATTTTGAAGTCACTAGGCTACAAATAATAACTTTAAACTTACTTTTCCTGATAATCTTTCTTCCTTTTATAGTTTTCTCTAAAGCCCTGATATATTCTCCCTTATTCAAGTATAGTAACGTTCACATTAGAAAAATATTTTCTGAATAATCATAAGTATTTTGGTGATTTTGATTATACTTTAAATTAATAGAGCAGAGTAACTAAATAATTACAATGTTTAATATTTAATAATATATTTAGTAATAGAAAACAAATAAACAAAACAAAAACTTATCTTCCTGCTCTTTTAATTCAATTTAACTTTATAAATTAACTTAAATCAAATTGATACTGTCTCTCAGGGGATGGTGAGTTCCAGTTCCTGGTCTTACATTACTAACACAACTGTGGCATTGATGGATTTATTTGTATTTTACCGACGACGTAGTTAAATCCGGCCGGAACCTTTGATATTATTGAAGTGGCCGCACCTCGTCTCTGCTACCATCCACGTCTTTAACTTCGCTCAATTCCCCTTTCTCAATCCTTCGACAACTACCCTGATCTTCATAACAACCACTTGACAACTCTTAACAACAATTTCCAAAAACTAACTCCTCAATCTCTACGACAACTACTGGATAGATAACAACTTGCCATTGCTCTTGCAACCACTCTACAACTAATCCACACCTAACTTCAACAAATGCCTCTTCAATCTCTTTCATCAACCTCAAAACATTCGATTTCCCATTTCCGATTCGAATTTAGGCCAACCGGAATCTATGTTACAGTTTAGAGTTTCCAGATACGGGGTTCACACGTCTGCCTCAAAGTCGCGAAAGCTCAAGCGTTACACTTTGTGGGAAAACACCAGACGTGTTAAAATGTTTAGACCGAAGTTTATAATCCGACACACATGTTTATGACCCTGCTGGCCAGCGGCTTATTAGTCCCTCAAAGGACACCTCTAATAGATGTAAGACCAGGCGCCGTAGCTGAGCTTCAACGAACTCTCGACTTCCGAAGCTCGGCAAAAATTAGTTTGAGATAATTAAATTAATAACCACTTTAATAATTTTGTGTACACTACACCTATTTTATAAATTTTCAAATGCGTACCATTCCAATTCCTAATTTTCTATTATTTTTATGTATACTTTGTTTTATTCATATTGGAAACGTCACATTTCCTTAGCAGAGAGCTTGCGTCTACATTCATGAACGTGCACCTGCAAGATCCTGACCAGAGAACTATTCACCATACAGAGATGTTATTAGTCTTCTTCCAGAGATTAACAACACTAATAAGTACAAAAGTTTTGTGAATCGGTGTAAAAATAATAGTGTTTCGGGGTAGCGTTTGAGATGACGTCAGAGGGATTGCGCCAGCCACGTGGACGTGGACCTGGCCAGAGAGCGAGAGAGCGTCAGCTGAGCGCGAGGCGAGTGCGGGGCGTCGCCGCCAGAGGCGCTGCGCGGCGGACGCTGGAGGCCCTGGGCGCCGCGACGCCAGTTGCACGGAGATCTCTCCGCAGGGAGGATGCGCGTCTGCCGCAGCAGGTAGGTGAGAGCGACTGCTGACTGAGTAGGGCCGGGGCCGTGCCTCGCCGCGTCGCTGACGGTGAGCGGGGACGGAGGCCGGGGGTGGACACGGACACGGACGCGGACGTGGAGGTGGACGGAGACGAGCGTGGGCGAGGCGGGGCGGACGAGTGCTCCTCCAGATCGATGCCGGATCGTCGTCTCCATCTTGAGCTCGCAACCTCTCCGTCCGCCGGAGGTGAGATAAGATGGCTTCCTTATTAAGAGCGAGGCCGGGGCGTGGTGCCGCGTTCACTCGTTACGGCGCCGCACACTGGCTCGTGACGTCACGCCACGGCTTCGATCGGATGCGCCACTCGTGACGACGCGTTGACTCGCTACGGCGTCGCGTCGCGTCTTCCTCTCCTCTAATAATAGCCCCGCGACGACCTCGTTCACACGTCGCGTGACTGGGGGCAGTTTCGCCAACCCCCCGGCTTTAATTAGCAAATAAATTTAGCGCGGCGGCCTCGGCCGAGCCCAGGCTGATGGGCCAATGTCGTGAGGTTTCTGCCATCGATTGTGCATCTTCAGCGGCTAGAATAGAGCGTCTCTCTATATTCGTCCAAGTGAGGTTGGCATATATCCTGTTAGTGTTGTGTGACGTGTCAAGAAGCCTTGCTCTCTCCTTTGCAGGGTTGCCGCCTGACCCGGAGTGCGCGATGACTTCCAAGGAGTCCTGAAGCCAGCCAGGTACGTCACGTCACGTCACGTCACTGTAAACCTTCCCGTTCCCTAGGCAACGCGCGATGGCTGCGTCATCATCATCGTCACAAACAACTATTATGGATGGAAATAAATAAAATTCATGACTCATTTCAGACTTACCAACGTTTCGGTACGTTTTTGTACCTTCCTCGGGTTGTTTATCCCAACTGTCAGCACTCGATTGCACTGTCGCTCCAAGATATTTAACACATGTACTCTGAATTTCATTTTTTGGTTATAAATAAGAAAACTCGGAGCCGTTTTAATCAGCCAGTAGATATTTCAGACATAAATGTGTGAAAGCTTTGGACGTTGCGTCATTATCATCATCAAACTGGTTGAAACAACAACTGCACAAGTTGCATTTGTCGTCAATGTAATGAAGACAGCAGCAAGGGAAATTATTTTACATATAAGTCTCGTGTAACGTGGTTTTCTGAAAATTATGTAATTGCTCTTTTAAGCGGGTTGATGATGACGACTCGACGTCCAAAGCATGGCTGTTTAAAACGGTTATTTACCTACCAAGTAAATCACTTCAAATACCACAACATTAAACAAGTAGAGATACAAAGACTATGGTCGCGTCACTTTTCTTCTTCCTCTACCATCTTTGCACACTACGATGGAAAGCCGCATTATCATTCCAGAGATCTCATTTCATATATGCTGTAGCGTCGTGTGAGTGACGTCATCTGGAGAGCGTTGCCTAGGAAACGTCGCCCCTGAGAGAAAGTGCTGAGGGCACACAAACAGGGATTATTTGATGATAGCATTATCTCTGTGCTGGCTTTTGTGCGTTAGCCAACATCAACAGACATAATTCATTGGGGATTAAGTAAGTGACGTGTGAGAACCTTCATCAGTTCAAATGTAATGTTGTATAACATCTGTATCGAACTGTTGTGGGAAACTGTCAGGAAATATTTCTGACGTTAAAAAATAATACTACAAAATTGTTTTATACTAGAGATGGCACAAACTGTTCGTTTCAGTGACCGCCAAGTACAGTCATTCCTCTCCCCTTATTATATAATATGTACTACTCGGCGCACTCCATTTACCCTCATGAATGTGACCTCTTGTTTTCATATTTATTTTATCAATGAGTACTTAACGTTATAATTTTTTACCAAATATTAACGCTTTTCGTATTTATTAAAAATAAATAATTATAAAAATAAAATAAATGACTTGGAACGCCCGTGATTCAAGCAGCAGCTAGCACTGAGATCACGGTCATTCAAACAGAATGTCGATGAGGTCGCCCATCTCTGGTGTATACCGGAACTTTGGCCTTCCTATTCATCATCAAGTATAGCCGGGAATTGTAATGTTTGCAGCAGCCGCGATGCACACGAACGTGAACGTGGAGAGGAACTCGTGGCGCCTGCCCCCTGACGAGACTGTGCAGGTGGCGGACCCTCGCTCCAAGAGCGTCGAGGTTAGTGGGAGCAACAGGTCTGCATGGCATGGCGTGGCATGGCATGGCGTGGCGTGGCGCAGTGCAGAGAGTCGATACCGTGTGTGTCACAGGACCTGGTGTACCCGGGCGCTGGCGATGGCCACAACTGGCGCAGCATCGTGCTGTCGCTGCTCGTCATCGGGCTGGTGATCGCGGGCATCGTCACGGCCATCTACATGCTGGGCTACGTGGACGAGCTCCTCTACTGGAGCGGCCGGCGCATGAAGCTGGACGAGTTCCTGGCGGGGGACCTGGCCCCCCGGCGCCTCCCTCCCGTCTGGGTGTCCAGGGCGCACTTTGTCTTCCAGGACGACCTCGGCAGCCTCGTGGTCCTCGACACGGACGCCATCTCTGTCAGCACGCTCGTCACCAACCACACGCTCGTGAGTAGACCATCAGATGTTCCGATGTGTGTCCTGACCTCCTCACCTCTTCTCACCTTCATCCGTCTCGCTTGCTTGCAGAGGCAGCTCGACGTCAAGGGCTACGAGTGCTCCAGCGACCTCAGGTTCGTCCTCTTCCGCCACAACGTCAAGAGGGTGAGTCTCAAGCCACTTCACCAAACTCGCTTCATTCAGAGAAGCTGTATTAAAATCGAGAATGTTTTTCTTCATTTATGAATTTATTCATTCAACTATTCACTAGTCCTTTCCCCAGCGGCGGATCAGCTCATCTGCTACAACACACGAATTAACGTCGGTTCGTAATTTTAACAATTTCTTTCGCCTTCCAGTGCGCACCCTCTCTCATCCCTGCTATCCTCACTGTAGCTCACGACTGAGCTACATTATCTCGTATCCGTGACAGACGCGCCACAATCAGAACATTTAGTAATTAGAAATCTCATTTTAAAAACAAAAACAGTATTCATACATTTAGCACAGCATTTAAAAGAAACCTGAGTCGAAGGTTATACTGTCGTCAAGTGAGTGCGGCGGCATTCAGATTATTAAAAATATATAGGAAGGGAAATCGCAAATGTCTGCCAAGAATTAAAAATGTGGCGTATTACGAGACGCAGACTAACTTTGGCAACATTGTCGCCGTTGTACTGTTGTTATTATCATCTTACATATTATTATCATCGTAAAAATTACTGACGTCAACGTGGCGACCGAATTCTCGTCCACGACGCAAGATGGCCTCGTGTGTCGTGTAATATATATATAGACGTGAGTCAAGTATAAAATCAGAAACAGTCTCCAAGGGTTTATTAATAGAATTGGTTCCAACTATTTTCCGTGTGATCAATCTCAAAACATGAAATTGAGCTATCACCCCCTCCCCTCGCCCACCCCCACCCCGAGGAACACATAACGACTCCACTTATAAATATTTTTGTCTATTATTTTATTCACTTAGTATTAATTGTCACTTAAATAAAACGTTCATTACATTTACAAGTTATTTCGCACGAAACTGACCAAAGATCAACTTTCTTATTCTTATAAACTGAATTATTTGTTTATATAAGACAAAAAGCTCAAATGTCCTCTGTATGTATGTATGTATGTATGTTTATTTGTGTGTATGTGTATGTTCCGCATAAAAATGTAAACGCTTGTATGCAAGTTTTTTGCGACTCGGAAATCAGCAGTAGCGGGATGAGACGCGGTTACCATCACTAGGGGGGGGGGCGGGGGCGGAAAATTTTTAATATGCAAAACTGGCCTATTATTTCCATCGAATTTATACTTTCCGCGGTCTATTACATTGGCAGTGTTTCCGTCAAAACTATTTGTGTATAATCTCAGCAAGGGAGGGGGGGGGGTGCTGGCAGGGGCAACAAAAATAACAAGAAAATGGTCGAGTCGGGAGTCGAATCCAGGGTAATGTGAGTCGCTGAGTCTGTTTCAGACATTTAGCAGGTGTGGAATGGGTGTAAATCAAATTCTTGTTTAAATTCGTCCCATAGTGCGAAGGAGCGCAACGCCGGGCACCCAGCTAGTGTTAGATATAATCATCAAGTTGAAACACTTCAGGTCTGCTTATAATTAAAGAATACGTTAACGTTACAAGTTGTTGGTCACTCACTGGACTCGTACATCTATGTTGCAAGAATCGATTAACTGTGCCGTTCATTAATTTTATTTTCACATAATAACTTGAAACAGTAAAAAATTTCTTGCTATTGCTATAAATTAATTGCAATCAATGGTTGAAGATGGAATATGATACATTTTACTCATACTTCCAATGTTTTCAATTTGATGATTACATATGTCATCAAGTGTGTCTAGTTTTCTATTCCATTTACATCTCTTACTTTTTAATTTATAAACGCACAGTTTCATTTTATATTTTCTGTCTTGCTATACGTGAAGTGGACTACAATTAGTCATGAATGTAAACACTTGGTACTAATCTCTCACAGTTGAATTGTCAACAAGGACGACGATGATAAAACAACCAGCCACCTATGCTTATCCAACGACCACACTATATAAATAAAAGTATTTTTTCTTTGCTTACCTTGGTAGGTGCAATATCTAAGTACTTCTTATCTTATTAATTATTTCTTTACTGACAAATAACAATAATAACTATGTTCGAACAAAGATCAAACAGAAGGAGGTCGCTATCCAGAGATCACTATACGCTTCCCAAAGATCACAAACAAACTCATTATTATTAATTTTCTGATAATTTGTACGACCTTATAACAACTATAGCATTCCTTTTCTGTCGGGTTCATTAATAAACTTGTTGAGCGGGAAATTATCAGGGAAAATCCCGGTAATAGAAAAATAATGTAGAGAACGTAACTATGAGTACTTCCAGAGATACTTTTCATACATCTTGCTAACAAACGTTTCCATAAATTATCCTTAATTGTAAATAATAAAACAGCCGATGTATCAGAAAACAAAATTAATATTTATTAATACACTTGCAACGTTTCATCCGTGTTTGTTGTGGGCCTCATCATGTAATTCTAAACGGATCAATGCAGATATACAAATGTTGTAGACGTTGGTTACACTTGAGAAGAAATTCACAGCTAATCGCAGAACGCAGTCGATCTTTTACTTGGAAATCATTGGACGATAAAAATAATAGGAGTCATGTGCGTTGACCGTTTCAGGTGTTCCGGCATTCCTTCACGGCCCACTACACCGTGTACGACGTCTCCAACGAGTGAGTAGAGTACCTTTTGTTAATCACTTCAATTAATGTACGTAGTGTGGAATTATTCGGGGGAGAAGTCAGTCACGACGCACTTGCTAGTTGTTCGGCCCGTCACGGTCGGTGGCTTGCAAGTGCGTGGTGGGTGACACGCAGAGGTCGAGCGTAGGTGCTGAGACAAGCCGTGTTTGATGGCAGCCACCACATTCCCTTGAGGCTGAGCGACCACCCCAAGGTCCTGCAGTCGCGCCTGCAGCGCGCCTCGTGGCTGGGCAACTCGACGGCGCTGCTGATGGTCGCCGACAACGACATCTTCCTGCGACCCTCGCCCGTGGCCGAGTACGAGGTCCGCCTCACCGACACGGGCCTGCCCGGAGTCTTGTACAACGGAGTCCCCGACTGGCTGTACCAAGGTGAGTGAGCGAGCGAGGCTCCGCGGCCGCAGCCGTCGGTTGGTGACGCCCGTCGCTGCTTGCTTGCAGAGGACATCCTGACGACTCCCGAGGCTCTGTGGGGGTCCACGGACGGCACGCACGTCATGTACGCGTCCTTCAACGACTCGGAAGTGCGGTCGCTGTCGTACCCTTGCTTCGGCACGGCCAGCGCCAGCGCCATCGCCGGCAGCTACGGCTCCTGGTCCACCTTCCCCGAGTCGCGCTCCGTCAGGTACCCCACGGTCAGTATCAGGCGTGCGCGGACCTCGGCCCAGCTGACACTTGCTGACAGTCACGTGTGTTGCAGCCCGGAACGTCCAACCCCGAGGTGCGACTCTGGGTGCTGGACGTCTCCAACCAAAGCGAGCCTCTGCGCTGGGAGGTGAAGCCACCAGCCGTGCTCGAGGAACAGTGAGTAACTCTCCGATAACTTAACGACAGGGTCGTCGGAGTGGTCTGCAATGTCGAAGAATGTACAAATGAAAGTAAAGGTCCGAGAACTTGCCCCTGGTATGCTTCCAGGGACTACTACCTGACGAGTGCGGGCTGGGTGGGTTTGCTCAACAACGAGGTGTCTGCGGTGTGGATGAACAGGGCGCAGAACGTGAGCATCGTGAGCACGTGCCACGCTCCCAACTGGACGTGCGTCGAGGTGAGCGCAGGTGAGCTTAGCTGGAGGTGGAGGCGAGTCGGCGGGTGTGACGTGCGCGTGTGTGTTGTGCGCAGACGCACGCGGAGCGCGCCCCGGAGGAGTCGTGGCTGGAGGTGCAGCCGCACCCCGTCTTCTCGCCCGACGGCGACAGTTTCCTGGTGCTGGCGCCGGTCAAGGAGACGAGCAGCCACAGCTTCACGCACATCAAGCAGGTGACCATCACGGAGCAGCGCATCGCCGTGCTGAGCCACGGGGCCCACGAGGTCCTGCGCATCCTGGCGTGGGACACGCGTCGCCACCTCGTCTACTACCTCGCCACGCACCCCACGCGCCCGGGGCAGCAGCACCTGTACCGCGTGCGCGACCGCGACCAGAGCGTGGCGGAGGAGCGCACCGAACCCGAGTGCGTGACCTGCGAGCCCGGCGAGGCCCTGCGCGAGTCGCGCTACTGGTACAGCAACTGCTCGCACTTCTCCGCGGCGCTGGGGCCGAGCGCGTCGCACTACGTGCTGCTGTGCGAGGGCCCGGGGCTGCCGCTGGCCGTCATCCACGAGGCGCGCCACCACCGCATGCTGCGCGTGCTCTACGACACGCGGGCCCAGCGGGGGCCGAGGCTGGCGCAGCTGGCGCTGCCGCAGCGGCGCAGCTTCGAGGTTCCCCTGCCGCAGGGCTGCCGCGCGCACGTGCAGCTGCTGCTGCCCCCGTCTTGGCGCGAGGAGCTGCGGGACGCCGCCTTCCCCGTGCTCGTCGAAGTGTGAGTGTCGCCAGCTAACCCTCTAACCCTCCCCCCTCCAATCCCCGAGCTAACCTGGTGCGTGTTGCAGCAACGGCCGCCCCGGCAGCCTGTCCGTGAGCGACAAGTTCGACGTGGACTGGGGCACGTACATGTCGAGTCGTAACGACGTCGTCTACGTCAAGCTGGACGTGCGCGGCGCCAAGGGCCAGGGCAGCCGGGCGCTTTTCCGGCGTCTGGGCGGCGTCGAGGTGCAGGACCAGGTGGCGGTGCTGCGCCACCTCCTCGACACGCTCAAGTTCCTCGACGAGTCGCGCGTCGGCGTCTGGGGCTGGGGCTACGGCGGCTACGTCACGGCCATGGTCCTGGGCTCGCAGCAGAGCGTCTTCAAGTGCGGCGTCGCCGTCTCGCCCATCGCCGACTGGCTCTACTACAGTCGGTATCTCATGTTGGTGTCGTGTCTCGTCTGTCGCTCGTCTCTCGGTTCTGCCACGTCACCCTGTGTCTCCTCTCACCGCAGACTCGGCCTTCACGGAGCGCATCCTGGGGCTGCCCAGCGACAACTACAAGGGCTACGTGGAGGCGGACGCGACGCAGAGGGCGCGACACGTCCCCAGCCACTCGCTCTACCTGGTGCACGGCCTCGCAGACGTCTCGACGCCCTACCTGCACGGCGTCGCCCTCGCCAGGGCCCTTGCGCAGGCCGGCGTCATCTTCCGCTACCAGGTACGTACTTTTAAATACCTAATAAAAAGAATTTTCATTAGCTTCAATTACTTCGTAAGGTGGTAAGGGGGAAAAAGAAAACCCTCTGAGACACGCCCGATAGGAAAGACAAATGGTCTCACCTGTTAGTTATTTTTTCCAGACGTTTCTGAATGATGTTGAAGTTGTGGTTTGTTGTTGGTCAGAGCTACGCCGACGAGGGCCACGCGCTGGTGGGCGTCCTGGAGCACGTGTACCGCTCCATGGAGGATTATCTCAAGGAGTGCCTTAGTCTGGACGAGGAGCAGTCGTGAGCAGTCTCACTCACTCACTCAACTCACTCACTCACTCACTCACTCAACTCTCACACTCACTCGCTCGCTCGCTCGTTCTACTCACTCACCAAAAACAAGTACAAATCAAATATCGTAACGAGAAAGGAAAACACTCACAGAGGTAGAAGTTAAATAATACTAATAATAATAATAATAATAAAAACTATAAAAAAAACTATGTACAGTCATATACATACGCTGCTTGCTGTGTCGCCAGGCAGAAACCAACTTTAGTTTCCGTTTAGTTTGTTTCGTGAAACGGTAATCTACTTTGTCAATTGTTCAGCTTGAAATAATAATAATAATAATAATAATGATAATATTGATGATGAGATTAGCCTTGTACGCCGACTCAGGTTGTATTCGTAGCTGTAGGGGTGTTGTGTAGAGAAGGCTGTGACAATCGTCGGCAGTGCTACCTGGGGGTGGGAGGGGCGGGACACTCAAGGTTTAAGGTTGTGTGGTGCAGTGCCTAACTCCTAGCTAGAGGATCCATCCCCGCCTACAATCAACACGACTTTTTCTAATGACATTCGTCTTCACAAGCTTATTCTTTACGAGGAAGCGCCCGCCAACTGTACATACATGTATAAATAAATTTGCCTTATTTTGTACTTGCACCGTAGCGACGAGTCTGGAGACGCAACAGCAATAATAGAGAGTGTATGCGGGGGCGGGGGCGGCGGCGGCGGGCGCTCGGGGTTACAACACGACACGACACACAGAACGAATTATTTTCTAAAAACGTTACTGATAAATTGTTGTCAGCTTCAAATTATTTGAATAACTTTGCAATAAAAACTCGACAAAGCGTTATTTCACGCACGTGTGTTTTAATTAGTCCACGTCCATGGCCCAGTCCCTCGTCCCACGTCGTTCCTCCCCTCAACTTTCCATACCAAACAAGACGGCCGAAAGTCAGCAATTAATCTCATTACTATCTAATTAATGGAAATACGACGTTTCGTCTCCCTTTGGGGACTTCTTCAGGCAATTGATGATCGTCACTTCATAATAAATGACTTATTAAATGTATGGCTATTTAGACGAGAGGAATTTGGTGCGGCGGACGATCTCACGGGACGGTTAATAAGTCATGAAGTGAAAATCGTGAATTGCTCAATTTTATGCCTGAAGAAATCCCAAAAGGGAGACGAAACGTCGTATTTCCATTAATTAAATAGTAATAAAATTAATAGTTGTCTTATTTGGCTGTCTTTTTATTGACTTCAACTTAAAGTCAGATTATTATGTATGAAACAAATAAATGCTTACTTGAAATCCTAATAATAATAATAATTCCTTGTGCTTCGTCACACACAGCACGACATTGCTGTTGCTGTTGTTGTTGTGGAATTCAGTCCCGACAGCGGTCTGATGCAACCCTCCACGCTAACCTATCCTGCGCAAGCCTTTTCATTTCAGTATAACTGTCACGTCCTCCCTAAACTGCTTAGCACGACATTATCATATTTAAATTTACGTGATGACGGCTGTGACGTCACGCACAATTTGAATTTAACGAACGAGATGAGCAAATTACTACAAAGTTGCATTGGTGCAATGGATGCTGATCAACCACGAGCTTCTATTTAGTGGAATCGACGTTTCGTCACCACATTTGGGACTTGCTCGGATGATGTCAAGTTGAGTGTGTGCAAGGGCGAAGATTCGCCTCATTTATACTTGTTGGGGCATTTAAAATCGTTACAGGTTCCGTGCACGGCTGCCCTCTACGGCCTCTGTTCTTCTGTAGAATAATCCTTTTACATTATAAAGACTTTCCACAGAGCCTCCATCAGCTGCACAGAGACTTCCGTATTTATTAGCTAATTTTCAATGCATAATTACTTAACTATATTGTTAACTACATGACAGCTACACAGCAGCCACCTCCCTTGGCAGCGTCGCCAATTGACGTCATAATCTGTCGCGAGGGGAGAGCAAGGAGCCGAGCTGACAACTTAAGAGAGGTAAAGTAGCGCTCATTCATTTGGTCGAGATGACGTCGCTGCTGTCCGCCGCGAGGCTGGATATCGATTCCCTGCCCTGCCCTGTCACCGCCGCCGCCGCCGCCGCCGCCGCCGCTGCTGCTGCTGCCGCCGGGACCCGGGAACGCGTCCAGCCAGGCTCGGCCCCGCGCCTGCGCACAACCGACACGACACGACTCCTCATATCGTGTCCTCCCTCGCTATACTTGCGATTTTGAGCGTACGCGATCGCCACCTCTCCCTCCCCCCCCCCCCACGGTAAAATTAGTGTCCTCATATTTTTAAGAAGCTGGTTGCCCGGCGTTGAATGGGGCTACGGTATCTAAGCTGGAGTCCCACCCTGGTGACGTATCACACGTCATGTCATCTATCATGTCTAAAATAAAATTTTGGTTACGTTGAACAGTTTCACTTAGAACAGGCGTTGAAGAAAGTTAAAAATGATCATTAAAGACGATCAAAATACAAGGAGAAGAAATAAAAACACCAAGGTTTGTTGATAATTTTTTAATACTAGGGGAGTCAGAAGAAGACTTGGAAAACATAATAAATGTGTTCCTGGAGGAGGATTAATAAAGGAGTAAAATAGCATGAGAAACAGTGGAATAATAAAGGCTGTTAGATTGGGAACGAAATTCTGCTAGTTGGGAAGCGTAATGACTAGGGATGGTAGAAGTATAGTAGACATAAAGAATAGGATAGCACAGGTGAAGAAGAGGAATTTACTGGCTGGTAATATAAATGTGAATGTTAGGAAATCGTCGCTAAAATTGTTGGTATGTCTGCGAAGCGTGGACGATAGGAGTTGCAGACAGGAAATGAATACAAGTCTTCGAAATGTGGTGCTAGAGGTGAATGAGATGGGTGGATAGAATCACTAAAGAGGAAGTTCTAGGTACAATAGGGGAATAGCGAACAATATGAAGGATGTTGACCAAGTCGATGGATAGATGAGGGTCTTGTAAAATTAGCATCAGAGAGGAGAGAACAGAAGAGGGAGGCAGAGGCTGCAATACGCTAAGGAAATGAGAGGGGATGTGAGATGCTGAAATGACAAGGCTTGCGCAGGACAGGTTAGCATGGAGAGTTGCATCAGTCCAGTCTTAGGACTGAATACCACGACAACAACAGCAACGCATTGAATACACTTGATAATCTCTGTAGGCAGGTGACGTCATAATCCATAAGTGTTTGCCCTGGGAGCGTCACGGTTATGGGATGAATGACGGGGGATCACATAAGTATGTAAAGGCCAGTAACAACGACCTCCATCAGCGACTGCGTAACAGTTTCTACAGAACCTGACTGGTTGTTGAATGTCACGTCACGTCGTGTTTCCTCCCATCTCTGCCCTCAAAGTTATTGCTAAAACTTGGTTTATATAATACCTTACCTAATTCAAAATAGTGTACGTGGAGCCCTGAAGAAACGCTTATCTAAAAAATGATGAGTAATTTATATTTAAATACTAAAATTGTATATATATCCTTATTTACCGTGCACAGCCCCCTTTTCCAATTCCCTTTCAAGGGGTAGCCGGGCTGAGGTTGTGCGTGCTCACGGAGATTAGTGAGTGGTTATGACGTCATAAAGCAGTACAAGGGCGCTCTCGTGGCCGATAACGTCTTCACAACGCTGCCGTTTACAAATCAAAGACGTTTCGTCCTCCAGGACAGCTTCAAGAAACTAACATCATTGCATATGCGTAGTTGAATTAAAGACAAGTAAATGTACTTTGTATGATAATTGAAACCTTAACATCAACATCGTCTTCTATTTCTGACTTTCGGCCATTCATCGTATTACTTGGGAAGTTACTGTCGTAGTTTTTCTATGTTTGCAATTACTTATTTACATAATTGTTAACATTTAGAGTGTTAAAGGAGAAGTTAAACTCTTCACAGAACGTGACAACGTTTCGGGAAGGGAAACTACAAGCGACACAATCACACTGGAACGTTTCTCAGAGTGTTTCCATCTTCACGAGGACGAGGACTAGCGACAGCTGGTTGGATGAAGACAGCCGTCCGTTCCCTTCGTATGATATTAAAGAGTAGTTGTCACTTACCATCGCGCCCAATAAATTACTTTTCAGAAAAAATAAAACTTAATCCTTTCGTGAAGAAAAGACACAACATTCTGATAATATTTTTTTACCTCTATTAAATTATATCAGGGTTTTCCCCGCCACGCAACGTGTCGTACATGCGAATTCTCTTGTGATGTATCTGCATGTATTTCTTTACGACGCGAGGAGAGGAGTTTGCATCATTCCTCTCCTCTTGCCTCGGAGGCAGCTGGCCCGGAACATACACCTCCTCAATAAGGTGAAGGTGCCTCGGCAGAGAGTGAACGACGCGTCCCGGAAGGTAAGGTTGGAATCCCTACATTCACTACAGACTACACGACTATCGCCTTTAATTGATTAAGGGGTAGAGCGGCCGAGGAGGAAGTCACCTTGAAACAGATAACGATTATGACGCAAACACTCAACTTTGATGTGAAACGTTTTTAGATTTCTTTTGACGAAATTTAAAATGCTATATGATATTTGGCAACCGACTTCATTTGTAAATATGGAGAACAATATGGAGAACAAGATTTTTGTCATTATATTTAGTTATTCATTTCTACTTAGAAATGAAGATGTCTCAAAATACGAAGGGACGAAACGTTATCTTAAAGGTAATTTAAAATTTCCCACAAAGTCTGACTGTTTGCAAATCAATACCAGCGAGCCTACAAGTCACGTGACTGTAGTTGGCACACGACGTTTCGTTCTTAAATCTGAAACCTCCTCAGGCGTGACTTCAACTCTCCAAGTATCCCTCACATACAATTAAGTTGACAAAGATTAACTACGGGATTAATAATTAGCCTGTTTAATTATCCAGTAAGAAATTTTCCCATTTTTACCTCTCCCCTACAAACTTATTTAAACTGTTTGGTAACCTGTGACCTTTTTTAATCTTGCAACACATTGCAATGAAATATTAAACATTAAATTAATTTCGCTAAGTACAACGTTGTATAGTAAATTAACTGCAATTATTCCTGTTACATTGGTCAAACTAAACGCTAAATAGCAAACCGCATTAGTGACGTGGTTTGTAAAAGTTGAGTAACGTCAGGTAAAAGCCTGGAGCGTGTTGGGAGCCGAACAATTCTATTTTGGATTGTTTCGACTCTAAGGCAAAACTCGTATGTATATTTAATTAAGTGCGATTGGGATCTGCACCGGTGGCAGCTTAAAAACAGTGAAGAAAGTACACAATTTAGAAAATAAATTTAAATAAATGTTAAATAATTTGTCAGCCATTGATTTTACTTGGGGAAACTATTGCGATTGTATTTCACTCTTCGCATAGTGCTGCCAGGTAAATTGTTCAAATCACGTGTTTCATCTGCTTCAGAATGAAAGTTTCCCTACCTCACACTTTAAGTTTGTGATCTCTTCTCCCAATGTATGTTGGTCTTTAAATATTTTTGTCTGTGTATGTCTTTCCACGCTTTGTGTTCCTCCCGTCTATAATTTGTATAGAGCGCAAAACCCAACATTCCCTTGGCCCTTATTTCTTTCCTTTATCTCAGCCCAAATTACGCATCTACTTGTGGTGGTTCCTATAACGATCACCAACAGGCTCGAGTCTGCGACGAACCCAAGTTCTTTTGCACTGACTCTCAACCCTTTTTATTATTTTCATTACAAAATGTAAACATTGTTAGGCGTTTCGAGACGCAGTATTTAGCTGTTCTTCCTCCTTCCCCTCCCAAGCTGTTTACTTGAGGCACTTTCTCCCCATTTATATCATAATCCGAAACTTATTGAACGTAATTGATTTGCTATAGACCGTGTATCTAGTGTAACAAAGTTTTTTGTATCAATTCCCGTTCATCCGAAACTGTAGTTACGGCAAAAAATGTAATTTTTGAGCTGAGTTTAAACGTAGATGATTAATTTATATGGGGAAGAGTAAAGGCCCTAACGCACCCCCCAATGTTACCCTTTGCATTCGCCATGGACCCAAAACACGAGCCTGGCAAAACCGTCTTGTCTCTCAATATATCGTCGTAAAATCGATTACGATAGCAAGTTTTCTTAGAATAAAAGTGACCACCTCCTCTAAATCCCTGTTTATAATTTTACACACCAAATTATTGTTACTATTAACTAATACATCATAGTTTTCTGACTTAAATATTTTATAATTTTTATATAAGGGGTGATATAAATTAATAATTAAATAAGTGATAAGATTCTATGATAATATCAACAAAACAATTTAATTTAACAAAAACAAGCATATTTACAATATTCATTACAAATTTTTAAAGTTTAATATTTGCACCGGCACTTATTTTCAATAAAAACTACACATATATTTACAAAAATGATTTATATTAAAATTAAACAATTCTAACAATTTCAAACTAATCTCTGGGTCGTATTTATGGGCGTTCTCATAGAACAGATATTTTATTACACTAAACCACTCGGATATGGCAGCAAACAGAAAATTACAAAGCGTTACAGATGCAGCAGTTTACTTAATCATCTTAGTGCATTTCTCCCAGATCGTCACCCCTCTCCAACAATCTCCTCCAATATCTATCTCAAAATTCCATCTCTCCGCTGTCGACCACCGATCTCCCACCAATCTGTCCCTCTAATGTGATACCAAAAATATCGCTTTAAACTTCCTCCCAACAACTATCACAAAGGTGGCTGGGATGGATATCCTCCAATAACATCCATTGTTAAATTTGGGGAAAACACGCCACCCGGTCGAAAATTCTCGCACAGATTGGGAAATTACGAAACAGGCGACGAGATGTCTGAGCTTTGTAGCCCAAGTGTCAACCGCAGTCTCCTTTGTTTTGATACCAGCGCCGAGGCCCGAGCAGATATATTAGTCCGTTACAATTTACAATAAATAAAAACAGCCAAAAAAAGTCAGAATTAAATATATAACTATTTATTAGCAAAGGCAACGTTTCGTGTCCATTTTGAGACTTCTTCAGGCTTAAAATTTAGCAATACAAACTATTTACACCTTGACTTTTTGGCCGTAACCGTCAGGGGCTGGAGAAGGTCCAACGCTGGACCAAATCCTTCACAAAAATTCAATAATCTTTACGACTGTGTAGTTGAGGGGTAAATAGGATGTATTACTAAATTTTAAGCCTGAAGAAGTCTCAATACGGAGATGAAACGTCGCATTTGCTATTACATAGTTATATATTTAATGCTGACTTTTATGGCCGTTTTCTTTTTAAGTATTGACTATTGTTATTTTCTAATGGCGCCTAATGTTTTCTGGAGATGACGCGTAAAGTTGGAAATCAATGACGTCAAGACTAAATTTTAAGATGGCTATGAGTTATGAATGCAAAGTCGGCTAACCGCGACGCCAACGTCACGTCACGTTTGAATATCCCTCCGCCGACAGCTGAAGGGCGCCACCGTCGGCGCTGCCAGCTGCAACCTGTGGCGTGGCGATCTCTGGCGGCGAGAGGCGGAACCGCGGCTGTTGTCTCTGCTACCTCACAGATGGCTCCGGCAGCGCTCGCACGCAACACGGTTGCGTAACGCACACGCACGCATATTTGAATTTGAAATTTAATTGTCTTGTCATAAACATTAGGAAAATTAGCAACGCAGAGGCCGCGGCCATTAATTATGAAAACAATTTGTGGATTTGGCACTCGCCGACGGAGATTAAATCTCCTCTGACACGCGACTCGTTTGTTTACGCAACGTCACGCTCAAGGTAAGCGATACCATAATAATAATAATAATAATACCGTCGTCCGGGGGCAGGGGATTTAACGCCGAGATGAAACGAGGTAAGTGTCTTATATAATTGAGCAGGAAAGGTGAGTAAGAAGGGCTTTCTCCTTCCTCCCTCCTTGACGTGCACAGGAAATTCCTATTTACTGAAATTGACGCTTACAGAAAAAAGTCGCCGTCATTACCGTTTTTCATAGGTGGAACTGAGTCAGTCGCTTGTGCGTGTATGAGATTGCGCCTTGAAGATGTCGCCCAGAGCTGAGGACCGAGCGGAACGAACGGGACCATTTGAGAGTCGTTAAGGAGCCTCGAGTGCTGTAACATGACTCCAACACTTGTTGCACCGCTCCGACACCGTCACTCTGCTGCTCCTTAATCCCGTTTCCATTTCTTTTAACTATACATTGTCTTCATCCACTGCACACAGTAACAATAAATGAATTAATTTTTGACTCAGAGAAAAAAATTATGATAGTGACGGTACTATTTGTCCTCAATTTCAAGTATGATGTCAAACACTGCTTTACGGGCCGTATAAACGAGTAACAAAAATTTCACATTGCCGGCAATATTTCAGAAACTATGACCCGGCAATACTGTCGGCACAGCTCACACGTAGCGCAGCAATAATGACCGAAAATGAAGTTCGTTACTTGTGATAAGAAATTAAAGGAAAGGAGAACCTGGAATAGACCTCTTTCAAATAAACAAGAAACAATTCACAATTTAAGCAACGAATTGATTCTTGATAATTATTTATTCAAAAACGTCGCCTTCCATGTCGAAGGGAGACTTTAAATATTTCCTGCTTCCATTTATAGGGAAAAAGAATTGGTGATGGGGAATGCAACACCAATCTATACGAGATTGGCAATTATCCAAAAATTTTGCCTTATACTTCTTTGCCGTATTTATTCAGTGCCCGACTGTTCCATTCAAGGGAGGATTTAATGAATTTCTTAAATTACAGGCTAGACCTCTTTATTTGCTGAATAATTATTTTAAAAATTAGAAATTACTTTGTAATTATTTTTTTGTTAGTTACTTTTCAATATAAAAAATCCACGATTACAATACTGAATAATATTTATACGAAAGACGGAGAAGGAACGATGCTAACCACGTCTAATATCATCTGATTGGCTACTGTGGACCAGTATTGCCGGACAATATTGATGTGTTTATATTACCGGAAATGTTACTGGATTTTGGGCAATATTACTCGGCCATGATTGCCGACCACATATTGCCGTAAAAAGTTGCTCGTTCACAGGCCCCTTTTAAGACTCAATATTGAAGTACAGTGTGAGCGTCGAGCGCGGGGATTTTCAAATCGTCATTTCCTCCTTTCCGCGCCACAAACAATCTATAAAGTATTTCCTAATGTTTGATAATTTAAACCCATTCCGTTATGGGTGAAGTGTACCATCAGAGTCACACAGACCTGTGGCTCCTCGTCCTGTTGTTTGGAGACGATTCCAACACCACGTCCCCTGACGAAGGTTGTTTCCTAAGTCCCGTAGAAATGTAACAAACAGATTTTATTTTTCAAAATTTACTTTACTTCCCAACATTGGCTATATACTTGGCCCACAGACTCTCCAATTCTTTGAATCCAATAGAAAAAAAAGAAAAAAGACGGCCACAAGGTTCAGCATTAAATAAATCACTATTTATTAACAGAAGCGACGTTTCATCTCCATTATGAGACTTACTCAGGCTTAAAATTTAGCAATACATCCTATTTACACCTTCACTCCCTCAGCCAAAAATTTATATGTGAATAATTTGGAGCCGCGCTGGACCATCTCCAGCGACAGTTACCGCCGATATGAAACTTTGTATTGTTGTAAAAAATATCGTTAATCTCTGCAAAGTACTCCATTTGGATGAACAATTTCAAGTTCGGGAAGTTGTCACTTGGTTGTAGGTCTGGTGAATTTAGATTGCGCCCAGTTGTGGTTGTGCCCGACTCTGCCGTGACACTGGCCATTGTCTTTCCAGCTGTCTTTCGCCAGTTTTCGTCTATTGCTTTGATTGTTTTTTTGGTGTAGGGATGGATCCAAGTTACATCTGCGCAAAAGTTCTAGTGGGTTACTGCTTTGAAATGTCCAATGCCAACAGTTTGTCTGAGTTGTGACGTCGTTTCAACGACCGAGCGAGTTTCTTCATCTGTGCTCTTCCAACTCGTCGATTAAACTCATTAAATGGTCTTCACATTCGACTTGTGCAGCTGTCCAAACCATCAAATAAATTGTTTAATGGCAGCGTGATATACATATTTTCCATTGTCTCGACCCGACTAAAGACATCATAATATAGATAGAGTGGCAATAGTAGGGCTCGGAAAAGCTGTATCTAAGGTCAGCCCCGATATATGAGACCCGTAAAATATATCTTAAAACAACAAACGATCCATTAAATTAGATTATTTATTTACACAATAAATATTTTCAAAGTACGAATATAAAATTATACGGAAGACAAGCTTTAAAATCAATATTGCGAGTTGGGTACGAAATTATATCAACATATTTCTCACTCAACAATTAATTTTTTATCCGCAAACGTTCGAGAAGAATATACATTCTTTTCCCTAAATTCTGAAAATAAGATATTTTCTCCATCATTGGTCCGAATGAAGTTTAAAAATGAAACAGTATCTCATTAAATTATTTAAATATATTTTTTAAGTCTTGACAAAGCATTTGAATATGTTATTAAATATTTTGGTAAACAATTATGAATATTCAAATGAATCTAAATAAGAAAGTTTTAACGCTTTCGACACGACGTTTATAGCAGTCACAGAATCTGTATAAATAACTAGCCTGGATTAACTATAAAAGTAAATTAAACCTCAGTATTCCCAAAACGCAAAGAAATTAAATCACATTAAATAGTTATTTTGAATCACAAACTTTGTGCCGAAAGTTAAATATAATTGTTCTCGTTCCTTGGGTCTGCAACCCATTCAGGGCCTCGGCCTACGTGGTTGACTGCGGACTGTCATTTAACATGACACACTCCGAATTCGGAGTGACACGTGGGCAGCGTATCGATTCTCCAGCAGTCTTAATCTAAGTCTCCGTGACCGTAACGACACAAACATCCGAGCCCATGACATGGACGCTAGACACTACACCACAGGGGGTCGTCTTAAAAATATATGTAAAAAAATTACTTCTTTTGAAACTCAGGCAAATCAATATAGTTGGCAATAATGGCTAGTTGTCGACTGGACTCGGGAATCGAACCTGTGTAATGAGGAGGTCCCAAGGATGGAATACGCTAAGTAGATTAGGGAGGATGTGGGATGTTGCAGTTATACGGCAATGAGAAGGCTTGCATAAAATAGGCTGACATGGAGGGCTGCATCAGACCAGTCTTCAGACTTTAATAGCACAACAACAATAATAGGAACATTTAATCGGTATCTTCCGGTAGAGAAAAATGAAGCTAAATAATTCCTGGACGAAAGCTTGTCTGCAAATCCAGAGTCGAGTCTTGAGGATCGCGTCATTTACTACTTTTGGGCAAATAGAGTCAGCAATAAACTAAACAAATGCGAATAATCCGTCCCTCCCAATTTATTAAGGCGTCAGAAAACTGAGGGCGCAAGTTCGTGACAAGAATCTAGAGGTATTTATTATTATTATTATTATTATTACTTACTTACTTAGCTGCTATTGAGCAATTGCCCGGTGTACAAAGAAAAGACAAAATTCAAATAAAAAACAAATATAATTGCAAAAATTTTACACTAAGGAAGGATCTTAAAGTCTAGTTTTTTATCTGAAAAAGAAAAGAAAGGTGCCACACTGATTCTAAAAAAATACTACTCACTTAATTTTTCTTAGCCTATTCCTAAATTGAATAACGCTACCAGGAAAAGTCGTCAGTATTTCTGCAGGCAAGGAATTCCAATCGCGTATTGACCTATTTACAAGTGAAAATTGTCCTACGTCTGTGCTTTGCCCTTTTTCTTTAATTTTGAACGAGTGGCCATTTTTAGAAATATTATTCGGCGCCGAAAGATGGTTTGTTATTTCTTTACAGGCCCTGTGGTTCACCCTTATAAGCTTTATATATTGCGCACAACCTCGCATGTTTCCTTCTATTACTGAGACCTTCTAAATTCTCGTGAGGATTGTTCGCGAATCCACCACCAAACATTTTTCAGCCCGTTTTTGGTGCTGCACTCGTCGTCGCATCGGCGCTCTAAAATGATGAGCTACGATAACAACTGCGCGCTGATCTCCGCAGCTCCAGAGATGCGATGCAATTCAGCATTTACAGAAAATATTATCAAAAAGTGTGGTGTTCCCCGTGACACATGTGTGACTTTCACACAGGAACATATGAGGAACTGCTCGAGGCCGCGTCATGATGATTAAGGTTTTTTTTACTGATGATTGATTAAACGTTAATCCTTTCCTTGTTATAATGCTGTACAGGAGTTAGACTAACGACATGTTTGGCTGCCTCGCAAATCTTCGTGGAAGACTGTTCCGGGACAACTGCCCACCTTCACAGCAACTAGAATAGACAATGTTCTTTGCGATCCAGAAATCAGTACCCCACAGGGGCGCTAACCTTTAGATATGCTAAATCGGCCGATACATCCGTTCTTTGCGGGCTTCATTATTTTTACGATATATTTCCCACGACACTATTTGTATCCGTTGTACCCTAACGACGTATAGAAGAGGAAACAATATGCCCTTACGTAGCCTGCGTGCGATGGCGGCGGCGACGACGACGACGTTCATGATGAACGAAAAAGTATCGTAACTTAAGTAAAGCGTCTGCTATATTTAAGCATTTATATCTTGCGCATTGCCGGGCACCCAGGGAGTTAGTTAATAAATGTGCAAGTCGCAGTGCAAATTATTGAAGCTCTACACAAGTAAGGACAAGTCAAGTCGGACAGAATTAAAACAGAAGTAGCTTCTCTCTCTTGGTTTCATTGCAACGCCGGGCAGCAATGGGAGCAGCGGACAGAGCGACACGCTCGATGTGAGCGTTTGGATGGAGGCCAAGGCCACGAGGAATTTGGCAGAGGAACCGCGACGCGAACCTTGGGCGGACGAGAAGAGTCGCAGTTGGAGTAGATGCGGGAAGGAAACAATCGTTCCCACGGTCGCCATTGTCGCTGTCCACTCCTAAGACAAAGGCGAGGGGTTGGACTTCCCGGGGCGCAATCGCTTATTGTCAGTGTGTTTTCTCTCCCTCGTGTTGTTTATAATGGCCGTAATAACTGTCATTCGACACTGAGAATACCAGCAGCAATCCAGACTCTGCGGGAGATCTTCTCCCCCAGCACAACACCACTCACTGCAGTTTTAAAGCTGCTCTGCCCACTCGTACAATTATCAATCATCCCCCTAAACTGTGACCAGCTCCCCACTTTTGTTGAAATTCTTCGTCGTACATTACGTACATAATAAGGCAGCAAGTACGCAGCCCCGTGGACGCATCGTAATAATTCCTTCCCGACTATTTTTTGTCGCCCTCGAGAAACCTCTCAATTGTACGCAATAATATGTCACGACGTAAAAGATGGGAAGCCTTTGGAAAGTCTGTGAAGAGAGTCGCTTGTCGTAGGCGTACTCCACCGTCATAATACCATAAACGGCAATGAAGTGAAATCAACCCCGCTGACTGCGACCAAAATGGAACATAAACCCGACTTACACAATAACTAAGCATCTTCAATGAATTCTTTTGCTATCAAATGACTGATGTTTATTTTGGAGCTCAATGTTGAAAACCCTTTCGGTTTAAATCAGATTTAATAAAAACCTAAATTATATTTTAAGTTTGATTTTAAATTTGTAGAAAAGCTTTCAGTTTAGGAAAAATAATACAATCAAAGGAGAAGCTAACGAACTGATAATGGTCCAGGACGTATACTCATCAAACCTCATTCTTCCACATTCGTTAGGTCGACTTTAATTTCGATGAAAAACGTCGACTCTTAACAAATTAATAAATTTATCGTCCAAATTCACTGTTGCGGACTCACCTAAAATGACGTTCATGGACATTCCACGAAAAGTTTTACACTAAACATATATTGAAATGAAGGTATGTACACTCGACATTAAAGAGTTAAAAGAAGCTACAATCAAAATTACTTTTTATAATGTACCAACCAGGACGTTTTAAGGACAATAGGAGACGAGAGAACAATATGGAGGAATTTGAAGGGATAGATTAATAGGCTACGTTTTCGGACATGAGGGTCTTGTAAATTAGGATCTGAGGAAAATGAACAAAAGACGGACGTCAAGGATGAATGCACTAAGCAGATTAGGGAGAATGTGTAATGTGGTAGCTATGTAGAAATGAAAAGAGAATAGCTTAGGATGCATCTGACTCAATCTCCAAACAACAGCTACAGCAATGTACTAATTCATATAAATTTTGTTTGTGTAAAATTTACAATTAAATTGCAGAAATAGTTCTCGGGTTTCCACTCATGTGCAGGTGCGATGAAAACGTGACGTTTCGACGACCAACTGCTCTGTCGTCATCTTCAGACGAAAGCCTCAGCTCACTTACAGTTAAATTGTCTGTTTAACTGTACGTGACTCAGCAGCTGCCGAAAGCTTCCCTTAAAATTTTATTATACATTATAATCAAAACCAGATAATAAAATTGGTTTTTACATACGTTTTCTCAACCTTGTACATAACTCTGTATATCAATATAAATTTATACGGGAGATTAACAAAAGTAGCCATGTTTCAAAATCGGTATTGCCATGTTTATATCAAGAAATTTCTCAAGGATAGGTTAAATAATTTTTTTTTTCGAAAAAGTGGAAAGTTATATTTTTCACTTACTTTAAGTTTAAAAATGAACCGCCATCTCATTAATATATTTACATTACTTAAATGCCATTTTCAATATATGATAGAACATTTCAATAAGTTATTTATATATTTTGCCCGAGAAACTTTTTTTAAAGGAGATTTATCCAAATAGTCTATAAAATTTATTTAATATATAAATTAACGTCTGTGATACGTAATAAACAACATAATTAAAAAGACAAATGTATAAAAGCAGTGTGACCTAATTATATAAGAAATTGATAGGCCACGTTTCGATGCGAGCTTAACATCTTTCTCAAATGGCTCATAGGAGAAACACGAGAACACTAAAGATAACCCGATAAAAGAAATAGAAAATAGTCAGAATATCTGTTAGTGGATGACTATTAATTTGAAACATCTCTGAATACAATGTTTTAGTGTAAAATGTGATCGTTGTCGCTGATGGGATTATGTTCTTTAATTGTATTATTCATAGGCCAGAGAGGTTACTTTTAAGTTTCGTGTAATGTGGAGATATTTCCACGATCGATATCTACATGCATTGAATTGCCGCCTCACTGCTTTGTTTCATGGCGCTGCTGCTGTATGCTTTCACAGTTAGAGGTCTGATTTCGTGTCCATGTCATTCTCAACTGTTCATTTAAATTAATTAAAGATGCGCGACGGGTTTCAGTCCTCATATACCGTACCTGTTCAAACACACTTCGAGTTATAATGTTTTAATTTGGGCGTAATCATACTTATGTTTATATTTATTGATTATATCCCGTTACATTATTTAACTCATGGTGATCAAACCGGCATCGGAAACGTCACAATATGATCCTCAAACATACTCACATTATCTGGAGAGATTCAAAATTACTCCCGGTACAATAGCAGGGATAAAAGTATTATCCGTACTCGAACTGAATATAAATTCACCCCCACTTAAGGGATGAATTTTTACTTAAGTCACTTATTAAAGGTGGTAATGGAACACAGCGACTCGCATTATACCAAACTCGATAGTTTTCTTGTTACTTATACTCATTCCCACACTCACTGGAAGGGGTTGAAATTAAACAAATATTATCGGCGAAAACCTATAATAGTAATTGACCTCAAGAATATTTTTTTGACTCAAGTATAACAATTCAAATAATCCCACCCTTTCTTGCTAGGGGTGGAAGCCGTAGCTTGTCTGCAAAGCGTTCAGTTTTGGTTCTTGAGGAATATGGAATTTTTTTATTATTTTTAAGTTCGTCCGTCCTTTACACGTATTACGCAAAAGTGTGTTTTACCCCGTCCGTTCCCTGTTAGGGGATTAGCCGCAAATTAATTTATATCTAAATATCAGAATCAAACTCAAAGATTCACATAGCACCGATTTAGATACCCAGTTTGATTGTTTTATTTTTATTTTCATATGACTCCCCCTATACCCCCACGCCTATGAATACTCCCGTTAGACAATGAATGCGCTTGAAATTATAGGCAAAGAAATTCAGCGTAAACGTTATCAAATTAATTAACATATATACATATACATAAAAAGGAAATAAAGACAGTTAATGGATTTTTATAAATTACCGCCCCTCCAACCCCGCCCCAAGTAGCCGTGTGTTACCCTAATTGCGTTGAGTTTGTTCACCAAGAACACCTGCTCCAAAAATTGGTCCAAATTGTTCTATTCGTTACCGATAGTAGACAGTAATCTGCTTCATCCACTTACCACCCTTATTAAGGAACGAACTGTAACTTAAATTAACTTTTTATGTCAGAATTAAACTCAGTGGGTCACTTTACACCGGTCTAGAGCCCAATCTCTATAGTTTTATGGTTCTTTTTATGTGTTTCCTCAGCACCCCCACCGCCATTTTATTATGGGTGGGTTTGAAACTGAACATTGGCAGTGTCGGAGGACACACTGTCAAATTAATTCGTCCAAGAATGTATTTATTATTAGAAATATTTTTTACTTATTAAATTTTTTCCACCCATGCCCCCGCCCTCGACAGTGCTGTTTTCCGGGTGGCAAAGAAGCCATGTACCAAGTTTGGTCGTCCACTCATTCAGATTTGATTGCGGAACATCTACATACAGCCACACACACACACATGCAGGCAATTTTATTACCGAGAAGATAAATATGAAAAAATCTTTAAGTCTCAGTCAGATTGTTTAAATAAATATCTTGGGATCACGATTAGTAAATATTTAAATTGGGGTAATCAGGTGACGAAGGTCCCTGGAAGGTAAAGGGTGGAGGGAGGGCGCTGCTGCTTCACTCTGTAAACAGGGTCTTGAGGAAAAGCTGACAAAACGCTGGTCAGGCCAATTTTAGAATATGGGGTAACGTGCTGGGTTCCATATCGAAATGAACACACTCTAGCGTTGGACAAAATACAAAAACGGGCTGAAAAGACAATTCGGGGTCAGGTGATTCGCGATCAATTCTCACGAGAATTTAGAAGGTGTCAGTAATAGAAGGAAACATGCGAGGTTGTGAGCAATATATGAAGATTAAAAGGGCGAACCACAGGGCCTGGAAAGAAATAACAAACCATCTTACGGCGCCGAATTATATATCTAAAAATGATCAGACGTTCAAAATTAAATAAAAAGGGCAACAACACAGAGACGTAGGAAAATTTTCATTTGTTAATAGATGAATACGCGATTGTAATTCCTTGCCTCCTGCAGAAATACTGACGACTTTTACAGGTAGCGTAAATCAGTTTAGCAATAGGCTAAGGAAACTAAAGTGAGCAGTTTTCTTTAGAATCAGTGAAGTGCTAATAGTAAAGTGTGACTCCTGACTTCTCTTTTCTTTTTCAGATCAAAACCTACACTTCAAAAATTTTCCTTTATGTGAATTGTATTTTCTTTTTGTAATTGTATTAGTGTTATCTTTGTATATGGCTGCCAGCGGACAAATAGCAGCCAAGTAATAATAATAAAGACCCGGGCCGCACAACTCCATTTTATATTTCCCATATTTGTATCTAAACACATTGTTTCACGGTAATGAGACTTAAGAAGAGTTTCTACTCGTTATAAGGAATGTAATTGAGTGTGTGTATGTGCCGCACGGCAAATCGACGTGTAGCAAGGGCTGTAGGGGAGAGACGCTGTTATTACCACCCCTGGGGGGCGGAGGGGTCGCACATAAACAGCAAATATGTGCATGACAAATATTTTTCGTGGTTAGTTATGAAGGCGGTTCTCCCTAACCCCCCACCTTTTCTCACTCTTGTCGGTATTGTACATTTATTCAGACATTTGTGTTTTAAATTGCTAAACTATAGCCCGTGGTCTACCTTGCACTACCTTCCACGTCCCCCTTTTCCAATTCCCTTCCTATGCTATTAAAGGAGAGTTGTCTGTTTTAGGATAACCCTCATGTAACCTGTTACTCAAGTTAGGGTAGCAAGAGGTTTCTTTTCTCGATTACGGTTGAATCAAGGTTAAATAATGTATACCCGGGCATCGCTGGGCACGCAACGAGCTTGTCATTTATTTGTAATGAATGTCTTTTTCTGCTCCTTCCACATCGTAATTTAGAAATTGTCTTTAATGCAAATTGCTTGGTGAAATCAGTGTCTATGACGTAATTTGGTATGAAGGGCTTGAGGGACGTTTCCACATCCCCTTCGGTCGTCTTCGATTAGACTGTTACTACAAATACATCATATTCCAACCATTTTAAGTGAAAGCGTTCTTCCCCCAGACTAAAAGGACTTTGATGGCGTATTGAGGTGGGTCGGTCGTCAACGCCAATTTGAATGTGATTGAAATGATGGCGGAATCTGATTAAGTGAGTGTAATGCATAGTTATCAAGTAAAGAAGACGTCCAAGTTGTAACCGTCATCAAAGTTACCTATGCTCTGTAATGCACAATAGTTGCATGTAATTGTAAACTTCAAATCATCGGTACGGAATTTTACTGTAAACAGTTGTTTTCCTTGGTAGTCACAACTAAAGTCAATACAATTCACATTGGTTGTGTGAAAACATTGAGTTGAAACCGGAAAGTTGGTGAATTATGCACAAATCGTTTCGCTTCGCGTTGCTTCCTGTCGAGGATTTCCTTCCCTGCAACAACGTCTACATGAAAGGAAAACTAGATGGTGCACTTATGACCGCAGATGAAGGATTAGTCCATTTTTTTCCTCTAAGGCTACGCCAAAGGTGAACTTTACCTGCGCACCTTACATAAACTTTCATCTCTACCGTCCTATCTTTGATGCCTCCGTAAGGGTCTCTTTCTCCTCCATAACGACAATAAAGCTCTAACACGATTTATAAGGTACGTATCAATAAATTAACAATTTTAAGAAATCCGTTACTACGGTAAAGAGCTGCCAACTGTGGCGGTCTCACAACTTGGACACAGTCGTTGGGTTGTGAAGACCGTGATGCACACTTGCGTTTAGATCCTTGCGAGTTTCTATTGACAAATGACTTGAATCAAGGAAATACTCACTTGAAAATGCATTTTGTGCACGTTTCACAGAATGTGTGTGTTGCAGTGTTGAGTCTGATCCATGCTAACCTTTATCAGCAAACCTCTTAATAACTACCACATCCACTTAGCGTATTCTGTCCTTTGATTCCCACCTTCTGTTCACTCCCCTCTAATTCTAAGTTACAAGACCCTCATGTCTCAAAACGTGGTCTATCAATGTATCCGTTGTCTTAGTCAACATCCTCCATATTGTTTCCTCTTGCCTTATAACTTCCCGGTTAGTGATTCTACCCACCCATCTCATTCTCCTGTAGCACGTACATTCTTTTTCTGTTTGCAACTCCTACCGTCAACGTTTCGCAGCCATATATAACGCCACGCTCCATACGAACATTTTTAAAAATGATTTCTAAATATTCATCCTTATATTATCTGTAAAAAGACACTCCCTTTTTTGCGAAAGCCCTTCTTGCCTGTCCTATTTATTGCATTTAAATATTAAAATTACAAGAAAGAATGAACAACGTACGATTTACTAAATTGGAGTTTAACGTAATTACAGATTGTTTCCTATAATTTCTGTTTCAAGAATGAGTAGAATTTACATGACGATGAAATGTGAAATAAAAGAAATGGTATTTAGATGTGAACAAGAAAGTCGGCCAACAGAACGTGACGTCGTGGTCATGAGAGGTTTACTATAACGAAATTCTTACGTAAAGTAATATGTAAGGATATTTATAAGTAAAAGGGCGATCGATACTTTATTCGTGAAGAGGTTCTGACATCCGCGACGTGCACTCGTTGCGTGTATCTTGGAGAGCGTAGTGTCGATGAGGCGAGAGCCAGGGCGGAGAAATGTAGATTACCTTCAAGTGAGGAGTGAATCCACCGCCCGAATCCAGAGTGACTTGAAAGAAGAAAATAATTGTCAGTGACCCTTAGTTAGTAAAGTTGGTCGTCTCGTTGGCAAGTCTGGAATGGATTTTGGGAGAGAACTGGTGACGTTGAGAGGTAGTCGTGGAGCGTGACACTTAACAGAAAGCATTACTCTGCTCCAACAGGTTTGTGCGCACGTGTGAGCTGCCTCGCCGCGCACGTGGCCACTCTCTCCCCCACATCTCGGCAACTTTAGCTACTTCTCTACTCTCTTATTTATTTAACTGCAGATAGATAGATAGATAGATACAGAGCTAGAGTCCGGCCACGTACCAGCGGCGAAGCAAACTTTGAGTTGTGTCGGGGGACGTGAATACAGCAAACAATGCACAGTGTCACGGTGACGTCACTTCAACTGCTCGTTTAGTAGTGTTGTGAACTTTCAAGTGTGCAACGTTTATATTTGTACCCTTTCTCCCAACAGCTCACTCTTTGAAGGTAGCTCAGTGCAGTGTGATCGTATATGGACGACTATATAATATCTGGTAAGAATGACCTCAACACTACGCAGATAGCAGGACAACCCACAGATGTGTAATTGCAACGTCGCAAAATGGCGGCCATTCAGAATCAGCATTAAATCTGACTCGTTCTGCTGCTCTGATTGTGATATTAGTATAATGTCAGAGTTTCTATTCGTATTCATATGATTATTTTAACCTTATAATCAGTTATACTCAGGTTCTATACAGGGATTTGATCTTAACAATGTAGTCTGTGTCAAGGCCTATAATAATATAACTCTTCGACAGAGTACTACAAGTGGCCAGGCACACAGTGAACCGTTTTAAAAAACTGCGAGGCCATTGAAAGGTTAGTGACAATGTTTCCTATATTATGTGTGTCTTGTATGCGGGTTGCTGTGAAAGTACGTTTTATATTTGATGTCTCCACCTGTGCGAGTCAGAGATGTTACACAAGTTACTAGATGAAACACGACCTTGTCGCCATTACTCTAAACAGGATCCATGAAAGTTCTGTTACTCCCGTTTATATTTTTAAGAAAATGTTTCTACCGTGAAAACATGTTTCTTGAAGTATCTTTTCTGTATATATTATTAGTGTCACGTCAACTGATGACATGTTCAATGCAGTATTGTAATTTATTTGCAGACCTTCCCCCCACGTTGGGCGGCGACCTCTAACTCGTCGGTGAGGCGACGCCCCCCACGTTGGGCGCCAAACTCCGTTTCTCAGATATGTACAGAGCGAGTAGCCCGCATGTATAAGCGTGTGGAGCGCGTGCCGGGCGTTATCGGGCCCGCATGTCTCGGTCGCCTGCCACGCGCCCAGACACCTTGCCGCAACGGAAAGTCCGCACACACACACACACACACACACACCTGGCCTCGCTGGCAGCAGCCAGAGACGTTCAGCGCCGGACGCATTTTGGCGAGTTATGTCGTCTTATGCCTTCAAGGTCCTCCACCAGAAAAAAACACACAACGCTTTTTTAAGGTGAAAAAGCGAAGTGGTCCACCTTTGGCTCGCGTCGACCAAGGTCGAACGATCTCGCGAGTCGATCACTGTGGAGGCGCTCGACACACACACATGCACACACACTCGGGGGGGGGGGGGCAGATGGTGTTTGCTTTCTTGGCGATTCCGTTGAGCGCGCGATTACGGTAGGAAGCGATTATTATGGATGCGGGCTCCACCTGCCACACGCGTTTCGCCAGGAATACACCATCCTGACGCGACGTCCCGCCCCTGCACGTAGGTGGTCCCACCCTCGAGATTTACGGGTGCGGCCACCACTCTGCAATTAGCCAGCCCCAGATATATGTGTGTGAGTGTGTGAAACGTGATAACGGAGGGTGGTCGTGGCCTCGGAGCTTGTGGTTACGAGTCGGAAATTTCGATGTGGCCGTCCTTCGGGCCAACGAGTTCCGACGGTGGCTGACGTCACGTCAGGCGGGCGCCAGGGAGGGAGGACGGAGAAAGTGACCCGCGGATTTATCAGAGGGTGATTGAGGAATGTCGACGGTGGTCCAAACCAGTCTCCACGGAGGCCCGGCCGCACGTGCCTCAATTACTCCAGGCGCCGTTAAACGGACGGCACAAAAACCTGCCCCGCTGGCCCACTGTCGAACCGAACCTGATCCAGGGCTCGATCCCGGCCCACAAGTCAGGGCTGCCAGAGGTTGGCTTCAAGGAGAGCGGCAGGTGTTGCGACCTGACTGATGCGGGCTCGCGCCCAAAAAACACCAATAAAACACGCGCTTGGCACGCGCCACTCGCTCAAGGACGTCATCATCGGCTGCCGCTACGTGACGTCACTGGCAAGCGCGGCTCCTCGAGGAAGAGCGGAGCGGAGCGAAGGCGTCTCCAGAGACGGGAGCGCGTGCTGGACGCGTGCAGGACCGCATTTCCATACGATGAGGGCGCCAGCTGCGACAACCGGTTCGCCATTGCACCTGACACAAGGTTGCTTCATCTGTGCGGCGCAAGGACACGGGGCGACGCAAACGGAATACGCCGAGACGCCGGCCACGTGCCACTTTCTCCACACTCTCCGACAAGGTCCCAATAGCGTAGTCGTCGCAGGAGTCTCCCGAGTACTTGGTATTCAGAGGGCGGGGGCCGAGGCGGAGGGAACGCGCCAGCCGGAGTGCTACCGGCGGCGATGCAGTTGCAAGGGAAATTGCAGGTTGGGCCGCGGCGGCGAGAGTGGTCAAGGAGGCGGCCTTGACCTTCCTCTCAGGACTACCAACCACATACACACACACACACTATAACCTACTCATCTTCTTGCCAACGACACATATTCATAATCACGAGATAGCAAATTGACGAGAAATTGAGAAATCAGTGTTTGTTCCCTCTTCTTTTTGCTACGTAAATAATAACTTTTTCAATGTATACATGTACACATACACACACACACATATATATATTACATAATTTGACGATACTGAGCAACAATGATATTAAATCAACTACGACAGTGTTGGCAACAGTTTCCAATCTTTTTTTTCTCAATGTAGATACATTTAAAATAAAGTTAGTTTTTGGGAGGAGAGACGCAGGTTGGCAGAACTGTCGATATCATCACTGTCACGAAAACTAACATTCGAATTGTTAATTAAAACAATAATAAAGAAAACTAAATAATATCATATAAATTACGCGTGATATAAATTTAATTTTAATGTGTGCCGCCCCGTCCCCCCTCCCAGTAATGACGTCACTATTTAATGTAGTGTCATTTGGACACGGATTACGAGGTATAATCTAATTTACTCTATCTGAGATTATCTTCAATTTTAAATAAAAATATCCAGCCGATTTGTCGACAAATACTGATATATATTTAAGTCATCTACAACGTTTCCTCTGTATTTGCGGATGTTAACGGGTAAATTAACAAAAAAAATTTAAAAAAAGAGTTATAATTTTGAATGCAGAATGTTTTGTTAAAATATAAAAGTATATCTCTCAAATAAATAAAACAGACTTACATCATAAGTGGATAAAGCTGCTGATAACTTTGCGCCGTGGAGTGCGACGGTTACGGATGGCTGCATTTTTTTAACGTATGGTCGAATTACTTCACTTAGTGAGCAATGACAACTATTAGTGACATTTAGTCATTGACATGAGTAACACAAAACTATTCCTTCACCAATTCATTACACGAATTATTCAGCTAAAAGAATACACTCGTTGTACAATACAAATGTTGGCTTTTTACACATTTTGCTGTCGTCAGACAGAGTCAAAGATAAACGTCTCGAATACAAGATACTTTTACAGACTGCGATTCTTTTCTAAGCAAAGAGTAGAAATATTATTTCTTCACAACGGCTTTGAACGTAACAATTAATCACTTTGGACTAAATTTCAATGTAAAACAGCTTGTTTATGATGATCTTCGAGGGCGCGAACAACTTCTCTGGTTGACGCAACTGAAACGAGGAGAGAAATTAAGTAAAATATGGAGTGTAATTCTTGTCTTCTTCAATGAAAACATTCTGGCGACAGCGTCACGAACGCAATTTTGTACGCTGCGTTCCGGTGGAGGCGGGAATTATATTTGAGGTTAGCGGGACGAGTCTTAGTCAGTCATATGAGTACAACTTGCTACTATTGTTATCTTATTGTAATACATGTCCTTATAACGTGACGTGGACTTTGGGCGATTTAATGGCGTGTTAATGCCTTTAAACTTTATAACGTACCTTACTGGCAGGGGGAGGAACGGAGGCGTGACGTCACGTTCTCGGCAGCCAATCAGGAAACCGACCTCTGCCCTACTGTTTAAAATAATTGAAATACCTTGAAAACACAGGCGTGTGAGATCAGTGGAGAACGAGCCACGCAAATAAATTTGTTTGGGAAACCGAGAACGATCTCACAATACTGTAAATAACTGTATTATTCGCGGGATTTTGTAATTAACTAACTAAATAAATAAAATGCTGACCGTTTGGCACAGATTACTTTAGAAGATGAAGCCACGTGCTTTGTGACAAAGTAAATATAACAAATGTGGAAATTACAGAATCTTTGTTTGTTTTGTTGTGATAAGCAGCATCACTTGCGGCTCGTTTGTGACCCTTCCTATTACACGTTATTAAACTTTCATACAGCCGTTAATTGATGACTGAAACGTGTAGCGCTATCGATTTATCGATTCCTTCGACGTATTCGTCATTGTAGATTGGCAGTATTATCTTAGCACTGCTCCTATTGACTAAGGATTTTGGAGAATTATGTTGTAGAAATGGTAACCAGAGCCCTCGGAATGACTCATTCTCTGTTGTCTAATGACCTGACACTCTTCGGCGAAGAAAAGGTATTTATAATCGAAAAACGGGTCGAGGACTTTGAGACTAGCTGTGATGTGCAGAGAACAACAGACAAAACTCAGCAAGGATTCACATCTTGTGCAGTAATTGACTCGAGTACACTATCGCAAGTTGTACAGCCATTCGCCGCACATACTTTTATCAAGTAATTGAAGGGAAGTATAAATCAAACAAGTCGTCCTCCACTTTATTAAAATGATATAATTAATTAAAATAGTTAACAGAACGTGGAGGACTTGTTTGGCTTTTCATCCCTTCAATTATTAAAAATTTAATGAAATACCAATTACAGACAAGGTTTTGGTTTGGTTGAACGAACGTTTCGTCGCCATCACACAAGTTTAGATTTGAATACATTTCATTTTTACAAGAAATACGATGGAAGAAAATAAGAACGTTGTCTATATGAGTGGGAGAAAGAGAGTGAGAGAGAGAGAGACTATGGCTCTTTGTGGACGTCAGCAGAGTGAGGTTAGGTTAGGTGGGATTAGCGCGGCCAATTTGTAGAGCTTCCGCAGTTAATTGTGTGTCGATAGGTTATCTGATGGCCGGACCCACATCCCTGCCCGCCCCTGGGACAATCACGCCGCCTCCGCGGGGGTCGGACGTGACGGTTAGGCTGCGCCTCGCCGTGCGTCACGTTTCAATTTAATTTAGTTTTAATGTGAGATAAGAGTCAAAGCGCCGCCGTTATCTGCGCTTATCGCGTGAACCGCTCAATGGTAAAACACGGCTGCTGCTGCTGATGGTTATCGGCGTTTTGTCACCACGACGCGCTCGTTAGCCACGCGACGGTTACAAACCAGTCTCTGGGTAATTGGGTAAATCCTCCTGACGACGACTTTCTCGCTCACAAGGACGCCAGCGACTCGCGCTTTTTATCGTCCCGTCTGCGTCTGCAGGCAGGCGAGGCGAGGTAATTAAATGGTCGCCATTAACGCCAACGTATTTATGTAAAGCGGCGCGTGAGCGCGAGCGCCGCCATCTTGTGTCGCGTGCCAGCTTGTCTCATCTGCACACAATGGAGCAAGACGCGGAGCCTTCGCCGGCCGTTCCCTTGACCTCGCCACCGAGGTTTCGGCTGAGATAATATCTCATCGTCAGTTGCTTTCTCCGTGACCCGCATTACCATACTTGATTGGCCTCGCGTCCCGTCCTGAGGACGACGTCCTCCCCCGCGGCGCTGATAAGCCGCCCGCGGATTTTATGGTCGCACCTGCGAGCGAGGAGATGGCATCTCGCGCGCGGGCAACGGTAAAATACCTGGCTACGAGCGCCTTGACTGGGACCGGGCCAAGGCCACTCCCGAAATAGCCGGCGCGTTTCGCCTTCCTGGTTTGGGAACAGGTTGCCCGGCCGCCCGGCCTGGTCCCGTGACCTGGTCAGCGACGTCTCGCAGCGTCTGTGAGGCAGGTCAGGGCGAGGAATCCCGTCGACATTTACGAGGGAGGCGCACCTGCGGGACCGGGTTCGCGGCCAGACGACGCGACCGCAGAGCAGCGGAGAAGAGAGGAGAGGAGAGGAGAAGAGAAGAGAGCAGCAGCTGCCACGCTAGCCATCTCGCCCATTGCCGATTAACAACAAGTTGATGCGAGAGTGAAGTCGTGGGCACCTGCATCCTTGACATTACACACACACACACACAATGGCTCCGTGGGCGTCCAGACCCGGGCTTTACGTGATGCTCTCCCGAAAAGCGCTATCTTGTTCTTCTTCACGCACAGCGACAGTCTTTTGTGGGGAAGAAAGTCTGCTGACGCTGACGGCCTCGTGCAGATAGCGACGCCGCCGCTGGCTTTGTGCCTGCCTGCCTGACATCTTCCACGGACGACATTATCCTCACAAACACATCAACGTGCAATCAATAAAACACTCATCCTAAGCCTTTCCTCATTTCATTCATACACAAGTCATTTTACTAATTCATTAATGGATCCGTATATCTATACAGAGAACATACACTTTACAAATAATTATATTAATCATTTTCAAAACAGAAACCCATGTTATTTTCTCCAATCAAATGCCTATATTTAAATTTTTACGTAATTAAAACCAAATTACTTTCCATTATATTTTACAGACTTTCAGTTTCGTCTCTAAAATATTTTTCCCTCACAAACAAATCATAACTACGTAGTACTATGTTTGAGGATTTATTTCTGAAACGGACGAGTCTCGCTGAAAACTATAAATAATATTCACGCCAGACTCAGAAATTCATTACTAAGATTCGACAATGATACTGTAACAAAGTCAAATTAAAAAAAAATATTAATCAATAGCTATATAGAAGGAATAACATGACAAGATATAAACCTGACACGAGAAACAAGTAAATATAACGGAAAATTATTTTAAGAAATCGATAGTAATGAAGCGACAATGTCTGCGAGAAGAATAATAAAAACAAAAAAATACCACCGTTAACAAAACTTCAATGATTACTAATATTACTTATTGTTGTATTGAGTCCTTAGACTGGCCTGTTCAATGATAACCTCTTCTGCGCGAGCCTTTTCACATCCCCAAAATCCTCCCTAAAATGCTTATAATATTCCATCCTTGGTCTCCGTAATCTGTTGACTGTCCTATAATGTTAATTATACAAGACCCTCATGTCTCATAACGTGGCCTACTAACCTGTCCCTTCAAAGCTTTCCATATTGTTCTCTCTTCTCTTATTCCCCTTACAACTTTCTCATTAGTTATTTTGTCCACCCATCTCATTCTCCTATAGCACACCATTTCGAAAACTACTTTTCCTTTCTGCAACTCCAACCATCCACGTTTCGCACCCATATCAACATTTTTAGAAATGATTTCCTAATATTCATCAGTGTATTTCCCATAATAAATTCCTCTTCCTTGCCTGTGCTGTCCTACTCTACTTATTACGCTTTCCAGGTAGCACAATTACTTAACTTCTTTCAAAGTATCCCTTCTAAATCTAACAGCCTTTGTTATTACCATACTACACTCCACTACTTTGGTTTTCCCTCTATTAAGCCTCATATTGAACTCTTCCCCCAGGACCACGTTCATATCATTTATTATGGTTTCCGAGTCTTCTTCTGACTCCCCTAATACTAAAATATCATCATCAAACATTACAGTTTTAATTTCTTCCCCTTGCAGTATGATTCCTTTTCCATGATCATTTCTAAATTTCTTCACCGCCTGCTTTATATATAAAATATAGACGCAGAGTTCATATTGCTGCTCTTGTCCCTACATTTTAATTGGATGACATAAAAAATAGAAATAACCAACTGAATAAAACAATGAAACATAGAATTCGGTAAATTATTAATGCTCCAAATTAAAAATAACCCAGAAACTATTAATATGACACAGATAATTAAAAACTGTGAATATTAAACATGACACAGAAAACCCTGTTAACCTTTACCATGTGTCATTTTAGTTCTTTTCTGGTTCATCTTTGATATTATATCTCTGTTCTTTCTCCTGTTTCCCTTTAACAGCAATTTGAGATTGACGCTAAGCTCGCGTAGAAACTTTGGCCTATCTAAATATTTTTATAATTATTTCTCGGAGTTTTTTTTAAGGTACGTCTATCACGTATCTCTTGTTATTATGTACCACAGACGTCAATTTCTACACCGATTAATTATTACTTACAACATCTACGTATTTGGAAATAAATAAAAAATTAAAGCCCCCTGATTACAAGCAAGAAAAAAATTATATATAAACTTAATGTAACAGTTGTTGGAAGACTACGTTTTGTTTCTAAATTTGGAGCCTCCTCAGGTGTCATTTAAAGTGGAACCAAGAGATTAAGAAGGATGAAAGGTTACACAAATTAAATCACAACTGACGAAGTTCCAAATTAAGGGAGGAAACGCCGTGTAGTAACTACTGTAAGAGCTGAATCATCGAACGACAAACTTGCATCTGCTACTTGGACCAAGTTAATGTCACTTTACTTGAAATACACACATTAACGAATGTTGTTTACCTTCTTAGCCAGCTATTATTTCTTCATTTAACAGAATCAACAAGAACTTTACTATGAAATAATTTTCAACAACCGCAAACGCGGCCTCCAGCGATCATTAACCAGTTCCTCAAGATTGCACAACAAGACCGCTCATTAATTTTCTCAGAATGAAATAAGTTTATTACAAGTTTGCATTAAATATTTTGGTGACTAGTAGTCAGCGCCTCCTACTATTTATGAAGGTGATATTAATTACAAAAGTGTGTGTAATAAGTAAGATATTAGTAATACGTGCTTTCCGGTTATTTGAATTGGGCGTGATCCTAATCCTTTAAATTTAAATCGGACAGCGTCCAAATAATCGTAAAATTCAAGCGATTGTATCCAACAAGCAGTGCACGTTACCTGATATTATATCGTCCTGTTTGTGCAACAATTTTGCTTTCCTCATATTTGTAGTATTATCTAAATTTTTAAACATACAAACACCGTTTTCTATTTCAACTCTCCTTTACAAACAATCAGTTAAAGAAGTATTGCACTTGGTCTTTTATTTAAAATTATTTCTATGTAAATTCATTTGTGAGTGTCCAAAATATTTCACAGTATCTGTGACTGCGGCTTTCACGCAAACTCCTTGTTTTCTTTGCATTCGCAGTCATTGATCAGAGGAATCTATGACATGACTAAATGCTCCCCAGAGATGCCCGTCGGAATTTTCTCCTCATATTGACTGCGGGTCTCACCTTTAGGGATGCCTCGTCCTGTCTCTGTTTTCTTTTTCAAGGTTCTCGCATGCCGAGTCACACTTTCATCTACTGTAGGAGGTGTTTGTACTTGGTTCGAAGACCTTCATCATACGGTAAGACTTTTACACTGATCCCATTGGACAAGTCGGGCAACTGGTAAAGGAATGCTGCGACCCTACAGCAAACTCGTCTCCAGTAATTCGGAAGGGCGTGAGAATAGTACCCAACAGCCCGACCAACCTGTTGTAGGTTTTCTAGGATTTTTCCTGAATCTCATTTAGGTGAAACACCGGGTAGGATCCTTAAACTACAGCCCGGGGGTCTTAGTCAACCCTTCCTTGGCTACCTTGCTCTACCTTCCACATCCTCCTTTTCAATTCACTTCTATGCTATGAAAGGGTAGTTGCCTGTTTCACCATCATGTAGTCTGTTAACCAATAAGTAAAAAAAATAAATGCTTCCTTCTTCTCCCTGTCGCATCCCCCGTTTTCAATTCCCTTCCTGTGCTATTAAAGGGGAGTTGCTGTCGCTCAAGCAACCTGGTACCCCCCTCCCCCCAAAATACATATTTGGATTTCGTTATCTAAGAATTCCGCATTTCCAATGAACCAAAAAGAACCGTTTGAATTAGGAAATCAAACCTCAGACTTTAAAAGTTTCACACAACAGCAGCGCCATGAAACTAAGCTGCGAGTCAGTCCCTGAGGATTTTCTGCTCGACATTCGTTAGATGGCAGTAATAGGCGAGATATCGAATACTTTAATAGAAATTTGGCAAGCTGTGTCGGAGCGTACTCAAGATAAACATCAAGAAAGACAGAAAGATATAATCAGTCATCGTATTCACAGCAGTTTTCACTTTTATTTGGAAATCAGAGGTAAATTCATCATTTTCATTTATTTGTTGAGATTAAATCAAGACGCAAAGCTTATATGAAGCTAATAAAATAAATTAAATTCGGGCGACGAGGAAAGTGACTGGCCAGGTGAAGAGAGGTTAGGTTGCGAAATTACAGAATTTTATCGTGCGCAGAAATGGACGAGTTTCAGCTCGTCACGTATAACTTTGTGGAGGTTTCGCTAGTAAACATACACTGCAATTGAGTAGTTTTGAGTAACCAACGGGAGAGAATCAATTAACACAACCTAGAAACCAGTTCCTATTCATTTGTCGAATTTTTCAAAGTTTCAGGTATAATTCCAGCTTAAATGAAGAAAATAATGATATTTAACGACTTTGCACTGCATGTAAAGGTAACAAATACTAGGGATAATCACAAATATGTTTTCACCAGTGTTGTTAATAAATCACTTAAATGAACGACCTGTGTTTAATGAATTGGATATGCAATTAAAATTAGATTAAACAACAGAACTGCAATTCTGTTTTAAATAAATACATTTGATGTTAGTGAAGGCGGAAGATCACATTATTACAATTGTTACAGGACATGAGAAATGAGGCCGTAGAGCGCGTGTGACGTCTTTGGCCCCAGCAGCATGACGTCACGCTACCAATGTCGTCTAGGATGGTTTTGTTCCGCATGCGTGCGGGGAAGAAGGAGCGACAAGTTAAAGAAGTTTGTTGCCGATGTCGGGCGGATCAATACGGAGAGAGGAGTCCGCCGCCCCCGCGAGGTGGATGATAAGGAAATGTGGGGCAGAGAATAGCGGAGGAGAGAAATCGACGCGGAACCTGCATGAGCAGGGCGTCATAGGGGCGTCACAGCGACTTAACCTCGTTCCTGACCGTCCGCGTGCACCGGACGGACGGTCGGACAGAGTGGAGCGACTTTTGCGTGAGTAATGCGGGTTCGCTCGCTGCTGCTTGTTGTTTGTTGTCTTTGTGCAAGCAAAGATGGCGCGGACAAAGGCCGTGTGAATTCCTGCGGAGAGATAACGGCGGATCAAAGAGGCACCCCCCGGCCATTATTCTTCCCCCCGGCCAGAGATTGCCTCAATTGGACGCCCCGGAGGCGGGGGGAGCGAAGGAGATTTTCCTCCCCATTAGCGCCCGTGCACAGGAACACGAACACGGAGGAACACGTGTGGCGCCACCGTCGACAATGGAGGCAACCGGACACTGCTGGAACCCGACACGACAAGCCTTCCTCCATCTTTGCCACAGACAACTCGCTCACTCGCTAATTACCTGCGCGATAAGCTGCTCCAGCTCCAGCTCCAGCTTTGAACTCCCTCGCTCGCTTTGTCAGCGGCGATAATCTGTTATCCGGGGTCAGCGGCTAATAATACCTTAATTAATTAATTAACGTCCCGTCTCTGGCTCTAATCGCACGTGAGAGATAACGCACTCACGCACGTCGCCGTGTGTGTGTGTCTGTGTGTGACGTCATCCTCCTCCTCCTCCCGTCGCCCGTCTTTCGACGCCACGGGACAAGAGCCCGCGACGAACAACCGCGCAACTCATTCGACAGTAAACAAAGTTTCGCACAGGAACTTGTTGCACGGCACAGCTTTGTAAGATGGCAGCGCCCGTGTGGAGTAGAGTGACGATGACGGTGTGCGTGTGGTCGAGGGAAGACGCGCTGGAACAAGGACAAGGAGAAGAATAAGAAAGGCTCGTGTCGCGTGTCGGGGCAGAGAAACAAAAAGCACGACGACGAGGAGGAGGAGGAGGTTTTCCTGTCCGAGGATGGAACAATGGACCGAGGAGGATTGTATTGCATGCTGGTAGCATTGGTGCGCAGTGTTGGCAGGCCTGCGGAGGGAGCGTGGGAAGGCGTGTGCCGCGCCACCTGGTCCTGGTCCATCCCTCACATGAATTATCTAATTAAACAGTCGTTTCCGTGTTAACCTTTTTCGTTGGTTTAGGGTAGTAATGAATGATTCACGCCAGTTTGCCTCGCTGATTGCCGCATTGAGATGTTGCCAAAGGGGGAGATGATCACCCCTAGCCTCTGCCTCACCCCTGCCCTCCACGCATTCTTACACACTCTCTGCTCTGGCGGCGGGAACAACAACAACACAATGTGAGGAAAACCCACAACCAGTTCAACGCTCTAATTTTCCTTTTTTCACGAGGACAACCTGTAAATTTTTAATATCACATCGACTAATGCGGTTCCTGCGCTTGGGGAAAATTAATAAATATTGGGGTTTTCCAATTAGGGCGGGCACATGTTGAAATGGAATAAAATAAAGAGGCGTGCGAGGTATCTTTTTTTATTTGAAAGGGCTTGCATAGGCCTCTGTTAATACCTCACACAACTTGTATTATTCCATTTCAAGTGGGGCCGCCCTTAGTTAAAAAACCCGATTTTATGTTTTAAATAATTTCTAGAGTTGCAAACTCATATAAATATCAGCTTTAGATTCCTTGTTGAATAACACATTTAAAAATAACGAAAGCAATCAAACAAGTTATAACAGGGGAGATTTATGTTAGAACAGGGATTGTATACCCCTGAAGAGGTCCCCTAGCAGAGGACGAAACGTCGTCGTAATATTGCTTAGTAACAAATGGTATAAATGGTCCTTTGACAGGTCGTCATTATTTACTTACTGATATTAACATTAGTTAGTGTCTCGCTGTTTGGAATAAATAAATACAGTTTCCATAATATTACTGTTTCGTGCAAAAAGAAGTAAAATTTTTTAAAGTATTAAACTCTCGTTTAAGACTTCTTCGGGTATACTAAAATGAAAATTACAATGGATTACATTAGGTCACATGTGATAGTTTTTTTAAAATACAATTCATGGTTTTAAACTTACAAAATTTATCAGTTCATGGTTCCTCACTCCATGACTAATTTTTTTATATATGTAATAAAAATTTTGTATTTAAACGTAATTTTTACAAATTGTAAGATGAGACACGTTTTTACAACATATATATGTTAATGCTAAGAGCTCCATTACCTGACACACGGGTAATGACAACAATTTGTTTTAATAATTTTATTTGTAGTTACACCGACAATTTAGGCGTTAGCAACTTGCACAACCTTAAATTTACAGCATACAGTTTAGATTTTAAATTTCTACTTTCAACCACATGTAGTAGTAGTATTGAGTCCTAACAACCGCCTCAAATCTCGTGTTAATAAGTAACTGAGAAAGTGTTACCAAATTCGTCTTTTTTGACACTGCGCCACGGTTTCTATACGACTCACCAGGTTGCATTATGAATGTAATGAAAATACTTTTCAACGAGAATTTAACATTTTATTCGTATTCGGGTTACTCAATATAACTCATACAATGAAACAAATTTGTAAATAGCTCTTCACCGTCAGCGATATTCTGTCTTCTGCACCAAAGATTAACTTCCTCTTTAGCAGGAATCTCCTCTCTTCTCCTCTTTCTATTTAGAAACAGGTGGTTAATACGCCAATTACTACCGTTACTTCTGTCCTGCGCAAACTTTTATATTTATACATAGCTATCACATCCAACATCCTACCTAATCTGCTCAACCTCTTCCATTCTTGGCCTCCCTCTTCGGTTAACTTTCCTACAATGCTTATTTTACAAGACCCTCATGTCTCAAAACGCGGTCAAAGTCTTCCATATTGTTCTCTCTTCTCTTTCTCTGCTCTTAACGTCCTGGTAAACTACTCTATCCACCCAGTATTTATACATATATATAGTTTTAAATTTATATAATATACAAATTCTATTTACAATTGAGGGTAAATTTTGAGTTGCACGGTGTCGTCGACGTACTCCTTACTACAGTTCCTTTGGGTGGTTATTTTTAAAGTGGCTGGCTTCACCTCCGCAGGTGCCACTTCCTAGTCTCTTCATTCATTTCCAACTAATAGGTTAGGGGAGAATAATGCACATTTCTATTATGTACGGGTTCTACTTTAAAATAAATCAGTTTGCTCCCCAACTCATACCCGGAAATGGAATTTTAGGACGTTGTGAGTTTGGTTTCAGATGATAGGAGGCCCACAGCCTTATGTTTCATCTGAAAGTTGGGTTTGGTTAGGCTTATATAAGAGATTACCGTGACGTAACGCGGCGTGCAGTTGCCTCTACTAATATTTTGGACGTGGGTCTGTGATTCGCGGGTTCAGGTCAGGACGAGGATACCTTTCGCCTTTGGAAGGTTTCCGAACCTGTACCTCAGTTGTTTCTTTTTACAGCAAATGATTACCTGCGTTCCTCTTTCAACAACACGCAAGTAATTTGTCAAATGGAATTGTCCTGACGATGACGTCGGCGTTGTAGCCATGAAGACGCTCGCTCATTCTCACCTGTAACTCTTGTCATAGTTTTAATTTAATAAAACACTGAGGTTAATGAGATTGTGCAGATTCAACTGGTTTTTCGTTCCTCGTAAAGTTTTAAATACAACGTCTTTGTAGTCAGATAAATTTATTAAAAAATAAGGAAGGAAAAGGTTAGTAAAAATTGCTTATTATTAATTAATTAATAAAGCGATGGCCAATAAGTCAGCATATAATTTTATTACTATTTAATTTATGTAAATACGACGTTTCGACTCCGTTTTAAGACTTCATCAGGCATAAAATTTAGCAATTCATGTTCTTCACTCCTTGCTCCCTCGTCCGAAAAGATGATTAAATATATTGAAGTATTTGATTGAGAGGAATTTGGTGTCGACCTCTGATAATTTCTATAACTGCACAATTTAAACATCTTGTTGTTTCACTGAGTACTTATATCAACATTCGTTAGTCGTGACTCGTGTATGCATGTTATTACGGTAACTAATTATCCGAATCTGTCCTGGAGACGTTACCATGGTAACCTAACTCAATGGCCACGGTCACACCCTCGCAATGTAGTTGTCCCGGTACATAATTTAATATGTGATGCAACTCGTCCTACATTAAATAAGCGCAACCAATTGTTTAACGGAGCCTAGAATACTCCCTGTACTCACTGAAGAGGCAAATCCTCACGCTGCTGTCACTAATATTCCCAGTATGCGTCACTCAAGTTCAACGTCTGCATAAAATACGAAAACCGTTAAATCTTCAAACATTAATTATGTGTAATGATAGTATTATCCAACATTATTTACAACTGACAACAAATGTATCAAATTATAATGATTAGAAATCGCTCTCCAACGGCCATATTTTAGTATCGCAGGCCGGAAGTGATGTTAAATCTCAGAAAAAGACGTTTATATTGTTCACGTTCCCGAAGCTGCGGGATCAAAAGTTAGAGTAGCGACGCCACACTACGGTCAATTAAATATGGCGAACTTTCCGTGCGTGCTGCTGACACACATAAAATTGCTCCCTCGTTTCCTGTGTTTTTAATATGTGTAAAAAATATATAGCAGTGTTGCTTTTTTGTTACAGTTATTTTCAACAGGAACAATACAATGAGAAATATTCACACTTGTTCTTTTATTGATCTGTAGCTTCTTTCTCTAAATTTTGCTACTGACCATCGTCCATTTTATAGTCAACAATAATTGGACTTGTTCTTCATCTTTGGCTCATCGAGGGCCTCGGCCTACCGGGTCAACTGCGGACTGTCATCTTGCATGACACATTCCGAATTTGGAGTGACACGACGTCAGCGAATTGATTCTCCAACAGTCTTAATCCCGGTCTTCGCGACCATATTGAGCTTATTCTATACGTTCAAATATTCATTATGCAATCGGTCGTAAACTACTTTCAGAGGCCACAGAATTTAAATGAAATATTGTCAAACATTTACCACATTTGATATTGTGGTAAAGGGCCTATTAAATTATTGTTCCTGTACGTTGCCCGTGTGGAGAAGAAGAGAAAATTGGCTCAGGACGCGGAAAGCGAAAAAGGCGGAGAAGTTTTGGAGAGTAGCCGTGGCTTCAGTTTCGAATCTTAAATAATTCTAATTTGTAAATATTTGTAAATATTGGAGTGAGTAGTGATGACAGGAGCATGTTGTAGAAAGACTGCGGTGTTGTTGCTGTGGCCGAGGATGACCTCCACCAAGACATCCCGCGGAGACTTTGTTCCTCCCCGTCTCCCTCCCTGGCTTTTTCCCACGAAACGTTTCGAGTGGCGACTCGACTCACTCGCTCACAGTAGCAGCCGGAATCAAGATCCTCATCTGCGGCGGCGTTCCAGCTGCCACGCAATTGCCGTGAGAACTGCAACACGTCGTCGAGAGGTTGGCCGTGCCGACATGCGGATGACGTCACGCGGCCTAGCATTTCCTCCCCTTTGTGTGTCCTCAGGAGGAGTCCGTCAGCCGATACCCGAATGTCGGAAACTCTATCCAGTGGTACGTGCTCCGTGCTGTGGGAAGCAACTACCGTACACGACTGTTGGCAGCCCTGCCGCGGCGGTGGGAACGGTAGCGAACACGTGACCGCCTTTTAGCGGCAATTAAGGGATTGAAATGAGCAGCGGCCGAGGAGCGTGCGATTTAGTCACCCTAATTAACCCACTTGTGGCGGAAATAATATTATATATATATAGGGGAGAAGAGGGCGGGGGAGAGCCTAATTGTGACAGATTTCGTCGCCGTCGCAATGCGAGCCTTAATCAGGAGAGTCGCTTAGTCCCGACCCCTTCAACTGTTATGAATATTATTTTTCCACCCCTGTGACCTGTTGAACCCTCCCTGCGCTTCCCCCGGGCGGCGCGGAGGGCGACCACCATATGTCAGCCTCTCCCTCCTCTGAGTGCAATTACGACGCCCAAATAATAAACACGCTCCTCTGATCTGATCTCCTCTCCCGTGACGTCACGGCGCGGCGTCTACCCTCTAAAACTAACAGCTGTTAATTGGTCTCACTTCACTGCAGTGCCTTACCCTCGCTTCACTTCATTTGTCGCCTAATCCCTGTTTAGATGTACTATACTATACTCTGTATGCAGGAAGACCGGCCGACCATCCACCTCCTCCTCCTCCACCTCCCGTCAGCAAAGCTTGTGGATTTTCACGTCTCCGCTCAAGCGCGCAAGTTCTCTGGATGGACGATACTTCACAAGAGCATGTACTGAAGTTAATTTATTATATTTGACACCTCTCATTGAACACTGGTCACTGTGACAGACACCTGTAGTAATCGGCGTATTAACCATAAGAGTGGAAGAAGAGAGGAGATACCTGGGGAAGACGAAGGAAATTTGTTTCATAGTAAGAGTTGCATTGAGTAAACCGAAGAATAAAATGTATAATTCTTGCTGGAAAGTAAATATTGTGATTACATTTATAATTATACTAAATGAAACTAGGTGAACCATTCTATATAAACCGTGTCGTCACATAGTGTACGTCGAAAAAGGTGAGGGAATTGGTTCCAGACGGCTTGTCTAGTGATCCCGTCTGTTGATTCTCTTCTCTGGCTGGCGGACGATGGACCAGTGACGGCTGCCAAGTTATCTGCCTTATGTCAACAATATAACTCTTGTGCGTACTGTAATCCCCCCCCCCTCTCTCTCTCTCTCTCTCTCTCTCTCTCTATATATATATATATATATATATATATATATATATATTCACATGTAAAACACAAAGTCGTAACCACTCCAAAGATTACGAATCTAATAAACATGCACAAATTAAAGCATAACCTCTGCTGCCAACGATGATTGGTTCCATAACGTTTATAAATATTGAAATATAAATTGTATGATTGTGATTGATGGAGTTGAATAATAATAACAAAACTGGTGCACGATCTATCGACACCGACAACACAAGTTATATCTCGCGGTTTGATTCGCTGCTTTATTCCGCTCTCGTCGATTCCAAGTATTTGGCGACAGTTCCACAAATATATACGTTGTATATGTTGTGACGCACATTCCAATTCTGCCGACTAAGGGCGTTGAATTAACTTTATAAACATAAAATATTTACTTACTCTTCAATTACAAAGACCGGCAATATCGCTTGTCACGCGACTTCTTCAAAACCATTCCACGTTAACAACTTTCACTAGTCACGAAAGCGATGAAATTTTTATGATACAAAATATCTTACGTCACGAAACTTTGCAAACCAAATCAACAACTTCCCTAAATAAGACGTATGAAGCTGGAATATCGTCCTTCGTCTGACAATAATCTTTGTGTCCCCATAAGGATAGGTACACCAGTACAATTAATCCTACTCGGAAATAATGTTTATAATATTTTAACATAAGAACACTTTCAAAACGCAGAGCAAAAATAAAATTAAACAGTTAATCTGATGCACAGAAGAAATTAAATTACACAACCCTGGCTTTCGAGTCAATCTTCACCAGCGAAATAGAAAATGTTATCTACGAAGTTTTGTAGTAACGTCGATACTGATTTTTAAATATAAAACGAAAATTACTAAGTTTATTGTATTTTTATTAATGAATCAAACGAATGTGATATTTCAATTATCTGAAAGGTTGTCCAGTAGTTTTATTAAACACAAAACACTCCAGGATTCCTTAACGATGAAGTCAATAATAATTCAAGTGTCCCCATAGACGACGTAAACACAGCGACATTCAAACTGAATTAACAACTTTGGGCTCACGGAATTCTATCGTACCGTCACAACTAAAGGTACAATAGTGTATATATATATATATATATATATATATATATATATATAGAGAGAGAGAGAGAGAGAGAGAGAGAGAGAGAGAGAGAGAAACGTTTTATGAGTATTTGAATTTTACTTTAAGTGAAGTGAGTAGGTCGAATAAATAATAAGTTTACAATTTTAAAATTATATTTAACACAAGAAAATTATATATATAAATATATGTGAATTTACTTTTTAATTGAATTTGAAAGCAAATTGGTTGTCCCCCAGAGGAAAAATGGTGGACTCAATACCTGGTCAAACAATAATTGATGGTGGCAATGGCTTCTGTGCTTTCAGTAGACGTCATTGAGGGATTTGTGGTTGATTTAGTACGTTACCGATATCAGAAAATGCGTAGGTAGATGTGGCCGGAACATTTGGATCCCTTGAAGAGGGAGTTTCTGGAATTGGACTTGGCAACTCCCGCTGGCTGAACACCTCCTGGTAACTTTTCAACAATTCATCCGTCCGGATAATTCCTCCAACTAACATAACCTGCCCGCTCAGCAACCACTCTACAACCCTACTCTTCATCTCTTCCCACCTTTCTCCACTACTCCTCAACAGCTAACTACTCATCCCTCTATTTCCACGACAATTCAACCGCGATACCTCCGTTTTCCCTCACCCCCGGCTAATATCCATAACTTTACTCAATAGGGCTTCGTCTTCCATTTTCTATTTCGCAAATCCGGGGTTCACACGTCTGCCCCAAAGACGCGAAAACCCACGCACCAGAGGTTACTGAACTTGTTATGGGAAACTCTGAGATGTGACAAAATATTCAGACCTAAGATTATTCCATCCGACGCATTTATGACTCTGCTTGCCTGCGGCTTCTCAATCCTTCAGTGGACTGCTCCACAGGATGTTGTGAGGCCAGGACCCCACCCCCCTAGGTAAGAAGCCACGAGCTACGCAGCTCGGAAAATTTTAGATTGAAATTATGTAATTAAAATGAACTAAAATGACCGCTTAATAATTTAGTAAGTAGGTGTACTCTACAATATACATATAATCCTCTCGATGGTAGTGTGACCGAGATTGATAAGAGGAACTTGAAAGGAAAACGTTCTCATTTACAGTATGAATTATTGTTTAGATAGTTGTTTTAAAATTACGTACACACACACACACACACACACACACACATATATATATATATATATATATGTGTGTGTGTGTGTTTATAATGCATAAGTGTTATTATTGTTATTTAATTCCATGCCAGTCCATATGCATTATTATGAAATACGTATTCGTCGGCAGAGAGTCCCTGGATTCCTCATCTGTGGTTACGGATGACGCGAGTTGAGTTTCAAGTTAGGCATTGCAGTGCGTGCAGAATTTAAAATTCCGCAGTATTGAGGTGAGACCACCTGCCAAATCCGGAGAGTCTATTCCCAGTCAGCGTCGGGTGAAGGGGTTAATCCCTGCAAGGGTAATTCATTAGGGGACAAAAGTCGGACGCGCTGACCGCGGCACGCGTCGCCAACATAAATCTCTCTCTCTGGCCAGGGTTGACTCACTGCCTTCCTTTCATATCTACAACAATAAACACAGTTCAAGCTTCTGTCTGTCAGTTTCTCTCGAATAGGGTACGAAACTGCTCTACGGACTACAATGAAAATTACAACGATTAAAAGAGGAATTTTAACTTAAATTTTTGTGTATGTTTCATTTCGATGTCTTCCAAAGGTCAAAAGATATGAAGATCCCGAAACAGGCAACTCCCCTTTAATAGCATAGGAAGGGAATTGAAAGGGGGGGGGGTGCGAAAGGTAGAGCAAGGTAGCTAAGGGTTGACTAGGGCCCCTTGGCTATAGTTTAAGGATCCTACCCGGTGTTTCACCTAAAGAGATGCAGGGAAAACTAAACATTTGTAAATACATTGAATTGGCGCGCCAAAGCCATCTGCGAGTAATACTGTTGCTTTAGGTTCCTTCGTTCCCCCGCGCTAAAGACAGACACGTAGAACTCGTGTTACCCTATCACCATTAATTCAATAAAACATTTTTTGCGATAACTTTTATCCGAAGATAGTACAGTTATTATTACAAGGTATATAAATATTTATTCGCTGAATAAATAATTTATATGATAACTTGAATAAATTGTAAAGTCCAATCAATTTAAAAGCGAGAGAAACGACAGAGCTGTGGACATAATTGTGTTATTGAAGTTAATAATATTTGATTGACTTAGTGTTGGCGGTGAATATTAATAGAGTTTAGGGTAGTAGGGGGAATGAGATGGAGAGAAATAAAGGAATAGTGATTTGAATGAGCTGCCAGCTAACTGAGAGAGAAATTATCGTTATGTTATACCGGACTGACAGATTGGAAAGATGTAGACTGAGTCTGCGGCGGTTGTGTGGAGGAGGAGGTGGAGAGGGCTATGGCTAGTCTCATTGGAGTGATTCGTGGAGGGGTTGATTAAGGAGGATTATGGTGAAAATCAGTGGAATTTCGATGTCATTGTGAATTACTGATTTTCAGTAAACGTGAACTTTGAAAAAATTTGTATTTCACTTACCAATCCTTACGTGACAAACTCAGAATGTAATATCTGGGTTAAGCTGACGCTATTTGCATTTACCCCGTGTACAAATTTATCGTGTCAAGGATGAGTTCAGTTCCTCCTTTACATGTCAGTGATGACGTCATTCAAGATTGTTACTAATACTGAGTACGTACAATGTAGTTGTCTTTCAAAATCTCCTACGAAATAAATTTGGTTTACTGTCAGATATTTGTTCACCACACATTTTCGCGTTAATATTTGTGCTATGAAGAGAGCAATAATAACTTCCTCGTTTCTTGTTTAGTCAGGCTAACGTGGCAAACCTGATAAAAATTCCACTGTGGCAATATATCACCAAATACAGTACGGTTCTTAAACTTCACTCCATTAATTTCTTTTTCAAGATATTCTTTCGCTAAAGAAAGAGCGCTACTAAATTATGTGAACTTTAAAACAGACTTTAAACGTTATTTATATCCATCCAAATTACGGTCATGCTATACTACCTTTTCTGGTTCTCATTTCATCACTCTAAGAAGATTCAACATTTAACTTATCCACTTGAATAAATTCTTTTTACTTAACATACCATTTAATATGCTTAATACTCAGTTGGAAATTATTGCAGCGCTGTGGTTGATTGATAATTAATTATAATCTGGAGTCTAGCAATTTAAATAGAAAGTATTTTATTACACTCCCCTTGACATCTATCATAAGAATCTGATTTGAAGTTGGATTGAAGGAATGGGGATGTAAAGAACATCATGATATTGTGATACAGCAAAATAAATATAAGATCACTGTGGCAAAAATAACCGAAAGCTTCTTATAATAGATGAAATACTTTCTTTCTAATTAAATTGCTGGATTCCAGGTTTTAATTAATTATCAATACGCTCAATACTTTTTCACAATTTTGAGATACAAGCTTTCGCCGTAATAGAATAACCAGCGATTATCCTCTTATCCCTACCAAAGACTCTACTCTCTATATAGTATAAACACTTTGCTCAAGTATATTTCTTTCTTTATAAAGTCGGCTGCGGTCACATGAATCCCCCAAACTGGGGGCTAAAGTGGCAAACCTGATAACAATTCAACTGCTGCAAAAGATCATCAAATACTTTACGATTCTTAAACTTCGCTACATTAATTTCTCTTGTATGATATTGGTCGTAAATTTTTACTTATTAAACTATGATATATATATATATATATATATATATATATATATACTTGCAACATGGTATGGCGTCACGTGTCAAGCCCGTAAGACGAGGTGATTAATTCTTAACATGTACATTCAATAATGAGATGAGAGTCAAGGAATAAACAGATGTATTGCTAAATTTTACGCCTGAGAAAATCTGAAAATGGAGACGAAACGTCGCTCTTGAATAAATGGTGATAAATTTAAAGGCTGACTTTTTTGGCAGTCCTTTTATTTATTGAAATATTTATTTAATTATAATGCAGAATGTTTGGTGAGTCGCAGTGCAGATGGATTATATAAATAGTCGGGTCTTCCACACACTCAATTTTACTTTTCGGTAACGAGACCTAAGAAGAGATACTTCAAAAATCTTCTCTCTATAAATGTATGTGCCGCATACAGTTCTAACCGCGTGGAGTGATTTCGACCCAAATTTTGTCGATATGAAACAAGGAGCGGGGGACTAGAGGACGGACAAAATCCCCCGATACATTTGCTCGCAGTTAGCGGTATCGACGAGCCGGTGCCTCTCCCCTCCGAGTTGTACATGTATAATATTAAGATTAAACAGAAACTCTACTCTTCACAACGACTTGGGAATATCCCCTGTCCAAACAACAATCCGACTGATTTTCATGTTCCTGCGAAATGGAATGTTTGGTCATGACAACCCCATCAATTCATCAACCGTGGAAAGAAGATAGAAGACTAAAGTGGAAGAGACTCCATGATTCTATTGATTGAAAAATGGAATAAATAAATGTAGTCACTGAAAAGAAAAACTAGTTTCGGGTAGTTGGTGAGCCGTACCGGATGGCACATTTCATGTCAGTTTAAACCTTTTGTGTTTAGTAGACTCTTTGTGAACAAAACTGTCCTAGGACAAAAACTTAAATAAAATTTATCGAAAAACAATAGTGAGTGGTTATGACGTCACAAAGCAGGAAAAGAAGTGATTGTGACTTGGCTAATATACACGGATTGCCGGGCACGTAGTTTGTAGTTAAAAACAATATAGTTTCCTGGTTAAGTTTGTTAGTGAATGTAGTATTTAATATAAAGTGTGTTGACTTGACGCAGCACGGTCTATTCGTTGACAATAACTCTTGATAGGTATTTTGAGCTCAGGATAAAAAAATCACTTGAAAATTAATGTGGTTGACATTAAAAACTTTTTCATATTTCATAGTTATGATGCGCTTGCTACTCTCTCAATATAGGAAGATAAATATATTGATAGAGAGAGTATTTTAACATTTTCGAAATGTTTACGTGATATACCTGAGGCACATTTCAGAAGATTTTCACCCATATAAGATAACCGTTGTCCCGTTCAATGAGGTATCGAAACTACTGTTAACTACCTGAAGGTAATACATTCGACGGAATTTTTCACTGTGCTAAAGAGGGGGGACGTTTACTCCTCGTGCAACGCCGGGCACCCACTTAGACAAAGGGAGATTAATTAAAGTGAAGGATATTATGTGATACTGAGAACAGCCAATGTGATAATTAATTAGTTTGCTAGCGACGAGCTGATACGTGAATAGGACGGGGATGACTAACATCACCAAACGTGCTACACATCTTCTCAAACACACTGAGGGGGTGGAAAACACCTAGCTACGAATTATAAACAATTTTATACATTTATTTATTTATCTATCTACATTTGTACATTTCATTAGGTAAGTAGACAAAAATTTACAAAAACAATTATAGTTTTAAACACAGAATACTTCCTTTAAAAAATTAAAAGGGCAGTTTTCAGACACACAATAAATAAAAGAAGATTAATAAAGAAGGCGTCGTATAGTTTACATCAACAGCGCGTTTGCCGTTCTTTTACTGGCGTATTTATGGTTCTCTTCGTTCGTCCATTATACAGTGTGTTACATCCCAAACAGTTTCTCTAGAAATTTGATTCACTTTTAGAAAATATTAATTATTTCTCTATTTAAAAACAACAGCAAAAACGTAATTAATAAAAGTTTCTATTCTGTCCCTGTTTGCAACTCCTGCCGCCCACGTTTCGCGTCAATACGAACATTTTTAATAATTATTTCCTAAAATTCATACTTATATTACCTGTAAGTAAATTCCTCTTCCTAGTCTTTGCTATCGTACTGTATTTATTACGCTTCCCAAGTAGCAGAATTCCTTCAAAATATCCCTTCCCAATCCTTTGTTATTCCACGGTTTCCCACAATACACTCCATTCCCCTGTATTAATCCTCATATGGAACTCTTTATCAAGGACCACGTTCATGCCATTTATTATGGTTTCCAAGTCTTCTTCTTCTGATTCCCCTAATACCAAAATATGATGAGAAAACATTAGAGTTTTTATTTCTTCTCCTTGCAGCTTCATTTCCTTTCCATATTCACTTTTTACTTTCTTCATCGCCTGTTAAACAGCGTGGGTGACATACTGCATCCTTGGCTTACTCCTTTCTTCATTTCTGTTCAATTACTGATGACTGACTTCTGTAGAGGTTATGTTGATAAATATTTAAAAGTAATTAATTTTTTATGAATGGTGCACAAATATCATCGACCTATGTGAAGTAGGTATAAGGTGTAACAAGGAAGAGATGAGAGCAAGTAGACCGTCCGTTGTTTGCCAAATTTCGCGAATCTGTCAAGTGTCCTGAACAAGGACCAGATGCCTTGTCACCCAAACTATGTCCATACGCCGTAATAAAATATATGTTAAGTTTATTGTGTTTATATTATTAAAGCATGAATACCTGGAGGATGTTTTCACTTCCGCAGCGCACTCGCGTCGGCTAATAGGAAACGGAAACCTCTCATCACTGTCACTGAAAAAACAACGCTGATTATAACAACTGCATCTAGTTCAAAATGTAATCTAATAAAACAACTATTTCACTTAGACATTTTTTTAAACTTTCTTTAAACTAGAGTTCGGTGGGTGAAAAACATCCGTTAAAGTGAACCGAGTGTCACAATTTAAGCCATTTGACGAGGTTTATTCGTTCGCTTTAAATAATAACGTGAGGCATAAGAAATAAAGACAGGAAGGATTTATCATCAATATGATTATTACGTTTCAACTTTGTAAGGATATGTTTGGTTTGTGTATGAGTAAATTGATAGCTTTGGCTGGAGAAAATAATACTATCACTTTTTTAAATTCACGGCGTCTAAGTGGTAAGTGTTTGGTTTCCGGGTCAAGTGTCGGTTCCTCGCCTGATGCGTGTAGGACCCGCCCACGCATCATCCCGCTTTCTCCGGCCCGGAGGAACCGTTTCCAAATTGCAGGGGAATCCTCGGGACAAAAACGTGTAGGTACGGAGCTTGGCCAAGTAGGCTGAGTGGTAATAACCTGATAGCAACGACGCGACGCCCGCATCAGTGCTGCCAGGATCACCTGCCTCGGCCGTGACGTCACACTGCATAGAGACCTCGTGTGTCAACACTAGCATCTCTGAATATCGCCACTACAACCATTTAAATATTAAATTTCTAATTGCCTGCGTTCAATATTAAAATTGTTTTCTTTTAAACATGAGAAGTAAGAAACGTTATCTACTCGTAAATACCTGTAATTCAATTTTAAAATAAGAAAGAGAACATCTTTTCTGAACTTCCTTGAGCAGTTTGATTCAATCTGAAACAGCAACACAGTCAATTCTTAGTGTTAATGTTGCGAGACTCGATCATAACATCGGTAGTGTTTGTGATGTTATGATCGAGTCTATATATATATATATAGGTAGAGAGAGAGAGAGAGGAAAATAAACAACATTACCATCCTATAAAGTGCCGTAGCACGGCTCTTCTCACTAAATTCGTTATCACGTCCTCATCCATATAAAATACTTGATACTCACGCTGCACTATATAATTACAACACAAACTTTGTCTTATATAAATGTGGGTAGAGAAAATTATTAATCACAATATAACAACAACGGCAAGAATTCACCTTATCATTTAATAACGTCTGCTTATGACCACAACAGATTCTCTTTGCACGGTGAAAGTCTCTTGTTAACTTTCAAAGTTCTGTGTCACAGAGACATTATTACACACGCTTCACAGATATTAAACGTACGCTGTCAACTTCTAGAAAGGGAACATTCGACTTGAATCTTCCAATACGTAATCTTGACTTTCACCCTCAAACGTGACTTGTAATATTATGTACCTGTTGCAAGCAATTGTTTTACATGATGTTGATTTGATATTTTGTCACTATCGACATGTTGTTTTTGTGGAATTGACCCCTAAGACTCGTGTGGTGCAACCCTCCATGCTAAACTATCATGCGCAAGTCTTTACAAAACCGCATAAGTACCACATCCTCCCTAATCTGAATAGCTAATTCCATCCTATGATAATGATAATTTTACATGACAATCATTCTCAAAACGTGGCCTATTAATAATCTGTCTCTTCTCTTGGTCAACGTCCTCCATATTGTTCGCTTTTCCCGTTTTCTGTTTAGAACTTCCTGGTTAGTTACCCTATCCAGCCATTTCATTCTCCTATAGCACCACATTTCAAATGCTCCTATTCTCTTCCTTTCTGCAATTCCTACCGTCACGTTTCGCACCCATATAACGCCACACTCATACCAACATTTTTAGTAATAATTTCCTAATATTCACACTTATATTAGCCGCAAATAAATTCCTGTTCCTTGCCTGTTATTATGCTGCGTAAGTGGCGGAATTCCTTAATTGCCGTCATAAAATCCGTTTCCAACGTAACAACCTTTGTTATTCCACTATTTCCCATACTACACTCTATCACCTTGGTTTTCCCTCAATTAATCATCACGTTGTATTATTTTCCAGGATCTCATTCACGCCATTTATTATGGCCTCCAAGTCTTCTTCTGACTCCCCTAATACCACAATATGATCAGCTAACATTAGGGTTTTTATTTCTCCTCCCTTCTCTCGTTTCCATATTCCGTTTTAACTTTCTCTATCGCCTGTTCTTTATATAAGTTAAAACGCAACGGTGACGGAATACATCCTTGTTTTAGTCCTTTCTTGATCTCCAATTCTAAGAACCTACCGACATTGAAGTGAACATACTTCAGTCCGATTGCGTCACTTGATTGCTGTTAATAACCTTAATCAACCAACTGAATTTGAAGGTTTAGTGACGTCACCCGCATGTATGTTGTTATTGTAATACGCAGGTCAGTTTACAAATGAGAATTATGTGAGTTTTAGTTTCAACGCTCGCCGTACTCTAACAAATTTTTAAACTATAAATTAAAATATGCAGCCAATTTGTCAACAATCAATATTAATATTTAAATGAATTATAATAATTATATAAATTAGAGACGTAATTAATTACATTTCATCTTGTAAACAAAATAAGAAAACCTGGCAAGAGGCTGTCATAATTCATTTAATTCAATGCATTTAATAATATCGATATTTATTTAATGCATTTCCAACCACATCTGCCTAATTAAAGCAGAATTGGGATTGGGAAACTGTGAAAGGTTTGAATAGAGACTCTCTACACAAAATGTCGGACGCACTCTTGCTACACTATTTTGCCATTGGTGAAATTTAACGCCTGCGTCATTTAGATCGTTAAAACCGTTGCGGCATGTGTGTGGAGGCGACTTCAGCCATTTAAAATGTAAGTCTGTTTTTATTTATTAAATTGAACGCTGTACTTTTCATAATTTCTCTAAGGACGTTGCAAAAGACGGCATTTCTTAATATCATCAATTGAAATGATATTACGCTTGCACGCCAGAGATGGCCCAAGCCCTGTCCAGAGATGCTACTGCTGCACATCTCTCTCACGAGGCTATTATTGCAACGAATGCGGAGGAATGTTTGGTTTTCGCCAAGTTGTCGACATGTGAGAGATGGCGCCGCAGCATCCCACGTGCTCCAGCTGAGGCAGTTCCCTGCCGGAACAAATATTTAGAGTCTAATTAAAGAGCCGTCGTCGGTGTTTGAAGTGGGGGTCGCCATCGGCGCTTTCCCATAGCCTCGCAACGCCGATCAAAGCGCCAGCGGAGCCGCAAAACTCCACAGCTCACTGCTTTGTGCTAATGAGAGCTAGTTCCTCTCTCTCTCTCTCCCTCTCCCCCTCACCTCATCATCGACGTTCGCTGCTGCTGCTGCGCGACAGGGAAAAACTACAAACAGTTGCGTCTGGCCGCCCCCGGGCCACGCCATAGCCTGTTAATAACTTTGAAGATGGGTACATCATGGCAAGGAAGAGGACCTACTGTAGCATAGGTAGCGAGAGATTGTCGACCGAGGGAATGCAACTTGGCTTTGTCCTGTCCTGCCGGAATTAACGGTAGCGCCCCCGGTATTGATCCCCGCGCGCAACGCTCCACCCCCGGCGCCTGCCGCCCCACGCGACGCAACCTCTCCACTCCGGTCGCCGCACGGGCAAGCCTACCTCGCAGGGACGCCGTGACGTCACCGGGCGCTGGCCGTTCATTGGCTGCGCGTGCCACGACGCGATTGGCCGAGGGGCGTGGCCAAGAAGCGGCGGGAGGGGGAGCGGCGACGACGACGGCGACGGCGCAGTCAGATCAGAGCGGAGACGAGCCATGGTCATACTGTGAGTAGCACGTGCCTTAACTAACTAACTAACTAACCTTAACTACCAGTCACAGGTAACTTTTCAAAAAAAAATCTGAAAACGTTGGACAATTTTTTTTTTACCTGTGATATTTCTGTTTGTTTACGTTTATTGTAACGATGTCGAAGTGTCTGCGGCGCCGCGCCGTCTAGAGTAGGCTAGACTGGTCTAGGCTAGACCAGACACGCGCCGGCTATATTTACTCCGTGGACGGAACCAGTTCCTTCTCCTCCGCGAGTAGTTTTTCCCGTTAATTGCGGCGGCCTTGGCGACCAACTTGGGGGCATTCCTGGATCTTTTTGACGAGTTGACAAAATGGGAATTAATTCGAAACCTGTGAAGTGGCCTACGTCACACATTTGAAAGATGCAGCAAGTGTCGTGTGATTAGAATGAGGAGTGTTTATCATCCTTATATTAAGGGCGGGTGACGACGGTTGCAGGAGCCGCAGAGGGCCGGCGGCGTCTCCCGTGATGAGCGTGGGGGGGCAGCAGCAGTGCCGCCTCCAGCAGCAGCAGGACTGGGACATCAACGACACGAGCGTACCGAGGGTGAGCGAGTTCGACCGGTGGCAGGAGTGGGCCGACGGCCACTGCCGCCTCGTCTACCCCGCCTCCAGCGAGGAAGCGAAGCGACACGCGTCGGGCTGGGCCATGAGGAACACCAACAACCACAACGTGCACATCCTCAAGAAATCGTGTCTGGGGGTGTTGGTGTGCTCGCTGCGCTGCGCGCTACCCGGGGGCGACAAGGTCCACCTCCGCCCCGCCATCTGCGACAAGGCCCGCAAGAAGCAGCAGGGCAAACCGTGCCCCAACAGGCAGTGCGCCGGGGGGCGGCTCGAGATCCTGCCCTGCAGGGGCCACTGCGGCTACCCCGTCACCCACTTCTGGAGGCACACGGAGCATGCCATCTTCTTCCAGGCCAAGGGCGTCCACGACCACCCCCGCCCCGAGGCCAAGTCCACGTCGGAGGCGCGACGCAGTCTGGGCGCGGGGCGGCGCGTGCGGGGGCTGGCGGTGCTGCTGGCCAGGGAGGCGGCTCTCGGCTCCAAGGTAAGCCACTGCACATACGTTAGATCCGACGTCATAATCGTGCCGCGGACTTTGTCATCAGTGTCGCTATTTTCAGCTCCTGTCTCTGCGGGAAGGCAAGAGGTTGGGCGACGGCGACGCCGGGCCTCTGGACGCCCCGCCCCCGCTCATCTCGGACCTCGACAAAGGTGAGTACGGCTCGGGAGAGGCGGCTTGACTCTGACCGACCATGTGCTCCAACAGGCTGCTTCTTGTTCTCAGGTTTCTCGTGTTCGTGCCCGCCGTTCGAGTGCGTCTGCGGTCGCCCCCAGCAGACCCATTTCTACGCCGCCGTCCCCCCGCAGCAGCAACAGCCTCCGCCCCCGCAAGTGGACACGACGCTGTGGCTGCAGGAGCACCTCCACCAACAGCTTGTCGGGTTTCCGCCCCAGCACCCGGATGACGCTGCCGTCCCTGCCGGCTGCTTCTTTGGAGACGACGCTGTGGCGGTGCCGCCCCCACAGCATTACGACTTCCAGCCCCCCGCCGTAACGGGCGAGCTCTTCCAGCCGGAGGAGATCTTCCAGCTGGATCAGCCCTTGCGGGGAGCGGACTATGCCGCCGCCCTCATGCAGCCCCACGAGGCAAGGTCGCCGCCCATGCTGCTTGACCTGGGCAGCGGCACCGTCAAGCCCGAACCCGTGCCCGGCGCCGCAGACTCCTACTGGATGCTGGCCGCGCCGCCCCCCACGGATGCCGACGTGTTCCCGCCCGCGCTCGGGGGCGGCAGCGACGCCCCGCACTACTACGCGGAGGACGCCAAGGACTTCACGGAGGCGGACATGGACGCGCTCGACTACCACCCCCTCATATACTGCGACGCCGTGGGGGTGGACTCCGCCTCCCTCGCCGACGAGGGCTTCCACTCGCCCACGCACTTCCAGCAACAGCAGCAGCAGCACTACCACACCCACCACCACCACCACCACCACCACCTCACCCACCACTGACGCGCACGGTTCCCCCACCCACCTATGTATATACAATAAAGTCACATGCGAAACCATGCACCGTCTTTCTTTCTTTCTTTCTTCCTTCTTTCGCTTTCCTTCCCCCAGAGACAAGGTTCAGTGAATTGCACACAGAGTCAAATAAAAAATTTATTTCTACATTTGTACATAGTTTATTCATTTATCATGTTTAAAGGGAGAAGTTGGGGACACGACCGTCTCCAAGGTTTCAAGATTGAAAAAGCCGTCGACGCCTCCGCTAGGAACCTACCCTACCGTATCGTACTGACCAGATGAGCCGGGACGCCTCCGGCTCTTTATCACACGCGAGGCTTTGGGAAACTACGTATATTAAATGCATATGAAAAAATATATTAGTATAAATATTTTCCTTGAAACTCTATGTACATGCCCATGCACACACACAAGCAAAGTGTGTATACTAGATTATTTACTTATATTATAAGTATATAATATTGCACAATCATATTTACAAAGCTCGATTGCGGGAATTTAACGTCACTCGAAAAAGTTGCGGCAAGCTGGAAGCGGTCTCGTTTCAGTTTTTGGAGCGCCGAGAATTAATGTAAGAACAGGCTACACTAACGCTGAAGGTTAAACACTTGCAAAATATAACTCAAAAGCATTCGCTCGGATTTAAGTGCCCGGCGAAACCTCACGCTTTGGAAGATGGAGTCTCCTCGTGACACGAAGCAGGCCACACGGAGAGTGCTTTCATAGCCTGGCGTGAGTGGTAAAGTCAATTAATAAAAGTATCTTGTCCATAATCACAAAGTCCTACTACGTCCTACTGCCTGCACGACAATTTAATATATTCAAACTGATCGTCCATTCCCTACAGACTATAAGAATTAGCAGTACCCGACGATGCCGGGGAAGGTGGGGGGGAGAGGTGGCCCGAGTGCCCGCCTCATGACCACTTCCCCGATAAATGTTAAAGTACACAAGTAGAAACTTAGACTAAAAATAATGTATACATAACCAAAAGGTGAAGGTACTAAACTCGTACTAAAATATCACATGAATCTTTCACAAATTAATACCACAGTACAGAAATGTTCACATTATTTCTGGAGAATATGTATGTGACTGAGGCACTCAAGCGTTGCAAGGTGGCAAGCTGGATGAGGCGGAGCTGGAGGCAGCCTGATGGTGATGCTGGTGGTGGTGATGGTGGCTCCTGGTCAACAGCGGGTCCTTGGGGAGAGGCCGCACCTTCACTCGGTAAAATTTGGTCCCCATGGGCACTCTGAACCGGTTTTCACTCTGGAAATAGTTAAACAAACTCATCAGGGCAAGAAAATTGGCACTGTGTAAGATCTGAAGAATAATACTGTCTCAGGCTCTGATCTCTCATCTATTTATGTACTAATTTTTAAATTGCAATTGTTTTTTTATAAAACTGTTTGAACACAATCGAAATGTTATATTTCCGTATGTATTATCTTGAACAAATGTAAATTTTCTTAAACAACCTTATTTCCACATCATTGCTTTTTGCCAACTATGCTGAAAGAGGTGTGAGAGAAATATCCTCAATTTGCCTTTGTTTCACATAACAATGTTGAAATCAAATAAAAAAAGACATAGCAATTATTTTTCAACATGTGTGTAGGTCAAATGGTTAGAAGAATTTGAGAGTAGTGAATCTTCACTGTGGTAATTTACTTTGTCTCTTATAAAAATCTATATTAAAAAGTTACACAAAAATATGGCATTTCTTCACTAAAAACTTGTAAAGCTACTTTTCCCATCTCTAGCTCAACTTTGCAATTCAGTTGAAAAGTCATTCTTAAATAGGTCTGCACAACTGGATAAGAAGAGATGCTGCTTACTGTAGCTCATACCTTTTTAGCCACACAATACTCCTTGTCCACAACTTCACCTGTGCTGTACAGTCTCCTCTGCGAGCCATCTGAAAAGAGAGGAATGATATAAGAATGAAGTGTTGCATTAAGTTCAGAGGAAGAAGGAGGAGGCATTATTCATATTTCCAGACCTGAACTGGGACGCAAACCGAGGGGCTCCAGGTAGTCTGAATGCAGAAAGTAGAGGGTTGGAGTTTCCTGGAGGATCATGTAGTTCTGGAATTCTTCGTTCCAAACTATGAGCACGATGTCTTTGGCGTTGCAGCTGTTGATGTCAAAAAGAGAAAAAAAAATTAAAAATTGACTCAATAACTTTTACTTGTACAAAAATTTAACTAAACTTCAAGAAAACCACAGATATTAACACTATTAATTATTAAATTTGTTGAATTAACAAAGGGATCAACTTTTGTGGGACTTGTGACTCTTTAGCTCCGTGGTCAAAATTGAAGCTAGGAAAAAAAAACAATTTTTCACATTCATAGAATATATTATTTTACTTACGAAACTAGGCTTATTTTTCCCTGCTGAGTCACATTTGTACTCTGAGTCTGAAACAATAAATATAATCAGAAGGGTGAAAATGTGCTGAATGAGGACACCGAAATGAAACATCACTCACCAACTTGTCCTTCTGGACACGTTCCGGACTCGTTGCCACGTCTCTACTTTTCTTTATGTCCCTGTAAAAGAAACAGTCACCTTTTCAGTGAAGGAAGAACAATGTCAATTGTATGTTTTTTCAAAACTGTTTCAAATACTGGCAGAAAAATTATGTTTAAAAACTACACACTGATGAAAACAAGGCAAATTATTAAAACAAAAATTTAATCCCTAATCTAAGATCAAAACGATTTTACTTGAGTGAAATAAACAAAGAAAATAGTTTGATTCAGGATTTAAATTTCAGTACATTAGAGGAAAGTTTGAATTTAAACAACAGAAGGACCTAAAGCGAAATTTGAACTAACTGTACAACGGCGACCGACATGCTCATCTCTGCCGTTGCCGCCGCAGCGCCCCGCTCAAGATCTGTCCCGAAATCTGGTACGGCAGTCTCTGAGAAGGTCCTGCTCTTCCTTGCTCGTTCCTTGGAGAGCTCCCGCTGCAGTTGGGCCTTCTCAGTCTCCAGAGCCTCCACTTTGTCCAGGAGCGGCCACACAGTCGCTCCATCTCTGGTGTCCAGAATCCTGTGCACAAACATCAATGTGCTCACTATCCAAAGTATTCATAGATCCAGAAAGATTTACTTTTAAAGAGGAAAATGGGTTCTCCAAAATAACTGGGTAAACTAAGGGAGCGAAGATGAGGAAAAAAAACTTATTGTCACCAAAAGGAGTGCACGTTCCCATATAAGTCCTGGTGAATGCAGGGTTTTTAAATTTTCAGAGGCAACACTTCCTTTTCCACAAAAGTTGCTCGAAATCATTTGCATCATGAACAGGTCTAGTGAAGAGGGAGAGATTTTTTTCACCTTAGACTAATTATAAGCCAAAATGATATAAATCGAAGACTTTGTGTGATCACACATTATTCACAATATTGTGGAATTGATCAAGGTATTTCAGGAATTATGAACCTAGTTACTAGTACTTGGTCATGAAATGTAACTCAGTGTGCCAGATGGTGACTTACTTTGTGGCATATGAGTCTGGGTCATCTGTGAGTTTCCTGATGGTCTCCTGGTAGCGCCGGCACTCTGCTCTCATGTCTTCCAAAAGGCGATCCTTCTCTGCAATTTCTTTCTCTGCTGAATCAGCAAGACAAACCTGGAGCCAAAGAAAAATATATGATGTTAATAGGATACATAAATCAAGAATAAAATTAACTTTGACTAAAAGTTTCAGTGACGAAAACCAGAGAAATGCATTTGTGGCATTGCAAATTAAATCTAGAGAGAATAAGTTACAGGGAATGTTTCTACATGTAGATTCTGGTATGCTAGCAAATAGTAAACAGCAAAGATATTTAGTGAGGTAATTTAGTTGTTTTCATTTTCAGAAAATACAAGATCATAAATTATTTTAGGTAAATGTTTTCACTTAAGGGGTTTCTTGTAATTTTTATTTTGCTTCTTTTTCTCGTGGCTTCTCTACCTTAGTCAAATATGCACTCAACCAGTAAGGTAAATACAATCATTCAGGCACTTAATGAAATCTCTTCCACAAACGATGTTGCTCCATTTTGAAACTGAATTGAATTATTATTTATCTGCAAATGATTCGCTGGCATAGTATAGCCAAGACTGTGAGACGAGACATGATAAAGCTAATATAAGTATGTGAATATTAACAATTCATTTACTGTAGTGCTTTCGGGTGGGTAGAATACAAAGGGTGGGGTGTTGTACACTGACAAACTGGACTGGAAGCTTATATTCAATTACCAATGTGTGAAGCAAAACATGACTACTCATTCAAAACCAATCAGAGAAGCCAATGAACTGATGTGGGTAAATACTATTTCCCATATACGAAAGAAAACAAAATCATTTATATATACACAGGTTTTGGATATTAGGATAGTAAGTAAGGATAGTAAATGAGGGAGAAAGATAGGAAATACGCTTTTTGAAACATATGTTTGGCACAGAATTGTGCTCACGGAAAGACATATGTCAAGCGTAGAGAAGAAAGGAAGAAGGAAGAGAGACTGAAAATATTCGGCGCCACCGGGACTTGAACCCGGATCGTCACAGAGCCTCTGCTGTAGCTGCAGAGCGCCTTAACCATTTAGGCTACGTTGCCGGTGCGTCGAAGATAGTCAGTCTTGGATATATATACGATGTATTTAGTTGGGATGGATAGAGGGAAGTGGGATAGAAGAGATTATTAGGAGCATCCAATTTTAATTTATATATATATATAGCATAAAATTAGCCTTAGTTATAAAGTGTGAAAAATGTGCAATTTTAATTTTAATTGCAGTCTTAGTAATTTGCTATTTAAGTTAAAATGTATGTTGCCACCAGACTCTGCCCATTGTAACAAAGTAAATCTATTTATCTAAAACTTCTAACACCAGAAGGAAGTGCAGAAAATTGCCACAACAAAAAAAGTGTATTTGGTAGTTGTGGTTGACATTTTTGTTGTGTTATTTTTATATTTTACCATAATTTTCCACCAGGTTTTTTCCACCCATCCAATGGTGGAGATTGTACCTGTTTCTCAGTGACGATCTGTGTCAGAGCAAGTTTAAGTTCCTCCTCCACTTTCGCCTCCCAACGTGTCCTCTCCTCTTCTACAGCCTTCTTGACAGCTTCCTCTTTCTCCATGAGTAGGGTTTCCTTCATCTGGGCCACCAGCTGATCATGGTTGGCAATTTCAATAATGTCGGAGCGCTGCAACAGACACAACAGCAGTTTTAATTATCATGAATATCTTAAATATACACATTACATTTAATGGTAAAGATTATATATACTATACTAAAGCACATAATAGGAAAATAACTCCAAGAAATTTATTACTATAAAAGTGGTACTAACGTTACAAATCCAGCGCTTCATCTTTGTGTAAATTTAAACAGACCAAATGTTGAAAGGCTTCTGCTGTAGTAAAATTAAAAAGTTTGTAGATTTTATTTTGTTTTTTTACATTGAAAACTCCTCCTCTAAAATCTTTGTGTAAATATAATGAACTGAATGTAATTGTTTTCTTGATTGTCCTAATTTTGTGATTCAATTGAATTTTAAAGTTACTTTCACAATATTATTCAGGGTAACAATAATGCTCAAAGTTATGTTAACACATAATAAAATTGAGTGATTTGAACACATTTTAATACTCTAATATTCTGCATTATGTTATATACTTTATTTTCTCTGCGGACTCTCATATGAGATTGAATCACACAAACAATAATCTTCTAACAAAATTGTTTTAATGTCAAAATATAAGTAGGATTTAACCTTGGAATTTTATGGGTAGTGATCAGATAAAACTAAGTATCCTATAAATTTAAAAATATCAAAAGTTTAAATAACTACCCACATTCATTAAAATATTTTAGACTGCAAATGTTTAACAAAGTGCAGTACCTGCACAGACAATCAGACAGTAAACTACAAACAAACAACATTGACGTTATGGAGGAAAGTCTATGGGACTGACCTCTATCCGTTCAAGGCTGCTGTCACTGGGGCTGCGCTCCATGACAGTCATGAGTCTGAACCGTGACCGAAGCCCTTCGAGGTCAGCCTTGTACTCGTGTGTCAGCCTGTCGGTGACGTCCTTGAGGGCCCGTCGCTTGTCCTCCTCACATGCCTCAACCTGCTGCCGCAGCTCCTCACACTGGCGCAGGGCCTGTGCCAACTGTTCTTCCAACCAACGAGTCTGTTCTAGAGTGGACTCCCTCTCCGAGCTCTGACGCTCCACCTCAGACCGCATGACCGTGAGCTCCCCATTCATGTCTTCCACAACCTGGACAGAAATTCGTTAATAACTTTTCCCGAGCAAAAAATAAAAATAATATATTCCCTTCTCAGGTGGTTGTTGATGTTGTGGTATTCAGTCCAAAGACTGGTCTGATGCAACCCTCCATGCTAACCTATCTTGTGCAAGCCCTTTCATATCCACATAACTACCACATCACACAACCTCCCTAATCTGTTTAGCATATTCCATCCTTTTCCTCCCTCTTGTCTTACCCCACACACTTCCCTCTAATGATAATTTTATAAGACCCTCATGTCTTAAAACATGGCCTATTAATCTGTTCCTTCTCTTGGTCAACATCCTCTATATTGTTTGCTCTAACTCTATTCCGTTTAGAACATCCTCATAATGCCCTGAACGTACACCGGTTTTTTCTTTACTGTCTTCTAAAATTAGACACAAAGTAAATAAACCAAACTGATCACCTAACTCACATTCTATTTGTCATTCCATCTTCCTATATATTCTTTTTGTTAATATTTCGCATGCATGGGATCCTAAACCAATTGTCCTGTGCTGTTCACATCTATCAGCCTCAGTTTTCTTCGGTATGTCATGTTTTTACTAAAATCTTCTGGTATTCTTCCCATTTTGTAGATTTCACAAACTATCTGGAACAGCCATGATATTGCTTCTTTGCACTTCCTATCTATATCATTCTCCAAGCATCTGTATTGCTATTTACCATTTTTATCTCTCGTGTTTTTATCATTTTACACCTTTCATCTATCATTTTTATTATTTCTTGTGTTATCCACGGTCTGAGCTATTCTTTGTTGGCTGGTTTAGTCATTTCCTTCTCCAAGAGTGCTCATTTCTCTTCTATATTGTCTCATTCTCTTTTCTCTAGTAATCTACTCTTGATATCTTCATTAAACTCTGAATACATCCTGTTGTTTCACGTTTTCTAATTCCCATCTCTTTGTTTTAATTCCCTTCTTGAGTTTCTTCATTTACAGCCTGCACTTCACAATCAAGGTAATTTTAGGTAACTGTTGTAACTGTGACAAGGGAATTTCCCATATAGCATATGAGCAATTCTAAGAGGGCTTGCCCCTGAATTATAAGATGATACACTTGTAAAATGTAAAACTTGGGTCCCATGCTCCACAGGGCGATACTTACAAAATGAACTTGTCTTGAATTTGAAACCAACCTTCTGTTATGATTATACTTGCACCCATAATGAACGAATGGTGTATACTGTATTTGACGATTGCTATGGCATGCACCATCAAGGTCATCTCACCTTGATGAATAGTGGAGACTAGAGACTGAAGCTGGCTAAACTTGAGCCCAATTAAAATCTCTTTGCACAAGGCTCTCACTAAATTAAGAATCGAATGTTCAAATTATTAAACAATGCAATGATAGTTACTAAAAATTAAACTATTATAGAAAAAACTTTACATAAATTATTAATGTAATTGAATTTTAGTCATCTATATATGTTTTGTCAATTTACTTTCTTTACTTTACTTTCTTAATAATCTCCTATCCACTGCTTCCTAAAACTAAGTTTTTGTCCTCAACAAATTGCAATTAGACTTAATTAGGGAAAATTTAATATTTTAATAAAAAAAATGTATATGGTATGTAGGGATAGGCATGGTAGCACTTTATCTAATTAGTAATGAACTTTCTTGACTGGATGTGATGGATGTAGAGTGTCTACATGGTTTCCTATATGCAGTTACAATAAAAATATGAATTTTATGATTATTTAATTTTAATGGGCCATAAAGTGTAATAAAAAGTTTAAATGTGATTTATGATGTGTTAACCAATCGTTCCAATTTCTCCTCACTAAGAAAGTAAATGGCTCCAAAAATTTTAAGAACTTCATTCATCCTCCCGAGATATGACATCGAGTTAAAACTTAAGGTAATTCTAATCCATCACCTTCCTCTCTCTTTCCATATTAATTATTTTACATATATGACCAAGTAACTGCCCATTCAATGTCTTGACAAAGGGGGCTAGGGCTCTCGAAAATTGTAATTTTACTGCTTCCCAGCCTGACATCATCTACTGTTGAAGTAAGTTAACCTCTCTCTCTCTCTCTTTCCTATTGAGAATAATTGATTATTTCAAAATTGTCAACTTATCTTTAATTACTTTGCATAATAAACAAGTGCTCTTGCAAATCAAACTGAAGATTAATTGCTTTAATTTAAGAGATTTAGCATTTATACAGCCAGCAGAAAATGGTCACCTTTTTCAAGCCCCTCATCTCTTCATCCTTAGCCTCCACCTCAGCTCTCACACTGTTCTTGAGCACGTTTATCTCAAGCTCGTGGTCCATTATCAGCCTCTGCCTCAATTGTTGTTCTTTAGCTACCCATCGCTCTCCCAGATCTGATGTCACCTCCTGGAGCAGCTCAGAGGTGACAAGGCCACCCACGGACACCAAAGACTTCAGCGAGTGTAACTCCTGGCGTAGAGCCGAAGACTCTCCCAAAAGCAGGCCTCCAGCAGCCTGCAAGATGCCACGGATTCGCTCCACCTCGTTCCGTGTGTTGCCAAGGTTCTCCTGGAATACACATACATTGCTATCTACAACTACTTAACTCGGAACAATAAAAGTTTATATACCTGATTAGATTCACTTTGAACTTACAACAAACTTTCAAACATCTGTGTGAGAAGCTTCACAGTTACAAATCTCAGATTTTAACTTATCAAGAATAAAAAATCTCCCCTATTTAACTGAAAGCTTCTCTGGTTTTAATCTGGATTAAAACAGATTCCAGCCACAGAATTTCTGTTAATTTTTTCCTGACCATATTCACACGAATCAACGGCAAAGAAAGAAAAAATATGATGACAATTTATTCTGAGGAAATTTTTGATACTCTTACTTTCTTGATTTTCTTTCTTTGCTGACAAATTGCAAGTTAGCTTTATGCTTTAATCAGTTCTCACCTGAGAAGCTTTCTTACAACCCTATTTCTGCAAAGTGTGAAGCAAACCGAAAACAAGATGTTTCCTGTTAATTATATATCCCAACTACATCATTTTTGTAGTTACTTCTCATTGCCATTATAAAATCACCCCACTAAGTTTACCAATTTTTGAGACAAAATTTCAGTACAGACAAATTTTCCTAAAATTGTATTACAAATAAGTCATATGGTAATTTTATGAAAAAGCATCTCAAGTGAACCTGAAATAATTCCCTGAGTGCAATGAAACATGTTATATTGAATGTGAAATGTTCTTTGAATATGAATTTGTTCGAGTATTATTATTATTATTATTACATGAAATTAAAATGTGATTTTAAAACAGAAAGGATGTCCTATATTTTTATTGTTTGACAAGTTAAATTCTGTTTCTTTGAGTAAAAAGAGAAACATATTACTAATGTTGAAAACTTTGACTACAAGTTATAAATAAAAGGTATTATACACTAATTTCCTTTTTTAATTACCAAATTATAACCACTCAACTAATTAAAAGAAGAAAGCTCCTGCACAGTGCTAAAATAAGCGAGTACTAAATAACTAAGCAGAGTAGTTGAGTCAGAGCTTCGAGCCTAAAAAGTACTGTGTGCAAATTGACACATGGATCAGGTTCGAGATCAAACTTTAATTGTAAAATGAGCGTCAGCTTGCAGTTTGTTGGATGTCTCACATTAACTAGAATTGTAGGTAAATAGACAAACTTTACATTGAATAACATATATTCAGGAACATATACAAAAATTAATGCCAGATCAGGTGCATAACTATGTGAAGAAAATCAAGCCTCCGTGTTGAAGCTTGTCATGAACAAGACTGCAATGACTTGTCACCAATTCCATGTTGGTTGAGCATGCATTAAAAAATACTCCCCACAACATGAGTACTAAAATGTTTCTTCAGTTATTGGACAGCTAAAATTCTACAATTGTAACGCTATAATTATTACCACAGAGCTACTTTAGCTGGAAAAAAAATTCAGAATTTATAACACATCTTTTAAATACACAACACATAAGAAGTAGAGAAGGTGGAGTGAGAAATGAGAATTGCACCAAACAAGAGAAATAAAAACAGTGTAGATGAATTAGTTTGGAGATTCTACAAGAAGGTACAGAATCCGAACCGGAACTGAGAGAAGAGAACACTAAGAATGAAGCTGTAGAAAAAACTGTGTGGAGACTTGCTTTCAGTTGTAGTTTTTCACAAACTATACATTACTGTGGCTTGCTTCCTATTCTCCTTTCATATGAGAAGAGTTTGGCACTCTGCTTTGTGCATCTTGATCCTAGCCCACAACTGAACTTAAACACATCATGGAACCTATTACTTGCATCACTGGGATTAATTATTTTGTCATGGACTTGATGATCCAAAAATAAAATCTGTGAGTTAATTTGGCATTCAATGTCAAGAAAGACAGGCTGCCGTGAGCTCCAAAGATAAAGTGGTGTAATTTCAATAAAGCTAATAAAGTTTCAAAATATTCCATAAGAATTGTCCCTTCTCAATTAATATTTGAAATTTAATTTCAATTTCAATCCAAATTGCAAATGATTCCAGAAATGGTCACAGTCGGTAGTTTCTTTTGTGTTCCATTTCATCAAGAAGTTGACATGTAATTGGTACAACAACCACTTAAGTGGAAATGACAATCTCTGCATGTAAAACATTAATAGAGTGTTTGTTCCACAACATCACACATGAGCTAAAAGAACAGTATGGTATGATTAAGTAGGTACAGTTTCACTGAAGTGTAAACACATTTCTATTCACAATATTTTTAAAATGCCGTTGAGTGCAAGAGTTTAGTCAGGACTCAATTTGTCAGTAATTTTTTAATAAGAACACTATTTTCCTGAATTTCTTATACTTCTTCACTGTAAAAACAAAATTACAATACACCGAGGGGTACCTAAGAGGGGGAAGGTGGATCATACAGAAAATTTTCATAATATTGACTAAATACTTTAAAGCAGAAGGTAAAATTCATGCACCGTAACTGCTACAAATAAGTAGTCCATACATCTTTCAGTTTCAACAAAGGCAATTTCTGTTTCCAGCAAAAACAAACTACAGTTTCTTTTTCTACTTTCTATATTTCATATGTTATGAGTATAAGCTATATTTTCTAGTTTGGTTGGCAAGAATCAAGAAAAACATATTGGGTGTTGAAATAATGCAATAAATGACCACACTCTGAGGATAAACAATAACAAGTTGTTGCTGAAACCACATTTCTGTATTAAGTGTTGCTCAAGTAAAGTGAAATGTTAATCAAAGTTATCAAAACCATGTTAATAGATAAATAATATATATATATATATATATATATATATATATATCACCCCATATAATCTATATATGTTAAAATCAATACATAATAGGAAAAATTTTTGTAAATATGCTACATTTCTTACAAATACACTTTTTGTACTCTGTCTGCATATAGATATGAAAAATCAGGGCCAAATCAGACACGTCTCATAAGTTACATGAAACAGATGCCATTCCTTCTAGACCACAGAATAGGTACAAATTGGGAAGAGGAAGACCCACCAAGTCCCAGAGCTAACAGCAGAATAACCAAGAGGACAATACTAAACTAATGAACATGGGGAGGGGGATTTTGGGAAATAACTAGCGGGCGACTATCCGCAACTATTACAGAGTACCTATCTCCGACACGGACCTGCAGGAGGGCCACGAGAGCGGACACATCCTCCAGACGGCGCTGCGTCTCAGTCGGACTCCGGCGCTGGCACTTGAAACTGTTACTCTCCGTGAAGCTGGACGGCATCGACTCGTCTATGTAAAAGTCGGTCGTGGCGAACTCTTGCTGGGGGAAGGGGTGGCTCTGGGACGTGGAGGGTGAGGGCGCACTCTCATCACAGCGGACACCAACCTCCAGCGTGGCGACCTCCCTGCCGGCGCTGTAGTCTCGGCACGTCGGCATGCCATCGCCCGTGACCATCCCACTTTGCCTGGAGTCGAACCCCAGCTCGACCGGGCTCTGACCCACTTTCTCAAACTCCTCTGTGTCCGTCTCAGATTCAAATCCCCTAAACACAACAAAATAACAGCTGCAAATTCTGTACTAGATCATGGAGAAAAATCCATTGAAAGAAACAAATACATAGATTTAGAATTCACATGAATTTATATTAAATGTCCCATAAAATTCAAATCATAAAAAAATAAACACTGCTTGCTGGTTGTCAGCAAAATAATGGTGAGGACCTTATTTAACAGACCAGTTTTCATCAACAGAAATCTCAACGGGTACCTCAACATATTGGAAAAGAAGATGTTTTTCATTTTTGGTAAAGGATTATGGTAGCATTCCCATTAACACTTGACAATATGGAATATAACCATTACACAAGTAGTTTCATCTCTCAGATCTTATGCTACTTGTAGACCGTGGTGTTTCAGGAAAATGCACAAAACAGAAATAATGTCAAGCATAAATCCAACTATGTACAGTGCATTGACATGACTACACAAAAGAATGCCAGTTATATAGAGTGCATTGTATAAATAAAAAATTTGAAAGTATTATTGCTTATTTTATCTATGCATGGGTATAAGGGACACCCTATACTGATAAGAATAGGATAGTTGGGCTACCTGTCAGGTTCCTTAGATGCTGATGGTTCTTGGACAGACACTGGACTCGGGCTGCTACCATGAACCAAGTCATCCAAACCAGGCCGCAGCAATTCTCGATCCAATTCAGTTGTCGAGCACACATCTGTCACAACTTTTATCTGCAACAACCGATTATTTTGGAGAGGATTAAAACACTGTAGAAGTTGGAAGGTAAGGCATGGTTCATTAAAAGTAAAGCAATTGTAAGACTGACCAGTCTGTCCGCCAATGGAGTTTCTTCTTTGTCTTCTGTCTTCAAGGTACCAGAACCAGACTTGACTAGGAAATACTGAGACAAAGCCCCGAGGTCAGGAATGGAGAGAGAGATATCCAGTTCAGGAAGTTCAGTTTGTAAACGTTCCACGTCTTCTATTCCTAGCTGTAAAGGAAAATGAACGTCAGTCTGGCAAGAGAAAATGGTCCACAGTCGCCGAACTTGACCAAACTACTTACCTGCGGAAGGGCAGAGTCAAATGCAAGAGGAGCCTGTGTGGCGAAAGCGGGTGGAAGGTCTTCCATTCCTGGAAAGAGAGTATTCAAAAAGTGACCATCAAACTGGCGCTGAAATTCTTGACGCCTTGCCACTTCTTCGCTGTGAACAGCCAACAGCTGGCAGGCTAAGTCGCTGGCCCACTGCAATATAAATAAGAATATTCTCACACCATAGAAAATGTGGACCAAGACAATGATCAAAAACTGTTAAATGTTGTCATGATTGTCCTTCCAGTTTCAAAAAAAATTATCTTTAGTACAAAGCGGTACATGGCAAAATTTTATTTCTGTATCTACCAGAGGCCTAAGGTACAAACTTGTTTTTTATCAATACAATATTGGAGAACAACATATCTAACGTTTGGTTCAGTAATTTTGTTAACTTAATCTAATGCTTTTAGTCAGTTGTTGAATCAAATGATTCTTTTTTACTTAACAACCAGAAATTCTATACCAAGACGTGGGTTGGTAATTCAATAAAAATAATTAGAATTGATTAATGTTTATAAATTAAAAACTCTTTGATTTTATTAGAAAATGTAAAAAGAAACAAAATTGTAATTTTAAAACATATTATGTATGTTGTGTACTTTATATTTCTTATTTTATAAAGGGTATATCATTACAGATTTGTAAAATATTAATTACTTGTGGGTTACATGAAGGACAATTAAGATTAATGTATTTAGTCCAAAAGCCCAAATTTATAAAATTAAAATTTAAGTAACCCTGTTATACTAAATTTATTTATTTGTCTGTAAGTCAACTATTGTCTTTTTAATTATACTCATTTATTAATGTCTAGATACACTTGAAGAAGTCCCTGAATATGGGGAGGAAACTTTTGTAGAAATAGTTAATTTAATAAAATCTGACTTTGGCCTGAGTAAATTAATTTTATTGATGAATACGAGTCAGATCAAGTTTTCATTTTTATTTATAAGGAAGGATAATTGTTTAAGAGTACCAAAAAACTCACTGAGAGGAAGCTCCGGGAAAATGTGCGTCTGCGCACGACCTCACCCACGGCCTTGACATACATCTGAGGTGCCAGGTGGATCTGCCTGACAACCTCCAGCTGCCGGCGGAGTCTCTTGAGGCTCTCGTGGTAGATCACCAGCTTGTTGTCGACCTCATAGATATGGTTCTCAACGTAGGTGACCCACCTAAGTCGGTGGTACAAGTTAGTGCCTAGCTCCTCCTTGGCACGTGTGCAACGCCTCCTGATATCTCGCAGCTGGAGCTGGTTGTGCTGCATGACCAGAAGCTGGCGTCTGTGAGAGGCGCACAGATCTGGAAGAATGGAAGGGTCCCCAAGGTTCCCTGCACGGTTCTGGTTTTGAAGGAAGGCCTGAAGGAGTAAATTATAAGACAAGTTAGATGTGTGGATTATTAAGTCTTAGTAAAGGAAGGTAAAGTTTACTTATAAGTTTTTATGTTCTGACATAATGCATCCCTTCACTCTTCAAGTCTTTCAGTTAAACACCTATAAGACACAGTGATACAAAATCCCGACATCAAATATATTGCCAAATTAGAATATTAGTGGAGAATAAATATTGTGAAGAGAATATACTGAAAAATGTGACAAAACAAAATCAAAATATTTTAAAAGTATGATAAAATTGTAGAAATGATACCAAGTAAATATGTAGAATTTTATGTTGGCAGCATATCTAGCAATATGTCAAAGTATGAATTAGATAAAGAAGTAGAAAATTGACACAAACTAAATGATAAAATAAATACCAAGCAATGTTCGTGCCATCCACGTTTAAGACAGATGCCTAACTTACATTTTGTGATACCAATAATTAAGGGCCCCAAGTATCTTTGATACTGTGAAGCATTCAAGATCATATCAGTACAGTGATGGGTATAAAAACTTGTAAACCGATATTTAAAAGAAATTGAGCAAGTCACAGAGGGTCACCAATTTAAAGCTCATTAAAAGATATGATACAGGTACCAACTGAAATGAAGAAATTCAGAAACCATACAGTTGGACATATTAATCACACAATGCACGACTGAAGATCTCTTTATACATATTAAAGAGGTTGGAAACATTTCATTCTTTAAATATTCTTCTAAAATTATGTACAGTTAACACAGAAATGCACAAAATTTTGACCTGTGCTGATAGCTGTAGGAATTATGAAAATAAAAGATAAATGTAAAAAGTAAAATTCTTACTTGGGCAAGGTCACTCTGTTCTTGAACTATCCTCCTCGATTCAAACATCAACTGCTCCAGTCCAAACAACCTTTCTTCCAAGCCTTTTATTTCCTTCATCTCCACCTTGTTGGCCGCTTCAATGGCTGAATACATGTCATTCTTCAGACTGTCAACAACTCTGCCATCGAACTGGAAAAGGATACAAATGAGTCTAAGTACACAATACACCAAAAGAAAGTCGGTAACATAAATTTTAGCTGGCAAAAAATCTAGGTAAAGGTACAAATGGCAATTCAAAGAAGAGAAAAAAAGGAATGAAAATGATGAATAAGGAGCATCAATTCTGGTAAATTCAAGAATGGAACTGCTTGCTTCACATCAGAAATGGAATACCCTCCACAATATCGTCATATTATTATATTGAGAGTTGTACTTAAATCTCAAAATACAGATATATTTTACCTGTTCCAGTCCACGGCTGCATTGTTCTGCAAGTAGCTCCAAACTACTCTGATTGTCTTTGGCGGAAATCCACTGAAAGAGTGACACAGTCCTCTCCTTTCGTTTGTCCTCCTTGAGAGACTCCTCCATACTTTTGGACGTAGAATCATCTTCAGCCTCACACTTGTCATTTATCTCTTCACTTTGATCTCCATTCCCGCCACCTTCAGCTTCAGTGCCCAAAGATTCTTCAGATTTATCTCCATCCATTATCAGTGTCGGTATGAGAGGAATTTTGGACAGCATTTCAAGATCTTGTTTGTAACTGAAACAGTTGTGTAACCTTATTAAGTAAAAAGTTGATGGAATTTATAAATCAGCATTGTGCTGTTACATTTGATAAGAGAATATAAACTTTTACTCAAATATTTCGCCTTCACTAAATATGTTCGAATTAGGCCTAATGCAGGAAAATATACCACAAATCATCATAAAATAATAGAGATTGAAGAAATATCAAGGACAATTATTTGATAATACAATGTAAAAATGTACACACACTTGAAATCCTTTATTATGAAAAATACTGAAGACTATATTATAACCATTTTCTTAACATCGAAATATATCATTCTGAAGATAGACATACTTTTGCAAAAGTTGAATGTATTCATCTCGAGATTCTAGATGCTGCTTGAAACTTTGATCGAAAATTTCTGTACGGCTACGAAACGCTGCAGTGGTGTCTTCCAAATTCGCGACCACGGCTGCCCAACCTGAAAAGTGAAGCTAGTATAATAAAAAAAAATTCTCTAATAAAAATATTGTATTTTTCTGATAAATAAACCCTATAGAAAGTACAACCTAATACAAACCTTGCTGTTGTAGGTGTTGGTCATGAACCAAATTCTCACAGATCCGAGTTTGATCCCGGGCCAATTCACAGAATTGCTGGGCTAGCTGAGCTCTCACAACCACGGTGTTGTATGTTGATGGCATGCTAAGGGATGCTTCTACTTGATCTTTAAGGTCTGTATCTAGAATGAAACGATAGGCTTTTTTTTTGTACATAACACAAGATAAAGTAAATGACTTATATAAACAGTTGGTAAGTTAAATCTTTGCTCAATATATGTTGCCAAATTTATTAAGGTCTGTACACACACATTTATGCATATAAACCTCTTCCAAGCTCAACAGAATAAAAAACAAACAAATGTTACAGAACAAATTAGCACAGCATCAATCAATATAAGTATTTCACTGATTGTTCTTAGAAGAAGGAAGATAAAATCTTTACTTGTACAGAATGTGACTTTAAAGAAGGAACACTAAATCTTTGCTTTAACAAACAAATTACAATGAACACACACACTCACCCGAACCATGGTCGATACTGGGAGATGGAGGAGTGACACTTTCTATGGCACACTTGCTGAAAAGGAAGATGGGGTTGGTGTCAGTTCCAGCAGAGTAGCCACACACTCTGGCTGCTGGGTCAAGACTTTCACCGCCGCTGACCAATAGGACCTGCTTCTCGACAGGAATGCGAAAAACTTTCTCAATCGCTTCCTTCAGCTGTGAGACGCTACAAATGAATGAAGAGGAAAATGTAAAATATTTAAATACAGGATCTTGTGGCTTCCAGATCAAATATGGTCTATTTAATCGGGCACATTGATGGAAACATATAAAAATAAAAGAACCTGTGACGTCTGGCATTCCTGCAATCCTTCCCGTAACATGTGGATTCTTGAGAGCGTAAAAAATAACCCATTACAAATGAAAGAGATATTTGTCTGAAACTAGCACTAAACTTTTTGAAAGTTGTATCACAGCTTAATATAAAAACTATATTTACCTTAAAATACTATAAGACTTTCTGAAAGTAGTTTTCCAGCTAATGAGCTCACAGTTTTCAACATCACCTATTTCACAAAAGCTAACCTCCTATAATCTATAGAAAAGAAACTCTTGCTTAGCATTTACCTCTCTCACCAAACAATAATTCCATCAACACAAACTTCAATTCTGCTTTGTTCTTTTTACTTGGACCATGGAATGCCCAATTAATGTTTCTAAAAACACCAGAATACTACAAACTAGAACAGATATTGTAAATCACTTATGAAAAGGAGGGCTAACAACCACTTTGGTACCGTCATACTCCCTCTCCCACCCAACACCTTCGCAAGCTCCGCCCCATCAGATGTCTCTCTCTACTGTTGCGTGACATCACAGAACTATCCCATGAAATAATTCAAAAAGCTCACTCCACCCACAATAGCCCTGTGTATTAGGCCGAAAGGGCAGATTCCACCTACACAATAATTTAAGTTAAAAAATATGCATTTTTTTGGTGATATTACATTACAAGTCAGTGCTCAAGTCGAGCAGGCAATGGGAGGAGCGATGAAGGGGGATGAGGCGACGGTACCAAACTAGTCCAGTTCCAAAAGAAGAATGAATGTTTTTTATTTTATTTAGCAAAATGTTCAAATATATTCGCACTTACTGGTTCATTAAAATAATTATTATAAACAATAATTCAAAACTATTACCTAATTATTATTGTTTCTATCAAATTTATTCTTAGCACATCTCAAATCTATATGCAAAGGTCATTAAGTGTCAATGATACATTCAGGTGTTTATCAAGAAGCCAAATATCTTTTTTTCCTGATGTCAAACTGTACAGGTGCAACCCATGTATTCCTTTATTAAGGTTTTCACAAGCAAGGGACAGTTTTTCTTAATTAGTTTCTAATTAACAATATGACAATCATGACAAGCAGACTTTTATCCTTTATTCATTCTTACGAAAATTCATAATATATTCAAGGTCTAGAAAAACTTTCAAATATACTGACAGTCCATAAATATCTATATTTATAGTTACTGTAAAAATATGCGCTCAGGTTGAGGACACAAAGTTAAAACACCATAAATTTAATAGCATTGGCAACATATTTGTAGGACTGATTCAGTAACACAACACTCTCCATTCTATATATGTGGCTCAGACATCTCATTGTTGTGGTATTCAATCTAAAAACTGGTCTCAATCAACCCTCCATACTAACATAGGCAACATATAAATAATAATAGTGTTATTCATGTCTGTGGAAGGTACTGTAAGTTATTTTCTGAAGAACAAAGGCGAGGATGAATCATAAAACTCGATACTCCAGAATTCTTTTCCAAACTATAAATATCTAGAGGCATTTTTGAGAGTTCAATAACCACGAGAACATAATTTCAATGTGAAAGCCAAAACAGTCAGGTAGTTTTAAAATTGGCATATATTCTCATCTCTCATCCGAGAAATCCCCCCCTCCCTTACTGCCACCTTAAAGACCTTCATAATGGTACACTTGCAATCAGGTTAAATCTTTTTAAGAAATACAAAAATAAATATGAAATGAGCCACAGCCAACTAACAGACAGAAAATTCATGGGCGCCTCACCTTTCGAGAGCCAGGTTCATGTCAAATGTCCTCATCGTCCCAGTGTCGACGTGAAATATGTAAAGCATTCTGCCCACTCGACTCCCTCCCGGAGGAGGAATCGCTAAGAGCTAGGATCCTTTTTAGCACGCCTCATAGGAAGCCTTTTGGTTTGTCTGTAGTGTAATATGTTGCAGCTAAAAAAAAATAATTTTTACTTGTTTTAACAAGAGGCAAATCAACATTATTTAATATAAAATATTTTCATCAAAACAATTTTATGATAAAGAAACAAATTCAAATTTTGGTAGTCAGCAAAGTAACAAACTTTAATAAAGTAATAAGATTATTTTCACTCACAAAAATTAGTAGTATCTTAGTACAAAAAGGTTTCTTATGATTAACCTTAAGTGAAAGACATACTGGTGCCATTCCTTAAGAAAATGTTAAAATATCCACAATCATCCTCCACATCACATCCTTCTGATGACCACAGGAAGTAGAATGTCACAATACTACAGAGCTGTGTGTGTTCAAGCTCGGGAAAATATATTGACAGTTTAGCGTTTCATACTACTATATTAAAATGTAGAAAGTGGCCAGCAAAGTTGACTCAAATAATATGTGTTCATGATAAATACATGTTACTTGGGGTAATTGTGTAAGAAACATGAACGATTAAACCATATCCTGGTTAAAGATAGATTTTTGAGCTACTTATACAGACTAGTATTTTGTACATCCCAAATATTCTATATCTTAAGGGTTAAACTGTAATAATATAACTCTTTAATCACTTGCATTCATAACAATGGTAAAAAGAAAACAAAAGTTATTTTAATAGAAACACGGACACATTCGTATACTCAAAATTTTGAAATAGACCTAATTCGTTAAATATTGAACGTTAAGTCGTAGTAAAAGTTTGTAAGAGCCAAAATGTCAGAATTGTAGGTTACTGAGGAAAAGTTTGTCTTAAAGTACAAAAGGTACACTAATTGTCGTTTAAAAACCGAAACATTATAGTAATTTGTATCAACTGTCTTTAAACTCGTTAACATAGAAACCTCAACAAATATTTAAAAGTGTGTGGACGCAGCTTTTTTAAGAACGAACGTCAAAATTGTAGGTTATGAAACAGTTCATTAGCACTTTTATTGTTGCCGAAATTATTTCTATGTACGTTTCGTCGACTGCGTTTCAAATTTCGAAATAAATTAAACTAATTTGATGGGGAATATTAAAGAAGCACACGTTTTATAAGCCCACAATGTCAAAATTGTAGGTTATGGGAGAGAACATCGATTTAAATGAACGCACAACGGCAAGAAAAACTTCTTGCGCCGAGAAGTTGCCACAAAGTTTGTGAAGAAACGTACGCAGTAACGTTATGCTAATAGAGTGGTGACGAGCGAATTTAATCGAAAGGGCAATAAACACACACGATTGCGAAGTTAACGACGTCGTTGTCGTCTCAAATTATTGGCGAATTACGACGCCAAGTATCGACTGAATTACACAAACATCGACTTGCACTTGCTTTATTTCCTACAATTAATAAGCGACGTTTTCCCAGAACGGGGTTTTCCTTTCGTATGTGTCGTTTGCAAAATGGGAGACGTGTGTGTACACTTGTGAGTCGTAACTGTCATCGACCGACGACGAAACGTCGCTACATGTGTGAGTGAACGGATGCGATATCTGGCACGACTTCTGCAACGTCGCACACAAAGGCGAATTCGCAATATCACATAGGCAGAGACTGCGACCGTCTCGAGCAGAGAACAAAGGCAGGAACACACTATCACATACACACGTACGTACGTACAGCGAGAGAGACTGAGCACGAGTCTCCGCCACAGCTGTGGGCCATGGCTGCGAGTCCAGACTGACCACGACGACGCGACTCCACACACACACACTGCACAGTGCTGCTGCTCGTGCTAGAGTTATGGAGTGGGGGGAGGGGGGCGGCGATCCTTGTCCAGATATTAAAAAGAAAAGGAAATTTCCAGATTGCAGAATGAACCTGGAAGGCTTCGGATCATGGTCCCAGAGCGTGTGCGGACTCGAACCAAGGTCAGCAGCGACGAGAGGACCCGTGACGTCAGGCGACGGACAAGACGCGAGCAGGTAGGTCCAATCGCTATTCAAGGTTGACCACTTTTCTGCTTGTTTGCGAGCGAAGACCAACTAAACAACACGTTAACCCGTTACAGGAAGTAACAAACTCAGGTAGAAACGAGAAGACAATAATAACTGGTCCAGCAGAGGCACGTCTATCGTTGATAACCAAAAAGAACAAAGAAATGCAGACAAAAGGTCTTACAAAGAAGAACGACTTGCACTTTTCCACACAGACATTTCTCTTACAATGATGAGCTTCGTTTTTCTATTAAGAACTCTTTGAACTGAGCCGGATTTAGACTGGACGAAATGCCAATATTTCGTGCCTTATAAATTGTAATACAATTTAGTATGGTGAAATAACAAACCCTTAACACTTAATTAATCACTTGCATTCATAACTACGGTAAAACGAAACCAAAGTTATTTTAATAGACACACGGGCATTAATATTCTCATACGTCTTGCAGTAAATTTTAAAATATTTCACTTCTTATAGAATGATAACTTTTATACATATATTAAACGTGTTTTTATCGTACAACGCCAATCAAATTCATCTTGAGATTTTTATATACATAAAGAAAAATATGAGGATTTGGTATGTATTCCAAGAGAATTCCTTTTTAAGAAAAGTTTTATTCATTAAAGGTGAATTTAACGCAAATGTTTCTGCTGTAGTAATTCATCAAGGATGGAAAATAAATAATCAACTTGTAATTAAATTGGGGGGGGGGGGATTTTGAGTTTAATCAACAAATTGTTCTTCCAGAACAAAGTCACCGATGACGTCATCAAATGTTGAACTACGTCACGTGAGACTGACGGCGGGACAAAATTCACCTCGAATCATTGTCCTTCCAATTTCGTTACTTACCCTCTTCTGCTGAGATTAAGATCTTCGCAACCCTCATGCTAAGAAACAATCTCAAAATTGCTTCTACATCAGGGAATGCTGATTGGACAAGATACGATTCCTGATGATGATGAGCATTTCTTTAGGAAATGCTTGACTTGTCCTACAAATTTCTTAAGAACGCTTGCTTGTTCTATAGCTTAAGATGCCGTACAAAATTTAACTATGTATCCCTTATGTATTTGGTCGTTCATTGCCCTTGTCTGATTTCACTTGGAAATTGCTATTAATCGTCGTTTATTTACGTTCAATAATAGTTCTTACCCTTATCTGTGCTATAATGCTTTGTATCAAGTGTAATAAATTCAATGTATGACAGTTTATTAAATAGTCTTTGTCAGTCTCATATTTCAGTTATTCTTTCTGTTGTAGTACTGTTATAAGACAGAAATTGACGACTCTTTTAAACAGACTAAACAATAAAATTTTGAACAAGAATATAAATCAGAAATGAATAGACGTTTCTAGCAGCCGTGGTCAATATTTAAGACAGAACAAAGATATTCGCAGACGTCGACTTCCTGGTCATTAGCGTCCACTGTCCAAATCAGATACAATTTTGTATTTTCATTCTGTGATATAGTCACAGCAGACATTACACTTAAATTTAATCAAATACGTTACTCGCTTTACGAATCTTAATAATATATATTTTCACGATGGATTCGTAACCTTTCATAATTTTTCAGTCTGATTTAAATATGGACAAGGACCATAAGGGCCTGTCGAAACGTCTACTCTTTTCTAAATTTTTATTTTGTTCAGAATTTTATTGTATCGTCTTCTGTTTTTTATTTAAAAAACCCAACTGGTAATTATTAAGCAATTCATTTTATTGGCAAATTTATTACAAATAGTACTGTGAAAACAATATTGCTTATAATTTTCTTTTTGTAAAAAAAATGTCAGGTGTGGGGTTCGAACCCACGCTCCCGTGTGGGAACCAGAGCTTAAATCTGGCGCCTTAGACCGCTCGGCCAACCTGACAGCTGACGAAGTCGAGCAGTTCTAGTAATATAATTTGATCCACTGGTTTCGTTTACCTTTGAATGTGCATACTTGCAACGAGAAGATAAACCACTATCTTCCGACGTTACTGGATTGCTTTGGTGACAGGGTGTCCACAAATCTACTCCTCATTTCCTTCCCCGATCACAACTTTTCTGTTTGAGACACTTTCCCTTTCTGCAGTCGTTGAAAAAATAATTATCTTGTATGGTTAATATTTTTGTGTTGCTGGAATTTGTCTTTCCGAAGAATGTTATAAGTAATTGATCTTAGGAGGTTGACGACATATCAACTCGTCACTTATCGTCAAGCTATTAACTAACTGCTGCCGTGAGGCACTGCCCTCTGACGTCAACGACAATATCTTATGGCAATTTCCAATGTTAACTGTTTAGATCAGGACTTGACAGTTGGCGAGATGAGATAAAAACTCCACCATTTCAAACCGGCCGCACACTTCAGGCGACTTTGCCTCGAGTCAAAATGTCTCACGACAGAAAAGCTGTCTTAAGCAAACCCAACCTCATTAAATCAATCGAGTTGAAACCAGACGATCAAATAGTACTTCATATTTATTTTTACACGTTGGAAGAGGCCAAAAAGTTTTTTTTTTAGAGAGAGACAGGCTACGTTAAGGTTATCCGCTTTGGTGGTTCCCCCTGTGAACAGAATCAAAAAGTCGACATATAAATAATTTAATGAGATAATGTTTTAGGTTTGAACTCCATTCGGCCCCATTATACAAAAAATGTCTAATTTTAAGATTTTAGAAAAAAAACAATGTATATACTCCTCCAATGTTTGCTGATAAAAAATTAGATACTTCTAAATTTTCTTTGAGAAACATGTTGATATATCTTCTTACATAACTCGAAATATTGATTTTAAAATATGATCACTTTTCTTAATCTTCGGTTATATTTATATTTGTACATTGCATATTTGAAAACACTTAGTTAATGATAAATTAATAATTCACTTTAATTAGTCTTAAGCTTTTGCGGGGTTGTTTTTACATTTCGTCTTGTGGATCATACAGGAGAGTAGAGGAGCGGGAATAGCTATCGCTCTGCCACCTATAGACAAGTCCAGGCATTGCATTGCCAGCATATAGGCACGTGTCTGCGACGTCAGTGCAACATGGCGCGCCTTTCAAACAACTCGGTGGCTCTCCTCAGGTACGTGACGTGTTTGTTTCTTTATTAGCTACGGCCGGACATACTCCATGTAAGTACGTATTTTCCTCAACTAACGCGTCGTAATAAACTCACATAGTTAAAGTACCAACTAATGTGTTTCTTCGGTAACAACAACTATTTCAAAAACTTTACTTAAAACAGGTGAGGTGCAGCGACAACACGAAATAAACAAATTTTGTTTGTTTGTTTACCTTGATAGGTGTTTTTTAACTAACCAAATTCTTATTATTTGTAATTATTTACTGATTTAACAAACATATAAATGAAAATCTAACAAGCTGTCTTACCATTATTTCTTTACTCAGAATGTAATAAGTTTATTACTGCGTGTACCGATTTAATAAATGCAGCCTGGTTTTCATTAGATTTTACAACCTTAAGTTTTGATTCTCGATTTATGAACCGTTTATTAAAGCACAACGTTTCACGGCGGTGGAGGTCAATTTCGGCAAAACGTCATTTTCAAGTGACTAATTCACTCCGGAGAGTGATTGGATTTCTTTATTTATTTTAAAAGATAGTCTGGAAGAGAATGTCTCCCTAGGGATCTTGCCGATGTTGAAATAGATACGTGTTGTTGTGGTATTCAGCCCTAAGACTCGTCCGATGCAATGCTCCATGAGATACAACATTCAAGCTTGTGGCATGTAAGGGAAAGCAGGATAAATTATTCTTAAAAACGACTAAATAATAAATCAAGTGAATTAATGAAAACGGCCTTTGCCAGACAATAGCTTTTTATCCCAAGTTCATGTAATCGACGTTCCGGTTGCATTAACGTAATATATACAAAATACGTGAAACATCTATTAATAATAAATAATTTATTATTTTTCCACACACATACTTTAACGTTCAGTTCTACATGTATTATTTACGAAATTAGTCCCGATAAACGTGCGGTTCAAGAAAAAGGGTAAAGCCACATTATCGATATTTGAATTATTATTAAGATCGAGAAATGTAGGGATGTATTCCTGATTTCATCTTAGGATTTTCGTCGGATGTGTCGTTAACAGCAGTTATTAATTGTGATGTGCAAGATGCAGTTGTGTTCAAACTAAATTTAACTAGTTTTTCCCATTGTCGCACAGTTTGTCCCGTTGGCCGATACTGCCGCAGCTCTCAACCGTGACGTCACGTCTCAATTCTACTTTTATAATACAATTTTATTTAGCAAATATTAGCTTCTACTTATTCCTTCCATAACAAAAATATGCAATAATACATATGTAAAATAAATAAGTAGCACCGAGTGAAACTTAAATGAAACTAATTCCAAAAATACAAATCTCGTACCTCTTTAAAAAAGATTTTTATAAAACACCGTTTTAAGGTCTTAGATAGCTCTTTGTAAATGCCTTAAAGAAAATAAACTTTCGGTTAAAATAAAATCGTTGTGTAGTTGTGTTTTTCTTTAAAATTATTAAGGTATCAAACCTGACTTTATTTTATGAATGAAAACAAAGCTTTTCATTTCACAAAATTTATCAAATGACAGTGTATATTTACACTTGCATATTACATAAGATGATCCTCATTCCTCGAAGTAAGTTTCCCATATTAGCCAAATGATAAACCTATTCTGTACAATTTCAACCCTGAATCTCCAAATTTCAAGTGTAATATTGTTATCTAACCATTTTTTGTTACTGCTAAGAATTAATGCTTTGGGTTTGTTAAACTTTAATTTAATTTTTCAGCGTTATTGATAGCTTTGAAGAAAATAAATTAATGGCTTTAATGTGTCGGAATCTTTATTAGCAGTATTGAATAGAAGGTGCAACGTTTCGTCTCCACTTTTTGGGCCTTTATAAGGCAACATTTGAGAAATTAATACAATGGCTGCGTTACAAATATGGATATTAGCAAATAAATTCAGTATTGAAACATTAAAAAATATATTTAAAAACAAAAATAGTTAAAACTCTGTAATTTAGAATTTAGTGGAAAATGGGTAGCTTCCATGTCATGTATTCTCCTACAGTCTTGTGTAAAAATATTATTATAAGTAAATCAAAAAACTAATTGTTCGTCTGAATATCTAACATTTTGCTCATTAATATTGTCAATGAATTTGTTTCGTGACCTAAAATTTTAGTTTTATTTCAATCTATTTGACTTATTTATTAACAGTTAGACATGGGTTTACCAAATATAACAAAAGTAAAAAGGATATTAGAAATATTTCAACCTGAAAAAACGAGTAACTGAATTATTAAAAAATCTGGCTAAAAATACTTTTAGAAGCGATAATAATTTGAAATTTTTAAAGGTAAAATTGTTGGACGAGCTTTATGTCTAACTAAAAGATCACTGAAAATACGTATTACACACACACGCGCACTAATTAACAAGTCAAATATATTGGAATAAAGTTGAAATTTCAGAGGATAAACACAAGACAAATGGCGTCAAGGTTAAATAATAAAAGCTTGAGATTAGTCTGACTTCATATTATATATATAAATACAGTAAATGGTCAATAATCATTAACAGAGGAATTTATTCAACCGCAACATATGGAAAATTTTTAGTTCCTTAATTAAACCCTTAACCTCAATTGACTTGTTAGAATTAAAATTGTTCTACTTCTAACTTGTGGCCATTTATTGTGGTTTATTTGTAAATGTTATATATTCGGATGAAGAACAATTACATCAGAATTAAATAAATTAATAGAGTTAATGAAAGTTCAGTTTTGTAAATTTATTTATTAGAACTATGTAACGTGTCACTTCATTAGGTAGAAATTTCTAACTTTATACCTCAATATTTCTATGATTAATTCTTATAGTATTATCTTCTCAAATGTCGTTTGTTAAAGTTTCAGGAAATAGGAACGAAACGTTGCATTTTATATTAAATTTGGACTAATAAAGTGTTAGGCCGTACCATTTGTTTTATATCGGATAAATTTTAACGTTTTCAGTTCGATGGTTGCTCTATGCGGGCAGCGTAGGGAACAGTGACGTCACGCCGAGGCAAGGAAGTGATCACCAGTGACGTCACGCCGCGCACAGGAAGTGATCAACAGTGGCGTCACGCCGAGGCAACCAACCGACAGGTCAGTGGGTGATTTACTTTCAAATACGCGCTTGAAGGCAAGGAAAATACCACTGTTACTTTATAATTATTTGAATTATTGGTTTAAGTAGTTTCGTGACGTCACGAAGCCACACGAATTTCCTTTCGTTTTAGAGGAAAGTCTCAGAAGAAATATTTACTTTCGTCTACATTGAATACGTATTTACTTATTTAAATATGTATCACTGAAGGGAACAAATCTAGTGACGTCAGAGAGGTTGAAAATACGTGCTCATTCTCCTGTACCAGGAAAGAAATTCTACGCTTATGTCTTTACGTTGGATAAACTTCGGCCATAAACAGGCTTCTTCATTTAATTTCATTAAACAAGGTTTCGGTTCTGATTTCTGCTGTCGTCAGGTCGTAACAAGTATACATATTAAACACAACAATTCAGTGTAACACAAGTGTACATCAGTTTGCAATCGACGGTCGCGTCTCTCTGGTTTCAATATTACAGTCTCACTCATTAAAAATAATAGAAAATATTGAAGCACCACGTGTAAATAGTGTATAATGATGACGTGACTGAGTAGGCCTCGTGGCGGAAGAGAGACGCCGCCGCCGCTGACTCACGAGACTCGTATCGATCCGTTGCTTTGCGCTGCGCTGCTCTGTTCAGTTGAGGCGACACAACGCCGCTATGGTTGGACATCAGATCACCCGCACAATCCTCACTCAATGAGAAAATCTCTCCAAGGTTCTGTCAACCTCTCCCGATTCACCAACTGATCGTTTTTAAGGAACGATTAATTGGAGTCCTCGTCTTTAGACAACAACTCACCACCTGGGCGGAGCTTTCTGCCGCCAACAATACACAGTTTACAAGGAACATCGTGGAGCGCCAGTGTCAAGGACTTGCTTTCTTTCAAATTTGGCTCTGTTGGACTTTTGACTGGCTGCAGGACTTTGAGAGGGGACTTCACTTCTTTCACCACCTACACGACAGGAAAGACAAGTCTCATTTGTAAATAGGCAGCTGGGACATTTTACTTCCTCAACACTGTGGGGTTTCAACTAAAACTTACGGTACACCGTATATGGAATTTATCATATATATATATATATATATATATATATATATATATATGATGGAGAAAGTTGACTGATTGAGGAAGCAGCCCCCGAGGCTTGGAGTGTGCTATGGATGAGTTTTCTTCAGCTGCTGACATCATCTCAAAAGCACTATTTTTCTCAATACTTGCTAACATTCCCAATACCTTTTCATGCGATTCTGCAATTCAATAATAATTTTACAAAACAAATTAAAGCTAATACATCAGTCCATGCGTTTTCCAAAATAATTAAATTAAATACTTCAAAGCTTTAGGACTTTATCCAGTAAATACCTTCAGTACATTACTACTAAAATTTGTACAAAAAAATATAAAATATACCGTACTCATATTGCATAAAAATAAATTATTAAAATTTCCAGTTTCTTAATCAATTTTGTTAGAAAATAATTAAATAAATTTATTTACAAGTTTGAAGTATGCAGTTATAAGTTAATTTGGGGAAGCATACAGAGGTGCAAATGTATGAAAACAATTAGTGGACTATCTCAATCTGAAATGTTACACATTAAAGCAGTAATCATTTAAAATAGACAATTTTTGATATTATTAATAAAAGAAATTTTAAAATAGTTTTTTTACCTAAACTTTAAATTTTAATAGATATAATTTATTTATTCTATAATATTTAATATTAGATTGAGGAGGTACTTTTTGTTTTCTTTAAAAAATCGTTGTAAAGATTTAATATTATTTATTTTAATATACCACTACTTTACATTGTCTGCTTTAACTATCTAATAAGTGTTTCCTTCCTGTGTGATTAACTTTGAAGATCTAAATAACATTTCTGTTGCAACTGTCGTTGGAGACCAGTCCAAAAATATTTTTATACATTTAGACCTCTGTTTTTATAACCACTTCAAATTTATAAGTAATATTATTTATTTATTTTGATGAAATTAATTCAGAAACTGCAAATGTTAATAATTCATTGTTTATTATATAATGTTATTAGCGAATAATTTCCAAAGAAATTAGAAGAGAAAGTTGCAAACGTCGGATGAATTAGATAAAAACTTTGCAGTTCGACATTAGTGGGTAATTCTATTTAATAGATTGAAGTCATATCCGCTGTTGTATTAAAAAATATTCCGCATATTTTTAGACACTTGCGAAGAATTTGTATGAGAGTTTGGCCACGTCAATCAGCCCGGATACAAACAGCACCATAAAAGTTCTCTAAATAAATAAGTGGATAGCACAGACACCTTCCCCAAGGAAATTTTACCGCTCTTTCTCTTTAAAATGAGTCACGAGGCGCCACTGATCACTGGTGCAAAATGTCTCATCCTTAGCTACGATCTTATTTGGCTTGAGTGTGCTAATCGATTCTCAACTCAGTAGGTACGAAATTATAGACTGACCGAATACTCTAATAAAGACGTTGACTATCATGTACTCGACCTCTTAAAAACATCAAAGTTATTCCCCTTGGTCATCGCTCATCTCATTCCAATATGAAAAGGTCGACGACGAATTTCCCGCACTGACTATCACGGAAATCCTCGATAAATTAGGCATATAGATTTATTTATTAACACAACATTTTAATGAAAAAAAAGGTTTCGAGAAAACTGCTTTTCCTACACGCCAGGGACACCATTCCAACTAAATAATGTTCCAGCGACCTTCCAATACGGTTATGAAAAAACTATATTGACAAAATTTGTTAGTGTGCCTGGCTGATATCATACTGGGAACACACAGATAACGTCATCAAAATTCTAAAAATATTCCGGGAACACAACCTGGATAAAGATGTTGCATACCTTCGACACATAATTTCATAGGAAAGAGTCAAAGGTAATCCCGATAAAATTCAACCCATAAAAAACTCATGAGGAAATTAAAAACTTTCCGGACCCGGTAGGCTATAACCCCACGTTTGTAAATAATTTCTCAAAAATTACTCAAGTCCTGAGTAACTGTTAAAAAAAACTAATGGAGATTAACCATTCTGACCTCAAATTTGGTAAAGAATTGATTACTATAATAGTCCTGGACGTTGTTGTTCCATATGGTGTTACTCTGACAGATTTAATTATTAATACCTTATTAACTTGTGTTGTTGCTTGTTTCACTTGTACATAATTTGGGTCCCTTTTTTAAGATACATGAGGGTGGTCATGGAACAGGCAACTCCTCTTTATTAGCATAGGCATCAAATAACAGCCAATGATTAACGCCTCTCTAGATAAAATGAAGTTATACTCGAGGCCGAAAATCAGACAATTATAAATAATTATTAATGAATTTATTTTGTCTAAACTGACACTGATTTGTTGAGTAGTTTTTGTAAACGGCTTGTACCAAGATATGCAAACTTTCTCCTGCCTTGTTGGTATTTTATTACTCTAGTGTCTTTGGAAAGTTATATCTACAAGTTTCGATATCTCTATGGTCGACCTGATGATGAATGTCCTTGTCATTAAATTCAATTCAATAATTTTAATCGTTTGATAAAAAATATCTTATTTTAAACTCTTCTTATGTAGAATAAGTGATTATATATATATATATATATATATATATATATATATATATATGCAGAGGATAGTCTTTGAAGCTTTGAGTTTATTCCATTGTCCGCTCTTTGCTTGGCGGGGCCAAATTTGGGTTTCCAGTTAATAGGGAAACTTTGGTGACGTCACGGGCGAGCAGACAAAATGGCCGCCACGCCAGCGGTCAGCTACCTCCTGCGTGAATAATTACGGGCACTTGGCGAATCTCCTACGTCGTTGGCCGAGCACCAAGCTCTCGGTTCCATCTGCTGCCAAAGTGGGACAAAGGAACAAAAGGAAAATTAAAAACAAAACACCGCGTGAGCTCAAGTTTTTTTTATAAATATCCTATATTTCATATTCATCCATTTAAGAATTTTATAGCACCTTAAAGAGAGGACCAACAACAACAACAACAGCGATGTCTGCTGCTCCTCGTCGACAACAACATCTCTCTCTCTCTCTCTCTCTCCCCCGTCAATAAAAAGTAAACAAAATGATAATGGCGATAACGTAACAACAGGTCGACTGACTGACCACAAACACAATCAGGTTCAACGGGCGGGTGCGGGGACGGGAAGGGGATTAGTCGGGAGGGGGTGGAAAGGGGGGACGAAAAACAGTCCAACGGAAGGGAGAAAGGACGGGACAACAGTCCTACCAACATAGCCTACGGAAAAGTCGTGTAAAAACTTTACTTACAAGCTAAGACCGTTTGGCAAGGAAGTTCAAAATACTCTTTTTTTATAAACATTTTCATTTAAATACTTCATTTAAGAAAAGAAGAGAAAGACATACGTCTTTCTCTTTCTCTGTCATTCTCTTTCCTTCCTCTCCTTCATTTCTAATAAGAATAATAAAAGAGTTTGTCTCACGTGTATGCAAGAGGGAAAGAATTGTCCTTCAGTTTTAAATATTCTCAGTATAAAAACGTGCTTCACAGATTTCATAATATTTCCTCTTCATTAAATAAATAAATAATTCAAGAGTGATTAAACTGATTCTGTTAGATAGTTTGATATATATATATGTATTCAAAGACGTGTTCCACTTTCACCGATTTAACCAACGAGAAACGGCAATAAATCTTTTCATCAATACAGAACTAGAAACATCTCGATAATATTTTTATTATTTATTTTTAATTATTTAGAGAGTATCAAAATCATTTAAAGACGTATTGTATAATTATATAATATATATATGCGTGTGTGTAGACGACTTGAGAAAGGCACACGAGCTTCATCACACCGTCTTGTCGCAGATCCCCGACAGTCACCTCCGCCCAGGTTTGATCCCTATGACGCCCAGGTCCGGGCGGGGGAGTTTCTACTAGAGGAAGGAGGGGCGGGGAAGAGCGGGGGCGGGGCTGCGGGGCCCAACATCACTGCAACTACAAGTTACGTATAAAAAATCGCCTCTGCGTCGCCTCCAAACGATAACAGTAACCGAGAACTGACAAAGAAATTCCTCCGTGTAAAAATATTGTTATATGTAGAGTTGTGTGTGTATATGTATATATATATATATATATATATATATATATATATATATATATACATATGTTTGTATAAGAAAGAGCGACAAGCGTATGTTTGTAAAGGCTCGGCTACGTGAGCAGCTTGAAGAACATGATGGCCAGAGAGACGTTGATGAAGAGCACCAGCATGACGAGTTGTTGTCTGGAGAACCAGTCCTGTGGGCAAGCAAGCTGTTAGTTCTGCAGACTCCATGGGATGGGATGGGAAGGGAAGGGGGAGGGGTGGGGAGGGGAGGGGAGAGCACACTTGCCTTGACGTGAGGGCTGACGAGGTACAGCAGAGGGTTCGCCCTGAGCCTCTCGTTCTCCTCCTGCAGCCGCCGCACCTCTTCCCTGCGGGCCGAGCTCAGCACCGAGACTTCCTCCCTGGACATGGCATCGCTGGTCCTGGGCAGGCCCTGCACGTCGGGCAGGCTCTTCTTGCGCTGGATGGGTGCCGGCGTCGCCAGACTCTGCAACAGCGCCACCAACCTCTCAACATCGACCCGTCCGAGTACACTCCGCCAACATGGCGTCCCGTCACCTCTATGGGCGGCGCGTTGATCCAGCTCTCGGACGCCCTCCTGGCGAGCAACGCCGGGCTGAACTGCAGGTCATCCTCCTCCTCGTCGGCGTCGGCGTCGCCCAGGTACCACTGCATGGTCGCGACTGCGGGCCCGGGGCGTCGCGGCGCCACGCCAAGTCGCTAAAAGCGAAGCGACGCGCGCAGCTGGCGCCCCTTGCCAACGACGCTCTGACTCATTCGCGATTTCTCGAGTTTGCATTTCCTACCTGACGGCTTCCTCTACATAAATAAAGTTGACCCGGAAACTTTCCTTCCAATTTACGACGGAGATTAGCAATGGAAAACTTCACCGAGACATTGATTGAGTATAGCCGCTTCTTGATGTGTAAAAAATTACACGCGTGATAGCCAGAAGAAGGATTACAGGAAAGCAAAGATGTCAGATTCCTCTAAGAACTGGCTCACGCTATAGAAGCCGAGGATTGGAGATATTCATTCTATAATCCTATTGATCAGGAAAAAGTTTAACACCTAATTGTAACCGGTGCTGGCCTCAAAACTAACGCACATTTGATTAAGCAGTTTAGAGGTGAGAATAAATTGAGAAATTAAACCTGGAAGTTAAGAACTCGGAAATGGCAAGAACTGAGAAAGAAAGGCCTACTACGCATGTCACCTGACGATTAGCAGGTATTTTTGCTGCGGTCGAAGGCCTCAAACCTGAAAATGAGGTACCTGGTACCGAAGAGATTCAGGAAAAGTGTTATCATACCTTATATGCTTTCTTTGTCTTAGTGGGCCACACTGTCAAAGAACAAAGTAACGTACTGAATCCTATGCCTAATACGTTTACTTGAATTTAAAGCAACTTGAACATAAGGATCATCAGGTAGGACATATTCAGGTTGCAACCTCCGAGCGACATGAGTGCCAAAGCTTTTATACTTGCCTTTACGGCCGGACCCCTGTTGCCGCCTCCGGCGCCCCCGCCGCCCCCGGCACCGCCCCCAGGGTTGATGTAGAGGGACTCTGTGCGCTTGGGTTGTCCCGGGGAGGGTATGATGTCCTGGCCAAGGTTGCGCTTCCTCAGGATCACGTCCTCGAAGGGCGGGATGGCGTTTGTGACGACGGGTGCCACGGGCGGCGGTGGAGGAACCTGGCCGTTGAGGGCCGGGGGCGCGGGGGTAGCACCGCGAGGCACCGACGGCTCCCGGAGGCTCTTGTCCACGGAGGGTTGTCTGGCCATGCTGAGCCTGGCGGAGGCGGTGGCCCGCGCGTAGCGGTCCACGGAGCTGTCCCTGCTCGGAGGCCGCTTGTAGTGGTCGAAACGGTCGTCCAGACTCTGCTGGAAGGCCTGGCCCTCCGTCTTGACATGAGAGTTCCTCCTCTGGACCTGATCTTCGTAGCTCACGGCGTTTCCCACCTTGTTCGCGAAGGGCTTGCCGTCGGACTCTGTCGTCACGATGGTGGGTTGTTGTTGTAGCTGCTGCTGCTGCTGAGGCTGTTGGACTTGCTGGTTGCTGTTGGTGACGACAGGAATCTGGTTGTGCTGGCTGTACGGGTACTGCTGCTGCTGCTGCTGGATGTTGTTGGCAGTTGCGGGAACCTGGTTCTGCTGACTGTACGGGTACTGCTGCTGCTGATGGGTGCTGTTGGACATCTGGTTCTGCTGGCTGTAGGGATACTGCTGCTGCTGTGTCGCCGCTGGATCGTTCGTTTTCGGCTGGTGCAAGATTGATTTTGCTGGAATAGCGTCTTCCGGGGGCGGCCGATACTTTGGAATCTCCCTGCGAACCCGGTCCAGGCCTGCCAACAAACGACCGTGACTCGCATCTAAAAGCAAAGTTCCTTTAACTCACGAATGTACCAGTACTCGTCTTTACACCGTGAGTGTGAAAGTAACGAACTTTTCCGTGCGTGACTTACCGGGCTGGTGGAAATCTGGAGCGAACTGTTTGGCTGTGTCCCTGGCGATGTCCGAGTCCTCCTTGGCGTGTTCCGCCGCCGTGTCCGCCATCTCAGCCTTGCCTCTCGCCGTCGCCGTCCTGAAACAGCACCGCATGAGCGAGTCTCCGGAGAGCGGGACTCTCCGGGGGAGGCGGAGCTCACCTAGTGATGGCAATGTCAGCCTTCTGGAGCGCGATCTTGGACGCCCTCTGAGCGGCGTTGACGGCCGCGTCGATGCGCTCGCGGAACTTTGCGGAGCGGATGAGGAAGACGTGCTTCTTCTTCTGCGAGGAGATGAGGACGTTGTTCTTGTACTTGCCCTCCTCCTTGGTGCCGTCCCTGAGCGTGGTCACGCCGTAGCCGTATTTCTTGTTGGCGAACCACTCGCCTTCGTAGCGGAGGCCGTCCGAGCGCTCGCTGATGCCGAAGCCCGCTCTCTTGTCGTTCTTCCACTCGCCCATGTACGTCTCCGTGACGCCCGCGTCTAGCTGCTCGTCTTCCACCACGAAGCTCGCGTTCGAGTCCGTGTGCACGGACGCGCTCGTCATGGCCGATTGTGAGGACTCGGTGCTCACCCACGAGGTCGTCGACCCCGTGCTGCGGATGCTGGCCGACGTGCCTCTCTTGTCCAGGTCGCTGGCGCTACGGTGCTTCAGCTTCAGGCCCTGCGGACACGACGTCACAGAGTATCCGCAAAGTCGTCGGTCGGCCGGTCCACGTCGTCGTACTTACGGAGATGACCTTGCGGAAGCCCTTGGAAGACTTGTCCGTGAGCGAGCCTCGCCTCGGGGGCGGCTCGTCGCTCCGCGCCTTCAGCACGAAGCCTCCGCGAGACTCCTCGGCCCTCCGGTCCCTGTCGGGGTTGGAGGCGGCGGCGGCGGGGTCTCCGGGGACGGCACCCGGTTCGGCGCTGCGCAGTGACGTCATGGACGCCCTGATGGCCTTGCTGCCCCCGGGGCGGTAGTGCGACGCCAGCCCGAAAGGGGCGGACGCGCGTACGCCGTAGCCGTGCCGCATACCGCGCAGCCATTGCCCCTGGTACGTGCCTGGGGGCGGACACACGTCTCGTCTTTACCACCTGCGTGATCATGTCGGCGCCGTACAAGTTCCAGAAATTTGGGTCGTGGCCGTAGCGTGCCGAGACTAACTTGGCAACGGCGCAGATCCCGTACCAGAGCGGTCGTTCGGCAGATTCCTCCTCGCAAAGGCTGCCAACCTACGAAGCCTCGTACAGGCTGTGGGCAAAGTCGGTAACCGTCGTCGACATTTCGTGCTCTCGTCGCCGGGAACTTGTACGGCGCAGACGCTTCTCCGTGGGACACGGCGTCGAAGCCGACTACGTACATCTGCGTAGATAAACTATGTACAGGGGGTTCCGCGTTTACGCAGCCTGGGGGGCTGTAGGGAGACCTTCCTGGAGGCGAGGCGGCGCCCGCGAGTGTAGCGTTACACCTCGACGGCCAGGAATAGCGACGGCGGCCCGCGCGGGTATTTTGGGCGCTCAGCCTCGGCTCGCAAAGCTCAGCTCAGCTCAGCTCAGCTGGGCCTGGCGTGACGTCACGGGGCTACGCAGATGTATGTAGCAGCAGACGGTTCCTCCCCCGCCCCCGCGCGAGTGGTCGCGTCGGGTATCGATCCGGAGCTCACCGGAGTCTGCGTAGGTCTCGGAGCCGTAGCCGTCCTGCAGTCCGTTGGCCCAGGTGCCCTCGTACTTGGCCGTGGACGTGGCGGACTGGCGCACGCCGTAGCGACCCTTGAAGCCCTGCGTCCACTCCCCGCGGTACAGCCACCGCCCCCGTGCCTCCACCCCCAGCCCGTGGCGCTTCCCGTTCTGCCACTGACCCTCGAAGCTGCTCCCGCTGCAACACAACCACAATATACAAGTGAAAGAGTCGGCAACCACAGATTGTCCTCGAACCTCACCATCAAATTCATTGTCGAATACGCGCCAATCATGAGTTGTTGAAAAGAATTAAATTCACAAACAATTCATTTTAATTCTATTCTTCAACTGTATACGTTTAATGCATGTTTAATCTGAGTTTACTCTATATTGTACTGAATAGCTTTGTTACCCTGTAGAGAGTCATCGCGAGTTGCCGCAGGGCCTTGCAAATATGTCTCACGGCGTCGACCACGCCTTCATTTAAAGCTCACTTTTCTGAGACTCAGATCATCAGTTCATCAATGCTGCGGGTTGTCAGAAAACTCCTTCTTTTGACCGTATTTGTCTTTTATCCTGGTTTTATTTAATACAATTTACCAACATGTTAATGAGTAAACTCTGACCGTTATCTTTGAGTAATCAGCCAACCACCTAGATGCGTTCCCATAATATACATATATGAGTCAGAAAATGACATTGTCAGGTTAATTAACACAATTAATAAGGACAGGAAAGAGAGACGGAAAGCTGGTGCCCTACCCCAAGTTCAATGGCAGACACCATGTAGCCGTCGACGGCTGGCCCTCTCTCCAAGTGTTTTCCTAACCTTCTGATGAGGGGGGCGGTGCCTCCGAAAATTCAATAATATAAAACCCTACATTGTGCTTGCCATCTGTGTCAGTAGCTTTCTGTTTTTCTTTCCTGTCCTTATTAAATAAATAAATATATATATAGCTATGTATAAGTAGAGTTTATTACTATTTCCTTGTCTTAGTTCATTATTAATGCTAAAGATCCTTAGCAATGTAACTCTGTGTATATAGGTCAAACAAAGCGTGTTCGAAAAGTGGACATTAGCGTCTTGATGCACGTAATCGTAATTCCAATTGGACTAATTAGTACCAGCCTTGGTAATTGAATTATAAACGGATCAAGTAGGAACTATGAATTCTCTGGCTCCATATAAATTGCATTTACATTATATTTTAATAAAAGTGGTTAGAATCTGAACCATGCGTAGAGAAATCTATTGTGCATTGTCTGTAAGCTGCCAATTATATTATAAAGACTCTCCTTAGCTTACTTTTATCCTCAAGCACAATAAATAATTTATAATAATTAGCTGTTTATTTATCTGTTTTATGGAAACTTTTACTAGTTTTTTATCCACAAGTAATAATTAAAGTGATTTATTCTGCTTACACGCACATTCCATTAGGTTAAAAATAATCTGAGTGCTGTATCCATGACATTGGCAAGGTACGGTCTTCCTTCAGACTCCCCTTAATTACTAAAGAATGTGTATCACGTTGAAATCAATCTTGTCGTTGGAGTTATTTTCTGTTGTAAAGCAAAGTCCAGTCCTTGCAACACACGTGACACGTGCGGTCCTCGTCATCACTCAAATGTGGCAAAATGGCCTCAGCAAAACTCAAGGCACGATGGCGATCTATTCTCGGACCATTACTTTTTATCTGCCTAGTTATTTACATCCACTAAAGTCCGTTACAAATTTGGCCACCACGAACGCAGTTGGTAATGCCACGAAGCTCTTCAGACGCTGACACATTCAGAGGCACCGATCACAGCTTACCTTACTCTAACAACACTCACGCACTCAAAATGGATGATAATGCTGGGTGAGAACATCTGTGGAAGAGGAAACTGAGGAGGGAAGTCGTCACCGATGATTGAATCTACGGAGGGCAAATTCGATTCCAAAACTCAGCTTAATAACAGAGAGTATTACATCATAGTTTTCTGACTTAAATATTTACAGTAAACAAAGAGACGGCCAAATAAAGTCGGCATTAAATATATAACTATTTATTAACAAAAGCGACGTTTCATCTCCATTTTGAGACTTCTTCAGGCTTAAAATTTAGCAATACATCATATTTCTCCTTTTCTTCGGCCGTAACTGTGGCTGGAGATGGTCCAAATTCTTCGCATGTAAATTCAATAATCTTTTCAACTGAGGGAGTCAATGGGAAATATTATGTATTGCTAAATTTTATACCTGAAAAAGTCTCAAAATTGTGAAGAAACATCGCTTTTGTTAATAAATAGTTATATATTTAATGCTGTCTTTTTATTTAACACAGACTATTCCCACTTCGCTTGAGGACCACGTGACCATTCTCCGCTGTGCATTGCCACGATTCTGAAAACACTCGCCAGTCTCCAAGTTCGCTCCCACGTCCAAGTCCTTTTCTTCTGTTTGCCATTCACGCAGTACAGTATCTTCAGTCGCGTGTCCAAGGGCGACCGCAGCCTCCATGTTGGACGAGATGCACAAGGTCGGAAGCGTGAGACAACTGTCAGCCACGTCACACGGTTTCCTTCCTCCCCCATTCAATGTTAATCACTGCAGTTTGAGAATGATCAGGGAAAGCGGGCAGTTCCCCGACACAGCCGTTGCGTCGTGAAGACTTACTTCATTGCCATCCTTCAAATGTTTGATCGTCTGTAAGGAAATGTCATAAGAACCCGTACACGTCCGAGCACTGTTAAGCTCACGAAGAATTGTTTTCGTTCAAAGTGAAACGGCAGAGGCTCGCTGGCCGTGATGATTAGTTGTCAACTCTATCTCCATATGGTTACTGCTCTTATAAACTGGCCAAGTGTAAAGATAGGAACTACACGATTGACTAATGTGCTGCCAACGTTGCAACGGTTCCTTCTGGTGCTTCACAACTAACTAACTAGGGCAATACTGATGGTAAAAGTAATAAATATGCCCTCTGTACACGAGTAGAATACAGTTAAGACCTACTCAGTCGATGGAAACAAGCTTATGAAAAGTAATTGGACTGTTGTTTACTAAAAATAATAATCATTTATTAAAGAAATAAGAAACCTACTGTTCGCCGGTCATATTGTAGTATTAGGGGAGTCAAGAAGACTTGGAAACCATAATAAATGGCATGAACGTAGTCCTGGAGAAAGAGTTCAATATGAGGATTAATAGAGGGAAAACCAAGGTAAAGCAGTGTAGTATGGGAAACAGTGAAAAAACAAAGCTGTTAATATTGGGAATTGATATTTTGAAAGAAGTTAAGGAAATCTGCTACATGGGCAGCGTAATAACTAGAGTAGGATAGCACAGGTAAGGAAGAGGAATTTACTTACGGCTAAAAGAAGTGTAAATATTAGGAAATCATTACTAAAAATGATCATATGGAGTGTGGCGTTATATAGATGCAAAACGTGGACGATAGGAATTGCAGAAAGAAAAAGAATAGAAACCTTTGAAATGTGGTGTAATAGGAGAATGAGATTGGTGGATAGATTCACTAACGAGGAAGTTCTGAACAGACTAGGGGAAGAGCGAACAATATGAACGACGTGGACCGAGAGAAGGGATAGACTAATATGACATGTTTTAAGATATGAGGAGTTTGTAATATTAGCATTAGAGGGAATTGTGTGGGTAAGAACAGGAGATGGAGGCCAGGCTAAGCAGAGTAGGGAAGACGTAGGATATTGTAGTTATGCGGAAATGAAAAGGCTTGCATAAGATAGGTTAGCATGGAGGGTTGCATCAGACGAGTCTAAGGACTGAATACCACAACAACAACAACAACAAAAAGTATATCTTAGTATAAATAATTGTTTTTAATTAATTGGATTTAGGCGAGCTTTGGTCATGAGGACTGTTGGGCTTTTGTCCAGCGAACATCTTGGCTTAACTAGTTTTTCTCGCTCAACATAAATACCGCGGTACAACATCCTTATTTAAGGTCACTACAAAAACGTTGTGTGCTGCTTAGTTGAACACCAAAGTCCTTGTAATGATTCCCTTTTGTGCTTGAAGCAAATGAAGAATTTACAACCAATAGCTGTAATATTTTCTTGCTGATTACTCAGCTGATAATAATTGACTCTCGTTGTTGGGTTAATTTCCTTTCTGCTTCATGCACCACTCGAACTCAATAATAATTATAAGTTTTAAATACTAAATCCATGAACGTTATTTTCTCTAAATAATTAAAATAAATAAATTAAAGACGAAATACGGAGTTTTTATTTAGTTTGAATCGACGTTTGGGACTCAAAAATGAGTTTCAAATCTATAAAAATCAGAAAATATGGTAAATAAACGTCGATTGAAGTAAATAAAAACTTGGCCTGTATCTGGTGGTTAATTAATTTCATTTAATTTATCTATCAAGGTGATTTTATTCATGCGTAATAATTGAGCACGGTTTAGTGAATAATTTATTTTCCCTGGTGTGGCTATTTTCAAGTGTCATCACTGTATTCGTTTCGCTAGCATCAGCGTTGATTATGTTAGTACCTCGCGTCAGCTGAGACTGCTGAAGAGGTCACGTGAGGGCCTTGGACCGTGTCGGTTGTTCGTCAGTGTTGTTGTCCCTCTTCCCTCTAAAGGCGAGAATTACTGATGGTTCACTCAAGTAGTTGAACTGACCTGAGTAGTCACAGGTTTCGTTGGTCAACACAGTCATACAGATTGGTGGCAGTTACAGAAAAAAGAAACTTCTTCACATTTTACAAAGAGAATTGGACAAAAAACAGGAAAACGACACACAGTACAAAACAAGTGACGGACTCACTACACCTACAGTGTTATTCACTAACATATTACGCGTATTTTGTCTATTTCCTTCCTTGGAAGTTGTAAAAATATTTCTTTTTTTTAAATTCATGTCGAAATTTGATTGCAATAGAGACTGTAAGTGAAGGAAAGAGGGAGCCATGAAAGTGTCGGGGAAGTACTTTGCGAAAAGGATCGCAAACATGTGTTGCTGGCCTCAAGACAATTATCGGTAGTGCATTCACGCACTCCACAGGGTGAAAGAAGGAAACGGGAAGGAGAATGTCACCGCTCAGGCTCTTTCAGGCTCAACTATGTCAACCCTCCACGTCACTAGCGTCTAATCGAGGCTTGAAGCTAATTAAAAGGCAATTAGCGAGGACGAAGCATAATGAACGTGCGCACGTGTAATGGAGAGGGCAAGTTTAATGCCACGGCCGAGTAGTGTTCATAAATGCGATAGGAAGGCCTAATGTTAAAATAGGTACCTTTATCTGGGAAACTCTCGCAGATGCGGCACTCGAGCTTATTTATAACCTCGTGTTCTGTGTGCGTGCAGAAGAGGCTGACAAATCACTTCACTACACAGCAACGGCTGGCTGAAATATACGGACGGACGGTCAAGGGTGACATGTTTCTCCCGCCTGGTTTTTCGCGTTGTCGTGTCATGTGGGACGGCTCCGAGTGTATGGGAGCGAGCGGAGAGGGCAATTGCGTGCGGAGGCTCGAGACGTGGCGCTGTTGCCATGGCGACGCCGCGCCGTCGAGGCACTTGTTGCAATTGATCGGGACGGGAAGGCGCGTAGGAGCCGGGAATGACGAGGCGAGTATTTCCATCGCGTGTGCAAGGATCTGCGGCGTCCTTATATAATTACGTCTCTGTGTCCAGGAATAGCGGAGCGTGGCGTGGCGGACCAGTTCAAGCTGCGGGGGCGGCCGCGTCGCAGGGTGGCCAACGTAGGTCGCCGGGGCCCGTGTGGGGGCGACGTCGGCCACGCAAGAGCGTGGAGCGTTCGCCCGACGACACCGGGCGTCAAGATGGCGACGCTCTGCGAATAGCGGGAGCTTGGAAATAGCGACCTTGACCTTGGCGGCGCGGCCCGGCCCGGCCGGGCTAGAGCTGACCGTTCGTTTATAGGGACGGACTGACTGACTGACCTGGGCCAGGTGTACACGCCGGAGACCTCGAAGCCGAAGTGCCAGGAGCCGGCGTAGGCGCCCTGCCCCTTGGGGCCGGTGCAGACGCCGTGGCCGTGGGCCTTGCCGTCCTCCCAGCCCCCGCAGTACGTGCCCCCGTCGTCGAAGTCGAAGCGGCCGCCGTTCACCATGGTCCTGGCCGTTGCCGAGGCCGAGACCGAGGCCGTGCCCGTGGCCCCCGTCGAGGCCGGCGACTGCGTCTGCATCGCCATGGCGGCGGCGGCGGCGCTCTCTCAGCTCATGCCCGCCCCCAACTGACGCCGCTCTCTCGCCAGGCGGCGCGGCGCATGCTCCAAAGATGGCGACACTCGCGTCTCTTTATAACTCCCCCCTCTACCAGCTCAACCAGATGCCTGCCTGCCTGCCTGTCAGGTTGGCGACACTTACTTCCTCCTCGTGCCAACCCTCGCGGCAATAAATTCCCCATCATACACTCTTCAATTTATACACTTTTCGTGAAACTAGTTTTAACTCAAGGAGACTGACAAGGAACTTCTTTTGTTAAAAAAATGATATTTTTTTGCAACGGGCAGAGACTTGTGGTAAATATTATTCCTTTAACTATATCAATGACATAAGAAGTACATTTATCATTTACTACTTCCGTCAATGTGTAAAGAAACTTCTAAAACAGCCATGGGTGTAAATTACTTTGCGGTCTTTGTGCCACATCTCGGCTTATTTATTAATACATACTCGAATAGTTTAAATTTAACGTCTGTTGTATATAATTAAACAATTGATGACCTTTTACAGACCTTTATTGTAAAATTTACTTGTAACAACGTTTCGGCATCAATTGTCATTTTTTCAAACCTTTATTCTATGTTCGGAAAAAAAATCTGTTCCAATTTCTCTGCCCTATGGTTAATTTTATGTGCATTTTCCTCTGAAGAAGGCATAAAAACATGACGAAACATTGTTACAAGGAAAATTTTATAATAAAGGTCTATAAAGGCTCATCAATTGTTTAATGATACATACGCTAGTTGACTAAGTCATTATTAATTGATAACGTTACTTACTGCTTTCTTGTTGTGCTTTGCTACAGTCGAGAGTCAATCAATTGGCATCAAAACAGTTAGAGGCAACCTCTTACAGAGTATCAATGTAACTAACTTCTATCGTCATCTAACAAGAATAGCCTTTCACTTTGAAATAATATGCAATAGAACGTCAACTACTGTACTTTGCATATTCCGCGTATTAAATTGTCGAGTTACCCAGAAGCAGTGAAGACACCTCTAGTTGTATGCTTGTGCACTCGAGGAACTCTTACTGTAATCCTTCTTGCCCATATGTTCGGCTTTCATTGCATGTCCATTCTTGATGGAGTCCTACAAATTAGGCTGTGAAGAGATGCGGGTCAGCTCAGAGGGTAGAGCGCCCGCCCGGATTACACTCTCATCTCCACCGGACAATTTACGTGGTCTGTAATTGCAACAGTCAAACACGAGACTATTCAAGAGCAGGGTGCGAGGGAACGTAACAACGATTCCCATTCCTTGTAAACAAATAATCCCGGAAAGAGTGTTTAACAAGCTCCTCCGCTTGCAGGTAGAGTTCCAGTAAAGATCCTCTCAGTCTCGTAGTTTCTGCACGCCAGTGCGTGAAAGAAGCAAGTTGGTACACCTGACGTAGGACCCTTCCCCATTTCTGCGCACCATTACTAGATAAATGATACCAAACAATGTCTGATTAACAAAATTTGAGTGCAACTTGCCAACAATGTTTCAAACAGAGTCAATTTTGTATAAATATATTTACTTGAAAACCTAAATGCAAATATTCTCAAATTGATCAAACTTGTATTGTTAGACTTAGACTTTTACATTGCATTGCGAATAAAGTACGTGAGTTTTACTAATTCTTATATGGTGTCGCACCGGTTACGTGAATTGGCGTAACAAGCGCAGCCACCCCCTGGCAGCCGCTGCTACCTGCTGCTGCTGTAGCTGTCTGCAGAGTTGCGTGTTGAGTAACGCAGGGGAGATTAGGAACTGCGTCGTCGTCGCCGCGGAATAACTGCGCCTCCTCCGGAGGAACTTTAACTCGTCCTTGGCCGCGTTGCGAGGTCGGGAGGGAGGTCAAGGACGGCGCCTGTCAAGGGGCGGAGGAGGAGCACCGATGACGTCACGACGCTTCACGGACTGGAAGACTTCACCTACAAACGCTGCTGGAAGCTGTTCTCCTTTATATGCCAGCCAGAACATTGAGATTTTTGGTTCATTACTTTTATATTTGATGTAATGTAACTGCCACCGGGCCATTTGAACTTTAATTTAATACAATTCGAAGATGGCAGCAGCCTACATGTCGTTTATATCTGCATGTTCTGCGATCAAAGTTAATTTATTAGTGCCACGGCTTGTCATATGTAAAATCATTTCTCTCCACCTCACTCTGCTTATGACTACTCTTATTAATAAGTATAAATCTCTCGTTCGTCCAGTTCTTAGAATACGGTTGTATTTGTTGGGATCCGTTCCGTTAAATATCAGGTCGAGGCACTGGAAAGGGTACAGTGGGAAAGGGGGGGGGGTGGACCTGGTCACGGATATGTTAGAAAAACGACTGCAAAATTTACGTCTCGGGGCTCTTTTTTAAGCGTACGCAGGAGGAACTTTGCGTCAAAATTTATAGAAGTAAATTATTACAGTAGAGGATGATCATAATTGGGCAGAACAGAGCAGCTTTAAAAATGACGCTGGGAAACATTCATTTTTAAAGAGGAGTATAAGGGTTTGGAACTATTTACCTGTCGAAGTTTTTGAAGCATTTCCTCCCAATAGCAACGTTTTTCAGGGAAGAATTAGGAAGTGGAAGTGTAGTGCGACGAAATAACATCCGAACAACGGGTACTTTTTATATATATTTTTTTAAGATGTAATTTATATTATTATTATTACTTGTAAGTATTGACATTTTTTATTTTAAGGTTATTTTTTTGTAACTGCCGCCGAGTGTAACTCAATTGCAGTATCAATAAATGAATTCATTCAACAAGTGTCCTGTCAAAGGAAATTATCGTACAATTGTGGAAAGAAAACTTCCTTTATAACGGAGGAGGTCGCTGGCCGAACGAGGTTGGCGGCCACGCCCAGGACCTACTCAGTTACGTGAGCGTCGGGACTTTGCGCGGCCGCCCACGCTGCACAGTCGTGGTCGCAGATTATATCTGGTTACGTCACGGGGTTAGGTAAATAACAACAAATGCGTGAACGGTGACAGCGAGTGTAATAGACAGACAGAGAATAAGTTAGGTAATACTGCTGGGGCCAGTTTTCGTCACTGGCGGGGTCGGAGGCGGCCGGCGTCGTCGTAGAGGCGCTCTGCGGGCGGCAAGACGCCCACGCAGTAGCGGTCGAGGGCGGCGGCGGCGACGTCCGAGTGGCCGAAGCCCTGGAAGGCGCGCGTGGCGTCGCGGCCCGCGTGCTCCAGCAGGACCTCGGCGCCGCCGGGATGCAGCGCCAGCAGCGGCGTCACGTCGAAGACGCGGTCCAGCACCACCACCCAGCAGTCGTCGCAGCGGTCGTGCCACGCCACCTCCGCCAGCGCCACCTCCGGGGGCGTCAGGCGCAGCGCCGTCACGGCCGCCAGGCGCAGGGCGTCGCCCGCCAGCGACAGCAGACCCGACGTCGTCGTCGTCGTCTGTGGACGGCAACCGTTTTCACCTATTTCATCATCGTCAAACCACCTCACCTCAACCTTACTATTAATAAGCGTCACGTTACACGAGGAATAACTTCCCTTCAAATTAGTGACAGACGTAACTTATGTAATGGTTGGTTTAACCAGTTTTTCACGGTGATGATGATGTAACGTTAAAAACTTTCACAAATATCTATCTAAAATACCTGCAGCATATTAAAAACTGCTCCGAGTTTCATTGCCAAAATTCCATAAAATTCATGAGCTGATTCAGACCACTTTTGGTACCATCCAAAGGAACAACGTTTCGGTACGTACCTGAACTTTCCTCAGGTTGCTTTTCCCCAATTGTCAGCACAAGTTGACACTATCGGCTACAGCATTAAATGTTTACAATTTCTTTCGAGTCCTTCCGAGGCTCCTGTACAAATGAAACTCTTGCGTCAGGACAACTTAAAAATACTGTGAACATTTTGATAGTTCAAACTTGTGCTGACAACTGCGATAAACGTACTGAGGAAGGTCCTGAAACGCTGTTCTTTTCGATGGTAGTCTGAATGAGGCGTTCATGATTGTAGATACGAGTGTACTTACCGCTGAGGCGCGACGTTCGTTGCTGACGGAAGCCATCATGGTGTGAGGGGCGAGGGCCTCGGGCGAAACCCTACAGGCTCTTAGCTGAGGCTTCTCCCGGGTGAAGCCGCTGCAGCAGCGGTGAGGGTGGGGGGCTTGAGGGGGGGCGGTAAAAGAGAAGTGACGTTTCTCACAGTCGAGACGAGACGAGGAAGATGCGGCTGACCTTCGCAACTGCCAGCGGAGACTGAACTGAGGACGGAAGGTCGCGCTCTGCCTTAAGTAGGCGCGCTCTGATTGGCCGACGCCACGTCGCAGGCCCCGCCCCCTCACCCTCACTTTGGCCTTGTGCGAAACGTCTTAATTCCCTTCTCAATTTTCAAGTTATCGTCGGTTCCTTCCCTGGTTTCGAGTTTCCTGCACGGAGTCTCGCAGGTTGTCCGCCTCACACAAAGAGCTCTTATGTAACGGCGAGCGATGTCATCAGCCGCCGCACATCAGTAAACAGGCAAATATTTTGATGTCAAGCGAGGAGAGGAGAGGAGCAGAGCAGATGTGGGTCAGCGTGTGGATGACGCAAGATGGCGGCGGACTTACAGGTGCACGTGGCAACGCAGCGGCGCAACCTGTCCCATCCTCTGGGGTCAAGTCCCTCGCCAGCCACTTCCATGGCCCAGCACCACAGGCAATATCAGAACTGCCAATTATTATCCTATTGTCTGATTAATTAATCTTTGATGTAATTGCAAAAGAAGATTACCAACTACTTATGGGAATCAAAACTATTAACAATATCTTCATGTTTATCAAACAAAGTATGGGCAAAACCTTCTAAATTACAGACATAAATCTTTTTCGATGGCGTTCTAAATGTTGTAGATATGCCATCATAATACTCTAAAGCAGTGAAACTGTTTGTAGTAGATTTTAGTAATTACCTCAAAGATTAATTTATGAGACAATAGGATAATAATTGGCAGTTCTGATATTGAGTAATGTTGTTGTGGTATTCAGTGCTAAGACTGGTCTTGGCGCTTCCTTGAGCAAGCCTTTTCATTTCCCCATAACTAGCACATCCCACATCATCCTTAATCTGCTTAGCCTCCCTCTTCTGTTCCTACCCCACAAACTTCCCTCTAATGCCTATTTTACAAGACCCTCGTGTCTTAAAACGTGGCCTTCTCTTGGTCATATTTTTCGCTCTTCCCCTATTCTGTTTAGAACTTTCTCGTTAGTGATTCTATCCGCCCATCTCATTCTCCTATAGCACCACATTTCGAAGGCTTCTATTCTTTTCGTTTCCGCAACTCCTATCGTCCACGCTTCGCACTAATGTATTGACACGCTCCATAAGAACATTTTCAGCATAGTAATAATATTAAAGTGATACTAGTAATATATATTTGTAGTTTTTACAACTGTTTGTCTCTGTCACGTATATGTAACGACCATTAACATTAAGGCGGGGGGGAGGGGGGTAAGATGACATCAGCGTAACTTACATACTTGTTGCTATCTTTAGGCTGAAACATTCCTCTGGACGTCAGTCCACAGGGCAACAAACGTTGTTATAAATCTCACCAATTTACTGGCCAAAAGTTGCATATTTATTACAAATTTAAATTATCATTAAACAAAACATTTCCCCCCAGAGTTCATGGACTTGTTCAGTTGTATCTAGAAATAAATTATGACATAGACAAGAGTTCACTAACAAATATATAAACATGGCTACTTACATAATTGACATGTGTAAGCAGGTTGAAGTGTCAAAGTGAATCGTGTGTATCCCTTTTTACGTTTGATCTAATTCTAAGTATTTCCTAAGAGTTACCTTCACATTACTCCAATCAATCCTGTGATTATTCAAGTTAATATATTTTATTTCTAAATTTGCAAGTTGTTAAGTAACGCTGATATGAAGAGTAAGCTTTGTCCGACCAATGTAACAGGTTCTACACTACATACACATTATTTCATAAACAACACATCTTTAGAATCTCTTGACTTGATTAATTGAAGTAGTGTAAATGTGGTAGCCTAAAAACTAAATCCATTTATACATTTGGTATTCAGCTCTTGCCCATGTCATTCTTTTACTAATTTCTAGCTCGGACTGAAGACGCCCCTAAATTTTTGTTTTATATAAGACGTTTTGACCGTCTTCAATACTAAGGACAAATTATATTGTCTGTCTGTTGATAATTCCACATTTGCGATGAATTTGTGACTATTGGTAGTGCTGCAGCAAGAATGTGCTTGGAGACGCAAGTGACAGCAAGGATTTTCCTTTTCCGACGACGCAGTAGGCGCACCAGCGACCAACAAAACCTTTTTTACAAATAAAAAATCAAACCGATATTAATGTTTATTTTAAATCTCTACGTTTCGTCCGGATTTTGGGCTTACTCAAATAAATTTTGAATGGATATACCTACACAGATATGCTGACAATTTTCCGTAAACCAGGACGAAACGTTTTGTTTCAGAGATTTAAAATAAATAAAAATCGTTTGGTAACTTATTGGATTTATAATCTCTTTTATGATTTATTTATTATGTTCAATGTAGCCATTTCAAGGCTCAGAGTTATGCAGCATAGTTTGTAGCGCTTTTATAGCATTCTCATGGAAAGTTGAGTCAGCAAGTTAAACCGAAGCAATGTTTTGATTAATTAATTTTGACTGTGGAATCGTTGTATAAAGGACATTTGGTTTTCCTTGACCTGCACAATTTTCCTCGTGGCACTTGCCACTGTTTTTTTTCTTCCACGTAAATGTATTGTGCAACAGAAATGAAGTGTCGTTAAGGGGAACTGGAAGCTTACGGTGAGGTGACGTCACCAGGCAGCACCCTCAAGATCAAGTGCAACATGGCGGAGGCGTTACGTCAGTCAAGGGCAAACAGTCTGTCAACCTGAATGTCCCTGGACGCGTACTCCACCTCTTCCTTTACTATCAGCCTACTAACACTTATGGTCTGTAATGTTCCAATTGCTACAGGACAACCCTTACATTTCATAGACATTAACTTGACCGAAATCCAATCGCCTCATAGTGAAATGTTTCTTCTCCTTTATTACAAGACATTCTCGAAGAACAACAAACATCCATCAGTTAGAGTAGTGACGCACGGTGACCACTAACATTGCAAGTCTTGCTACATTGGGCAAACTAAAAGGTCACAGCTCCACAGCTGCCAAAATACGTCCATTTTTCACAATAATTAAATGGAATAAATTAACTAATAAATTAAAGAGAATTTTTTTGTTGTTAAAATAAACAGACGTTTTGTCGCCATGTTCGACACACTTTTCTTTTGTTACTATAAAAATCGAACGTCTGTAATTTTATCTTTCATTTATGCTAAAAATGTTCGTATGAAGCGTGGCGTTATATGGGTGCATACTGTAGGAGTTGCACAAAGGGAAGAGAATAGAAGCCTTTGCAATGTGGTGCGAGTAAAATGGGTGGATACAATCACTAACGAGGAAGTTCTAAACAGAAGTGTGTGCGGGTAAGATCAGAAGGTGGCAAATAAAGGAATACGCTAAGCAGATTAGGGATGATGCGGCAGTTATGCTGAAATGAAAAGGCTTGCGCAGGATAGTCTTAGGATTGAATGCCACAACATTTCAATATTCCCATGAAATGCTTCAACACTGACATGGAGGCTGACGCCATCGTGTAAAACTGGTCACCCACCACCTGACGAAGCTGCGGGGCCACCGGAAACCTTTATTTATCCTGTCTATTTTAATAATAAGCATGTTGATCGCTCATGCCTTGGATGGTACCTGGACCGATTCTTAGATTCGCGTTTATTCCGAGCGTAAAGTGCCTTTATTACAATTGCAATCGCCCCTTCAAAATAAACTTGGAATCGTCCTAAAACATCAAGTTTATTAGGAAGTGAATAAATAAAAGCGGTTGCATAAAGGCCGTAAACTTGTGTAACTTCCACAGACCCCGTGAATACGATGCTAGTGACGTCGTCGTAGTATATATTATGAATGTGTCACTTGAATATTATCAGTGCGGGTTTTATCTGCAAGGTTGGCAGCGCAATGACGTCAGCAGTGGCGAGCCTACGGACATTGCGCGATGGCCTCAACACAAATGCCAGTTCCTCTACTCACGAAACATTCCAACAGTAATGTCAATTTGTCACCCTCTTACCATTTAAATAAAACGTAGTTCGACTGAATCGATCAACCAGTTTACCAATTTTAGTAATTTAAATTCTCTCCAAAATTCTGTTTCACCTAATTTTGCCTACCATACACGCAGTTTGCGTGCCTTCTCAGAACCAGAATTATGGAACGCTTTCGACAAAACATGTCCACCTTGCATAATCTCGAAACATATTATTCTAGTTTTAAAATTGTCTAAACTTGTAAGGGATTAGTTTTCTCAGATCAAGGCCCTGGAAGTTGTTGAACAAGTCCCATTTTTTTAAATGTAAAATTAATTATGGTTAATTATGCAAGTAACTACGTCGTACTAAATTTGTTTCCAAGTAGATCGTTTTTCCATGTATTGAAACTCTCAGCGATCTCTACGCGTAGCTTGGTACTTTTCCCAACGCAATATTGTGCAGTGAAAATGAAAACATTATAACGATATTGCAGATGAAAGTGCCGACCTTGGCCTTATCAGATGGACGACGTGAGATGGCACGCAAACACTCGTGGACGCGTCCCTTATCTGCGTGCAGTCGAGGTCCAGTCGTCGCCATGGAGGACTCTGGCCAAGGCATCGCTCTGCCCGAAGAACGGTGAGTCACGGGCTCGCTCAGCTTCAACATTCATCATCTTACTATCCATATCATTATTACTACTACATTAACCTGCAGTGGGTGACCACAGACGTAGAATGTCGTATTTAAAATACCTCAGGCTGTCATCTTCGCTAAATTTGCTCCTGACCGGAACTGAACGTAAACTTTCCCAGCGAATTTGTAGACTGTAAAGTCACTTCGATCTAGCTGCCTAAACCTGTTCTGCAACGGTAGAACATTTATTCGTTCATTGGCAATTATCAAGCGTGCACAAATGTCGAAATTGTGGCCGAGGGTGGTACGGGAACAAATTTGTTTTACTGATTAATTGTTGAATCTGTATTAAGTATAGATACAGTAACGACCTACAAAATGAATTAAAAAGTTCATTTCCAAAACTGGTAGTGTCCTCAAACCGAGTCACCAGACTTCACGTTGCCGGCTGCATGATCCGTACAGTGTTCCTGCCTATGATGGACACTATTCCGTCGTCCTGAAGGTCCTTCAGGGCATCGTCGTACATGTCACGGGTCACCATCTGCGAACAAAAATTTGCGTCACTTTGCAAGGAGACCCGGGCTACGGTAGCTTCAAATGGGTGACTGTCGGCATTCTGATGTAAAAAGACTATAAACGGACTAGAAAATTCAGGAACCGACAGATTTGGTTATTCTGATATTCAATATTTCTTATCTTACATTTGGTGCATGTTTTACCCAACTTACATACATGTGATTACTGATTAACTCTCCTAAATCTGTAGAGCAGTTTGTCATAAAAACATTTTTAACATGTTGCTATAGTTATAAAGATATATGACCAGAATGGAGGATTTAAGACACACATACCGGGACTACTTTTGAAATACTTATGATGCTTCATAACCAAAGTAGGGGTGTCTGTAGAATCTCACCAGTTCAGTTGAGTCCTTGAACTCCATGAAGAGCTTCTGGTAGTTGACACTCGCAGCCTTTCCCTTGGAAGCAATTAATTTCCCAAGTGACTGTGCCAGTTCTAAACGCCTCTTGCGCCCCGCGCTGCTGAGCCCAGTGGTCAGGATACCCACATCTATCTTACCCGACAGAGGGTCGGTGGCCGACTGCTTCAGTGCCTCGCGGTGCAATCTGTGGGTGAGGGTGAGAAACAGCCATCTCAATATCTACCGTCTGAACTTAAGATGTGTTAGTAATTGAAGCCTTATAAACAGGACAAACCATACAAACAATTTCTGAACTTCAAGAGAGAAAATAAAATAATACAATTAATATCAGGAGAGTTGGATTAATGAAAATATTTTCAGGTAATGAAATTGAGGTCAGTATTTCAAAAAATTGCAATGTGAGAACATCATCAGTCAATACATTTATATTACTATCATATACACTCTTTATGATTCATATCAAACTTGTCCTTTATTGAAGGTGTTATTCAATAATTCAATTGAATCAAATGTTAAATAAATTTAATTTCCAGATGCTAACAGTTTGTGCCAGAGTACTTAAGGGAAATTCTGTTTGCACATGATTTACATACAAACTTAACATAATAAAAATATAAGAATAAGTGACCACAACCCTGTGTACCAACTGTTGTACCTGTAGGCCTCCTCGACGTCTAGCACCTCCACCACCTGGGAGAAGCGCACCTTGGCGTGGGCTTCAGACAACCGTATAAGTGACTCCAACTGGCGAGGATAGGCAGAGATCTGGCCGTGGCCGCTGCCGACTTTACGCATGTCCACGTAGGCCTGGATCAGCCTCTGTGATGCCAGCTCGCTCAGTTTCGGCTGCACGTGTTCCTTTGCGTATACCAAATAGTCACGTAGAACTGCCATGTCCTACCAAAGAGCACCACAAAACTTATTCATGTGAAGCTGTATCAAGAAATAATCAGACATTTACTTTGTCGTGAAATTACTTACAAAAATGTACACTGAAAATAATTACTGCAGAACTTACATAAATACAGTCGGGTTTCTAGAAGAACCCCAAGTTAAAACTCACCATGTGCTCATCCTGATCATCTAAACCGTCCCGGTAGTACAGGGACACGAGGTGACGGGCCAGCCTTAGATCAAACAGCTCATTCTGAGGGTCCAGCATCAAAAAAATCAAGTCAAATCTACAAAAAGAATGCGATATTCACACCTTTCTCAGAGTCCTAGGACAAATTAAAATAGGACAGAAGGAAACCTGGTGACAGCAAAAATGAACAAGGTTAATGAAGACTTACCTTGACAGCAGTGTGTGTGGCAGCTGAATATTCTCTATGATGGTCTTGTTCTTGTTCCACTGTGACTCGCTGGGATTGGCAGCAGCCAGGATGGAGGTGCGGGCATTGAGCTGGCAGATGATGCCAGCCTTGGCAATGCTCAAAGTCTGCTGCTCCATAACCTGCGAGTGGAACAGAAAAACTACAAAAGAGCAGGGGGTTGTGTTTGTATGAAACTTATGTAAATAGCTGTTCCCTTATGTAATATATACGACTTGTTTCTCTTTGTGCAATAATATTCCAATGCATCAATTTCATATATGATAAGATGTTGGTCAAGTACAGAATTAAAGGTTCACAAGTAACGTAACTCGATGAAGGAAAACTTTAAAATTCAGGGTCACTTATTCACAGATTTCACTTGTATTTGCAAAATTATCTGTTTCAAAATATGTGACACTTTACGATTGTTACCATTTGGGACATATATAAAGGATCACATTTTGACGTAAAATTGTATTTGGTGTTATATCTACTCCACCTCCCAAACTTCCAGTTAGGAGAACTGAACTCTTGAAATTACCTCATGGAGAACACTGCGAGTGGAGTCGTTCATCTTGTCGAACTCGTCGATACAGCAGACACCGTTGTCAGCCAGCACAAGTGCTCCAGTCTGCAGGACTAACTGCTTGGTCTCAGGGTCCTTGGTCACATAGGCCGTGAGTCCAACTGCCGAGGAGCCCTTGCCAGAGGTGTACTGGCTGCGTGGCAGTAAGTTGTACACGTACTGCAGTAACTGGGACTTGCTTGTGCCTGGATCTCCACACAGCAGGATGTTTATGTCCGACCTGAAGACAAAAGAAACTTCCTCATATCTGTCTCAATAAAATTCCACATTATGAACTTTTGTGCCCAATATACAGATTTTGTGTACAAGATTGTGGCTTGAATACTAAATGGACAGATTGATTGAATCTGTGATTTGTTCAGAATACAAGAAACAATAAAATCAGAGTTGTCGCCTACAGACCAACCTGAAGTTCCCTCTGCCAGATGCTATGAAAGTCTTCTTTGTGCCCCCAAATAGTTGCAACAAAATACCCTTCTTGATATCTTCATTCTCGTAGATGGAAGGAGCTATGGCCCTTGCCAGTCGCTCGTAGATGTCGTCCTTTTTGGAGAGGGCATGCAACAGCTCTATCCTTTCTGGCGGAAATCGGTGGTCCTTCCTACAAGAAGAAAAATTTATTATTGTGTGATAATGTATCTGCAAAAATAATGTTGATGGGCAATTCATGAGCAAACCACATTACCGTGCATAAACTTACCCATCCTCCTGCTCATAGAGACGCTTGCTGTCAATTTTCCGGTAGTGCACCACATCAATGTGGGTTTTGTAGACTGCTCGGACATTACTTATACGTGGGTTCACTTGGATTGGTATAGCTCGGTAGATGCCAGTCACAGTAACACGATCACCAGCGTGTACCGTATCTACGAGGTCATTGTGGGCGAACAGAAGAACTGTGTGTGGGGTCTGGCCGGCTGGCATGTCATCTACAAGGGGAACACAGTAAAGGCCAAGGTCAAAGAACGAAATTACATAGCAGAAAAGGGACAGATAAATAAAAAATAATTGATATGAATATGGAATGAGAGAAGACCAAGCTAAAAAACTGAATCCTAAGAGGTACTGAAAATTACTACACATTGAATACAGGTAAAAAAAAACCTGTATTAAAAATCTTGGCTGATATAATTAATTCTGTAAAGAAAACTGTATGTTCCTTTTACAGATAATTTATTTGTCAACTCCATATAGAGATGTTCGTTTCTGTAAGAAATCACTACCCCACCTGGAGACTCTTGGAGCTTGACCATCTGCTTGTCAGTGAACTGCGAACGGTTGTGGACGAGTGAAAAGCAGTGGTTGGTGTTGCAGTTGGAGCAGACTGTGGGCTCCGCAATCCGCCCACGGTCAATCTCCACCGCCGTTGTGAAAGAGCAAACCAGGCACTTGAAAAAGGCTTCCCGCATGTCTGGTACAATGTTGGAAGTGCGGGTCACCATCCCACCGATTGTGATGAGCTGGTCTATGTCTAAACGGGACACTTCATCAGTTTATTCCATACATTTTGGAACAAGGTTCAATAATTAATTAAAAAGAAATCTGCAGATATACAAATTATTGACAAACAAATTAAGTAGGAAAGACATTTAAAGTATTCCTACACTAAGAATCACCCTATTTTCTAAATTAAGAACGGAAATTTACTAGTTTGATACCATCAAATCTTTACTTAAACCAAGCCCCTCCACAATAACTTGCAATACTGCCCCACTGTTATATCTATCTCCCTTTACTGACCTGTGACGTCACAGTAGTTCCAGCAAAATTCATTGTGCAACTTCAAAAATTTACCTAATTCTGACACCCATCCTATATTTCAGGTAAGCCAATAAATTTTCTCACCTAACCGTCCATATGAATTATTTTTACATATCACATTATTAACTTGCACACTGGAGTTCTGATATAAAGAACTTTTTTGGTATTTTCCTTTTGAATGAAGACAGTGACATTATTGAACCACCATGACATCACAGAACAGTAAAGAGAGACAGATAAAAAAGTGGGGCGGAGCTTGTGGAGGGACTTGGTTTAAGTGGGTTTACAACTGTATCTAAGTTAATTTAACTTAGCCCCTCTTTTTACAAAGTAATATATGCTACCAGGAGCATAAAAGGCAATAACACAAAACATCTCACGTTCTAATCTCCTCACAATAAATGCTCCAAAGCTTACAAATTCAGTTATTTTCTATTCATCACAACTACCCTTTTCACTGTTCTCTCCAAGTCAAAGTCACTAACAGCGTCTGGCACTTCATCATATACAAGATAACGATAGTCGAGTGAATGACTCACCTTCAGGGTTGAGGCCACGCATGTTTCTCGTCTTTTTGGCATTGAAGGGCCTCACCTGGATCTGGTGATCCAGTATGGCGGCTGGATGCTTGTCGAAGAACATCTCATTGATAGCCATGTCGAAGGTCGGGATAACCTCCTGAGGGTAGGACACCAGCTGCAGGTACAGCTCAGAGTCGAAGGCCTCCAAGTGGGCACAGTTCAGATTCAGGAAAGGCTCCTCCACAGCGTGTATCTGTGAGGTACAAATTAAATTCCACACACCCAGTTAATAATTATACAAACATTAAAAACAATGTACAATGAACTTTACCAGAATATATTAGAAGCCTATTTACAACCAACTATGATAAATCTGACCACACCTCATCAAGCTTCTGTAGGTAGAGAGGTTCATTAACATCCATGCCCTCCATCCTCTCGTCCATCTCAGCGTCGGGGTCCAGGAAGGTCTTGATGAACCGTTTGAACTTCTCTTTGCATTGGTTGACCACGACATTTGTGCCCCAGATGACAAGCTGTGGCAGCTCTGGTTCTGTGGCTGCAAGCTGCTGTCTGTCTTCCTGGATCTGTATTTAATGCATCAAAATGAAGCAGCATATTAAGAGTAATGTCTTGCCCCACCTCCCTGTTAAAAGTCACCTAAAAAATTGAACATTTTTCTCTGGCTCAGATACATTATTACTGCCAGATGTAACATCTACCTCTTTTTGAAATATATTTATATTATCTCAGACTACTCTCCATTTACCAGAATATTAGGTTCTCTGAATCAGGTACCACAATGGGAAACCCCTAAATCCTAAATCGCAATAGTTATTCCAATCTTTGTCATATTTTAAAAGGCACGGAGAGCATATAAGTTTATAAATTTCCATATTCTCCAATATTAATGTATTTTGACAAGTCACAATTTCTGTTAAACGCCATAGTTTCCGATAAGACTACATAATCTGATCACAGAGAAAAAAACAACTTTTGTACTGTGTAAACTCACGGGGCTTGAGACGTTAACTTGCCGGATCCTCTTGTCGGTGCGAATATCCGGTCTCAGGCGGATGGGGGTGCCACGGATTCCAGACCGTGGGTTCCTGAAGGAGGAACAGGAGCTTGGTGTCCCATAATTTAGTGGGGAACTCAGGTCAATCTCATTCATTCCGATGGCTGTAAAGCAGATTTTCAAAAATTCATATTTGCTAGTTTGGTACCATCATCTTGTCCCTCTCCGTCGCTCCTCCCACTTTCCCTGATCTACTTGAGAACAGGCTTGTATTATTTGCAAAAAAGAAGGGTATATAATATTTGTCGACATGTGTAGATGGAATGAGCTTTTTCGGTGTAATACACAGGGTGACTGTGGGTGGAATGAGCTTTTTCAAATTAATTCATTTGAGCAATTGTGTGACATCACGGAACAGTAGAGGGACTATAGGCGGTGCTTGTAGATGGACTTTGTGGGAGTGGGGGGGTATGACGGTACCAGTGTGATTGTTAGCCAATGTTATTTATTTTCTCACCCAACTTTGTCTGTTTTGGCTGCATTCATATTTAATTACATAACTTATGAAAACTGACCAAATTTCAGTAATTGGAAACTATACTGTTACTTGAACTTTAAATGTATAAAAAGTGATATAGATTGAGAAACATGTCAAATCTGTAGAATTTTATACTTTTACCCCTAACTTACTGAATATTAAATTACTTTATTAAAATTATAAAGAAATGCAATTTGGCAACATTAACAAATTATGTAATATATTTTTATAGATCCTATATTGAATTATGTTCTTCACTTAAATCAGTGGTCTTTCTTACTGAAACCATTATCGTATCTTGGATTATCTGCATACCTCCATATGGACTCGTGGGATTTAAGCTAATGACTGGTGATGAGGGAGGCAGTGTCATCTGGTCTGAGGACTCTGAGACGATGCTGGGCTCTCCGGTCCTGCGGCTTCGTCCTGGGGTGGTGACGAGAGTTGAAACAGACTGTTTGGAAGGAGTGTCCTGCAACACCCTCTTCCTTGTGGAGCGTGGTGTTCGCTGCCCCTGGCGGGCTGTGTCAGTCCTGGGAGGGGTCGAAGGCGGTTCCTGCGTTGGCATTGAGGGACTTTCCGACTGGCCCCGTGCCGCTCTTCTTGGTGTATCCCGAAGGGGTGTAGTAGATGGTACCTCCTCCTCCGGTACAGGCTGCAGCCTTCTGGGGGTTCCACGTCTTGGAGTTCCCCGAGTAACCGTTGGGGTTCCATTTTTACTAGCAGGTGTTTTGGGTTCATCTGTATCAGAATGGCGAGCGCCCTTCCGTGGTGTCGTTCTCCTGGACGGAGTAGTCGGGGGCGGTTGTTCATCAGGGCCTGCAAGTCTTCTACGACGTGAAGGGGTCCCACCATCCTGGGTTGGTGACCCTGGCTCCTTCACTGGGGTTGGCATGTTCAATGATCAGGTGTCTAGTCTGGAAAAATGCTGGTATAAACCACTATGTGACATAAAAACCCTCATCATAACAAGAAGTGATCCCAATTAATTTATAAACAAATAAAAGATTATTCCATTTTTAACACCCAACTGATTATTGGCTTGTCTTAAGAAAGGGAAACTTTTTTTTTTCACCCACATATTAGCATAATATACGTCACCATTAAATAAGTACATCTGTTAAAATGAAAAAATAATCTACTTCAATACTGAATACAGTTGAAAAATCCATTTAGGTTTACGAAGTATTTATGCTAGCAGAAACTAATATGATGGCAGAGATTTTCTTCTCTTTCATGTTGATTCCTTCTCAAGCAAACAATTTTCGCCAACCTGTTATTTCATTCTTACATTTCTATCACCATATTTCATAGGTATCAATCAGACAATGGAAAAAATTATATTCATATACTTGTGGTTCTAAGAAAAGTTAAATCTGCGTAGATTAAATCTTCAATTTGTAATGGTTTAATCAAACGCTTAAGTGAATAATGCGTTATTAATATGATCATTATAAATTAAAAATTTGGTTATTTTTACGATAAATAAAAAGGAAAAACCGACGATTGTTGAAACCATTTCGGATGCCTTCGGAAAACGGCGAAGACCAAGTTGTCAGTGGAAGAATAAAAACTGATACCTTCTGTGTGTCCTGGACAATACGAGACCGAGCTGATTTACTGGATCACGAGCAGCGTTCGACTTGTATCACCAATCACCTTCTGGATCAAAATAACCAACCGAAAATCGTACCTGAATGATCGCAAGTAAAGCACAATTGCTTTATGCACACTTGAAAGACACTCCAACTGAAAAGCGCGGGTAAATATGACCAAGGCACTTACATTTCGCGGTAACGTAAGAGACTCCAGTATCCCTCGTGACGTAAGGAACTAACATGTCGGCTGAGTGATGGGTTGGGGAGGAACTGAATGTTCTCTTGTTTGTCGTCCGTGTGGCAAATCCTGACCAGCATAATTACTCTACTTTGTTCCTCCGTCTCTCATCGTGAGAGAGATTCCCGACGATCCGAACTCTTTGCCTTTAATTAACAAAAGAGCGCATAGCTTTTATTTTTTGCGTGGTGTTTGGGTGTAGAAGAAATGCGGCGGCGACTACGCAGCGGCCGTGACGCGCTTGTGTAATGTTTGCTCGGCCGCTGATTACGACGAAAATCGAAGGACAGCTCGCCAGCACGTTTCCCATGAAATTCCCCGTTTGTTATGAAACGTCTCTGTGATTTCCTGTCCACGGACGATGGCAGATGATACGGAATCCAGGTACCTGGTCCTCTTCAATTTTCTTCTTTTTCCCTTACATGGCACGGCATGAAAAAGTGCACGTCACGTTTAATAATTGCTTGAGTCTGCCGTGTAACATGGACAGGTTCGTGTCTTATTTAAAATCTGTATTCGCTTCGATTTCTGTCACCTTCTGAAACTTGGTTCACTTGAGTGTTTTTCTTCATTGTACTTCGATTATACAGAAATGACAATTTTTTTATTTTTACTCAATTTAAACACTAAAGCCAGGTTGCATTACATTTCATACTTTGAGAAACAATATCCCTACTACATCTACCTTATATTAAAATTACTTGAATGTGGATGTATGTTGTATGAAATTTAAAATTTTGACAAAGGAAGTGGACAAAAAATTAATAATACTTGACTGCTTCTATCCTGTGATACCTGAGGCTTTTAAGTCTTAACTATTCTTCTGTGATATCTGTTTTACTTGATTGACTCAATAGCCTTGAAAATAATGACATTCCTTTATATCTCACAGTTTTTTTGACATCTCTTAAGAATAATACTTGAAAAGCCGTCCTCACACCCTGCACAGTTTACAGTTTTAATTACAGCCCATCAATTAAGTGCAAATGCCATAACTATTTTTTACCCTCTTCTATAAATGTCATCGAACTTTGTAGTCTGGATATATATTCTGTCCCTCCATTTTTGTATGTCTCATAACTGTTTTTCCTCACTGTCTCAGTTCAGAACTTGTATCCTTCCTAGAGTTTGAATTAAATTGTAAAGATGTTCACAGTTTTAAGAGAGAGCTTGTTTTAAATTTGAACATTTAATCTCAAGAAGACAGTTTTGTTCTGTGCTTGTAAATTTATTTAGAAGAAAGAATGGAAAAATGCCGATGGACCAGGGACTCAAACCCCTGACCTCCCGCATTCAAATCCCTGGTCCGATTGAGATTTTTCCATTATTGTCTTTCTTATAAATGAGTTGTAAACTATTAATGAGCTTTAATTTAAGAATTCCACTTCCTTTCATATAACCTTATTGATAATTTTCTGATTTTTAGTTTTTATTGATATTTGCTGTTGCAGCTGGTTTGGAAGCTGGGTGCAGTGGTCACCTTGTTCCACTGGCATGCTACGGGCTGCAGAGAAGAAGATTTTGGGATGTAAGTCATATTTCCTCTTGACATTTTTGTGTTTCTGTTGTTAGGTTATTGTTTGGAAAGTCTATAGTAAACTTTCTAATTCTTCACTTCATTATATCAATAATTGAGATAAAAAATTGTTCAGTAGATTTTTAGTGTGATTGTATCTGAAAAGTGAAAAATTAAGCAGCAGCTTTACACATTACACTGGTAGTTTCATTTCATCCATGACATTCACATTTAACATTTAATTGAAAATGTTTCCTTTGTCCAATTGCTCTTTTCCTTACTCGTTATATTTCCATGTGCAGGTTTGAAGACTTCTTACAGGGGCTGGTATGTGGACATTGGATCAGTCGTGGGCTCGGCAGACAAGATATGGACCATCTCCCTGAATGAAGAATCAACTAAAACCCCCCTGGTCCTCCTCCATGGTTTGGGAGCAGGAGTTGCCCTCTGGTGCCTCAACTTGGACACCCTGGCGAGCAAACGGCCTGTCTATGCCATCGACGTCCTGGGTAAACTAAAACTCTTTTAATGTCACAGTTGTACAAGTAGGCAGAATCTATAGGGGCCAATATTAGCTTCATTTTTGGAAAAAATTGTCTCATTAATATATATATATATATATATATATATATATATATATATATATATATATATATCTATATATATATATATTATTCTGAATATGAATTTTGTTGACGATGAAAATTTCGTGACAATTTATTTGCTATTATTACTTTGTCTGTGATGTGCAAATAAATAAAGGTGAAGGGAATCTGTGAAATAAAATTGTGTAGCATAGAATAAAGATTAAATATGAAGTGAGAAAAAGTTACAGGTCGAATGAAGGCATCGAGAACCGACGAGATGAATCGTGCAGAAATTAAATAAAGCTACAGTAAAAAGGACTAGACTGCAAAGACATTTGATTACATTACAATTAAATTATGATTTCCAGTTTTGGGACTGTAGTGATAAGGTCTATTTTCAAAATAAGGTGCATTGCAAATGTGAAAAATTATACATAAGCATGTACTTTGGTATTGGTATTGATAAAGGTCTCACAATATCAATGTATTAAACCGATTATTCACTGCCACAGGATTTGGGCGTAGTTCACGGCCAGGTTTCAGCAACGATGCTGCCGTTGCAGAGCAACAGCTTGTTCGATCGGTGGAGGAATGGCGCCGTGAGATGCAATTGGAGCGTATGGTGTTACTGGGACACAGCATGGGGGGCTTCATCGCAACATCATATGCCCTCTCGTACCCTTCCAGGTATGTGGCAACGTGGTGACAAATTGTTTCTCTGACTGCTTCTGAAAATAATTAAACACCTTAGTGTGTGTCTCAATATCCTAAGTTAACTGAAAGATAACAATACAGGAAGAACAGAAATTATAATGAGGATCCCATGCTTAACTAGAATTGGGGTTTTGGTTGTGAAATCTTGATAAATAGTGTCAGTAATGTAAATTGATACACTTCATCAAATCGTTTCAATGGTCAGTGACAGTTATCGCAGAAAAGAATATGGCTCAGTTTTACAAAAATTGGTACATTTCTAAGCTTCATACTATGAGGAAAACTAAGTTATGAATGTGTGTTAACAAAATTAATTTTGCAGGGTGAAGCACCTGATACTTGCTGACCCCTGGGGATTCCCAGAACGCCCACCTGATGTCGCCAACAAGCACGGCATCCCGCTCTGGGTTCGAGCAATCGCGTACGTGGTGCAGCCCTTCAACCCGTTGTGGCCTGTGCGGATGGCGGGTCCATTCGGTGAGACCTCCAAATTTCTTTCGACCCTTGTCTAATAGGGGAAAAAATACTCTGAAGTGCCACAAAAAATGTGACAGGATTTTACAGTTGCCAGAATTTTGTGAAATGCATAATCTTTCGGTGTGCCCTAAGTTACCAAAATAATAATAATAATATAGGGCAGAAGTTATTACATGTTGGTTTTAATCTGAATATTAATAAAGTGTTCCATGTAACTTGTTGGGACACACTTTTTTTGAATTCCATTATGATGGCAAGGAGTAGTGTAAAGTATAAAAAGGTGAACTTGTATTAAGAAGGTTAACGAAACATTTCCCATTTCCACAGGACAGTGGTTGATTGAGAAAGCGAGACCAGATATTGTGAAGAAATTCACCACCTTCCTGTCAGATGATGTGAATGTGATCCCACAATACATATACCAGTGCAACTCCCAGAAACCCAGGTGAGTATGTCACATCCGGTAAATCTCCCATAAGCTATTGTATGCTGTTGGTAACTTCTGCCTACCTGTTGTCGACAGTGGGGAGTCTGCCTTTCATGCCATGATGACGGGGTTTGGGTGGGCCAAGAATCCCATGCTCAACAGGATAGACGGCTTGTCGGAGGACATCCCCATCACGCTGCTGTATGGATCCCGGTCCTGGGTGGAAAACACGCCAGGGGAGATCATCCGTGAGAAGAGAGCCAATTCTTATGTCAATGTACAGGTAAACATTCTAGCAAATAATTCCAGGGCTGGTGTGAAATCTACAAACTGCTTTTCAACTTATAGTAAAATAATTATGTTACACATGTGTGTAATCTGACTTGTGCTGGAATGACAAAATGATGTTGAACAAATGATAAAACACTTTTAAGATATCTGTTTGAGATAAACTTAAGATGAAAAGCAAAGTAGCAAAAGAAAGTGTCAGTTTGGAGACATGGTAGTAACTTTAACAATTCAAGTATATGAAAGAGAAAATCTTCAATTATTGGAAACTAAACAAATCCATAGAGGTAATCAGTAGGAATATGTTGGTGGAGTTCAACCAATCTCTCTATTATTTACTTTGTCTTTACATGGGACTTTATTAAAACTTGACATCAAATCTCAGGTTATCCCCGGCGCAGGGCACCATGTATACGCAGACAAGAGTGATGTGTTCAACAAGCACGTGTTGGATGCCTGTGAGCTTAGTGACCGACCGGACCCCAAGCGGCCTCTCGCGATTCTGGCGCCACCCGTGACCTCCTCCTTAAGTGATGAGGCCTCCGTGGACGTCAAACAAGGAACAAAAGAGGAGAGTAGCAGAAAGGCATCCCAGAATGAGGAAGGCATCACTCGCAACTGAGCAACGTCCACACGACCCTCAATTTTGGGGGGACGATCTAGAAATTTCCTTCATGAAAGTTGACTCATTTGTCGCAGGTCGACAAATATTTGATAGAGAAAGAGTACTTTGCCTTGGCCTTTTAACGAGTATTTATATATTGCTTTAGAGAGTTGAGAATCCCAGTTTCTTGGAAAAGGGGTTGGATTTCCTCTAGACCAAAGAGTTTATTTCTTAAATATTGTTAAACGTGTATCACTCTTATTATTATATTTTCTTGTTTATAAAATCAATTTGATATAATGTAGTGATAATCAAAATGGAAAGTTGAGGAAATTAATTTAAGTGATTTTTTTTAATACACTGATTCTTACTTACACTTTACCTTTGTATTAAATAGAACATAGGTAATAGAAAACTAACAAAATTGGTTAAATGTAATAATACATTATAAATAAAGACACAGTATTAAAGAAATATTGTGTTATGATGTGTAGCATTTGTGTCTGAACAAAACAGGTTTCATCATCTGTGAAACCTGTCCACAGTCTTGACCATAAATATCATAATAGTTTGGCGAGTCACTTTTAATGTCGAGGTGACCAGTGTCCACTGTGATTACTCTCTTGCATAAATAATTGAGAATGTTTTTACCTATTTTATCTATTAATGGTGTCGAGTGTATGAATGCTGGGGACAGTCAAAATATGAACTGCCAGTATACATTTAGGTGACTATTATGGCAGCTTTTATTATCAACACTTTGTAGATCAGCGATGAAAGAGATCATTCATTTGATTTTCAAACAAGTGAATGCTGACTGGTTTACACGGAGCATATGGCAAGTCGCCACTCCCAGAGAGCTGCGGCAGACGCTGTAAGTTAAACAAATAACTTTGAGAGACTTCGCCGTTTCTCTTCGGCCTCGGCCACATTTTTCTCAGAGTTAGACAAAGTCTAGGTTGCTCCAACTAGCATCAGTTTTATGGTCTGGATATCTGATAATGTTTATCATTTAGAAAATCTTAATTATGATTAAAATATTTGTGGCCATCATCCCTACTTTACTTCATATCTAAATATATGAATCTCAGATTATCTAAGTCAAGTTTCAGTTACAAACCTGAATAATTTTTAGTTTCAACATATTGTAATGTAATATGTTTCTTTCAAAGTCTACACATTTCTGTTAATGCAGTTCTAAAAATTTTTATTACATTTTCTCTGCTACAAATGATGTATATAAAATAAGCTCTCTTAATTACAAAAAAAAAAAATTGTTTAAAAGAACTTGGCCATGAAGCTATTAACAAGTTACTTGTAAATATATAATTATTTTAAGTGGCTTTAGTTTTGTATATAAATTTTGGTTTATGATCTTTTTTTATTAAATGCTGTCAAATCAAACGGCTGCTATATTTAATAACATAGAATTCTGTGCAACTGTTTCTCATATTGCAATTTTGCTGATAAAGTTATCTATTGTTTACTGTACGTAAAATATATATGATACTAATTAAACTAAATTATAATTTATGTGAGCTGCTCAAAGATGGTTCAAGCAGCATTCGCCATGTTATGATTGTCTGCTGTTATACCTAAAGTTTGCACATATTTGTTTCTGATAAACTGTACTAGCTGCGATAATTGGAGTGTTCAAGTGAAAACCGCTGCATGTGAGAAATTTCTAAGGAAATTTTGCCTGATTTGTAGTGGATTTGCAAAAATTTCAACAGTTAGTAGTAATATTACATATCTGTTGTTAAAATAAGTCCATCAGCTTATTAAGATTAACGAACACGAAACATATGTAAAACTTGGTGAAACTCATAATTAGCCGCGTGTGTGTAGCAATAGTATTTTCAAAATTTCCTTATGGTGTATTTACAACCACGTTCATTTGATTTCTTAGGAAAGTTAATCAAAAACATATATTGGCGTGTGGGTGCAAAGTACGAACACTACCCGAAAATTTAAAGAATCCATCCACAATGCAAGGCTATGTCTCAACAAAATGTTAATGTCCCAGACCTTAGGAACTCGCACCTATAACTGAGTAAACAAAAGTGGCCAATGTCTTCCACTACTGAACCTGTTAAAAGCCGATGGAAATGGGCATGACACACCTTCAGACAACCGAAGACTTTCCGCAGACTCTGAAACTTTACGTAAATAAAAGTTATTTTACACTCGACTATAGGAGAAATTATGGTTTAATATATGTCAAATAGCGCGTCGGTCATCCCCACTTGTCTAGGAGATCAACTCGATCGTAGCTCCATATGGAAATGTTGATAGTCTAGTGTGCTCCTAGACGATCAATATTTCCATCAATGTGCTTCGTTAATTATTGAGTAAACAGATTGACAATAATATGGATCGTCTAGGAAGAGTCCATGTAAAGAAAGCGCTTTTTGAGTCCTCTAAAATCATCTTAAAGTACCAAAAGACATGAGCGAGTTGATCCTAGAGGAGTGGGGATGATCGTCACGCTATTGTCACTCTATATGTTAAAGATACTCTTTGTTTGGTTTGTTACTTCTTTATCTTCTTAATTAATTGTACTTGCATCTTTTATTAACCAAGGTTTATTATATACAGACCTTGTAATTAACACTTTAGGGTCTTTGATTGATCACTATCGATATATCGAACTATTGTCAGTTATATATTTTCTAGACTTTTAGGTTAGGACTATTGCGACATGAAGACCATTATTAATAAGTATACAAGAGTCGAAGACTAACGTGTGACTACGAGAAACGGGCACCAATAAAATTGACAATATTTTACCAGCAGTGTTTGATATCTTTTCCATGGAGTGTCTACTGCGCGAGTGACGATCTTAGTTTGAAGTGTCGTTGAGATCATGTTGTCCGAAGAGCAGGTTATTTTTCACGGTATATTCGTGTTCATCGTGGTGGACTTTGTGTGGGAGTTATACTTGTCCCTGCGACAGTTGCGCATCTACAAGGACTCGGTTCGAGTCCCGAGCGAGCTCACTGGCATCCTCAGCCACGAGACTTACGAGAAAGCCAGGCTTTACGGCCTGGACAAGTGCAATTTCTCCATCGTCAAGGATGTATTCGGTATGTTCTTCACCTCGGCCATCATGCTCAGCGACGGCTTTTACTTCTTCTGGAGACTTTCCGACAGTATGGTGGGCAAATTCGGCTTCACCGCGGACAACGATATCGTACACAGCGTGGCCTTCGCCTTCCTCATGAACGCCTTCAGCACCGTCCTCAACTTGCCGCTGTCCGTATACAACACGTTCGTGCTGGAGGAGAAGCACGGCTTCAACAAGCAGACCCTGGCCTTCTTCGTCAAGGACAAGATAAAGTCGTTTGTCGTCGGTCAGACCATCATGCTGTCGCTTATCGCTGTCATGATCTATATCGTGCAGAAAGGCGGTGACTACTTCTTCCTGTACCTGTGGGTGTTCGCCATGGTCGTCACCTTCGTCCTCATGACCATTTACCCCAACTATATCGCGCCCCTCTTCGACAAGTACACTCCCCTTCCAGAAGGAGAACTCAGAACCAAGATTGAGGCTTTGGCTTCCACCATAGACTTTCCCCTGTACAAGCTGTACGTGGTGGAAGGCTCCAAGCGCTCCACTCACAGCAACGCTTACTTCTATGGCTTCTTCAAGAACAAGCGAATTGTCTTGTTCGACACTTTGTTGAAGGACTACACCCCTGAGAACGCTCCCCAGAAGGAAGTAGGGGCGGAAACTGAGAAGGAAGGCGAGGTGAAGAAAGGATGTGATGTGGACGAGGTTCTGGCCATACTGGGACACGAGCTGGGACACTGGAAGCTGAACCATGTCACCAAGAACATAGTTATCATGCAGTTGAACCTCCTCTTCATGTTCCTTGCCTTTGCTATGATGTTCAAGTATGAGGCCATGTACCGGGCCTTCGGCTTCTCCACGGAGAGACCTGTCATCATCGGCTTCATGGTGGTGCTCCAGCTGATATTCACCCCTTACAATGCCATCTTGGGCTTCCTCCTGACCATCCTTAGCCGCCGGTTCGAGTTCCAGGCGGACGCCTTTGCCAAGTCCCTTGGTAAGGCTCGTTTCTTACACCGTGCCTTGATCAAATTGAACCAGGATAACCTGGGCTTTCCGGTCTACGACTGGCTCTATTCCTCCTGGCACCACTCTCATCCACCTCTCCTTGAGCGCCTCAAAGCTCTGGACTACAAGCAAGAGTGAGCATTGCTCTGCCACTCCGGTACGAGGTTATCTATCTACCAGTGTCTGCCCTAGTTCCGAAGACTGCCCTAGCTCCCGTGTGCAGTGTTTTGGTGGGAATTAGAAATCGTGTTTGTGACTGTGCTCATTTAATTTATACAGATTAAAAAATGGAGTATCTGGAATTGTATGGGTTGTGGCAGTTCTGTCTAAACTGAATGACCTCGTGCTTTGTCCTAAAATAATAAAGGTGTCATTAAAATTTTGTTTAGTTGTTTGTGTATTGAAATAACTCAAATATTGTTACTTTTACCAACCAACTTGTTTCAAGACCTTCATTTTACATGATCTGGTTGGCAGTAATCATTCCTGAAAAGATTCACAAATTGTACGTAGCACAACAGTTACCACCTAATTGCATTAAAGGACCATGATAAAGACTTTTATTAATGTTTAATTTACATTATTGTCAATTTAATGACTTTTGATTGAGTTAATACTTAATTTAGGTGTAGTTTTAAATTCTGTAAATCTTATGTTTCTCCAATATCACCCAAAGTAAATAACACCTAGTCCTTTAAATTTAGGTTATTGAGCAACAAGCAAAAGAACATCATCCAGAAATAAATATTTCAACCAGTTTTATAACTGCACTGGATTTATAGAGCTTGGGTGCTCACAAAAATTAAATATTTAAAGCTTGTGAAGAAATTATTATTAAATCTGGGAACAAGTTGAGAACGGAGAATTTTTTTTTGTAGTAAGCAAGTTGATAATGTTAAAATAAATATTACTATAATTAATTTAGCAAAGTTTGCGTGCCTGTTATAAAAACTTGTGTCACATTAAAATATGAAGGTAACCAAACATTCCTAGTCGCAAAGTGATATTTGGAGTGCCTGAAGTCACTCGCCAAGTAATCGAGCTAGTGCCTTGTGTGTTTTACAGGGGGTGGGGTACAGGCGATTCACAGATGCTCGTCTTGCACCAAAATGTGAAGATTTTCCTCATTTTCTTACCCTGTGAGGAATAAAGCTATTTTTTATAGGATGAGACAATTTTTCTGTGTCTGGTATAAATTTGGTCCACGCTTTGGAATTCTGTAGCTACAGTGTTGGTCAGCCTGGTCCAAATTATTAAACTTATTGCGACATTTCAGAGACTTCCTGTAACGTGTAGACATTCCGTTTATGTTGGTGGCTAGTTTATAGCTTTTGCCACTACTCCTGCTTACCCTAATGGGCTCTTTTATTTCTGAACATAGTATCTTACCTAATGGTCATCAAGAGTGAATGTCGTATCAATGAAGAAAAAAAATTTTCCTGGAAAAATTATGAATCAGTTGAGTTGGCAAACTTAACATGGGGTGCCAATGAGAGCAGAGGTTTTTGTCCCGCTGGCCGTGTGGCGTACGGCCAAGTTGTCTTTATTCCAGAAACTTCAGAGTTGTCTGTTCTGCATTTATGTTTTGTATTTCAATTATTTGTGTTCCTGATTGAATAAAATGATTTCTTTAAATGATGTGAGCTTTTTTGATATTTTCCATTTGTACCTATTTTTGTTCAAAAGTTAGGGTTTATAGAAGAAATAAGTCTGTTATTTCACTTTTTTTAAAAATAAGATGGACACTCTATTTATCAACATTACAAATAATTTAGGCCCTTATAAGCAAACAAAATTAAATTACTAAATTCTGATCAGTCTCCCATATTTACAATACAGAAAAAATAAAATCAGAAAAGGAACCAAGTAGCTTATGTGGTTAACATATATATATTTAATATACATTGCACACCTTTCGTACAGCTTTTACCCAGCCGAACCAGATCTGTTAAGACGACAGCTTCACCTTGTCGTGTACACTCTTTTGCCAGATTATCTTGTAGGGAGATTCGTTCAGCCCTCAAACTTGTCCAGGTCGTCACAGGATTTGGACTTGTTGCCCCTGCAACGGGAAGGCGAGACATAATGATAGTCCAAAAAATATATCAATCTGAAATATTAGATAAATAAAGACCTGTATTTGTGGGACGGGATTGGTGAACACAAGAGTTTCGTATCTGAAGTGACACGTCTCTTTGGATGTGAAGATACTGAGCAAGGGTCACATGAACCATACATTTAGTCTACTGTACAAGGTGTCAAGTAAAATTAATAAACAAGAAAATGAAGCATAGGGAAAGAAAACTGTCACCAGAAGTAGGGTACAGTGACAACCCAGTGTTTACTATTTTGGGAGGTTTTTTTCTTTGAGCGCAACCTAACGTCCTTGAGGGATCTGCTGTGCAGAGATGATGAGGAGAGTCACCTTCTCTGTCGAGGGTCCCTACGCCCCACGTGGAGGACGACAGCACCGTTCTTGATGTTCTTGAAGACGTTGATGGCCTCTGCATGTGTTAGGCCCTGCAAGGAGTTACCGTTCACCGCCAGAATCTCGTCACCTGCAAGAATAAATCATTCACAGTCCGTCAAAATTTGAGAACTGCCCTACATCGCACAGAACCCGTTCAAAAGTGTGCGAATGGGAACACATCTTCAAGGTACAAACCTCCTTGGTGAAGCCACGAGTATTCTGACAAAATTGTGAGAATTGCTAACAATACAAGGGAACGTATTCTGCAGCAGGATATTTAGAAAACTTTGAGAGATCGCAACATTTATACATCACCATCTGGAATGTGAGCTTGTGATTGCAGTTAGAAATCAAATTTATTCTTGTTTATTGATTTGGATGATAGAATTAATTTAATGTTAATTAAGAAAGTTACTCTTACCCCGTTGATTAATTAACCAAAACAGTAACTTTCGACTGATCTGTCATTTTCAGTTATAAAGATGAGACATAAGGTTGTTTGTATTTATTAGACAATGTTTTTATACATAAACTTATGTAATTAATAATGAAAAAGAATTTTTTGGTCTTTATAGTTGAAAACAGCTGTTTAGCTGAATGCTACTCTTTGTTTATAATTTGCTTAATAAATAAAAGTAACGCATTTCTTTCCGAAGTAACTTTAAATGTATTGAAAATATATAGAATTAAATTAGTAACCAAGTGATTTATTTAACTCGTACAACATTTTGTCCTAAGGTTCAATTTGTTTAAGTTTTACATGCAGTAATAAACTCCCTCCCATGTACGTGATTTGCTTACCCTTTATCGGTAAATCGTTCCTTTTGACAAACTCTCCACGGATAAAAATTCATTATTTGAGAGCCATTCAATTATATATAGATTGTTTAGTAATAGTGAATTTCCAGTTATAAATTAAAAGAAAAGCAAACACATGACAAGACATTCGACTGGAAAATGATAAACATTCTAAGAAAAGGAGGCTTGAAAGTGGACCTTCTTTGAGCCTGCCGTCGTCCGCCGCCTGCCCCGTGTCGAAGACGGTCTTGATGAAGATGCCGAGGGAGCCCCTGGGGGAGTCTCTTCCGCCCACCACACTGAAGCCCAGCGACTTGCGGCCCTGGCCCTTGTGGAAGGTGACCGTCAGCAGCGACAGGGACAGGGACTTGGGCCTCCCGGCCCCCGAGGAGCAGCTCTTCCTGCGGGGGGCGAGCTGCTGCGAGAACTTGCGCATCCCCGTCACGGGGGCGATGGCGGGCGGTCTGGCGACGAGCACGTCCACGGCGTGGGGCGGCGTCTCGAGAGCGGCGCGGGCCTCCGCCAGCGTCAGCCCCCGCAGCGGCGTGCCGCTCACCTCGACGATCTCGTCGCCGACGCGCAGACGCCCGTCCCTGTGGGCGGCGCCGCCCTCCTCAATGTGCGAGACGACGTAGGCGCTGGCCCGTTCACGACGCTCGATGTAGACGCCGAGGGCGCCGGCGCCGTCCTTGTGGAGGCGGAGGCTGTGTAGGGGCGGGCAACAGCAGCGGCCGCACAGGGAGGCGGCGTCGGCGTCCCTCAGTGTCTTGACGTCGCCCCGACGGATGCCCGCGTTCCTCTTGCGCGAGAAGGCGAGCTGCTCGTCGAAGACGTCGTCGTCGTCGGCTGCCTCCCCCTCTTCTGCGATATCGGCGACCTTAGCAGGGGCGGACTTGATGGAGCCCCGCGGCGAGTCCGAGCCCGCCCTCGTCGAGTCGCTCTCGTAGCCGCTCTCGTCCGCCCCCGCCCTGGGCGCCTCCGCCAGCGCCTCCAGCTTACGCGCCGCCCCCGCCAGGTCCTCGCAGCTGCGCCGCCGCCCCTCCAGCAGCAGCAGCGCCCCCAGCTCGTGCAGGTCCGCCAGCCCCTTGCGACACTCCTCCTTCACCCACTCTGCGTCCTGTGGCGTCACCAACGTCGCGGCGCCGTCGACGGCCGGCGGCGCTGCCTCGGCGGAGGTGGTGGCGAACAGGTTGCGCAGCGACTCTACGCGGGAGATGCGGCGCCCGGCCCTGGCAGCGGCGCTGGAGGCGGCGGAGGAGAGTTCGGCGTCGCCCTCGGCCTTGCCCGGCGACCAGTGGCGTCGTCGCCCCGGCGCCACGGCCAGCAGCTCCGAAGAGTCGCTGCGCTTCAACTGCTCCCACCTCCGCCCCACCTTCTTGCCCCACGTTGCCAGACCTGCAACGTCACGGTGACGTCAGCGCCGGGGGCGGCAGCAGACGGGCGCGGGGGCGGCAGCGGACTCACCTTTCCTGCCCTGGGCCTTGGGGCTGCTCTCGTGGACGCTGCGAGGCCTCGGGGGCGGCGGCGGGGGCGGCGTCTCGTCCTGGTTGAGGGGACTCAGGCTGACCAACTGCGGACTCGGGTCCGAGCAGCGACGCTTGAAGAGCCGCATCGTGCCTGGAGACAATCGAGACTTTCACTCACCGTCAAGATGGCGGAGGCAGGGCCTTGACCTTGGCGGACGACGCATTCCTCCTCGGTCCAGCCAGCCGCCGGCCGACATTCCTGGCAACTCTTTAAACTAAATTAGTGCGCGCTCACTGTCAACAGGATCCAATTTTGTGACGTCACCGTGACTGTCGTTCTCGAACATGGCTCTTCGTAAATCTGACTTCGTCAATATGCAATAAAATCATTATCTTCAAATATATATATTTAATAATCCGGTCAATTTGTCAATAAGCAATATTGACATTTATTTAATATAGCTACTACAACGTTAAAAACTGTCCGCATTTGGATTTAAAATTTACCTGTTAAGGTCCAGAATTCGGAAGAAACGGATCAATATTGTTTGCAGACAAATTGACGTGACTTTCTATTCATTACGCCTGTGACGTCACGGAGCGAGCGACACCTGTCACCAGCCGGCCAGGTGAGGAAGACGTGGCAACGTCGACGCGGAAACCTGTTCTCCTACGTCACTCGTGGACGCACGTCCTCTCACTTTCTCGTGCAGGTACGCACGCTGTGACGTGTTCACAGCGGAGCGCGCGACGACGACCTGTACGGGAACATGGAGAGTCTCTCCACGGACTGAGAGAAATCTGGCAAAAGGCCTTACGCAAGCAAGAGGTTAGGTTATGTGGGCGGGGACGTGGGTTCCGCGGACCCGTTACCTGGGCAAGGACGCTGCGACGTTGCCTTCCCGACAGGACGGGGTGAACCTTCCACGTACACTACTTCCCTTCCCCCAGGCAGCTCTAGTCAGCGGCTCTGGCCGTCCGTCAACACACAGGAGGACACGCGTTTCAGTCTCGTACTGACCTTTGCTTTGCAGTCGCTTCCGTCGGCAGGATCACATAGTACATTCGCTCTCGCCTCGCCTCGCCTGGCTGACTAACTCGGTCCAAAGGAGCCGAGCTGAGCAAGAGCCAGGAGCTGGAGGAGGAAGGGGAAAACCGCAGGAGGAGGGGAAAACACGCTCGCGGTCTCCTCTAACAAGCTTCTAAGGCTCCACAACTTACCTAAACAATAATTGGTCTTCCTGTTTGGCCGCTCTCCCTGGTCATTGTTGAATAGGAAAACTGCGTCCAACAATCCACGCGTCTCTTAACGCACAGGTGGCGAAAAACGAGGTTAGCTCTAAAATTTAGACTTTATTGTACATATTTATTGTGCGCTTTCGGTAACTGACGGACCATAACCGTCCTTGTACTTAGTTGAGAAACTAATGTTGTGGTATTCAGTCCTAAGACTGCTCTGATGTGCCGTACTAACAAACAAATAAGTTTGCTTAATACGTACAAAGTACTTCGTAGTAGTTGAAAAATATTCGTGTGTTGTATAAGACGTCGTCTGAACAGTTGAAAACACGAATATTTGTAAGTACTAAGAAGTTCGTTGGATAATACGTTATCTTATGTTTCTCAACTTTTAAACAAAATACAAGGATCATTGCGGCTCGTTGGCTGCTGGAATATTTCTAAAACGTTTTCTTTATCAACCGTGAAGCAATCCCGTTCATAGATGTATAATAAATTGGAGTAAATTTTTCACCTTTGAGATTGAAAGTACGTATTACTTTGTTCGGCGTTTTGTGCTAAGGTCTTTGCAGTGATGGCGCTCTTTACGAAACTAATGTGGCGGAGACAAATAACGTACGAGGAAGCTTCTGTCCGTGATTCTCAAAGGTGAGTGTTTCTGCAGGCTAAAGAGGAAAGTTGTCTCCGAAACTTAATATGTCACGACTAAGCCCTTCTCGACTTTGTAATTATTTTATTGACACTTTTGTAATATAGTGAAAGTTTTCCCCTCTTATATAGATTTTTAAAACCCATAAATTAAAATTTTGTAGTTAAGTAGCAGTTTTCCCTTCCTTTCGCAACACCAATCCGAGTATGTGGGAATAACTCTCTATATTTAAATCCAATCCTTCATTATACTAACGCTCATATAGTGTAATGTTTGGATTTATCAGACTTGACCACTTCAAAATTATAATTCCTAAAAGTCTCTTCTGTCTTGATGCCATTACTCAAAGTGTTCCTCTACACATGTTCTAAAGTGAAAATTACTCACGGTGGAAGTTCTAATAATTTGGAAAATCTTGTTCGACTAAAGGGTATATTTGTTATTTCGCGTTAACCTTCCCCCCTCCCCAGGCCACCCAATTATAATACTTTTCTGCTCTTATTATAAAACATTGGAAATTTGCAGTCAAATTTAAAAATGGTATCTGCAAGTGTATCCTCTATTAAAGTATAGCTGTATTTTTGGAATCTCATCAGGCACTGGAAAGAGTAGAAAGGGGAGTGACAAAATTTGCCATAGAACTGAAAACGTTCAACAAATAGTTTGGCAAATGTTATGAGAATGACAGCAGAATGTATGTCTCAAAGGCTGTTTTTAAAGCTTCAGCTGGGAGGAATATGACATCAAGGTTTGTAGAAGAAAATTATTACAGGAGAGAAATCACTATTGTAAAATGGGGAAAAGAAAATTTAACACTCCTGTCAGGATATATTAATTTTTAAACAAGACTGTAAGGGGTTTAGACAATTAACCTGCACTACTTTTTAAAACATTTGCATCAAATTTTAAGGTTTTCCAGGAGAGAATAAGGAAGTGAGTAGTGTGACCTCAACCTAATTTATATTTTTTAGTAAGTAATTTAATATGTTCATGTGTATTTTTGTCTTTTTATTCATATTTTTAATGTTTGTTACTACTACCATAGTGGCTCAATTATAGGACAATAAATTCATCAATTCAAAATAATAATTCAATGAGAAGCAGTCAGTGTTTTGTGCAGGATTACTGTTCTATATTCACCTTTAGAATTGTACTCTCCACTGAAATACTGTTTATGTATGTACAATATATGCATATCTATATAATTGCTTTAGTCCACTAAAATAAAGTGTGAACAAATAATTTACAGTCTTCTAAATGAGTAAAATTTATGTAGAGCAAGGTTTTGCTGATTTTCTCTGTAATCTTTTGGAGTAACTCCATGTAAATTATACTTGTTTAGAAGCTTGAGAATTATTTGTTCAAGCATTACACTGAGAAATACTGCAATTGGCAGCAATTAAGTATAAGTATCTTTCTCCTTTTCTAATTAAACTTCTTATAAAATATGTTTTATAATTAATTGGGAGAAAGTTCAATATGAGGATTAAGAGGGAAAACCAAAGTAATGGAGTGTAGTTTGGGAAACAGTGGAATAACAAAGGGTGTTAGATTGGGAAGGGATATTTTGAAGGATGTTAAAGAATTTTGCTACTTGGGAAGCGTAATAACTAGGGATGGTAGAAGTATAGTAGACATAAAGAGTAGGATAGCACAGGCAAGGAAGGCTTTCGTGAAAAAGAGGAATTTACTTACAGGTAATGTAAGTGTGAATATTAGGAAATTGTTGCTAAAATGTTCATATGGAGAAGTGTGTTATATTGGTGCGAAATTTGGATGATGGGAGCTGGGGAAAGGAAAAGAATAAAAACCTTTGAAATGTGGTGCTATAGGCAAATGATGAAAATTAGATGTGTAGATAGAGTAACTAACGAGGAAGTTCTAAACAGAATAGGGGAAAAGCGAACAATATGCGGGACGTTGGCCAAGAGAAGGGATAGATTAATAGGCCACATTTTAAGGCATGATGGTCTTGTAAAATTAGCATTAAAGTGAAGTGTGTGGGGTAAGAACAGAAGAGGGAGGCCAAGGATAGAATATGCTAAGCAGATTAGGGAGGATGTGGGTTGTGCTACTTATGAGGAAATGTAAAGGCTTGCGGAAGATTGGTTAGCATGGAAGGTTGCATCAGAACAGTCTTAGGACTGAATACCACAACAACAGCAATGAATTGGGTACAAGTCACATTTGAAAATCTCATAAAGTTTTCTTCCTTTATTTGATATTTGAAGACAAAAATCTCCCAACATATCATTACACAGAATCTTCCAAAACACTTAGACCAGCAGGTAACATAGACAAGGTTCAAAGGTACACATGAAAGGATTTTAAGTAGTAAATTGGTTCATCTTACAGTTGTACAATGACAAAAATACCAAAAAAAACAAAAACAAATAAGTGGACCATTAATAAAGATCTTGGCCCCAGTCACAAACAACCATTATTCCAAGATATAGATTTTATAAACATTCTTCAAAATTAACAAGACAGTAAAAACATCACCATAATCACATGTGGTAAGCACTTTATTTGGATGAGACCTTCTTGCCATAGCTTCCTTTGCCAAAAAGAATCTTCGGCCCCTGACATTTCATCAACATAATATGAAATACACCACACAAAATAAGAATCCCTGCGAAAGTTGCAAAAAGTATTTCCTTTCTCATTTCACTTATGGTAAATATAGAATAAATGAAAAGTACCAAAGATATTTTGTCTATATATTTTTTCCACTGCACTGAGAGACCACACTTATAATTCCAAGAATTCAGGATACAATGCATAGATTGATAAACAATTTCATGTAATTTTGTGTTAATTGTGTGATATTTTATTGTTTACAGAGTCTGAGAGTTGTTTTGTAAATATTATTGGATCTGTTCCAATTTTGTAGTGGAAAGTTTAAGACTCAAGTGCAGAAGAGGTTTGAAATACCCCTACCAATATGTTCTTTTTTAATTTGACAGAAGAGAAAAGTAGTCCATGGGAAGAAAGCAAACCAACAAAATTATTTTGCCATTTCCAAGAGGGCAACTTTGGCATGTTTTGCAAGTCAGAAATACAATGATATTTCACATCAGCCAACCTGGATATTTGGTGAATTTTAAGGAACATTATTTTATACATTGAACTGACCACAAGAATGTATACCGCAGGATAATTTTCATCCATGTAAACACAGTTATATGCATCTAAACTGACTACTTTTCTGGCAAGTAATCATACTAGCATGTCTCTCAAATAAATATTTGGACTGGAAGGTATTGAGATCACTGCACTTTTAAAAAACACGTACAAAATAAGAGAAGAAGCTAAGATGTCCATGTGACTTTTAATTAACATACAGCAATAATATTTTGACAGTTCTTTCTAGAATTGTAGTAGTTTAAAAACTGAATGTGTGACAATTATCAGGTTTTAAACTAGCAGTTTTGTCCTTCACCGCACTTCATACACATTGCACAAATAACTGTTATTAAGATGTGCACAGCAGGATCCTTGAATCAATAGTTGACACATGGGCTCAGTTAATCTGAAAACAGCAATCCTGAAAGTTTGAATCAAAGTGTCTAAATGTCCGAGGGTGGGGTTTCTAGGCAGATCATCTCAATGTCTGATGGTATGGGTCTGCCCTCCGAAACCACCAGGTCCGGCGCTATTTGCATTTAAACCACCTGGAGCGACGGCAGAGCCTCCTGTACATCACTAGTATCCACATCAGAATCATGATGCCTCCGAAGATGTAGACAGAGATGACGGTGGACTCGCGGGGCATTGGGCACTTGGTGACCGCGTAGTTGTTCGGAGTAAAGGTGGCCTTGAAAAATGAAATAGGTTAAGATAGTGCTGACTTTACAAAGCAGAGATGGTATTGACAACACTCACCAGCATGAAGCTGGGGTTGTCCTTGTTCCTCCAGCTGAAGGACGGCAGTGTCCACTCGTGAATGTCTTTGGCATGGATGAGATGGCAGCCGTGATGAGTGTGGCCCGTCACTATCAGACGTGGATTCAACAGGTCATACAACTGCAGGTAAACATGAATTCTGTCATAAACAGCATAGTAGACATTAAGAAAATTCCAAAATTTATTAGTTATAATACCTTTACAATTGACTATGATTATAATTTTCAAAGATCAAAAGCTTTACCTTTGTATCTGTCAAACAAAACATCTGTGTTGTTTAACCTGTGAACATTTTCTTTAGACTTTCTCCTTGACAGATTCAACATAGAACATTTGAAATTTTTGGTGAATTGTTTTTTGTATCAATATTAAGCTGTAAAGAAACTCGGGCTTCATTCAGTGAGAAGAATCACCCGTGCCTTTCTCTCTTACATTTGTCTTCAGTGTGACTCACTTTCAAATAATCAACTTAAAAGTCATCATTAAATGTACACTAAATAAAAAAATAACATGAACGACAGCACTGAGGTTCCCTACCAGTTCTGACGACTCTCTGGAGAGACACTCCCACCTCTCCCGAAATTTCTGCGTCTTCTCATCTTCAGGAGCCTCGTCCAGTTCGTGGCACTCTGTGTCAGACTCCCTGTACATCGGGAAATGCTGTCGGACATGAAGATGCTGGTTACAAGTGCAGATCAGATTGAGCTAAGAGAGGAGTGAGATACAGGAGTTACCTGCAGCAGTATTGGCCGGCTAAACTGGTCCAGTATCTTCTCCTTGGCACATTTGCCAACTCCCCTCGAACACTTCAGTCTCGCTGAAACGTTACACTTGTATAAATGAATATTTGGAGTGGACACTATTTAATTCTATTGTGAAGGGAAAGTAAACTTCATTTTACATATAATGAAATAACACTTACTGGATATACTCTGTAGCTGGAGCTCTGCTGGTCTGCACAAGAAGCAGCCATCTCCTTCCATTGCCATGCTATTGACCAACACAAAGTGGTTGCCCCTTATCGACACCATACGGACCAATGGAGCATCGAAAGCTGACGAAAACCTCTCTTGCAGATACGGGCTGATCCTGAAATGATAAAAATCACTTAATTATAAAAAACAGCATTAATTAGATAACGTTTGTGCAGTTCTGAATGCAAGTGAGAAGGTACAGGCTTCTGCAATGGTAGAACTGAAGTTCATAGAAGCTGTAAAGAACCACAGGTTTCCTTCAGAAAGAAGATACGACAAGGACTATCTCAACCACATTTGTTTTCAATGTTTCTCATTTCTAAAGAATGACTTTACAAGCCACCTATTATCGCCAGTTAGTGCTTACAGACTCTGTTAAAGATATGCCTTGTATGAAGACAGAGTTCTGGCTAAATTAATTAAATCACTATGACAACAATCACAACTCCCTTACCCATAATGAAATCCAATGTCGTGATTACCGACGACCACAAACAGCTGCGTCTCTTTGGGAACGCGGAACAAATCCTGGAAACGCTTCACATAATATGTAAACTCCTTCTCGCTGCACCAAAGACCTTCATCAAACAAGTCACCTAGAAAACGCAAATTCAAAACAAAATCAAAATGTCGAGTAAGATTTAAAAAAAAATAAGTGTGTGATAAAATGTATGGTTGGCAACTTCCAAATAGTTCACTATATTTAGTAAGAACAAAATTTAAGAGAATAAAACTGTCCCACACAAGTCGTAAAAATGAAATCATAAATGTGAAAGCTCAGAATTTACCAAGGACAAACACAACGTCTGGACTGTGAATGGTCATGGCAGTCTGGAAGGCACGGTACATTTGCCACTCCCTGCAAAGAGAAAAAAATAGTAATTTTAGTTTATTAGCCCACCTATGTTCTCAAGACATGGGAGAGTTTTTCCTGTAGTTTATAGGTCTGAGGCCAAGTTTTCAGATGTGTAAGCGACAGATATTTTCGTATGTTTTAAAACCATTTATAGCCAACATTGAAACACGGTGGTCACCTCCTGAGTTTGTCGAACCAGTGCCCATTCCGAGATCCCAGCAGGTGGGTGTCTGCCAGTATCATTGCCTTCACAGGATGCAGTTCTCGTTTCAAGTTGACGGCTGGGTCCACTTGGTCGTCGCTCAGCTTTGGCCACAAACACTGGACACAAAAAAGAAAAGGTGAGCCTTTGTGAAATGTTGGAGATCATAACAAAGTGATATTCAGCATAAAAATAAGACACTCAAGAAGAAAGAACAACATTGACGCAACTTGGGGAAAATGACAAGTGCAAACTAGCAATCGTGTGTGCAAATTTAAGGACAAAATTAATTTTTCCATGTCTACTCTGAATCCTATAACCTGTGAGGGTAAACATGAAAAAGACATCTCTCGACGTAAAGACATTACCTATTTTTAAAAAAAAAATCGGTGAAAGGAATACAAGGACTTGGCACTGTTTTTCACCTGTGAAGGCAGTTCGCTGAAGTCTGTTGGACTGTTTCTGCCTTTCTTTCGTACTGCGGCTCAATCGTCAAGTCTCTGTGAGGTTGCAAACAAACCCAACGCAGAATATATTCATAAATTCAGAGTTACCTGCAAGAGCACGACATAGTAGATGGCAAATTCGCAGTAGAAGACGAGTGCGAGGGCGGCCACGCAGAACTTTAGGAGGTAACCCATCTTCCAGCCACCTGTAGCGGGGCTCATCCTGATCCTACTTCCACTCGAGATTACCCGAGGAAGACGAAAAGTACAATACACAGCGGAGTATATTTTCTTTCAGTCACTTTGTCTCTTGTTTTCTTTAATTTTTTCAAAATTTGCACGTAGCAGACAGAGTACGGGTAAAAGAGCGGCCATGCGGGAGCAGAAACTATATTCCAGACTTGCCAACACCAGCCTCCACGAAGAAATACCCAAAGGATTTCCTTTTAGAGACACCCCATATTTAAATACTTTTTCATACTTTCCTTCTATCATATTCGCAACTTTGAACGAATTAATTTTCAACGGACTAGCAACTTTGCGAAAGAAAATATTTACGTTTAGACGAGAGCGTTTAGGGATAGTCGTTGGCTATCCTGCTCGCGACGTTGTGTTGTTTCCAAGTTAGTTACGTGGAAGTCGCGGCGGTGTTTTGCAAGTGTCATGTCAGACGCGACCGACAGACCGTGACCGAGTTGTGATGTCGCCGCCGGGGAGGAACAAGGACGGTCTCCTGGCGAGGGTCAACTTCCCCCTGTACTGCGTCAACGTCCTCACCAACCAGCACATCCTCGTCGCTGGCGGTGGAGGCTCGGCCAAGACTGGCGTGGCCAACGGATTCGTGAGTGGCTTCCACGTCGCAAATTCTCCTTCGGAATTTCCCTGAAATATGTTGGGTCACCTGCAAACTGTCCTTTATTATCAAAGCATTTAGAGGTTTCATTTTTGCACTCAATTCTGAAATGTGTTGCGTGCTTGTTTTCAGATAACCAGAGAACATACTGAAAACTTTCTTTCAATTGACCATTACATTTAATTAATTTACTGGCTCGCCATTGTTAAGAATTGCTTTAATCTTTTTGATGTTATTATATTTCTGGTTCAACACTCGTACAGAGTGGAAAAAATATAATTTATTTCCTTGTGTAATTTCCTTTGATTTAAATAATTCTGTAAATTTGTTTTGTTGAACTCGACCTTAAATTAGATCAGATCTGTGCTTACGGAACCATCTCGGTGAAGGCCCCCAATGTGTACCTACCTTAGTTTTACAAGAAACTAAAATCACAAGTTTTAATTTAAAAATGAAACTTCATTTTGATATGCAGGAAATCTACGAACTTTCCCACGATGGGGAGAGATACGTTGCAGAGGAAGTGTTGCGGCACGAGACCGGACCCAGCGTTGTGATGAACAGTTCCTGCTTCGGTGACGGGAAGCGTACCTTCCTGGTCGCTGGACAGGAGAGCCACTGTCAGCTTTACAGCGTCACGATGAAAGCACGAAAATCTGATGTCGAGGGAACAGAAGACAAACGAGAAAAACGTGGTAAGTAGTTAGTAGTAGCGTATTTACATGTGTGTGTGTGAGAGCGAGAGAGAGATGTAGCTGCTAAGGGTAATGTCTTCACTTCTGTCAAGGGAAAATGTTGTACGGAAACCTTCACCTTTTTAATATACCATAATGTAGTTAATTTTAATTTCTTTTTGGAGTCCTGTCAGTTAATGATGTTTTACTGTGCAGGCCATCCAAATGTCCCCAGGAAGCGGACTATTTCTAGTAATGAAAGAATTGAGGACCTGAAGCCCACAGAGGACAAAGTAGATGGCAACAGCAATGCTTGTCCGCAACTCACTTTCGACATCAAGCCTTACGATAGCATACAAACTGATTTCAGGTATATTTTGTGTGTTTCCTTAAGCTACTACTTTAAATTAGAAAGTTATTTGAAAAATTTACAGATTTCCTATGCTTGATGCAGTTTTATTAAAATGAAAAAATGTTTACTCAATTTGTATGTATATAGCAATTAAATGTTACCTATTCATGACTATATTACTTAAGAAAACTATGATTAATGAAAGGAGGAAGAAAATTCCAATATTTCAAAAACTAGCAACAAAATTAAGGTATAAAATCTGAAATGTCCTACAAAAAGTTTTGACTGTACCGTCAAACACTACCATGTAAACTGCAATGGTACAACACTTGATGTCTTTCAGTAAGGATGAGCCCTTGCAGCGAGTTGTCCGAATAAGCAGACTGGGAAACTTGATGGCTACCGGCGGGACCGATGGCCATGTCAGGCTCTGGGCATTTCCGTCGTTGGTGAAAAAAGTTGACATTCATGCCCACAAAAAGGAGGTTGATGATGTCGACTTCAGCCCAGATGAGAAGACTGTTAGTATTTTAAGATGTGAAACTGATGTGTTTGTTTCTGAAATGTTGTGAGGATTATTTACTTATGTTTGTGGGTTTCAGGTGGTGAGCATATCAAAAGATGGAACAGCCATCATCTGGAACTGTGAGACAGGAGCAATGGAGAAAGAACTAAAGTGGACTATCCCCGACAACTCAAAGTACCTGTACAAGCGTTGCAGGTAATTTGACAGTACTTGTCTATTTTATTAATATTGGAAGAAGGCATTAATTAACAACCTATAATAAGTAGTGATCTCGTGCAGTGTTAAATAATAAATCTACTTTTTGAACATAGTACAGCAAACTGCAAAGTTTTATACTGGAATATTATACCTAAATGAGATTATATGTGACTATAATTTCATATTAATTTAGATATAAAAAATGGAGGGACATTTAGGGACAAATAATGAAGACAATGTTGTAGCTCTTCATCTGTTGCAGGAAGATAGATGACTGGTGCATTTTGAACTACTATATACCTGAAGATAGCAGAACACAGTTCTAGGAAAAATTTTGATGGGAACATTTAATTTGTCACAGATTTGGAATGGTGGAAGGTGGCAAGGACAGCACGAGGCTTTTCGTGCTAACAAACCCTGTAGGAAACGCTACCAAATTGCCATCATACCTGCAGATGTGGGATCCGACCTCGGCGTCCCTGACAAAGTTCACACCAGTGGGGGAGACACTGTCTGCTCTCAGTGTGTCCTCTGATGGACGGTTTGTTGCTGTGGGCACCATGTCGTCAGGAAGTGTGTCCTTATACATTGCTTTCAGCTTACAGGTTAGATTCTCCCTCTGAATGTCTGTATCTGTAACCTAATAATTAAGAAGGTGAATTGAAGGGCCATTTAAACTGCAGCCCTCAGGGTCTTTCTTATTTAGTAAAAATTTCAGCAAGTAGCTAGATAAATTCTCTTTTGCACCTACTTAAAATTTATATTAAAGCTGAAAAAGGCATGTTCCAGACAGAGTTTTCCTAAAGTAACTATTTCATAAAAAGTGAGACTTTCAAATATTACATACGATATTGTGGAATACTAATTTAAATGTAGTACTTGTAAAATATATTTTACTACACATTATATACATTAGCAGGCCTAAGCATGTTTTTACTATGCCAACATTGAAAGATTTAGAAGTGCACATTTCTTTCTAGAGGGTGCTTCACATTCCTAATGCCCATAACATGTTTGTGACTGGCCTGGAGTTTGTCCCCAACAACTTTGTTGGTCCGTCAGAAGCTGCCGTGGTGAGCATATCCGTGGACAATCGTGTGTGCGTCCATCACTTGCCATTCAGAAGTGAGTAACCCTCTTTAGTACTATGATCTACCAAATTATGACACTGCAACTCGTTCAGAAAACAAAGGCTGTTTATAAATTACTGGCAGGTTATCACATTGGAAGGTTGAAAATTATTAAATAGTCCTGGGAATCAACTTGAAACACAGAAGTATTTATGTACAATACACAGAAGTATCAAGATAATTGATTCAAAAAAATCCTCTAACACATCATTAGCTTAGAGAACAGTCTAATACAAAATAAATGTGCTTGATATCGGGTCACCAAAAATAAATGTGTCGAGTGAGAAAATAATGAAAATGAATAACGTTTATTGTCATAATGTTTGTGGTGTCACTGTGAAACTCTTTAGTAATAGGTCCCAATTAATAAACCTGTTCTAAATTGTTCAGTCTTCAGTACACAGATTTTAGAGCACCAACACGTTCTCAGATTTCTTGGTTTCCGTAGGTACGATGCCATGCTGGCTGGCTGTGGTGCTCATCGTGGTGACTCTGTTCCTGGCATTCCTCCTCTGCAGCTACCTGGGACTGTGACAAAGTCAGAGCCCTAGAAATCCGGAAAATTAGGATCGAAAGACCACACTGTCATTTTAAATGAGGAATTAGCAGACACCTTGAAGATTAGGTCTGCAGTAATCACTTAATAAACGTTTTACCTGCCGACAAACTACCAGCAGTTTTACGCCATTTAATTATTAATTCATATGTTAATTTGGTAGAAATTTGTATATTTTATTTTTTAAGAGTTGAGTTGTACCTGATTACGCTTAACATCTTTACAAAGACTTAGGTGAGCCAGTTATCAAAATATTTTATCATTACATTTTCTTATTCTTCTTACACATGTCTGTTTTTGTAGGTAGGTAATGTGTTAACTGTATAATTAAATTTGCACCGCATTCATTTAGTTTATTAAGGCAGAGACATCTACGAACCGTAGTGTCCGTTCAAACAGAGCGATGGAGACGACCGCTGTTGTAATCATTTTCCTGCCGATGCTTTGATAATTGTAGAGAATGTGCCTTCTCTTTTTTCAAGTCACAACAACCTTCATTGTAAATGTGTCACAAAGCACGTCACAGTTTACTATATTAAAGATTAACAAATCACGGCACTTTTCTCAATGTTGTTAACCTTCACACTGGTTCCTGGTTTCCATGTCCATCTGTCGTATACAGAATATAATCACTTTTCAGTTTGTGTATAAATAGGTAAATTAGGAGCAGGCAATCCTTTCCATATGGATGGCATGTGCTTCCCCTAATAAAATTACAGGTGAAGCGTCTAGTCACATGCACATGGGTAGAGAAAATATCCCTCTGTCACAGGGAAGAGTTTCTTCGAACTAGGTGAGAAGAATGGCGAATTCTTTGGCATGTTTATAGTTATTTACAAAAAGAGACAGGGAATAATTGACTGGAGGACGGTGATGGTGCTCAGAAATGAAGGTTTGACTGCTAAACTTTGGTGAAGGAAGAAGGGAAGTCATGTGTGACCTTAGGGTAGGTTGAAGTGCTGCGCAGCATTGGACACAGGGAGTCACACAAGTAACTGTTGGACAAGAACGTCCCAAGTTTGGCAGAATAATTTGTTATAGCAACCATTGGGAAACCATTCCATCTCAACTGCATTAAATCTTGATAACCATAAACAGTGAAGGGGCATTTTACCTGCACTTATTACTTTGATAAGAATTTGACAATGAGGATTGTAATGATTTTGGTATTTAACATTTTCTCCTCAGTTTTCATATTAAAAAACTTTTATGAATGTGTCTGTGCACAGGGAACCCACAAAGTCTCACTACAATGAGAAATGTCTCTGGATTATAGCTTCTTTTAATATATAATAGCAAGAATGTTTCTACCTTTAAAACAAGTCTTAAAGACTAACTATTAATTGAATTCTTACAAATCATCTATCATATCTTTTCGATGCTGTCTAGTCCAAGTACACACCACAAGACATTGGTACTTCCTCGACGGTCATGATCCAGGAGTGACACGTTTCCCCAGAGCTGGATGCCGGGGCGGTTTAATTATGGCCTGCCAAGCCAGAACGGTCTAATTAAATGTGTTATCAGCTATAGACTATACGAAATTGGCACAATAAATGAACATAATAAAGTACTACTATTTAATTTATATGTAGGGGTGTTTCAATAAGGGCAAGTCAGTGTTGAAATGGAATCAAACAAGCTGTGTGTGAGATATTAACAAAATTCTCTTTATATGAATAGGCCATGTATGCCCTTTCAAAAAATAAAATGATTTCATTAATATATCTACCACAGCTTGTATTATAAAATTTCAACACGGACCTGCCCTTATTGAAACACTCCTACATATATTGACTTATTATACAATTCATACCTTCTATGAATTACAAAGCTAATTAAGGAACACAATTATTTTAAAAGGAGCGGTTCTCTGCTTATGTGACTCCCAAACCAAGAGTCGCCCACCCCTGCCTCTGCTTCAGGATTACCAATTAGCCGCTACTAGATTCGGTATGTGATATTTTACTTTAACATGTTCTTTCCACCGGAGTATGGCGTCATAGGTCTCAATGATGGCAGCCATATCTAAGGCTGGTTTTATTTATAAATATGTTATCTGTCAATTGTGAAATGCAGGCTGAAAATTAAAAAAAAAACTTGAGAAAGGAATTAAAACAAAGAGTTGGGTATTAGAAAACCTGAAACAACAGGAGGTGCTTCAGAGAAGATATTGATATTAGATTAATAGAGAAAGAAACAATATAGAAGAGAAATAGGCGCTCTTGAAGAAGTAAATGAATTAGAGCAGTCGACGAAAGAAAATTTGAAGAATAGCTCAGTACAGACACTTGAAAAATAAGATAGATAGGAAGTGCAAAGCAGCAAAAGAGGCTTGGCCACAAGAGAAATGCAAACATTATACAGGAAAAGAGAAAATAGACGCAGCTTATACGATACATTTGGAGAGGGGAAAAAATATTAGCAAGAACATCAGGAGAGTGGATGGGAAGTGAATTAGAAGATAAAGAAGAAAAGGTGGAAAGAGAAGAAATATGTAGAAGAGCTCTATCAGGTTGAAAATCTAGATCAGTCAATAATAGAAGAAGAAGAGGTGGATGATGAAGATTTGGGGGGCAAAATTTTGAGGTTGGACTTTGACAGGGCCATGGCTGACAGACCTGAGTAATTGTATAGCGTCAGGAATTGATACCATTCCAGCAGAGTTGATAAGATCATAGGGCAAAGAAGCAATATCACGGCTGATCAGGATAATTTGCGATTTTTACAAAATAGGATAACACCAGAAGAATTTAGGAGAAACATAACTACACACATACCGAAGAAAACTGAGGCTGATGGACGCAGGACAATTAGTTTAGTATCTCATTAGTGCAAAAAATTAACGAAAATAGTATATAGGAGGATGGAACGACAAACAGAATGCGAGTTAGAATAAGATCAGTTTGGTTTTAGGAAGAATGTAGGGACAAGAGAAGTAATATTGACTTTGAAGACAGGATAAGAAGGCAGTAGTAATTAGAATTGAAGATCAAGAAAAGAAATCAAGAAAGGAGTAAGACAATGATGATGCAGTCTGTCGTCTAGCAGCGGTGACGTCTAACTGGAGGTCGTTCCTCCTCTTCTATTGGTCGGAGTTCCTTCCATGTGGAATCTGCTCCGCGATAACATATTAAAAAATCTGTCATTACTAAATGTCATCTTTTGTATATTCATAACACAATTATTATTGCCATTAAGGCTATCTAACCAAAGGTGAATTAAATACACACACATTCATACAAGCATTCATTCAATGTACCGCTGCTGTTTCTACTTGTTTCTCCGCTACTTATACGGTTCGCCGACTCCCTTCTAAAATCTGTAAGAAAGCGGTTAGGGGAAAATATATATATATTTGTGGGATAAAATAATGTATGTTTTAATAAATAATTGAATAGTAGTAAATATGTTAGTAAATATCTGTATATAAAAGTAAATAAATAATTTTTGTATAGGTATTCCTTACAAGCTGTAAGGAGGCTTGTAAACCTAATAAAGAATATAACTTCAGTTAACAATGACTAGGATCGTGATACTTTACAGGAAGATCGACAGAGGTCGGTTCCTGTTTACCTTCCTAACAGGGTCGTATCTTCCCAGCGTTGAGACCAGCTCATTGCTAGAGTCGTGCGCCCTGTGGTAAAACCCATAGATTATCCACTCCTGACAGCTGCATTACCACGTTGTTGGATGTTCGTGGTGGCAGGTGGAGTGCTCTGCGAATATCCTCTCCAGGTGGCTGTCCGCTGCGCTGGCCCAGACTGGGGTCGCGTACTCGAGGATTGGACGGATGACGGAGAGGTAAATCGAGATTCCCACTCTCGGAGACAGCTTCGAGCTGGAACTAAGAATAGGGTAAAGAGCACTTAGCCTAGCGTTTATTTTCCTGCTTGTTTCCTTAATGTGGTGCCTCCACGTTAGCCTCGAATCCAAGGTTACCCCTAGATACTTGGCCTTCGCGGACCACGAAGAAGCGGTTGACGGGTCTCTCTGGTCGTCGTCGGGTGATCAGCAGCGCCTGGCTCTTCGACGCGTTGATATTCATCCGGCAGTTCGTAGCCCAGCGCTGGATCTTCTCCAATCCGGTGTTAGTCGGTTTCCCACGACGCAGCAAACAACGCGGTGTCGTCCGCGTATTGGGCGATCTCGGCTCCCGTTCCTGGTTTCGGGATGTCCGCGGTGAAGACGCTATACAGGATAGGTCCGAGGACTCTGCCCTGTGGTACGCCTGCGCGGATCTGCCTTATCGATGATAGGACCTCGCCCTCCCTTACTGAGAAGGTCCGCATCTGCAGGTAGTGTCCTATGATGCGCACGTAACATCTTGGCAAGGCGGACGTCGCCAATTTGAACATTCGCCACGACTGCCAAACGGAGTCGAAGGCTTTTGCGACATCGAGGAACACCACGCCGCAGTGCTGACCTCTGTTCAAGGCGAGAGAGGCACGCTCAACGACCCGCATGATCTGCTGCGTCGTGCCGTGGCCCTGCCTGAAACCAAACTGAAAAGAAGGTATTAGCTTTAGTTCATCTAGGTGAACCTGGAGTCTTACCATAAAATGCTTTCGAGAGAGTCGGCAGCAACGATATCGGCCGATAATTGCTAGCGTCCCCGCGATCCATCCCTGGCTTAGGTATCGCGCATACTATGGCGTGCCTCCAGGCAGGCGGGAATCTGCGCTGGCTCAGCAGGGCGTTGAAGATTCCTCTTCGTCTATTCGACGGCCTCCGATCGTAGATTCCTCAGCAGGATGTTGGGGAGTCCATCGCTTCCTGGCGCCTTGCTGGGTGGCAACTTCCGGAGAATGCCTCGCAGCTCCTCTGTTGTGATCTCGGGGATGTCTTCGCCGTCCTCCTGTCTCCTAGAAAAATAATTTCGTATCTGTTGACGTATTCTACCTGTGCTACGTCTATAGGTTCTTCGACAGGGCGGAAGTTCCCCTCAAAGGCGTCCGCAAGTGCTTCTGCCTTCTCGGAGGGACTGTACGCCGCGCCGTTTACTCCCGTGAGATGTGGGATCCTGGTCCTAGTCGCCTGCCAGAGAGTGCCGTCAGTAACGTTGAGACTCATCAGCCGTGTTTTCCAGAACGCATCACTGTGCTTCTGAGTCGCGGCTCGTATGTCCCGGACAAGCCGGTTCATACGAGCCTTGGCTGGCTTGTCCCGCGTGTCCTGCCAGCACTTTCTGGCACGGTTATTCTCTCTGATGAGCTCCAGGATGCTCGCGGGGAGGGAGGGCGTCTTCTGCGTTGCCGGTCGCCGGGGTACAGATGTCTCGTTGGCGCAGTGGACTGTCATATCCGTGATGAACTCCAGTGCCGGCTCGGTGTCCTCGGGGGCGGGGGCTTCCGCGATGGATTCGGCGAGGCCTTTCTTGAGGCTGTCGCCCATGCTGTTTAACCTATATATAGAACAGGCGATGAAGAAACTTAAAACGGAATATGGAGAAGGAATCTTATTGTAAGGAAAATAAATATAAACCCTGCGGTTTCCGAAAGATATTGTAGTATTAGGGGAGTCACAAGAAGACTTGGAAACCATAATAAATAGCGTGAACGTGGTCCTGGAAGAAGTGCACAACATTAGGGTTAATAGAGGAAAAAAACAAGGTATCGTAGTGTAGTATGGGAAACTATGGAATAACAAAGGCTGTTCGATTGTGAAGCAATAGAATAGCACAGGCAAGGAAGGCTTTCGGGGAAAAAAAGAGAAATTGACTTAGGCGTAATGTAAGTGTGAATATCAGGAAATTATTGCAAAGGATGTCCATATGGCTTGTGGCGTTATATGGGTGCGAAACGTGGACAGTAGGAGTTGCAGGAAGGAAACGAATGTAGAGGCCTTTGAAATGTGGTGCTGCGGGAGAATGAGATGGGTTGATCGAGTAACTAACCACCAAGTTCTAAGCAGAATAGGAGAAGAGCGGAGGACTTTGAAGGGGTAGGTTTTGAGCCATGAGGGTCTTAGCATTAGAGGGAAGTGAAGAGAAGAGGGAGGCCAAGGATGAAATACACTACGCTGATGAGGGGGGATGTGGTAGTTATGCGGAAATGAAAAGGCTTGCGCAAGAGAGTTTAGCTTGGAGGGCGTTGAGAGAGAGAGAGAAGGGGGGGAGAGAGAGAGAGACTATGCGGCAGTCCCCGTATCGACCCTCGGGGGTGACTCAGCGCCACTGACTGCAGGCAGGGAAAGTCTGGGCGCGCGGCACAGGGTGTCCCGCAAGCCGGACCCTGCAATGACGTCACAGGGACCTACTCGGTCAGGCGCCGTGGCGGGCGGCAGGGTGTCGTTGACCGCCTCTCCTTGGGGAACCTGTTGGGCTGGACGGAGAGCGTTGTCATGGCGACGGAACAGAATCGATGCAAGAAGGACGCGAGAAGAGACGCGACCCTGACCCCTCCTCTTCCCTCTCTCGGCTCCACTAAATATTGTATTAGACATATTTCCACATTTGTGAGGGTCAGAAGTAGTAGAAGCCCGTGGGAGTTTTCTCTCCCGGTGTGACTGCGGGGCTCACCTGACCAAGCCGGGATGCCTCCTGCTCTCTAGTATTTTTAAAAGTTCTTACATGCCAAGACACCTACACCAATTTTGGGAGATTTTCAGTCGGCCAACTGCCTACTAAAACTGGTGAAGAAACGGAGAAGGGAATACTGCGACCCCACAGAAAACTCGTCTCCTGTCATTCGAAAGGGCGTGATAATAGTACCCAATGCCCTTCCTGCAAGATTAAGGTTTTATAGGGTTTTCCCTGCATCTCTTTAGGTGAAACACAGGGTTGGATCCTTAAACTATAGCCCGGAGGGCCTTAGTCAACCATTGGCTAATTATAACCATGAACAACAAAATTATTCCTCGAGAATAATGAGCGAAATGCTCCACATTAGGAAAAACATTTATTGTAACAACGGAAAAAGTGTTATCAATAACTTAAACTGTATTTATGACTATTTATTGTTGTAGTCCATTGATGGTTTGATATTGGACTTGACTCCATGCGACGCTTGTTTGTTTGCATTTCATGCAGTGAGCTTCCATGACCAGATAGATTTGTAAATAAATGTGTAAAAACCTTGTATTTTATTTTAAATCATTTGAAAACATATTACTCAATGTAATCAATTTATAAATTGTTGCAGTACCTGAAGAAGTTTCAAATCAGAGACGAAAAGTCGTAATATTTCATATTTAAATTATAAAAATACTGACAAAGAGGTTAATTAAATTATTTATTACATATTTAATTGTCAGAATTATTTTTTAATTATATAAGGATTAATTCAACGCTGAACAAATGACTGTCTGATGCCTTCTAGACAAAGAGATTAAATACTGCAGCGGGTTAGTACAAATGAATTACCGGGCAACACCGGACACCCTGCTCTAGTAATTTTAAGAGACGACGTTTCGTCGACAACACGGGACTTTATCGGTTGAATTGCACTGAATGTGCCGCGGAAATTCGACACCAGACATGAAATTATTTATTGAAGTGTACAACATCAAAGGGATGAAGTCAGTGATACCACCTTTGCTGACATAACTTGTTTTCATTTAAATAATCCCAATATTTTTACTGCATAAATGTTTCACAAATTTAATACAACGTGCAACGTTTCGTATCCAGTTACCGGGCAGTGTAGAGATGTTAACAAACACTGAGTTACGGACATTAACAAATAAATTTAATATGAAAACATAAAAAACGTGTTTAAAATGCAAAATTTCCATGAGTCCTCGCTCGAATCTACCGCCCACATCAATCAACGAATTTAAACAAAGCAGTCTCAACTACAGTGCTTTTTACTTACAACTGAAGACGGCCCTAAACTCAGGAATGAAACGTTTTCTTTAAAGTTAGCTTAGATTTTGAATACATTTTAGACTTTTGGCCTGTGCACTGTCGTTTCTTAAATGTTACGCAGATATTTTACAGAAAAATGTAGTGTATTAACAATGCAAAATAATTAAATGTCATAATTTTTTATTGAAACGAAATAATTTTACGATCAGTTTTTTTTTCAGTGTTTCATTTTAATTAAACGACGTTTCGGTGCATATTCGCACCCTCTTCAGATTTTTTTCATGATCTGTGAAACACATTTTTACATGCATTTTACATTTGAATTTAAAGAGAGCCAAATATAGATTGACTAGACCAAGAGTGTTACATCTAATCTATTGTTAAAATTTACCATTTTATAAAACATCAATTTTTATTTATTATAGAGGTCCGAGGCAGCAACCAGACACTTATTTAGCTACAACTGTGACTGTATGTAAATATGTATACCACAAGTCGTGATAAAACCCTGAAGAAGGTGCAAATATGCACCGGAACGTTGTTTAACTAAACACTGTCTGAACAAAAAACTGTTCCTAAAATTATTTCATTTAAATATTTTAATATCAGACGTTAATTGATTTAATAATATTTTATTACATCATAGTTTTCTGACTTAAATATTTACAATAAATAAATAAAAGGCCAAAAAATCAGCATTAAATATATAACTATTTATTAACAAAAGTGACGTTTCATCTCCATTTTGAGACTTCCTCAGGCTTGCTACAAACATAATATTACAATAAATTAATTCTGAGTTTTATGTTACAATTTTGAATTTATATATAAATAACGTGGTTAAAAAATTTAACAATACATCAAATTTCTCATTGATTTCTCAGTCGAAAAGATTATTGAATTTCACATAAAGAAATTCATCATTGCTAAATTTGTAAGTTTTTAACCATGTTATTTATGTATGAATTTAAAATTGTAACACAGGACTCAATTAATTTATTGTAATATTATGTTTGTAGTAAGCCTGGGGAAGGGTCAAATTGGAGATGAAACGTCGCTTTTGTTAATAAATAGTTATATATTTAATGCTGACTTTTTTGGCCGTCTTTTTAGTTATAATATTTTATTGTTCGTCCGAATGTGTAACATTTCGCTCATTAATTTTGCGACATCATTTTTTCTTGTTTTTAAATTTCAAGTTGGTGACAAAACGGAATAATTCAGTGCACTGAAATTGCAGACTGAAGATCAGCTTTTGTCGGTTACTTGAACGGTAATGCGGAGGCGGCCGAGTCCGGTAACGACGCGACGGATAAACATTCCAAACCTCCGCAATTATTTTGAAATACGGAAAAGGAGATCGTTCGTTTGTTCGTCTTTGGCGAGTTGGCGGCGTTTAAACCGACAACGGCGACCAATCACGAGCCGCGGAGCTCTCGATTATTCGAACGGACCAATGGGGCGTTTTGTTGTGGAGTCTCTGGCCTGCGTTATAAACAACGGCGTGAGCGAGGCTGCGACAATTCCGCTCCAGAACGCAACGACGATCCTTCGGCTCAGGTACGTCAGGCCATGCCATGCCATGTCATGTCACGCCACGGCTAGTTTAATGACCCCGTCCCGTCAGTGCCGAAGTGGCTGGCTAGGAATTGAATCGATGCTCTCGTTTTTGCAGCTGTGCTCAGTTCGCTTCCTAGTCGTCACAGGGACACGATGGCAGCCGTCGACTCCGAATGTAAGTACCACGCTAGCTCGCACGTTCATTAACAGCGACAATGAGCTTTACTTGTATCAAACTCTAACAACGGTTTACTGTGTTATTAAATTTAAACAGTCGCATGTCTGTTCCAATTACGCAATGTGTAAAAGCAACAAAGAGAACGAACGAAATCTTTACTGAATGTGTGTCATTTACTTTGGTCTGTGTTACGTCTTCTCCTTTGTGTGATCGCGTCACTTGGCGTCAGATTGGCAATGATTGAATAGATTTGATGGGACGTGCCTTCCGTCAGCTCGTCGCAACGGTTTTGCACTGTGCAGGTGTGGTGCAGTCCGTTGCGCAGTGTGCCACCACCCTCAGCTCTAGCTTGCCTTCACTGCCGAAAATATAATTAACGCAGCGATCTTCAATAGGATTACTAATACAAGTAATTAAAGACGATAGGTAAATTTATTTTCTGGTTTAAAGGTGTGCGGTATAAAATTAAACGGGTTTCAACTAGAGACAAAACTCTTATTACATTTAGGAGCAATACGTTAACAATTTATACTAGTGTCTTATAAATTTTGACGAGACCTAAAAGTGTTGGGCGAAACGATTATTCAGTCCTTAGACTGGTCTGATCCGTGCTAACATATCTTGCGCAAGACTTTTCATTTCCGCATAACTACGACAACCCCACATCCTCTCTAAACTGCTTATCGGGTTTCATCCTTGGCCTCCCTCTTATGCTAATTTTACAAGACCTTTGTCTCAAAACGTGGCCTTTTAATCTATCCCTTCAAAGAAACCTTCCATACCGTTCGCTCTTCCCCTATTCTCATTAGAACTTCCTCGTTAGTAACTCTATCCACCTTCTCATTCTCCCGTAGCACCATATTTCAAAGGCTTCTATTCTTTTCCTTTCTACGTTTACTTAATAGTATTAAGTTTCAAGTTCTTGTTTTAATTTTTTAATAATTCTGGTATACGGGTAGATGTTAATTATGTACTTAAAAAAATGTCCAAACTTTCCAGTAAACAAATAAATTGTTTAGAATAAATAGTGAGCCAGAAGTCTGTTATGAATGAAGTAATACTCGGAGGTTCTCGTCTGTGCACTGTTCTAAGAAACGACGTTTCTGCCGCAATCTACGGACATTGTCAGCGTGCGTGTTGCTGCTTGTCAGATGTTCAGGTCTTCCTTCCCCTTGAAGAGATCGTACTTAGTAAGATTGTTTGAAAAGCTATATTTTTGTCTAATATTTAACTTTTGGGACTTGTAAACGAGCAACTTTTTACGGCAATCATGGCCGAGCAATATTGACCAAAATCCAGAAACATTTCAGACAATAAATCGGTATTGCCAAGCAATGTTGTCCCCAGCCCTCACCTAGAGGTGTCTGTAGCCAAACTGCCGAGTTAGAAATTAATATTAGATGTGGTTAGCGTATAAATATTATTCAGTATTGCATTTATCGATTCAAGTTCACCATTTTGAGACGTGGGTTATTTGAGAATACTAAGTAAAACAAATGGTTGGCCAACATATTTGACAACTGCTGAAACCTATATATTGCTCATCTATTACAGAGTAACTTACAAAAAAAGAATTACAAAGTAATTTCTAATTTTTAAATAATTATTGAGCAAGTAACGAAATCTAGCGTGTAATTAAATAAAATCATTTAATCCTTCCTTTAAAAGTACGCATACTTCAATCGAATAGTTGTGCACTGAATAAATACGTCAAAGGTGTATAGGGCAGAATTTAAGGATAATTGCCAATCTCGTATAGATCGGTGTTGCATTCCCCATCACCGTATCCTTTTTCCCTATTATGAGCCTAATATTTGAATTAAACATTGAAAGTATTCCTTCGACATAGAAGGCGACGTTTTTGAATAAACAATTATGAAGAATCAATTCGTTGATTAAATTGTGAATTGTTTCATGTCTATTTAAAAGCCTGATCCAGGTTCCCATTTTCTTTAATTTCTTATCACAACTAACGATGCGCTAATAAGAAATTCTTATTTTCGTCCAGTGTTGCTGTACCACGTGTAAGCGGGAAATGTGGCTACACTATGGCCAAGATATACATTGCAACACATTGCCCGGCCATAGCTTTCAGCAATATTGCCGGCAACGTGAAATTTTAGTTGCTCATTTACAAGCCCCTTAAAAATCTTCCTTTTCTGCTTCAGAGACGGACACTAACGTCGTTTATAAAATTAACAGCGATTTGTTAAATCAGCCAAACAAGCGAACTTTGGATTACAACGAAAGGCCAAAAGTGAGTAACGGGAGAATTTTCTTTCAAATTCAGAAGTTTGTTTCGGCGCCAACTTTCGGGACCTCTTCACTTCTTTAATTAAATCCTTGACAGAAGTTTTGTGTTGGTAATTGTTTAAATAGCAGAGGACTGTCTAGGACGCTCGAGATTTAATCACACTTGTATAAAGAAAATAAATTTCGTAATTGTAGATTAAAAAGGATCTTGATTCGTCACGTGATGGCTTTTCTAACTTGGTTTATCCTGTATTGATTATATTCAAGTATCGTGTCGCCATGTTGACGAGGCGCCCTGTGCCAACAGCTGATGCTACATCCAACATTATAACTGGGGTGCTGTACTCTATACATTAGACGCTGTTTGTCGGCAGTCTTGGAAGTTGTTGTAAAAGTCGCATCATTTGGGCTGCGAATAGGGCAGAACACCTTCTCCAATTTCCACTTTGTGACATTGAAGTCGGCGTGTACAAATGATGTAAAATGAAATGCCTTCGGTAAAGAGGCTCTCATTTTCCTATACCGATAAAGCCTAGCAAAGGAATACTGGATTCCTGTGACGTATGGAAGAGAGCAAGGTTGAGGTTATTACAATTATTACTTCATTTATTTATAAACATCTGGTTCTGGGGAAAATTTTGCAAGTTTTCTTTCACCCACAACCTGAAGAAATTATTCTTCACGCATGGTCTGAGATGAATCTAGTGCAATTCCTTCCCGCTCAGGAGCAAAGACGGAGAGTCGCATGGGTAACCAGCAGTGACCAAGATCAATATTGTCTGCTCTTCAAATTTACCGTCGCCGGAGGGGGGGGGGGGAAGTGGCTGTGCAGGGCGTCGGCGGCGACGTCGAAAGGCCGATGACGTGTCGAGACAAGATGGCGCGACAGACGGGGAAGCTCGGACTCGCTTCGTAATAGTCGACTTATTTAAGAGTGTAGCGTTAATTTCTCCTTGCTGTGAGTCGTGGTCGGTGCGTTGCCCCCCAGGAGCGTGGTGGTGGGGGCGGGGGTGGTCGGAGGGGAGAAACGGGGGTGGTGGGGCTCCGCCGACGGAGGTATTGATTGCCGGGGGCGGGCGCCCTCTCTCCCTCCCTCGGCTGGCGGCGTCGCGGCGTCACTCCGTGCGGACGAAGCGACGAGGGCGGATCTGTCGCGATGCTCATCACCCTGGTAAAGGACTCTGTGCTGCGGTGCTTCTGCCACAGCTGCCGCGCGCCGCTGCCCATCGCTGCCCACAGGCTCAAGAAGAAGCCTCGCTGCAAGCAGCCCAAGTCCGTCAAGTTCATCCGTAAGTAACAGACCGGCCAGACGTGGCGACGCCGCCCCACGATCGATACCGACGCTGCGGGGATTCCCAGCCAGCTTTTACAGGAAAGGCTCGACTTTGCTCAGCCTAAAGCTGCTCAGAGGTTTTGGACGACTTATTCTCTGAATGAAGCCCTATTTCAACTTGTACATAACTAAAGCTTGGGTTTTAGGAAGCAGTCACAAGGAGATAAATAGTAAGTCATTTTTCAAAGCATTTAATAGACGGCCAAACTTTTACCTACCGTCTCCAGTTTCCCCAGTTTGTGAGGGCGAGGTAGCTGGAGCAATCTCGAGACTGTTTAATAGGTGTACTAAACTTTCCACAGTGAATCTTACTCCAAACCTCACTCTATACAAAGTTCAACACTTGTCTAGGGCACATTCAAAAGTGAGACACCAACCATTATCCTTCTGTACAAGTAAAATTGCAGCAGGTACATGGGTTTTAAAATTGTACATGTACTCCTTTTTGAGTTGTCCCTGTGTGGGATGTGGGACCTACATTCACAGTTTGTGAAAAAATTTTACGACCATGTCACAGTGTCACTTATTCTCACTCTAACAGTTTGATTGACAACCAAATTTTTCCCAGTCTTTTATGTTTGAAACTCTTGCACATGCACAGTCGAGCTTTTTATACATACTTGCTACTTTGTATCTCCTTATTAAAATTTTCTAACCACCTACACTGATGCCACAGTAGTAATTTGTAAAGTGTGTAAGTGCCTTTATGTAAAGTTAAAGCATTGAATAATAATAGCCAAATAGTTTTCCCAAACTAATCTTTTTAAAGCAATTAACTATAACAGAATCTCTTTAATTGCACTCTGCATATATAGAAGTAATTAAATTTACTTGATTAAATTAATGAGATCTAGGAGGATGGTGAATCAATATTTGTTAGGAGCAAGGGGCTGTTTCTTACCGTTGTCTTAATATTAACGGCACTGAATCCACATTCCACTAATATGATGAATAACATTTTCCACATATTTGGATGTTAGACAAGCTACTTTTTTCGTCTTAATTTTCATATCATCCACTATCAGACGTATTTTTACTTTCTGCATCCTGTTTTGTTTGGAACTATTCTTGGCAAGTTGTATCAGCCTGTTCAATATTTACGTCTATGGACGTTCATCAGGATTTACACCTTCAGGACATATTCAAATTGTTTTTTCAATGGCTAAATATATGTTTCTTGAGGTGGCTACTGATCTCATCTGAAGCTACATCATAAATTTATATTCTTGTGGATAATTTTATGAAAAATAATACTATGAAAAGTTTTTGAAGTCGATTAAGTTAGTATTTGGAATGTGATTCAGTTCCGGACAACCCCTAATGCCCACTGTGAAGGCTGAACCACCCATTCTAGGACTCTTTAATTGGTACATTGCTTGTCACAGTTTCAGTTTTTGCCGACTTTGGTTTTTTCCAGCTACAGAGATCAGGTGGCAGGAATGGTCCAAGGGTGGTGTTGCCTACGAGGTCATCCTCGCAGATCCGGTCACTGTAACTCCTCCGAAGAAACCCGGATCCCCTAAAGGCACGCCCAAGAGCACTTCAGCTGAGGACATAGAGGAGAAGCTGAAGGCTGCAGAAGGCAGGAGGATGGTATGTGCCTTCAATCTCTTTGCTGGATTCGCAAAATTGGCATCAATTAATAACTACTTTTACCTCAAATCTTTCAGTTTTGCCATTTTGTTACCAAAATTCTTGAAATACCCATAGTACTTTGCCAATATCAATTTGTGTGATGACAGACTAATGTATTCACAGTCCTATGAAGCTAACAAGATGGCCGCATTGGCGACGATGATGTCCAAAATTGAGGAGGCTTCAAAAAAGAAGGACGAACAAACTTCTGCTTTCATCGTTCAGACGAAGGAAGCTTTGGACCAAAAGATGGACACCCATGTGGAGAAGAGGGAAGCTTATATCAATGATCTGAAGGCAAAACTCAAGGATCATGTATGTGATATTAGTGGCCAGACTGTTGTTTGACATGAATTTTTTATTTCCTTTTGTTCTAAACTTTCTCCTTTAATTTGTGATGTGATTTCCTTCCTGCAGCTGGAGAGCGTGGAGAAAACTAGGCTCTCTCTGGAGCAGCAGACAGATGAGGTGAGGTCTGCTGTTGAGGAAAAGCTAAAGACTGCTGCAGCTCAGAGGGACGAGAACCTCAAAAAAATGGTGGAGAGGCTCCGTGAACATGTGAGTTTGTTATTTTGTCTGCGCAAGTCATTTGGTCGCAGCTGTGGGTCATCTAAAATTTGAATTGTAAAATACCTGCGTGCATGGCATTTATAATTCTGCTTTCTAACTTGTAAAATTTTTCATTTGCCAATCTAGACATGACTGTCATGTCATAAGTTTCCATTTAAGTTTATAATTAATGATTTTGTGGAGCACATTTATATTTATAAGCTTTCCTAATCTTTATTTGCCTTACAATTGTAAATGTTGGACCGCTTTTAACATGTAAAGTGTCATGTGCACGTGATGTTTGTAAATTGAGTGTGAAGTTGTGGTCCGAGCAGGAGGAGCAGGTGCTTCGTGTCCGCACATCTATGCAAGAGAAGGTGAATCAGCTGGAAAACCAGATTCAGCAAAAGTTGGATGTTGCCCAGGCTAGACGTGAGCGCTTGGAGCAGGAACAGTTGGAAAAGCTGCGCAACCACGTAAGTGAGACTTTTCTATGTACAAAGGTGACTGTAATCCTATGCAGCCTACCATGTGATTAGAGCATGGAACCCTGGTGAATATCTTTGCCCCTTTGGTGGTCTGCTATTCTGGTTAAATTTGGTATTTGGTCGAGTACATTTGACAGTGATTATAGACTTCAGTCTTTCATTCTACTCCTGAAAATATCTTTGTCTTATGGTATGTCTGACCAATTTGACACTAATAATTAAATTAATCAGTTAGATTGAAATATTTGTTTCTAAAATAAGTATTAATTTGTTTCTAGACTTATGTTTGGGGATTTTTAAGCATAATAAAATGTAAAAATTCCACATGGATTATGAACACAGATTATATAGATCTCTATTGCATGCCAATTATCTAATAGTCTACAGTTTGATCTTCATATTTTTTTGCAGATTGTCATTGTGCAAATTGCATTTACTACTTTTGATCTGTATTTTCTTCCTTCCGCACCCCTTAGAGTCCTAGAAATGCCTACACTAGAGTCCTTCACTTGCTCCCCTTCATTAAGAGGATAGGTTCTGTATTGTTACTGCATGTAGTGGCTTTGTGTAACAGAACCTCGTCAAGATAGCGGAGGTCAGACTTAACCTAGAAAACCATGGAAAGAAGACTGAAGAGAAGGTCAAGGAGAGGCTAGAGATTGCAGAATTGAACAGGGAGAAAGAGATTCAAAAGAAGCTGGAGAGCATCCGCAAAAATGTAGGTCTTCTGTATTAAAGGGATTTGTGCATGTCTGGTGGTGGTGGTTTTGTGTGTGTGCATGTCATTAGTTTTGTTCCTTTTCAGTTTTGATGCTACCTTGACCTTAAATGGTTACCCAGGGATGATCCCGAACATTTCTGTGGTGGTTTAATTAAATGTGAATGTTCTTCTGGTCAGTGTCAGTTTATTGTAATAAATTGCCACAACTTGTTCATTGTATTTGTTGATTCTCAGGGCACCAACAAAATGTTTAAATAAATTCAACTTTATTGTATAAATTGTAAAAATGATATTCTATAAAAGTTTTTATATCAATTTCTTTGTAACCAGTGCAGTTATGTATATAATAATTAATTTTTCCTTTCGACAAGTGTGGAGACTGGGAAATACAGAATTGGAAATTTTAAAATGTTTAGTTCAAAAGACAGTTTTATGGGAGTCAGGGTTCTGTTTCAGATATGGTCTGTACAGTTGTTGCATTATAATTTTGTGTTTAGGAAATTAAATGTGGAAAATTGAAAGAGGAAAGATGTAAGAGGGGAATGAAAACTTCAAAAGGACTGTTAAATGTTTATATTATGTTGCCGAAATCTGTTTGGTGATGTGAACTACTTTTTTGCTACTTTCTTAGAAATCAAATTTGTTACACATTGTGTACATACAGTATTTTTCATAATTCATTTTATGCAAGACTTGCTGCTTCATTTAATTTACTTGACAAGTTTCCACTATATACCGATGTATATTGGATTCTAGTATGATTTATTATTCGCAAATTTATTTTAACACTTGGGAAGATATTTAAAATTTTGCCGAGTGACTGTTAATGATTGTAGTATAAGTGTGTAGTAAACTTTGAAATGTGCTTGTTGGGGAAGATATATATATATATATATATATATATATATATATATATATATATAAACACACACACACACATATACATACATCTCTTTATCTGGATTAGCGTGTTAATTTATATGAAGATTTGTAATTTCCAGAAGTTGGCTGCACAACTTTTGGAACAGTTATAGTTGAGTGTGATCTCTTGCCCAATTAAGACAAATATTCGGATATGATTATGAAGAATTTTTTGTGACTTTATTTTGTCTGAAATGTTTGCAGGAACGTAGGGCAGAAATGGTGAGGCAAAACAAGGAACGGCTTGGCAACCAGAATGAGGAGCAACACACGGCCTCTTCCGGATAGAGCGGTTCCAGAGAGGACCCACCGCTGCCCCAACCCCTTTTACCCGAGCAAGCTTTCACCTAGTCCTAAAATTTGCTTTTGTTCTGTGTAACTTAAATCAGTCAGGCCCCTTCTGTACCATTTGAATGTTCCGAATTTCACCTCCGTTTACCTGTCATAGTTCTACTGTGTCAAGAATTTTATTTTTCAAAATGGGCCACATGGCCTCTGCTTTTCCCCGCTTAGCAGTCGCCGGGCGCAGACGGAGGAGACAATGAGATCCAAATTGCCAGTAAAAGTAGGTGAGGGGGGCCCATTACAAAGTCAAATTATATGTCCACTATTTTGTGCGAGTGTGGGAGATTGCCTAAAAATTTGCGAGTGTTCCCGCTTTCGGGTGTCGATTTCATGAAGAAGACTGCATTAGTCTCACAGTGGGTGCCCAATTTGCTAAATTAAGTATTTATTGATGCTAGATATCCACTTCTAATGTTTTATCGCCAACGTTAATTCTTGCTCTGCTTGTATTTTCAGCAGTCATTATATTGGACTTCAAATATTTAAAACTAAACCCACCACCACCAAAAAAAGTGTCCTCTTGACAAATAAGCACAAGCTAGCTTCTGTGATGAGTTTTTGCTGAAATTAAAAAAATATATATATACTTCAATATTAAATATTCACTAGCTTTTTTAATCTTGATTGTTTTGTAAAAAGATTGTTGGTAACATTTGCTTGTTAATATAGGTGGAGAATTTTTCTATTTTTTTTATGACAGAGACGTGCATTTAGGAAAAATAACCTGGGAACGTTTCCACAGTTGGTCACGTCTCCGCCACTCATGCCAAAGATAATGAATTAAGTAGACGCACTTGTTTGCATAGTGCAGTCACCAGTGAGGAGTCTCCACCCTCGACCTTTCCGTCTAGCGGTCCTCCGCTCTCAGAAATCGAAGCGGTCCTCCGACTAACTACGAATATCCTCTATAGTTGCCTTGAGAATTCCTGTCCTTTCTGTGGTGTGAGAGGGAGGTTTATTCTCCTTGACATATTGGTTTTTGAGTGGTTTCTTCAAATGTCTATTTTTGCATACCATTTTTGTAATTTTGCCTGTTTTCAGTGTTTTTTTTTTGTATTATGATATATTATGCTTAGTCTTAGAAGTGATTATATTTAAGGAGCCTGAGCAATTAGATCTTGTAGCATTAGACAATAAAAGTTTTTGAAAAAAAAATTTCTTTTTGTATTCATACCTTTATTTCACTTCCTTGTCTAGAGACCAATCTGCTCCACAATGTGTGCTGGAAGGATCGGGCTCTGTCGAAGTAGACGGTGAATGTAACTTTTCCATATTGAATTGGAATGTGCTTGTCAATTGTGAAAGATTCTTTGAAATTTAAAATAATTTGGAAGAACATAACTAAAACAAAATTTGTCCAGAACAAAGTGAAATAAGTTACAAATGTGAATAATTGCTAAGAGTGAAATTGACATTAATGTGATCTTTCTTAAATTTTTTAAGTGCTGAGAGCTAAAATATTTAAAATCCCCTTACGTGGTCTATAGGATTTTAATTTGAATAATTTAACAGCCCCCCCCCCCCTCTCTCTCTCTCTCCCACCCACCAATTGACAGTTCAAACAATTAGCAGAAAGGATTCTATTAATTCTTCTGGATTATTAGTTAGGTTCTGCTTTTGTGCAGATCAATTATTTTTGTGGAAACTTGTGTTGAAGTCTGTTACAAGGTTAAGGTTTAGTTAGCTGTGCAGAATGTGTGATGACACAGGATTATAGGTTGATCCTGAAACAGGCATAGGAAGGAAATTGAAAAGGGGAAGGAGGGGGGGTTAAGGTAGAGCAAGGTAGCCTGGGGTTGACTTTGGCCCCCCCTGGCTATTATTAAGGGATCCTACCCAGTGTTTCACCTAAAGACATGAAGGGAAAAGCTGGATCAGGTCGGTCAGGCTGTTGGGTACACTTCTCATGCCCTTCCGAATGACTGGAGTAAATAAAGCACAATATATAATACGGTTTCGGGTCTTCGAAAAGGTGCAAACGTGGCAAAGTATACAAGAAGGGTCATCTATTTTCTGGTTTGTTGTGCTGCTGTAACTCATAGCTTCCGCGCCGAGGGAGGGGCAGGGACTGTAGTATCGATGGGCTGGCAGGCCTGAACTCGGGGCCCTTACGTCATGCGACCCCACGGACCAATCGGCGTCGTCGTCGTGAGTCAGCTGGTTTCCCCCAAGGGTAATGGCCGCTCGCCAGTGGTTGTCATCGAATTTGATCGTGACCTTTCCGACCAATAGTGTCTTTAACTAAATTTCTTCCGCGTTGTTTTTAACAAATGTGGGAGTGAAATATAACACCCCGCCATGTTATTGAAATGTTCACAATCGGAGAAGAGGAGCAGAGCAAATGCCAGTAGCAAACAGCAGCGCAGTACCGGTGAGTACGAGCAGCAGCGACGGCTCAAAGATGGCGGCGTCCTTTCGCTCGCTGGTAGCTCGAATGTCCCGTGGATTTGTTTGGATGCTTGTACATCGTACTGACGACAGCGATACTGTAGGATGATTGACTCCCTTCTCCAGTTTCTTCCAAAATATTGATCTAAATTTATTTCACGTTATTTTCAATTTACCTTAACGAATACATTATGTAACAATCGTTAAAAAATAACAAAAAAAGAAGGGACATATTTATCCTGAAAATTTTATTTGGCTGTTCTACAGTGAACACATCGCAAAGCTGTAGATAAGAAATACATAAACAAAAACGAAGTGTCGAACTTGCGTTATATAATGCCATTAGTACTGTTAACGTATTACGAATTATCGTTAATGAAAGGTAACCGCAGAGATTTCTCCGAAATTGTGCGTACATTTTTGCTATCAAGTTTTCTATGTCGAAAACTGCTTATTTACGACCCGGATTTGTAGGTTATGTAAGGTCATGTGTTCTCGTATTTTCTTGTCTTTCTCACTTTTTACAGCTTATTTACTGAAATAGCAAACACACATTAAATTATATATTATATTTGCGTGGATTTTTCAGTGAGTCACGGGTTTACATTTTCTGTTTCGTCGCCAACCTGTTTGTTGGAAGACCTTGAATGTTTTTTTGCCCCCCTCTTGTTTCTTCTTGCTGCGTCTCGTTGCGTGGTACTTTAATTAATGTTTCTTCCTTCGCTTCGGTTAGTGTGTTCGTCGATCCATAAAATTGTTTTGTCAATCGTTAATTCCCCATTTCACACTTCTGTATATAAATAATATTTTTGTCATATTAAATTTTTTATAATATTTTACCTATTGTGGAATGTACACATGATTTCTGAATGGCATTATTTATAAATTAACTGTGAGAAAAAGAGTGTCGCTGGATTCTGTTATACTACACTTATTAAAAAAATGGTGAATTTGCTGCTCCTTATTAATACGTGGATAAGAATGTGAAATTTAATGCACTTGTAATAATTTCAAAATGTAGATTCCTCCTATGCCTGTTCCTTCTAATATTTATAAAATTTCTGGAATAATTCATAGAGAAAAAGAGTAATGCTATTCTTAAAACAAGGGCTTGTCCAGACCATCATGAAAGGGACTTTCAGGTCAGTGCATGTAATAATTAATGTCTTGATAAAAAATACTGTCAGTCTTCCCTTGAAAACAGACAGGATACTGCCACAATATTTGACCACCTCCTGGTCTGGTCTACATTGATAATTGAAGATGAGTTTATAGCAAGTCAAATCAACAAGCAAAATTTTGCTCAATTTCTATTTATCTATTACATCACCTCCTGGAACTGAGTGGGTCTGCTAATCTTTAGATTTCATCTCGAAGGGATCTACAAGTCGGTCAGTTGTAACGTGTGGGACAAATCCATTCACACCATAAGTCTGCAGGCAAAACACAAACTATACCGATTTAAATAAAGTCATGACTACATAAAATACTTGACTAAAGTATGATGGTCATTCTAAACATGAAAACACAAGGTAGTTTTAATGAAAGTTTTATATCGATTCCTTTTACAGATGATCAAAGACAAAATGTTGAAAGGTGCCGATTTTTTACATGATGATTTTCAAGTCTGCATATGATGACTGTAAAGAAATAGTTTTACTATATAATTGGCAGAGGTCAGTTTTAACTGGTCTCAGGTCACGACTTCAGGTTTTACATATGTCTTTGAAAAATATAGTTTTAATGTGATTTAATAAATTCTATTTTGTGGTAGAGTTAAAATGAAGTGGTACTAAGAAGAATAGAAGAGGAAATGCATTTGTTATAATATATTGTGAAAGAAAAACAAACTGGTGTTAAGATGAGACTGAGAAGAAGAGTGAAGTTGACAAATACAATTGATTTCATAAATTCAAAAAGGAAAGTGTATAACAGAAGCAATTAGAGCAGGTGTTGCACCAATAACCAGCAGAAGTCCAAATGATGAAGACAATGATTATTTAATGGAAACTGATTGAAATGTCATAATAAGCTGTGTGGCATATTGTTTTGTGTAATTTTTAAGGTTTTAAATGAGAACATTTGCTGATGTTAAAGGTTATCATTTCATGTTTTTACAATTTCTTTTCTTGCCCCTTGAGTTGGTTAAATAATATTTTTTTTTTTGAGAAATAGACATGATGTGGAAATTACACATGGCATTATATTGAGACATAAATGTTTGTGTGGAGCAGTCGAGTGTATGTCACAATATACATTTCTTGAGTTTAATGGGACTCCCATCATGTTTAAATAGTTGGATTTAAAAAATTAAAAACTGTAGCTTCTTTAATTCTAACATTATGCCACTCATGAGATTTGTGTCTTGTTTGAATTATTATAATCCAATGTCAAAAGCTATAAATAAATACTTTGTTGCTATTTTAAATAATTTTTAATGTAGTTACAATTCTTTATATATATATATATATATATATATATATATATATATATATATATATATATATATACAGACAGAGTGAACAAGTGATTATATTAATGTGACAAATGATTGGAAATAAATTGAAATATAGGAATGTACCAAATTTTAGTTTTTAACAAACTGCCTTGACACATTGAATTAAAAAGTGATCCAGTTGCATTAAATTGAGCTTAAAGAAATTTTACTTAGCACCTCCTACTCCTAAAATTATGCTGTTTTTATTAATAAACATTGAATCACATAAATAGTTAGCAAACTTTTCATTGCTAACTGAAAATCATAATTATTATATTGTAAAATTTAATGTTAATCATTTGATGAATGAAAAACAGGAATTCAAATGATTCTTCTTTCATTATTAATTAGTTAGATACAGGCAGAAAAGAATATATAATATGACTTTCCCTTTGCCGTCTTGGCAACTCAAAAAGTTTTGTTGCTTATCTGGCAAATTCAATTTACTTTTAAAGTCAGTTTAAATTATTCTCGAATAGACTGTTTGTCCACTGTAGACAAGTTGGCATGGGAGAACGGTGACGACACGGTCTGCGTTCATTAATATTTATTAACTCTATAATTAATCTGCGGGGGGGGGGGCAAGTGAAATACAATAAGCTTGGGTGAGGTAAACCTGGTTAACGTTTTAGTGTAAATGAACACATGAAAGGGGGGAAATCGTGACGTCACGCCAAACGGAGATTAGAAGGACGTGTTTTGGTGTAAGTCAGAGGTGGTAATGGCCAGAGATATTAGCCTCTGTCTCAGGGACGGTCATTATGTGTAATTATTAAGGGTTCTCCAAATGCTGCGACGTATCGCTATTACACGTAGGCAACTGCGTCATCTTTGACCCTTGACTACGCACTCGCACACTTATTGAAGTTATTAAAAGTCCTGAAATAGAATTAACGCGGTGAGGGAGCGTTGCGTAACGAGCTTATTTGTTCGCGGATGACCTTGATACTCTGCGGGGTTTTTGGAGTCCATGATGGATGTGTTAGAGAGGCGAGTTGTGTAACGATCTCGTCCGCAATGTAAATATATTAATGAGGTGACTAATTGTCTTATCTGTGTTCCTTCCTCAGGCTCGGACGAAACTTTTACCTTGGAAGATTTCTTATTTCTTACATCGGCCATTAAAATTTGATGTAGGATTTATACCCATAACATACTAGCGTTACGTTCTGCATCTGCCACATTATTTTCGGAACTTAAATCATCATTTTCCCCATCTAATCATCACCATGTCTCGTTTTGTTTTAAAATTCCACTTTTTTTAGTTACACAAGAGGATAGTTTTTCTCTCCATCATCGGAATCGTATTTACTGTACATTGATCAAACTTGAAACTTTTAGTGTAAACAGAAAATAACTTCCGCATACTAAATAACGTCCTACTAAATTGTGTTTAGTAGATGGCCGACGCAGCCAACCCTCCGTCGCGAAACTCACCCAGAGAAAATTGTAATAATCATTGCATTACTGTGAATCGAGAGAGACAGAGCTTCTTTGGCGAGTGTGTGTTATCGTTGGAGTTTCTTAAAGAGTATGTTCCTTCAGTTTTGGCGTCAAATAAATATATAAAAGTTGTACGTGTAGTGTTTGGTCTAGTTTGAGGCGAGCACAAAATCCTTGCTTTATATCGAAGAAAATTCTTACCCTAAATCGAGCGAATCCTTGTTCATCGACTGTCGATTGAATGAGAAAGATTAGTTTTTACAAGACAAAAGTTCATTACAGTTCAGTACGCTGTAATGAGGACGTTGTTATTTATGTACGTTGGTGAAGTTGAGTTCGAAGCAACGAAAATACGAAGTGACGGGAACGTCGTCACTCTGCTAGGATAATAGGGGGATATCATTTCCTTGTCTAATCTCTTCCTATTTGCATGTTTGGTTTTCTCGTGACAAGTTCGTCCTTGGCGTCTTGTCCTCTTCCATTACTATTTGTATCTTGGTTTTATTTCCTGTTTCGGGTTCTCTCTGCGTTAGCGTTTCTTGCTGATGGCGGCCATGTTATCGCCAGCGTCCTTGAAGGAGACAAACCTTATCGGAACAGTTAATCTGGAGCATCCGTCCTAGTCGTGTGCGTGACACTCAAGGTCGCGCGGGACTGAGTAGGTCCGGGTTCCTGAGATCCCTTCTCGTCGACGTACTTTCGGAGGTGCGAAGTCGGCCTAGTAGTAGAGCCGCGGGTTTCGCTCAGAATTTTCCACTCGCACGCGGACAAACACGAGCTCGCTCCACTTACTCCAGGGCAATTAATTACAAATTCAAATCTCCTCTCCACGTGCCTCGCTTGTTTGTCGTCCAAACGGGCGGGTCAAATTAAGTTCGTCATCTGGGTGCTGGTGTCGAGATCGGAAGTGTTCGGCTATGCTTCGGGTTTCCTGTGACGTTACACGGAATCTCGGTTGTTGTGTGGGGGGAGAGGAAAATATAGCGAAGACGTCACGGCTAGTCGAAGATCCATCTGCCTCCAAGCCTAGCTTTGACGGAACAAGGAACGCTGCCTCACTTTCAAATCACTTCCTGGGCCCTAACAAAAAAAAATTAATTTCCATACTGTAAAATGTTCACCAACAGTTAAAGAATCAATTATCACATTTTATCCTCCAATTTTCATTACTTTGTTCCCATCAAAGCAAAATAAACTATTGTCACTCATTTAATTAAATCTGTGTGTTAGGTAATAAAAATTTTCTTCTGCCACTCAAAAATTGTGTGGTTGTCACATGTGTCACAATGAAAGTATTCAGTACATGAAGTGGCCTTATGAGTTTCTTGTCATGGTTTCAGCGTCCACTATGAAGCTGACCATTGGGACGACACTGGCGCCGCGACTCCACCGCAAAGCCTTTAAGGGCTTTGCCGTCAAGAAGACGCCGCTGTCACATCACCACTCCCACACAGGTCTGTCACGGGGATTTTACTTTTCAGAGTCCTTCTGCATCCCAGTATTTACGTCTGTGACCATTCTTTTAACAGGAGAAGTAAACGTGGACCCTTGTGACAACTCCAACGACTCCGGGCTGGGATTCGACAACCACCTGGAGTACCACCTTGTCCACACCACGGTGCACTTTTCTGACCAAGAGGTGAGACAATGCTGACTTCATTTCATCTGGTCTGCTCTAGACATGCCATAAGTGACAGTCTTCTGTCCTTTTCAGTCGGCTTGGACTGACGAGCACCCCGAAGTAAAGAGGAAGAAACTAGAGATAAAGCTGGAGTCTGACGACGCTAATGAGGATTTCACTTTCCCGGAAACGGTAAACAGGAGGAAGAAGGAAGTAGATTTCCGAGGAAGGTACGTGTTCTATCTTGTTTTCTCTTCTTGTGTGGTTTCTAGTGGTTGGTGTGGTATTCTTTTTGTGAGGTGACTCACTTGGAGATGTCCCTATTTGGTATACATATATACACTGGGGCTGGACACCTGGCGATGAAGCCTCAATTGCCAGGGTACCTCCTCTCTGCATTGATGTATTGGCAACCACGATGTCGGGAAGTGTGGGCCAGTCTCTGCTCATCATATTGGCGACCATAGTGTTGCAGATTGTGCTCAGAATTCTTGTTGCAGACTTGATTAAATACAAAATGCTTACCAATCATCGTTCAATATCTGTTTTTATGCATCTCACTTCATCCCTTGTATACGTGATGTTAAACATTATTGTTACACATAACGCCTCAGTGAATTTTTGTTACGTGACATCATGCCTGTGCCTCAGTTTACTACTATTATCCTGGAACAAGTTGTCTTTAAAAAAATTCAATTAATTCTATTGACCACTTAAAATAAACCTTAAACTTCTGTTTTGTAATGATTTAAATATTGTCTCTCCAGTCACTTTCCTTTACTGTAAAGAAGGAGACACATTCTTAAGTTAATTTAGCATTCAGATTTTTCCTTGACACATTAAATGTGGCAGGTACCTGCTAACTCAACATCAAATTTCCCACTTTCCTGTCCCTATTAATTGCTTTAATTAGTCTGCTAATGTCTTTTTCTGACTTTCATATATATATAATAATGCACCGTTAAGGCGCTCATCATTATCAGCATGATTTATACTGTAGTCAGTTAGGTTTAGTTAGGTTTTTTTGGTTGTCAACGTTCTCTGATGCTCTGTAATCATCCTCTCGGACAGAGGGGTCAGACAAAGGTCTTTTAGATGACATGTCTACCTTCTTGTGGAGATGAATGATGGTTTCTGTTCTGTATTCCCTTGGTTGACCAAATAAGTGTGATTTAAGATTGAATTTTATCTATGGGAACCTTCCAAGGCTAAGAAGATACAGACTCACCGAAAGTATTTATTACTGGTCACCCTGGGACTATATTACCCTGTTTTGAATTTATCACTGTTCTCGTTAAATTCAAACATTGGAATGTACTTACTTTTCTGTGACAGCACTATCTCTGCGGGTATTGGAGACGCTGGCCGGCCGACAGTGGTTAACCAGAGGTTGACGAGTGCCAACGTGAGAACCATGCAGAGGCAGTCGGTCAATAAGCCACCATCGTTGACAGGTCGCCGAAATGCAGGTCCTGCGTCACTCAGCACACAGTTGACTGGCATGAGCAGCGACGGCAAGACTCATCTTCAGATCCTGTGCCAACCCGAGCAACAACACCGGGCTCGCTACCAGACAGAGGGCAGCAGGGGAGCTGTCAAGGACAGGAGTGGGAATGGCTTCCCCATTGTCAAGGTACCCGAAAAAAATGGAAGGGGAGACATTTTAAGTTCTTAGCTTTTCACATCTTTTTGTTTAGCAAGTCAAATGCTTAAAATGCATATTTAAAATAAATAAATTTACCCTCTTCAAACTTTAGATGTCTATTAATTGTTTTAAAGATTTTTTCAGGGCTATATTTTTTAATGAAAACCACATTGTCTTAAATTATCTTTATTCAAATTGTCATTAAAACAATAATTAGCTATAGTTGTGTTGGTTACTAAATTTTAGGTCACAAAATTACTTATAATAAAACAGTACAAAATTGAATACAAGGTAATGGATATCTGATGTAAATAATGTTGTGAGTGAAGGTAAATGACTCGAGTATTTATAATGCCAACTAGAACACAGAAGCGTTGTGCGATGTTTATCTTTGATGTGTTAATGTGAGTTAGGATTATAACATATTTGAAAATTAAATGGGTGTAATATAAAGTCTTCCAAGTGTTTTTATCAATATTGTATAGCTAAATACATACATAGTAATGAGAAAGAAAATATGATTATTAAAATATGTTGGATATTCATGGTTTTTATATAATGATGGGAAAAGACTAAAATTACTATTTTAATATTATGACAATTTGAATAAAATGTAATTGAAGAAGTGGTTTGCTTGAACAATTTTTAGTTTGCTTATAACATCACCCAACATGAGATCATACTGAGAAATTCTTGAATATTTGAGGAGTTTTAACTATATTAAAATATGATATTTGCAAATGAAATGTATTTGTTCCATAATTGTCTAAATTTTTATAGTGATGAGAATATCTAAAGCAAAATACAGTTTTCCACTCTCAAAAAGACTAATATATTGTGCTGGATGTAGACAATTTATCTTGGTCAGGGAGTTGCTGTCAGAAGGGAGCAAGCATGTCATTTAGAATGTAAAAATATGCATAATATTACTTAATGACAAGTACATTTAACTTTTTGTCTTTGGTAACAGATTTGTAACTTATTGTTTTTGACTTTGCAAAGTTTGTGATGTCTAGTTGAAGCCTTACAATATTCTTGGTTTTCTTTCCAGCTTGTTGGCTACAACAAACCTGCTACACTGCAGGTGTTCATTGGCACAGATCTCGGCCGGGTTGCCCCTCATATGTTCTATCAAGCTTGCAGAGTTAGTGGAAAGAATTCTACGCCTTGCGTTGAGAAGAAGATTGACGGTACCATCGTTATCGAAGTGGATTTTGACCCAGCCAAAGACATGGTTGTGACGTGAGTGATACGTGAAGATCTAGTAAATTTATTCAAGTCTCAATGACCAATAAATTATTGATACAATTGTTTTATTGACACACATATACATAAATGTTGAAATAGCACAAAACAATGTATAGAATAATTTAAATACTGCAGCACCAAGTTTCCAATTTAGTTTTGATCTTGATTCAGATCTTGATCAAGTCTGAGATGTGATACGAATAATTAATTTATCAAATCAATTTTTTATTTAACCACTCATTTTCCTTATAGTTAATTTATATTTATAACTGTAAGAACTTAATTCATTGGCGATACTGTTTCCATGTTACAAAAGTAAAGCATTTCTTTATATTCCTCTTCTATATAGATGTGACTGTGTTGGCATACTCAAAGAGAGAAACGTGGACGTGGAGCACCGTTTCCCTGATCAGTCCGGAGCTCGCAACAAGAAGAAATCCACCAGGTGCAGGATGGTCTTCAGGACGACCATAACACATGATGACGGCTCAACTGAGGTCCTGCAGACCACTTCCCAACCTATAGTTTGCAGTAAGAATGTGCTCTGAACTATAGCTCTGCCAGTAATGTGAGCTTCCTGAAACTTTCTCACACTGTACTACTTTTACCTCTTTCAGCTCAACCTCCTGGTGTTCCAGAGATCTGCAAAAAGTCTATTTCTGCCTGTCCATCCTCAGGTGGACTCGAACTTTTTATTTTGGGGAAAAATTTCCTGAAGGATACGAGAGTAGTATTTCAACAGTCGGACTGTGAGCCTCACTGGGAGGAGACAGTTCAACCTGATAAGGAATATCTCCAGCAAGTGAGTTTTCCCTTCACTCAACCAAGTAAGGTAGTAAACCACTAGCCAGCTGTTGATGGCACAGAAACTTATCTCAGCTGTTGGCTTATTCACTTTTACTATTTTAAAAATATTTGTAATTTTATTGAGAACATTGTGCTACATGAAGAATAAAATACAATAGGCTGTTTATAAATCTGTACATAATATAATATATTTTTTGCTTGTGTATTTAAATCCTGATTCATAGTGACAGTTCTCCTCAAGTAATTCCTCTTAAGTATTGTATATTACTGTAATGTACTTATGAATTTATATGTAATTGTACGTTTCATTGGTTCTCATTTGGTCTTGGATATAAGACTGGTAAAGAGAGATAATGAAAGATATAATTCAAAGTGAGGAAGGAAAAACTTTTTCGATGGTGAACAAAGCAAGCAAGCTGTGTATTCTGTCGAAGATCTTCGATCTCCCTGGGCATGGACTGAAACCAGCACCTTTAGTTCCTATTCATTCAGAGACGGAACAAATTCCTTATCTACGGGGAAACTTTTGTCCCCATTCTCTTCTTCCTAACTGGCATCATTATTGTTGTAGAACATAAGATGATGTGTGACTCAGAATGTACCCTTATTTTTTTCAGACACATCTGGTGTGTGTGGTTCCTCCATACCGGCGGATCGACAACGTGGACCCGGTCACCGTGAAACTGATGGTCTCGTCAAGTGGTAAGATGAGTGAACCCCACACTTTCACTTATTTGCCAACTACAAATCCTGTAGTGGCAACAACTCTCCAAGTTCCAGGTAAGCACAACAAACTGCACGATCACTTTCCGAGCAACCGGTCTGGTTTCCTCCTGGCGTGTCCTCGTAAAAGTTACCGGGCTCACTGCCAGTCACCCACTTTGGGTAAGGTCTCAATTTGCTCAAAGATTTTATTTCAGATTCTTACATTTTTTTGTAAATATGTTTTGAAATTAATTTTATACAAATGTATTTGTAAGTAATTTGTAGCGCATGACGCCACTTTTCCGAGGACTGCCATATATCTGGCTTATTACGGTTGTTTGAATTTATCACTTTGTAAATTAAAAAATGAAATAACTCTTGGGCTCTCCTTGGAAATTATTTTGCGTTTTCTTGAGTCATTCAATGTATACAAATTTCAGATGTGAATTGAGCGCTGCAGAAATCTATGTAGTTTAACAAAACCGATAATAACCAGATGGACTGGTTGCTCTTTATTTTAGCTAAGATTATGATGCATGCTCACTTTGGCATGCCCCATTCTCAAATCTGACAACAAAATGTTCTGATGACTGAAGAGATTTTAAATTTCTTTCTCACTATCGATACCTGTCAATTGGCTCTGATTTTTTTAAAGAAAACTTTGTCCCTAATTTTATAATTTTTCTCAGTCTCAGAAAGCCACCCAACTCAAAGCTTTTCATACAGCTAATATGTCTGAAACATTTCAGATAAAAACAGGCAATTACAGTTTAGAGAACATTTTGTTGTCCACTCTGATGTCGTAAAAGTGTGACTGTGTCATTTGAACTTCAGAATCTGCTTATTATCTCCTAATATGCTGATCTGAGTGTTTGGTGCGGTGGCCACACTTTTACAGTTTCCATCATTTTAAAAACCTGAGAAGCAAATGCACACCGTTACATGTGTTTGTATTTTGTCTGTGTGTCTGGATGCACGAGAGGTTGTGTGTGCGTGAGTGTGTAAGTGCATGTGAGTGTGTGACTGACTGAAATAGGTGTGACATTTGCTTCATGTAGTTGAAATGTACAAAGAACACGGATATAATTCGGGAACACAGTTTCCCCTGGCGGTTAGTTTCCACACTTAAGACGGTTCGAAAGAAAACTATGTGTGACAGGGTTTGAATTTGTCGACCCATACTTTCGGTTTCTTTGAATCCGTATCTCGTCATTTGCCGGGGGACGGAGTTCCCGTTTACCGTGAGATTGGCGTAAGGTTTCAGAAAATAAATACATTTCTTTTGGTTTCAGATTGAAATTGTGTATAAAGTTAAAGATTTTTTTTCTCTCAAGTAAAGTGTTCCTTTGTCACAATTATAATTCTGTCTACCATGAAAAGATAAATGTACATTGCCAGCTAACAATCTCGTAACTTTTCTCCTTTCTTAAGTTTAATTTGTACGTAAATTATGGAAACTTACGCCAGTCTGTTGAAGGGCTTGAATACTTGTGATTATTTTCTAACTTGACTTTTCTATGCATTTGCTTGTTCCCCCCACAGCAGAATTTCAGGGCAAAGCTGTTTGGAGAAGGCGCAACTTGTCAGGCGAGCGACAGGGGAAGCGCCTGTGCTGCGCTCGCTAATAATTCAGGTTCTGTTCTCACGGTGACTACTATACTACACACTACACTACACTTCCCACACGCCGACGTTTATTTTGTGGGGGAGAGTTTTCATTGTTTGGGAAAATTAATGTTAAATTTGAGACATGATGGGGGTGGGTGAATTAAGTTGTGGGGAGATTTGTAGCTTGAAATCTTTTTCACAAACATTTTCAGTTAAGTTTTTTGATCTACAGAACTTTATTACTATTATTGCACAGAATGTTGGTAACACTAAAAAATATTTTGCTGAAGTATGAATCAAATGACAAAATTACTCATTCAACCACCCATTATGCTAGTAATAATTGATTATTAATTAAGACAATATCATTGTCGATGTATGTATGATGATTTGTGGTACTTTTGTTGCGAGGTTTGTTTAAATATCTTTTTTACTATCATAAATTGTCACATGTATCGTCCCGACAGAGTGGTGAACTTTGACGGCAGACGGCTGGGCATTCTGTATGTAAGCTCACATATCTTGTGTAATTAAATTTCTGCTCCACGGCTGTTAAATTTCATACTCTTTGAATACTTGGGAAGTGCAGAATTTTTTTTGTGAATAATTAAATTAAAGTAATAAGCAGCAGTGTGTAGATAAAAGATATTTTTGATTATTAAAAAGAAACATGAAATAGTTGATATTGAAACTTGAGACCCTTGTTAATTATGAACATTTTTGTTATTTAAAAAACTGTTTCAAGTCTAATCAGTTTCACATGAAAAAAAAGGATAAGAGTTAAATGATTAGTGTGACATTTAATAAAGATATTATTTTTGAAACAATAAACCACCAAATAATTTTTTTTAATAAGAGTAAGAAATGTCACCTTTTGTTATGTTTGATTTGTTGTTAATTTGTCATGCCATTTTATTTTCCAGTTTCCCCTCTGGCCAGCGGTCGTGTATCCCGGAGACTGGATTCGGTTCTCGTTTCTTTTGACAGGTTTCAAGAATGTGAGCGGAAGCAGAACTAAAATTCCCAAATGCTAAATCCACGGCGTCTTCAGAGTGACGTGTCTGCGAACTTGAGCGAGTCAGTGTGTGCCCTAGTGTGAATCGGCTTGCGGATTTGCGGGGTTCTCGCCAGCATGACCGAAGCGTACAGCTTTTACGTGGTCTCCTCTGTCCATTTTTGTTTTGTGAGGCCGTGACCCCAACTTTTGGATGTACTCATTCAGATGTCACGGTCCCACAGTTTCAAAATGTGTTCTCTGGGTGACGGATCATTTAAATCATACTTACCTTCCAGTGGTGATGGTCAGGTGACTTCTTCCCGAAACAGATTCCACAGTCATGGGGAAACCCTCAACCTCATGTCAGATTTTCTTGACAACTCCTCCTCAATTTCTCTGTCCCTCTGAAAAATGTCACAGAATGTTTGATACAATTACTTTTGGTAAAAACATGGGTCAATGAGATCATGATACAGAAGCATTTCAATGTAACTTCCTAGTTGTGCATAATTTTGTTCTTCATCTTTGAGAATGTATTTAAGATAAATGCAGAAATAAAATGTAGCACATTGTCTTTAGTAAAATTTAAATATGACGACAGACTACAGTGGGAATAATCTGACCAGATAGACGTGTCTCTGAAAAAATTAAGACATCCTGTTATCTTCGGTTTGGATAGGAGAGAAATGTGGGCCACTTCCTCCCCAGAGTCGCTTCAGCCATCCTCACTTCCTGCATGCGTCACCCGCCTGTGTTGTGGTTCTCGGATTCCTCTGTGTCTGTCTGTAATTGTGGTGCCTTCCTCTCCAACTTAAATCGACCGATCGTCGTCGATGTCTCGCAGACGTCTGCGATGTATATCGAGGATGCAAAAAGAAATCAATCTCGATTTAGGTTGTGGAGAAATTTTGCCCGCTTTCCCTTTGAGTGTCCTCAGGGCTCCATTCTCGGTTTGTCCTCTCTCAAGAGAGACGCCCTCGAAGCAACCGGGAGTGGAGCCGAGACTGGTGCAGGCGAGAGATAGAAGGAATGTGAGTGTTCAGGCGCCGTGGATTACGCCTTCGAGCCAGACCAAAGTTCATTTTGAGCGCGGCAGGTTGCAGAGTTTTGATGCAAACCTAACGGATTAAATGTAATTTCTGAAAGAACTTGTCTGGCCCTTGGGCTGCTTGCCTTCAAACCCCCTTCTCTTTCAGGATAATTCTCCAGTTAATTATAGCTTGAGGTTTCCGACGGAGGTTATAATTGCTTTTCTTTTTGTGTGTGTTCGTGCCAACAGTGGGGGCGGCCGAGACCCAGACCTGTGCCACGCTGCTGCAGCCAGCCTTGACCTCGGGTAAGTCGCTCGTCTCTCCCTTAGAGCGCCGATTCCTCCCCCAGTACCTCGCTGAGTGAGTGATCGTTTGTCCGCAGGTCCTGCTCAGCTCAGCCGCGTGTACGGGAAGGCGATGCCCGCCCCTCCGCCGTCGACCATCCTGCTGTCTGGCGGACATCGCCAGAAACCACCTTCGCAACTTCTCGCCAACATGAAAAGCCAGTATCTGCAAGCAGGTGCGACGCCGCCCCCGTCTCGATCTCGGCCCGACCGCCTCCGTCACTCACGACAAGGACGATTGCTTTCAGGCGGCGACGGGAAGGACGCGGTTATGATGTGGCCGACGACGGTGGTGGTGGACTCGAAGGCGGAGGAGCCTAAGCCCAAGCTGCTACCGCCCCCGCCTCTGTTGCCTCTAGCGCCGCGTGCGTTCCTCGAGCCACCGACGGCGCCGCTGAAAACGGAGATGACAGACGAGGGCCCCGAGGATCTGCGCACGAAGCAGCCGCAGCCGCCCCCACCCCTGGCAACGGTGGCGGACCTGTCGAGCACGCAGTCGCCCTCCATGGCCACCTTCAGACAGTTCGTGTCGGACAGTTCGTTCCTGCCGCTACCTGCGCAGAGCGCGCACAGCATCGAGAAGTACCTCTCACACATCGAGAGCAAGGAAGCGCCGCCTCCCTTCGCCGTCATCAACGGCCTCTCCGCGGAACCTGCAGCGACGCCGCCGTCCGTCGGACTTGCCGAGCTTGTCATGCGTACTTCCACAGAGAAGCTGGACGCGTTGGTCAACTCGGCTGCGGAGACGCACATGATAGGTGTAGCGGGTCCCGTAGCCGACGTCGCCCCCGCGGAGGCGGTTATGTTGCCCAGCCACGATCGCTCGCCCATCGCCATCAAGAGCATGATCTTGGGTGCAACGTCAGCACCGGAAACTGTAATTCTCAGGAGTCCTGACACCTCCCCGCCAGTGGCCGTCAGTGACATCATCACAGACCTGGCGCCGCCCATCGCCGTCAAGCAGATGATTATGGACGTGCCGCCCGCGGCTTGCACGTCGCCTATCGCCGTCAAGCAGATGATGATGGACGCTCCTAACACTGCTTGTACGTCGCCCATCGCTGTCAAGCAGATAATGATGGACGCTCCTAATACGGCTTGCACGTCGCCCATCGCCGTCAAGCAGATGATGATGGACGCTCCTAACACTGCTTGTACGTCGCCCATCGCCGTCCAGCAGATGATGATGGACGCTCCTAACACTGCTTGTACGTCGCCCATCGCCGTCAAGCAGATGATGATGGATGCACCTAACACGGCTTGTACGTCGCCCATCGCCGTCAAGCAGATGATGATGGACGCTCCTAACACTGCTTGTACGTCGCCCATCGCCGTGAAGCAGATGATGATGGATGCACCTAACACGGCTTGTACGTCGCCCATCGCCGTCAAGCAGATGATGATGGATGCTCCTAACACTGCTTGTACGTCGCCCATCGCCGTCAAGCAGATGATGATGGATGCACCTAACACGGCCTGTACGTCGCCCATCGCCGTCAAGCAGATGATGATGGACGCGCCTCCCGCGACTTGCACTTCGCCCATCGCTGTCAAGCAAATGATGGTAAACGCGCCTCCCGCGGAATGCACGTCGCCCATCGCCGTCAAGCAGATGATGATGGACGTTCCTAACACGGCTTGCACGTCGCCCATCGCTATTAAGACGATGCTGTTGGGCGGTACCGGTACTCCGCTGGACTCGAGCACCATAGCCATCAAAGACATCCTCAACTCGGCGCCGACGGACTCTTCGCCCCTGTGCTCGATGATCTCCCCAACGCCGCCGCCCACAGTGGCCGTCAACGTTTCCGTGCCGCCACCCACTGCGGCTGACGCGACGCTTCTCGATGCGGTGTACGCCGCCGGCGGCGACAGCACGAGGCTGATGATGACCACGGCGGACAAGATGGCTGATCCGCCCCAAATCCCCGCAGCGTCGACGGCCGCGCTGCCCGCCCCTCCTGCCGCCGCCACCGTGCAGAAGAAATGTGAGGAAGGGATGCTGCCACAGGAGCTGACACAGATGTCCGACAACGACCTCATCAGCTACATCAACCCGAGCTGCTTCGACGCAGGTGATGACTGATCCGTTTGTTCTCCTTCACCTTATTGTTTTCCCTCTAAATGTCTGTTTCTTTCCAGTGTGAGCTCGAGAAATTGCCATGAGGGAGTGAGCGGTCGACACAGGGAGGGGAAACATCTATTTATCTCGTCGGATGACCGAGTCTGGGCCTCTGTGGTCACTTGCCACGTGTCTCCTATTTTACACCTTGTGTATATTTATATATATATATATACATATTGAAATGTTGTTAATTATAAAATATTTATATTGTTGTACAATACTGAACATATATATGTATCTAAAGATACTACTTTGTAAACTGAAATGGCACAAATGAGAGCTTATACGTGTTATTCACATATGTGCTGTCTTCAGGCATAGTGTGTAGGTCAGTCTACCTACTCACCCCAAATCTCATCATTTACTGAAATGTGATACATCTCGGTTTGTGTGACCTCTTTGAGCTCGTTTTTGCTGTGCTAAAGTGTTGCCCAGTGTCGACTTAAGTTGACGGTCATTTCGCTTTGATGTCGTACCTGAAATAGTTTTCTGAATTCTATTCTATTGTGTTATTTTGGGTTTTGTTTCTCTCGTCGGGTCACAATTTTCGTCGCTGTACACGTGGAAAACCCTTGATGCTAAACTGACAGCCAACATTTCTCTGTCCCGTTTCACTCGACAGATTTCTCCCGGCAGGCGGTCGCCTCATATATAGTGTTTCGTTAACTAGAAGTTGTGTAGGTGTTATTATTTGATTACACTTTAGTCTTGGTGCCTATATTTTTTAGTGAATTAAATTTTTTATCCTGATTTAGAGTATGGAAATTTTTACTTTCATACAGGTCTGCGGTCACATTTTGGAGAGATCTCTCTCAACATCCAGCTTCCATTTACCCACACAAATTTATGACTTTGACACTTACAGAATACCAGGAAAAAGTCTGCTGGTTCATTCCAAATAAGACTATAAATTAGCCAAACGTATTGCTGGTCGACCTTCACCGACGTGGCGCCCCCTCGTAAATCGGGAAACTTGTCTTGTAGGGATAATCTGCAGCTGTAATTTTGTTTCTAATTGTAATACACTTGTCTGCCAAATTTTGATTTTCCAAATTATCTGGAGATTGATAAATGTTTGTGATGGTGAGACTTTTCTACCTCATCACACTTCCATGTTTTTAAGAGGCCACCATGTGTGTTCTACTTACAAAATTATATGGTACATTATATTTCAGATATTCTTTATAAACAAAAGCAAGTCATTTGTCATAAGAACAGAATACTCTGAAATGTTAATATTTTCTTAACAGTAATCTCTATAGTGTGTGCCAAACGTGCCAGTTGTCGAGTGTCAAAATCACAGTCCCACATCTTCGGGACGTTCGCCTCTCTGTCGACTGAAGAAATTCTATATTTTCTTTGTCGTGATTATGCTGTAATATTGTCATTCTACAGATTTTTAATAAATGTTATAAGTTGAGCTAATTTATTCAGAGTAACATGCCTAGATGTAAGGTAATTTCTTCCCCTATATCCTTTACAGTTTTTTCCTAATAACATGTTTTATTAATAATAGGCATGATTCTTGAAAATTGAGATTTTTATCAGTGCCTCAATCATGAGATGTTATACATTTCCAGCCTGCACAGATGCAATGTTATTTATTGCTCAAAGAATTAAGCCTGCCACAAAAATCTTAAAAGCAGGGAGGGCGGAGGAAATAACTACAGATTACGGTTTGTGAAACCCACTTAGACTTGTTGAGATTCTTTATTTAGTAAGTGTGACATTATGTTTGAATAAATTACATATTTACAACTTGAATGACTTGGTTCAGTGGGTGAAGACTATGGATCTGATGATGCCGTCACGAGTGTCCGAGACCCCGAAAGTGAATACCACAGACTCGCAGACCGTGCGGCGCTCGCAAGTGCCCGTGGGGTACCAACCCACCTTGTTCAGCACAACCCCCACCTTATATGTCTTGTGCCTCTGGACATACACTGGTGTGTCGAAGGATATCTCCATAAGTGATGCGTAAGAGACTCTTGTCGAGGTGTGAGAGTGGGTCAGACGGCTGCCGTCAGAATCCAACAAGTGCGCATAGATGACCTCCACGTAGCTGTCATCAACTGCGGCGAAGAATTCCTGTGGGCAAGGGGGCCCCTTGACTTGTGTCGGGATCTGAAATAGGTGGAGAAGTGACACAAATGAAACTTGTGAAATTGGAGTGACATGAAGAAACTACACAGGACACACCTGTATACCCAACACACGGATGTTCTTGTCGACCGTGAAGGAGACGTAACAATCAAGTATCGTCGTGTTGTTACAGTGTGATCGGTGCAGCACTTCTCTGACGCAATAATATTTGCGTGAAACGAGAAATTGTCCTGGAGTGACCACGTGGGCTTCTGTCACAGGTTCCTGTGAGATTTGTACCACAGGTAGGCTCTTTCTGGGAGTGGTGCTAGTTGAGAAATGCTCTGGCAAGGGCAGCTTCACATTTGTCTTGGAGGAGATGTTCAGGAGAATGGCAAAGCTCTCATCCTGAGACAGAACTGGAGAGAGTGCGGGTCCTTCAGCAAATTCGGCAGGCGTGAGGGTCAGGAAACGAATCTTCCCAATGGCGGACCCCAACACGGCCCTCATGGACTTGCTGTCGAGACCTGTGACAGAAGATTGTCCGGTTACAAAACTTTTCATAATTTATGATGATAGTAGTTTTTATCAAAATAATGTGTTTGATCTGCACGAAGTGTTTGGGAAACAAGATGGGCTTAAACTAGAGGCTTTCACCTAACAAAGAGCAAGGCCTCAATTTAGACTAATAATAGAGTCCGATCATCCAATGACAGCTTCGTAGGACAAGTGAAACTGGTATTTATTGTTGAATGTGAAAGAAATGTAAATCTGAATGAAAAGGAAACTACCGGTTACCTTGTCTCGCACACTCGCTGGTGGCCCAACGCTGCACGGCTTCAAACAACTGCAGTTCAGAGGAGATGTTCAGGTCATCCTGCTCCAGGACTGTGTTGAGAGTGGCCAGCTCGATTTCCTCAAACACGTCCTCATTCAGTATGGACTCTGTCTCCGTTCTGATGATCTTCACACCGAAAACCATATGTCAGCTTCACACGAGCCTCGAGAAACACTTCATAGTACAGATTATAATTTAAGAATATGGATGTTAGATACACAAATTCCATCAGTTCCTCTAATTGATAAATATAGAGCCCCTCTAAGTTAAAAAGGAAGTTGCTCTGCTGAAATTGTAAGTGTATAAATATAAATAACCACACTGACAAAATTGTTTACAGACTACCTTCAGGCATTTGTCCATGAGAGTAGGCTCCTCGAAGAGTTTGGCAAACTCATAGGCCCTGCAGGCGTTCTTTGGGTTGAGGTCCCCCCAAAGGTATTTGGTGCATTCCTCCACCAAGAACGGGATCATGTACTTCTTCGCCACGTAGCACAGTTCACAAGCGTGGTCAAAGGAATCAAGGTGCACGTCATCCGTGTAGATGTACCTGCGACAAAGTAACGATTCACGGGTCTGCCGTCCAGTCACCCGCGGAGACGTCGACCAAGTCATAAACTCACTCCAGAAGGGCTCTGAATGCCTCTGGCTGAACGTCCAGTATGGGGATGGGCTCGTTCTTTTCTCTCATCTCGCCGTAGAACATGGCTTCGAAGACCGGACTTGCCATCGCCAGGAACAGCTTGTGTGCCGAGAAGATCTGGAACAAGCAAAGTGGCCATTACCCCTTTCACTACACTGAATTTACATCGGGAGCAACGTTTCTGTATCAATTTACATGTTCAACCCACAGGCGAGGTATAGGGGGTAATTAACAAAAAGAAATTGAGAAATTTCAGAGGGAAAATTGAGACAACTAAATGTGTCATTACTTTCTGAAATTTGTTAATATTTTTCTTTAGGAACAATACATTAACACAAAGGTACAAAAAGATACACGAAATTATATGAAAAATAATATATAACATGATACATATGAAAAACAATACATAACCTAATAAAATTAATATTAGCACAATGTAACGTGCAGTAAGCTTACCTGTTGGTGGGGTTCCGTGCCTACGACAAACTGGCAGTCGCTCCATCGTGCAGATCCGAGGAGGTACCTGCTTCGCTCATTTACTTTATACTTGCTCACCTGCCAGTCTGCACAATTCTGCACCTGAACCGATAATATAAATCTCAAAAATTTACAATAGCTTTTCACACAAAATATTAAACAAAACTTCCACATTATTTAGATAAAGTTGTATAAATAACTCAATACTGTGGGCAAAAATTATAATAATCGGCAAATAAATTGACAAAATTATTGATATAAGTATTTATAAGGTTAAGAATTTCCTTTACAGATGACAAAGCGCAGAACATCAAAGCACTCTACAAAAGGAAACTAATGTTCCCTACAAGCACCTTTCTGTTGACAGGATGCCTGTCGCACAACGAAGAAGACATCTCATCTGCTCGCTTTCTGCGTCGGAATTCACCTTCACACAACTGAATCCCAGACTCGGAGCGATATTAATAGCTCGCTAAGAACTCGACGAAGATATTTCTTCTACCTCTGCGGAGGAATATTTGGTAATTACCAGATATGTATCGAAAGTACGAGGTCAGTAAATATATATTGACCCTGGACAAGTAATCATTAACAAAGTACAGTTGCCAAAGAGAATCATAACAGACTTCTTTAAGTGATATAAATACTGAGCCATGATTGGCGGCAAGTTCAACTGGCTGAGCAGAGGTAATTGAAATAATAATAAAGAAGTTTGTTTAAATTCGTATCATAATCAATTATGCCGACATAAAAAGTCGTCAGGGATAAGCTAATAAATAATTGACTTTAATCCACAAAATTTCATATAATCCTCTAAATAAAGTGAAATGATTATAACCATGTTGTTGTGGTATTCAGTCCAAAGACAGGTCTGATGTATCCCTCCATGCTAACCTATCTTGCCGAAGCATTTTGATTTTCACATAACTACTACATCCTCCCTAATTTACTTAGCATATTCCATCCTTGTCACTCTCTTCTGTTCTTACCCCGCACACTCTAATGCTAATTTTACAAGACCCTCATGTCTTAAAACGGCATATTAATCTATCGCTTCTTATGGTCAACATCCTCCATATTGTTCACTCTTCCCCTATTCTGTGAAGAACTTCCTTCTATTCACCCATCTGATTTTTAGCATTCTCCTATAGAACCACAATTCAAAGGCTACTATTCTTTTCCTTTCTGCAATTCCTATCATCCATGTTTTACACCCATATAATACCACACTCCATACAAACATTTTTAGCAATGATTTCCTAATATTCAAACTTATATTACCCGTAAGTAAATTCCTCTTTTCAGTAAAAGCTTCCTTGCGGTAATATCCTAATCTTTATGTCTACTATACTTCTACCATTGTTATTCCTTGGTTTTCCCTCTATTAATCCTCATATTGAACTCTTTCTCCATGACCATGTTCATACCATTTAAGGTTTCCAAGTCTTCTTCTGACTCCCCTAATACTACAATATCATCAGCGAAGTTTTTATTTCTTCTCCTTGCAGTATGATTCCTTTTCCATATTCTGTTTTAACTTTCTTCATGGTATATTGTATATATAAGTTTAACAGTGTGGGCGACAGACTGCATCCTTTGCTTACTCTTTTCTTGATCTTCTATTCTATTTACTGCTGCCTGTCTTCTGTAGAGGTTATGTATAAGCCTCCTTTCTCAGTATTTTATTCCTGTGCTCTTCAAAATCCTTAATAGTGTATTCTAGTTCAAACACTTTTTCAAAATCTACAAATGCCATGAAAGTAGCCTGGTTTTTCTTATCCTGTCTTCTAAAATTAGCTGCAAAGTCAATATTGCTTCTCTTGTCCCTACATTCTTCCTGAAACCAAATTGATCTTTTCCTAACTTTTATTCTATTTGATGTTCCATTCTCCTACATACTATTTTTGTTAATATTTTGCATGAATGAAATATAAATTAATTGTCCTGTGCTATTTGCATCTATCAGCCCCAGTCTTCTTCAGTATGAGTATAATTATGTTTTTACTAAATCTTCCAATATACTTCCTGTATCGTAGATTTCGCAAACTGTAATAACCATAAGATATGAAAATAATTAGTATTTGGAACAATGATATTTGTTATGATGTTTATGAGTTTCAAAAATAACCATATATAATTTTTGGACACAGGAATTTGTTTGTTATATTTCTTGATTTTTCCAATTAAACTAATGCAACATCATTATATACTAAATTTTTGTTATTAAATTACATTTTATTTGCTGGTAAACATATGGTAAATTTCATTTCAAAGAAGTCAGATCAATAAAATTATTGCATTAATACAGCCCATTGAAGTCATGAGCACCACCAATCATGTCCAGGACTGCAGTCTCTCCATGGATCAGCTACTGTTTGTTATTTGCCATTGTTTTATTCCAATTTCTATTGGTAACATACTTCCATACAGATATCAAGACTGGGGAGCCTGTTAGGTCACTCAACTCCCAAGCCTTAAAGTTTGCTTTACTAATTTTCTTGTTTCAATTCAGAGAAACATTTTTTACTTTCTAGTCTCAAAAGGAAATGTGGTGTCAAGCACCTTGGAGCTTGAACATAATGTTACTAATGTTGCTGCAGAGGTGTTCCCATACACCAATGCCATGCAACACAAAGCAACTATTGTAATGTATGACGAAAAAGATTAAGTCGAAAGCAAGTTGAAACATATGTGATTGAAGTTTGAGTTTCTTCTGTACAATTATTCCAACGGTATACCTTAAAATGCACTATAAATAATTACATAATTAAAAAATTGGAACAGAATTAAATAAAACATTGCACCAAAAAAATTGCATATTTAAAGCAGCCTTTGGATAATTAATGTGTATTAACCAAATATGTGAATTACAGGTTGGATTGGCCTTTTAACTTTAATTAAGGTTAAGCTCCCTGTTGTATCTACAATGTTACCAGTTTGTGTCAGTGTAGGGAATATTCACACATGCAAGACAACAATAACAAACAAGCTATTTGCTGTGTTACAAGTATAGACTTGTAACAGCAAATAGCTACAAGTGGTTGAACTTTCTCATCACACAAATATGCTTTACACAACATAGTTTAGCTTTTTGGAACAGATCATGAAAATTATGATTTGAGAAACACAAAAAACATTCAGAATGTATCAAATATTATATATATATATCAAATATTTTATTTAAACTCTTGTTACATTCATCACCCACTTTCACTAAGCAACTATGTGGACTCTCCAGTTTTCTGTTGTAAAGATGTTTATTTATCACAACAAACCTTACAATACAAAATGGAGCTGTAAAGACAAATTTCATGATTTTAATTCCAGAAAAGAAATTGTATCACATTTCTACGTCACAAGAATTAAATACAGCTGAATCATGTTAAATTCCAAATTTGTCCAAGACAAAGGGAAATAAACTAATATATAAGTACAAAAGTAAGAATCTGTTTCAGATAAGTTTATTCACAGAAAGTTTTTTGGGAATACATTAAGAAATTGGTGACAGCTGGTTTACTTCTTCTTGGAGACACCCACAGTCCTTCCTCTGCGACCAGTTGTCTTTGTGTGTTGACCTCTCACTCTGAGCCTGCAAAAAATAAATAAAAAATTGTGAATTTAAGTCATCTGTCACACGTGTGGTCAAATGGGAATATCGTACGCACCCCCAGAAATGCCTGAGGCCTCTGTGTGCCCTGATTTTCTTCAGCCTCTCCAAATCTTCTCTCAGCTTGCTGTCCACACTGGCAGAGGTGAGCTGTGAACAAGTTGATTCAAAAATAAATGCGAGAATTTGCCTCATGTCAAAAGCAGACAAACTGCCAATAATTAGGATCAACAAGAAAATGTTCACACGTCATCTTAAAGAGAGACAAGCACGCCACATGCATTTGAAACCACTTTAGTAAAGAAAGGATAAATCTTAACTACATGTAACAGGAATTATTCCCCAAACATAATGCATCCATTCTACACACATTAATGGCTGTACAGCAATCACAAGTTGGGGGTGTGTATGTGGAGAATATAACTCCTCTTAAAATTGCCAGTTTGGCATCTTAGAATGATCAGAGAATCAGAATTATCATGTTACATTCACAATAGTTATCTCCACTAGTCTCTCCTTAAAATAAGCATTCAAATCACTTTAAACATGAGTTATGGGTTCAGACGCACCTGTGAGTACTTTCCGTCAACTATGTCCTTTTGTCTATTCAAAAACCAGTCTGGAATCTTGAACTGCCTAGGATTGGCCATGATTGTAACTATCCTCTCCACCTAAAGTACAAGTCATTCTTTAATTTACGCAAAATGAGCAGCATGTGGAAATATTTGTGAAGGTTTACTGCTTACTTCGTCGTCGGTGCACTCTCCAGCGCGTTTATCCAGGTCAATATCGGCTTTCTTCAGAACTATGTTAGCGTATCGCCGCCCGACTCCCTTGATGGCAGTCATCGCAAACATCACTTTACGTTTGCCATCGATATTCGTACCCAGAACACGAAGAATGTGCTGAAATTTCTCTGGGATCACGAGCGACTGAAAGCAAATTATATACAACAGATTTACAAACGAAAACATACACCACTAACAAATTAATAACATAAATGAGACAGACGATGACGTCGTCCTTCCACGCAGAGAGAAGGTAACATCAAATATACGTAATGCAACAGTTTGAGAATAAGATCGAGGATGGAGCAGATATTAATATTTATCTTACCATGATTGCAACGGGTCTTCAACAGGACATGTGCATTCACGAGGCGCTACGGATTAAGGACTTTGCCAAAGCAACGTCGAAGCTATGTTGTTTCGTCAGTGATGTTACGAGTAAATAAATTATCGTCTTTGGCGGAAATAATAACAAGTCACATTGCCAAATACAAATATGTTATACAATTGATAAACTTAGATTAATTAATAAAGAACAGTTAAATTAGAAATAAAAATTTTTATTTATTTTTTTTGCTATTTTCTGAGCATTAGAATTCAATTTGCATCATATTTTATTATATAAATATTTATTATATAAAATATTATATATATATATATATATATATATATATATATATATATATATATATATATATATATATATATTAATAAGGACAGGAAAGAGAGAGAAAACCTCGACAATTATAATTATTAGAATTTCCGATTAACATCTCTGGTAAGTTGACGTTTTGAATTTTTTTCCGCATCGTTCCCTAATGTTACCTACAATTACATGACTTGAATTATTTGTAAGTGGCTCTCCCTGTTTTTTATTACAGTTTGTACCCCAATTGTGTTGTTCAGATTATTTTTTGGATACAATCATCTGTGGGGTAACTTATAAATAACCCAATCGTCAAGTATTTTAAGCATTATTCTTATGTTTTAAAAACCCTTTTGCAGGATATAAAGTATTAGTAACCCAAAACTATACTGGGATAGAGTTCGGATGTTGCACCTACTGGTCTATATTTAAGGATTTTCCATCATTTAGGCCACACTTTACAATTACATTACGAGTCACTTACGATATAATTTTCGTTTATTTTAACTACACTTTTGAAAATAGAGATTGGGAAAATGATAACATATTAGGGGTAAGACTGTTGTGATGTACAGTAGGTGTGTTATCCGAATTCTATACTGTTTCCAAGAAATACTCTAGACTGTTAGAAGTTATTAATTCTTAACATGAAAACAAAAGTCACAATTCCGAATTTAGCTTCTTACAAATTAACCAAACACAATTCATGATAAGATTTTTGTTAATGTAAATCCCTTAAAAGTTGTATTCGCCAGTTTTTAACAGTTATCGAATATCATTTAATTGTTCTTAAATTACTAAGTGTGGTAAATATGTGAAGTTATTTTGTTAGTATTGAAGATGTTCCCGAAACGTTAAAGTTCGTTTTATCTTATAAACAGCATTTCATAAACAAAGCTGCTGACATACCTTTTGTTTTAATCAATTCCCCTTTAGTCCTCAAACATTTTATGTTTAATAATAGAAAAGTGATATTAAAGTTTCAGAATTACATTGCTATGTTAATAACAAAAACATTTATTTCTATTTATTGGTAGACATTTTTGACTTTCCTAGATATTCTGTTATGATGGAAGAGTGTAACATTGGTCAAAACTTGGAGATTGACATGGTGCAAGAGGTCCTGAAGTCTGGGACTGATTTGAGACAGTATTCGAGGCAGGTAGAAAAGAAGCTTAATGAAGTTGAGAACAAGTCTATCCAAGACTACATCAAAGAAAGTGAAAACATAGCCAGCCTCCACAACCAGATCTCAGCATGTGATAGCATTCTTGAGGTGAGTCCATCTTTCTCTGAACTGACATCTACAGATAAATAATCAGAGGTGAAATCAAATTGATACAAAGTAATGAATTACTTTAGTTATGAGAGCAATGCAATTTTTGTTTCAGTTAGAACTCTGATTGAAAAATGGATTATCGCTTCCATTAAAATATCTTAATATGTATGAGGATGATTGATGTCTCCCTCTCTTTATTATTTATTGGCCTTAATTTTTGAATTATTGTTACTTATTCTCCTATGGGTGGATAGAATCACTAACGATGAAGTTATAAATAGAATAGGGGAAAAACAAACAATATGGAGGATGTTGACCAAGAGAAGGGATTGATTAATAGGCCACATTTTAAGGCATGAGGGTCTACTAAAATTAGCATTAGAGAGAAGTGTGTAGGGTAAGAACAGAAGAGAGAGGACAAGGATGGAATACGCTAAGAAAATCAGGGAGACTATGGGTTGTGCTAGTTATGAGGAAATGAAAAGGCTTGCACAAGAAAGGTTAGCATGGAGGGTTGCATAAGACCAGTCTTACAAATACCACAACAACAATTCTCCTATTTCTCCACACTAAACTATAAAATGAGTAAGTCACTTAATCAGCCCCAATACTGCTCTGCTGTTACAATTGTCTGGTTTTTTGACCAACATTGCCAGTTGCCCAGCCTAAAAAACTTGGTTTACTCAATTTCAGAGGATGGAGTCAATGTTGCTTAGTTTCCAGTCAGACCTTGGAAGCATCAGCAGCGAGATCTTGTTTTTGCAACGCAAGTCCGTGGCCATGAGCCAGCAACTGCACAACCGACAGGCCGTCAGGGCGCCGCTTAGTCAGTTCATAGATGATGTCGCCGTCTCTGAGGCCCTTATAAAGTGAGGCTCTCTATAGTTTCTATTTCCTTATACTTTTACCAAACAAGGTTCTACTTTTATTACTCCATCAAACCATTTAGACCACATAATTAATGTATCACAGTAAAAGCTTTCTTAGGTTTAACCAAATATTTAGTTATTCTTTAAACTTTCTCAGTATAAATAAAACACAAAGAACGGCCAATAGTCAGAAATGGAATAATTTAATTTGAATAAGTTTCATCCCCCAACTTTTGGGGCCTTCTGAGTTCTTTAATTAAAACATTACAAAATTTCATGGTGCTGCTGCAACGTCTGGGGGTGTATATATGTTGTCAATCTAAATTCTTCATTGCTGGAATATGGAAGCCCAGTTTTAATTAACATTTTTAATCTATGTAATTATAGATTCCGTGTAAAAATTTATTTGACAAATGTACATTAAAATTGACGGGAGCTTCCTTTAATTGAGTTTGATTTTAATGTTACAAATTAGTGTAACCTTTTATTTCCTGTGATTGCTATGAGAAATATGGAGGAAATCAATTAATAATGAAATACATTTTTACTAAGTGGAAACTAGGACAGTTGTTGCTAAAGTCATTTTCAAAATCTGCAGAGGAATCTTGGACAGCCCTGTCTCGGAAAAGGAATTCATAACACTCCTGGAAACTTTGAATCAGAAGATCTTTTTTGTGAAAGAACAGTGCTCCAAAGGTATGTGCTCACTGGCAACTCATACTTTGCTATAGTATCTGGTTTTCCTTATTCATCATAGATTGTTTTTATTAATTAGTGACTGCACCAATTATGTTTTCTTTTGGTCAAGATATTGTTTGATCGAAAATGTAAACTTTCTGTGCTTAACATAAATTAACTAGACAAAAAGTCACCAAATTAAGTAGTAAAATAAATTCCATATATTTGCCAACAAATTTCAATTTCACTTTAGATGCAAAACCGGCTCAGGATGTGAAAGATGTCCTGGAGAAACTGAAGCTGAAGGCTGTAGCTAAGATCAGGGCACACCTGCTGGAGCAGATATACAAGTTCCGTAAACCCATGACAAACTACCAGGTTCCGCAGAACGCCATGCTGAAGAACAAGTTAGTGAATCTAATGTAGAAGTGTAGCTCTTGTTTCCCTTATCCTTTTTCAAAACTTTAGACCTGCCTCCTTATTAATTTCTTTTCACTGGGTCAATCCATATGTATCAACCAATCACAGTTGCTGACATTTTATTAAAAAAAACCATTTCTTATATATATATAATTAATAAGGAAAGGGAAGAGAGATAGAAAGTAGGTGACTTACTTGAGGTTCATGGATGGTAGACACCTCCATCGTCGGCTAGCCGATCACTGGAAATGTCTTCCTAACTTTCTGAGGGGGCAGTACCTCCGAAAATTCAAGAACTCCAAACTTCACAAGGTGTCTACCGTCTATGAACCTACCCGAAACCAACCACACACCCCTCATCTCAACAAAACCCTGCCTTGCCGACATCTTCAATCTCCCTAAACCAACAATCCGACTCCCACAAACCCCCGATAACAAACCCATCCAGACCCCCAAACCCTCAAACCACAGTGTCCTCCAAAAGTCTAAATGATGATGAAATATCAATCCTTGATAAAGGCCTCACCTTCTCACCCACCCCAACATTGGACCCATTTAAACTTGCCAGTGACACGCTTAAATTCTGTCAAACAGTCCAGTGGAAGCACCACTTTATAAAACATCCTCCAGCCAAACTAGAACCCCTAAACGCTGCAGCCCCATGCCTAGTTAAATTTAAAGAACCATCCAAATTGCCACCTCCCAAACTGCCACCCAACCATCCACTTCAGAATTTCACTAGTATTTTTGTAACCCACGTGACCTCGCCAACCTTCCTTAACTCTCTCCCCAAACAACCCAACCTAACCCGTGCCCAGCACCTAGCCATCCGCAACCTGAAAAACAACCGTGATATTGTCATCCTCCCAGCTGACAAGGGTTCCACCACTGTCGTCATGGATGCCAACAGTTACACGACAGTGGCACTCCGCCAGCTGCAGGATGACAAAATCTACAAACTTGTCCCCACCGACCCCAACCCCTCCATTACCCACGAAATAGAAAAGTTTGTTCAGACTCATGGCCCTCTTCAAAAATTATCCTCCGCCTCAATCGAGCTCCTCACCCCAAAAAGCCCCAGAACACCCACGTTTTACCTTCTCCCAAAAATACACAAACCTGGGGTCCCTGGCCACCCAATTGTCGCTGGTTACAATTCCCCTACTGAAAGGATTTCCGCTTTGGTGGATGACTCCCTCCAGCCAATAGTGGGAAATCTCCCCTCATTTATCCAAGACACCAACCATTTTCTCCGTCGCCTCCGTGAATTACCCACACCACTCCCGCAGGACACACTACTGGTTACCGTAGATGTTGTCTCCCTATACACCAATATCCCACACATCAGTATTGGAAATGTCTTCCTAACCTTCTGATGAAGGGGGCGGTGCCTCCGAAAATTCAAGTTCTCCAAACCTCACAAGGTGTCTACCATCTATGAACCTCAGGTAAGTCATCTTCTTTCTATCTCTCTGTCCTTTCTCCATATATATATAAATTATATATGGGATAAGTGACAAAGTCACGTGTTTGATAAATGGATAGAAAGAAAGATTGAAATACAGGAAATTCGCTCTTTGAATCATATGTACTATATATATATATATATATATATATATATATATATATATATATAGCTAAAAGCTGAATTACTAATAATAAAATTGTAAAAAAATATCATTTTATATTCCAATATATTATGGAATATAAAATGATATATATATTTTTTTACAATTTTATTATTAATACTTCAGCTTTTATCTATTTAATTTATTTACAAGTTTTTGTTGTCTTGGTATTTTTAGAGTTAAGCAATAAGTTAATTTAATGTTTTGTTTTTTAAGATAATTAATTATGATATGAAAAAAAAAGTGTGTTATGTTGTAAGGAAGTAACATGAAACTTCAATAGAAAAGTGTGTTTCAAAGAAGTTCTTTTTTTTAAAAAAAATCATTTGGTTATTCCATTATGAATATTTTTTAGTTATTTTAATACTTTAGGAGTCTGCGTTGGTGTGTGATACATTGTGCATTGGTTCTTTTTTTTAAATTAAAAAATACATATGGTTAAAACACAATGATGAAATGTTGTGTGTTTTATATCAATTTTTGATTTCAAGAGATACCCGTTTGAAAATTGATGGTTTTTGATAAATTTCTATATTTGAAGTCCTGTAAAACCTTCGTTTTTTAACTCTTGTCCTCAATTATATTTTTATATGGAAGAATCATTAATACTGTATGGTAATCCTTTCTTTGGAAAAAAGTACCTAAATTTTTCATTTTTTCTAATGAAATCCCATTTTTATGTTTAACTTTTAGGTTACTTCCTCAGAACACATTTTTGTTGTTACATGATTAATAGATGGTTCCATTTAGAATAAGATATTTTATAAAGTTGATATCTTCATGAATGAAAAAGTTTTTATCTTATTGCTAACAATTCATTCCACTTGCAAGTGACCCAAGAGCAAGATGGCGCTGCAGTAGTTGATTGATTTCCTGCAGCCTTAATAAATGTCTTAAAATTGTGGCTCTGGGAGAAGGCAAACATTGGGTAATGGTACGTTTTATAAGGGTTGGTTACAGCAAAGGACATCATGAAATCAATAGGTAATTAAGTAGCAACACAAAATTAAATTAGGTGAGCATATAAATTCCAATCTAAGTTTAAGCAATTGTTCTGGTGTGAAAAATTGCAGCAGTTTTGTGAACGACACGTGGAGCAAAACACCTTGTGAGTTCCTTGTATTGTTCATAAAACTCTTGCAGTTATTCACACCTGAAGAAAGCAATGAGGTTTCCATATACTTGGTTTGGTGGTCATTTTATCTCCAAGTTGTGTCTATTTATTGGCCACTGATTTATTCATCTTAAATAAATTGAATTTGGTAAAATGTCTACCTGTTTTGGTAGATTAAGAAATAGGGCATTTAATTTTACAACATTCAGCAAAATTTTTTGCAGATGCCACACAATGAAAATTTGATCCTGCTAACTTTGATGACTTTTGAATTAAATATGCCAGCTCTGTTTGACAGTCGATTATGTCTGCAGGTTCTTCTTCAAGTTCCTGCTGTCCCATGAGCAGGTGGTGGCCCAGGAAGTATGCGCTGAGTATGTGGACACCACGAGCAAGATCTACTACTCCTACTTCAAGTCATACCTGTCACGTCTGGCGAAGCTGCGCTACGAGGAGACGGCGGGCAAGGATGACCTCATGGGCATAGAGGACACCGGCCCCAAGGGTCTCTTTTACAAGACCTCACTCAAAAACAAGGGCACCGTATTCACTATCGGTGACAGGGGAGTGGTCCTGGACACCCAATTGGAAGCTCCCATAATCGTGCCTCACGCCGCTCAGAAGAGTGACAACAACAAAGTGAGTCATAACCACACTCACCTACCCATTAAAGTCAGTCCTAAAAGTTGGTTCACAGTCATTTCTGCTCCCCCTTAGTACCCTTACGAGGCGCTGTTCCGGAGTGCACAGTACGCCGTGGTGGACAACGCCTGCCGGGAATACCTGTTCATCATGGAGTTCTTCACGTTCCGTGAGGATCCTGCTCTGGAACTCTTTGACCAGATAATGGGCAAGACTCTTAACTTGATGGTGGTATGAATATTGTTTCATTTACCTCACTTTTAGAAGAGAAAAGAAGGTGATTTCCCATATTTCATAATGTGTTATGTAGTTTTACTAAATTGTGTTCACATTGAAATCAATATAGAGATTGACAGCAAGAACAACAATCTGATTTAATGTGCTAAAAGTGTGAACCAATTGTGCAGTTCTTTGCTGATCACAATGGTAGTTGATTGTGGTACACAAAATGAGAATTCAGTACAATCTAAATGAGTTTTTTATATAGATTATTTATAGCAACTTCTTTCAATTATATGTTGTTCAAAATCTTCAATTATTCTTTATTCAAATCGTCAGAAAACTAAAACAGTAGCTGCCAACTAATTGTCAATCGTCTGAAAAACTTGAAAATCCTACATATTTTAACACAATCATATATTTCTTCTCATTACAATGTATGGACTCACCTATATAATACTGATAAATTAAATATCTTACCAATTTAATTTTAAATATTTTACAATCATAGGTCAAGTTAACATATAAAATGCAAAGTCATATAACATTTCCGTGCTTTAGTCGATGTGATCAGTCATTTATCCTTCATCCTGAATAATTGAACAAGGTTTATTAAAGTTTAATTGAATTTATATCTGTAGTAATGAATGTTAAGCATTCATTGTGATAAATAATGGAACTGTCAACTAAAGAGCTGCATAAAATTAATTTCTCAAAATATTTATGAGGACATAATATATTAAGTTGATTCCTTTAAAGTCTCAATCTCTACACTGCAGTTTGTGAGCTGCTAAGAGGCTTTAGAGGTTCACATACATGTCAGCTCCATCCCCGCTACCAAATTATTTAAGCAGTGTCATTGGGGGTTTGTTTCAGAAAAATCTGGAGACATTTGTGCAGGACACATATGACGCAATTGCCATCTTCCTATGTTCACACCTCATCTCACGGTACCAGATGATGTGCCACAAGAGGGCGGTCCCAGCACTGGACAGGTACTGGGACACGCTTCAGGCGATGATCTGGCCCAGGTATGTCTTCCAGATAGTGTTGTTGGTAAGCACATTTCCTAAATGAAGCACTTTCTTTAACTTTTCAATTAATACACGATTGTGTCCGCCACCGTCTGCGATAACTTTTTAGATTTTTACCTACTCGCTTTCAACTTGGTGGCGCCATGAGACCATTTCAAAAACCTTTGAGACTTTCTGGAATTTTCTCCAGCTTAAGTCTGACTCATAATCTATGAAATGCTTTTTTGTCTATGGTAGTTTGGTAAATGCATTTACTCTGGGATCTTATTTAATTGGCGATCTGTACGCAACCTACTCGGTCTATATCAGTATATCAAGTTCTGTTTGAAGCTATCATTTTTATTTCCATTTTGTGTGTGCAATGCTCCTTTCTCTGTCCTTTGTACAAAATTTTTCACTTGTTTCTCTCCTTTCGTATCAGATTTCCTTAATTTCCTTGACACTGTTGCCATGGGGTAATACTCATGTAATATAAACAAATCCATGTGCCAATTTTACTCTTGTACATATGTGAGACACATTTTCTGTTGCAGGTTCGAGTACATATTCCGGCTGAACATAAACAGTATCCAGGATTGTGATCCTCTTAAATTCAACAGAGAACTCGGGCCTCACTATGTACGTACTGTTACTATCCTGTGTCATCGCAGCCGTACGTTAGATTCTAGAACGATTTTGGAGTGTCTCGACTCTTGAAAACATTTAATTTTCACCATCGAGTCTAGTTTGGACTCCTGACGTCTATGTTTGATTCCTGTCTCTTAATCTAATCATTTTTCTCTCAGTGTATTGAATACATTTTGGATTGAAGCAATTGAAAGGTGATTGTGACAGGTCTTCAAACCTCCCAACAAAGAGGAATTAAAGTGTGAAGAGTTCAAATGTTGACACGAGACCTGCCATTAGCGGAATATGAATTGCAGGGCTCCACATAGTAACTCTGCATTTTCCTAAGTTGGCACCATTGTGTCGCTGTTCCTTTTCTAGATCACAAGACGCTACGCGGAGTTCAGCGCAGCCATCGTGGGACTGAGTGAGACCTTCCCCAACGAGCTGGTGAACCGGCTGCTGGCGGAGCTGCAGGAACAGGTGGAATGTTTTCTCCTCCGCATGGCCGCCATATTCTCTCAGAGGGAAGAACAACTTATCTTCCTGATTAACAACTATGACTTGGTTCTCCAAGTACTCGTGGTAAAGTGATGGAATGTACCCTTTTTCTCCCAATCTCTTGGGCCTCTCTTTTCTCTCACCCTAAGGATCTGTTCATCTTCACAGGAAAGGAAAGGAGACAATTCCAAGGAGGCAGAGAGTTTTCGCAGCCTGTTGAGCCTTAGGAGTTCCGAATACGTAGAGGAGATCCTTTCACCACACTTTGGTGGCATCATCCAGTTCGTCAAGGAAGGCGAGATACTGTTAGAGAAAGGACAAGGGGAGGAACTGAAGAAACAGGAGAGTGAGTATCTTGACATTTATGATTGTATCTATTCAGTTTAATAAAAATGTGAATTTAATTTAAATTTCAACCAGAGTCAAAGTTGTTGAAAAATTCTGACAAATAAAATTGGTGAAGTGTGTAATTTGTGTTTAAAGCTTTTTTGTTAAACAGAACAATATATCCAGTTTGTAAATGAAATGGAACTGTTTGGAATAAGTTGATTGTATGAAATGTCTGACGAACCGTTACCACAATAAACAGAAGGCTTGAAAAATTTCTATATTTGACCAATTGCGTGGTGTTTCCTGAAAATGGTCTCCAATAATATTTCTAGATAAAATTTACCACATCTTCTCTAGATTCCGATTCAATTTTTCACCTGCATTGAAAACTTGAAACTATGTTTTTATTGCAGTCACTCCTGAATTCGGTATTATAACATCAACACACAGAGCAACTTTGTCTTCAATGTTTATCTAGTAAACTCCTGATAATGATGTGTCGAATTGAAGGTGTATACATATTTATTCTCAAATCTTTTAATTTTGACTGATTTTTTTTTGTGATCTGTAGGGAAAAGTCTGGTGTTGGTGCAGTCTTTTTCCAACAACTGGAAAAAGTCCTTGGAGCAGATTAGCCAAAAGGTCCTCAAATCCTTCCCCAACTTTGTGACGGGCTCATCATTGCTGCAGCTGGCCCTCACGCAGCTGGTGCAGTACTACCACCGCTTCCAGAAGTTGCTGACGCCGAATGCCAGGACCCAACTAACCAACATCCACCACATCATGGTCGAAATAAAGAAATACAAGACTGGCTTCTGAACCCACGAGTCTACGTGTCCAGCGAACAGAATGCTGGTACTTTTCAAATTATTTGAAAGGAAGTTCGTCAATATCGCGGAGGTTGAAGGGAATATTTAGTCGACTGGTAGCTTGGAGGGTCACTGTGACGTAAAATCCTACTACATTCAATTCTCAAGTAGGTTTTCATTTTTTAAAATCGTTCGAAGCTACAGTAGTGCTAAAAAATGAACATTTCATCAAATGTTTGTACTATATTGGAACTTTGTTACTCATTTGTGTAGCACTTTCAACCCACAATACCCAAAGAATGTAAATAACTTATCTGAATTTGATATATTTGTTCTGTTAAAAAAATATAGATCTGATTTCTTTTACATGGAAGCCAAACTAAACAATGCTCTGTTAAGCATGTGCAAGTCTCCAAACAGAATGCAGGAATCTTTCAATGAATCTGAGACTGGTGGTATAAAATTTTCTGCAGGTTACTGTACAAATGCTAAATGTCACATTTTTGTGTTTTCTATTTAAGTCCACTTCATAATTATCTCACTAATATTCATCAAGTTATGACAAGAGACATAGCTGTTCAGTCGAGGAATGGTAAGATGTAATTGTCTATGACAGTGTTGTTCCTGTGCCACTGGAAGTGGTCGACACCATCCAGCTTGACCAGTTCGAGTTTGCCGTCAAGGTCCAGCGACAGCAATCCCAGAGTGTCCTCCTTGTAAACTGGCTGGTTTCTCAGGTCCACTACACTCTCATTCTTGTCGTAGTATCCGAAATGGCTGTAACAGATGCGAAAACTGAACCTGATCAGTGTCTCCAAGGCATAGAAATTTAAATGAAGGTTTAGAATTGTTACAACATTTTATGTAAAAATGAATTTCATACTGTGTTGGGGGAAATTCATCTTTTTTTCAAACTAGTTGTGGCGGTTACCTGGACTCCCAAGGAGTGATCACGCCATCATCAGGGCCACCTACGAGCACCATCCTGTCCAGCTTGCGGATGCCTCGTCGGTACTGCCCACTGTAAGGGGACCGGATCTCGTTGTTAACGTACGGTAAGAACTTGCTGTAGTTGTAGTAGAGCTGCCGCTGGTGGGGGTCGTTCCAGTAATTGCCGACTGAGGTGTGCTGGCCCAAGGCGGAGTAGAAAAGCTCGTATGCAGTCTTGCAGACCAGGTTCGGGAAGAACAGGTGCAAGAATTTCGCTGGTAGGGATAAAATGTGTCAATCAAGTTAACAACAGAGAATTCAGAGTAAAAGTGCAAGTTTCTGGGGGTTTTCATCAGTCTCCCTAAATTGTTCAGATAAACTACATTTTGGTGAGAGTTCCTTCTCATTGGTTTTTAATGTATCATTTTAATAGCAGACCTTTTTAGTATGACTCCAGCCAGGTAGACTTTGTGACAGTTTTCACCTTCAATCTCTCACTGTGTGTGATTCCTGACGTTGTAGTATTAAGCAAAGAAAGAAACAACTGTCACCGCGAATACATAGCAAGGATCTAAATTCTTATGTAGGATAATTGACAATTTTCCTTCTACTGTTTTGGTACCATAGTTTCAGCTTTTGACTAAACACGTACTTCCATACTGTCCACCCTGCGGCGCACTAAGCGATATGAATGTCTTCACATTGTGGTTGGGGAACTGCTGCAATATGGTCCTGGCGATGAGTCCTCCTTGAGAGTAACCTAGAAGTAAAGATCCAGGTAGGCTGCAATTAAATTGAATTTTGCAATGCCAGTGGTTGCAAATTATGAAAAGAAAAGGAATTGGTAACATAATAGAAAACAACTCTTTCCATTAATTTAAGTAACTTTCTTCTTCTGTCTTTGCTGCACTTCCCAACTGCTGATGGATGTTTTTTTAAGGGCCTAGAGAATTTAAAAAAAACAGCGAACTTAACATGATGCTAAACTGTTTTATTTTTACACGAAACTTCAATGTAGGTACAGTAAGATCTGATTGGAGGGAGTTAGAGGTGTTAAGGCTATGCTTACATTTAAAAAACACCTTGGAAAGCGACCAAAATTGATTACCTTACAAAATACTTTTTTTTCACTCCCTCCCTTCAGAATTGTCAGCTGAACCAGAACCTCACTTCAACCAGAATTCAGTGATCCTAGTTTTCCATAGATCATAAAGGCTCTGAAAGCAGAGAAAACTAGTACCGATGAGGTTGATTCCTTCCGGGTGTCTGGCGGAGATCCTGAGGAGGTCCCGGCCCATGTCCATGACCTGGTGCCACATGGGGGCGAGGCTGGTCCAGCCGTTGAACTTGCCCGTCGCGTACACTTTGGTCCCCGGGTGAAGCTGCAACACACACACACACACAGTCGAGTGACTGAGGACAAGTCAGCAGCACTGTCCAGGTTAGGCACCTGCTTGATCCTGGTGCCCATGGAATACATGCTGCCGTTGCCCGTCAGGACTCCGTGGATGATGACCACGGGCCTGTAGGCTCCTGCACTCAGCAGCGTCGGCAACAACGCCACCAGCAACCATGGTGGCAACGACGCCGCCAGGGAGACCATCGTGGTCGCATCCTTTGCGACAGTCACGCAAGTGTTGCCAACCTCTGCCCTTGTATGCCTCACGCGAGGGATTCGCACCGCGGCGCCATCTTGGCGATGCTGACCAACGTAATATTTTTCCCACTTAATTAATCTACTCTACCAGATACGTCATGTAGTCGCCATACTTCCCTTCAATTTTAATTTATAAAAATAACCCGAACATTGCTGTCAAGGTAGGTTTACACGGGCAGCGATATTCGTCGAAGTTTGGTTGGCTTTGCACTGGGTGCCACGTCTTCACTGACAACTGTGTGGATCTGCTGCCTCGTTACTCTGATTCAAAGCAATATTACCACGTATCCATAGAGTAGCGTAATACTGAGTTTGCCCTTCCTCCTCATTCGTCACGCCTTCCCTAGCACAAACACACAAGTGATTAGTTCCTTTTTTATGAAACACTGACGTTAAGCGTACGCGAAGACACGGGGGGGAAAAATATTCAACTTTATATAAACAATATATGGATATCATGCAACATCAACATTCAAACCGTTCGTAGAAATATCAGAGAAGAATTTCATTGCCCGTTCTGTAAAGAGGAAAGCACTTCCACACAGTTGTCAGTGAAGGAGTGGGCAGGATGTAAACGGCTGGCAGTGCACAGGCAAGTAACGTCACTGCCCGTGCAAACACAGATAGAGGGGCAATAGAGTGACGTCATCCCACTACTGTAGATGCAGCTCTAAAATTCTTCATAAAGCAGCAAAAGACAAATTAAAGTGGATTATTTATTTACACTATATATTAGTATTTTCAAATATTAACTCAAATGGGAATACTAAAAATATTGATCACATTTCGAAATCAGTTTTGCCAGTCGGATGAGAAGTTATTTGAGAATATTTCTCAATTAAATGTTAAAAATATATAATTTTCGATTCGCAAATGTAAATTATCTTTGCCTTGAGATGTTAACATTGGTTATTCTTTGTGAAAAGTGTCTTAATATATTCTGAACTTCTTTGTTAAATTTAAAATATTGTGAAAATATTTCTCATTAGATAAGGAATTAATTTCGTTTTTGGGAAACGCGAATGCTGTGTAAACGTTGCTGTTTTAATTAGGTAATGCAAATTTCAACACTTGGTAAATAAATAGTAGCTGAATAAGTCGTCATCACACAGTAATTGGAAATATAATTTTGTTATTCATATATCATATAATGCAAATAAATAACATACCAAACGTGTTCAGATCTGGTGTCTGAATAAGGTTGGAAAATGCAACATTATTAATGTAAAACATCAATTTAGTGATATTTTGTTACAGTTCGGAGTTATAACATCGTACACAGTATAAAATTTATAATACTCCCAGTTATTTATTGAAAACCAAACAGTTATTGTGTTACAATATAATTGTTTTTCTTATTCTCAATTTAGGTGAGTTATGTGATATAAATTATATATTACATAATATTTTATGCAAAAATCAATTCAAGCCATTTTTTTTCTCCCATTGTCCGGCTGAAGAATTTATTTTTCTCCCTCTATTAACAACTTGGGACTTGTGTGGTGAATGTTTGTTTCTTATTTTCGCAGGACTTGCACGGCAGCCACTCTTCTGGAAAGGAAGGAAGCCTTCCAGAAGAAACAATCATCAATCTGGGGTGAGTCAACATTCACTCTCGGCAAAGTTAACTTGGCTCGCGTCCCTTCAACAAATTTGTTCATTAATTATTGTTTCTTAAGTGCCTAAAAACAGCCACAAACAAACATTATATTTAATTTCAATCTTCTGGCATTTATGTGACACTGTAACATTTTTTTTTGGAAATGCAATATGATGCAAAAGCAGAAAGTAATCAATTTTTAAAAATAGCTTAAAGACTATCTATGTTCCTCCTTTGGCCAGGGTGAAAGGTACAGTTTCCTTTCATGATTAACATAACAGAAATAACATAATACAATCAGAGTTCCTAATTGGAACAGTCTGCTAAGTGATTGATTTCCCAAACAAGTAGCCAAACTACAGAGAAAAGAAATACCAGATCTAATACACAAGGGCATCGTGTACTTTACAAAACCCTTTCTTTTAATTGTATTTCCTACTGCAAAGGAGAAGCAAAAAGATCACACTACAAATGTATCAAAAAAACATCTCCAGTATCAAACCCATAGGAAAACAAATTTGTTTCATTTGATTACTTAAATCCAACAGCATTGCAAATAATGTTAAGGCTGATAATGGCTATAATTTTAAGGTTTGCTTTTGAGTAGATCATCCTGTGTTGTATTCCTCTTTTATCATTTTATTTTGACTGTTATTTGTTTACTTCTCTGCGTAAGTAAAATACTTTGAACACAGATATTTCATATTTTCAATCCTTGTGCCTGTATTCAGATACTCTAAATCATCAAATTACGGCCTCTCCTGTGTTCCGTCGACTCCAACATCTGCTCTGGGTTTGCAGCAGTTCTTGCCTTTTAGTGTCCAGTTTACATTATTTCTGAACACTTTTTTCATATCAGAAAATTGTCACTTTGTATTTTCTCTAAATATTGTTTCTGACATTTTTTGTATCTTCAAACCACTTACTTCAATGTCTTAAGACAAATAGTTATTGGCTTCTTTCTCTATTTCTGAAACTTTCTCACTTTCGAAAACCCTTCGAGTGCTCGTTGTTGGTCTTTTCCTGATGATCTTTCTTCTGTGTTTTAAAAATTAGGTCTTGTTTAATTTTTTTTGGACTCACTCCTGATTTTGTTGAGGAAATCCAGAGTGCATGTTCTGTCAGTGTGCCCCATCTTCCGTGATAGATTCTAAAACTGACCACCAGGTGACTTGAATCTTGAACAAGAAATTCCTCATTCAGTTGAGGAATCATGGTGTTTCTTTCTTCTGAAAAATTTTCTAACCATAGTTTATTCCTGCCAACAGTTATCATTCATTTCCAAATCCCAGCTCTTCCCGCGTAGTGGTCTCACCGTCTGCGTTTCGTATCTTTCATTTGACAAGTTTGTCTGCCGTTCTTCTCTTTGGTCCAAAAATAATCTATCTCCAGCTTATAACACTATGAAATTTTCCACTTTATTTCCATATTGTGGCTTAGTTTTTATTTTGACATTCTATGTAACTTGTTCTTTTTGCAGAACCACCTTTGAGGAGCCTCGGCCCACTCACTCCTTGAAACGCTGGACAGAAAAGCTTTATAGTGTTGGACTTAGGGTGATTTTTACAGCCCCCTCACCGCAGGGACATGGCAGCCAACCAAAGCAGCAGCTGCTATCAACAGCTCAAGCTGGATTTTAGTTTTTTAAAGAAAGGAAAGGATTTAAAATTTGTAAAGGCAAACAATAAATTGTAGTGTTTATTCCCATCTACATAGTATATCATTACGTTAGCAATAAATCAAACATCAAGTATTTAGACATTTAATTAAATATTTAAAATCATCTCCAGTATCAAACCCATAGGAAAACAAAATTGTTTCATTTTTTTCTCACTTTCACTGTATATATTAAACATAATATATACAGAGTTTTTGTACCCCACAGGAGGAAGAACAGTACAAAGTAAACATACAAAAGCTAAGGCAATAAAAAATTGTACAAATCCAGAGAACTCGGCAATATCTTCATAAAGAGCATCACGGCAGTCAGGAATCACTCCTGCAGAGAAGAAAAAAACATCTTAAAATGTATGACATTTCACATGAAAACCAAAAATATTTCTATCATATATATTGTCAAGAATTTAAAGAACTCCATTCAGCAATTTGAACTCTGATTTACATTTCAGAACCAGTTGATCCTCTTCCACAGGTTCTTCTAGTCTTCTCAACTGAACGGGAAAAGAAGCACATTAATCACGTTATAACAACCTTTCACAATACACATTACTAATCAACATCTGTGCTCGGGTGTAAAATGGTCTAACAATAAGGAGAAATAGATCATTTTGACAGATGAAGCAGAGTCACAAATTGGTTCAACAGAAAGATCAGCAACAATCAAAGGTAAAACAAGTTCCAGATCAAATACAAGCTCCAGCAGCACAGGAAGGGAAGAACTCTACATCAACCTCACAGAAGATGAAGGAAATCTCAACAAGGACAAACTTTCAGGCATTAATACTTATTGAAGTTAATTTTTTTTACTTATTGATACAAATTATTCTGTGATAACATTATTTGACCCAAGGCAGGGAAGGGAAGGGACGACGTGTAGGCAACAACAGTAAAAGGACTTTCAGTTATAATGAATGAAACTCTTACATTCAAATATACATTCCTTCGTATATAACAATTTCTTTGGTAACTCTGGCACAAATCGGAGATGATGCACCGCTGACGCTGACCGCTCCCTCTCCCAAAACTCGTCGATCATCCACTGAAAATTGTCGATATCGAAACTTCGCTAAAACTGGCCAGAGGCGGCTACGGCAGCGAATAATTTACAAAAACCTTTAAGCCATGCGAGGGAAAACATGGATATTATTGGAAGTATTGCTTATTCTGTTTATTTTTTTTACAAAATTTGGCATTCATGTATTCCTAATTATATCATTGTATATAATATTCTGTTACGGAAATGTTTTAAAGATTTTTTTATCTATGACTAGTAACTCGTGTATGTCCTGGAACTGCTGTAGTTTACGTCCAATTCACTTCGACAGTCATTACGGCACTGCATAAATCCTTTACTACATTACAAATATTCAAATTTTAGTCTTTAAGTAGATTTAAAAGCGTTATAGAATGAAGGATGATTTGGAAATACTTAAAAAAAATACCCTTTAGCCATAATATTTTTGAGTCCGTGTCCACCAAGTATCTTTTACTGAATTCGTAATGTTTAATAGAATGAACAATTGAAAGTCTTAATAATGGACGTGACGTTTGCGGATGGTTGGCCCATACGTGCTACATCACCCCAATAAAAAGGCTTGCGAAAGATAGGTTATCGTGGAGGGTTGCATCTGACCAGTTTGAGGACTGGAAACAACAAGCCCCAAAGCAACATTGTTTTCGAGGATAATTACATAACATGTTTATAATACTACAGCTACAGGGTTGATAATACTCCACGACCCATAATGTGTAGTATTTCTTATTTAGTCAGCATAACGTGTAATAGGGACGAATTATTAAAACTTCACAGATGTAAAATCAAATTGGAACAAATTCCAATTTTGTCTACGTACATATTTAGAATAAAGAAAGTTATTTTTACGAAGAATCCACGTATTACGGCGATGTTAGGAGGTAATTTTCTCAGTTATAAAAGTCTTCAAAATGCCAACCCTTAAATAGTCCATAAATAGTAATTTTTTTATTAATACGCCAACAACATTTAAATCTGTCCACGCAGGGGGGGTGAAACGTGTGCATTTCAAGTGCTTTGGCGGGAAAGGAGTGAAAGCTGGAACTAAGTCGTCGACGTTCCAATGTTGGCGGCTAGATGGCGGGCGACAACCAGATTTTGAAACTTTTACATTAATTGAACGTAATAATCGAGGCACGTGCTGCTCAGATCATATTTAAAGCTTCAACTCAGCCGCCACACCGAGTAAGTGCCGTGGATATTGAATACATCGAACGGTTATTTGAAATAAATATTTATTACTTACGAAGAATGCAACGACCATAATAAATTAGTATATTCATACAACTGAAGATTAGCGAAAGTGGCCATGCTTTTAAAATCAATATTGTCAGTTAGACACCAACTTTATATCAACAAGTTTCTCAAAGACAAGTTAAAAATAAATGTTTATTTTACTCGTAGATGTTGGAGGAGAATAATAATTGTTTTCACCTTCAGGGACTTTAATTACAATAAAAATGTAAGCTTTGGTGCTCAGAGTTTTTGAATTTGAAGATATTGAGATCTTATTTACTTATATGGTAAAGCCGTTAGCTTGGTGAGGCGCCGGTGGTAAATCTGCTGTCCATCCTTCTTTGTACTATATACATAATGTAGTAGTGACGTCACTCTCCCCTCAATCTGATTTCATACATCTAACTTGCTTAATGTCCAAAATTGTTACTTTGTAATTTTTTGAATAAAGAAAAAGAGCATGTGCAGCGGAGCATTGGAATCTACCTCACCAGAGAGGCACAAAGCAACGCCGGGCCAGTTATGTATAATCTTTGCCGTACGAATGTAGCTCAAGTATTATTAAAATCTTTGAATTTGACTACGCATATTTTTCAGAGCAATTATCAAGTCCGTACTTATAAATATATAAAAGGCCGCATAAATCGACACACAAAGCTTTCCCTCACAGACGTTCCGTTACTGCGCGAAATTAAGCAAGCGCGCCTCCCGCACAAACGCTGCCATCGTTCAAAGAACCAAGAACAGACGACTCTGTTGTTAGACTTCTCTCCTACCACAACGTTTCGTCCCCAACTTTTCACTTGTATGTCACTAGACAACTTTTTTTAAACAATAACAATTATAAATTTGATTACACAAAATTCGATCAAAATATTTACTGGTACAGAATTTCACTTGCATTACAGAAATAACACAGACTTAGTTTTTGAAATGATATGAATGAATAGAGAAGAGGGAACAGTAAACCAATTAATGTCTCTTTCTCACAATAAGTAAATGAAATCAGTTAATAATTTAGTTCAATCTGAGTTACGGCACCATATTTTTAAAATTTGACCGATAACGTGTCTCTAGTTCAGTTATATCACTCCAACTCCAGAGTCCTCCTCCTATTCGCCGTCACAGTAATTGAAATAGTTTACATTTTAAAAAGAAAAACAATAGTAATGCATTTAGCATAATACCGTATTTAAGTCGAAGGTTATTTTAAGGGGTCCTGCACGAAAAACTCTCGTCACGTGTTTGCGGCATTGAGATTGTTCAAATTATACCTATAGGACTTACACGTTATGTAGACGTAGTTTTAAATGTTACGCAGACTAAAGTTGGCTGCACCGTTTATGTCCTTGGCAGGGCAGCCACTCTTCTTAGTCTACATTACTTGTATATGTTTATTGAAATTCTATACATTTCAGAAATTAACGAATTGTTGGAGGCTCAAATTTTCAGTTCGTAGTTTCGTGAAAAAGTCGAAAAACCAGGACGAAACGTCGTAACATTTGTACAGTTGTAAGTAACGCGTCTCAATTCCATTAGTGAAGAAAGCAAACAGTGCTCTACAGACATAATGTGCCGGAGATCCCACGACACCCGCAGATGACTGAAAGTAGTCAGTAACAAACAAGTTAGCAATATGAATTCCGTCAGTGGGTTGTTAGGCTTACTCGGCGAATCTCGACCGTCAACTCAATTCATCTCCTGTCTCCTTCATGTCGCAAAATTAGATATGAATCAGCCAGATTCTTTGACGTTTCTATACTGTATTTATTATTACTAGAGATGGTTCATTTCTCAGGTTATAGACATCACATTTCGTGTATTTTTTTGTAACCAAATTCGCAGCCAGTTTTCAGAGTTTCCGATCTTGTTTTACATTCCGGGTGACTTGCCTTAGCGACTCACCTTCTCTCGTCCCTTTCCTTTGTCCTATAGTTACTGTGATTGCGGCTACATTCCCAAAGCAGATAATTTTATCACAAGAGGGAGTCCGAGCCCAAACATCTACAACTACATCTACTTATAACTTAAGTGTAGCCTACATCCTCGTTAATGCGTATTTGCATTTCAGTTGGACACGTGGACCCGACCTCGTCCTGATCCTGCCAGTATCCTGAGCTGACGCTTCTCACACTACACTCTGCACTATTACACGCAAACGAAACGACGTCACCTCGCAAGAGAACGTTGAGAAGTGCGCCGCAAAGCACATTCCACACCAAAACCGTTTACAGATGAACAATAAACACGCCCAGTTCAGTGACGTCGTCTTCAGTTTCCTTTTCGTTACAGAAAAACCTCGCCGGTAATCGAGACCCTACTCAACATGAGCGAAACCTCGTCAAGACCTTGTTCATACTAAATACATTTATGTTGTAACAATTTACCCTACAAGTAAAGACTTGCGTTACACGTAAAACGTTTAGAAAATTTTGAATGAGATTATCCACTAAAAAATAATCTTCAAATTCATCGACAACTCGCGCCGGCCTTTCCTTTCTATAGAACCTTTAAAATAATCATATTTGAATGACCATAAATTTAAGGAATTGTGAGACGCGTACGTAAAATAGTCGGAGCCGTAGACGTTCCAAACCGTGGCTCCTGCTCGGGTCGGGCCTACCTTATCACCCCGAACTCCGACAATTTTTAATCTCTTAGGCTCGTTTCTCGGTTTGTTCCCTTCCCGTCACAAGACCATCTGTCCCTTTTTGGGCGAACTGCTGCCCTAAGATTTTCGCAAGCAAAAGAATTTTTATTTTATTATATTCTTTAAAAACTAAATACACGCGATACATATGCAACAGCGTTACATTAGTTAATTAAATTTATACATAACATCTACAGAAGACAGGCAGCAGCAATTAGAATAGAAGATCATCAAAAGAAAGCCGTAAGACAAGGATGCAGTCTGTTTAACTTATATATAGAACAGGTTATGAAGAATGTGAAAACGGAATATGGAAAGGAATCATACTACAAGGAGAAGAAATTAAACCTTACGCTTTGTCGGTCATATTGTAGTTTTAAGAGAGCCAGAAGAAGACTTGGAAATCACAATAAATGGCATGAACGTGGTCCAGAGGATGAATAGAGGGAAAACCAAGGTAATGGAGTGTAGGTTGGAAAACAGTGGAATAACAAAGGCTGTTAGATTGAGAAGGGATATTTTGAAGGAAGTTAAGGAATTCTGCTACTAGAGTAGGATAGCATAGGCAAGGAAAACCTTCGCGAAAAAGAGGAATTTACTCACTGATATAAGTGTGAATATTTGGAATTCGTTGGTAAAAATGTTGGTATGGAGCGTGGGCCCAAAACGTGGACGATAGGAGTAGCGAAAAGGAAAATGATAGAAGAGTTTGAAATGTGGTGCTATAGGCGAATGCAGAAAATCATGGTTGGATAGAATCACTTTTGAGGAAGTTCTAAACAGAATAGGGGAAAAGCGAACAATATGGAAGACGTTGCCCAAGAGAAGGGATAGATTAACAGGCCACGTCTTGAGAGATGAGGTCTTGTAAAATAGCATTAGAGGGAAGTGAACAGACGAGGGAGGATGAGGGTTGTGCTAGTTATGCGGAAATGAAAAGGCTCGAGCATATGTTGGCATGGCGGGTTGCAGTAGACCGGTCTTAGGACTGAACACACAATGAAATGAGAGATGGCCACGGTTCAAGCATAATAAAACGCACTGGCTGTTTATGGTTACTTTCAAGGAATTGACGAACAACTCGTTGACTTTGCTGCAAGACTATTAGTTAACACGGAGCGGCAATGTATTAAGACGTTGAGATCACGCTTCCTGGTGATCGACGACTCGAAATCCGTCTCAACAATCGATGTTTTTCTTAGGAAATTGAGAGAAGCGACGCTGAGGAGGGAGGCGTGCTTCGCCAATTCCGTTTCTCAGTTTCCTCTGCCCAAATTTCGCAAGAACAACGGAGAAACGTTTTCGTATCGACCCCCTTTAACTTACTTCTGTTTCAGGGATGCCTCCGAAAATAGAGTAAGATCATCTTCAATACGTTCAAGACATAGAATGTGCTGGAAATTACGTAATTTGTGAAAGGATCTGAGAGGATTTCATGTTCAGTAACCGAGGAGGGAAACGTCTCACGTGTACACAACTTGTACGTGTTGAAAAGTAAGGAGGAGCTCCTTGACAGACCCGTAAACCTTCTCTCGTCAGAGATTATTACTCCTCCGCACGTGGGACTTGTTGCAAATAATCGCGGGGGACAGAAACATCGCTGGACGCAAGCAGCCAGAGAGTCTCTGCGCGTGACGTGACGGAGGTTTTGTCGTCAGCGATGATAATAAAGCGGGGTCGTAATCCCTCTGCCTCTGGTCCGTCGCGCCAGACACAATTTATGTGGCCTATAGAAATTGATAGAGAGTGAGAGAGAGAGAGAGAGCGAGAGGAGGGGGGAGGGAGAGAGAGCGGACACTGGCCGCCCGAAACCTGCACACGCATGCAGATCCGCAAAATAGAATGTTCATCATTTAAATATATTTGAATAATCGTATTTGTCAGTGGCGGCGCTGCGAGTGACAGCCGCAGATATCTTCCCTCTCTCTCTCCCTGCTGACGTCAGCAGCAGCAGCACAGTCGGAGACTAGAGAGAATCTAGCTACTGCGTGCGATACAAAGCTGCACACAATGGCGGCCGCGGATTTGCGGTTCCCATTGTAGTCGCGCAATAAAACACAATCGCACAAGCGCGCGGACAAAAGCGTATCGTTTCTGCGAACACACGCGCAGGGCCACTAGAAACGTAAACAATTGTAGGTGGAAAGCGGCGGCACCTACAACCTGTATCACAACAAAGTGTGACCGCGTCCGAAGTACAAGGGCAGGAAGTAAAAGATTTCGACTTGTGAAAATACATTTATAAAAACTAATTCATATTACTTGGTTCGGATAAAACTGTTTTCAAAGAGATAAGCGGTTGATGTAAATGTCGTTGGTTTCTGAACACGTTTCTCCTTTGGATGGCAGGGCGTTCCCACGCACCTTCAGGAAAAGCAAATCTCTTGTACCTTCAAGACTAACAATAAAACGTTTCATGCTACTTTACCTGTACATAACAGACAATTTTGTGTAAGCAATATACTTATGTGGATACCGTCGCGTAAAGGCAGCACAGGCAGTGAGATTACAGATGAAATATCTAAAATAACAGCAACCCTGACGGAACAAAACGAAGAAAGATATACTTTTAACAAGACCTACATGAGAGCATACAAGCTGACACAAGAAAATAAAACATCGGTCCCATCGTCATATGCTGAAATGTGTGTAGCGCATCCTTACGAGATAGGAACAAGTGGTCCTTCCGTAGTAACCTCACCAAGCTGTGACACCTGCAAAACTCAAAAGACCGCGGAACACATTTTTTTGGATTGCAATAAATCTGATAAACAACGTATAATTTATCCCAGCATATGGCAGTGCAAATCATTAAATGAAGATGAAATAATTAATGTGATTAATTTATTTAAAGACATATTTTATTAAATTTCATTTAATTATGTACCACTTTAAATAATGTTATTTGTTTAAGTTAAATATGTAATCTTGTATTTGGTTGGAATTTTACCGTCGGGGATGATGAACTAGTCGGTCCGACGATAAATTTTAATTAAAAAAGGTTTATTAAGTTATATTTAACTGAAGCCGTATGTAAACTTTGCCATGAAACGTTCCTCATAAATTGTTTGATGTTTTGTCAGTCTTGTGCAATTTGTAGAATACTCCGTGTTGTAAATGGAAGTGACGTGACTATCTGCTGGCTGTTTCATAGAGATGCTAGATGTCGTCTCTAGTCTCCAATTCAACTCAAAATTTGGTGATGTAACTTTGGCGCTGGCTTCAGCTACTGTCCTTCACGGCTCTTATCCGCCTAGTGAGCAACATGCGAGGAGCTTGATATCGACCTGCTGCTGCAGATGGAAACCCTGTCTCACTATTTAAAGATGGCGAGGCTGACCCACTTAGGAGGGAGACTCTACTTGTTTTTCCCCGTGACCTGAAGCTTAAGGCTAAATGACGCCGTCGAGCCCCGGTGCGTGAATCAATCGCAACACTCTCCTCTCCCCTTCCCCCTTCTCTCTCCCCCCCCTCTCTCTCTCTGTCTCTGTGCTCTCTGGAGTGGATGGAGGAGAGAAGGCTGCTGCAGTATATTAATTGTTCGCAGTAATTTAGTTTAGGTTGGGTTTTACCAGTGTTGAAGGGGTTGGGGGGACGGGGGCGGAGTCTCGGCAGAGGCGGGAGCGGAGGCGGGACAAAGTAATTACGTTTCCAAGTATCCAAGCGCGTCGCAAAGATTCCTTCCCCCACCTTCCCAAGCCATCCCGGCGTATCCGACAGAATTTCAATTAAGCTCTCCCTCGAGAGAGAGAGAGAGAGAGAGAGAGAGAGAGAGAGAGAGAGAGAGAGAGAGAGAGAGAGTGGAGGAGGAGGAGGTTATGGGGTTAACTTATCCCCAGACCGCAGACACGGACAAGTAGAATTACAGTTCCTCGGGCGGCGTGCAAATAAAAATAGACGTGAGCGGCGAGCGACAATGGCGTGCGTGTCGTGTGTGCACGGGGGTTATTGACATCCCGCCCGAGGAACGAGGCCAATGATCACGTCACTTTCTTACAGAGTCTGCTTCCCCCCGCGCGCCGGGGGCGTGGCTTGGCCCGCTGCGGGCGCCGAGGGCGTGGCTTGCCGTGCGCTGGGGACCACGGAGGGGAAGGGGGGAGGAAGAGGCCTCGGTGGCAGAAGCCATGAGCCTCCCGGCGGGCATGGACGTGTCGACGGCGCTGCACCACCACGCGGCGGTGCTGGGGGCGCTGCCGCCCTTCTTCCTGCGGGCGTCGGAGCGCTACCAGAGGACGCCCAAGTGCGCGCGCTGTCGCAACCACGGCGTCGTGTCGGCTCTCAAGGGCCACAAGCGCTACTGTAGATGGCGGGACTGTGTCTGCGCCAAGTGCACGCTCATCGCGGAGAGGCAGCGGGTCATGGCGGCGCAGGTGGCGCTGCGGAGGCAGCAGGCCCAGGAGGAGAGCGAGGCCCGCGAGCTCGGCCTCCTCTACGCCGCCGCCCCCCAGCAGCAGCAGCAGCCGCCTCCGCCGCCGCCACCCCCGGCCTTCCCCGACCACATCGCGCCGCCTCCTCAGCAGCAGCAGCACATGCACGGTCAGTCTTTCCTCTATTTACAATACCATAGAACCAATACAGGGCGAAGAAGTCACGCTAATTTCCCTCTTCACCACACGTCAACCTCGATGGCTTCCTCAGGTTCAGAGGAGAAACGAACGTTGTTAGGAGTAAATTCCGTTACAGTGCACCCTAGCCATTGCCAAAACTCTGCCGTGGAGGGAAGTCTGTCATTTCTGTGAGGACGACGACTCCCCTTTTACACAAAACTCATCTTATATATAACGACGAGCCAATTGCGTCCATCTCTAGTTCCCATAAGCAAATGTAAAGAATTGCGCACGTCCAAAGTCTCTAAACATGACAAACCGCCTTTCGTCTTGAATTAATTTACTATTTATGCTGAGCGTTGGTTACCGAGGCTCATGCTCACATATATGTTTATAACAATGTAGTCAATACCTTATTATTATTACCAAAATCCATACAGCAAAAACATTCACTCGCCGTTCGTTATTCCGCATGTAAACGACTCTTATCCTTTCTTGCAAATAATAAACATACCCTAGAAGATTTAACAAGTGCCATTATTTTGTATTCAAGAGGAAACCAAATAATGTTATTGCTTTGTCAGCTCCTCTTTCCATGGCATGCTCCATTTACTAGAAAGATTAAAAAAATTAAGAAAGGACAAGGTTATAGAATAGTTAAAAAATAAATAACAGTGTTATGTTTCTATTCTAGAAAGATTAAAATTTTTAATAAAATGACTAGATTGCAGAATAATTAAAAATAATAAGTAAGAGTGTTGTCTGTTTCCGCCCACAAGGACGTTGTGATCGCGAGACAGACTGCGGCTCATTTTATGTTTATATTTTCTATTTATTTGATAACATCTAATTGCCCGGTGCCATATACAGAATTAATTGTCGTATATACATATGACCCCTAATCTAAATAAAGCATTGTCCTTTGAAATGTTCATACCGCTGAAAGAATGGACATAACTTAACTTCACTTTGGATTAAACATTTAAAATGACTTCACAGGTTGTCTAGAATAAACCTAAATTTAATTTCCTGAAGAGGATTTCCCCCCAAACACTCCTGCCACAATCCTCGAAGGTCCTATTGAGGAATTAAACTTCCCTTGAATTGCTGCTCCCATCTACCGTCATAACTGCGCGCTTCCTTTCTTCTTCATTTCTATGAATAATTCGCATCGCAGCTGTTCTACCTTTTCGTTCCTATGACCTGGCTCTACTCACACGAAATTGGGAGCCTTTTTCTCAACTTTTTCAAATAATTCTATTAATTTCTTTTATAGAGATCGCAACATGTAGCCCCCGTATGCCAAAACTGTTTCAACTTAAGTTAAATATGCCACTTAATATGCGTTTTTTATTAATGTAATGTAAGGAATTGCACTCGGCTGATATTCGCATCCCTGGAATTAGTTCTCCGCCGAGATGGAGCTGCTTTACTTTCCATTAATTTTCATTCTATTTTTCTGCGCCGTGATCCTCATATTTTCAGCCTTGAGGAGCGTTGCAACCCTAAAATTCGTCTCCTTCAGGAACTACAATTTAATTAGTAAAAATATTATTTGCGCAATACCGGGCGCCTAAGGTAAGAGATGAGGTCCTCGACGTTTGTGTTAAGGAAGGATCATACGGGCAGGTGAATATGAGTCCAGAGGACGCGAACAGACGACTTTCACTATTACAAGTTTAAATTAATGATCAGATAAGTGATGCGTCAGTTCGCTGAATACGATGAGTTTAGTCAGGTTGAGCAGTGGGTGGTTTCAGCCATCCCATCCTCTTGATATTCTTCACAATCCTTAAGCCCACTCTACAAACAAGTTTCATTTCACATGAACGTGGGTCCAACACACGCCTGGAATGTATTTGCACCTGACGATGTCAATGCGAGGAGGAAACGGAAATTGTTCGTAGTATTAATGGAAGATCTGAATATTTCCTGTATTAAGTGACGTCACGCGCGTCCACGGTGCAAAAAAAAACCTTATGCGGCGAAACTTCGCCACAGTCACAACTCGTTGTCTCTTAAATTATTTCCTTTGATTCTCGTACGATCTTATACAACAGAGGGAAATTTAGAGAGGCGCTAAGGTCGCATCGAAACGTCTCGTCAGCCTATCTAACTTTTTGTAATGGCTTCAATCTGTCAAATAAGGATGTACGTATCTCTTATTAAAAATGTTTAATATATATGTCTTATAAAATCTTGCTTTTGCTGCAGTTTGGTTCCCCTTTTAAATAATAATGGGTTTGTAAAATTAGAGACTTGCGTTATTAATAATTATCATTTCCCATTCCATCTTCAGACGAAAAGACAGCCGAAATATCAAAGAATCAATTAGTCTGTAATTACGAGTAAGGCAGAGAAAGGAACGATCGGGGGTCATCGAAGGCAGTACAGTACGATGACATTCCTCCACAAGCGTGAAGGCCCTCCCTCAACTACGTCATCTAACTTCTGTAGGGGCAGGTCCACGTTGAAATGGAATCAAACAAGATATGTGTGATGAGGTGTTAACGAAATTATTTCTCATTTGAAAGGCCTCGAGCAAAAGTCAAAAAGTAAAGGGAAATTTGAGAAAATGGGCAGTGATTCTAATCATAGAAATGTGAAAATACCTTATTTTTCTGCATAATCTCCCTGGACTTCGATGCACTTTTCCCAACGTTTCACAAGTTTTTTGATTACGTTGCATCTGCAATCAATTTTGGACCGCATCGACGAGTTCTTCTTCAGTTGCAAATCTTGTCTCCCTTTGCGCTTCCTTTAACGGTTCAAGCTTATGAAAATCGCTCGCTTGTGCACGACATGTCGACACTTGTGGGGTGAAAGGTACCAGCGGATGCTTCACGTTCCGTTTCAATTTCTTCCAAACCGGGCTCGTCATAATGCCAAACGTCCAACCTGCTGACAATTCTTTTACACATCGTGTACGATGCTATGTTAAGTATCGGCGACTTTGTCCACTGGGATTCTCCTGTTTCCCTTCGCCGTAGTCCTCGGTTCTTTCTTCCCTGTTTGAAGCGCTCTACAAATCCGTAGATCTTGCTTCGCCATAAACTGCTGTCACCATGGTGTTCTTGCATTCGACGAATAATGTTCACCTTCCCTCATTTCCTCCTTGGTGTAGATGGACACGTTACACGGTGTATAGGAGTGTTGGCGTCTACAGTCATTCAGCGCTGCATACGATCAAAACCTGAAAACAGAAATTAAATAGATTCTTATAGATTTTGACCTCTCACGCAGCTAGTTTCAATCCACTTCACCATCGACTTGCCCTTATTGAAGACTGTCCGCAACGTTGCCGAGCTGCTAATCTCATCACTTGTCGCTGCAGCTTCCAGCTATTAGTTAGGTAATGCAGGTTCTATATAGCTGGAGAGAGAGTTTCTCTTTACGCTGCAGGACAAAACACACTAAGACAAACACCGCAAAAATAAATATCTCAGAGGAAAGTTGGGAGAAAACTACAGTAGGCCGCGACACATAACCTCGTTATCTGGAGACAGTTCGTTGTACGAACACCTTAGACAAACTGCCAGGATGTATTGTTGAGATGATCACTGCCAAACTCACCCCAAAATTGAGACCAGAGCTTGGAGCAGCTAAACATCTATTATAAGGCTGTTGTTCTTATATTAGCAGCGATGTTGCAAACGGAAAGTTGCTCAGAAACATTTCACGTAGAAATATTTCACAATATACGACACTACCAATTTGGTTGTAAATGTACTGCGCTCTGAGTAATGGGCCCAAACTGTGTGGCACTGCGGTTGCGCACATGATATGACAACTTTATTCCTCAATTTCGTGATATTTGTTGAGGGTGGAGCGTGCGTGTAAAATTTTCTCACATTTGGGGGACGTTGCTTGCTGCTTTGCGTCAGGTTTTGTGTTTCATTCTCGCTGCAACTCAACGAATGTCACTCACGTAATTGCTCTGTACACCGTGATCGGCATAATAAACTTATCTATCACAAAGATTCGACTGACTCAAACTCTAAGATGATAATTTCATTACAGCCGAAGAATCATTTAATTTTTTCTTCACTTTTAATGTTCAGTAAACTCTCTGGCCATGGAAAAAATCCTCTGGCAACAATACTATGATTATTCTCAATTAACATTTGAAATATTAAAGAAATTACAATCAAAATTGCAAGTAGAAAAATACTTCGTGTAGTGACAAACGTCGTATCAATTAAAGAAAAAAGTGCGTTGTCCCTAACAGGCCATTAATTGAATTGTATTGAATTATTTTGTGCGTTGTGTCATGTTAGAATGTGACTGTAGGACGAAAGCATATAACATATATACAAAACGTCCGTGTTGTACGAACCAGAGTGATGACCACCTGCCACATGAGGGAAGCAACAATAGTAAGCGCAGCGTTTCCATAAATGACATATCTGGCGCTTTCCAAATCCCCAAGTCATAATGAAACAGACGGAGACATCATCCTCAAAGTAATTAGAGCAGCCAATTAGGACTTGCTGCAGTCCGTAGTTGAAGTAGAACGTTGTCCTGGCACTTCTCCCTCTCATGTCATCTACATTATCATCTACTAACTAAACAGCTGTCGACGCGTGAGTAAACCATCAGCGAGAGAGGCACACTTTTGAAAAATTATCCTTTCACGGCATGATGACTCAGCATCTTACTATAGTCAAGAAATCTTCTGACACAGTTTGAAGGGTGCACGTTTCGGGGTCACAGACGTTGCGCACACGTTACACTTTTTCGCCGATCGCACTGAACCAGTCAATCAGCTCGTGTTTGTTGCGTCCTCACAGCAATCCACGCGTGGGAGTGGTAAGCCTAATCTTCCACATCCCTTACTATTCTACTATAGGGGAGAGCCACCAAAGGATTACCTAAAGATTACAATGAAGACAACGTTTACGTGGAGCACTTCTCAGTATTGTGACGGTTATTACATGCTTTACTTTGCTGTTGCTGATCTCCAGCGCCAACACACTTGAAACTAACTACACATTTCCCTGTCTACATTCCTCACATTACTACTGAAATAACTCTAAATCATTTGAAGCTCACACCGTTGTCATCGTGAAAACAAAAAATATAAAATGAAATTTGCAAGTAAACAAACACCAAAACAGGCTCTGCGCCAACTCATGACGTTTCGTTCGGGAACTGCTTCAGGTGACACAAACTTGAGCTCACTTTATACTGTCACAGATACGATGAAAAATTGTTAATATTTCCACGTGAATCTTGCACTAGATGTTCCTTAATTTTGCAAGATTATCTACGGCAGAATTGGAAACAATCGACTCCTTTATTTTTATTCTAACACTAAATATTTCATTTAAGAAGCAGTTCATACCCTAACAGAGGGTTGGTGGTGGTGAAGAAATCGTCCACGTATTATCTTTACAGGATGGAAAATTTTCGATAAAATTGGGTTCGTCGCAACGCAAAAGCAAAGCGTGTGGTTACACGACACGACACGGCTACCAACCTCCGGGGAAAACGGGTTGAATTGGCGGAAATTTTAATATATTCTATAAAGGTTGATATTTGCGTCGATCAAATATTTCCTCGGGTCATTTACTTTGATAGTGTGTCCAACTACACAAGTTGCGTATATTTTCAACCCCTTTCGTCACGGGAAAAAATAGGGGTGGAGGGAGACTGCAGATGATTGCGTCGAGTCAATTTTTATCGTGGCCAAATACTTTGATAGCGTTTCGCCCGTCATTATTTGTGTATGATGTGAACCCCTCTCAGCCCAAAACGAGAAGATTTATAGGTGCGGGGGTGGAGTAAACACTCGATATTGCTGGACAAAGCGCGGTTATGGAATTCTAACTTTCAACATGCAATTTCACTTGCTTTATTAAACGCGTCAAGCTGCACGTGGGTTAACTTACCGGAGCTAATTATTACCCTCCTAATATACCATATGTAATTTTACCTTTATTAAGGAGCCGTGACTCTTTCTAATTCTATTAGGTTTGACTGTATTAAGGAGCTGCTGTTAATTTTTATTTCTCCGATGCAGCGAGAGTACTTTTTTTGCTCTAATATAATGTTTGGAGTAGTTTAATTTGAGCCTTGCTATTGTAGGAGGAGTATTTGCTCTCGAGATATTGAGACTACATTAGAGGTTGATCAAGATCAGTTGATCTGTACCGCACTAATATAAATAAATACCCGGGCATCGCCGGATACCCAGATAGTTACAAAAGGTTGGAGAAGCTGCGTAAAATAAAAATAAGATTAGCATAATACTATCAATACACAGAGTTAAAATCAAATTCAGAGACAGAATTCAAGGTTTTGCAAATTATAGTCAGAGGTAATTTCAACTCTTTTCTTTTCATGTAATGAAAATGGTACAGTTAAACCGAAAGCTCCATATGAATGGACTTGTAAAGTAGGTTAACTGTGAGGGAACAGCAGCCTCTATGTCAATCGGGGAAGTTAATGCGGGGTTAGGTCACGTGTCGCCATTCAGTTTGGCCAACTGAAAATGTTTGCAATAAAGGAAGAAATTTGTAGGAGGGAGGAGAGGATTATATTCAGCCGTGTCATTTCAAGCAGCAGAGGGCAAGATGGCGTCTCGTTGCGGAATTTGCTTGCTTCCTTGTGGTGGCTGTGTTTGCCGACCCGCCTTGGCTTTATCCTCAAACAGAGCCTGTTTGTCCTCGCTGGCCGGCCGGGCGTGTTTGCACAGCAGAGCCTCACAAGGACGTCGGCGCCGTACACGTTACACTTGAAACACAACAAGGAGTCAGTCGACTCGAGGGAATGAAAACTCGACAACAATATACTGTGCGTCAATGAAGGAAGGTGAAGCCGTACGCGGGAGGAAGGAAAGAGGGGGGGGGGAGGGAATTTAAAAATTAAATCTTCCCCGTGTGCACGGGAGGAGAGGAAACCTCGCAGAGGCAATGACGTCACTCACATCCCTTTGTCGTGGAATTACAACACTGTTCCTCCTTTGTGAGATCCACCCTCGGACACAAATAAAACCTCTCTTCCCCCCGGACAGGAACTTCAACCCCAAAGAAAACAATAAACCTCCGCCGCTGCAGCAGGTAAGCTATATATGTGACTGTAACTGGAGAGCGGGGCTATTGGATGACGAGAGAGACAGCAATGGCGGCGGCGGGACAAAGACGATCCGGCAGTTGCGTATTATTTATTAATGGAGGGTCGCCGCACAATGGTCGTCGCCGTCACCACAGTAACTACTTGACAGGGGAGGGGGATGAACGGGTTTGCTGCTGTAACGTTTGCTGCGGGAATGCCGCCAGAGGGCCTCGTGCCAAATTGGCCTTGTTGCCAACAGCAGCAGCAGCAACAAGTCTGTCTGCCGGACAGCAGCAGCAGCAGCAGCAGCGGCGGCGGCGGCGTCGCTCTCGTGGTCGGATTCTCTTAATTGCGGTAACTGCCGCCGCTGAGGGAGAGCGAGCTTGTGCAGTGCGTCATGAATGAAGAGTAACAACGAGGGGCGGGCGGGAGAGGCGCGCCCTCTTTTGTGCGTCCTTGCATAATTGGGCCCTCGAATTAAACTGTTTGCGAGCCGCGGCTACACTTGTAGTAATATCCGAGGGACTGGCTCAGTGGAGGGCGCGGTCAAGAGAGCTCGGCCACACAAGCGTTTTTTCAGTTTAATTAATTGTGCTTGTTTCTGTAGTGGCTGCCCTGCGCTGCCCTGCCCTCGGGAAAAATATCGCAGAAACTCGATAAGTGTTTGCATTGAAAGCTTCCCCTCTCCCTCTCTCTCTGTCTCTCTCTTTCTCTCTCTCGCCCTCCATACAGCCATTAAAAATAATTCTCCGGCCACGGCGATTCAGTCTCTCTGCCATTCTCTCTCTCTCTCTCTCTCTCTCTCTCTCTCTCTCTCTCTCTCTCTCTCTCTCTCTCTCTCTGTCTGTGTGTGTGTGTGTAGCTGGTGCAGGGAGAATATCAGCATTGATCTCGCTGCATGTTGCTACAGAATCTATTCAAGACATCGCAGGTCTTCATTGCTCACTTCTAAAACTCCTCACGATTTAACAGAAAAACTACAACGGCTTGGGATGAACGATAGTTAAATAGTTGGACTGAATATAAACAGCGAGAAAAGAATCTTCCTTTAGATTGGGATATAACGTAAATAACCTGAGACGGAGAAAGCAGCGTGGAAATCCTTACATTGGCTAATGAGAACGAACAAAGGGAAGCAGCTTATAAACGTTTGTGACACGGGGGCGGGGAGACTCAAGTGTATCATCATTTATCAGTTGACAAATTTGTTTATGTAGTCGTTGTACTACCCAAGGGGAATCTGCAACAGCGTCTCACTCGGCAATCCACTTTAACAATTACAGTAATCGTCTGAAATGTTAACGTTCAAATTTACAAGTAATTCAATAAATTAGTTGTGACACTGCAGAATAACTCCGAGCGCCCAATTTGAAACTTTGTTTAGTTAATTGGCAGCAGTTATTAAAAGATGGCGGATGTAACAAGCTTTCGTACCTGTGTTGGCGGTAACATTTTGTAACCACTCTCCGGTCATTTATATACAATGCAAGAAACTTGTTTACGTTATACAATTAATGAAGCATAGCTGCAGCATGTAATAATAATAATAAACTGCCTTTTTACTGACACGTTTCATCCACGACAAGGCCGAAATGTAAATTGCTAGGGGCAGTTTCACGACCAACGATGAAAATATTTAAGAAAATCATCACCATAAACAGTATTAATAAAGTATCACAGTTGAATTATCACGACAAACCTGTATTTGTAACTTCTTCCATAAAACAACGATGTTTGTTTTAATATGGCGAGCTAGCAACGATTCTAAATAAATAAACGTTTCCTTCTACTTATTCACTTATTAATTACTTGTTGACACGCAATGATAATAAAGGTTCGTTGGACGAAATCAACAGCAGACAGTCGCCAACGATCATTATACAGTTTCCCAAAGATGACAAACAAACTCTTTTATTATTATTATTTTTCATTTCGTCTGAACGGAAAAAGTTTATTACTCTTTAAAATTAAAGTAAATTATTAAAATAATAATAACAATATTAAGTGTGTTTGGTTTGAAGGACGTGGAATCTTGGCCACCTTTTTTCCTCGTTCAAGACTGATTTGTTGATACCGTGATTAGAGGAAGTCGCACTCTTGCAGTATTGATTGCGCGTGTTTTCCTAGACTAGAGAGGGGACACGTGCATAAATCTGTGTAGCCATTGTGCGGGACAATGAAGGGGTAAATCACGACGCGTCACGCGCACCCTTAACTGGCTCCTAATTAATGCGTCGCTTTATCACCTCGGCACAAAGACGCGTCGTTAAATAGCCACATGGTGACTCTCTACGGCGCCGACATTAATTACAACCCCCGCGCTTTAATAGAGCGATAAAAGACTCGTGTTGCAATTAAAGAGCGTCCTCGTGACTGATACTCTCTGGAATTTCTCAATAACGCCTCCCCCGCGCGACATTCCTGCGGCCTTACTGTAGCTGGTGACTCTCCACTTCATCACCCGCACCCCTGCAACCACCAACCTCTCCGCCAATTCAATTTTCATGAACATAAAGTCATCTTTGGCAACAGCCTAGAGTGTAATGCTTCACGTGACATCAAATAATTGTAATTACAGAGACAAATAATTTAATCTCCAGATTTACATTCTTTAAAATTTCAATTCTTGTGTTAACGGCATCAGTAAACAGCAACGTAAGTTTTGTTACATCATCGCCTCCTCTCCTGGAAGTTGTTGGAACAAGTCCACATTTTATTACGTCGAAATTTAATTCTCATTTTGTAAATAACGTAAGTAACCACGCTGTACTAAATTCATTTATTTTACTACTGTCCAAGCCATTATATGAAATTTATTTATTTACTTGTGATGACGTTCCATAAAACGTTTTGTAGCAAATGCACATTTTAATAAATTTGTAATTTCATTCAGTACAAGTGATGAGTATTTGATCTATATCGTCGTGTGTTGGTCGCACGACTCGTATCTGTCACCTGCAGCATGATAAGTTCCAAATCGTATTTGCTGCTGCACTTTTACAGCTGAGTCTCTCCACTGACATCCATGGGCATTGTAGACATAAAATCCAGAGGAACATTAGACTCCGATAATTATGCCACTGATTACCCAACTGCTGTTTAATAAGGAAAAACGTTTCTCATAAGAGTTTAGTCCGAGTAGGTCCTGCTCTGCATGCGTTCACAGCTCTTACCAAACTTTGGTGATATAAAAGACACCAACAATTATTTAACATTAAATTAACAATTTAAAATACTCCGATTAGTTCTATCGATTGAATGAATTTCATGGTAAAGTCTCATTTTAATGCCCTTGATTTTTAGTAAGAGAAACAACAAGAGCAAAGTACGGGCTTAAGAGTGAAGTTCCGTTACTAACTGAAAGCAGCCATGGACTACAGCATCGTATATGTTGTTATCACTTTTTATGTTAATAATAATCCAGTTGGTATAACCACCAAATACATTGTAACCATGTCGAAGTTGTAGATTAAGAACAAAATTATTTCTGAATGACAATGAGCGACATGCCGCAAATTAGGAAATACATTAATTACTATATTAATGGAAATTTTCTTTCGTTACTCAAGAGGAAGCTAAAAGCAATGGGCTAACTCACGCTTTATAAGTTGCGTGCGATACGGACATTTATAAAACTGAAAATAGTAAAATAAGCTGAGTTTACGGAACAGTGAATAATCACGACATACTTCATTCACTGGCAATTAATAAAAACAGGCCACCAACAAGGACTCAGATGCCAAGTGGCAGGACAAGATACCGTCTATGCTACTTTCAGGCGAAATGAATAATAACAATAATAAGGCGGAGTATGCAGGCATTTCTCCCCAGATTGACTGCGGTGCTCACCTCACTATGTCGGGATGGAGACACGGAGACCTCACAGCAAACTCGTCTCCCGTCATTCGGAAGGGCGTGAGAATAGTACCCAATTGTCCGACCTACTTGATGCAGGTTTTCCCTGCATCTCTTTAGATGAAACACCGGGTACGATCCTTAAACTATAGCCCGGGGGCCCTAAACAACCCTTGGCAACCTTGCCCTACCTTCCGCATCCCCCTTATCAATTCCCTTCCTATGCTATTTAAGGGGAGTTGCCTGCTTCAGGATCACCTTCAAGTAGCCTGTTACCAAAAAAGAAGGTATATAGTGGTTGCCTAGCAACGGCCTGCTGTTGACTTTGTTGGGAAAGAGAGTTTATTACGACGTGTACTCAAGAAGTAATTAAAAGTATTGAGCTACAAAAGTAAGATAAAAATAAAATAAATAGCAAATATTTAGCATTTCCCAGCGATACTCACGCTGAGACAAGTAAGAAACGCACGTTGTTCGTCGACGTTGATAATTCAGCTGATCATCATCATCACGTGAGTCAAATGAGGATAAAGACACAAAAAACTAGAAACCTTCAAAAAATTATTCAAATATCAATGTCATATATATCAATATCCCGCGTTAACCTCAATTATAGTTCAATTATTAAATAAAATTAAAATAAATTCGCTTTTAACCGTGCATTTTATGACCAGTTTCAGACAGTTTATATAATCTAAAAATACTTCGTTGTTTAATTAATTCAATAAATTATCTGAAATTTATCAAAAACTGTATTATAAATAAGATTGAAATGTACGCTATTTAAAATTGGAAAAATGATAAAAATGTCTAAGTTGTCGCAGCTTCAATTTGATCAAGTCTAGACTGAAAAACGATTTCACCGTTATCAAATTTAATATTAAATTTACGATTTTGGGGAATATTATTAATATTTGTTGTTACCGGGACTCGCTGAGGATTCATCTGACCGCAATAAACCGGGAAGGAAGGTAGCAGCGGACAATTTTATTCTGACCAAATTAAAAGGAAAGTGCATGACGTAATACATATGTACGTGGAAGGCCTAGTCAAAGGAAATGGAGCAAAGTTGTCCAAATTAGTTTCTGTCTGTTGTTCTTTCTATTTTTGATACTTGTTCCCTATAATCATTGGTAAATCAATTAAGCGTAATAAATTAACGACCAGTTTAACGGCATCTCGTTATTTGTTTATTTGTTAGGGTGAAGTGTTGTGTGGTTATTGTAGCGAGCGCCTCCTCACTCCCCCACTTGAGCAGGTAGGTCGCTCACCCGACTGTTCTTCCTTGGAGGGATCCTTGCCAGGTAAAAGACTTTGCAACTGAATATGGGCCTGCTCCACATCATGCCTTCCCACTCAAATACTCGTCGTCTTTAATCTAATGGAGAACTACATTCGCAATTATATCCATTTTTACACTTTTCACAATACTTGAAATTTGCTTTGTCAAAAAATCGTGAGAACATTTCCTTTACAGCTTCATTTCATAAAGTAGCTCTTACCTCTACAATTAATTAGGACGAGATTCGTGCAAAACCGAGTGACGTATCTTGGCAAAAAAGTTTACTTCGGTTACTAATATCGCTGCTTTCAAGCGACAAGGGAATTGTGCATGAGAACAGTCTATGGTAAATAATAAATAAATAGGTGAAAGATGAAGTTGGTTAGGTTCTGGACGATGACGACGGGGAAAATGGTTGGAGTTGAGTCATCGATGGTTAAAAAATTCAACGGAAAAAACTGTAATTTTGTGATGGAGAATTTGAACATTATTCATGTTAAATTTTATTAAAAATAAATATTAATTTATAGAAGGAGTGAATATACTTATATGTATGAATTATGAGCGGGAAGAGTAAACAAACGTGACCACATTTGTTGATATAATTTGAAAAAAGATAATTACCTCTTTAATGCCTATTCGAATTATCTCAAATCTTTAGTAAAGTTAATGAAAAGATGTTGTAAACTATAAGTTAAATAATAACTAATCTGACGCGAAAATGACGTCGAGGCCTCATTAGCCTGGATAAAGACAGAGAGATAACTAATAATTACCACACGTATATTGTTGACTGATTTTGAAGGATACATCAGCTGTGTGTCTGTTGGTATTCTTACTAATTATAATCTTTCGTCATCATGGACGTATAAAAGACAAGCGCTAATTGAACACGGGCAATTCATTTGCATTAGCGGAACGATATATAAAATCTTTTATTAAATTCGTTATTCGAATTGAATTAACTTAATTATCAATATTAAATAAGGTTGAAAATTATAAATAAACCGAGAGGCTACAACTGTGTCTTCAGTAAAGTACTCAACAAGTGTCGCACCATTTTCTCTTGCACTTGTTAAAGCTCTGATTTCTAAACAGTGATAAAAGAAACCGCAAGCAGATACGTGACTAGCCGACATTTCTTTTATATTTTGATTATTAATTTTCATAGATAATTCTTACATTTGCAACTTGAACAGAATGGTAAAGTCCAATCAGAATATTTCTCACAAATTTGGTGAAAGTTGATAAAGACATTTCGCTGTCCGAGGCAACATGGCCGCCGCGGTGTGCACAGTACAGAGACCTTGTTTAAAGAGACTACACTACAGTATAGGCCTGTAGTAAATATGTAGAGGCCAGGACAAACACTGCTGCAGCAAACTCTTTGCAAGGTCAAAGAACTTGTTTGTGTTTCAGGAGTGAAGCGGGCGCGCATCTCTGTGGACGACGACGAGGACGACGACCAGGACGCCGCCTCCGAGGAGGGCTCCGCGTCCCCCGGGGGTAGCAGCAGTCCGCCGCCTCCCTGCGCCCCGCCCTCGTCCGCCTCGGCCAGCTCCACGCCGGAGCCGCCCCCGCTACAGCAGCAGCAGCAGCACCTCCTTAACCAGCCACCTCCCCCGCAACAGCAGCCGCCCCCACAGCAGCAGCAGCAGCGCTGCGAGTCTCCGGAGAACTTGTCGCTGCCCAAGCGGTACCCGAGCCCCGGCCCCGCCGCCGCCGCCCCCGAGGGCCTGTCGCCTCCCTTCCACCACCACTTCTACGGCTACTCTCCGTTCCACGGGCAGACGCCGCCCCCGGTGCCGCCGCCGCCGTCGCGCTCGCCCGTGGACGTGCTGGTGCGAGCCTTCCCCGGCCGCCGCCGCGCCGACGTGGAGGCGCTGCTGTCGCGCTGCAAGGGCGACGTCCTCAGCGCCATCGAGGCCCTCGCGGACGACGCAGCCTCCGCCGCAAAGTCCGCTTTCGCGCCGCCCACGCCGCCGCCCCACCACCACCAGCCGCCGCACCACCGACGCTTCCTCGCCGCCCCCTACGCGGGCACGGGCTACCTACCCACCGTCATCAGGCCGCCGCCTCCGGACTACCCGCTGCCCCTGCCGCTGCTCGCCGCGCCGCCCCACCACCACGAACTGTACGGCCTCAAGGCGGAGGCGGCGTCGCCCGGCTCTGGATCCGGCTCCGACAAAACTTCCTACTCAGAGTAGCCGCCCCCACGCTCCCCCACCATCGTCACTCTCTATCTCTCTCTCTCTCTGTACAAACCTGTATCGACATAGATCTAATAATTATAATAAATAAATATATATATATTACATTTGTGTTGTTGATTCCCTCTGCGAGGGACGCCACAATCAAAGGGGCACAGTCAGTCAGTCAGTGAGGCGGAAGACAGGGGAGAGTGACGTCACAATAACGTCCGAGTGTTCTCACGCTCCGCAGTTTAGAATTTAACCATCTATAGGACTATAGTGAGGCATATCTGCCTACAATAGAAACAAAGGCCTGGAGGGGGCTCGTCTTTGTTCCTCTCTCAACAGTTACGCTCGCCACGCGGCATCTGCGCGTCCCGTGTCATTACCATTGTCGACCAAACCTCGTTCCAATCAAAATTTCAAAAATCGGACGTTAATTTCATTGAATTTTATATTTTCCGTAAATTGAGGTAATCTGCGAATGAAAGAAAAGATGATACTCGCATCGCAACAGACAGTTGTGACGACACCGGTGACGTCTACACTCTTTATGACGTCACATTCACCAGTCAAACCAAAAGCGCATCATTCGATGTTCCACAGATATTTATTACCTTCTTCCTTGTCAAAAACAAACGAACTCAAAGCTGTAACGAGATCGTCCATTCACCCGCGATATTACAACAAACAAACTGCAAATACATACGGACCGTGTCCACTACGTATGTATATAGATATTTGAATAAGGCGCCTGACTGTAATCAACGTCATCAGCGAGAGAGCAACACAACATGGACGTAAGTAATCTCAGGTCTCTAACTTACATTTGACGTTTCGTCTAGTGTAATGTAACCGTGTAACCCTACCTCACTTTGGTAGATGACATGTAAATAGTTTTATTTCCAATTTCGTTTGTAAGTGATGTGAAATATCTTTGTAAAGCTTCCGGATGCATTGTAGCGCTCGCGTCCACAGCTGGAATACGTCATGATGAGAAGACGACGATTGTTGTATTGTTGACGTTGTTGTTTTTGCTCACTCTGCGGCTGGGAGGGGCAGGTGAAGGAACTAGCTGCTGCTAAGAAGAAGAAGAAGTGAATTATCCCACCAGCTTCCAGATCGTCATCTTCAGGCAGTCAACGGCCAAAACGAGTGACTCCCGACTGGTAACGTGTGAAATTCACTTCAGTTGGATCCTTCCCTCACATGCGTAACAAACAGACTCTGTGGCAAAATAATTACCTAAATTTGTATATTATGCCATTGAATCCTCTTCAAGGATAAGCCTGCAGTAACAAGGAGCTCCCTGGATTTAAATACTTTTAAGTTTAGATATAGATAACGCCTTTTGTTTTCCAAGACTGATGAAGTAAAGCTGCCGTGGTTATACTTACATTCACTTGAATTTGTTTTATTTATTTCAATAATCTGTATGATTCTGGAACAGGTGACGTCACTCCCCTGATTCATGCTCTTAGTCCTGAACCCGAGTGTGTTACCATAGTAAAATTGTCCTACGTAAAACGTATACTATTCCGGTAAGATTCTACATATCACGCCAATAAAAACGTCACAGTAAGTTATAATCAAGAAATGACGCCGCACGGGGAAAAGGCCGCCGCTTGAAATCCCATCGGACGACGTTCTAATTTTAATGACCGAAACGACAAATCACTAATTACTCTCTAATAAACGCTGATATTAAATTCTTTCTTCTTGTATTTCAGGTGTAATTATTCCCGTGCGTACTATATTTGACTACATTTTCAACCCAGTTTTTCTCCTGTGTGGAAGTACGTCTCGCCATTTTCCTGTTCGAATTTACTCAAATATTTGAACAACAAGTTATTTCCTGATCTATACATCTCTGTTAATTTCTTCTCGTCTATGTATTAATATTTCGTTCCTTGTAGCATGCGCACTTTGTTTGCGATACATATATAACATCAGATTTAATTTCAACAGTAATTCCTTGGTCCCTTTAGGCACTATGGTAACTCTGTCTGTCTGTAATGAATGATGAACACCGTGCAGTTTCTTTTCAACAGAAAAGACAACCTTACCCTTATATTTATGACGTTTCGTCCATATTTTAAATGGTTGTCTATCTATCCTGATAAACTACAGAAATATGGACGAAACTTCATAAATATATTACATAAATATTAATTAAAATTGTTTGCTTACAAATCGACTATAATTTGTACAGTTTATTGTGAGGTTGTAGATTCAATATTGTCGCGAAGATCGGGATTAAGACTGTTCGAGGATTGATACTCTGACCACGTGTCACTCCAAATTCGGAATGCGTCATGCAAGATGACAGTCCGCAGTCGACTCGGTAGGCCCAGGCCCGCAATGGGCTGTAGAGCCATGGAAGAAGGAAGGATAGATTTAATCATCTTTTTGAATTAGATAATGACGCTCACTCCGATATTAACACAATGTTTATAAAACAGATGTCACACACACTCAAAGAGTAATAACAGCTGCAAATTATAATAAAATTAACTAAATGATCTTTTACAATTAATGTATAAAATAATTGTAGTCGGTGAGTACTTTCACCGAGTGCAAGGTTAACAACTTTCCATTAGCTCAATATACTATATACTATATAAATACTGTAAATATAAACATTTCTTCAAATAATGTACACTTGTTTTTGAAGTAAATGAAATTCATAAGGCTACGATTTATTTGTTAATTCAATGAAAATAACCTACTTCGTCTGCCGTAATGTCAGGATTTTTTATATAATAAATTTTGAAAATTTGTAAATATTGGCAAAAGATTGTGACATTTGAAATAAATTTCCTGTTTTAATAAACTCTCACAGCTGAATTATGAATGTTCCACATCGACGAACGTGTTTTTTTTATTCGTACGACCCCAAACAACCTGACTTCAAACATCACGGGGCAACGACGACACTAAATAAATAAAGATTTATTTTTTCTGTTGGTTTACCTTGCCGTTTGAAATGACTTAATATTGTTATTTAATATAATTTATTTCTTGTACACACATGACAATAAACTCTCTTTCTCCACAAAGTCAACAGCAGACTGTCGCTTGGCAACCTCCACCGATCACTATTCAATTTCCATAGACTCAAACAAACTCTCTTATTTTTATTATTATTAATTTTACCTGGACGTAAGAAGCTTATTAGAGTACAATTTATTAACTATTTGTTCGTTATACTGTCCATTGATATAGCTTAACAGTTGAGGAGGTCTTATTATCAATCCCCTCCCATTAATTACTAACAAAACTGTCACAAATGAGCCTGCAGCTCTGTTTTATTTAATTTTATATATTCTTTTAAAGTGCCCCATTAGTAATTTAGAATAAAGTTAGATGTGTGTAAGTTTAATAAAAGCAGCCGATTCACTTTGGGCTTCCATTACAACGTTAATTGAAGACGTACGTAAGTAGAAAACTCACGGTACACGTATTATTATTATTCACACACAAATTATTTCATACAAATACGTATTAAATTTTCTTTTAGACTGCATGTAACGACAGTCACAGTCAAATTGTCGTTTTATTTCAATATACACATATTTCACGATGATTCTTTTCCTATGTTATCAAAGGGAAGTTTCCTATTTCATGTAGCCTGTTAACTCCCTCAAAGAAAATTTTCATATGCCGAGGCATCTTCATCTCTCTTACGAGGTGTATGTTCTGACATCGAAGACCTTGTTGCCCCTGATCCATTTGATGAGTCGGGGCCTCAGAGAAGAGAATGATCGTCATTCGGAAGAGAGCGAGAGTAGTACCCAACAATCCGACAGACCTGATGCAGGTTTCCTAGTGTTTTTCCTGCATCTCTTTTAGGTGAATCACCGGCTAGTATCCTAAAACAAGCCCGGAGGCCCTTGTCAACCTTTGGCTACCTTGCTCTGCCTTCCACATCCCCCTTTAAATTCTCTCCCTATACTATTTAAGGGGAGTGGCCTGTTTCAGGGTCACCTTCATGTAGCTTGTTATACGTCTGTACTAACTTTTATTTAATCCACGTGGCGTTTCGGAACTTGACGACGGCCATTCTTCACGATATTAGTACAAGGCGCCAAAATATCTATAAATAGTAGGGCGTGTGAATTAATTGCAGGGCATTACTTAGAATTAGTAAGTTCTTCTTCTTCCTTGGCTCTGCAGCCCATAGAGGACAGTCATCTTACATGACACATTCCGAGTTTAGAGTCTCGATTCTCCAGCAGTCTTAATCGCAGTCTCCATGCCCATGACGTCACATACATCCACCAAGGCCATGCCATTTGTTGTGAGGTAGCGACGCCAACCACTAGACCTCAGAAGCTCGGCACCACGTTAATATGTAAATAACGGTAAAGAAAACTGAATCATTCATTGCACACGATAATAAAGACAATATAACAAGAAATAATAATAATTATTATTATATACTTTATTCTACAATTTGTTGTTATAGTAATCAGTCCTTAGACCTATTATACGCAAGCCTTTTCATTTATACATAGCTACCACAACCCACATTGTCCCTAGTCTGCTTAACGTATTCCATATTTTGACAAGGATGGAATACGCTAAGCAGATTAGGGAGGATGTGTGGCGTAGTAGCTATGTAGAAACAAAAAGGCTTGCTCAGGATAGGTTAACATGGAGGGTTGAATCAGAACAGTCTTAGGACTGATTACCACAACAACAACGATTATGTATTTCTCTAAGCTGATATCTGAATATATTGTTACTAATTTAGTATAATTGCGGTACGATCATCAATTGTACATTTATCTTTTTGCTTGTATTTTCTTCTCAGTAAATTCACCAGTTATACGGTCATGCGTGATTATTTATAAAGTTTACTAATTAAACCATTTCACTAGAGGAAACTTGGACACTTTATTGAGTAATTTGCAACTTTGTACGTACTTGGAAATTGTAACATTAATTGTAAATAAAGTAATTAAATTAATCTGAACTAACTAAAATATAAGTAATGGCCAAATTTTTGAAATGGAATAATTTAATTTGGAAAGATTTCGTATCCCAACTTTAGCGACCTACGAAAAAGAAATATTATTCTATTTATCGACTGCAAAGATTGTTATATTGGTCAGACTGAGCGCAAACTTCAAACAAGAATTAAAGGACAAAACGATCTGTGCTAACTAAACATGTATATTTAAAACACCACAGGATTGGTTGGAATAATGATGTAGCAAGTAGTTATTATTGTATATAGATGACACAAGATCAAATGTTAATTCTATGAATGTGAAAACAGACCAGCAAAATAATTAATCAATCATTTATTTGACTATTAAATATATAATAAATGAGTTAAATCATCCTCTTTGTGAGTTTCTTTCCAATTTTCGTTCGTAGGAGTCGTGGAGTGAAGTTCAATGTACAGCTAAAGTTTTACCTGAAAGAGTCTCAAATTAATATTTAAATTAAATAAACTAACAAAGAGGCTGAGTAAACCCATTTATGACTCATTATTATTGTACAATATGGAACCTGTCAAATATAGTTTACCACAATGCCATTTGTTGTTCTACTGTGCATACTTATTTAACTTGTACTTTTTTAATTGAATAAATTGAAGATGTCACCAGAGTTTGGGGACGAAACATTTCCAAATGAAATTGTCATTGATCGTATTTTACTGGTTCTGCATTTATTTTAACGAAATTAATCAAGGTCATGGAAATGTTAATAATCTAACTTTTAAACGAAATATTTTTACAATACGTTTCGAATTTTTTGTTGTACAATTTCGGAGCGTGAAGTTTACCTGTCAAAGTTCCAGACGCGAGGACGAAACGTCGTATGAGTTAAACAAAAACTTTGTTTGTCTGCAAGAAGAGGCACTTTCAAAGATTTTGAAGTGAGTTAATGAACCAGCAATGTCTCACACGGTTCTAACGAGTTAGCAGCGGCGTTTCCCTGCCATCTTTAGAGGCAGTAGCCTGAAAATGCAAGAGAAACGTCGTCGTCGTCATCCACTTTAACATTAAAAAAGAACACATAATAACTGTTAATGCGAGAGAGATCTTACCATCAGTACTTGTGTGTCTAAAGTAGAGAGATCGCTTACAGCGTAGACCGTTTAAAATTATAGTCAAGAATATTTCCGTTTAGCGATGTTAATTTTATAAGCAACATTAGTAGTATTTGTTTTGTATTTGATAGCCTACACTTGTTCGGTGGCAGACAGTTATACGTATTACTCCAACACAAATAAACCATTCTCCTTTGAAATATTTATACAACAGAAAATAAGAAATATTGAACATTTAAATTGGCGTATGCTATAATATTAGTTTACGTTGTGTGTAGGAAAGCCACTTGACACGTTTTCTTAAATTTATTTTCCTTAGGAGGAGGTTTTTGGTCGTGTTTAGGAATTTGCTGACGCCATCTACCGACATAATTGCAGTTGTTCTATGACTCGCATGAAACCAGAATAGGAATATTTTGGCTTGTATATTTAGTGTTTGAGTAGATTTGAGAAAATAGCAAGGAATCGGTTATCGCCCAGCAGCCTCCTAATATACAAGTTCCTTGTGTATATGCTTGAAGTGGCGGGGGAGAGGGAGGGAGACCACGCCCTCGAATGTGCAACATTGTAGCGATTGGCGGGGCCGGCGGACGAATCCCCGCGCTCTTTGCAACTGTAGCTCATTCGCCGCGCCTTTGATGGCGTGCCCAGGGGGAGGAGTCACGGGGCTTGGCTGTTGCAACAGTGTGACGTAACGTGACACGCACGGACGTTTGTTTTCCTTTCTGGGGAAGGTTGACGTAGTGTTGCATTCCCGAGCTTGTTTGCCGATCCATTAGGCCTCCGAAGCAAGCAACTGTCGCCGCCGCCGCCACACCTGAGCGCCTGGAATGCAAACAGCCGCCCGCCTCCGCTGCTCTCGTCCGACATTGTACGCAGAATTATTACATAAATATTTTTCCCGCGGCTGGAACAATGGCGCCCTCCACTCTCACTCGATGACAACGGCCGGCGCCGAGGGGGGCTTTAACAACAACGGAAAAATAAATAAATATTGTCCCGGGATTAAAAGATTAATAATAAAAACTGCGGGGGCGGTGATTAATAGCAATTCCCGCAGCGGAGGCCTCGCAAGTATCCCCGCCATTGTTTAGAATTATATAGTGAGGCCGTAAATCCTCTCTCTCTCTCTCTCCCTCTCTCTCTCTGTTTCTGCTCTAGCAGTGATGCTGTGACGTGTGTGCCCGCCGCCGCCGCCATGTTGTTGCCTTCCGCCTCAGTGGCTGGCTGAGCAAGTCCGTGTCCACTCTGCTCTGATTTGCATGACACTGGCACAGATAAGACATAACGTATTTCCGGGCAGATTAGCATCGCTGGCCCTGGGAACTCCAGAGATAATCTACAGAGGCACGCTTCAGTGCGCAGCAGCAGCACAGCCACGGCATTAGTTATTCCCTTCGGGGAGTTGAGACACTGCTTTCAAGAATTCGACGAGGATCTTTCAACCCTGCCAACTTGACGTGGCTGGCGATTCTTCGTCCCATGTTCCAACTGTAAATTTCTTTCCTTTGTAATTATAAATATTTAGTTTTCTTTGAAATAATCCTTAGGCTGCTCAACATGTACAAAACTTTGGTATTGATACTAGTGAAAGAAATGCGTTCGGTGTGTGAGTTGTTCATCAATACTCAATACTTTGCTACGATGTGACCAAAACAAACTTGTTGAATGTCGTTTTCTTCGCTATATCTCAACCTCAGGTCATTCTTGAAGACAGTGCAATCCTTGCTGAAGATCACCGTCATATCTGCTGCAATGTCTACGAGTCGCCTTCCCTTCCTTTACATCCGAGTCTTGAATGACCATCCTGTTCTTAGCTCAGGCGTACCTACCACCACAATACCGAAATTTCATGACCTTTCTTGTCTCTTTACACGTCCAAACCATCATCGGCGCCAAGAAATCAAGGTCAGACTATACAACTCGGAAAACTGCAAAGGATCTCTTCATTTCTTCTACACCACCACTCGAAAACGCTTTACACAGAAACAAATTAAAAGGACGCTTAATGTTAAAATCCTTTGCGAAAAAATAATATTACACGCATAGTGTTTCGAAAATTAACTGTTTGCACTTGAAGAGACTCTTAGTTTATGTTCTGCCAATTAGTCGTGACTGATTATTCTTCCTCTTTTGCAATTTACTGGTCATCATATAAATTCGCTTTCAATATTAAGTTCGCCACCAAGAATTATTTCTTAAGTAACCCCAGGGGTGAAAGTATGAAAAATATCTTACCGAAACGCATTTTGATGAGTGCAAAAAAAATTCCTAATCATAAGTTCCTTTTGTATTGTTAATTGCATTCTAAATAATCACAAAAATATAAAAATAACAGAAAATCACATACTTAATGATACAAAATCATATAATTATAATAGTTTCGACAAATTGATAGTACTACTAACTCCTGCCTCTGCCTATGGACGGACATATAAGAAGATTTCACCGTGAAATCATTATTTATTGATGCTTGTTTCAATGTTTACGAAAAATAATTGATATTTTTTCATTCTTGCTGATGATCTTAAACCGGAACAGCGGGACGTTGGTGAGTTTCCCCAAGGCTGATTTGGTGAATGACGAAGGGAATATTTGCGTCAACTCTTCCTTCTTCACTTGAGTATTTTCTTGTGACTCACCACTGCCACAGTTATCCACATTTATAATATTTTAGTAAATCAATTCATATCAAAGGAAATCATAGAATGAAATAAATTAACGGATTTTTTTACATACACAGTTTATATTTAGTTTACAAGATAACATTTCGTTCAGCTTCACGTTTCGCTTGTCAACGTCGGATTTTTACACATTTACTTTCATTCATTTAACATCTGAGAAAGTCCTAAATGCGTCCTTTAAACTAAATATAAACTGTGTTTCTGAAAAGTGGTCGTTAATTTATTTCGTTCATGAGATTTTGTTTCTTCATACTTTGTGGGAGAAATGGACTAGTGAATGCACCGAGGAGACCATTGACAGGATGCACCTTGTCACCTCCCACGTGACAGGCGACGTGGGTTGAGTTGTGACGAAGTGCTTGGTTACAGGAGAGTCTCTGGCAAGTGTTTGCCACAAACATTGGGTTCAATAGCAACTGCCAATGGTCTGGTTGGTTCCAGTCTCCTCCTCAGCAGCAATAAGCGCCATCATCTTGCTGCTACAGCTTCACAAATAAAATATTCAGATGTCGCCGAGGATCTCTCCCTCCCTCCATCCCTTAATAATTATATATTATATACATCAATCCACCTCATATAAAGAAAATAGGCACAAACTGGAAACTGACTTGCTGAAAGCACGTGGAGACTTGCACACTCCTAAGCATCACATTACAATAATTGACGAATGGTGACGTGGACTGGAACCTAACAACCCTAGTGACGTCATGAATTGCAATGGCGCGAAGAGAAGAAAGTCCCGAGACGTCGTCACCCTAAACTTGGGGTATTTTCCAGGTTGGATAATGTGGTTTAACTAAGTTGTTTCACATCTGCAGCATTCACTAAAGAGGAATAACCCCAAGATGTCATCACACCACAATATATATATATATATATATATATAAGACAAGATATGCTGTGTGTTATATGTGTGAGCTGTTCAAAAAACCACGACTTATAACATTTGTCTCTTACGCGTTCTCATTCCACTATCCGATTGTCATGGAATTTTTTTGTTTAGTTCTGATCACCATAGAGAAGACTTCTGCCGATCTTTTGAACATTTATGTTCCTTCGAGCCAAAAAGCTGTAGAAGTTGAATAGAAGAAGATAGCTTATGACGACACGTGTCAAGATAAATGATTTAATTTATTTTAAGGCGTGGAATAATGCTTAAATATTACGAAGACTATTTCAGTAATGATACTTTACCATTAGCGAATAATAATGAAAAATGTTTTACAAGTCGCAATGGAATAAGACTGGCGCCCGAGACGGTTTTTTCTGTAACTAAAAGCTCAAGTATGTTTTCCTTATAGGGAATATAAATGACTGTATGTACCGCATACATTTTGCCCTCGGGTTCTTTGCAAGCCAGGACTGTAAGGGTGAGACATTTCTACCATCCCTGGGGACGGGGGAAATCAGACATAAACGGCAGATATCTTTCGTGTTTCGTGACTGATAGTGGCTCCCTCTGTATTTTACATTTTTGTCAGAGAATTTTTAAGTTATTGTGTCTATTTAAGACGGTTACGTTACGATAGTGACAGGAGCAGGGCGCGACAGGGGACTGTCACGTGTTGAAGCAGACGAGCTACTGAACGGCAACCGCAACGGCTGGTGGCAATTACCCGTTTCTTGAGGAATGTGATCCCCGTTGATGGTGTACTTGGACTGAAGACGCCATCAAGCCAGGAAATTACGACGGTAGTGGGGAGAAGAATCTGCAGGCAGCCACAGTAACAATGTCATCAAGAGGAGGAGAGGTTGACCAGCTACGACGTCACCAGAAGTGACCTTGTTAAGGGAACAATTTCGCCCGTCAGTTGCAAGCTGTAGCCAATTCACGAGACAGGGAAGTTTTGGTCAAATTGAGTAAGTAAATAAAAAAAGACTTTTTTATGATTGTGTGTTGAGTGGGAGCGTAATATCTCTGACAGAAGAGGGAAGAGTTGTAGAGCGCGCATTGTGTGCCACATTTGTTACGCACAATGGCGATGAAAAATCATTATCGGGCGATGGACAAAAGCCTGTGTCAGGGGTGCCAACCGAAGCCTGTGATGGTATCTGCGGCGGGCGCACCTGAGCAAGCAAGCAAGCAGGGCAGCGAGGGCGTGGGAAAGGTCGTCGCGACGTCTTCCTCGAGCACAATGGCGACGCCGCGCGTGGCAAGTTTGTAAAACTAACGAAGGCGAGGCCGTCGAGTGGCCGCCGAGGTTTACCAGAGTTAATTGAGCGAGGGAGGTTAACGACCTCTGCCACCAGAGTGTCTTTTGTTGGATGCGGTAACGATCCCCGCCCGCCATTACACTCGCTCGCCGAACGATTAAGCTTCGCACTCGACGACGGCGCCCTCTATAAGTTGTTTCATTGTTCTCGGTAACGAGGCGCGGACGACGCTAGTAGTCGCTCGCCCCGCGCCACGTCACGACCAGAGACGAGGCTAATCGCCGACGCACAATGCACAGTTTAAATTGTCCGGGGCGGATTTGGCTAGACGGAACAAAGAGGCCAAGGAAGTGCAAGTATGGCGAGGCGAGGGTTAATCCGCGCAGCATTCGTTCACAAAAGGAAGGATTCCATCCACTTATCCGCGCGCGACGCTGCTGCTGCTGCTGCCTGTGACGGCCGTCACGCACAACAAAGAAATCAAACCGCTCGCAATCTCCTGTGCCGCGAGTGACTCGGCGCCACTGTCGCAGCGACTGAGTAGGTCCGACGGTTGGCAGCTGAGCTCCATATCTCTTTTTACAATGATTAATTTCCTCCTTTCGCAGCCCCGCCATTGTGAGGAAACAAAACGAATATTACTGTGGAGGGAGGAAGGAATGGAGTGACAGATCGCTTTGTGCACGCGCGCAGTCTTATTAACAGCCATTGTGGGGATTCTATTATAATTGCGTTTTCCTAGACAATGGCGGGTCTGCGCTCAATGGGCTACCTGCTGGGCCATCAAAGGTCCCCGTCCGTGTTATGTACACTACACTCGTTCGCTTCCATATCCTTGAGCTCCCTCTCAGGGGCTGAGCCTCGCTCACTCCATCTACGTCACCTGCTCGCCCGCTTTCAAACTCGTACACATCATAGTAATATGGATGGCCGCAGTTTTCTTTTGTCTCTGCGCTGCGGCTCGCAAAAAGGCGGACCCGCGGGATTCTTTATCGCGTTAATTATGGCGCACAGAAGGAAAACTCTGGCCGTATTTCACGGCACGGGGGCGGGGTCAGCTTCCTTCATCTGTGACGTTTCGAACCCCCCCCCCTTTCCTCTCGACGCGCGTCTGTCGCCTTTGTGCGTCTGTCGAAGCAGCAAATTGCATCGTCGTCGTCGTCGCGGTGGGATCATCTCCTCCGCTCACCCTCGCTCGTCTCAATTACAGACTCAATGGATCTGCTAATTGAGAGGCGCCCCACTGACCTCGTCACACTTGCTAATTAGCTCTCTCGTGCAGACGGGGGCGGCGCAATGTAATCAAAGTTGCTTGGCTCGGGGCCGTCAGTGCTGCTGCTACTCCAATAGTAATTGGCTTTGCCTTGCGCTTGACGCGTGACGTTGACACCAGTCAGGTGCTTACACTTACACTACGTACTATACGTGTGGGCTTATTAATTAGCGACGTGCACGTCCCGCAAGAGGCTAAGGTATGAAATGCCGTCAACTGAGAGAAACGAGACACTCAGACATGTCGTTTCAGCACTAACGTCTCTTAACACTAAACGTCCGTTGACAAGGTTTAAATTTTATTTGCAACAGTTTCGTCATTGAAGAGTAAGCTAAGAGAAGCGAGGATTTCCTCTCGTGATGAGTGACGGGAGTTGTTACTGACCCAGCTTCCTGCTCCCCGGCAATAAAACACAACCCTTGCGGCTCCTGCGTTTTATGGCCTGTGTCGTGGCGAGGCGCGTGTTCCTTAAAAATGGAGCGAGCGGCGGCCCCGCCCCACGACGCGATTTACGGCCCCCGACTCTCTCTCTCTCTCTCCCTCTCTCTCTCTCTCTCTCTCTCTCGTCAGCACTCCTTTACTCGAGCTCCATCAAGGAACGACATCAAACTGTTACAGGCTGAAGTCAGTCACATAATAAGACAACCGTGTACTGCTGTTCCGAAAGTCACTTGTCTGTTCGAGCAGCGGTTACCAGGGAAAGGACATTTGTTGTCCCGCGAACTTCTTACTCCTGTCGTCGTCGTCGTCGTGTGCACGATGTTGCTCATCCTTGTCAGACTTTATCACACAACTAATTTCCACTTAATTTCCTGAGAGTTAGTCAAATGTTGTACAACGTAGTCGCGCTTAATCAATAAACTTGCCTGTAAATTCGCCCTCTTAATAGTAAGACGAGACGTCACTTGGACCTGCTCCGTGTCAGAGGATTAGCACGTGGGTACCCGGCGTTGCGCTCCGTATGTAAAGCACGCACGTCGACAGGGATCTGTGTTGAGAATTTCCGACTAGAGCTTGATTAATTCTCGTTGTGTGATTTGTGGAACGAAGCAGCCCAAATATTTGCTACTATTTGTGGCTGTGGACTGTAACAAAGTCTCACACGTGGTGTTAGGTCCTTGTTCCATAGAACGACGACCTATGAATATGGCGGGACCTGCGGGGTTCACCTGACTGTCGGGGATGCCTCCTACTCTCTCCGCGTTTTTTCAAAGTTCTCACATGCCGAGACACCTTCACCTATTTTAGGAGGTGTATGTACTGTGCTCGAAGATGTTGGGCATAAGTCAAGAGTTGTCCTCTGATCCCATTGAATCAATCGGTCAACTGCCTCCTAAAACTGGTGCAGACACGGAGAAGGGAATGCTGCGACCCCACATCAAACTCGTCTCCCGTCATTCGGAAGGGCGTGAGAATAGTGCCCAATGCCCGACCTACCTGATGCAGGTTTTCTAGGGGTTTCCTTGCATCTTTTTAGGTGAATCACCGAGTAGAATCCTTACCCGGATGCTCTAGTCAACCCTTTGCTACCTTGCTCTACCTTCATCATCCCCCCTTTTCAAATACCTTCCTATGCTATTAAAGCGAGTTGATTGTTTCGGGATAACTAGCCTGTTACCCAAAAAATAATAATATGTCGGGGCAGAGAGGACACACTTAGCGAACTTTGGAAAACTAATTCAGTTAATAATTATTTGTTAGAAAAGAGACATACCTAATAAATTCTCTTTGAACAGGAGACAGTCGCTAGCCAACGTCCAGAGATCATTATACAGTTTCCAAAGATCACAAACAAGCTCTGTTATGTGATACCTTCAATGTGTTTATTTGTGGAGGGCAGAGGATAACAACTTCAAAATATAATTTGTGGTCTAGTGGCTAGCAAGGACTAGGGTGCTTGTGTTCTGTAGGTAGCTGCGTCTTTAAGTATAGGCGAAATTAATTCAAACCGCGATTTAGACCGTGAATCGCGTGAGTTATCATGAGTTGTTGAGTACTACCATGTGGAATGTAAGGAACGTCCAGATCCCGGGGTTGAACATATGGAGGAAGTGAATGACAGGCCTGCAGAATCGCAATGCAAGGGTAAAAGAACGGACCCCTCTCTTTAGAATCTTCGGACGCACGAGGGTGACCAATCTGAATAATGTGACAAAACAGATGCTGTGACGATAGAAAATTGTAGAGTTTTTGTGCCTTTAAGAAGCCCGAGTTCCCAAAATTATTTAAAAGGGCATGAAAGCTGAGAAGAGGAGAGTCGATGACACTACTGAGGCAGTCGCTGGCAAAACTGAGAGCAGTCGCCGTCATTTGATGGCAAACCACAGAAGCCGTCAGGGTCCATGACAAGTTCACTACACGACGTTGCCAAGGAGAAATACCAGATAAGTTCCACTCATGGTAGTCCTTAACATTCTCGTGATTACGCAGACATCTTAAATCCGTCATTTTTCCGAACCAAAATTTATCCCACGGTCAACCCGAGATTTTAAGATTTCATAGCTGAGTAGCCAGTGGTAGAATAAAATGTATTGAGTAGGATCGGTCCGCCAAAATAAATTTCTACATTCTTTACGCCCTAATAAGAATTATTTAACTCCCCTCCCTTATACAAAATGGTAAAAAGGACATCCACTCTGGCGCCCAACAAATTAAGAGAGTACGCCACAGTTTCACTAACCGAGTAACCCATACTATGAAATTAAGATCCCCTAATATGTTAAAGTAGTCGGTAATGACCTTAGCTGTGTCCCCTTGTGTAATGGATGCTAAGGACGAAGACGCTTCCACGACATGTTTTCAGGTGACTTTGTTGTCGTGTATAGACATTGGAGAGGTTAGGTTGATAGTATTACTACCCTACGAGTAGGAGGCAGAGGTTTGGCGGTTGTCAGGCGCACAAAGGCCACGCACGCACTCGAGAAGGTAATTGGCGTGAGTTGCTCAATGGCGGAAGCGACTGTCGCTGCAACATTCTCAACCATTGTGAACCCTCCCTTCCTTCTTTCCACGGACATAAAAGATACTAACCTCAATCATTAGAAACCTTCCCCAAAGTTATGGCTGCGTCTGTGACGCTAACAAGTCACCGCACTCGCTAAACTTCAACAATATTTCCATAAAAGGTTTCGTCTGTTACGTTCAGTTAAGTAATTACACCTTCATTTATTGCATTTCTTAGTTTGGACGCTATTACAAAACCTGCGTTGTAAATCCACCGATCAAGTTTTAGAGTGCGCATTGAATTGTAATCTTTACACTTCTTGAGCTTCCATTTGGTCTGTTGTTTAACTGAATGTAGTCACTTCCTTCAGATAAATAATAATAATAATAACAAGCGTGCTTCACTAATACATAAAGCACGTACCAGACACATTTATATGTTTCTACAACAGTGGGGTACAAAGTACGTGCCATGTTGTTCTATGAAGTCTATTTTGTTTTCTTCTGCACAATTCTTCATTATATGTATTTTTTAATTTTTGAGAGATACCTGAAGAAGATCCTCAACATGTGCAGGAAACGTTTTCTTTGTACATTTCTTTTTTGGTATTCAGTCCAAAGATTGGTCTGCTGCAACCCTCCTTGCTAACCTATCTTGCGCAAGTCCTTTCATTTCCGCATAACTACCACATCCCACTTCCGCCCTAATCTGCTTTCCCGATTTGCATCCTTAGCCCCCTCTTGTGTTCTTACACCACACACGTTCCTATAAGGCTAATTTTACAAGGCCCTCGTGTCTCAAAACGTGGCTTATTAATCTATCCCTTCTCTTGGTCAACGTCCTCCATATTGTTCGCTCTTTTCCTATTCTGCTTATAACTTTCTCGTTAGTGATTCTATCCACCCATCTAATTCTCCTACAGCACCACATTTCAAAGACTTCTATTGTTTTCCTTTCTGCAACTCTTACCGTCCACGTTTTTCACCCATAACGAACATATTTAGCAATGATTTTCTAATATTCACACTTATATTAGAATACTTGCCTGTGCTATCCTACTCTCGTTATTATGCTGCACGAGAAGCAGAATTTATTATTATCCCTTTCAAATCTAACAGCCTATGTTATTCCACCTTTTCCCGTACTACACTCCATCACCTTCGTTTTCCCTCTATTAATCCTCATATTGAACTCTTTCCCTAGGTTTTCAAAGACTTCTTCTGACTCCCCTTATACTACAATATCATGGGCAAAGTTTTTATTTCTTCTCCTTGTAGTGTGATTCCTTATCAAATTTCGTTCTAATATTCTTCATCGCCTGTTCTGTATATAAGTTAAACAGCATGGGCGACAGTCAGCATTCTTGTCTTACTCCTTTCTCTTCTTTGCCCTTCATTTGTGATTACTGCTGACCGTCTCTCCCGTCCTCTTCAAAATCCTTAATAGTGTGTTCCAGTTCACATTATCAAAGGCTTTTTCTATAATCTACAAATGCCATGAACGTAGGCCTGTTTTTTCATGTCCTGTATTCTAAAATTAGACGCAGAGAAAATATAGCTTCTCTTGTCCTTACATTCTTCCTTAAACCAAACTGATCTTGTCCTAACTCGCATTCTATTTGGCGTTCCATCATCCTACATACTATTTTCGCTAATATTTTGCTAGTATTAGATAGTAAGGTGATTGTCCTGCGCTGTTCGCATCTATGAGCCCCAGTCTTCTTCAGTATGGGTATAATTATGATTTTACAGATATCTTTTGGTATTCTTCCTGTTTCTTATATTTGGCAAACTACCCTGAGCAGCCATGAGATGTTACTTATCAACCCCGCTTTTTGACCCTTACAGTTTAGTAATACCGATGACGTTTGTTTGCAGGCCGTGAAGTGGAGCAGTTGTGTCCTTCCTTACCTGAGTTTCAGCACCTTCCCTTTCCGCAAGTCCTACAGTCCACCCATATAACTCCACGCTCCATACGATTTCCTAATATTCACACTTATATCAACAGGTAGTGAGTGTAATGAATCTTTCCATCGCAGCCCAGCGCGTCGTCACTCCACGTACAAACAAGTTTTTAAAGGGCTTACAATATATGGTTACTTAAATAATACATTCATTAAATTTACAAGTTGTTTCGCGCTTAACAGATCAATATTCTTATAAACGAAATTCATTATTTGTGTGAAATAAAAGCGTGTGTGTGTGTACCGGATATAAATCTGAACGCGTGGAGTGAAATTTGTACACGATTTCTTTGCAAGCCGGAAATCAGCCTGGGGGCGGAAAGGTCTTAATGTGCAAAATAGGCTGATAATTCCGACGAATAAATTATTTTCGGGGTGAATTACTTTGACACTGTCTGTGTGTATTCAGAGTAATGTGAGTCGTTGAGTCTCATCCCGACATTTAACAGTTCCCATACAGTGTGGCATATAGTGTCAGTGTGACGTCCTGCATGTGGCATCACATACATCTAATATAAGACAGTATGTGACAGCAGTTGGCAGACGACGTTTCGCTCCTGTATATTTGGAAACCTCATCTCCTGGTGTGATTTAAAATGGAATCAAGAAATTTAGAACAATCAAAATTTAGACGTAAACTAGCGAAGAGGCCTAAATTTTCACCTTCCTTCAGTTCTTGATTCCAGTTTAAATGACACCAGGAGATGACGTTTCCAAATATACAAGAGCGAAACGTCGTCAACCGACTACTGTCATATAGTGCTTTATATTAAAAGTTCTCTGACACAATTGTAGGCAAGTCTTTGGTTATTACTTGTTGATTTGCAAACATATTGTTAGTCATGTTTAATTATTTTTGAGGTCGACTCTTGTATTCCTTTTGTTATCGCATCTATGTATTTTGTTTTAGTTGTTCCTCGACAAGGGCAGGAAACCTTTTATAATGGATCTAAATTTCAATTTGATAAAGTCCCAATTACGGCCCTTTATATGTAAATTATTATTTATTAATAAAAGGCAGGTTAAGTCGATAATTTTCTTTATGTACAAAATGTTGACGTGCATGTTTAACAGTGGAAGAGGCTTGAAGATAATCTTACAGCGTGTGAATATTCAAAATAAATGCTCACACGAATTCCAGTTTATTATTTCGTTTTTTCAATCTTGTTAACAAGTTGAAGAGTTTAAAATAACTATTGGTAATTCGGGAACAGGACTACCATGTGTAATACAAAGTTATTGTACGGAGTATCGCATTAATTTGGAGTGATGCGTGGCCAAGGGTTATGGAATTATTACATACGGCTAAAGAGAGTAGTGAAATTTAGAAATGGGAATGATAAATGTGTGTGATGATGAGATGATGGTCAGCTGCTGTCATGGGGTGGAGGAGGCTAGAGCAGAGAGTAATTGATCCGTTGTGTTCTTTGTTGTGGCGCTTTTGTGCGCTGACTACTATTATTATTAGTGAGCGAGTGAGCGAGGGGAGTGAACAGAACAGTGTCAGGTGTTTTAGCTTCAATTACGTGCGGCCATTGTGCTCCATTCAAAGGCCATCCATCCCCGCTCTATTACTGTCACCAATCAAAATAACAAACGGCCGCGTCCCGCGAAACAAAACGAGCGGTTACCAATCACAATGCAACACACAACTCAAAGAAGGAACCAACAGCATAATGGAACGGAAAAGAATGAATGAATGAATGAATGTAAGGAGGAAACCCGAGGAGTCCTCGTCCTCCTCCACAAACAGACAAAAGACACGCCAAGTACCGGAAGAAAACGCCGTTTAACCTGGAACCTTGCTTCCCTGCGGTTACACGCGCCACTCCAGATGATATATATATATATATATATATATATATATATATATATATATATATCGCAGGTCACTCGGCCCCTATTCAGAAGCCACCCCTGCCTGCCCTTCCTTTCACCCTCGCTTCTCTTTTTCTAATTAGTCCCTCGCCTCAGTAACGTCTAAATTAAATTTCGTGGCGCTCGCCATCACGTATCAGGTATCTTGGATTAATAACGCTGCAGGTGGAGGAATGCGGGGGTGGAGGTCCTCGAGGACGCGACCACGCGGAAGACGCGCACCTGCGGCAGCAGCAGCAGCAGCACCACCACTTGGACATTCCGATGTTGCGAGGAGTCGATGGCGGACGGCAGCTTGATAGAGTTTCAGCGACGTTGTCGATTAAGCAATTAGCGGGAGCGAGGAGGCGTAAAGATCACTTGTTGCTAGGAAGAGGGGGGAGGCGGTTCCAATTAGAGGCGTGGGCCTGTGGGCGACGCAGGCAGGCTCTTTTATGACGACAGTATTGAGTCGGGGAGGCAATTTGCTTGTGATGGCTTCAGCTGGCTACGACGCGCCGCCAAATTGTCTGTCTTGTGAGGTCCTGCTGCTGCCGGCGGCGGCGGCGGCGGGGGCGGGGGTGGGGGTGGGGGCGGGGGAAATACGTCGATACTGCTCGCTGCCTCCCCACGTGAGGAGATGCGCACTTGTTACGGCAGCCAGAGTTATCACCCCTGCCACCCCTGCCTCCAATTACAAAACTTTTTATATCCTTTCCTTCCTCTTCTCCCTTTATGTTATATTATATGGCCGCCGCCTCAGTCGTAGTCGTCGGGAAGGGAAAAAGAATCGTTTTCTTTTTTTCAACTTTGAATAATCCGGACATTAAAATGTCTGCTTATAAATTACAAATTACAGACGTTGGCGTCGTCGTCGTCGTGGGGGAGGAGACAAAGGAGACAAACTTTGGAAAACAATCTCGCCGCCGCCGCCGCCGCCCCCGCCTGCCTCCCTGCCTGCCTGCGCCGCGCTGCTGAGGGGCGGGACCCTTCCTTTCTTTTATTATTAATATCATTATTGTGTGAATCTGTAAAGGTCAGACGAGGAAATATATTAAACACTTGGGTTTGTCAATTTTCCGCGACACTGCAAGACAAAGCCGCCCCCGCCCCCGCCGCCCCTCTCCCCTTCATACCTGACTCTAAACTTTGGTCTTATCGCTCCGCCGCCGCCAAGAACAAGAAGAACAGATCTTCTCTTCTCTTTGAGACGACGACGAGCAATTATTCTGACTGTTGCACGCCGCCGCCCCTCCACGACATATATACGTAAGTATGTAGATGCTAGCCCGGAAAATTACTATATAACAATATAATCAATTAAATAAATATTTATGACCTATTTAAGGCTTTATTTTTAATACAATTTAAAAAGAACAACGTACCGATAGGTATTTGTGCCTTGTTGAGGTTTTCATCCTGTGGAGAAATATTCATGGACCACGTCCGTGTAAATCATAAAAACAGCATGATGCAAAATGTACGTGGCAGCAAAATAGTATGCAACAAAAGTTACACGAGTGAGAAATACTGGGCATAAGTTTTCACTCGTATTAATGAATTTGTTTGTCTCATATTGAAAACGAATGCTGAGTGTTTCGCACTTGTGTTACTTTTGTTTCACATTATTTGTAACATGTTCTTTTCATGATTAACACTCACAATGCCCATCAATATTTATCTACAGGATAAAAACTTGAAAAAGATATAAATATGTACCGAAACGGTGTTACTTTTAAATTGTATTAAAAAGTAAAATTTAAAATATGACAAATCTTTTTGTATGTATGGCTTCATAAATCAGAGGTAAAATTAAACCTTTAAAAGATCCAATTTTGGATTAAAATGTTAATGCCCCTGAAAGAAAGATAGATATATTCTACATTAAAATTGGACTGTGGATTAGGAAAGTGAGTTCACGTCACTTGACACAACATCTGCTGCCATCTATCGAGATAACTGGGAGCTCATTGCAGTTCGTGGAACATATATAGTTGTTATATGTATGACGTGGCCCGATTCGCACGAAATTAACAGCGCTTTCCTCAACTTTTACCAAAACCTCTATTTGACTTTTCCTGTAGGTATTGTTTGTTAATTTCTCAGCAAAGAGTATTAGTCTTTATTCGAGAACTCTACAACGTAACTAGATACACAACATTACAAATGTTAACTGATTTAGATGCAAATTCTCAGGCTAAGCATAATAAATTACATCATATTTTTCTGACTTAAATATTGTCATTCCTAAATTTGATTAAATATAAGTGTAGCACACCAAGCATTTAAATTAGTCGTTTTTTATATATAAAGTCAAAAATGTAATATAGAACTCAGAATTAATTTATTGTAATATTATGTTTGTAGTAAGCCTGAAGGAGTTAAAAAATGGAGATGAAACGTCGCTTTTATCTAGAACGTAACGTTTTGTTGAGCAGGTAAATTTTAAGTGGATATTTTGCATCGAGCGACGGTTGTTAAGCAAACGCCGATATTGTTTGCAGACGAATTGACTAAATATTTTATTTATACTTGAAAGTAATGTCAGGTTGTTAATTAATTGGATTTTTGTGTTATTATGAATGTTGGTAACAGTGGCGTGAAGATGAGAGCTAGAGTCTCTGGCGCTGGGAGCTTCATCTTTGGTTCCGTGTATTTCAACTTCTCCTAATCCTTTGTAATGAAAATATTTTAATTAATTACCAACAAAGGATGAATTACTTCTGTTCTTAATTAAACGTGCCGAGGAGATGAGAAGACAACTTCATTAAAGATAAGTATTTACTTCATTGTTGGCGCTCAATCAGGACGTTGAAACTTTACAAACTTGAATAAATAAAGTACAGGCACTTGCCTCGCTTCCACGAGTGAGTCGCCTTTATCTGTTTTCCCACACGGTGTTTGTTACGCTTCATCTTGACCTTGCTCGACACCAATCTCGGTTCGTATCCCCGTTACCCCCGCCTCATTCAAGACGGGGAGAAACACGGCTCTTGTCACACCCCTCTGTTGCGGTGAAGCCGTGTAAAAAATTTGGTCCGTATTGCCTCACATTGCGTCAATTTTAATTTATAAGAAGAAGAATTGCGATTATGTCTGCATGTTAACAACAGTGATTAATCCCTGTAACGTTAAGTATGACATCTTTGTCAAAGTGAAGACGTTGTCTGTGAAACTTAAACAAATACGTAGTTGGCAAGGGATAATTTATCAAATTAAGTGAAAGTATACTTCAAGTATTATAAAGTTAATAGGATTGATGTCGGCATGGACCGTACTGTCGTGAGCAGCCTCGCTGTTGACAAGCCTTGACCCACAATCTTAATCCGCCTTTTATAAGCAATTAAAAAGTACTATTACGCAAATAAAAGGTTATATTTAATATGCATGCAAATTATTAACTTAAATAGTATATAGGAGAATGGAACGTCAAATAGATTGCGAGTTAGGAGAAGATCAATTTGGTATTACAAAGAATGTGCGACTAATTTTAGAAGACAGGATATGAAAAAACCGGCGCACGTTCATGGCATTTGTAGATTTAGAAAAAGCGTTTGATAATCTGAACTGGAACACAGTATTAAGATTTTGAAGAGCACTGGAATAAAATATCGAATGCCTTGTACTCTCTCTGGGTTGTTTCTAAGTTCTCACATGCCGAGACACCTTCACCTATTTTGGGAGGTATATGTACTGGGGTCGAGCACCTTGAGCATAAGGAAAGAGTTGTCCGCTGCTCCCATTAGATCAGTGCCTCCTAAAACAGATGGAGACGCGGAGAAGGGAATGCTGCGAACCCACAGCAAACTCGTCTCCCGTCATTCGGAAGGGCGTGAGAATAGTACCCAATTGCCCGACCTACCTGATGCAGGTTTTCCCTTTCTTTAGCTGAAACATTGTGTAGGATCTTTAAACTATAGTCCGCGGTCAATCACCTTGCTCTTCGTTCCACATCCCCCATTTCAATTCCGTTCCTATGCTATTAAAGGAGAGTTGTCTGTTTCAGGATCACCCTCATGTTGCCTGTTTATCATAAAAAGTACATTAATCAATTACCAAAAGTAGTGGAGGAAGCTAGAAATCCACGTTTTTGCTGATGGTTTGCGTACCTCGTAAAAATTGTACGTACAATTAATTGTGAGTTTGTATATACGGAGCGTCGAGCTATATGCTTTATTGAGCTTCATTTGAAATATTTCCACTTCCTTGCAGAAACTAGAATTTAATGCACTTGTGATCAATTTTCGCAATATCTATTCTTTGGGTATTTCCTAGAATTAGGGTAGGTAGGTGAGCCGGGCTTAGGTTCACGGGAATGGAGAGATGTTGAATCGGTCCTAAGCTCAGTTGGTAGAGCACCCGCCCGGATGGGTATCGTGAGGTCCTGGGTTCGAGTCCCAGGACCGGTCGACATTTTCCCTTTCTTGCCATTCATCCATAGATTTGTATTGTGTTAACAGGAATATCCTACAGAAGACTGAAAGCAATTTACGAAGTTGTCCTGTTTGCTTACTAGGAGTTTCTTTATCTGCCTTCATTAGCTTCAGCTTCGTTAAATAAGGAAAGTGTTGCTCAAGACTTTTGTTGATTGTGCTGAGAGAAGTTGGTGAGTACGTGTGAACGTCGAGGAGACGAGCCGCAGATACAAAGACAATTTCTTAATATAAAGAAGAAGATGGCCTTCACAGTGTCGTGTTAACAGGTGGACTCTGTGGAGCAGTTGCCAGTCTGGTTGTTATTGTTATAAAGGTTCTGCGGGAGATGGATGGCGTCGAGTGTCGCTGACGTAATTAGTAGCGGTGGCGACAATGGCCCCCGCCCCCGCCCCCGTTCTCACACGCACGCTTCGCCCTTTACGCCAGCCTGCGACCTCTCTTTTTTTCCATCCGTTCACCCCTTCTTCTTCTTCCCTTTTTGTAAATGTGGCTCGTTGTCGGTAGCTTGCTCCCTTTTTATCCAGCGTAGCGGAGGCGGGGGTGGGGGTGGGGGCGTTCAAAGTTAGAACTGTGTTCTTTAGAAAAAAAATTATCCCGACGCGCGTCGCCGAAACCCTTGCAATTAACACAACAAGAGCCGCCGCCGCTGTTGCGGGGATTTTAACAGAATTCAGGGAGGCAGTAATTACGCTTGTCTGGTCACGTGAGAGAGGGTTGTTTATTTTTGCAGGGGCAGGTGCGCGTGACACCTTCCATTATCAAGTCTGCCAGCAGAGGAGGCAATAAATCAGCTCTCCACGTGACGGCCGGCGATGACCTCGGGCGGTGACCAGCCCGTCCCGTCCCGTCACGTGACGTGTGACGTGACGTCACCTAGTGGGTGAGGGCGCCTCGACAAAAGCACAGCGTTCCTGGCGGCCGGAATTCCGCACAGAAGCAAGCAGTTTATTACGTACGTCACAATGGCGGCGGCATTCCCCCAGTTTACTTTGGAATTTCTCTCTCTCGCCCCGCCTGAGACAATCGATCTGCAACTCTGCGAGCGGACCTGCTCAGTCCCGTACTCGCTCGCTCGGTTCGTGCACCGTCCTTAATAAAGACGACAGAAAGAATAAAAGATGGCGGCCCATTGTCGTGATATTGTGCATTCTTCCGACGACACGGCACTTATAAGAACGGCTTATTGCTTCTCAAATAATATCTCTTCCCTTTCTTTCTTTCTTTATCTCTGGCCCGCACCGCGAATAAAAATTTATTGGTTTCCATATTGCGTTTCCGTCCGCGGGCGCGCGTATTCGATTACACGCGGAATTAATAATATCAACCCCGCCGCCGCCCCTCTGCACGTCACAGTCGCCGCCGCCTCCGCCGGGACTTAATTAAACGTCGTGGTGAAGCATTGTTGAGGAAAGGTGACACAGTCAGCACTGGAAATTAAAGGCGACTGATTGCCACCAACGGCCTTTGCCAAATTATCTTACGTCCTGCACAGCCTACATTCAATTATTTACGTAATAATGAAGAAGCTCATCCGTCACTTTAACATTGTTGATTTAATAATTATTTGTATGTTGAAGAAAGGAAACTAACGTCGCGGATCTCTCAAAGGTGAGCGATCGCGCCTTTACTGTAGCTCATATTAATCATCTATCATTTAAACATTACACTTTCTGCCGATTACTGTTTCGTCTATAGAAAGATAAATGCGAATTAGCGGTTATGATATAAATAGGAAGACGGTGCCTCAAGTAAACAAATATTTAAGAATAAAAAGTAGGAGGACTAGACAAGTAAAGGCTGCGGCTCGAAAAGCGTGTAAATGTTAACATTGTGTAATGAAAATAATTTTAAAAAGGCGACCGGAAAATCAAAAAAACCTCGCGTACTAATCTGTGGTTCGACCCACCCTCGAGTATGTTGGCAGCCTGTTGGGATCTTTATAGGAAACATCACAGAGGGGGTACAGGAGTGTAATTCGGGGCGTGATAAGGGAGACAAATTAGAGAGGGGGGAGAGAGATCTTTGGCTCTGTGCTCTGTACAAATCATACACGGCAGGGACACAAAGCGTATGTATGTACAGGGAAAACAGTGAAAAGCAACATATATTGCAGAAGTGATCAAAACCTTAAAATCAGACATAGGGAAATTTTAATTCTCAAACAGATCAAATAGATGATTGGAACAATTTACTAAGACAACAAGCGTTAAATCTACCCTAAATAGAAAACAAGTGTTGATAAATTTCCCAACATTTATTTAATTTTATTTTCAAAGTTGTGTAATTTCCTTAGACAGTCGTTTGTAAAGAGTCACCGGGGCAGATCCCAATCGCACTTTATGAATTATATACACAAGTATATACTTGAATGAGAAAGAGTTGGTACGTCATCGACATTGTAGATTGTGAAATGACATTGGGGTTGTTTAAATCTGTCTCGGTCGCGAGTTACTATGTGACAACTTGTCCTATACAAGTGATTGTGCAATGATAACATCGTTTTTATTTTGTGAGGGGAGGGGGAGGGGGGCGGCATTGCAGTTTGTGGAGTGATTAGTGACCTTGCAAACAGTCGGGACTAATTGAGCTGAAGGCGGAAGATAAACGGCAGAGGAGAAACGTCGAGCGTCGCGCCAATTAAGAAGTCATTATGAAGAGGAGCGCAGGGGTTGGTTGCACCCTCGTTAAGCCATCAGTCAGTGACGCTTGACGTCACACTTGTGCGGCGGGGTGGAGGGGGGCGGCAATAAGATTCCAGCGAGCGAGAGGTGCGCGTGCCGTGGTATGTGCCGTTAATTGCAAGCTATTGGCACTAATATTCGCGACGGAATGTCGCACAAAACTTGCCCCGGGAATTCCGAGCCGAGCAATAACTAGCGGATTCCCGAGTCTTGCACAAACCTCTCCTCCACTTCTCCAGTGCTCCAGGCTCCAGGAGAGGAGGCGACCGTCAACAACTCTACACTGCTGCCTCATTTAGTTGATCGTTTCCACAATGCATTCTGTAGAATTTGAAGCATTTGCCTAATGCCGTGCTGCCGCCTAACATTTGGCCTATCAGCAATATTTGGTCAGCCAATAAGGGGGCCGACGGCCTGCGGAAACTTAAGGCGAGTCCTGTCCTTGGAAGTTGCCGATCCCGCGATTTTGGCGTGGTGCGCGGGTGACAAACAAGAAAGTATGTACTGCTGAGGGAGAAATCACCTGCCGAGCCTCGCTCACAACGAAACAGGTTCCTGTTCGCGCGCAACGTAAGAAGCCCCCATAATACGCGTCTCGTGCAAATAAATGCCCTCAGTTTAGGAATCGTCGTGTTTTTCAATAATTAAATCGTCCAAACTTTCCCATTTTAGGTAGAGGATCCAAGTGAAAATTTGAATCTCAAATTAAAGAAATGTATAAACTGTTTAATTTTGTTCATATTTCAATAATCAGCCATCCTTTACACCCGCGTTGCTCGGGAAAGAGAGAACAAGCAATGCACGTAAGTAATTAATTTCCTGGTCACATTTTTGTATTCACGTTGTTATTTACTGTGAAACAATTGAAAGTGACACATCGATCGTTAATACTTCATGAAGTGTCGCTCTGTTTCTGAGGTTACGCCATCGCCCCAGAGAGATTCTGATTGATGAGTGATTCAATGAGCTCGTTGCTCTCGGCTCACAGTAGGGGACTCAATCAAAAGAACTACTACTCTTTTGTTCCGATCGACTGATCACTCGGTCGACCTATGAAGAATGTAGCAGAGGGAGCACTTACAAGTCTTACAAATCATAGAAGAAATTTAGTCATAAAATAATACTGGTTACGAAATAATTGATTCTTCGTAAATTAATTGATGTCCAGCTACAGCGTTCAACGCAGACACAGCAGATTTCTTCTTAAGAAACTGAAAAGTGTGTTCCAAGTGCTGCTGATATGGCAATCGTAAGTGTCTGAAGCAGCCATGTTAACATTCTTCGTTCGTGGGATGGTCTAAGCTCCCACTGGTTGGCGGCAGCAAATTTTCATACCCTCACAGGACCATCAACGACTGGAGTAATCGTGTTTGGGGGAAATCCTCTTCAGGAAAATGTGTCAAGTTTCCTACACACAATATAAGTTAATGTTAATGCATAGTGCAACTTAATGTTGAATACTTCATTTCAAAGGAAGAGTGGGAAACGAGTAACCTGGAAACATCTTAAAAGTTTCGACCAAAATATATCTTAAGTAAATTTATTTGTCGCACCGTTGATGCTGAAGGAGTGGAGAAGCGACGTCTAGCCTCGTCTTGCGGGAACCAATAATCAAAATTTTCTTTAATTTATAACTTTTACAAATAGTTAATTATCTATAATCGTATACACATCCCAATTAGCTATTTTAAATAATATATCCCACAATGGGATATTTCATGACACGACAATTGCATGCTCTTTTTTTCTGTTGTACACAGCAATCATAAAAATTACAATCTATTTTACTGGTTTTTGAACTCGTAGAAAGTTCCAGTGACATTTAGGTTTAGAATATCCTCCGTGGAGGGCAGCTGGCTGCAAGGATTTGCTGCATCACAGGATTGGAGCTGCTTTAAGGTATAACATCTTTGATAGACGCTATTTTAATATCTTCGTTAAACGTTTAATTAGAAACGTACATCTAAAATTGCGTTGCACTAAATCAATGTTGGTCCTCATAATTTAATCCCATAGGTCTCATTTACACTAGTATGTTTCCTAGGGTGGGTTTAGATATTCTTCCTAGGATCAATCAGTTGCCTTTTCTTGATAACTTATGTTCTCCAAGTGAGCCTTATGTCGAGGTGAATTCCTAAATACCGTACAGTTTCTGTTACAGAAACGGCTTTGTTGTTATAAAATATTTTTAAATTATGGGGGTTGCTTAGAGTCAAGGTTCTAAAAGTAGATTTAGATTCTTTTTTGATCTTCCATTTACCAGTCCAAAGTGGAAGTAGATTTAGATGTTGGTGGCAAGTATTGCTACGTCGTCACTTACAGTAGGTACAAAGTTGGTCCCATGAGGAACTCCTGATTTTATATAATCAAAAACAGATACTGTGTCTTTTCCCTTACTTCTGAATTTTCGTTGGTTTAGGTATGATTTTAAAAGTTTCTAATAAGAAACAACATAATGTTTACTTTGAAACTATTTGGGTGCCCAGCGTTGCCCGGGTATTTATTTATATTACCGGTACATTTTTAATTCTAGGTCAACACAAATTTAAACCCCGAAATCGTCACAATATGAACCTCAAATATACTCTCAGTATCTCGAGAGCGTAGAATAACAGGACAAAAATATGTTCAGTACTCTAACAGAATAAAAAGGGAATAATTTTTTACTTAAATCGCACATTAAAGTCACAATGTAACACAGCCACCCCGTTTAGGCCGGTTTCGACACCAAAGTCGATAGTTTCCCTGTAATTTCCACCCCCACCCCTCGCACACAAATATTGTCCGGGAAAACAATATAAAAATAATTGACCTCAAGAATTCTTTTCGACTTAAATACGAGCCTTTATTCCATATAACAATTCCGCTAATCCCACCCCGTCCCCATAGGGTTGGTAGCCGTGTCTTATCTCCAAAGTTTTGGGGCGAGAGGAATATGGAAACAAAATTTTATCAAAATTGTACTTTCCTTTAAATGTATTACGCATAAGTGTGTCTTACCCTGTATTATCCCCTTGTTAGGGGTTGAACTGCAATTTATTTCGCATTTAAAATGTCAGAATCAAACTCAAAAACTCCCTTAGTACCGATTTAGATATCAAACTTTAATTTTACTTTAATATGACGCCCTCTGCACCCGCACGATGAATGGAGTTGAAATTATATGCAAAAAGTCACTGAGAACTCTATCAAATTAATTGACCCAAAATATATATAAGAAGGAAAGAATGGCTGTTTATGGTTTTTTAAAAATTACCGTCCCTCTACCCCAGCCCCAATGGTGGTGGCCGGGTATTACCCTACTTGTTCGCCAAGAATACCTGTTCAAAATTTGGTCGGAATTGTTCCATCCATTAAAGACTAAATAGAAGGACTTTATCAAAACCTTGACAGACGTCCAAAAAAAAACCTGACGGGGTGCATTTCTTGGTTATTACGTGGACGCGTATGTTGAGTGAGAATGTCAACTGTTTTGGAGATATATTTATGATAGGTACGGTGGCGTTCTTGCCAGGTTTAACAATATAATACAATTTAAGACATTGAGCTGCGATGACGTGTGACGTGTTCCATTCCAGCTTACGTCATTGTAGCTTACAAAGCTACTTGATCGAAAATTTCGTACACATCGTGAGTGTCCCCGTACACGTTACACTAACAAATCTCTCAGACCAGTCTTTCATACTTAACGTTTAACTTTCCAAAAGATATTTTGGTTAAACTCTGCCTCTTTCAGCTCGATACAAACAAAAAAGTTAGTTTTAAAAAAATATATATATATACTAAACACTTTTGAACAAAATTCAATACACATTTAAAAGACGATAATTTATTTTTCTATAAACATAATCAAAATATCCTCAGAATGTGTGTGTGTGTTCAATATTTCCCCTCACACGACGTTCTAAATTGGGAAGCTGTGAATCTGTCATGCCTTAATTTATTTGATAATTCAGATAATCATTCAGATAAAGAGAGAAAGAAATTCAATTAACGATAAGCGATGCAGGGGAAATGAGAACCTGAGCCTGGGTACCTGGCGATGCCCGGGAATATCCTTTCCACGCCTACTTGATGACGTCATTGCCACCAATTTACAACAGGTACTTTAAATAAGCACATAGATATATACAGGAAAACTGCTGCCAATTATATTTAAAAAGAAGATATTCGGTCTGATTACCGTGAAATAATACTTGTAGATACATGTATACATCTTCAAAAAATAAAATTGCGTGTGTCCGGCCCTGGTCTTTATATAATCAATCTACACTGCAACTTATATACAATTTAGCATATTTATTAACTAAATAAAAGTATAATACATAAAGTTAAGTATTACATCACTTATATATTTCTTTTCTCTGATTAGCTAGAAGCAATATGTTTACCCTGACTTAGCTTGTCAAACGTATCTTTAGGGTAGGACCTCTTTTGGCCTGAAAGTGGGGAAGGAAGGAAGTCATAACTTATATATGGATATAAATTCTAAAAAAAAGAAAAAGTCTTATAGCAGAAATTGATGACGGACCTTTTTCTGCATGAAAGGGGAGAATAGATCTAAATCTTCAAAAGATCGACGGGAACTATCTCACGACAATATACCAGACGTTCATGTCAATAGGATGAATGGTATACGAACGTCTAAGGGCAAACCTTGTAATTTGCACTGCGATTGAACATACCCATTATATTACTCAGGAGCGGGTTACTTACGTTGTCTTTTATTTATATCAAAAGGTAGGGCGTGAATGAACGTTAAATTCTCGTAGTATCGCAAAAAATTCCATTTTTAAATTGGATGTGACGCTGAAACTACACAATAATCAATCATCACAACTCTTTCACGAACATCGCAGGTTTGTGTTTTATTCTCCGAGAAAGGCAACGAAACGCCACGCTGTTATGAAATCTTACCTTTTTAATAGAAAAGGACGTATCTGTGTGTTTCAAACGACCCGGAAAATAAATATTGTGGAGGCTAAGGAGGCGAGGCGGATAAAAAGTCAAATCATGAACCTTGGGTAAGAACCTTGTCTTTTAGAGTGTATATACTTGGCAATATTTATGACACCAATTTCCTGAAATAACGTCTGTTCGTCAGAGGTTTGATAAAGAACAATCGTGTTAGATATTGACAGTGAAGATTGGTGTCGAATCCGAGGCTACGGAAGATAAGTTGTACTTCAGCCCGCAATGTTCACGTGGGAGGCAATTTTTATTTCTCTTGTACACATAGTTTTATGTACCGGCAGTATATTTGATTCTGTTTGGGTATTGGAAGTATTAGATTATGATTTTCAGGCAATTTTTGAGTTCTCGGTGGCAGTTAAATCCCGTCTGCACTCATAATAATAATAAGGATAATAGATTACCCTTACCTTGTGTCCACTTCTAATATTACAACCATGTTCGTCACTTTCAGTTGCAGTTTAACAACAAAAACAAATTGATAAAGAAAATGTTAGAAATGCTGTAAAGTCTCCACCCTATTCTCCCCACTTTCAGGAATATACTTATATTAATTTTAAGATTCCCCTCTAACATCATCTGGCTGCACTGCCAATTTCTCTTCTCTGGACCCTACCTATTACTCTGCACACTCCAGTATGAACAAACCAGAGATTTACAAGCTCATTCTTGTAAAGCTTTTCATTCAGAGTGATATTAATCAATAACCAGCCAAAAGTCAGAAATAGAAATGTAATACAAATCGTATTGTCCCCAACTTTTGGGACCTCTTCACTTTCCAAACAAATAAATCCGTTTTGTATAACACTGTTATTTATATAATTTAGAATTACAAATGTTATAACAAAATAATTTTCAGCTTACACAACTTACATTACGTCACAAAACTTATATTCTGACAAGAATTAAAGTTGACATTTTGAAGTATGCAGTGGCTTTAAATCATAATAATACAAAAACAAATGTGTAATTTAAATTTTGTACATCTGTTTTTACATTTATTGAATTTATATTTGATGTTATATGAAGCATGTATGTAACCAAGAATAATAATTACTTTCAATCAGTCCTGTGATACTTCAAGTCTACATAGTTTGTTAAAAGACATTGTTTATCATGAGGTTGTTTCTAATTTGCAAAATGTTCCTTAATTATGGTTTGACCTAGAAATTTTAATAAACTTTACATTATTAAATGATTTAAATGTTACCCCAACAGAAAACAGGTTGATTAATTTAAATGGTTTTCTAATTACAGTTAAATAAATTATGTCTCCCATAGGCTTTTTAGTGTTATAGGTGAATTATTTTTATCAAAGAATGTGTTAAATCTACTTCTCATATGTCTATTGATGAAACTGGGAGGATATCAATTTAAATAAAAATAGAGTAATATAATTTTTATTCTCCTTCTGTAATTGTGGTAACATAATTTATCAGCCTGTTCTACTGAACTGAAATCCATAGCTGTTTATGTTGGAGGGGGTTAGATGAATTGAAATTGTATAGGTTTTGTATTGTCTCTAAGAAATTATCATTTGTAATTCTGTATAAAGCCTATGACATTGTGTAATATATAAATCATTTTCAAAATATTTTATGGCATGAAAGAATAAAAAGGACAATTCTGCAACTACACAGAAGAGGGGTTTTGATTTGTGTAACCTGTCTGTCTTCTGGCAACGAAAAAGGACCAATCAGAAATACAAATATGTAAACTCATATGGAAATTCGTCAACAGAACACAGAAAAATAGTAAAATACATAAATGAGGAAGAGAAATATACAAATATAAAAAATGTATGTGTAAAAAATTGTAAAAAAAATATATACATAAAGGATGAAATCATTGAAATATACTATTTTGGAAGGAGAAGAAAAAAGAAATATAATATTATATTATAAAAAGAAAATACATGAACTACAGAAAAGGGTTACATGAATGAGACAACTGTAGTGGATATAATTATTGTGGTTCACATTCAATAATTCCTTCCATTTATGTATTCAATGATTTTTCTCTATTTTTGTATTAAATGATGTTTTGAATCTGGTGGGCACATAGTGTTGCCCAGTGTTCCCACTAGTGTTAAATATGAACATCTGGCTTTGTTCTGTTCATAAATACACACAGAAGAAATGTTCCTTTAGGTCAAAGTGAAAAATAAAACCTAAAATGTTTTAAAGTTTACATTGTAACTGTGAACTATGATGAAGAAACTGTACATGCAGTAAAAATATCTTGGTATAGCTTATGTTAAGATTTTATATGACAACGACCAGTGGTGGGAACAGTAACAGACTGTCAATGTCGATATGTTGGATGAAAAAGGAGCATTGTTCTATGCCCTTTTGGTTTGTAAATTTGGCCAAAACTTTTTGCCCATTCCTCACAATTATGAAAATTGATATGTAATATATCTATATCCTGAATAAATGGATATGATGTGTACTCAAGTTAGTTGAGTCAAATTCCTTGCATCTGTGGTAATAATTAATAATATAAATTATAGCATTACAGTCTTTACATAAAATTTTGTTTACTACATTGTGGTCATCCAAATTGTTGACAGAATCTTTTTATAATAAGCAATACTGAATGGGATGATTTAAATAATGAGTGATCATGGGGAATAGTCAGATGCTGTATGGTTAAATTGGAAAATGTTATGTTATTGTTTTGTCTCCCACCTCTATTACACTTCTGTTTACAATCAATTGGGAGTGCCACACATATTATTATACAATAATCTAACAGTGTCAGTTGAATCACAATCTATTATATAATTGAGAACACTACATTTTCAAATTTTCAATTTTTTTAAAAAACTCTTGTTTGAGAAAAAATCAAATACAAAATAGCCCAGTTCTTTGCTTATAGAACTATGTCAATGAATTTTGTATGAATACGTCACACAATCTCTAATAAGTTTCAATGTAATCTTAAGAAACAAGACTATTAAGTGAAATCAATAATAATAATAAAAATGAACAGTGAAAATACAGATTTCAAATAAACTAGGTCACCATTGTACAATACCTGACTAATTTCTCATACTTTGCATATTTTATGTAAATGTTAAATTGCATACACTTTAATACATGAACTTCTTAATTAATATTAAGTATTTTATAAATATAATTGTTATTAATAACTTTAAGTTAAAGTAAATGAGGCCAAAAGCATACAATTAATAAAACAAAAACCAAAATAATTTAATACTGCATTCAACCTGAAGAGGGTCCAGATCAGAACTGAAACATGAAGTTGTATTAAATTATTTTGGTTTTTGCTTTACAAATTGTCTGTTTTTGGCCTCATTTAAACATTAATTGAGCATTTTATTTGTTCCATGTTTACAGCACATTTCAGATACAAACTGTAATAAGCAACTACTGTAATTCAGGGTGGAATTGGAATAAACTTGTAAGAGAACAAATGTCATTGATGTAATGTAGTTGAGGGACAAATAAGGAGTGGCACCGAGGGTGGTGAGGAGGAACTGTTCTCACCAAGAACCCAAGTAGCTCAAAGAACAGAGGCCATTGGACAGGCTTAGAGGGAAAACGCTATTTCTGTGGACTCATTGATGGAATTGGTTGATCAAAACTCTGCTCTCCCTTCATTGTATAAATCTTTTTTGCCCCATTCATGACAATTATGCAATTTTAAATTGGCTAGTATATAATAAACAGCATTAATAATTTAATGTACTCCGATGTAAAAGTAAAAATGCCCAACTATTTTAAAAGTACACTAAATCATGCTCTTGAAGAATAAAAAAATTTTCTTTCACAGTTATATAACAGCATACATCAATAAAGAGAGAAAGTAAATTAATTTTTTAATGATAAAATCATTGTGATTTAGAACTTGATTTTAACAGTAAATGCCCTTCTTGGGATGAGCTCAATTCATTTCAAACTATCAATGTTCATATTCAAAATGGATTTAATTATCAACATTTATCCCAAAGAAGTATGATTCTTTTAATATTATTGGAATCTAACACTATAGAATTCAGAGTTACATTATTTTTTCTTTATAGCTATATACATTTTTGCAACATGATGGAGTTTAACACCACTACCAACATCACACCTCCTGCAAGCCAATGATGTTAAAGACCTCTATTCAATGTAGATATTTATTTTTTAGTGCACAGATGAAATAAAGTAAATCAATTGCTGTATTACAAATATCATGAGTTTTTTATGGATAATGAAGGGAGAATTTACAATTTCCAGGGAGGGAGTATTATAACATGATTTCTTGCCCTAGTCTTGTTAGCATTAAGTAGGGAAAGCTGGAAATAACTAGACTGGTGTTTGTAAATGTCATTTACTAGGTTTATTCGGGCAGAGATCTCTGCCAGAAAAAGAGGGAAAGATATTCTATTAGGTGAGATGCAGTGTAGTAACTTGTTACAGCTTCTTGTTTAGGACTCATTAAAATGACAATGTCACCTACAAATAGTATAACCACTAAAACTGAAATGTAAAAATTCAGAATCTAATCTTGTTCAGAAATGAAAGATTTTACCACAACATGAATGTTTAATAGTTACTTTTACCTCCTGTTAATTAAGTAGGAATTTAACTCATTAGTATTTCAATTTTAATAATAAAATAAATGGCACATACAAATGCTTTGAAAAGTGATTCTATGGAGAAAAAGCATTTTCTTCAATGGCACAGATCTGTTGTTTTCATTAAAGAAATAAGTTGTTGGGAACTGGTGGAATTATAACCCAACCCCTACGTATACGCCCTTAATCTGTGCGCTACTAGAGACATCACAATCTGATGTATACGTTTGGGGGATCGAATTCGCCTTTAGCCAATTGTAATTAATCACAACAATAGCACTGGATATAAGAGAAAGAAATTGCACCATCTATTTGAAGGCACAATTTTCCTCACATTTTGTTTTTGGGTAATATATGAATTTTCAAATTTATGACCAAATGACTTTGAAATGTAACTTCTACCTAATTATAAGTGTACATACATAGCTTGGATATTTCACGGAAGATGTGGGAATTTCTTCTGCGCCCGACAAACTCTCTCATTTTGTAACAAACTATTCCAAACCATGCAAACAAACGCACAATTACAAACGCGCGCCACGTAGTGACGTCACACCTCGACAGGCTACTGGGTTTGAAAGTGCTCGTTATTAATGGGTACTTTTATTACTTGGATTCTTAGTAAACGTAGTCATCTATACGTCTTAACTGTTGCGCTGTTTCAATAATATGTAGATTAATCACATTAAAATTGGTCAGTGTGAATAATTTAATTATTTCCCATTTTAATTTTTTCTTATAAACAAATTGACAATTTTATACATTTCTGCAGGTCTTATTATTTATAAAATATACAACAATTAATTATGGTTAGAATAAATTTATTGAATGATTCAATTAATAATTACATCAAGAGCTTCAGTTTACAATTAACATTTTAACCAAAACATTGAATGATTGAATACTGAAACGATAGTAAATTATGTACCATAAATAACTTTGACTTGCAGGGCTGAAATGAGGGTACACAACGCCAATACATAAAGATTAAAGAACATTAAGAAGCATATGCCATTATGGGTCCAACACATTGTTATAAAATAAAATAGTATTTTTATATTTGTGTGTTCAGCATCAAAAAATTCTATGTCATTTAGATTCTAGAAACACTAGATTACAACTAACAGCCTTGTATGAAGTAATTCATATAATTACTTGCAGTACCTTCAAAAGAAATGACATTAGAAAAAGATGTATGATAGTTTCAAAGGGCAAAACAGAATAAAGTAGCCTGAAATAACCAACTTTTAAATCATGTGAGAAGAAAATGTAGAGCAAATACCTTGGTAAAATTTCAAAGAAGCTCTGTGATTGAAGACCTGGCAGAAATCTAGTTTCATGGGACTTTACCTGAGAAGAGAACAAAGGTTTAAAGCTGTGGTGTTCTGTGCAAGTACTCTCTTTCTGTAAATGCCCAACACCAATTACTTTTCCACACCCATAGTCAGTATCATATCATAAAATTTTCCTCACCAGGCGAGGGCAACCAGGATTGAGGAAATGTTTCCTTGTTAAAGATTACATAAAAGCAGCCAAATCTGGCATTTTGTTGTACCTTTTCCTTAATTCAGGTTGATTAAATATGTGTAGCCACTCTTCTTGTCACCACCCTACAATGTTAGTTAAAATCTGCAACAACTAGTTGTCACACAGAAAATTGAAGTAGACAAAATTAGATAAAACTTAGGGCTAAAATAAGACTGGTCACACCAAACCTCACCCATAAAAAATTATCAATTAACATCAAAAATATAATCCTTATTTATTAATTCAAATAATAATTTTCCTACATATAGGCCACGAATTTCAAAATAACAAGGCATACGGAGCTATTCCATGCTTGGAAAATATGGGTCCATAAAGAAATATCATAGGCAAAATATAGCTATTACTTTCTGAAAAATCGCTCTGTAGAGCAAGAACTTGCATACATTTCGATGTATCCGATTTGGAATGAGAACGATAAATGCGTGTCTGAGGGAACGTACCACACGAGCGAAGTTGCGAATTATGATTTTTTTAAATAAAAGAAAAGAAAGCAACTCGCTTTGTATGAAATAGACGCAAACACGAGTGATTTCATTTCCGCTTAGCGTTCCTTGTTTCGACGTGAAGCTAACAGATGGCGACGCTTGTACTGCTGTGCGGACGAATCCCACCGATTCCGTCCACAGATGACAGGCAGTTGGTCACTGCAAAGACTTTTATGCCGTCTCTGTTGTTGCGTGTACTCTCTGGGGCCACGGAGTCTAGTGCTGCAGAGATGTTAGTGATGGATCCCTGGCTGGCTGTGGTGGTCGCGGTCGTCGCCGCCCTCAACTGCCGAGCTGAGCCGCCCCCAGCCACCATTCGCGGCGCCGAAGGTTGCGTCGCGTGTCTGTCGTGCCCTGTGCACGCCCCAGCGTGCGGCGCCATGCATTCCGTGGTATGGAGGCGTCGCGACGCCGCGGGGACGCGCCTTCTCGTAGTCGACGCTAGACGCAACGAGAGTCACGTGGTCGCAGACCCACGGAGGTGAGCTGCTTGCTAGAGACGTCGCCACGCCGCCCCGGGGCGGACTGTTGGATAGTTAGGGTTGTGCCACAGGTCGGACGCGTGTCTCGACGCCCGGGGCCGACGCTGGGGGCTGCGACTGCGGACACTGAGGCTGGAAGACGCGGGTTGGTACCGCTGCGAGGTGACTTACGTGCGGCCCCACGACGGCTGCCCCCTGCACGCAGAGGCGCGTCTCATCGTGGCGCCGATCAGGGTGAGGGACGCATTTCTTGGTCGGCTGGTCGACTACGTGGGTCCTCTGCGCGTGGGCGACGTCTTAGCCCTGGATTGCGAGGGGCCCGGGGCGTCGTGGTGGAGCGAAGGCCGCAGCCTGGGCGTCACGGCACTACGAACTGAGGTGACGCTCCGCGACCAGGGGCGGAAGCTGCGCTGCGGCTGCGACGACGTCGGGGGCGTGACGGTGCAGCTAGAGGTGGAGGCAGAGCCCAGCAGCGCGGTGCTGAGCCTCTTGGGCGACGTCGTGGAGGGCGGACAGTTGCGGGCTCTGTGCACGGCGTCGGGGGCCTACCCCGCGGCATCTGTCACGTGGTTCCGCGACGCCCGCGTGCTGACACGTGGCCAGCGGGACGAGGTGCGAAGCGTTAGGGCGGCGACAGGTGACCATCTCCTGGCAACGTCAAGTGTACTGAGCATCCCTGCGAGGCGCCACCTAAACGGCGTGATGCTGAGCTGTTCGGCCAAGAACAGGGCGTCGCGACGTCCCGCCGTCTCTGCGACGGTCACCATACGTGTATTGTGTACGCTCCGCCCCTCCCGTCTGCCGGACGGTCCCGACGTGGCTTTCACGACGCGTGTGTTTCCAGATCCGCCGGGGCGGTCCACTCTGGTGGCGACGCCGTGGACACCACTGCGGGGCGCGCCCTTGACCTTGCGCTGCCTCACGTCGGACCCGGGTCGCCCCCGGATTAGCAGCTTCGAGTGGACACGCGACGCTCGTCGTCTCTGCGCGGCGACGCCTTGGCCGTGGCTGCGACTGCCGGGTGCGGAGCGCGGCTACTATGCGTGCAGGGCCGTAAATGCCGTGGGGCCGGGGGCGGCTTCGAGGGCCGTGCTGCTGGAACCGTGGGAATCGCCGCGGATCTTACAAGTAACTCTGCGTGAGCTCAGGCTACGGGAAGGCTACGGCTTCCCTGGAAGGGCACCGCGGTGCGACGCCCGGGGTCTCCCGGAGCCGTCCATCTTGTGGCGCCGCAAAGGCGACGCTTACGCCGCCGCAGTGGGAGATGCCCTGGTAATAGGCTCTCCCGTCGACAGAAGAGACTCGGGCGTCTACGTGTGTGAGGCGTCAAACAGCATAGGTGTCGCGACGGCCAGCGTCGTCCTCAGCGTACTTTGTAAGCGTGGCTTCTCCTGTTTACTACCGTGGCGCGTCGGCAATCGTGACTCCCGCAGTTGTCGTGTTTCAGTTGTCCCCGACTGCAAAGTCTGCCCCCGGGGGCGGCGGCGTCTTCGGTGCTATGCGAGGGGAAATCCGTCGGACGTGAGCGTCTCGTGGACGCTGTCGGGGGTGGAACTCGAGTCTAACTGCAGCGTCGTAGAGGCGGTCACGCCCGGCGAGTACGTGTGCCGCCCCCGCAACGTTGTGGGGGTGGGTCGCTCCTGCAGGGCCACAGTGACGGAGACGGACGGCGCGGAGACGTCGCTGCTGCTGGCGCTAGGCGCGTTGGCGAGCGTCGCGGCGTTGTCCGCAGGGCGAAGGCGGCTTCGGAGAAACTGCAGCTGCGAGTGCGGTTGTGGAGGGGGCGTCACGGTCCTGTCACGGTGCTCCTGCTGCGACGCGGAGCGTGGGCGAGGTTCCTCTCTAAAATAAAGGACAAAGGAGAAACGCAGTGACGTCACGGCGCGGGAGGGGTGGGGCGAGCGCGGGAGGGGGGAAGGAATGAGGCAGGTTTCAGTTGGCGCCAAGACGCGCTCTCGTTCGCCTGCGCTGCACCCAGGTGGGAGTGACGGACAAAGGAGGTGACATCACTTCCGCGTTCCCCAGCAGCAGCCGCTGTTGCAGACACTTCGCGGACTTAGTTGTTGTCGGCGCTGGCAACGTCGGCGTTGAGCAATGTCTGCGTGGCTGCTTGACTTTCACCAGCTGCTGGACGCAGTTAGGACTGTGTAGCGGCATGCGCTGGTTCTGCAAGGAAGACGCCGCCTCTCCGCGGCTGCTGAGTCTGTCTCCGCTGGGGACTCAGTCCCCGCGTCGCTCTAGGCCAGGTACAACACACTACGGTACTGCGGTGGGTCCTACTGTGCGGTCACTCTGTGTGCGCGTGCGTGTGTCTGTTGCAGAGACGCGGAGGCGGCGCTGCTCGCTGGCCCGCTGCTGGTCGCCGCATAGACACAACAAGGTCCACCCCCAGCAGCGCCTCAAGGAAGACGCCGGTGGCATGCAGATGTTCCGTCTGCCCCCAGCCTCCCCCAGAGATCCCGCTGTGTTTTGCTCCCCCTCAAGATCGTCTCCGCCTCCTCAGGATGTCTGCCGCCCCCAGACCCGCCTGGCAGACAAGATTCGTGCCGTGACGCACAAGTACCTGCGACCCTCATCCACCTCCCGATTACTTGCCCGTCTGTACCGCCACCACGCCTCCCCAGACAAGGTGAGTGCAACGGCCTCCCGCCCCCACTCGTACGCCCCCGGAGGCTACTGAAGGGGCCGCTGTTGTGTGTCGCAGGGCGGCAAACTGCGCAGCTTCTCGTACGGGGCTCTGCCGGGGCTGGAGGAACTGGGGAGGCGCCACAACCCGCTCTACCTGGACGAGGACGACCAGCCGCCCCCAGTCCCTCCCCACCGCGGCGAAGGAAGTCATACGGCACCGCGGGTCGTGACACTGAGGCGGCGGACTCCGGGCGAGGGCCTGGGCATATTCATCGCGACGATGGCGTCCAGTGGCTACGTCGTCGCCCACCTCGTGCCCGGTGGGCTCGCGCACAGGTGGGGCCCGAATGCAAAGCCGTCGAAGGGGAAGACGTCACAAGGGTGGCGGTCGTAACTCAACTGTCATCTGGTTGGTTGCAGGGAAGGATCGCTGAGCGTGGGTGACGAGATCGTCAATGTCAACGGCCGGCGCCTCCGAGGGCTCACCATGAGGGCGGCGAGAGAGGCGTTGGGCGGTGGCCCCCTGAATGTGGACCTGTTGGTAGCCTCGCGACGACTGCCTCCGGCCCCCCAAGACGCGGAGATTGAGCCGGAGGCGGAGCACAGCGTCGACTACGAGAACGTGAGTCCTGCGTCGCTGCTGACCGTCGTCTTCCGCAAAGGCCCTGGCCTCAAGTCGCTGGGCTTCACGATCGTAGGCGGCAGAGATTCGCCGCGGGGCTGCATGGGTATCTTCGTAAAGAGCGTCCTGAGGGGCGGCCAGGCGGCGGACGACGGGCGTCTGCGGGCGGGCGACGAGATACTGGCGGTCAACGGCCGCGCGTGCCACGACCTGACACACCAGCAGGCCGTCGCCCTCTTCAAGAGCTGCAAGACCGGCCACGTGGCCGTGCACCTCTGCCGCCGCCCCCGCCGGGCCCCCTCCCGAGCCAAGTCGTGCGCGGACCTGCTCGCGGGGGGGATGTGAGGGGGACGTCACCGGGGGCGGCGCCGCTGCTGCCAGGCGTGATGCATAGCCCAAATACTGAGCGGCCGCATGTAGCCCACGGAGCGGTAGCAGCGACGCTCCAGCAGCGCTTCCGGCGTCTCGAAGCCCATCCCGATGCGCTCGTAGACGGTACGGTAGACGCCCTCGGCGGTGCGGAAGCCTTCCTGCTCCATCCCCTGGACACACGAACAGCAGCTGAGCTCACTGCGGCCCACCGCGGGTCATCACGGGCGAGCCCACTCACCTCGTGGATCATGAGCGCCGCCAGCGCGTACACGACACCTGTCCACACCTCCTCGCTCTGCACGCTGGAGCGGTCGACCGTCCCCGACGGCAGCGTCCCGTTGACGGCGCCCATCTCACCTCGGGCGAAGCTCATCACGTTGAAGCGGTAGATTTTCCTGAGGGCCGACGCCACGTGCTCCTTGGGGAAGACCTACGACACGGAGTAGAGGCGGGGAGGGGTGGCTCAGAGGGACGGATGCCGTCGCGACGCCAACTCACCTCTTCCGTGACTCCGCTGGCCCTGAGGTACCAGTGGCCGCACAGCTGGTCCGCCATTATGCTCCTGGACGAGTCCCCGCTGGAGCAGTCGAAGTTGTAATACTCACCTGGACAGAGTGAACTTAGTTTTAAGTGACTGTACATAAATAAATTGCAACGCCATGTGAGAGTCTCGTTTACGATTCCTCACCGTTCCAGAGTTTCTCCTCGAAGGCCAGCTTCGCCCTCTCCAGCAGTTGACGGTACTCGAGACGCGCCGCGGCGTCGCCCACGACCTCGGCCATCTGGGCGGCGCAGTACAGGGTCGCGACCCACAGCCCGCCGCAGTAGGCGCTGGAAACGTTGGCATAAATACAAGAACGGTCCTCTTCCCTCCCCCACCACGAAAGCCCGGAGACTGACCTGGGCCCCTGCATGACCCACGTATCGTAGGTCTGGTCTGGGCTGCCGGAGTTCTCGATGAGGCCGTCGCCGTCGCGGTCCCACAGCAGTGCCTGGGCGACGATGATCTTGACCACGGGCCACGCGTGCAGCAAGTAGTCGCGGTCGCCCATGAGCGCAAAGTCCCTGAAGCTTTGCAGCACGAACTTGAGGTTGAGGTCGCGCCACTGGGACACGTCGTGGATGGGGTACGCGTTGACCGCAAGGAACGGAGCCTCCTCTGTCACAGACGAAGGCTGATGAGCGTCATCGCCCCAGAAGGGGGGGGGGGGGGCTTGTACGTGACTGACCTGGGTCTCCCATGTCGTGCGGCACCGTGTCCATGACCTTGCGCCGCCCTACGTGGCCGTCGTAGAGGTGACTGCGGGTGGACGAGTCCTCCAGGTGGAAGGCGTCCATCACCTGGTACTGGAGGCTGAGCTGCAGCCGCGGCCACAGCATGGCCAGCGCGAACGAAGCGTAAAAGTGTACGTCGTACGTGTTGTACATGCGGTACTCGTGGCCCTCCAGATACCCGAACACGCCCACATCGTCCCTGGCGTCGCCCCTCGGGTGGTCCGGCACGAACCACACAGAGCCCCCGTCAGAAACGAAGTAGAGCTCGTTGAAGAGGGCGCTCTTGTACCAGTCTGGCAGGTCGCTGCGACAGTATAAACGGACGTGACGTCACTGGTGACCCGGAGGACAGAGGGTGGGTGGCGCGGGTGGACTTACGGGTCCTGCAGCACGGGCTTCTGCCAGGCGTCAATCTCCTCCTCCCAGCGCCCGTAGTTGCGCAGCGCGTAGTCGCACAGCCCAGGGGCGGCGTCGCCCCCTTCCCCGAATAAGCGCGTGTAGTACCTGCGGAACTTGCAGCTCCTCTCAGCGAAGGAGACGTGGGGCATGTCCCAGGCCAAGGCCAGTTCCAGCACGCGCACCTCGTGGGCGGCGACGACGGTCCTGACGCTCACGGCCGTGGCCAGTTGCTCGCCCTGCTCTGAGGGGTGGAAAGATGTCACATCCGCTCAGGGGAACGCTCGGAAGCGGCGGACTTACCGGTGGCGACGCTGCGCCCTCCTGCCTCCAGGTCCAGGTGCCTCTTTTCCTTGAGGGCGTCCCAAAACTGTTTGCCGTCGGAGCAGGGATCGAAGCGGAGGGTCCTCGACACTTGCACCCCGTCCTGAACACACACATGTTCTCCGCAACAGCGGTTTCCAGGTCCCTGTCTCTATTGAAAAGATTCTTCTTACCTTCTGGAGTCCAGCCACACCATATACGCACTTCATGCCTCCAATGTCCTGATGTATGACGGTGCCCACAGCATTCTTCTCCTGGAAGGTCTCGCTCCAGCAGCCACCTGAGACGTTACAGCCAGAAGCATTTGTGGCCTAGGTACTAGTGTGCGTGTTTGACAGTCACTCACCTTTCTCATCTTCCTTCGTCCCATTACCATTCTTGAAGGTGAATGTGACGCTGACGTCGAGGATGTGCGAGCTGTGGTTCTCCAGGGTCCAGACGAACACGGCCACGGGGAGGGACGAATCCTGCCACAGAATTGAGCACCCGTCAAGGTACCTGAACGGTGACCGTGGTGGTGGTAACCCAACCCCACCGTCACCTTGTAGTTGTGTGGGATGACTGGGGACACCTGCCGGCACTGAAGCTTGAGCCCGGGGCAGTTGGCCAAGGCATAGTTGGTCCAGGACCTGGGGTAGAGGCCACAGTACTCAGCATCCTCGCCCGGCAACTCCCACTCCCACGCCGACAAGCCGCCTTCTGGGGTCCTGTGATATCAGGGATTAGTGTCAGAAGAGAGGCAGCAGGAAGTTGGGGGACGTGGTACATACTTGCTGGGATGGAGAACTCTCTGCCAGACGTTTCCAACCTCATCTGCGATGGTCAGTATGAACTGGTTTGCCATTATTGTGTGGTACTCGTAGAGTCCAGGCTTTAGCTGATACCTGCAAAACTCTCCCTTGAAGCCACGGCCGATGCTGCCGCAGCCAATTCCTCCCAGGGGCACGCCTGTAACATCATCATCAACTATAAAACTCTGCACTTGATTTTTAAAACAATTAGTGACAAATTTTCATTTACGTTTGCCAGATGATATACAAAAACTCCACCATGGTATAAGCCCACACATCTACAAAATCTGAAATGCCATCTAAATTAAAGCTAATGATATTTTTGCTATGCAGAAACCAATGTGTATAGTGTTCAAGTAATAGGTTACTCAAACTATATCAAGATTCAGCCTTTAGGTAATATTCATATGTTAAACAAGGTTACATTTGTTTCAACACAGTTATATTTTAACAATTACACTGATGGAAAATTACATGTTTATCATTTGGTCAGTTATTAAAATGTTTAATTCTAATATGTGTATATTAAAAATACACAAGTTCGATGCAGTATATTTATACCATCATCTTTATTTAAAGATTACATAATCTTATACACTTGTCAACAGTTTATCAAATGCATCATCATTAGCAACCTTACATATTTCCATTTTTCAATTGTATCATTATTTTCATAATATATAAATTTCAATTATGAATTACACAAGTTACATAAATTTTATTTTATTGTTTAATTTATCTACAATGTTACCATAATGTACTACATTTTCCACTTTTATTCAATGTGATCTCTAGATTATTGTATATAAATATCACTTCTTTACACATTGGTTTTTACTATCAAAAATATCCTTAGCTTATTTTCTAAAAATACTTCATCATCATCATATATATATATTAATTGTTTTAATAAACATGACAATGTCATTTCCTGACTCATATATATATATATATTTAATTTTAGTAGAAAGATAGGAATGGAAAATGTCGACCAGACCAGGGGCTAGAGCCCAGGACCTCCCGAATGTCTATTCTTCACGTATTTTCTAGAATTAGGGTGTGAAGAATGTGATTAGTGAGTTGTTATGCGAGACCTAGCTTAGGTTTATGGGAATGGAGAGATGTTAAATCGGTCCTTGGACGTAGACTCGGATTAGCTCAGTTGGTAGAGCACCCCCACTAGAAATCTGGAGGTCCTGGGTTAGAGTCCCTGATCCTGTCGACATTTTTCCATTCCTATCTTTCTATGAAAATTGAATATATGCTTTACTGAGCTTCATTTGAAGTTTTTCCACTTCATTAAAGTTGACTTAAAATACAAAGCAACTGAAAATATGTGTGTGCACTACAGTATTGCATATAATTTTATATGAAAGCACAAGCATTGTTAAATATTTGCAGAGAAAGAGTGGGACAAGAGGTAAGATACGTGGCTCCTTGGCACACGGTCACTAGTCAACTCCAATATAAAGTCCAAGAACTTACAAGGAAAATAAAATAATTCACTTTGAGCAGGCCTGAACATACAAGAATAGAAAAGAACAACACCATGGAATTCTTAAACTAACTTAAATAACATAAGAATTAATAACCTGTATAATACACAATACTTTGAACAAAAAAATTAGAATAAAGTAGATGTTTCAACCAGCCCTTGTGATCCTTGTCAAGTTTTAGGCCAGACTGAAATATTAGATGTAATTATTTGAAGTATATTTTTTATGGATAAGAATATTTTTTGTAATATTATAAATATAATTAATTCTAAGATTATGGAATTATACAGGAAAATCATTAGGATAAAAAATGGCACTTTAAACACAAGGAGCAAAACACAAAGACCCTGTTACCAGGAACAGAAGCACAGGGTGAAACCTGAAACCTGTGGGTGTAGAGTTTGGCACCACCTTGACTGATAGACACAAAAGATAACACAGATTTGTGGGTATACCCGAGTTAAAAAACAAAGTTGCTGACCATATATGTTCAGTCCCATGATGGGGTTCAGGAAATCTAAAACAGGTTTGCGTCCAGCCCAAAAGTTCTTCATCCACAGAGGTATGAACCTAAAGAACAAAAGAGAAACACTTGCAGGTTGTCATTGGATTTGTGAAGAATGTGGAAGGTGACAGTTGCTCTATAATTTAGTGATAAAACAGGGAAATTTATTCTTACATGCTCTGAATTTCCTTTGTTCGCCAGATTTAGAAAAAGATTTGGGCAAAACAAGACAGAAATTAAAGAAAATAAAAAATAATATAACTGAATTAAAGTAAATGTGAAAGGAGAAGCTGCCCTAAATCCTGGAAAGAATTGTGAGGGATACTCTTGAAGACACAAGCACAAAAATGAACAGAAAAAAAGTTACTTTTTGGGAATTTTTCTTTACCGTGACTCTAAAGAATTTATTTTTAATTTCTTGTCATATTTCACTGAATAATGTTTGCAAGTTATGTCACAGTGTAAAAGTGAAGTACTTTATTAAAAAATTGTCAATGTAATTGTATGCAGTTCTCAAAACACTGAAATATTAACTATTCCTTTTTTATTTCATCTTCCATAAAATGGGAACATTCAGATTGTGTAAGAACTGCCATGTTGCCCTCAACCTGTCACTTTTCTTATAAAAAAAAACTTTGTATTTTACAATAATTGCATTAGGAGCATTTGGCTAGTGCCATTTTCAACAGGAAACCTCCAAATACACACCACAGCAGAGCAGAACATTTTGACACACCACAGCAGAGCAGAACATTTTGAGAATGCTGCTTATATTGGTTTGACTTTTATTGGTTTGTAACCTGTTATTGGATGGAGTGCTGATATGTCAACACAACTTGAACCCAAAATGAAACATTCTGATATGCACCAAACTAAAATACAAATTATGTAAATGTGGAATCCTTTGTGGTTGGCACAAATTGAGCATCAAAAAATATCAAATTCCTAGGCAATGAGAGGCACCTCTTCAAGCTGATTTTGATGTTTCTTGGACTGACTTTGTGAATCGACAACTAATACTAAGAATACTACAGGTACATTATTTCAAATAATATGCAACATGATTCGCTGGCTTCCTAGCAGTCTTCCGACCAATTAGTAAACTGCAACATAATATTATGGAGGTCCACAAAAAGTTACACATGGTGATGGGTTCTGGTCAGAAGGTATATTATATTTTAAGCAAAAACTTATATTCTTTGATAGAATTTAAAAGTTATTCAATATTAGTATTGTAATCTTACAGTCAGCTTCATAATGTATGAAGAAACTTTGTTAAAAGCCTGACAGGGTCATCAGTTATGGCGCCTACATATTTAGCATTTGAAACAATGTTGTTGCGCTATTCAGTCCTAAGACTGGTCTGATGCAACCCTTAATGCTAATTGATCCTGTACAAGCCTTTTAATTTATACATAGTTACCACCTAATCTGCTTAGCGTATTCCATCCTTCCCCTCCCTCTTCTAATCACTTCCCTCTAATGTCTCTAAACGTGGCCTATTCATCTATCCCTTCTCAAAGTCCTCCAAAGTATTCTCTTCCCCTATTCTCCTTAGAACTTCCTGATTGTCAACATTCTTCTGTATCACCACGTTTCAAAGGCTCCTATTCATTTCTGCAAGGTCTGTACATACAGACCTTGATTTCTGTTCTGCAACTCTACGGTCTACGTTTCGCGCCCATATAACGCTACACTCCATATGAACTTTTTTTGTTTTGTTTTATATGATAAATAAAATTGTTCTGATTAAATTTTTTTGTCAGTTCAACATTAATTGGTATAGATGGTAGTGGGTTTAGTAACAAGCATATTCTGTGAATCATTTCCTTAATTGCAGCTAATTTACAAAGCTATGTGATATGAGATTCATTGAATTTCAAGGTCAAGTAAGCTGTTCTCGCCTGAAAATCATAGGCAGCAAGTCGAGTAACTGCTTGAGGCTGGGTCGCAGCTTCTGGTTTCTCTTCTCAGGGAAGACGTGGTCCATGCGGACCTTCCAGCCGTAGCGAGGCAGGTCCATAGCATCGTCCATCATGATGATTCGTCTCTCACGCCGCTTCGGCACTTTCCGGAAGCGCTCGACGCTCACGCACGAATTGAAATAAATTCAAATAAGGCGCTGGAAAGTAATTGTGATTAAAAAGAGTATCAAACCTTAAGGATCATTAAAATATGTACATCACAGGGAGCAATAAGATATATAAACATAATAGAGAGGTTATGCACATGACTTTAAAAATATTTTAATTCCGTAAATAATTATCGTTTTATACATTTTTTAAATCTAGCAAAACAAGGCTAGGTTTACACGGGCAGTGATGACTGCCAGAAAACGAGGAGCAGTGATGTCAGTGGTGTGTCAACATACGTCAGTGCTGCACTGACAACTGCCAATCCATCGCTGACACGAGAGCACTGCCTCACTTTTCTTGGAGCGTGTCAACAGTATGTCAGTCATGACTGACGTTCCCCCTCCACCGACCTAGACGCTGCCCTCATGGGAGGCCAGTTAGTGGCAGTTACGGTTGTCAAGGCAGGGTTGGCTATCCATTGCGCAATGGTATTTTGCATTTTCAATACGCGTGCAGTTTGGTATAGTGTGCGATTGGAGTAAGTGAACAGCGGCCAGAATTTTGGTTCAGAAAAAATTTAGGATAGAGTTCGTTTGTTGCACCCAAAGAGATATATGTCTTTGGTTGCACCTAATCGCCTATAAATTTTTAGGTTAACTTTCGAAAAATATTTATTGTCCACCCTCCAACGGCACAAACTTAAACTGGAAAAAAATACGCAAAAGAATGATGTATAGCTATAAACATACTACTATCGCACGTAATGAAAAATAATTCATTTCGTTTTGTTCAGTAATTGACAACTTTAAGGGGAATAAAACAACAAGTAATAGAAACTTATACTGAGTTTGACTTTTTCGTGATAATTTCACGAACGCCTATTCTAGCACAAAGACAAAGTGATTAGCTCCTGTTTATGGACATTATTATGCTTGAGCGAAAACACAAAGGGGAAAAATATTAAACTTGACATAAACAATATATCGTTACTATGCATCATCAACATTCCAACCTGTCGTAGTTGCCAAGAAATGGCAGAGAAGTATAAACATGCATCAGAGTTCTCTGCTCATTCTGTAGTGAGGGCAGCACTTGCACAGAATTGTCAGTGAAAAAGTGCGCAGTTATCTGCCCAATATGTAAACGGTAGGCAGTGCACAGCCAACCCAACTTCGACGAACATCACTGGCCGTGTAAACTGCGTAGCCTGTAAAAGAAATTTCAAGTATCTATAAATAGGCAGTTACTAAAATATATTCATTGGTAATTACTCGCAATAGGCCATGAATATAAATTTAAGTTCAGAAGAATGTATTCGTCATATCTCTGAACAATAAGGAATGAAATGTCCCCACCCAACCCTTCCGTGAGCCGTAAGACGGCCAGGCCTTCGGCGTTTGTTATGTTGGCACTCCTCGACAGGGCAATAATTCTCTTGTTTTTGTTTCCCGTCTAGAACTAGATTTTTATTGTTACTTTCAGCAAGAGATGCATATGTGTTAAAATTCGCAGCATAACAATTGCAGGGATGGTCGTCAGGACGCTGCTGCTGAGAGCCGCCGGGGTGAATATTATAATATAACGTTTTCATAATAATTCCAAACAAACTGGTTTGAGAGAGATTAGATTTAGGTCCTATGTGGAAAGTAAAGATAGAGGGAAGCTATTATGATTTACCTAAATCTAATTTCTCCCCTTACTACACATATTTTCTTCTCCAAATCTGAGATAAAATAATACCATTCAAAATACTATTCCAGGAAGCCAACGAATTTACAGTTACATTTCAAATTCATAATTGACGGAACAAGTGGCTTTTGGGAACTGGTGAAGTTATATCCGCCACATATATATGCCTAACACATGATTGGTGCACAACTAGAGATGTTAGTCTGTTAACGGGTCTACAATGAAGGGAAAATCCTGATGTTATACATTTGGGAGATCATATTCCCCTATAGCTGCTTTTTATACAACCAGCGCCTCCTTGTCCCACACAACTTAACATAGCAAATGTGATCTAACATACCTATCAAAACTATGGGAGTGGGGTATGACATACAGTTGGTTATATCAAACGTTACTTTTGCCTAATTGGCAATCCAGTCAAAACGCTCCAAGGCTACAGAAAGAAAGTCCTTACTACCCCACCCCCTTTACTTTCATGATGTCCCCTGTGGCCTTCATAAATGCCAGAATCTGTTGTGTTTGTGAAACACTTTTGCCATTCAAAATTTTCCATCTGAATGAGCCAAATTGTCTTTGAATTTTACACGTATTTTTTCCCCCTCATTTTAGGTTGCAAAGTCTCATGTGCCCATGATAAAATTTCGGAAAGGTGGTCTGCCGCCCAATGGTGAGTGATTCATGAAGTTTATTCAAAAATATATTAATAAATAGTATCCAGGTTGAGATGTGTTTATGATCATCTTACTTTTTAATAGATGAACCAATTAGCATGCCTTTATCAGGAAGGAGGTTCAACTAACTCACAGTAACAATTTTTGCTGATTTCTGCAGATCCCAGAAGTCTGGCCAAGAAAGGCGGCTCTGGCCCGGTAGCTCAGTCTTCCCACCCTGTCCCTTCCACCTCCGCAGGCCGGCCGACCATTGAAGACTACCAGCTGCCTCCCAAGTACCGGAGGACTCCGCTCAGTGACGCAGAGATTGCCTACATCAATGTGAGTATAATACAAGTAGAGATGGTCAACTCAATTGAGCCTAATTTGCTACAAGCGTTACAGCATACAATTTAGTTAATTTCACTGGGTTAGTTAATTCCAGTCAAGCTGAAGTAATATTTAAATCTTAGGAAGATAGTCTCATAGTTTAAAATAGTTTCAATCCCAAGTTGTATTGCTATGATCTTGAAAATCAGTTACTCCTGACGTCAACATCAAATTTTGTTGCAGAGAGGTGGACCAGAATAATAATCAACATCGCCGCATCGTAAATAGAAACGCATTCAGGAGGAGGACGAAGATGCTGCGTGGACTAGAGTGCAAACCTTCCGAATAGCACTTTTCAGAGGGACATGGGTTGTAGTTCTATTTATTTTTAAATAAATTTATTTCTTGACCCACTCAAGATTCCTTGTGTATTCACACATGGTGTAGAGCAGGAAAGAACTTTGTCACAATTTGCATTTAATTGTAGTGACTGGCAGATTACTCAGAGGTATATTTATATGTTCTATAGTTTCCCATTTGGATGAAAAGTAGGAGTTTCTCTAATGCTTCCTCCATTGTCCTCTAAATAGGATATAGTTACACCACGACACTTTTAGTGGTTCTTACATTTTTTGTCTAACTCTGACAAAATCAGCAGGTAGACGAAAGTAAGAGATGCTAGATAGACAGGCTTGAGTAGGAACAGGTGGAGGGGTAAGGTTCAGATTTCTTTTGGTTGTTCAGAAATTTTGCAGAACTGATCAATTCACCTCTGGGAATCTTATTAGCAGGAACTGGCGTGTTTCAGTGAAAACTGAACCGGACTCGTCAATAATTGATTTTATTTTTGAAAGCAATAATGCTTATATATTATATATGAATATATAGTATAACATGTCATGATACAAAGTGCATTAGAACACAAAGATGGGGAAATAATACAACACACATTAGTAATTTATCTTTTATCTCCCCTTCTTTACTCCCTTTGCAATCAACTTTCAATAATAAAAATGAACAATGTAAAAAAAAAAGGAGTTTCCAAAAACATATGTATTTACACATGGAAATGAGATTCGTAAAAAGCAACTAACCTTAAAAGGAATGTAAACGGCAAGAACCGTCTGAGTATTACGGTCAGTCTTTGCAACCTAGAGACATACGTATGTATATATATATCTATATCAGCCAACGACGCGTCAACAAAGTCTACACATCCAAATGTAACATTAGTCTATTAGCTACTCTGGAATATCTGATACTTTATCTACTAAATATAACTTCCATTTCAAAGAATTTACATGCAAATTCATTGAAATACAGATTAGTGTTCTTCCTGTGAAAACTTTCTCACCATTTTAAGATACATACAACCTCTTACTCTACCGGGGAAGGAGGCGGACAAGGATCTACGTGGGGAAGATTATTTCTGAAATACACGATAGACAAGTTTTTAGCAACCCGCGGACATGGCTAACACCTACAAAAGTCGGACAAAACATTTTCTCCTCTTTTTTCAAAAGGTAAAATAGACACTTGGTAAACTGTTGAAACTTTATGACTTGGCAGCAAGAAAGCTTCATCTTTGGTCTTGTGCGTCCTCCTTTAACTGTGCTATTTCTCTTCCTTCACATATTACAAGCAGTTCCATGTGGGCGAGGTATTTTTTTTGTACCATATTCCCCTTGAGCTTAAAATTTTCAAATTATGATGTGGAAAATAAAACCACCATTTTTTTGGTGTCCTTTTTAAAAGCGTTTCCACGGCAGGGACTTTCGATCAAGCCTCGTGGGCAAACCAGGTCTACACACACTATTCCATAATGCAAAGATTGTGTCCAGGAATTATTGATCACCCTTGACTTCAATGTTCCACATTTTACGAAGTGGGACCTCTGCTTTTCCATCAGCAAAAAAATAGTAAAATCACAGAAAATGAAACCACCTCACACGGGGAACAGGCGATTTGAGTACGAGCATGGTTCATTTCAAAGTCACTCCACACGGCAATCTCGCTGAAAACATAGGTTCGTCTCTTGCCATGCGAGAGCATAACCACCACCAGGTTGCCCCCGTCAAACAGAGACCGATAAACAGACGTACCTTTCACGACTACTCAATATTTGTGCCCAATATTTGCGTGATAAAAGTCCTCTTCTCTTACTAATTGGTATCAGTTTGTGCAAGAACAAGGAAACAAAACTTGCGAGTCCCACACGCAGCAGTCAGGGTCAGACCGAGGACCACTGCGGAGGCAGGAGTGGGCCTCATGTCTGCAGCGCCGTGGCTATCTCACGGTGGATGCCGGCCAACTCTGAAAGCTGTGCAGCAAGCTGGATGTTCAGTGTATCCAACACCCGTCTCTGTGATTCCTGTGCCGCTAGAGCCGTCTCCAGCTGTGCTTGTGCCAAGGACACTGCTGCCTGCAGTTCTGCATTCTCCTGCTGCAAGCTCTGGAAAAGTGTCATTTTAATCAACATAAGAATAGCAACAACAGCTGAGCATTAAATACTATTTTGCTGTGTGGTGCAGGGGTAGAATGTGTAAAAATAATGTATGGCTTCCTGCAAAGGTTTGTACCAGTTGAAACACCAACAGTAGGGTAGAACTGTGAAATCTGATTTCAATCTATGTAAGAAAACAAATTAGGTCAAACAAGCCTTTTAAATGCCTCCTGTTAAGGTTCCTTAAAAATATGGAGCACGAACTCTCACCTTTATGCGTTCATCCTGGCCACGATTCTGCTCGGGTATCTGCTGCTTGCTCAGCCTCTTGATATCGTCTTCTTTAGTCTTGAGCTCCATCTCCAGGGTCTCCACTCGCTGTCTCAAAGTCTGCAGTTCTTTGCGGAGTTCAGCTGCTGCGTCAGCGCTCCCTGCAAATGTGAGAGAAAGGGCATGGATCCTTCCCATCTAACTACTTTACACAAGATACCATTAACTCATTTATAATCCATATTCTTAGACTGCTTACTGAAAATGGTAATTGTGAAAACATAAGTTTAGAGTTAGAACCACAGAAGACAAGTTTTAATTTTGAGATAAGTCAAATTTTTCATTTGAAGGTTCATTTTTACTCTTACACCAGCTAATAAAACTAACATTCAGTTGCAGAGACAGATAATTAACCTTCAATCAGATAATGTTTAATATGAGCAGAATGGCATTTCACACAGTAAAAAAGAATTCCAATCACAACCCCTCACCTTCTAAAAAGATTTTATGTATAGTCTAAATTGATAGCGTTTAATTGAGTAGAGGGTGGCAATTGCTTTTGCAGAAATGAATGACATGATGTGGCTGATAATTGTTCAAATAATAAGAATTACAATTTTCTGGGAGATTTAGGCCACACTTTCTGTTTTAATTGAGAAGGAAGTTCTTTCGTGTAAATATCAAACACATTGTCAAAGGAAATCCCACAAAGTCTCACCTTATTTTAAGCCACTCTTTTATGTGGATTGAAACTTTACAGAGTGTCCCACACTCACAGGGAATGGAATAAACAGTTGTCAAATTTTTGGTACGAGTGTCTCATTGACATTTTTGTGTTGTTAAAAGGTCTTTGTGGATGATGTATGATGAACAGTAATTTCCTAGAAGGACTTGAATGATGTGCTAGAGTTTAAGAGTTGACAATCTTGATGTTATTACAATTCAAAACTGAGGTTGCTAACCTTTGGCGGCCTCCAGTTCAATGTACTTTGTCTTGATCCGTTGGTTCTCCTCTTTATACGAGTGCAACTGCCTCTTCCACTCCTCCACATTGGCGGTGCTCTCCTGAAGGGCGCTGGTGAGGCGCACATTGCTGTTCTTAAGGGTTGTCAACTCAACTTCCCACTTCTTTGCATTGGCGGAGCTGAAATTTTATTAGAGCATATAATTTTTTGAGGTACATGTAAAACAAACAGTCGTCTTTACGTATCATAACTTGAGGTGGTTAAAATTTTTAGTTTAGCAGTCTCACCTCTGAGCGAGTGCAAGCTTCAGCCTGTCGTTCTCGTACTTGAGCTGCGCTTCGGCTGAGCCTGGTGTCAGGTTGGCGACAGCCGTGTTGGCGGCTGAGGCAGGGGCTGGGCTCTTGTCACCAGATTTTGTTTGGTGCTTCGGACTCTCACCAGGTTGCTAGAAAATCAAAAGAAAATGGTCCTTAGGTCAGTAAACCACAAAACTGTACCAGAAACTTAACAGAGTCATCTTAGAAAAACATATTGCAGGTACTCTAGCCTTATCCCATTTCGTGGAGAGTGAAAATTAAAGGTAGTGCATTCAGTTAATACTGTATGTTACTCCCAGCAAAATGTACTGTGTGAGCAGCCAACGATTAGATGGAAAATAAGTTATATTATGAATACCTTTCACTATTAAAAACAAATAATTTAAAGTAATAATAACATTTTAGAAGTACAGTACAGTATGGAGCAGTGGACAATATTCTGACAAATGAAATCTAAATATAGCATCTCAGCTTACACTGGTGAAAATTCACCATCCAGATAAATTAGTTGACTTAGAGCAACTCGAAGACGAAGAAAAAGTTTGTTTTCTCTACAGTAATCCTCAGGAACCCCATACTGACCATGGTGTTTTACAAGGCAGCCATTCCAAGAAGTGAAGCATTAAAAAGCTAAGGATGGACAAATCCTAAGACAGACGAGTGGAAGTACACTGTCCCTTCTCCGGGTCATTGTGACTTTGCTTAACAGATAAAATTGGGCTAATAGATGAATTTTATATGCTGCAAATATTTTAAAGGAACAGCTTCAATATATATTATACTTGACTATTTTTTTTGCCTCTTGATATATTATACAAATATGAATCCCTAATAAGCATGTTCCTCTGTTTGATATTGTAACTACCGCCACTTGTGGCACACCTGGAGGCCAGGCAGCGACTGCGTCCTCTGGTGCCCTGCGCTCTTGGCCTCGCCCACCTGGTTAGCCTGCTGCTGGCTGACACTGTTGTTCGCCGGAGCCGGGGTCACCGGGTTGGTCGTGTTCGCCTGTGACGGAGGCGGCTCCAGCAGAGGACCATCACCCTGCACCTGATCAGTACGTGGAGGCGGCACCGTGGCCCTCGAGGTTATGGGAGAGGCATTTGCTGATGTCACCGGAGTGACACCAGAGCTGGTGCCATTTGCCATGGCTTTACTTGCTGCCAGTCGTGTAGCATCCTTGACTTCCTGGAACTTCTCAATAAACTGCAAAATTCAGAAATAGGAACCTCTAGTGAGCTGTGAAAGCAAGGTGAGTAATTAAACTAAAATGTAAACTTCAAAAAATTACCAAAATAAAAGTAATAAAACCTTAAAATAAATGTAAAATGGCTTACTTCTGCATAGTATTAAACCATATGTAATATTTAAATTTGTAATTGTACATATTAATTATGAAAATATTAATAATATGCATCAATCCATGGGTATAATAAATTAAGACAAATTAAATAGCGACTTGTTATATCTGAAGGATTCAGTGTATTAAAATATATTCTTATCCTGTACTCAAATCAAATTATCTTTTTACAAATTAATCTAAGTAAAGAAAATAGAATTTATTAAGAAAAAATTATTTACAAGGGAACATAAAACATTGAATTACGCATCTACAAAAACGTATGACATAGTACATATATTACTATTAATTTCGATCTGTGAAACATGTTCAAGAATAAAATACCTTGCACATCATGTAGATAATTGACAATTTAAACTAAATCAAATAATCAAAATTAATCATTTAAGAGAGTAGAACTGCATAAAATAAGTCTTTTGACAAATAATAATAACTTTCCCCTGGACAAATTAGTTGGTCAGTTCACTGTTCCGTTTAAATAATGCTGGACTGCAGAGAGGGAATAAAGAAAGCCCCCAAGACTAATCTTATCTCCTTTAAGTAAACATTGCCCTATCTACATACTAAATACACTATTGGCCAGATTCACAGTGACCAAATTAGATTGGTAATTTATTAGTCTGGAAATTAACACAATCCTGAATATGTGCGCTTCAGTCACATTGAGGAAACTTGTTGTGTCCTAAAACTGAAAATATTAGGACAGAACGGCAAAGAATCTTTGACAACATAATAAGAGTATATTTTTTGTGTAAGTATTCAAACATACAATGTACACAAAAGATAATCCAACAAATGATAAGAGGTTACAAAAAACTTGACATGGAAAACTGGAATAATCTAAAACAGACAGGCTGCTTAGAAACATCGGAACTCAGCACAGATTCGACAAGATCGCGGGTCGGCATATCGACGTCAACTCGGAAACTAGAGAGAAGTGTACGTGATCAAGTACAAAAAACAGTTCACGATGTCAACTATGGAGATGAACTGGTCAAAAAATAGGACTGCACCGGCGTTTTTTTGAGAGACAATGTCACAGAGGTCAGGTCAACTCTCACGACCAAAAGGTTTACCTACGAGGACACTGGTCAAGAATTATGGTGCATTTATTCATACGTTAAAGATTTGTTTTTAGCACATGGCACTATTTCTACACTTCAATTACGACCTCGAATCGTTTAGTGGGAAATTAATTTGCCTTTCGTGAATTCACAACGAACAGGACGGACCTTGTTGAGCTCCGCCTCCGAAGAGAAGCCGAGGCCGTAGACGGTGTTGGCACGGACGTCTGACCACTGGCCAAACTTCTGCGAGGTCTTGGTGAAGGACATGTTGGGCGTGATGGTGCTGTTGATGACGGCCTTAGTCCCCTCGACACTGATGATGCGGTACAGACTGCGGGTGGAGTCATAGAAGAAAGACACGCTCACGGCGGCGTTGGACGCAGATATCCAAGAACGCTTAGTCTTCGGGTCAATGTGGAAAACGTGCGCCTTGCACGAGAAGATCGGCTGCTCACTGTGGACAGAGAGAAACTCTGTTAAAACCATAGAACCTCGTGATCAAATACACAAGTGCTGTAAAACGCGAACTCTCAGAGTAAAGGGGACCGAGATGATACGGCGATGCGAGTTATCACCGTTTCCGTCCGAGGAGCAAGCTGCAGAGGTACAGCTGCTGCAGCTGCTCCGTCGACAGTTCGCAGCCAGCCATGCATTGCCGCGGCGCCAGGCACGTCGGCCTCGACGTCCGCGCATTGACTACTGCTGCTGCTGCAGCAGCTTGTGGTCAACCCCTGCGCACGCGCCGCAGCCCCGCCCGGGTGCGACGACGTAAGCCTCCGGCCGCCGAGGCTCTCTCCAGGTCAAGGACCGAGCGGCGGATCGATCGCCTCGTGCACCACCTGCTCATCTGTCTTAGGGACCCCGACTTTCCTCACCCGCTTCCGTCGCGACGCGGATCCATACGGTCGCGCGTGCTGCCACCTGGAGCACCCCGCGTGCTCGGAGTTCGAGCTGGCACCTCCGGATGGCAGCACGTGGCCTGCGCCCACCGCCCACTGACTGGGGTCCAGGGGCATCACGAGGGCGGCGCTGCATGGGCGAGGTCGATCAATATGGCGGAGTGGAGACCTTTGACGGTCGTCAGACCGGAAGGAAACGCGAACCCACACAGGCTGTTGATCGTGTTAACTACTCAAACAACTCCGCTCGGGCTACTACTTAAATTTGAAATTTATTACCAACGGTCTCATGAGAATGGAATAACCAAATAACGTCTACGTGTTAAAATGACCACCAATACATAATAAAAGTACAAAATATACGTGTTAAGTAGGCAAGGAAGACAGTCCCATACGTACATTCCAAAATGGGGGAAATGTGAAGTAGTATTCGTCTATACCATATATTTTGGTATCCAGATAATTGCGTACCACCCAAAATGGCAAAAGTCATTCAAGTCAATTCAAATAAAGGGATACACAGAATAGGATATCCAAATATATACTACGAGAGAAACCGTCCCAAGGCCACTCCGAAGGTGAAATTTCAATTCAGCCAGAGCAGAATAAATGTAAATGGAAAACAGAACAATGTTGTTTGTCTGTGCCTGTGTGAAGAAACCAACACAAACAGCATCCAAATTCCGTGGCAAAGTCTATAAGTGGGACATTTGTAGATTTATTTCCGGCCGTAACGTGAAGAGAGAGTGGCACATTCACGACTTGTCACACCCCTCGAGGTGGGAGACATGATCCACCAGGGTGATGTGCCATCAACAAGGACCATACCATCAGACCAGGTGACAAACTCCCTTCACATTGGAGTGTAGTGTCAGAGTGCAGTCACAAAAAAGGGTTCTAAACATTGACATACATCCATCCTAAAGAACACAAATTATTACATACTATGAAGTACAAATATTACCTGTATCTGTAATTTTTAATGATAACTATTACTATTAAGCATAATTGACTTTTCTGTGTCTGAAGAGTAAACTACAAGTACATTATATTATGACTGCATCGTTAATTAAAACTGCAGCCATGATCTGCTGCTAACTAATGAATGTAATAGTAACAGATGGTGATATTTTGTGTTAATGCAGTTATACAGAAAACTGTTTCATTTAAAAAGTACAATATCTATCACTACAGACACTGCAGATTCATTTCTTTCTTAAACTTTTTGATGCACTTAGCATCTAATATCAATTAAAATAGCTCGTTTACTGTTGTCATAATTTCGAACTGTTTGGTTCTCTAAGGCTAATTATTCACAAACATTGTCGAAATTACAGACAACCCGAACAATGGTATTTAATTTTTAGGTTATGAATCAACCAAAGAATATAAAATACGGGAACTCTGCAGAATTTCTGGAGTCGTGAAAACTAACACGCCCATACGAACAAAATAAAGGCAACATTTCATATGTAGAATACGGCCTAGTGAAACTGTTACAGAAATCAATATGATTGATGCACCGATAGGGTCAACGCGAATTTCACACACGGAGAAAAAGAGGAGTTGAGGAGAGAAGTGGGGGGGAGAGGTTACATAGCGAGAAACCAGATAAGATATGAGAACAGAATTGTCGGATTTGCTGCGGTCAGTAAGGATGCACAATTACTGAACACCTCAAGGGAATCGGAGGGGAAAAAAGTCGACGACAGCTTTAAGTGAGAATCTGGTTCCCTGATTTTGCGGCCACTAAGGACCCGCCATCGAGTTGGAAAAGAGTCATAGTTACCCCATGACGTCCGTGCCCGTCGTCATTTACACCGGTTAACACGAATAAGTCACTAAATACGGCACTAGCATTTTCAACAGAAACACCACCGATGCCGGAAACCAAAGCACTCTGCTGAGAAACATATCGCCAGCAAAGAATATCAGACAACCGCGCAATCTGAAAATACAACACTCCCGCTTCAATCAAAGTGGAAACGCTTGTAATTGACAGTTATAATTGTTACATTTCAGAATTCTATTGCATTAAATTATATTGGTTGATTGGCCAAAATGCTCAAAAATAATATAATTAAGATGTATTATTGACACATTTATATATATATATATATATATATATATATATTAGAGGGTAGGAGCAACGCTGTGACAGTCGTATAGACCTGAAGAATGAAAATAGATTTGATATCGATATTTATTTGGTCAATTCATCTTAAAATTGACAAATTGCTACGACATCGATGTAGCACATTGTCGATACGTCGTTAGGTTATGGTTGCTCAGGCATGGAAGTGGCGGTGTACGAGAGGCCGACAAGAGAATTGTTTGTGGAGGAGATCTGCCCAGGCAGGAAGCCGGCGGTGCTGCGGGGGTTAGATCTCGGCAGCTGCACGACCAAGTGGACCGTAGAGTATCTGTGCGAGCGTCTGGGAGCCTCCCCCGTGAAGGTCCACGTCGCCCCGCAGCCTTGTCTGGACTTTGTGTCCAAGAACTTTGTCTACAGGACCATGCCCATGGACGAATTCCTTCGAAAGGCTTCCGGCGTCGCGCCCGGAGCAGAATTTTACTACCTTCGCTCGCTGGGCGTCGACGCCAGGGCGCAGGACGTGGCAGACGTCCGCAAGCAGTTCCCTGGCGTGGCCGACGACGTCCAGATGCCGCCCTTCTTCCCCGAGGAAGCTTTCTTCTCGAGCGTATTCCGCGTCGGCTCCCCCGGCCTTCGCCTCTGGACTCACTACGACGTCATGGACAACCTCCTGGTCCAAGTGCGTGGTCGCAAGCGAGTATTACTCTTTTCCCCTGATGAGGCCCTCAACATGTACCTGGTGGGCGACAAGTCCGCGGTGATTGATGTGGAAAATCCCGACCCCGCCACCTTTCCCAGATTCCTTCAGGCCTCCAGGCAACAGTGCCTCCTGCAGCCTGGAGATGTTCTCTACATACCTGCGCTCTGGTTTCACAACACCTTGGCCATCGACTTTGGAGTGGCAGTCAACGTCTTCTGGAGACACCTTCCCAAGGATCTGTACGACAGGAAGGATCCCTACGGCAACAAGGACGTCCTGCCAGCGGCTAGAGTACGTTCTCATGAATCTTAAGTTCGGTAAATTTCAACCATGTGCTAGGTCCAAATGGGTATTGGAAAATTATTGAAATTTTAAACAAGGAAAATTACCATGTAGAATGCTGTTTAATTGCTGCCACTATAATTTTAGGTTTTACAAATTGTTATACATTAAAAAAGTACTTACAATTACTAGAATTTGAACGTAGAAAAATCTTAACACACTATGCACCTCAAGGTTGCTGGAATTAGCTTATCAGTGTCTTCAGGGGGGAAGAGGTTTGATAGAATTAATTTCTTGAAAATGATTGTTAATTAACAATCAATTAGTTTATTATTTCACTTCAGTTAGGTATACTGTGAATCGTGCCTCACACAATTTTCTGATGTTCAATGTGGGTCGCATAATTAACAGCATCTTCCTCCTGTCAGGCTCTTCTGACTGTGAACAACGCAGTGAAGGCACTCGATGGACTTCCAGAAGACCACCGGGATTTCTACGTTAGGCGGATGATCGCTCTGCTCGAGAACAAGTTGACGAGAGGACAAATGCCTGGCTGACCTTTAGAAATGTTACACAAATATAACTGTTGTGTAATTGTAATTAAATTGAATTGCTCACTCTACTGTAGTCATCTCTCATCTCTAGAAAAATATAGTAGAATTAAGTGAAACATATGGGACTGTCAAAGAACGGCCTAGGCCCACACACCCCCTAGCATGTCGTCACCTTCCTGGTCTTCCTCTCTCTGTCCATATCTGTCCTCATAGTCTGCACTCCACTCGGCCCCAACAGCACACGCAAGCAGCGACTGTACATCACGACGCTCCCCGGTACCAAAGATGTAGCCGTTGGCTTTGTCCACCGCATTCTTCACTCCCAGGAGGCTCTTCTTGTCACCAACACTCAGAGGAACAAAAGATACAAGGCTGTACTGCTCCACCAGGGACACAAGAGAGGCATTCAGCTTCTTGTACCTACGACAGAGTGACCACAGGCTCAAAATACTTCAACGGAAAACGCCCTTCACTTCACAAAGTATGCTAGTTTTTATTATATCTAGTCAAATCCAAACAAATATTACTATTAACTGAAAGCTTACATTTACTTAACCAGTTTGTAAAGGCTCTAAAGTTAGACAAGATATTTAAGTTTTATCGTTATATTTACATATACCTTACAACAAAGTATTGAAAATGATAAGAAAAACATTATCAGTTCACTGCACACTTATTGTCCTGTCCCGAATGTACAAAATTGCTTCAACCGTACAGGTTACATTTTGAATTTTTCATTTTCTCAGGCCTCCAAGAGTTGCAAATATGAATAGACTGTCTTGACTGACACTCACTTCCTGGTGAAGGGGTCTTCATCAAGACACTCTAGTAGATAGTCCAGGTCCAGAACATCGGTGTAAAAGTCCAGTCCAAACTGTAGCTTGCTGCTGTACTTGCCGAGGAGGTCGATCTTGGACAGAACGTTGACGTGTGGCAGCGCCAGTTGTAACATCGCTGATAGGGATAGCATCAGCGTAGCTATGAATTTGCCTGTGTGGAGAGTAAGTTCTGGGATTAACACTTTTAATAATTCAATAAAACAAAACCCATCCCAACCATTTTATTGTAATGAATTATAGCTTTTGGCCAAACTAAGAATTAAAACATTATAAATAATCATTAATTTATTATAATTTAAGATTTGCTTGAAAATTTGAACCTGTTAAATTATATAGTTTGCTATTAGAAAGATGTTGAAATTTTTATTTAATTTTCAGCCTGACTTGTTGAAAGCCATCATTAAAATAAGTAAAACTGTTTTGAACCTAGTTTATAGTTTTTTAATCAGTAACTGTAATTAATATATCAGTCCAACTACATTCAAATTAATCAAATTTATTTTCAGTAGTATAAACTTGGAACTGTTAGATCCTCCAGACTTACTGACCCGGGTCATTACAGTAGTGGCAGTCGACAAGGTGCACCACACAGAGCTGAAGCCCAAGGCGTCCTAGCTTCTCGACAATGCTCTTCAAGGAGTTGTGGTGTGTGTACAACTCCACCTGGAAACAAATTGGACCACCCATTGTTCAATTTTTGCAGTTTCTTGCTGGATATTGAACTTAATCACAAAAGGGAAAAAGCTGTATGAACAAAATAATTGTATCAAGAAAAATAATGTTCCCAAGTATAGCCAATAATAAAGTGAAATACACCATTTTTAAAATGATGTAAAACCAAATTTTAATTGATTAAGTGACACAATAAGATTGGTTCAAAACAATAGACTGTGTGCTAAAGAAAAGTTATATCTTATTGGTCACACATTTCTAGATGATTAAAAATCTTATTACCAAAGAATAACATAAAATTGGAACTCTTGCAGTTTTATGTCTACCAGATTTGTAAGTGTGCTACCTGTCCTGGACAGTCAATGAGGAAGTAGTGGTCTTGGAGACGGGCCACGTTGCCCAGCAGCCAGTCTAGGTTCTTCTCCAGAAACTCCATGCAGTAGATGAGGGCACCGTTGGGGCCCAGCTTCAGGTTCTCCATGACATCATCCACGGTCACCAACTCCGAGACATTAGCGGCTGCCTCGTAGGTCAGCATGTCGTTAGCTGGGTCTGTGCCAAGGAAAAGCAAATTACAATCACTGGAATTGAGAGAGATTTCAATATAGAAAAACATGTTATCCTATGATTTTACCAATGTTGATGACTGCCACCTTCCGACCGGTACTTTTCAGGAAGTGAGACATTGCATGGCAGTAAGTGGTTTTCCCACTGCCTGGTGGTCCAATAACCAGCTGCCCATAAAATGTGGTCCCCATCATTGGATGAGCTAGAGGAAAACATATTGTGATTACAGATAAACTATAGAGATCAGAGTTATCAGGATTAAAAAGGAATCTGAACACATTTGAATTCAGTATTTATGTAAACACACTACCATTAAAAATCTAGAATTAATGCAAATTTGATTTCATCATAATATATTAAAAAATCTAATACTCTTCTGCAGTAAAGAACTTTACATGTGTATGTAGGCTAATGATTCTCAAACAAATGTGTGAACTAACCTAATTGTGATGTCTTTTGAGTACCTGATCTTTGTCCTTCACCAGGTCTTACACTCCAAAAGTATGTCACGGATGGCCTTGAGCATTGGCAGGTCACAGCATTTCAAAGAAACTGAGAAGAGTGTAGGTTTTTCCAGATTTATCTGCTCTGTCAGGTATCGACACGCAAGCTCCCAGTCCTCGTCCTCCCGCCCCTGAAGGGTCCTGAAAAGAAGATTGAAAAATCAAACTTTGTTTCTCTATGTCGCTGCAGCTGATAACTATTTTGACACAGATAACTCTCTTTGGTCAGCACCTTATATCCAAAATAAGGAAATATCAATTAATCAACTGTTTATCACTTCAGGTCATTTTACTCCATTTCTAATGGTTAGTGTTAAGATGTAGTAAAGTATCACAAAAAAAATGCATGGCAAATATTTTTTAACTTAAATTCATGTGTAAGTGGAATGAGCTTTTCCGGCCAAATAACGGGGTGAATGTGAATGGAAACAGCTCTTCGGCCTAACACACGGGGCGATTGTGGGTGGAATGAGCTCTTTGGCCTAATACATGGTGTGATTGTGGATCGAATCCGCTTTTTCGGCCTAATACACAGTGCGATTGTGGGTGGAGTGAGCTTTTTTGAATTAATTCATGGGGTAGTTGTGTGTAGTCATGGAACAGTAGAGAGAGACGATAGGGTGGAGGGGTTCGGTGGGAGTGGGGTTATGACTGTACCATAGTGGTTGTTAGACCCACCTGACACTGTAGACTGTGCCACCACCGGCTTCTGGAGCAGCCGCTTCTTTGCAGACTGAAATCAATGTCCCAATACTTCTGTATTGAGTCAAGATAATGAAAATCCTGTTCCTAAAATAAGAGAAAAGAGAAATCCTATTAATCGATCTACAGAATAGACAGTAGAAAAACAAACTGATAAATCTGAATCTATACTCTTATGGGATTTAGACCCATATTAATATATTTTCCTATTTAGAATCTGAACATAAAATGTATTAATTAGGCCACTGAAGCAATATAATAAACCCTAATACATTGTACTGAATTTTCATTTTAATTTACTTAGAAATTTGTTTTCGACATTGCACATACAAAACTTACTGTATCAAAAGGAATTCAATATCATGATATTCACTTGTCACTGGGCATCACAGAAGGGCAAGTCAGGACACTAACATTAAAATTAGAATGGGAAAAGTGGGTAGAACTGGACTAGTTTGAGACCATCGCCTTCGCCCATTTCCACTTCTTGTCGCGCTTGGCTCACATAGCAAATACAATCTATCTGATGTTACAGAACCACCGTGTTTAAGTTCTGAAAACCATTTCGAAGCTTTATAAAATAAGGGGAAATCTGTAACAAAATTACACATGTTTCAATGATAAAGTCTCATTCACAAACTGATGAAAATACAAGGGGAGAGAATGTAAACAAGATAGCAATTTTTTTTATTATTTTTTTTAAAAAGTCTCTTTTGAGATAAAACAAGTTTTGTTTAAAAATGGATACCATACAATAGATACATATCAAAAGCATGGCAGTGTGGCCAGACACACCTTTATTTAATATCACTGAATTGAAATTTTAATATTCACAAGCATCAGAACTGTATTTATAGAAGTGAAACAAGGACACTTGTAAATGTCATTTTACAAAAGAATGATGAACAAGGCTAGTCATTACGAGATGTAACTTTGGAAAAGAAAGGCAGAGTTCTCATTTCTTCATAACCATTATGATTCTTCTAAGAGTCCTTCACAAAAAAATGTCTGTAAATTGTTCATTTTAATTTATCTTTAAACAAAATGGATAATTTCAAATATACAACAGTGCCCAAGTAAAAGTACTTTGAATTATGACAGTAGAAGAAATTATTAATTAAAAGTAAGCAATTATTGTAAACAATTCAATTTCCTGCTTTTAATTAATAAAAATAGACTCGTGTATGTGTAAAACTTAAAAAAGACGACACACTGGACAAATAAATCAACAGTCATGTAAGTTATAACCAATATTGAAAATATGTACCATTGTATTTTTAAACAGGTATTTCATTTCTGTATTAAAAATTAGCAGAAATATGTATGGATTAATAAACTACTATTCTCCCAATAGAATCCTTATTGAACATTTTCTATGGCTATGTATTCTCCCATATTAGTTGTGGAATAGAAATTTGAGGAAGTTCTGCTTGGGCAGGCTTCTAATCTCACAAAAAAGATATTAATTTATATTTGGACTGAAAATTACAGATTCATGTAAACCAATATTTCATGAAAATAAAATACAAACTATCAATTCTCTTTACATTTACAAAGAAATCGAGAAAAAACCTCCTAGGACAAACTATAACAAATACTTATAAAACTAGGAGAAATGCAATTTTAAAGTGCGCACTAATTTTAAAAAAACTGAGCCTGACCCATTTTTGAAGGGAATGTTCTTTTATAATAAACTGCTAGTGTATGTAAAAGAACAGATAGACAAGCAGTTTGAAAGAACTCTGAAAGACGAAAGTTATCCCCCAAGCTTAATACGTCACAATTAAGCCCCTCCCAACTTTGTATTAATTTATGGACTTAATCATTGACACTTTTGTACTATAGTGAAAGTTTTCCATTCCTTTTATATACATTTTTAAAAGCCATTAGTTTAATTTTGTAATTTAGTAGCAGTTTTCCCTTCCTTTCACAGCACAAATCCGAGGATGAAGGATAACTCCACCAGTTCCTTACAATTCTTTCTGTTTTTGTGTATTTAAATAAACTTGACAATATCCCATATAGCATTAATGTAATTGAAAGGAAATAAAGTTATTCTTATCTTATACAATTGTAATATGAAATTAAGGTGGTTTGTACAGCAATAACTAAAAGTTTACAGATGGATTCAAATCAGCTTCACAATAAAGGAAAGCTTTTTTTGTACTACAATCCTACATAATTTTTATCTCTCTTATTTTATAACTATGATATTTAGTTGTGGCGGTGTTTTGATGTTTGTGTAACGCTTGTAATTAATTGACAATTCTCTAGTACATTGTTTAAAATAACCGGGAGGCCTACTTGTAATCGTGGATAACGATATCCGTATCGATGCCGCCAATTTTCGCTGCCACGCACAGGCTTTTCACGCGATTTGCTGCTCTTCGATCCCCTTTTACTTCGTTCTCAGTTTCCATAACGTGAACCGACGCAGAGGAAAGTGAAACTCACGCACCTAACCAAACTAACGTAGCCATAATAACCAGAGATGATGGAATAGGAAAAATCCACAGCCAAGGGCCAATATTTCCGATGAAAAACCACGGCATCAAAATGTGCGTAGTCCTGTCAAGCTAATTAAATAGTATTATATTATATGACTTAATTTAAATTTTCGACATGACATTAATTTTTATTATTGAAGATGATAAAGAAAATACTATTATTTGAAGACCCAATAAGCATTTCGCTCTATTTTAGGACTTACGCTGAATATTTAAATATCGCTTTTTCTTACGCATACTTGAATCATCATAAATTTTCAGCTTCTCCCGGCAGGGAAGCAAAGCGAATCAGTTAGTTATCTTTGGCGCGATGCGTCTGCGCCAGCTGAGACCCTTGTCTTCTAACATTTGTTTTGCAGCCAGCCGAGGATGCAAGATTTCCGTGACAGGCGGAGGAAGAGCGTGAGTATCGTGTGTGAGGTCTGCAACGTCGCCGTCGTGGACCTAGGCCAGCACATGAGGAACGTTCACCTCATAGAAACTTCTTACTCCTGCGAAACCTGTAAACTAGTGTTCGGCTCCAAGAGGTGCCTCTCAAAGCACAAGAAGAATGTACACTTAATTACAACGTACTGTCATGCGAACCGGCCCGAAGATTCTGCTTACCTATGTTCCAGGTGAGAGTTACGAGTAATAAATTAATACTGTAATTTTGAGGTTTCTTCTATTGTAACCCCTGTACCGTGCCAAAGCGGGAAATTATCAGTTCTCTCAATATGCACTGAAGTAAGAGTGCTATCTTAATTAATATAGAATTGTAGAGTCATGTAAACGATTCTCCGACATAAAATGTTCATCAAAAGATGAGATATGTTGTCACAAATTATATAAATAGATTAGAGGATAATGGTGCAGTGGAATGAGTGGATATGTTTACACTCGAACAGATTTTTCTGATAGGTCCTCTTGTAAAGTAATTCCAAAGAGCTGAACTCGTTTCTTTGATTCCTTTCCAATGAGGGTGATAACTCGTGTATATATAGATTATTCAAGGAGTGTTTGGTAGCCCTGATTCTTAACCCCTTTGATCTTTGAATTTTAGGTATTGTGCATACTATGTCGATTGGCCAAAAATAAATGCATTTAATGCAATATTTTATATTAAGACTAACAATTAACCATACTGACCTTTAAGGTTATGCAATCCCCAGGTGTGGAGAGCGTGTGTCCTCTGAGGAAGTTGAAGATCACGAGATGCGGCACACATTGGTTGATGAGGCTGAGGAAGAGGGACGGGTGCAACACTTGAGCAGGTGGAAAAGGTTTGGTTGCCCCTCTTGCGGCGTAAAGTTCACCAACAAATCCAACATGCATCGTCACATGGCGAGGGTGCATGAGCTAGACTTGTCTAATCTTGCCAAGGAGAACACAGAGGTTGGATGTCCATTGTGTGATGACAAACTCAAAAGGAACTTGCTGGACCGACATGTGAAAGATGCCCATGGTGTGGAAATAGATACAGATGTGCTTATTTTCTACTGCAAAGAAGGTAATGATCCCGTATGAAAAATATTAAACCAAACATACCCATACAAAAGACTATTCAACCTAAATAGAAATTGGGGAATAGTTTTCAATTGGAATTTCCTACTAAATTTTGTTCATACCATAAGGTTAAAAATAAGTAATTCTCCGTTTCGCATTTCAAGCTCGACAGGTTCAAAGATAAATTCAAGGAGGCCACCCACATAAAGTCAACAACTGAACACCCCCAATGTAATCTTTTAGCGTATCTCAGACTGACTTGGTCACACAAAGCAGTCTGACAAGACAAGAACTTTTATTTAACCCGGGAGGTGTAGTTGTATTATATTATGTCACTCCAACTATGTCAGATAGAACATGGTCAGCTGTCTCACTAGTATTCATTGTGACAAGAAGCAGTCTGTAGTTTAAAATCACAGATTTATCGCAGAACGCCTGTCATTAAAATGTATGACCAACTGAAATATTTAAGGATACTATTCATAAATACATGTATTTTTTAAATTAATTTCATGCATGTTGCTACTTTTGAATTAAAATGTTTCGTCCCCAACTTTCGGGACCTCCTCAGTACATTAATTAAAATATCAAATTTGCTTCCATAACGTCCGGAGCCAGAACATCAGTTAGTCATATTAATGAAATTACTTTGTTTGTGTTTGCTACTTGGCCTAATTTAGCATCAAATGTTTTCTTCAATTATTTTATGTCATTTTTGGAGATTATATACTAAAAGTGTCATAGGAATAATACTCATGTTGGAAGCTAGTATAAATGATGATGTTAAGTTATATTAAAAGAAAGTATGGCCATTATCTTCACAATGGTTGAATATTTTGAAGTATTCAAAGTTGGGGACAAAAATGGTAAATTATATTTCTGACTTTTGGCCATCCTTTGTTTATTAAGTCAGATTAACTTTTTTTTTTTTTTTTTGGTTAACAGGCTACATGAGGGTGATCCTGAAACAGGCAACTCCCCTTTAATAGCATAGGAAGGGAAATGACAAGGGGGGATGCGGAAGGTAGAGCAAGGTAGCCCAGGGTTAACCAGGACCCCCGGGCTATGGTTTAAGGATCCTACCCGGTGTTTCAACTAAAGAGATGCAGGGAAAACCCTAGAAAACCTGCATCAGGTAGGTCGGGCATTGGGTACTATTCTCACATCCTTCCGAATGACGGGAGACGAGTTTGCTGTGAGGACGCAGCATTCCCTTCTCCGTGTCTTCACCAATTTCAGGAGGCAATTGGCCGACTGATCCAATGGGATCAGCGGACAACTCTTGCCATATGCCCAAGGCCTTTGACCCCGGTACATATACCTCCTAAAATAGGTGAAGGTGTCTCGGCATATGAGAACTTTGATAAAAAATACCCAGAGAGAGTTCGAGGCATCCCCAACATGATCAGGTAAGCCCCGCAGTCACTCTGGGCTGAAGCGTCTACGAGAACTTTGTTTATAATCGCCTTTTCTTCTTTGAGTTTTACAAAACGAATAGAGGTTATTTTCGATAAAACTATCAAACAAAAATTAATATGAAAATGAACTTTGGATGATAAGGTGTCACGTGAGGTCCCCAAATAGCAAACCGCCGGGACGCCCCAGCTGTACTCAATTTTAAATGAGTTACGTTGCTGAAATTTTTACCGTTTGCAGACTTTTTCCAGTGGAAGTCTGCGATGGAGGCGCAGACGCTGTCGTCGTTCGTGACCCGCAGCAGCAGCGCGGGCAAGGCGCTGTTCGTGTGCCACCGCGCCGGCCACAGCACGGGCCGCTGGGGCGACGGCAAGAAGACGCGACGCTCGGCCACGGCCAAGACGGGCCGCTGGTGCCCCGCCAGGATCACGGCTCGCTACGGCCTCGGGGGCGGCGCCGGCACCGTCTGGGCGCGCTTCTGTAAGACGCACCTCGGCCACGGCCGCTCGGCGCGCTTCCTGCGTCTCTCTAAGGCGGAGAGAGCGGCGCTGGCCTCGCGTATTCGCCGCGGAGAGACGCTGGACGCCATCCTGGACGACGTACACTCCTCTGCCCCCGCAGAGTCCCGCCTCCGAGCGCTCAGCAAGCGCGACCTTCACAACATCGTCAGGGACTTTGGACTGCACTCTCACAAGAGAGGCCCTGTGTCGCCCACCTACACCCACACGCAGTACGTAACCGTCAGCTGCGCCCCAGAGGAGGAGGAGGAAGAAGGAGGTGTGCCGCACCCCAGCGTCGAGGACCACTCTTACTGCGTCAACGAAGTCTATGTTTGAGAGATTAGAAATATGTTTAATAGTCACATTTACATACAATTCAGAGATTGTTCAACACACAAACTATGACGAGGGGAGAGAAATATATTTTCGTATATTGACAAGTATCTGTAATATTTACTGAATTTCGATGCACCAAGGAGATTGTGTGTCCTCCATTCGGGTGTTCAACCTTCAAATGCCTAAAAATTTCCCGAGTTCGTGTGATGGCACATAATTAGACAAAATTTACCCAGCACAGTTGAGTATTTATGCTCACATAGTATAGAATAAATTGCTCGTCTTTCAACTGGCACGTAATAATAGGTAACTACCATTTGCTGCCACAATATATAAAAATATGTTCTGACTCTGTAAATTATATGATCTGACTACCTCTAACAGTGGCTTCTGTCAAGTCTTGGCAAATTGTGATTAATTGGCATATGTCGATAGCCTCCGAGGAAATCTGATGTTAAAAGTCTTCCCGGCCTGATTGTCAGAATTTTAAGTTTTGAGACTTCGGTATGTAGATGTTTGCAAAGTGAAGTCGTCGTAAATTTCTGGAGATAACCTGTTCTGACCTGCCTCACTGTTACACTCAAGCAATTATAAATGCACTAAATGCTTGTCCCCAGTGTGACCTTGTGTAATATTCTGGGTCCGTTTTTGGTTGTTAGCTCAAATTTCAATCCTTCACTTTGGAATTTATGCCCTCTGGTGTTTCGTTCCATTCTTCCTATACCTTTGTTTAGTTTCCCATTGCCCACATCGCAGAAGTTGAAGTGCAAGATAAAGCCTTCATTAAGTCATGGTGATAAGTGCCTACAGCTTTATATCTATCATAATAGGAGACCTACCCACCACTCTTGATAGATAATGAATAATGTGGCCACTGAAGTCTTCTTTAATGTGCATGGTTTCAGTATGGTAATCTTGCATCCAAACCAGTAGTAATTCTTGAATGAATTGGGGAAAAAGAGAACAGCATACATTTAATGGTTTATATACATAAATAGCAAGTGAACTGAAGTAATTGGTGTATATATAAATAGATTATCATGATTGCTGATGGACACATCTTTATGAATTGTGCAATTACTCCCAAGGATTATCGGGAATCCAGACTAGTTATTTTTTATTAAATAAATTTTACCAATGTTATCGTTTTACTTATGTTTGGTATTGGAGACTTATTTGTTGGTAATTGAATTCTTGAGTGAAGAGATTTTGTTTTCAATTGGTCTGTCAAAAGAACTTCAGCTGTGGAAAAATGTAAGTATGAAGAGAAGTGCCATAACACATCTTGTAGGAGGAGAGGGAGGAACGAGAGGTAGATATATGCAGTAATTTTGCTATGCAATGCAAAGTTATGATTCAACACACACCTGTTCAAAATTTACAGTTTCTTAACCTCCACACTTAATAATTTTCCATTCTCTTATGTAGTAATGTAAAATTAATGCTAAGAGTGCATTAGATTACCTCTGCTAGTTTGAAACTATCCACCAGCTTATCACAACTGCCACAGTGCTCAGTGGTTTTAAAAATGTATGGAGAGTGGTATATTGATGTGAAACAGGGGCGGTAAGAGTTGCAGACCATAAAAGAATAGAAGTGTGTTGCTATAGAAGAATGGGATGGGTGGGTAGGGTAACTAAGCAGAATAGGGGGGAAAATGAACAATTTGGATGGAGGAGTGAGACTATGCTGACCAGATGTGGTAGCTATATAGAATTGAAAATTCTTGCGCAGAGTAAGGTTGCATCACACCTCTTAGGACTGATAGCACAACAACGGTGGAGCACTTACGAAACGGCGAATGCAGGAGATGTGGGGCACTCGGGAAATATATTGAAGTAATACAGATCTTGTAAATACAGTATTTGTCTTCGTGTTGCTGTGTTCTTAATTAAAGTACTGATGACTTCCAAAAAGTAGGAAGACGAAAAGTTTTCCATTCAAATAAATTATTACATTGCTGACTTTCGGCCATTCCTTTTGTCCTTACGGTTACAATCTCGTATTGACAATTGCCTGTTCGCAGCTTCGCCAACGTTAGTGGTCTCCCTGCCCTCATGGAAACTACAGGTTCATGCCTCTTTGGCAGCATTAAGAAAAGGAAATCGGAGCGACCGATGCAGTTTATTATCCAATGTGGTAGAAATGCCGAGGATCACGGTATTTCACAAAGGCCGCGGCGTACATTCAGCGCGACTAGGTTGGCAGCGCCGAAGTTGGCTTCCACTGAATCGTCGGGATGTTTGTTTGCGATGGCTGCTTCGGCAAAACACACGCTGACTAACGAAATACTTAGGCCAGGAATCGGAGAGCTGGGCATCGAATTGTGGCCGTAGGTTGCAGAACTCCCGAACTGTCCTCAACTACACGTCATGTTTGTACGTATTTTTGGCATTACTTTATTTTACTGTTGTTTCCTTACAGTGATATTGAACTCCCGATTTCCACTGTAACTGAAGCCTTTTATCCGATTCATTAGTGATAACTTTTGTTTGCTATATCATGTAATGAATAATTTGATTTCTCATATAACTCTTACAAAATTATGTATTACCGTCCTCATATTTCGTTTATTGAAAAAAGTTTAAATGTATCCGGTAACTTTTTTAAATTATGTATATTGAGACTCTTTGTTAACTACGTGGATGTGCACTAATATTTAAAACAAGTAGAATTGAGACACAGTTCTTGAAGAATCTGGACTCCAAACAACAATTATTTTGTGATATCCTGCACTTGTTAATATACTTTTTTTATTATATAGCAATATATTACTTTTTATCAAGTCAATGGGAAATATTTGGCCAATTTCTTAAATTTTACTGCCTTTTTTTCACATGTACCCTTTATTTTTCTAGTGAAACATGCTACTTTAATCGGTCTAATGTACAGGACTGAGACAGGTCCATTTCTATATTAGTTTCAAATTATTTTTCTTTACACGCGCTCTTCTTTCCCTTTGAAAACAAGTATCTCTCCTACCGTCCTTTTTTGTTTCTGTTCTCTATCCACCACCTGTATAAAATTTTCATCTTTTACGAAAACGAGAATCGTTGTTCAGAAATAATCACTTTAAAATTCAGAATTGTATAGATTCTTCATGTATAGATTCCACCTTACAAATTATTTTGTCTATTCTGGCCTATCTGCTTGAAGCTGTATGAGGCAATTTACCAATTCTTTGATTGAGTGACAAAAACATGTTCAATCCCGCTTGTGTTGGAATTCACAACTAAATAAATGCTTTTCATTCCACTGACAGGGACCTGAATCAAAGAATTCTGCCTCTGATGTAAGGTTTGCAGTTTCGTCTCCAATGGCAGTGACGGAAGAAACTGCAGAAGAGGTCAAGGTGAGTCATAACCTGCCTTCTAAATATCACTGGACTTTCTAGATTACATGATATAGTAACTGTAATTTCAATTTTTGAATAACTTGATAAGGGCGCATTAGTATAATTTAAATACATTATCAACTCTCAGAATACTTTTAAAGTTATATTTAATGACTCCTTATTTTGCTCGGCAGGTGAAGATCCCGAGTAAAAAAACATTGAAGCCAATCTCTGGGAAGATCGCAAATAACTTGTGAGTATTGTGCTTTGGATGTTGTAAATGGTCTCAACTTTTACTTACTAGTGTGTGTAGGGATGTTCAACCGTGAGACTTTAGTTTCTGTTCTTCAAAATTAAAACTTTTTCTTACTTTTTCAACAGCAACTATATTGTATAAAAATAATTAAATAAATTTTACATTATTTTAATAAGGTATATACATAACAAATTGTTGGGGTGCCACTAAATTCAGTTGTCTTGTGACCTTATGTCAGGTTGACAATTTTCGTAGATGCTGAGAACAAAGGGATACAAACTGCATATCATATAGGTAGTCAACTTTTCTTAGCAAGAAGTCTTACTGAAGTTTAATTAATGAGTACCCATTTTTATATATTATTTGGATTGGATATGTGAGAGACTGTCAACCTTCTGTGGTCTAGTGGCTAGTGTTGCTACTTCACAACCTGAGGGTCTGGGGTTTGAATCCTGGCTCGGGCTTGGATATTTGTGCCATCATGGTCGCATAAGACTGAGATTAAGACTGCTGGAGAATTGATAAGCTAGCTACGACTCGCTCCAAATTCAGAATGTGTCGTGCAATATGACAATCCACTGTTGATTCGGTAGATGAAGGCTCTCAATGGGCTGTAGATCCAAAGAAGAAGAAGAAAATGTGAGAGTCAATATCACTTTATCTTCTGCAATACTTGTATTTGGCAAATATAGTTGAAATGATACTGTTGACTATCTAACCTTCCATTTTCAGGAGTGACCAAGCAGAGGGGAAGAGCGAGGGAAGCAGCATACCAGAATCAGGTGAGAGTCTATCTACTCTTATCTCTTGCATGACAATTTTTTTACCTCACTTTATTTCCAAATGCCAACATCTTTCTTGTCCTTCATTCTCTTTTCCATTTTTGCAACAAACTATGGATGCCATAATTCTTGTATTAAATTATTAATAGTTTTTGCTTTAAGCACTATGTTATAGACTCATTTTCATCACAGACATCATAAATCCTACTAAATACTTGTATGCTTGCATAATGTGGCATCTGAATGGGAAGCAAGTAATGGTAACACAACAGCTTCAGATTAATTAACTATTTTTGATTTAGTTACCCAAATTTTGGCATAAACAATATAAAGCGGGCTGACTTCTAAACAATATTCAGGAGGGAGCAAAGAAATTGGTTATAACATCTGCTTTCAAGGAAGGTAGGAGTGTATACATGCCTGCAAGTGGCCACCATTTTCTCAATAATTTTAAATTGTCTTATTTATGATTACAAATTTATATTATTAAACAATATGTATATTATTTAATAATAATATAAATTTGTAATCATAAATGAGTCTGCATTTAAATTTATTGAATAAACTATTAATAAAATGAAAGGAAAGAGAGAGAGAGAAAGTAGGTGACTTACCCGAGGTTCATAGATGGAGACACCTTTTGAGGTTTAGAGTTCTTTAAATTTTTGGAGGCACATTTCCAGTGATCGGTTTGTCAAAATGTCTTCCTAAAAATCTGGTGAAGGGAGTAGTGCATCCGAAAATATTTGAAACTTGATGTGGACGCAACACATTGGATATTCGGATAGTAAGTAAGGATAGAAATGAGGGAGGAAAAGTGGGAAATTTTCTTTAAATCATATGCTGGTATAGAATTATGCTGAGGGAAGAGCATATGTTTTAGCATAGAGAGGAATGGAAGAAAAAAGAAAGATTGAATATATTTTGGCTCCACTGTGACTCGTACCTGGATGGTCAGAGAACCTCCATCGTAGCCTTTGTTATATAGGCTACTGCGAACATCGTCAGTCTAGTGTAATATTTGGGTTGGGATGGACAGAGAAGGGGGATATTTAGATCAATCATATTTAATCCACTTTGTATATTCAAACATTTTTAACTTAAGTTGTGTGCGGTATCTTTATATTTGCCTCAACGATTGTCTGTTAAATTAGACAACTCTCAAATACGTTCCTTGTTTGACGGTGAAAAGTAATCATACTTTTATCTGCCAACTTCGAAACCCTCGAATTACATAAACATTTTATAGCCAATACTTATATTTGTTCTTTTATGCCTTCTTTGCCAAATGGAAATAGTCTCAAAAAATAAAATAAATTGGAGTACAAGAGTCAATTATTTGAAAAAAAATTACTGTAGTACATAAATTAAAAAACACAACTATTTAGTTATAAAAATAGTTAAAATATTTATAAGGTTTAAATTCGCAATTAAAGGAACATAAGCTTGTAATTATTTTATTACCTTTAAAATACTAGCATTTAACTAGCAAATGTTTCTTTGGTTATAAATATGGGATACCTTCCTAAACAGATGTGGTTTGTCTGTGTGCAGGCACGGACGCAGAGACCGACTCTGACACTCCGCTGGCCAAGCGCCTCTTGAAGGTCGACCTAGTCTCCAAGCTCAACAGCAAGTACGGCGCCGCCTCCACCCCCCAAGCCAAACACTGGTGGAAAGGGGACGTGGAGGACTCTGGCCGCGCACAGAAGGCGTCGCCCAAGACGGAGGCGGGGGCGGTGAGTCTGTCGCTGCTGGAGTGTCCGCGCTGCTCCGAGCTGTTCGGCGAGATCGGCGCCCTTCGTCGCCACCAGAGGGAGCGGCACCCCAAGGAGCGGCGCATGCGCACCTTCCGCTGCGACGAGTGCCGCTCCGCCTTCGCGTCGATGCAGAACCTCTCGTCGCACCTGAGCCTGCACTCCCGCCTCCTGAGCGCCGCCCCCGACGCCGCGCGCGCCTACAAGTGCGGCCGTTGCGAGAAGGTGTTCGCGCGCTTCCACAACTTCGTGACGCACACGCGCGCGCACGGGCACGCCAAGGCCTTCCGCTGCGTGGAATGCGGCGCCGCCTTCGACGACTTTGCCCTCTTCTGCGGCCACATGGACGCCCACGGAGGCCGCAGGGCCTTCCGCTGCTGCGTCTGCGAAGAGGTCTTCAGCAACCCCTTCGACCTCTCCCCGCACATGAAGACGCACAGGTGACCTGCGACCAGGCTGTGTTCACGATTCCCTGAACGGGCCAGGTCGGTTTTTACTCCCACAGACTCGTGCCCCCCGCCTGTGACCCAGTTCTCTTTACAAGCTGGCGCAGGTCCGAGCTTCGCGGGAAAAGTCTGTGCCTTGGGAGTATACTCTTAGGGCGTTTAATAGTTCCTGCCAAACGTAATGTGTGTGCTCAGATATTTTGTGGTTTTGACAAGAGAATCTCCCCATCCCCCACCTCTTTTTTTTAATGACATTTCATCCAGAACATCTGTGATACGTTTAAATACGGAGGACGTTTTTGTCTGACCGAGACCTAAAGCTTTCTATATACATGTATATAATAAATATATTTATTTCGAGATTGTCTTTTTTCCCCCTCACCCAATTCTACAAGTAAAGCTTTGTCAAGGTTGCTCAAGTAAAACTTTTCTTTATAAAATTGGCTATAAAATAATTTGAGTAAAGGTTTTTTTAAAAAAAAAATTCATTTTGAACAAAATATACAATTTTACACCACATATTAGTGAGAGAGAGAGGGAGTAGGTATTCTGATGATTCACTCTGTCTAATTGAGGTGGCACCTTGGAATCTGAAACGTAGGTCCCGGCAGTCAAGTCTTCACGCCACTAGTTCATCTGATATGTGGAGTGTGCTGTTTGACTATAGAACGAGCAATATCTGCATGGCCTGTAACACAAAGGAAAATCTCAGGTTGGGTACATCTCATTGGAGGACTCGGACTGTGGGGGCTGTTTACTCACCCAGCTGCAACTCTATAAACAGCGCCAGCATGATGACATGGATGGGGATGTCACAAGTCTGGCTCTTTGCTAACCACACCTGAGCAGAAATAAACTGGCGATCAGTTTGAATCTGTTAAATCAGCAGCGAAAAAGGTCATATACTCTACCCTGTGACAACCTCAAAGTTCAGATTTCACATTTTATTAATGACCTCGCAGGAAAACACTAGGACAATTATATCAAATAGCACTGAAGCCTTTCGGACCTTAATCTTGTTCACCCGCAGGCTGCTAAAGAAATTATGTTGACTTTATGAGAATCCAAAGCAAATAAAGCATACCTGCTTGAGCGTCTCTCCCGCCTTGTCCAACTCTCCACGAATTGCAAACGCGACAGCCAGGTTGTACTGCACCAGTGCTGTTGCTGTCTGCACCGAACTGGGAAACCACGCTGTAATCACACACAATACACTACTTTATGAAAAACAACTAAATCAGTAATACACATATATAGAAAATTATCTACTCTTCTTCAAGCAAAGATCCAAGTAGGAGAACTCACCCCTGAGGGGTCTACACTGGTCCGTCGCAATGTCGTCCTTCTCGGGGTCGGGCGTGGTGAGGGACAGATCCTGCAGACCGTCAGGGTGCAGATGTTCCACCGCTTCGGAGATTTTGTCCAACATGATGTAGGCCTCTGCGCAGTACAGGTGACCTAAAAGCCTGAAAAAAGCACACATGGTTTCAGGTCCTCAAAACTTTATTTTTATTCCAAATTAAATTTGGTATTGAATAAATTGGTGATCAGTATTTTGAAATGGGTAGCAAACATGACTTAGAAGATAATCTAGATTCTATGTACTCGGAGTGATTAGGATCATCACTTGCTCAGAATACTGGCCAAACTGTAAAAGAGTTGACATATAAAATTCCATAAGTATTCTCAAAGATAGATTGTCTACCTAAACTTAATATCATGATGACGTCAAATAAACAAAAGTGACTACTGAATCTAAATGCCTGGGCTACAAGGATGACAGGTGGTGAATCTAATAAAGAAGATGTTCTTGGTCAAACCAATAATACCTGTGCTCCGATTGTAATTGCCATAGTCTTTGACAAGATTTCTGCACAATACAGAAATGGATGCATCTTTCACAGATGAACCAGATAAACCCTAATTCCAATATATAAATGCCACCATAGAGCTGTGTTGAAAAGGGCGTTACAAGTAAAATATCTATACTTATTCTCACTTGTGAGCTCCTGAAATCCTGGGTTGCAGGAGCAGCCTTTGTGCATGATCCAACGCCACTAGGCAGTCACCAACACAGAGTGCGACGTAAGCGCTGGCGGCCAGCACGGAGCACCGCAAGGCACCAACCTCGTTCTGACTTAAGGGCGCAGATGGTGGTGCGGCCAGCAGCTCCGCTGTCGTCTGTGTCTGTGGGGTCGCCTCCCCAACTTCCGAATTGAGCGAGGACTCCGTGCCGGCAGATTCCACAGGGAGGACGAGTACTGCGGTTTCGTCAGGGGCTGGGGCAGCGGTCGGGGGCGGTAGGAGGAGCAGCGCATTTCGCAGACACAGCGAGGCAAACTCGACGGTGGCCACAGGGATGGCGTACGACTGGCCCTCGTGGCTGTATCTGCTGTCATGGTTCAAACCGTCGCTCAGGACAACTTTTCTATGGCAGCCTGCCCCCACGACCTTCTGCACGAGGTCATTGCGTCGGATGTGAAGGTTGAAGTCATGTTCGTTGCCCTGGAACCAATCATCCCCAGATTCTCAAACAATTAAGAGTTATATTTTCATTATGCAGTGTCCAGACTCACATTCTAACAATCATAAATATTCATACAAGTATGCTGAAATTCAAACTCGATTATCATGGATCTGTTGTTTATTTCAAAATGTTACACACAAAGTGCAATCATCTAGTTACAGCTGTAAAAAAAATTGGTGTGCTGTTTGACAAAATTCACAAATTGAGAGGCAACTCACTGCTTTGTGGGCCATGATGCAGCATTCTGCAAGACGTAGCCACAGCCTGGGGTTGGTGTGAAAGATCTGTACAGCCTCCGTCAGACAGTCGAATGCCTGCAGCGGTTTCCCCGTGTGCAGCAAGCACACACCCAGATTGAACATGAGCTCACTCCGTTTGTTCGCCCCCAAAGTGTACAGGGGCCGGCCAGAGTACGGCTCCGCTGTGACATTCAGAAATAGTTTTTAAATTATATTATTCTTAATTCACCTCTACTTTTGGGTAAATATCGATATACACAAAGGTGAAACACACTCGACACAGACTTTAATAATCAGTCATATTTTCTTACCGGTATCCGGCTTGGGTTGGCTGCGTATGGCTGCTTCATTTTCCTGCAGAGCCTTCTGCAGGTAGAAGCAGGCAAGATTTGGCTTGCCCATGTAGTGGTGGATGCAGGCATTGTTGTTGTAGAACAGAACTGTGGGCATTTCTCCAGTGTCCCTGAACAGAAATTGTAGTGTAAAATCGTCCTTAAATACCATAAGAAAGGATTTTATGAAGTAATTACGAAACTTTTATTTTCTGTCAGGTAAATCATGCACAAGGAAATACATATGTCAAGTGTAGAAGGGAATGGAAGAAGGAAGAAAGACTGAAAAAATTCGATGTGGCCAGGACTCGAACCTGGGTGCACGAAACAACAGTGCATTGCCACTAGAGGAAGAAAGACTGAAAAAATTGAAAAAATTTCTTCCTTCTTCCATTCCCTTCTACGCTTAACATATGTATTTCCTTGTGCATGATTCCATGCCGTACATATGATTCAAAGAGCGAATTTCATGCCTTTCTCCCAAATATTTCTATCCAATTATCAAACGCGTGACTTCGTCACTTATCCCATAAATAATTTATTTATATTTATATAGGGAAAGGACAGAGAGATAGAAAGAAGGTGACTTACCTGAGTTCTATAGATGGTAGACATCTTGTGAGGTTTAGAGTACTTGAATTTTTGGAGCCATCGCCCCCTTCATCCGAAAGTTAGGAAGACATTTCCAGTGACCGGCTAGCCGACGACTGAGATTATATATATGTATAAATTACAAATTAATGAAATGTATGTAACATGACGAAGTCACACACATTGGATATTAGGATAGTAAATGAGGGAGAAAGATAGGTATACGCTTTGAAACATATGTTTGGCACAGAATTATGCTCAGAGAAAGACATATGTCAAGCGTAGAGAAGAAAGAAAGACTGAAAATATTTGGCGCTGCCAAGACTCGAACCCGGATCATCACAGAGCCTCTGCTGTAGCCGCAGAGTGCCTTGACCATTAGGCTATGTTGCCAGTGCAACGAAGATAGTCAGTCTTGTAGGATATATATACGATATATCCTACAAGATATATCCTTCGATGCACCGGCAGATATATATACAATATTATCCAACAAGACTGACTACCTTCGATGCACCGGCAGCGCCAAATATTTTCAATCTTTCTTTATTCTTCCTTTCTTCCCTACGCTTCACATATGTCTTTCTCTGAACATAATTCTGTGCCAAACATATGTTTCTCCCTCATTAACTATCATATATATATATATATATATATATATATGAGTCAGGAAATGACATTGTCATGTTTATTAAAACAATTAATGGGGAAAGGACAGAGAGATAGAAAGAAGATGACTTACCTGAGGTTCATAGATGGTAGACACCTTGTGAGGTTTAGAGAACTTGAATTTTCGGAGGCACCGCCCCCTTCATCAGAAAGTTAGGAATACATTTCCAGTGATCGGCTAGCTGACGACTGAGCAGCCAAAATTTGCTGCTCTGCTACCTTTAACATTGGTCAGACAAAGAGACCCCTCCCCGAACGGATTGCCAACCACCGTAGCACAGTAAAACTCCTCAAAACCCAATTCGTCGGCTAGCCGATCACTGGAAATGTCTTCCTAACTTTTTGGCCCCTTCCTATGCCAACCTGTATATGGGTCAACTGGAACAACAACATCTAAATTCCTCTCCACTGAAACCCTTAACCTGGTTCCGGTTCATAGATGACATCTTCATGTTATGGACGCATGGACAAGATGCCCTCTCAGACTTCCTCAACGACCTCAACACTAAATTCCCTGTCAAGTTCACTTGGGACTGTTCCCCGACCAACATCACCTTCCTCGATGTGGACATCCAACTAAATTCAGGCCTCATTAACACCTCTGTCCACATAAAACCAACTAACACCCTTCAGTACCTCCACTTTTCCAGTTGCAACCCTGAACATACCAAACGACCCCTCCCCTACAGTCTTGCCCTTAGGGGAGCCCGCATATGCTCTACTTTGGACAGCCTAGCATCCTACACCGACCCAATATTCAATGCCTTCCGGAACAGAAATTACCCCACAGACCTCCTCCAAAAGCAAATTACCCGTGCCCTCTCCACCTCCCAAATAGTCAGTCCCAACCCCAACCATCATACAGAACGTAGTCTTCCCCTAACCACTACCTACTTCCCCGGACTACGTAAACTGAACTCTTTCCCCCGCATTGCCTACACTGGACTACAATCCAACCCAGACATGAAGAACATCTCCCAACCATACTACCCACCTGTCCAAGGGTTGCCTTTAGGCGTCCACCCAACCTCCGTAATATCCTGGTCAGACCCTACAAACCCCACACCCCCAACCCCCCACCCACAATTGGTTGCAGACCGTGTGGCAGAAACAGATGCCATGTCTGCCCAATACTCCCACCTACCACGACCTTCCAGAGCCCTACCTACAAAATTAAGGAAAACATAACCTGTCTGTCCTCCCACACCATCTACAAAATAAACTGCACACTCTGCCCAGCCTTTTACATCGGTCAGACAAAGAGACCCCTCCCCAAACGGATTGCCAACCACCGTAGCACAGTAAAACTCCTCAAAACCCAATTCCCCATAGCCACAACACCAACAACTTCAACCAGTGCTTCACACTGACCCCCCTCAAAGCCCTACCTCCCGACTCATCAGAAGCTGAACTCCATCTGTGGGAACTTTCATTCCAGCATGTCCTACAGTCAAGACAAAGCCCTGGACTCAATATCCTATAACTCTTTATCTCCAACCTTTCCCTCCCCCCTCCAAAGCACGAGTCCATTTTAATTGTACATACAATAAAACCTTCTGTGTGTGTGTGTATACCTTGCCTTTTGTTTGAATGGTGGTTGTATGTATGTATGTATGAGAGTGTGTATCAATATTTAAATATTGACACCCCTAAGGGTGGATGTGTTTGAATGAATGTGTGTCAAGATGGGGGTGTTAGTATGCATCTCCCCAACCCCCATCAAGTCCTTGCCTCTTCCCAGACCCTTATTGAGAGAGAAAGTTGGTGACCTGGTGGGGTCAATTGTTTACGACCTAAGTTAGCAGAGCAGCAAATTTTGGCTGCTCAGTCGTCGGCTAGCCGATCACTGGAAATGTCTTCCTAACTTTCTGATGAAGGGGGCGGTGCCTCCGAAAATTCAAGTTCTCTAAACCTCACAAGGTGTCTACCATCTATGAACCTCAGGTAAGTCATCTTCTTTCTATCTCTCTGTCCTTTCCCCATTAATTATATATATACACACACACTGTGGAGGCCAAAAGACTTGAAAGGAATAAATGTAATGAAATTTACTTACGCAAATTCACACAATTTTGATAAGATGTTAATAATACACAATTACTGTGAAACATTTTATTATCTATAATAAATAAAACTTTGGGTGTGGGTGAACATTTAAAAACAGACTTACTTAAAAGGCAGCGTGGGCTGAGGCACAGAATTGAGAGCCTTTATGGCTTTACGGTAATTGCCCCTGAGGTACTCCAGATTACTCTTCAGGAATGCGGAAGCCATGTTCTATGATAAAAAATATTCATTTAAAGCATGTGCGAGTACGGCTGATGCCTCTATGTTAATAGCCTATTATCAGTACACGACAGTGAAAAGACTTCTATTACGTTACAGAAAGCAATGACAGATAAATATTCAAAACGGCAAACGGACTACAGTGTGAAACTATAGGTTGATTTCAGTTAGTAAGACAATAATTTTCATTTTCAAATTTATTGACTGGCTAAATGGATATTCTCATTTTAAGGAACAAATATCAAAGGACAGCATCTGGTGACATGCTGCAATGCTTTCAAGCAAGTAAAAGAATTATTGCATAACTCCAGGTTTCTGAACAAAATGCCAAAGGGGCAGACATTGTATCTTTGGTTTTGAAACATAAATTGCACAATAATGTGAAGGAGAAGAGAAATTGGGATCATAAATAACTATTCATTCCTCCCCCAAGTCTTTCTTCAACTGTAAAAGATTTTTTTTTAAATAATTTTTTAAAGTCAAGATTTACTCCAATATCTCCAGTGCAGTAATTATTTGACGAAATTTCTGCCAGAAACCAGCAACAATTGGACAAGTTTTGTAATATAAAACCAAGAAAATGGCATTGAACCTCAATCAAAAGGCTCATGGGTTAATACAAAGAAGATATATATGCCTTAAAATGAAATGGCACACATCTCTGTGTGTAGGGGAATAATAAAGGTACTCATTTCTAACTTTCAGATCTGGACAACAAAGATCTCAATCTGTTCACAAGGAGAATCATGACACTGGCAGAAACTCACACGGCCTCCAGAAGTCACCATGTTCTTTATCTCTCGCTTGCAGGCCTTGAGCGAGTGGGTCAGCAAATAACAGCGAGCTCGGTATTGGAGGAGCTTCAGGTGAAAGGCATCTGTCGCTGCGTCCACAGATACAGGCTGAAACATACAGTCAGACACTATACTTTCAATAAAGTTACCATGCAGACGTTGTGTGGGTGGATTAATGTGGATCCACATGCCCACACAGTTTTAATTCAAATAAGATATCACCTTCTTTTCCTTGTGCTCTTTTTCCAGAGGCTTCATGTCCTTGTCGGAACTGATGACAGTCTCGGTTGACACAAACTGGTTCTCTATGTATGCAATGAGTGAGAGAGCCTTCTCTAGCTGGAAGGTACACAGGTGGAGTTCTATTAGAAGCAGGCAGACACGATGAGCCAGACTCTCCTCTGAGGATAGCAAAATTAAGTCAGGATGATCATTTAGATAAAGTAAAATTAAGGAGAAAGTACAGGCACGGTCTTGTGACAGGAATGAAAGAGTGGCGAGATGAAAGGGGCATGGTTAAATTAACTTAAAACACACACACTGTTCAATCAGCACATGGGGCCATAATAAAATAAAATTTTGGAAACAAAAGAATGATTTCAAAATTAGAATAAATATCATTTGCAGGAATGTTAAAAATAATTTTGATTAATTTAAATAGTCATTTACCAGAAAAAAATTAATTTAAATTTGGTTAATAATATAAAGATGGTTTCAATAATATTGGTTTAAAAAGCCTTTATTTACCATTCAAAGTAAAATATAATCACATATATTGATGTGTTAGTTATAAATTACAACAGGAGCTTTCCCAGATCAAAATCAGTTATAATACTTTAATCAAAAATTATTTAACCTAGAAAAAATTATAATTCATAAATTTGTGTCATTAAGTAAATTATATTTACATAGAATTTATTAATATATTGTATATATTCCACATATTGCAGTTTGAACAACACAAAAATCTGAACATTATTTTCCTAAGACAAATCGAAGTAAATTAAGTAAGGATGTGGATACAACACTAATATTCAAAATAACTGAATATCTATGGTTTATGGTCCATTTTACCACAAAAAAATTAATGTAGTTGCTAATTTTTCCTAAAAATGATCAGCATGTTTGTGTTAACACAAAATACTGATTTTGATTGCTGTTCACCTTCAATCATAATAAAAGCTGTAGGGACCGATTAGAGACATTAAACTTTTAGGCAACATCACAAATGTGCAATAACCTGCTGTGGAGAAACAGTTTGATAACTCACCCATGGGCTCAATGAAACTAAAGATCTTGTTCATGATCCTTAGTGCTGTACCGTACTGCTTCAGGTGGTACAGAAGCACTGCCTGGTTGTAATATATTACGCAGTGTTCCACATCTTCAAGTGAATCCAAGTCTTCAATGTTTATGTGTGCCTAGAAAAAAATTACAGGCACATTTGGGGCATTAAACACGTTACATTTACATAAAAGCATTATTGTTAAAGCATTCAGATCCACGATTTATATTTTCACTCAATGTTTCTGAACCAGTGTATTAATGTAAAAAATACTTCTTAGCCAAATAGATTTAAAGTGTTTCATATCCATAAAGGCAGCATACAAATTTGTGGAAGATTTGTAGAAATTATATCATGAGTTGAGTAAGCTTAACATTTTATTCTTATATGATTCTGAAAATGTTCTCAAGGAACTTGGATACCCAAGCATATACATATAGGATGTTTGTAATAAAAGTTACAATACCTGACTACACACAATGTTCATGTTTTTCCTGAACTGATCTGTCTTTTTCAGCTCGCTCTTGTAGTATTCAGCAATCGCCTTGTTGTGGGCAACTTTGGTGTCCTGCGGCCTGGAACATTCGAGTTTAGACAAGTTCTGCAGACACTGCCCATAGCTGCCCTTGTTGAAGTCCGCCAAAGCCGTCTGCGCCAGTTCCCGTTCCTGCTCCGAGATAACAGCGGCCGGCGCAGTTTCCACCTTGGATTTTTCGTTGTCGCCTTCTTTCTCTGACATGTCCATAACCTCCTTCGCTTTTCCAATCTCAAACTTGGCAGATCCCGATGACGTCACTAACAAATAACTCGCGCGACGCGCAGTTCCCGTAGCTTCCTATAATTCTATCTGCTGGACAAACTAAATAACATTAAATGTACCAATAAAAATTCAATTAAACTTAGCAGAATGTGGTCGATGGTTTCCTGCTTGCCAAATTATTCTGACGACACGTTTTACGCAATTTCAAACAAAAAATAAGACTTGGAATCGTATCGTATCGGAGTGTCCAAATTTTTAGCAAATTACATAGACAATAAATTCGGCCTTTGTGGGAATTACATGAAGCTATGAGGACACGTACAAGTAATTTAATTTATGGGACAGAGTATTGTTACAATCTGAACTCCCAGGGAAACAGCTCTTCGTAGGCTGGTGGAAAACTTTTCAGAATTTTCCAGACACTCTAAATGAATGTATATTATTTCTTAAGTAATTATTGAAAGCATTCAATTATTAACTGTACAGGAGGATTCGTTCAGATTCTCTGTAGTTGCAGATGTTCTTTAGGTTTTTACTGACTAACGTTGTATTATCAATTTAATATAATTGTAGTAAAACTCTGCATCCACTTATTTTTAATGCGGAATATCTCAAGTTTACTTTTCTATCTCTCTTAACACGCTTCAGCCTGTGGTCCGTTTGCTTCATTTTACTACTAATAATTTATTGATACAGTCATACGGTGCTGACATGTTTTAAGAATATAGTTTAATCAAAATATTTATTACACAAAGTAATTAAGAAATCAAAACTAAATATATATTTACAAAAGAATGGGGCTGAGATCTTTCTCTGTTTGTCTACTTTCAACATTTTTATTTCTTGTCATAATTTACTATGCCAGATGGATCAAAATACTAATATTGGTTTCTTATTCTACGAATTCTTTCTTGTCGCGTACTTTACTGAGTCATATTTGATATTATTCAATACCTTAGTATTAGTAATCGAAAATCTGGTTGAACGTGCTTTGAATATTTTCAGGGTGAGCCGTCACCTCTCCTTTATAATTGTTTATGTGATTCGTTTACCGTTACGTATTCAGATTCTGTGCACTAAACGATTTGTGGAGAATGTACGTAGGCTTTCGCGGCGGATGGACTGAATTTTCCCGGATTTATGTCATTTAAACGATATCTTATTGCAAGTTGTTCGTTGCACGAGAGAAATCACACTTTGCCATGAGAATGGCGGTGCACTGACAAGTCATGATGACAGAGAACTGCTTGTTGGCTTGCTAAAGGGGTTCGTAAACGAGCAACAAAAATTTCACATTGCCCGCAATATTTCTGAAAATTATGACCCGGCAATATTGTTGCCCTAGCTATGGACAGGCAATGTGTTGCAATATTGCGGCCACATTATACACGTAGTACAGCAATATGGCCGAAAATAAAGTTATTAGTGCATCGTTAGTTGTGATAAACTAAAGAAAATGAGAACCTGATTTAGACCTTTTTTAAATGAACAATTCACAATTGAAGCAACGAACTGATTCTTGATTATCTATTCAAAAACGTCGCCTTCTATGTCAAAGGGAGACTGAATATTTCCTTCAAAAGTAGAGGTCACTGTAGGGAAAAGGATACGGTGATGTGGAGTACAACACCGATCTATACGAGATTGGCAATTATCCAAAAATTATTTTGACGGGAATGCCCTATACATCTTTGACGTATTTATTCAGTGTCCGACTGTTCGATTGAAGTATGCGTAGTTTTAAAGGAAGAATTAATTGAATTTATTTAATTACAGACTAGACCTCTTTATTTGCTGAAAAATTATTTTAAAAATTAGAAATTACTTTGTAATTATTTTTTTTATTACTTTTCAATAAATGACCAATATATAGGTTTCACAAGTTGCAAAATTTGTTGGCTATTGTTTACCAAACATCTATTTATTTACTTGCTATTTTCTAATGACCCACGTCTCAAATTGATGAATTTGTATGAACTGCATCGATAAATGCAACAATTTTTTCGTTTGTCGAATCCATGATTGGAATAATGAATATTATTTATACGAAACACGACGCGAACCACATTTTATATAATTATTAACTATGCTGATTGGCCACAGAGACCTCTAGGTGAGGGCTGGGGGACTAGTATTGCTGGGCAATATTGCATATTTTCGGTACCGGACCGAACTCACCAGCAACACCCAGGAAAGTGGTTGCAATACGAGCAATATTGCTCAGCAATACTGATATATTGCCGGAAATGTTGCTGGATTTTGGGCAATATTGCTTGGCCATGATTGCCGACCACATATTGCCGTAAAAAGTTTCTCGTTTACAAGCCCCTGAACATTGCGTCACAGCAACAAGATGATCTCTTGGCTTGCTAACATTGCGTCACAGGAACAAGATGTGGATTGCGTCAGCAATAAAGGATCATTAATGAATTCTAATTTAAAACTATTTCAATCTAAAGTCCTTTCTCGTTTATATGGAAGAATGAGTTTAATCTGAACAGAGATTATACGCGGCGAAAAGTTAGAAAATACAGTTTCTTCTATTTATGATTACTGGTATTTTTTCATATAACTTAATTCAACTTGTCACAGAGGTTACCTCAAGTCTTTTGGCGGGTTATTGAAAATAACAAATGGCGTGTCGTATTTTTCACGCTTTGTAATGGCTCCTTAATTCCCAGGAATCGCCGATATTACATACTATATATCCCTGTAAATGGCTCATGGGCTTGGAGTAAACCTTACTTGTGATAAGGCATTTTGCACCCCGCGTGTGCCAGTTTATTTAACGTCATTATCTGTCGAAGACATCGAGGACTTTCAATACACTGACTCTGAAGCTCACTTCTCTATCCTTGGCGACAGTCGCCATGTTGTATTGCGTCATAGTGCGTGAAATGCAGGCATTGCGACTAAATTATGCTTATTTGAATTAATAAGCACGAAAAATGAAGTGAAATATTCTGAATCTCAATTATGTAAGTGAAAATATCTCCGGAATAATGAGAAATCTTCTGCTAATATGACATCATAAATATCGGTAGGGGCCAAATCGTGAAGGGAATTCCCCTTCAGCTAACAATTTTGTATTAAAGAAATAATGAATGGCGACATATATGGTAGGGAATGGCGTGTCTTGCCTCGGTTCCTCTTCATTTTCTGAATTAAAATTGTCGACATCCCCGTGAACGTAAGGCTCCCCTCGCGTCGTCGTATTGAACCAAGGCTAGTCGAAGCTTCTGCCGAAGCAATCATTTGTAGGAACTATGAAATTGTTATAAATGAAGGATGGAGATTTAAGTTGTAAGATATGGAACGGAAAAGAAAGTTTTCAGTACAAAAAAACGTTTATTTAAAAAATCTCCATGCTTTTAAATTGCACAAATGATTTACAAATATTTTTTAGGACTAATGTTATCAATATTCAATTAAAATACTTTGATTACCTGAAAAACACAATCAAAATGATAATTTCCTTTCCTTAGAAGTAGGAAAATGGCACGAGCGAACCAAGAGTTCGTCAAACGTTAAAAGTCTCACAGACGAGTGAGTATGCATACTCTGGTTTAACATTATCTTTGCTTCGAGGAAGCGTTATCACTCTCCCCCCCTCGGGGGTGGAGGGGGACCCGTATGTCGAGGAAGATCAGTGGAAAAATATGTGGTCCATTAGATGGAGGGTTCGCCGCCCCCGCCAGCACCATTATTAACATCTATGTGCGGGGGCGGTGATCAGTCTTATCATCTTAGTTAAAAATCAAAACATTTAAAAACAATCGATAAATCAATATAAAGGTCACTCTGCGGAGGAACATTGACCACTCGTCGGTGGCGGCGGTCGCTTAGGAACTTGACAGACGATCCCATAAAATAAGCAAATAAATCAACCAAAAACTTAAAAAAAAAACATTTGTTGTGATCGTATACGAAGATTCCATTTGATGGAGCCTAGTAGACGAGGACGCGGTTGTTGCCGAAGTCGACGACGACGACGCGGCCGTCGGGGGCGACGCACACGCCCGAGGGGCGGTCCATGTCGGCGGGGCCCCCGAACTGCCACAGGAAGGATCCGTTGGGCTCGAAGACCTGGATGCGGTGGTTGCGCGAGTCGGCGACGACGATGTGGCCCTCGGGGTCGACGGCGACGCCCTGGGGGCGGAGGAACTGCTTGACGCCGGAGCCCTCGCCGCCCAGGAAGTGCGCGTTGAGGAAGTTGGGCTGGATGACGACGAGCCGGTGGTTGTTGAAGTCGGTCACAATGACGTAGCCGTCGGGGTTGAAGCAGACGCCGCGCGGAGAGTCGAAGTGCTTCCACATGGCGGCGCTGCTCTCGAAGCCGTACTTGCAGAGGAAGACGCCGTCGGCGCTGAAGAGCTGCACGCGGTGGTTGCGCGTGTCGGACACGACGACGCGGCCCCCGGCGTCCACGTCCACGTCCCAGGGGTAGTTGAACTGCCCGTTCTTGCCGCCCTTCTCCCCGAAGGCGCGCACGAAGCGGCCCTCGAACGTGAACACCTGCACGCGGTGGTTGTCCTTGTCCGCCACCACGATGCGGCCTCGCGCGTCCACCGCCACCCCCGCGGGCCGGTCGAACTGCCCGGGGGCGGAGCCCTGCGAGCCGAAGCGGTGGCGGAAGGAGCCGTCGGGCCGGAACACCTGCACGCGGTTGTTGCTGCGGTCCGCCACGATGACGTTACCCTCGCGGTCGCAGCACACGCCCCAGGGGCGGCACAGCTGCCCGTCCGCCTCCCCCTCCTCGCCGAAGCTGAGCACGGGGCGGCTCACGGCCGTGTAGTCCCTGGCGCCGCGGACCTGTACCAGGAAGGGGGCGCCGCCTACGGGCCGCCCCCGCAGACTCACCAGCAACGTGTGCGGACCCTCGTTCTGGGGGCGGTATGTGCCCAGGTACGTGCCGTCGCCGCGGTCCTCGACGTCGGCGCGCAGCCACGATCCCGCGGGTTCCACCAGCATGGCCGCCACCGCGTCGCCGCCCACGGTGCGCGGCTCCCCCAGGTGGTCCTTGGCCGTCACGCTGAAGGCGGCCACCCGCCCTCGCACGGCGCGTCGCAGCCCCTCGCCGCTCGCCACCGACGCCGCCGCGTAGCCGGAACTGGTGACCGTCCCCATGGAGGACACGGCCCGTGCTAGAGTGGCGTCCGGGGCGGCGAAGCCCAGGGCGTCGGTCTCGCACGGCTCGCTGTTGACAGCGACGTGACGCAGCTCGCGGGACACGTCCGGGGGCGGCGTCAGCGAGCAGCAGCCCAGCTCCAGCGACTCGGCCGTTGTCAGCAGCTTGGCCAGGGCGAAGCGCAGCCCCTCGGCCTGCAGCTCCAGGGCCCCCGCCTTGAGGCGGCGCACCGCCTCCACCTGCACCAGCAGCTCGCGCTCGCGGTCCTCGGCGGCGGCCACGAGGCGTCGTGTCGCCTTGCGGACGTCGGCGGCGGCTTGTCTAGCGCGGAGCTCGACGGCGGCGGCCACCTTGCGGGTCAGCTCCAGCGCCGCCCTCGCTTGCGCGCAGCCCGCGCGGACGTCGGCCAGCAGCGCGGCCCCCGCGCCGCACGCGCCTTCCGCCTCCGCCGCCTCGGACACGGCCAACAGAAGGTCGCTGATGAAACTGTCGACGGGCGGCTGCAGACACGGCGCCATGTTGGGGAACGCTGCGGCCATCCTGCGGACATGAAGAAGACCTCGAGTCCGCCCTGGACACCCCTGACCGCTATGTGGGTCAAGGGAAAGCTCCGCACCCCCGGCTCGGCGTTGCCGAATTTCCCTCCTCCTCTGACAAACAACCCAGGTCAAAACAGCACAAGGTCGTTCAAGGGCGTGCGGCGCTCATAAGTACATCAGCCACAGGACGGCCGGAGCTGACCGAGTAGGTCCACGTGGACGAGGAAGGAAGAGAGCGCGTTTATCAGGGTGGCGGAAGGTCGGAGTGCAAAGTGCGGCGGTGAGTCAGCGGCGGCGCAGCTGATCAATACCGCAGCCGCGACCTACGTACGGCAACGCGGGGAGGGAAAGGTCAGGCACGCGCTCGTCCGCCCCCGATCTCACACACGCAACAACACAGAGAGAGGCAAGCAAGCACTCGCACGGGGATGACGTGCAAGGCACGCACACACTGACACTCACTCGCTCTCATGTTATGTGATGTCAAGAATAACCCACCTGACTGCAGACGCATGTGTGAGCAGATCCACGACCTACCGCAGCCCCTCCCAGGCCAATACTACCGCGGCCACCCCCTCCCCCTCCCTCCACCTGCAGGGCCGCCAACGCCACCCCGCAAGCGCTGCCAACCCTCCACAAGCTTGCAACTACCATCCTGTAACTGCTTTTTTAATTGGTTAATAATTTCAACGCGGAATGTCAGCTGGATTACTGAGACCGTGCTTTAGTCCTCTAAACCCTCAAGTACAGCGAGAGACTAACGTTTTATCTTAAAAAATAGGGGTTGGTCAAGTACAGCGAAAACCACGGTGCGAAGAGTCGTCGTTCCTGTCACAGTCTACGCGATATTAAAAGCACGGCCAAGACGGAAATATATAAAAAACAAAACAAAAACAGTCGTCGCCCGAAACTGACGTCACGGGCAACCACGTCCTTGGTCGAGCACTCGTCCAAGGGTAATTCTTTTGTAGATTCGTGTTTTCGCCCAAATTACACACCATACTTACAGGATACTTTATGCTACACACAACAGATTAAATTAAAAACTGCTATTAACAAATAATTTTCATTTCTTGGAGAATTTGCGGCTGCTGTCGCGCTCTCTATATGCAGACTCTTCAACTTCTGCGACATAGTTCCTCCGCTCGTTGACAGATGGTGCGCAAACTATTGTTATTCTGTCGACTCCTCTGCCGCAAAACCACAGCATGAATACAAGTTTCCGTTGAGAATCATCACATAAATATATAAACACCTGGCAAAGACAAATAGGTCCGGTACAGGGGAATACTACCTTCCCATCGTTAATGAGATAAAAGACATTTTCGGGAAGGACAAGGAAACTGTGTTGCGGACATTAACAGATGACGAACTTTATGCCATACACTTACTTCTCTTTGTATTCCTCAAGCCTCATGTGAACTTTGGTCACTTCGTCTGCATGTATTTCCGACTTTACTAAAATTATGCATTTATTTCACTTCATATTTCAGCCAAGCTGATTCCTTTCCTTTTTTCATATAAATTTTAATAAAAAAAGAGTCGTTCCGGTATTGCAAGGACAACAGTCTTGCAAAGCAAGTTGTGGCCCACTTATTATCACGGTATTTGTAAAGCACAGCCAATTATGTCAATTAAAATTTAATGAAAAGGTCGTTTTTCAGTTAAGTTAAGGTAAAGATATTCGGGTCGCGAAAACAAGGAAATTTCGTATCCGTGAAATTGATGTCCATCAAGTGTTTACTATCAACATTGCTCAAAAAACTATCGCTAATTCGTTCAGGTACTTTTTGAATAAGTTGTCTCAATTTGAAGCGTGATCCAAACAATGCAGCTGAAACATTGTCATTGGCAGTGGAAATTTTCGTTGAATGATGATAATAAACAAGGAATTATATTTAATTATAGAAAGCCTTCGCTGAAATACTTGTCGGGCGACAGAAGAGCTGCGTTTTCGATCAATTATATATTCGATGTGGCATCAGAATTAACGGTCAACTTATTACTTCAACTGGAACGTTTAGATTTTCGCTATCTAATTTTTTTGACGTAGTAAATGTTTATAAAGCACTGAATAATATTCAACATTGAGTTTTAAATTACTTTTTTGTGTTCATTGATATTAGAGAACGTTTTCTGTGGTTTCGTCGAATACATGACTGGCGAGGCTCTTCACATAGCCACGTACTTGGCTCTTTCACAAAACTGTAACCATTCGTTGGCGGTTTCTCGCAGGCGTCTTCACCCCAGAGTGACTGCGGGGTTCACCTGATTGTGTCAGGGACGCCTCGCACTCTTCTCTGAGTTTTATTTTTTTTTACCATAGTTCTCACATACCGAGACACCTTCACCTATTTTAGGAGGTATATGTACTGAGGTCGAAGACCTTGGGCATAAGGCAAGAGTTGTCCGCCGATCCCATTGGATCAGTCGGCCAACTGCCTCCTGAAACGGATGGGGACATGGAGAAGAGAATGCTGCGACCCCACAGCAAACTCGTCTCCCGTCATTCGAAAGGGCGTGAGAATAGTATCCAATGACCTGATGTAGGTTTTCTAGGATTTTGCCTGCATCTTTTTGGTGAAACACCGGGTAGGATCCTTAAACCAAAGCCCGGAGGCCCTAGTCAACCATTGGCTACCTTGCACTACCTTCCACATCCCCACTTTTCAATTCCCTTCCTATGCTATCAAAGGGAAATTGCCTGTTTCAGGATCACCATCATGTAGCCTGTTAACCCCTCAAAACAACTGTAACCATTCGTAGCAATAGGTACGAATTATTTTTATCCTCGTTTATTTCTCGGCAAGTTCAAAATATGAACAACAATAAACAAATGATGGCGGCGCTCGGTGATTTTCCTACAATCTATAGGATTCAACTACACACAGCATAATTGTCATCCAATTGTATAAGTAACTTGTTTGCAGATCGTAATTCTATTCTGGAGCAACGATTATGAAAACTTTATTGCATTTATGAGGCAGTTGTAGTGGGTTTATCTCGGCTTGCGACTGATTAACAATCCACCGTCTAGGTTTCATATGAGTAACTGTGCTGGAGGAACACGTACGTAATGAAATGACCTTTTACAAGTGTATGCCAATTGTTGCGTGTATTAAATTGTATCGCCGCCACGAGCAGCCTGTAGGGCGGCTGTGGGTAAAGAACGCAGAACGTGCGTGTGAGGAAGCTAATGTTTAATTCCGTGATCCTCCTTGATGAGGTCCGACGCCTTCTCCGCGATCATGATGGTGGGCACGTTGGTGTTACCCCGCGTCACGTATGGCATGACGGAGGCGTCGGCCACTCTCAGCCCCCGGACGCCGCGCACGAGCAGCCTGGCGTCGGTGACGGCCCCGGCGTCGCCGTCGGCGCCCATGCGACACGTCCCGACGGCGTGGTAGCCCGGCGTCGTCAGGTGCTTTAGCGCGCAGCGACGGTAGGCGTCGGAGAACGTCGCGTGGTGGCGGCAGCGGCGTACAGGGACGTCGGCGATGACGGCGACGCCAGGGACGCGACGCAGCAGGTCCGTGGCGATCCTGGCGCCGTCCACGAGCGCGCTCACGTCGCGGGCGTCGCTCAGGTAGGCGGGGTCGATCCGGGGCGGAGTCGAAGGGTCGGCGTCGGCCAGCGTGACGGAGCCGACGCTGTGGGGGCGGTCGAGGAAAAGCAGCAGCGTGACGAGGTCGAAGCGCGACGCCAGGTCCGTGACGTAGGACACGACGCCGGCGCCGTACTTCTCCAGGGAGAAGGACGTCGGGTCGAAGGCGTCGAACACGAACTGCACGTCGGGCTCGGAGGTGTCGTTGTCGGCGCCGGCGGTGCGCTCGAAGACCATGAGCAGGGAGTCGTGCACCAGCGCCAGCGGCCCCGAGCGGCGTCGCAGGTAGTCGAAGGCGGCGTCGGTGGCCGAGGGGCGGCGCAGCCAGCCCTTGGGGAAGCCGAAAAGCAACCCGTCGTACACGACGTGGTCCACGAGGTTCCGCCCCACGGGTAGGTCCGCCACCTGCGGCGCGACGCCCGCCTCCGCCAGGTGACGTCGCGGACCGACGCCAGACAGCAGCAGCAGGCGCGGCGAGTTGGTGCTCCCGGCGCTGAGCACGACCTCCCGCGTCGCTGCCACGTCTACGAGGCTGCCGTCCCGACGCCTGAAGCGGACGCCCACGGCTCGACGTGGGGGCGCTCCCGCGGCGAACAGCACGCGCACCACCTCTGCGCCGCGCACGACGTGCAGCTGGGGGCGGCGCGCGGCGGGGGCGAGGAAGGCGGTAGCGCTACTGCAACGGGAGCCGTTGCGCACTGCGTAGGCGCGGAAGCCGTAGCCTCGCGTCAGGGCCTCGCCGCGTGCCCAGTCCGCCACCAAGTGCAGCCCCCGCGCCTCACACGCCGCCGCCAGGGCCGCGTTACATCTCGAGCGCAGAGTCGCGGCTCCGGGAACCGCGACCGTGAGCTCACCGCCAACGCCGTGGTAGCGCGCCGCCCCCGGCTGCGTCATCACGTGCGCAGATGTCATGTCCTCGGAGCGGCGGAAAAGCGGCAGCACGTCTTCGAAGGCCCACCCCACGAGCCCCCAGCGCGTCGCCCATGCGTCGTAATCGGAGCGGCTGCCGCGTAGGTACACCATCCCGTTGTGGGCGCCGGAGCCGCCCAGCATCTTCCCCAGAGCCCAGGGGCAGCGGCCCCCGGCGTCGGTGCCGTGGCAGGCGCGGCGCTGCGGCGTCGTGCGCCAATTCCACTCAGAGGCGGCGCCCTCGGCCAACAGCGACCGCGCCAGGCCCGGCACCTGCGAGGCTGGGGGCGGGTCACCGCCCGCCTCCAGCAGCAGCACGCGCCAGTGGGGGACCTCGCTGAGACGCGCAGCCAACGTCGCCCCCGCGGACCCTCCCCCCACAACCACAAAGTCATACGCGTCCCGCATTCGGTCTCCGGCGTCCGGAGGCAGACGTCCCGACGCCTCCAGCAGCTCCCGCTGGGACTGCAGCAACAACGACATTAAACCCGCCACCAGTAGCTCCATCGCCGCCTCTGAAGCCTCGGCGATAACGCGGAGGCGGCGGCTGCAGATAGGACTCTGTCAACTTGCCCTCTGAACGCTCAACCATTACGGCCACGTCACGAGGCAAGATGGCGTTATCACGCACCTGAGTCAACAGCACGCGAATTTGCACAGGTGCTTAGGTTTTCCTGAGCACAAAACAATCAACATTTGACAAGTTAAAGGCGGCTCTGACCAGAGTTGTACGTCGTTGCCCAACTTTCAACTGCAGCTCTTCAAATACTATCAAAGGGTAGAGACCTACTTCTTATCAAAATCAATGTAACTACCTCAAATTTAGCATGTGGTTAGTTACCTTGGCCGTAACCTCCCCTGAAATCTCGCCTATGTAGTAGCTAGCACGTAACTTGTCTCGTCTCCTGTTGTCCGAAGAACATCCTCGGCACTTATCGTCCACTGGCTTGTGTGTGATGTTCTCTCACTGTACCAATATTTGTATTGTAATGTTGACAGTTGTGTGGTAACATTTTTCAAGTGTTTATCAGATATTCATTCCCTTAACCAAGTAAAATACACAAACTGAGAAACAAAATATTACCAACGAAAAGATGAAAGTCGGAAGAAACCAGGTTACTTCAAGGAAGTTAGTGCAACCACTACCATTTACCTTCATAATATTAAACTTTCCATTCGTTTCTCAGTTCCCCTTTTATACTCGAGGTGACGGAACACGCGATAAGGAAACGGAATATGTGGTAACATGAAACATCTGGCACATTGGTTGAATGAAAAATATATTCAGTATAAAAAATAACAAATTTTTATTTTGGTCATCAGACGGAGGCGGAAGTCAACTCGGCGAGAGTATCTCGGCAGGGCCGCAGGGCAAACATTTTCACGGTGTACACGCTGCGTGGGAAATTGTTCTGCTTGCGCTCGCTGATGCAGCGAAGGTTGGCACGTCGGAAAAGTTGTTCCATGAGCTGCTGAGGACGTGTCACAGACGAGTCAGTTTCGTCAAAGTCCGTGGTGTCACCGGAGGTCAGGTTCTCCTTCACAACTATGACGCCGTCTGGTCTCAGTCCTCGGCTGCAGAAATAAATTGTTAAATGACGCCACATTTCTCGAGCCTACCAACATGTTAGCCTATTATTATTTTCAATTTTATTGTAATTTTTTTTATGATCATCATTAACCCTCAATCAATATGGCAATTTTGATCACGCAGGCTAGTGGAGTAAGAAGGAATCAAAATATTGACGCTTACCCACCTGCATCGTTTGAAGAACTCTACAAAATCCACGTCAGTGAGGTAGCCTAGGACCCATTGGACCCATATCAAGTCATACGACTCTGGTTCTGGAGAAAAATCCTGCAGTCCTGAAAACATATATCACGATTGCAATACACTACAAAAAACAAGTTTCATACACAACCCTGGAGAGAGACACTTTACAATGCAAAAAATATTACTTTGTGTACAAAATTATTAATGACATTGACTGTAATGAATTACTGTCAATTGAATTTTAAGAATTCCTGTATAAATTCAGGAAAGAGCGATTCACTTTATTTAAAACATTATATCTTGAGTTATACATTAAATAATATCTAAACAGATGCCAATAAACTTTATGTATATTAACGTATTAAAAAAAAGGTGAGCTAATGAAATTATTAATGATAATAACACCACAATTATGCTATTAACCGTATGAAAAATGTGAAACTGAAATCTTTATGAAAAAGAATATGTATGATATTGAAAGAAAAATTTCAATCCTAGTCTTTTTTGTAAAATCAACCATCAGAAAAACTGACAAGGAGAAAGGACGAGGGGAGAAACCTTACCAACGTTGTACAAGTGTCCGAGCTTCATGTCATTTTCTAGGAAGTTTCTCGCTTCTGCCAGGAAGGCTGCATTCTGTTCCACCAAGTCAACCTTGCAGAAGAGCGGAAGGAGGAGGTCCTTTGATATCCTCCCAATACCTGCACCACAGTCCAGAGCACGGTCACGCCCTGGGGGTTTCTTCCTCTGAAACAATGGAGTTTTATATCAGACATAGCAAAAAATGAAACATTCATGAACGAAAAAGAATAATAAGGCACCATTAAATAAAACTAAGCATCAGATCAATAGGGCAGTAATAACCATGAGGAACAGGTTCATGTTTCAATAGCCAAAGTAAACTCTATACAGGCGTTTTTCTTAAGTGTATATTTCTGTTCGGTCATTTAATTGTCGTCTTTTTCTTGTATATAACATGGACTGAACATCGTGACAGTCAGAAAAACCATCTTCTTATGTACGCTATGGGAGAAGTACCTTGAAGAGTATCTTCAGGAACTCCTGCGATCCGGTGATGTCCACCTGGGAGACGAAACCGAAGCCCCCGAGGACGCCGTCCACGGTAGCCGGGATGTCCGCCCAGTACCTCGCCGCCTCCTGGTACGCAGGGACGTCCATAACCTCCTCACTTTCGCTCCAGCATCCTCCGAAAAGCTTGCAAAAATTAATTAATTTACGTTCGGCTGCCGATGGCGCCGTTTGCTGCTCCCTTTTTTCCCGCTGCTGGAGACAAACTTCCGCTTGCAGACGACGGCCACAAACTGGACATCAAATTGATAATCGACCAGATGTACATCTGCTAAATGGATAACACCCGGATTTTTAAAAAACTCTGCATAATTTTTGTTCGAAATGGCTTTGACCTAGACAAGAAAAAGTTGTTAGACACATTTCAACAAATTGAGGAAGGCATTCTTCGTATTGTTTTTAACCTGATCGAAATCTGTGACTGGATAAGTCAATGTAATCATTTAAACACACCACCAATGTTACAGAGAAAACCGGGCTACGGATTAGAATAAAATAATGCAATAAAAACTAATGCAGCAACTACTCAGAATAGAAAAGAAAAACGAGCCGGTAAAGGGAAGTGAAACCTCAATAAACAAGTTACTGATTTGATAATACAAAATGCAAAACTGTATCCGTAGACTTAAAACAAAAGCATAACCAAGGGCGCAAAATATAAACTTCAAAAATTTAAGAAAATATTTATTATTAAAGTATTTTTAAACGTTCAAATGCCACACCTTTTTTATACCATGAAACAGAATTTAATTGTAAGAAAGAACGGATTAATGTAAATAAAAACATGTGTAATAATGAAAATGAGAACATTCGTCTTACATCACCATCCCCCTCATACAAAGAAATGGTTTCATAATTTCTCCTACAAGACTATTTTCTTGAGATGACCAAGTAGCCAGGTCGTTTGTGTACATCATCTTGAGCTACAGGGAAATGATTTACAAGATAGACCTGTTTCGTATATTTGCTCAATGGAGAAGTGTAAAATAGAAGAAATAAAATTATGAAAGTGATTCAAGACGAGGAAGGAAATATTGGCTAAAGATATCCTAGCAGGGTGGCTTATGACTGCAGCCACATTGCTAAGGCCCTCACCAATGTTAAAAGAGAAGTCTACATGGTTACAACTGTGAAATTATTTCGGCTGAAGGGTAATTCACGATCATCCAAGACTTTCAATTGTTTATTGTACAACGCCATCTTCCTCAATTTCTTTTTTCGAGTAACAGGCCACATTAATTAGGGTGATCCTGAAACAGGCACCTCCAATTTATTAGCATAGGTAGGGAATTGAAAAAAAAAAAGGTGGAAGGTAGCCAAGGATTATCTAGGAGCCCTGGATGATAGTCTAACGGAAAACCTGCATCAGGTAGGTCGGGCTATTGGGTACAACTTTCACGACCTTCCGAATAACGGGTGTGGTGTCGCAGCATTCCCTTATCTGTCACTCCAACAGTTTCGAAAGACAGTTGCCAACTGATCTAATGGGATCAGCAGACAACTCTTACTATATGCATCTGAGAACCTTGAAAAACCCAGTGAGGCATTCCCAAATGTAAGCCTCACATTCAATCTGGGAAGAAATACCTGTGAGAGAAAGCTCTAGTCAAAATTTCCTCCATTAGCTTTTAAAGATTAACATTTAAACTGGCGAGTGTGAGGAAGTGGATGTAAAATAAACTAGTTCCATTATTTGTTGTAGTTAGAATTTTATTTAACAAGATCAGTTCTTTATGGAAACTGTCACAAGTTTCTTTATCCAAACATACACAAGGTTAAAGGAAGCTGTGAAATATTCAGCTCTGTAACTTTCCAAGAAAAATGTAACAATTTTAATATTGTCAAGATGGGACTCTCAGACTACCCTTACCATACCTGAGTGAAGTCGCATGTTATTGTTGCAAACGATCCCCAAAATATTTCCCCATCCTTACAAATCAGTAAACCTCGCCCACATTCTCACACTAAAAAGAGAAATATTGTACAATACACACTGGACACAAAAATAACATAAAGGTTCTCTGGGCACATGGTATCCATAACGTTGAATCATTTCCATTGATTTAGGTTTGATAACTTGTGTACAGTCCTTAGGTCCACACTAATATACATATCTTACATAGATTACTACAGATGAAAGAATTTTGGTTTGAACCAGACTCACAGTAACAATTATGTTTTCACACCAAGATTTGGATTCGCTGTTTGTAAACCAAGCTTTACCTCACACTCTATGTGAATGTTCTGAACTCTACAAAATTTTCCTACTTTGTTCAGCCTCAGTGTAAATACTTTCTGAGAATAAAAATTTCTCTGTAGTAAGGTCAGAAATAATTTCCCATGGTGATTCATTGCAAATAATTCTTCCAGTATAAACAGAGCACCAAATTCAAAACTAAGTGTAATACTTCCTTAAAAATAAATATGTTTGGTAGAAACATGGTGATTAAGGCTTGTGGAATTAGAACCAGAACAAATGAAACCATTAAATAAGTGGTGACAAAATTAATATTAGCAACTAAAGGACTTTCTTTGTTCCAATAAAGTAACACATGCTACAATTGAAAAACTTGTACAAAATATTAACATTGCAAAATTCTATATTGCTGTTTCAATAATTGTAAAGTGTAGGAGCTATAGGTTTCAATTACTATCATACATGAAAATGGTGTAAAATATCATAAAGAACAGTTCAATTTAAAGAATATAAAAAACTCTCCCTCACCGAGAAATTAGCTCTGAGGAATGTGTGGCCTAATGCTGCTCATCATGAGATTCACCCATTACAGCACCAACTAAAATGCTAGAAGTTGCAACTACAATCGTCTCTCTTTAGAAAACAGGATAATTAACAGATAAGGTTAAAAAAAATTTCAAACATACCATGAGTGGCATTCTGGACCACCTTCACTAAGTTTATGGTCACTCTGACCACCAAGATAAACTCGACAAATATGAGGTTGCTCTACACATTTTATATAAGCTTGAACACAGGCTTGCTAACAATTTACTAAATGACATTCCCTACAGATTTTAAGGAAGAACCGATATTGTAGGTAAATTAATCACAAGGACATGACATGATTGTCTCTTTAGTTTAATACTTTGTTGGACATTCAAATTTAATCCAATTCCAATCCTCAAGGTGAAGGAAATCTCATATTAGCTTTGAAGTTCAACTAAGAAATAATGTCAAGTCCAAGACTTTCCTTCACAACAATATTATGAATCAATTTGATATAGTTTCAGACTACTTTGAAGTTTCTTCTCAAGCAGAAGCACAGAAGGATCCTTTGCCTCTGCTAAGAAGCAGATGGTGTGAATGCTTCAAGCTTCACTACCACGTATAAGCAATTCCCTGTCAGTGATACTGTTGACTCTCAGAGCCAGTCTGGTGATCTCCCACTTATCCTCAACAGTTTCCCGTCTAGCTTCCAGGAACAGGGTGCCCTGATCCTTGGGGGCCTTGACTGAGACCTCGAACTTGGCAGACAAGGTGTCACAGCGGTTTTTGGAAGTGTCTCCCAAGTTTACTCTGCCGACTTTCATTGGCTCCCCCAACAGGTGCAAGGCACCAGGATGGCTGCGTAAGATTTTTAGGGCCTCCACAAAATAGACGGACTTTTTGATCCTCGACTCAATCTGGTTGTGGACCCACAATCCCGTTGAGGCAGTCACCAGGCTGCCAACCACGGCGATATTTACCAGTGTCTTGGTGGCGACCATTCTCTACCCTTGGCACTAAGCTTGATTTCTGTAAAATATGAGAAAGGCAATCTGTAACACTGTAAAAGAGGCTAAGAGGAAAGTTATCCCCCAAACTTAATGTCACAATTAAGCCCCTCCCGACTTTGTAATTAATTTATAGCCTTTATCATTGACACTTTTGTAATATAGTGATAGTTTTCCCTTCATTTTATGTAGATCTTTAAAACCCATTAATTAAACTTTTGTAATTAAGTAGCAGTTTTCCCTTCCTTTTGCAGCAACAATCAGAGGGTGGGGTTAACTCTCTACAAGTTCCGAGTGAAACTTTTCTGATACAGTTCCTAGTTAAAAAAATAGATAATGTTTGATTCAAAACTAACGTTTGAAACGCATATTAATTCATCTACAAGTAGACCAATGCAAATTTATTATATTTAGTTAATACATCTGCAATTTTTCATCCATATTTGTGGATTTCATCAAATAAATTTTAAATGCATAACATATATGTAAAAGCAGATAATTTTGAATCGTGGACTGTGGTTAGGGTTGTGTAAATACCAAATTGTTTTCTGACAAAAAGGGTTGTATTGTTTATTTTTTTTAAAACTGTGAAAATTAAAAATATTGAAATAAATAATAAGGCATCACTTAACAAACTCTCACTTTAACAATAAATGTAACAACCCATAAAATAAAACTTTCATCATAGCAGCAACCTTCATAAATTTTTCATATTTACTCCTCCTGCTGAATCGATATTCACAAAAATCGACTTCCCTCCGAGTTTCTTTGTCCTCGTCTGCAAATTAAACTAATCGTTTACTTTATTACGTTTTCTTTATTAAAAAATCAAATATTTTACCATGAATTAAAAAAATATTAAATGTAATATTAAAATGGGATAGTTATTTTAACTACATTCGGTCAAAGGATATAGAATAAACGTTATTTTTATCATTTAGATTCAAGAAAAACATGTATATTCTCGTCCAACATTTGGATGAAAAATAATATATCTTAAATTAACTTTGCGAAATATCGGATTTCCAACGGGGTAGCGTTTGCTAAACTCTACTTTCCGTAGACATATAACATCGTCATGTTCCAAGCATTGCTATTGTTCTTGCTAGATTTACACGAGTATTGATGAATGCCAGAAAACGAGGTGCAGTGATGTCAGTGGCGTGTCAACATACGTTAGTGCTGCACTGACAACTGCCAATCCATCGCTGACATGAGCAGCGGTGACGTCTAACTGGAGATCGTGCCTCCTCTTCTATTGGTCGGAGTTCCTTCCATGTGGAATCTGCTCCGCGATGACTGGTGTATATAGGCCTACAACAAATCTGCCATTACTAAATGTCATCTTTTGTATATTCATTCATTCATAACACAATTATTATTGCCATTAAGGCTATCTAACCAAAAGGTGAATTAAATACACACACATTCATACAAGCATTCATTCAATGTACCGCTGCTGCTTCTACTTCTTTCTCCGCTACTTATACGGTTCGCCGACTCCCTTCTAAAATCTGTAAGAAAACGGTTAGGGGAAAATATATATATATTTGTGGGATAAAATAATGTATGTTTTAATAAATAATTGTATAGTAGTAAATATGTTAGTAAATATCTGTATATAAAAGTAAATAAATAATTTTTGTATAGGTATTCCTTACAAGCTGTAAGGAGGCTTGTAAACCTAATAAAGAATATAACTTCAGTTAACAATGACTAGGATCGTGATACTTTACAGGAAGATCGACAGAGGTCGGTTCCTGTTTACCTTCCTAACAGGGTCGTATCTTCCCAGCGTTGAGACCAGCTCATTGCTAGAGTCGTGCGCCCTGTGGTAAAACCCATAGATTATCCACTCCTGACAGCTGCATTACCACGTTGTTGGATGTTCGTGGTGGCAGGTGGAGTGCTCTGCGAAGGCACCGTCTTTCCAGAGCGAATATCCTCTCCAGGTGGCTGTCCGCTGCGCTGGCCCAGACTGGGGTCGCGTACTCGAGGATTGGACGGATGACGGAGAGGTAAATCGAGATTCCCACTCTCGGAGACAGCTTCGAGCTGGAACTAAGAATAGGGTAAAGAGCACTTAGCCTAGCGTTTATTTTCCTGCTTGTTTCCTTAATGTGGTGCCTCCACGTTAGCCTCGAATCCAAGGTTACCCCTAGATACTTGGCCTTCGCGGACCACGAAGAAGCGGTTGACGGGTCTCTCTGGTCGTCGTCGGGTGATCAGCAGAGCCTGGCTCTTCGACGCGTTGATATTCATCCGGCAGTTCGTAGCCCAGCGCTGGATCTTCTCCAATCCGGTGTTAGTCGTTTTCCCACGACGCAGCAAACAACGCTGTGTCGTCCGCGTATTGGGCGATCTCGGCTCCCGTTCCTGGTTTCGGGATGTCCGCGGTGAAGACGCTATACAGGACAGGTCCGAGGACACTGCCCTGTGGTACGCCTGCGCGTATCTGTTGACGTATTCTACCTGTGCTACGTCTATAGGTTCTTCGACAGGGCGGAAGTTCCCTTTAAAGGCGTCCGCAAGTGCTTCTGCCTTCTCGGAGGGACTGTACGCCGCGCCGTTTACTCCCGTGAGATGTGGGATCCTGGTCCTAGTCGCCTGCCAGAGATTGCCGTCAGTAACGTTGAGACTCATCAGCCGTGCTTTCCAGAACGCATCACTGTGCTTCTGAGTTCCATTGTGTGTGCTTAGCGTTGAGGTCGCCCATCAGAACGACCTTCCTCTTGATTGCCAGGAGCCCCCTGACGTCGTCTGCTGAGATCCAGTTCGATGGCGGGTGGTAGGCGCTGACAGCGAGGACCTTCCCGTCGAGCAGCTGTAGGACGTCGCCTCGATGGTTGGTGTCGGTGGCAGCGGGATGAAGTAGTGGGGGATGCACTTCTTCACGTAGATAGACACTCCTCCTGCTGCTGTGGGCTTTTCACTGCGGTAGCAGAAGTAGTTCACGACTCCGACTGCCACCGCAGGTTTCAGGTGCATTTCTGTAACATGACAAACATCGATATTTTCATTAGTGAGGAACTGCCTAAACTCGTCGGACTGCTTTAATATGCCATTGGCGTTCCACGTACAGAAACACAACTTACGGATATTAAAACCCATAAGTTGGCATTGTAAGTGGTTGTCCAGCAGCTGTGGGTTTCCATCATTGCCTGGCACATTTGTCCGAACATTTGTGTTACCATTGTCATTACTTGCGTGATCATGGCCTGCATCTCATGCGGAAATCAGCCATGATTTCGTTGACACCGGCTAGTGTCAACTGGGGTTCCTGTGGCTGGGCTGCTGGTGGCCTCGGCTGGACCTCCTAGTCTCGGAAGGCTGCTGTTGGCGGCATTGTTGGAGGGTCCTCCCTCGTCTCTGTTGGCCTTCCTCGTAGGGCGTTTGCGAAAGAGACGCTCCGGCTTACCATCCGTGTCGGGGCTGGCACTGGGGCAAGACTCTTCTTCACCTGAAACTTTTTAACAAATTTTTGGTATTTCGAACAACCCTTCAGTTTGCCGAGTGTCCTTCCTCGTCGCAGTTCGCACACTTCAGAGCTGCGTGATCCTGCGTTTTGGGCTTTGTGCAGTTTCGAGTTTAATACTCTTCTGCACATCGCACGCACACAGGTCGCCGTGTGCAGTGTTTGGACACATGTCCAAACAGCTGGCAGTTGAAGCACTGCAGGGGACCACGACTAGCTCGGAGCTTCTCGACGGTCATCTTAATATTAAAAATATACTCTATTTCATAAATCTTTAGATTCTGTGGTTTGCTTCGCAGCACCACCAGGAAGAGAGGCATTGGGCACTTCTTCCGTGGGTGGTTAAGCCTGTGGACTGACTCCACGTCAAACGACATGTCTTGAAGTTCTTCCTTAATGTCGTCGACGGGAGTGTCCTCGGGAAGACCACGCACCACCACCTTCACGTGCTTGATGGCGGAATGAGTATAATACTCTATTTTCCACTTCACCAGCTCGTTAAAGATGGTCACGTAATCATCTGAAGTCGTGGGCCGGATACGGATCCCACCTGAAACTAATTTAAAATCAGGCATAATTGTACAAGCTTTGCCCATTTCACTTGTAAAATTGTGGCAAGACCCTTGAATTTTGGCCACGATCGGGGGGATCGTGTAGCCTTGAATTTTCCTCTTCAATTGCTGCTTCTGTTGGTCGGCCTCCTGGCATTGTTGGTCCTCCTGGGCGAGCGTGGCCAGCAAATCGAAGTTTTTGCTCGTAACAACTTCCTTCACTGCTGCTGGCATTGGCCTGGCCCCATTCTGAACCAACATGAAGCCGTCCTCTCGTATTGGAACTGGTGTTGGTAGCTGCTGCTGTGTCTGCGGCTGCAGCTTTTCTGGCACTTGCTGCGACTGCGGGGTCGCCAGTGAGGATTTGCTAGCTCCTTGCGGGGCTAGAGGAGTCTTCTCAGGAGGCGGGGGCGGGCGACGAAGTCGCTCAGCCGCAGTCTTGCTAGCCGCGCCAGATAAAGCTTTGCCGGCGGTTGCTGGCGCCATGGTTTAACCTGTAACAACTACACAAAGACATGAAATATATACCACAGGAAAATAAATTACTTTCCTACCAGCATAGGGATTGGGGAAAGTTCTAAGCTTTGCGTACAGTACGTGGGGTGATCCGACGCTAACGGGCCCCTGGCACTGAAAAACACTAACACTAACAACTAGAGCGGGGAGAAGCCCCGATCGGTAGAGGGAGTGCTTTCACAAGCTGCGGCAGGCTCCTGCTACAAGGAGCACAACTACTGGGCTTGCTTCCGCTACCTACGAAGATAAGCTCCGACTGTGCGACTGAGTCGCTTACCTGAAAAAGAACGCTGAAAGAAAACAAAGGAAAAACGGGTTCTTTATTTAATGTCTCTTTCTCGACTGTTGTAGTCCACAGTATGGGCCTTAAGAAAGGCGCTCAACAGAGTAGCAGGAACGCTTAGCCCTAACAAGGACAAGCGATTGCTGCCATTCCAACGGCGAGCTGGGACCACGACGACGACCTGCGGGCGACGAGTCCGGTGAGGGACTGAGCCTGTCCGCTGGACTCTTCGGCGGCGCTGTTGCTACTCACTGACTCCTCGGCGCGCTCGCTTCCTATTGGTCGCGACCACGCGGTAGTCTTAGGAAATACTGTTTAATAGCCTGATCAGAACTCAGACCTCGAAAGACCCCTGGGAACTACTCGGAAAAGATCCGCTGGAGAACCAGAACAACTAGGCACGGGCAAAACTTGGGATTGCTACCAATATCCCCAAGGTGTGGTCAGTTGCGTGTCCTAACACCGACTCTTCGCTGACACGAGAGCACTGCCTCACTTTTAGTGCAGCGTGTCAACAGTATGTCAGTCATGACTGACGTTCCCCCTCCACCGACCTAGACGCTGCCCTCATGGGAGGCCAGTTAGTGGCAGTTACGGTTGTCAACTATCGATTGTGAACGGTGAGGCAGGGTTGAATATCGATTGCGCGATGGTAAACAGTCTGTATTTTGCATTTTCAATACGCGTGCAGTTTGTTATTTTGTGCGATTGGAGTAAGTGAATCATTGTTGTGAACAGCGGCTAGAATTTTGGTTCAGAAAGCATTTAGAATAAAGTTCGTTTGTTGCACCTATGAGTCTATAAATATTTAGGTCAACTTTCCAAACATAATTACTGTCCACTCTCCAACGGCACAAACTTTACCTGAAAAAAAAACGCAACAGAATGATGTATAGCTATAAATGTACTACTACAACATGTAATGAAAAATAATTCATTTCGTTTTGTTCAGCAATTGACACCTTTAAGGGGAATAAAACAAGTAATAAAAACCGAGCCAAATAAACACTCAAAACCAGCTTCAAAGTACACGTGCTGTTTTATTATTGCTTGATTTCTGTAGTAATAATATAAAACAATATTACTAAACAACTGTTTTCATTTGTATGTATCTATAGTACACTAGCGTAATACTGAGTTTTACTTTGTCGTGGGAATTTCAAGAACCCTTCCTCGTTAGGTCTATTCTATCACAAATACAAAGGGATTAGTTCCTGTTTATGGACATTATGCGTGCGTGAAAACACGAAGGGGAAAAATATTCATTTTCATATAAACAATATATCGACACTATGAAACATCAACATTCCAACCGGTCATAGTTGCCAAAAAAATAGCAGAGAAGTATAAACATGCATCAGAGTTCTTACGCGCACAAGTGAATTTTGGGAATTAGCTGCCTCTGTGTAAACCTAGCTTAATTAGCTTTAACGGACAAGTTCTTCTTTGACTACAAAGTTTAATGTCTTTGAAACATATTAATTAAATCCTAACTTAAATTAAAATTTTCAACCCGATTCATCATATCATTTCCTATAGCTAGATAAATCGTTTACGTACAAAATAATGAATAAAAGTGGCCCAGATTTCCTGCCCTGAGGGAACCCGAACTTAACTTGATTTCTAAGTACTTTATTATCAAACTTAAAGCTCTTCCTCCAACTCCATGGTTTATCTCCACTAATTGTCTGAAAGTCAAAGAGACTGTATATTGTGTCCAGATGGTCATGAATTTAGTTTGGGCCAGACAGAAGGCGAGACGTCGTGGTTGAGAACAGGTTGCTCACCAAGGACTGTTCTGATTACAATTAAAGTTATATCGACCAAACAAAACTAACTTTCAATATTAGGATTAAAGACCATTAGGCTAATCCGATCACCAAACATTGCTTCTATTTTAGCCGGAGAACCAACTTTTCGTAAAAAGACACGTTAAAAATTATCCATAAACTGTCAATATTAATCATTAAGTAAACTTTATTATGTGTTATTTTAGTTCCTTGGTTCTTTACTGGTTTATCTTGGGCGGTCTCCTCCATCAAACGTTATCAGTTTCCCTTTAAGAGCGATTTGAGAAAGTTGCATCTAAACGTCGGCCTATCTAATGTTTTTAATTAGTTCTTCCTTTTTTTAAGTCTTTCTTGTTAAATAAGGTGGTATCTCTTGACATCATCTAAATAATCTGGGACATTGAGTATTTTGTCGATTATAAATACGATGAATGAGTAAACGAGCCTAATTACAAGCTATGTGGAGTATCTGCCTTGTGAGTTCACTTCGCCCTAGCTCCGAGGTGCTTTTTCCCAAAGAGATATATAAACATCATAGAGAGCAAAGATATATATGTCTTTGGTCCAGTCTATACAGGCGGCTAGACCACACAATTCATAAATCGTCATGTTGCTCGCATTGCACCGCTAGAGTGCACAACAGGCGGCTAGACCCCACAATTCACGAGATCGGGAAGTTCGCATTGCTCCCTCCAGAGCGCACAGCTGTCTGATCCCAAATGTGATTCAACGTGATTGGATGAATGGGTAAACGCGGATATATGAAATTGAGTAGTTCGTGTCTGACAAAAAGTTATTTCTTCACAGAAACCATAAGTTTTATCCAAAGAACTGAATAAAAATAATCTTGAAAAAAAGAAGAACTACTAATGTAACTGACAGGAAAGAACCCTAAATACCTATTAGCAAAACCTTTATAACACTTATACATTTAACTAATTTTGAGCATCATGAATCACAAAATTTTGAGTTATATATAAACTGCAGTGTTCTGACATTCATTGCTACTTTTCATGGAAATCACAGTATTTTCTGATATATTTGACATCAAATATGTGCTAATTCATCAAAAGTGTTGGAAATGGTTTTATGCAAGGTGTTATCTTAGTCTGTTTTCAGTAGTTTTTTCTTTACATCATACAAATTTTATAATTGTTGACTCTAAATGTAGTGTGAAAACAATACTACTACAGTGGTTCAATAACAAGCCTCTGGGACAGTTTGGGCTTCATATACAAATTTTGTTAATAAATCTTTGTCAAACAAAGGAATAAAACATTGTGTTATAATTTAATGAATAAATAATTTTAAATAGACCTGAAAAACTAATACTACAAAATGTTTTCATTATTTGATTATGGAGGGTTATTTTACTGCACAGATCACAAGTTTCCAGAAGTAAGACATTGTTGTGAATGTGGGCCAAGATTTTTCTGTGTTTTAAAAACAAATTGGCATTATTTACAGCATTGATGGTTACAGGATCATTATAAATAGTGCCTGAAGGAATAATATAATTAATGTCACAAGGCTGGCAGACAAGTATATACAAATTAAACATTTGCCAAACCAGCTCAGGTTATACAATAGGAAGACTGAAAATGTAAAGGAAGGATTAATGAAACAAACCTAGTAAATCCAATTTTTCGGGGATTCAATCACTCTCCAGAGGGGAGACAAATTTGTGTATCAATTGTTATCACAAATTAATGGGGTTCTTTAAATTTTTAACAAATACATAATACCAAATTGAGTTATAATTGCTCCTGTCAGAAGAAATGTAAATAATTTGAATTGTAACATTTAGAAATGCTATTTTCAGTAGAAATTCATGAATTCCTTATACAATGTTAAATTTAAATTACATTGTAGTTTTGCTTTCAGAGTTAATTTCATCAAAAACTGCACACCTTACAGAAAGTCTTAATAAGGCAATATATGTTAACTCTGAGACTTGACACCTTCTTGCATAAATGCTAACTTTTGTAGTTAAGTTAGCAGTAATAGCACAATAGCCTATCAAATGATAGGAAGGATGTATAGAAAAAGATGTTTCAGGATGTATAACACCTTCTTGCACCAAGGTCTTCAATTTACAAATTGAAAAAGCACATGTCTTGACAATTTTGAACCTAAATGCACCATTTATGAAAAATATAATGTAGAAATATGTTTAAGTCAAAAAGAAAAAAATTATAAATGATCTAATTCTTCAGATAAAGATGCAAACAAAACCCACAAGGTGCATACAGTTGCTCTCCAAACTACTATACGTGTCCTTGAAGTTTCTCAAGTAACCATGTCAATAATTGAATAATTATTCACTCCTGAAACTGTAGCCTTTAAAATAATTATACAAGATGTATATCCATTGGATTTGAACTCTACCTCTCAAACTTTCAGGTCAGAATTTTAACCACCAAGGTATGGAGTTTTGTCTCAAAAAATTTGCACAATTTGTTTTTCTTTTTTAAAAAAATTTATTTTCAATAATAATATTTTACAGATTTTAAATTGTACAAAATAACAATTGTTATATATATATTTATTTAAAGTGGGAAACTGTGGAATCCATATAAATATTGTGCATGCTTGCAGAATGATTTGAGAGAACTTTCTTGGACGAAGTGTTTATCACAAATTGAACAAGTGAATTATCCGATAGTTTTGGCTGGTTTAATACCGTGAGTGCGTAACTTATGTTGAGTGAATGATGCACCACAAAGGTCACACAGAAAATGCATATCTTTGAGCGGATACAATTTACAACCCATGAAAATAAATTCAGTTTTCAGAAAATTGTAATACGTGAGAAACTATAACTAGTGAATGTGTTATTTTCGTACCTCAATGTAAAGAACAATATATGGTAATAAATTTTCAAAGGCGATGGCTAGCAGCTCAAGAATTCCACGTGATGAGTGAATTAGAATGTCGGCACTACACAATTTGAAGCAACCCGAGAAAATAAAAAATTCACTATTATCAGAAAAGAAAGTGTATGGAGAATATCCACGTGGATGAGTGAATTAGAATCAGCTCTGCACCGAACCGCAAACAACCTGTGAAAATAAAATAAGCACAATTATGATAAAATAATAGTAAGTGAATTTGATTAGTTAGAGCGTATATGCTAGTAGCTCAAGCTAAACAAGCTAATAAAATTCCACACGGAGAAGAATAACACAATCAACCTGCCCCGCACAGAAATTCCAGAGAAATGAGGGTGAATTTGTATTACTCTTTGTTTACGCGTAAAGTGCAGCTCAGCACTGCACTCTAGCGGTGCAATGCGAGCAACATGACGATTTATGAATTGTGTGGACTAGCCGCCTCTCAGTCTATGTTGTTTATATATGTCTTTGCTTTTTCCAGTTATCAACGCGCAGGCTGGCAAACTGTGCGCAGTCAAAGTCACCGACCGTAGATAACGCAGGGTAGTCCTTGAGCGGGAGATAAAGACTTTGGACTTTCCTACCTTGAGATAGCAACCAGGTGACTGACTAGGTCCGAACAGCCACGAGAAGGCATTTCCTGAAGGTCTTTCCTGAACATATCACACGGACGTGGAAGCCTACAAAGGATCAGAGAGGCTCTACCAGACAGCGTGGAAAAGTAACTGTAATTCAGTTAGCACGATGTTTGCTTCCCGCTTTGTCACTGACTATTTATTTATTTATTAATTATAGACCTTAAGTATACCGAAAATATAAATCAACAACTACAGCCGTTTGGGAGTTAATTAAGTTTATTGCATAGGAAATTCAAAATTGTATTAAAGTAATAGTGAGGGATTTGGAATAGAATTAAAGGGTAATTAAAAGATAAACAGGGAATTTATATATAAACATTTCTATGGAAACTAATTACCAAGGGTGAAGGTAGGGCGAAGCAATCGGATCTCTTAATAATCTCAGGTTTCAATCGTGACGATACCCTTCTTTCCTTTGGCGACGAAGATTGGGAAACTTGACGCAGCGTCGCCTCTCTGCCAGCTTCTTTGTAGGACTCTTTCCTCGACGTTGACCGGTTCGTCTCCTTCATCGTCCAGGACAAAACGACGGGCTCCTTTCCGTCCCTTTCAATTTTAGAGAGCAGAATGACCACACATCATTACCGCCGTGTGAAGAAGCATAGAAAAATCTACCTTCCGACCACGAAATCCCGTGGGTTGAGGCAACCCCTTGATATTAAAATATTTCGGTGCGTTCCTGGTGCTGATCCCCACTGGGTATTAGTGACAGCATAAGGTCTCGACACAGTGACGCCATGTCCAGTTCCCAATCCTCGCTTACTCCATATTAAAAATTAATGAAATATGAAGTATCGCGCAACAACGTTTGTATAAAATTACTTGATTTAGAAGCTAATGAACTAAACTTACTAATATTAAAGTTGGGAACGGAAAACAGGCTCTTAAAATCGACCTTGAAGGTTGGATTAGGGCAGGGTTCTGTAATGGGATCTATGGTTTACGTAATATTACACACTAATGATACTTTTGTCTATCTAGCCAACTACATTATAACGTATGTGCATGACTGAACTACTTCCAGTATTTACAGTAAAAGACTGCAAAGTAGTAGCTACATAATAAAGACTCATTTTAAAAATTAGTATGGGCGTGGAACTTAGAAATGTACCTTGACGCGGAACGCACTACAACTACGGCCTGTTATTGTGAATTTCACAATATTATATCAGAAAGTTGAAGGTTACAATATCTCACATCTACTTTGAGTATGTGTGTCAAATCTATTAAAATACCGAAGACATGGGATCCTGATACAAGACAATGCTTGACATTCCAATAACTGTATGGAATAAAAAAAGGCTATACAACTAAAATATTAATAAATTGATTAAGACAAATGTTAATTATCGCTTTAATACATTTTAAGAAAATGTTACATTGTATATTCCGAAATTATTTCATTTAACTAGTGCGAGGAATTAAAAGAAAGTTAAAACGGAAAAGGAATCATACTGCAAGGAGAAGAAATAAAAATCCTACGCATTGGCGATGATATTGTAGTGTTACAGTCAGAAGAAGGCTTGGAAACCATAATAAATGGCATGAACGTGGTCCCGGGGAAAGAGTTTAATACGAGTATAAATAGAGGGAAAACTAAGGTATGTGGTGTAGTTTGGGAGACAGTGGAATAACAAAGGTTGTTAGACTGGGAAGGGATATTTGAAGGAAGTTAAGAAATTCTGCTACTCGAATAGGATAGCCAGGCAAGGAAGAGGAATTTACTTACTTGTAATTTAAGTGTGAATATTAGGAAATGTTGGTATGGAGTGTGGCGTGCGAGACGTGGACGGTAGGAGCTGCAGTAAGGAAAAGAATAGCAACCTTTCAAAAGTGGTGCTTATAGGAGAATGAGATGGGTGGATAGAATCACTAACTAGGAAGTTCTAAGCAGAATAGGGGAAGAGCGGGCAATATGGAGGACTTTGACCGATAGATTTTAATGAGACCTTATGACCTTAATGGGGGCCTTATAAAATTAGCATGAGAAAAGACGGAGACAAGGCTTACACAAGACAGGTTAACTTGGGGGTGCATCAGACCAGTACAAGTTAACTTGTATTATAGCGCGTGTATTGCAATGCAAATCGATAGGATGATTGTTATTATTAATTTGCCGTAGTCGAGTGTCGACGCCCAGCGCCTGTTTCCGGCGCGCCTCCGTTGCTTCCTCTTGGCGTGGCGTCACGTTACGTCACCGCGACGCGACGGTGGCGCCGCGGTGCGACAGTGCAGTGCGCGCTGAGACTCGGCCATGGCATGACGCGGAGGCAGGAGTACCCGGAACACCTCAACCCCTTCGCCCATGACGACGACGACGACTGCGTCCTGCGGGCGGCCGGGGGGCGGCGCAGGGCCAGGCCTTCCCTCAAGGACGCCTGGTAACGTAACCTACTCACTCAGCTGCTTGCGTCCCTCTCCCGTCTCAGGGTGGAAACGGCAGTTTCTTGTAATCTTATCTGCGGCCGAGGTTACACACGTGACGTCATTGTCCAGGTTTACGCCGCCGCCCCCGTCGGCCACCACCGCGGACGACGTCGTGGAGCTGCGTCGCACGCCGCCCCGCCACAGCCTGCCGCAGCAGCTGGTGCAGACGACGTCGCCGCCCCCGCCGCGACGGCGCCGCTTCTCGTTGAGCAAGACGCTCGAGACGGGGGGCGGCAGACTCTACGCGACGCTCTCTCCCGCCATCTTGCGGCGTTTCCTCAAGGGATCCTCCAAGAAGGAATCGGTCATCGCCTCCTCTCCGCCGGCGCCCACGAGACCGCCCCCGCCGGACCCAGCCGCCCTGATGCGCGTGAGCAAAGTGCCGCCCCCACCTTCTCCGGGAGTCCTCGTCCGCTCCCGCTCGCAGGCCTTCACCACCTCCGCGGACCCGGGGGCGGTCCTGGAGGGCGGCGGCTGCAGGGGTGAGTCACGCGGGCCACTAATTATAACCTCTGGGTCTTAACTGGAACACAAAAGTGTCACCAACGACTCCTTTGTGACGGCCATTACGTCCATGGCCCGGCACAGCGACGGTGACGTCACCTCAGCGGTTACGCCGCGCGTACATGTATATATAGATATGTAGATATAAAAGAGACGGGCGCAGCTGACGAAGTCGTCTAGAGTAGTGCAGAGCCATCTGTCTGTGGCACAGCACTACCTACGAGCTTTTACTGACACAATATTCTCATCCTGTTACTTGCATACATCAACTGTCGTAAACTCCATTACATGTTTAGACTTTTAAATTCAAGTATTTACACCATTTGTTCACTGAATGAGGTGACGAGGATAAATCACGTTTCGACTTTTCGAATGAAGCAAAATATTAGACGGTGCAAACAGTGACGTAGCGTAGTTTTCAGCCGCCCGGGGGCGTGGGCCAAATCATCCCCCCACCCCACCACCTTCTTTAGGTATTTAAATCCAAAAGGTTCCAAACTGTACTGAAATTCTCAACAACATTTAGGCAAGAATAATTTGTTGTTGCGTATTCTACAGGTTATTTGTCGCCCCGCCACCCTACGTCACTACGTACATTACACATTGTGTAGGGGGCGAGTACGTAGTAGATGTAGAAGGGTGACGTCATAGTTGCTCCAAGATGGCGCCGACGTTGTTGTTGAGAGAGAGAGAGAGGGGGGGAGAGGGAGGAGAACAGCTGAGCGTGGCTGAGCCAAAGAGGTTAGCGGTGCCAGGAATGCAAATGCGTCGAGGAGGAGGAAGGAGCCAAGGTCGAGGAGCTAATAGACCACAATTAACAATGTTTCAGGCTCCAGCTGGACGCTGGCCGGCGACGGTTCCACCAGACACAGCTTCCGCCCCAAGAAGAGGAAGGCGCCGCCGCCGCCCCCGCGCACGGTGAGCCAACACGTTCCTCCTCGCTCGTCACACGTGAAACGTCGGCGTGACGTAAGGTGACCTTGTCTGTGTTTGCGTGTGCAGGTCGGCGACGGCGGCGTCCCGGAGGCGGGCGACGCACAGCAAGGAGCGGAGGTAAAGCTTGCGGAACTGCGACACATGGCATCAGGCGTCGAGGATGAGACGAAACCGACGCACGAAAAGTCTGCGGATGTCAGCGACCCGAGACAAGAAGCGGAGTGTGGAGCGGGTGAAGACGTCGAGGAAGGCAAGAAACCACTGGATGAAAAGTCTGCGGAAGTTAGCAACGCCGGGCAAGAAGCAGAGATAGAGAAGTGTGGCGCGGGAGAAGACGTCGAGGAAAGGAAGAAAGGAGCGGAGAAAAAGACAGCGGAAGATGGCGACGCGGGACAAGAAGCTGAGTTACGGAAGTGTTGCGCGGGAGAAGACGTCGAGGAAGGGAAGAAAGCGGTGGATGAAAAGTCTGCGGAAGTTGGGGACGCGGGACAAGAAGCGGAGTTACGGAAGTGTGGCGCGGGAGGAGGCGTCGAGGAAGAGGTGAAAGAAGATGAGGAAAAGTCCGCGGAAGTGAGCGACGCGAGACAAGAAGCCGAGCACCAAAGGGAAGAAGGAGAGGAGAAGGAGGGGAAGAGAGAGCTGGAGAGTTTCAGGAAGGCGACTCTGGCTCCTCTGTTCATCCTCGAGGGCGACGAGCCGCGGCCCCTGCTGCTGCGACGCCTCTACATCGACGAGGACGAGGACGGCCTCTCTAATTCTCGCCCTGCCCCTCGCACGCGTTCGCCGCTGCCGACGCCGCGCAGGGCTCACGTTGGCAACACTGTCCGCAACTAGTAGTCATATTCGCATACATTAATGTAAATGTATCTATTTATTTACTCTCTTTGTATGTTAATAATTTCAATAATAGACACAGAATATCTTTAGATAATCAACGAGTTCTTGTTTTTCAATTTGCCGATCAAGCACCTTGACACTATCTATCTCTGTCGGGACGGAGTAAAGATGGCGACGGTCGCTCTGCACTGTGACATCACGCATTCCACGCCCTACTTCAACAGGGATTAAGTTTTTACACAAATATCTATTACAAGAACCAATAACGAAAGACCCGATTAGGAGAGAGAGTAGACGTGGCAAGCCTGTCACATGACGTAAATGCGCTCGTCTGGAGCACTCCAGCAGGAGAATAAAATAAAATATAAATTGGTAAATAAGGACATTTTAGTTTTGCTGTAATCATACAACAGTAACATTACAAAAGCTACGATATCATATTTTTCCGGATTTAATTATTTTTTTAGTTGTGGTATTCAGCCCCGAAACTGGTCTGATGCAATCTATCTTGCGCAAGCCTTTTCATTTCTGCATAACTAACATATCCTCCGTAATCTGTTTAGCGTATTCCATCCTTCGCTTCCCTCTTGTCTTAAAACTTATTCTATTAATCTATCTCTTCTCTTGGTCACCGTCCTCCATTGTTCTCTCTTCCCCTATTCTCCTCAGAACTTCCTGGTTAGTTAGTGATTCTATCCACCCATCTCATTCTCCTATATCACCACATTTCAAAGGCTTCTATTCTGATCCTTTCCGCAACTCCTACCGTCCACGTTTCGCACCCATACAACAAGTATGTATTTTTTTTGGGCTTATACTTTTGTTATTCTAGTTGTGTTTATTTATCTATGAAAACAAAATTTTGTAATCCCGTTTGTTGGCGCGGCTGGCGTGTTGTTTGGTCACGATTCCCGCTAGATGGCAGTAATAGGTAAGATACGTAATTTGAAGATAGGCGAAAATTCAAGTCAAAATTCCTCCTTAAATACGTGTAATGTCTATTGAAATCTGTTTAGAGCTTATTGGAGGCAAACAGGGAACGACAATTTTAAAAACGTGAGGCATGGCATAACAAGCAGATGCCACTTGAATTTTGGCATTTATTTTCAGATCACAGACAGACACTTCAGCTTTATTCATTGCTATTGATATAAGTAAGTATTAAATCGTTTTCCGTATTTATTTCGTAAAGTTTATATATAATTGGAAATGGACTCTTGCGTTTTACGCATTTCATTACTGTAATTTATCAAATGATGATCCTTCATTTTAGCCATGTACACTTGAAAAGTATGTATGTATTACTAGAGGTGTCCTGCATTTTCCAGGTGGCAGTATTGATGAAATAAAAGTACAAAGATAAATTGTTGATAAACTAAAAGAACAAAGGTAGAGTACAGAAAAGTATTGAAAAATATTATTTTGATATATTTCACGTCCCTTTTTTTACAAACTTTTCAGTGTTTCTTTTTGAAAACATTTGTATTCTTAGGGTAAGCCTCTAGTACCCTTGCTGTCCCTTATTACCCTGTTTACGAAGGATTATTTGCCCACATCCGTTCTTTAGTCCCTTTCCTTCATGGTCGTTTTTAGAGAAAAATTTAGGCCCACTTATCCGCTCCGTTATTTCTGACGAGGCCCGTGTAAGCTTTGTAGGGTGCTCCCAAATCTAGTCTCTTTCCTCCTATCACCGAGTGGTTCCCATTTAGTTTCGCCCCCACACAAAACCCACCCCAGTCCTTTTCTGAATTTTAACCGGGGCATTGATGAGCCCCGTAAGCAGCTGCCTTGTACTTTACTTCTATATCCTGATTATCAAATGTATCGACCTCCATCCCTTTTTTGAGAATTAAAATAATGATTACGTCGATTTTACCATTTGTGAGTAAGTTAAGTTGTTTGTCGTGATGGGACACAAGCGGTGAGAGTAAGGTGATGGGAGCTGTTTACTCGCTGTCGGCTTGTAAATTAACAGCGGCTTTGTCTCTTTGTCCCGAGTCAGTCAAGTGTCTGGGCTGCTACCACGAGGACAGGAAGGTAGGTACTCTCTCCTCTGTGTGTGAGGACGCAGCTGTTGACGACGACCAATCAATCCAATCAGGCACAACTCAATTCTGTCTCTCTCGTGGATATCATCTCGCTACACAATCTATTCACGACATCGACTTGTGAAACTCCTCACGAGTTAATAGAAAATGTAGAACGGCTCCGGGTGAACGACAGCTAAATAGTCGGATAGCGAGAAAAGAAGCGTCCTATAGACTCCGTAAATAAACTAAAACGGCGAAGGAAGCGTGCAAATCCTTACATTTACTAATGAAGCAAGTAGCTTGACACGGGGACTAGGCGGAGGTTTCGGAGGATCGGGCGCTTGAACCTTCAGTTTCCTCAACTATCATAGTCTACTACTTGCTGTTTCACTGCCACCTGACACTTTCATCTCAATGATGGACTAATTTAATAACAACCGCAGGAAGCAGCTTCACACTCTTCCCACATTACCTTCATAACACTAGGAGGTTATTTACAAGATAAATGAAAAACCATTTACACGCAGATAATTTAGCCGACCATACATGTAATTCAATTACGACGTTTCGTCCTCTAACATCATCAGGCGCGGACAAATTTATTGAGGTTCGAACTGTAATCTACACCAATGATTAAAATTGAATTGTGTCTGTCTGTGATTTTAAAATGAACGCCAACATTTATGTGAAAACTATGCCTAATGATAAAATACCGTTTTCAAAATTCTTGCCTGCCAGTCGGTTCAACGGATTTCAATGAATATGTTAGGGAATAAAACAAGAATTTTCTCTTAAATTTTTGTGTATGTTGCATGTCACTGGCGATCATGCCGCGCCATAGCGACTGGACTAGAAAAACTGCCTATTTTCATGGCTTTGCTTTTGTAGCACTGGTTTGATTTAATTCACTAATATTTCAATTGGTGATTTTGGAAATGGCGAATTATTAGGTAAAAAAGTCCATACGCGTGTTTTAGTCACTTTAATTATTGCGGGAGCAAAGAAGAAAATGAATCTGCGTCGCCGCAGAAAGGAGAAGGGCTGTTGGTAGCACTGGCAATGCCACAATACAGGGCTACCACCACCGCCACCAACGACCAATTGACAATACTGTGCAACGTTTCGTCTCACTACATTATAAATTTTGTCAGAATCAGCCTGAGAAGGTCCCAAAGAGGAAACGGAACGTTACACAGTATCAAAGAGAGTAAAGCTCGTGACTGTCGAGGCATTCATTTAATTATTCAGCATCAGTTAAACTATATAAGGCATATTTCCAGTTCTTTTCTTTGCTTACAAACTGATAAGTTGATTAGATGTTGTTTATCAGCAGATGTAACTCGTCTTGGCAATTGATAAAGGTTTTCCAATCAGCAGCGAAGCTCTTAACAGACATCCTTCATAACAGCAAATGTTCCTTTCACCCCCGAGGATGTCATATTGGGCTATTGAAAGCTGTGAAGAATCATCTTCTCTGCCCCTGCTCCTCGGGAAGACTTTGGCCCGTATTCGCGCAGCATCAACTTCATGATAACTACACTGTTTTTTCGTTTGCCTAATTCATAGAACGCCCATGTTGAGTATTAATTTTGACCGCAGTTGATTGAACCAACTTTGGCCGGCCAATGTCACTAAATAAATAGTCTCACAAATAAGCATACATAAAAAATACAGCCAATTCACCAGCAAACAGAATTTACATTTATATATGGCGTTTCGTCCATATTTGTGGACTTTATGAGGTAAATTTTAAATGCAAAAGTGGATAATTTAGCGTCGAAATGGTTCTGGATTTAGGGCACGATTGCTTGCCGTGATTGTGGGCCATATATTGCAAAAAGCTCAATTACAGATCCGTTAAGGCTCTTGTATCCTTTTACCCATAATGCCTAACAAGGGCACCACAAACAAGCACGGTCTGTCTCACTACTGGCCTCATTCTTTTTTTGTTTTGAGGGTGATCCCGAACCAGGCAATTCGCCTTTAGTAGTATAGGAAGGGAATTGAAAGGGGGGATGAGGAAGATAGAGCAAGGTAGCCAAGGGTTGACTAGGGCCCCCGGCTATAAGGATCATACCCGGTGTTTCACCTAAAACAGATACAGGGAAAACCCTAGATAACCTGCATCAGGTAGGTCGGGTTATTGGGCACAATCCTCAGGCCCTTCCTAATGACGGGAGACGAATCTGTTGTGGGGTCGCAGTATTCCCTTCTCCGTGTCTCCACGAGGCAGTTAGCCGACTGATCCAATGGGATCAACTAACAACTCTTACCGTATGCCCAAGGTCTTCGACCCCAGTACATACACGTCCTAAAATAGTTGGAGGTGCCTCGGCATGTGAGAACGCTGAAAGAGTATGAGGCATAGTCAGGTCTGTGGAGAGAAAACTCCCTCAGGCATGCTCGCCATAGAGTTCGCTGAACTGCGTGTGACGTATGTAAGTTTAAGGTTTCGTAGATTAACTAGGACGACGGCAGTCTGCAAGAAGGGAGCTTTCACTCGAGCGCCAGATTCGTATTTCAACTGTTACCTCTTCATTGACGAATGTCGTCGACCCAGATCAATAATACCTGTCGTGATGTGCCAGTAAGTAAACTAATACAAACCGGTCCCGATTAGGTAATTTTTAATATTAAAAGTGATCCCTTGACGTATGGTAAGACGTCTGTCGTGCAGTTTACACTCTTTAAATCGCAGCGGCCACGTCGCGAGACTTAAAAAACCACCCAGAGATAAAACAAGGTTGCGTGACGTCACGGAATCAGCTGAAAGGCGGCGGCGACTCATAACCTACGTGACGTTTTTTTAACGCTGATGAGCAAGGCAAATGCGCTCCTTCGTCTCTCCCCTCTCCGGTTCCCATCGTCTCTGCGGAAAAATCCCTGATGTGTGTGTTTCTCCACGGCTACAGGTGAACGACCTGCATTCTTCCGACACGGGTAAATACTCTCACCTATTGTTCTGGAATCGCAGACAAATACCGATTCGATTAAATCGTGACATCAGAGAACAGCTGGTCCAGTCACTTCTCCACATCTGAACTTATAATACTGCCATGTGTCGGACGCACACATGCTGGTAAACTATAACCCTTTCCTCACAAACTTCTAGTTCACGTGGCAATCTCTTCTGCGTGACTGGACACTTCCGTTTCCCCGTGTGTGGCGGAGTTTGTCTGAAGGTTTGCGGTGGCAAGAAGTAAGTAAACTCTATCTCACTGATTTCTCTCTCTTTACCGGTTCAGATGCCAAAATCTTGGAAACAGATCTTGATTTAACTTCCTGTCAGGCTGAATGTTTGTTTTTATTAACTTCCTTATCCCTGGTATTAGAAACATTGTAGGCCCAAAAACACCTTTTATAATATCTAAACAAGTCCTATTGGGGATTTTACACTTGTGTTAGTATAAAGGTTGCTTCCAATAACCCAATAAACTACATGCATTAGACACACATGATCAGGCACTTATGTGAATCGATTCTTTTTCACATCAATCTAACTCCTTCACTTTAAACTTGTGTGTTTTTCAGGTCTAGCAATGAATGCCGATGACAAATTATTGTACTACGCCTATGGTAGTAACCTGATGGCGGAGAGGATCCACCTCAACAACCCCTCTGCTGTGAGAGTGGCGCCAGCCAAACTGAAGGTAAGGACTCAGTACCTCGGTTTAAGAAGCCTTGAAGATGGCATGGAGGCGTTCACATCATTCTTTTGCAGGACTACAGGCTGGACTTTGCCTACTGGTCCAAACGCTGGGAAGGAGCCTCTGCCACAGTAGTCCCAGATCCCGGGGAGAGCCTGTGGGGTGCTGTGTGGATGCTGGACGGACGTGACGTGGCCAACCTCGACAGACAGGAAGGGGTTGAGGCCCACGTGTACTTCCCCATACAGGTGGAGGTGGAGACTCTGGATGGGGACAGGTTGAGGTGCCGTTCATATCAGCTGTGCAACACACCAGCCAAACTTGTCCCTGGAGAAGAAGTGCCCCGGGAGAGGCAGCCCTCCGAGATCTACTGGCGTGTGATCATGCTGGGAGCGAAGGAAACTGGAGTACCACAAGACTACTTGCAGAAGCTCACAAAAATTAAGCACAATGGCTACAGAGGCCATGTGGATGTACCACTCAACCATGACAAACTGTTGCAATCTTTGTAAGGAACAGAGTTTAAAAACATAAAAGTGACCTACTTGTCCCTGCATTAACATTTGAAAAGTGTTGTCACATAGGACTAAAGCTAAAATAAAAATACTAGTAGTGTTAAAAATTTGTTTTGCTGGAACAAAAATGCCAACATGATTACGCTGCAAGGCAAAGAGAAGCAACCAAAAATAATAATATAAATTATCATTCTTATTTCCAGGCTATCATATGACATAGGGAAAAATACATATAGCTCAATAAAAAATATTGACTCTGTTCTATTCTATTATTTAGATTCATATGTCAATTTTCAATAAATTATCTCCCGTAAAACTGGACAACACCCATGTCAAGAGTGTCTTTATAAACCAGGGTATTTTAGAATGAAACCCTGAAGTGTTCACATACAATCCAATAATGAGGGAATTCACCTAACCTATGAAAACACATCACAGATTAGAAACTATGACAGCAGAAAATCGCTGTGTGCCGTCACACCTCCTCGACGGCAATGCGGTTGCCAGACTTGACGGTGCTAACATTTAGAATGGCCCTATAACTCTCGTACAACACGAAGCGAGTGTTGACAATCTTTTGGCCCACCGTCCTCTGCTGCAGCTTGGACTCTGAGAGCGCCAGTTCCAGGGCATCATCATGTGTCAGTCGGTCCAGCTCGTGACGTGGCAACTTTACCATGCAAACTTCAATGCCGTTGACCTGCACAGACAAAACAAGAATACATTATCTTAAATTTATTTTAGGTGAAAGTTAATATTTTTAACTTGCTAGAACATTCAGGAATATTGCCTTTGCAGCATTCTGTTTGCACAGAATATGACCCCCTTTGTCTCATAACACGGACAATTGTAGCATGAAGAATCCCTCATAATTGTCCTGAATCCCAAAATCCATTTTTCGCATAAAAATCACCTTAACCACAACCCTCCCAAAACTAACCAGCTTTCTTATATATATAGAAAGAAAGAAAGATAGAAATATTTGGGAGAAAGGCAGGAAATTCGCTCTTTAAATCATATGTACGGCATGGAATCATGTACAAGGAAATACATATGTCAAGCGTAGAAGGGAATGGAAGAAGGAAGAAAGACTGAAAAAAAAATCGATGTGGCCAGGACTCGAACCTGGGTGCACGAAACAACAGTGCATCACCCCTAGAACCGGGGCATGCGTCTATCCACTCCGCCACCACATCAAGTACGACCAACCGAACATTTTCAGTCTATATATATTAGGTTTTCAAGTTAGGATGGATAGAGAAGAGGGATGGAAGAATTAGGAGCATCCGTTAAGGATAAATTAAATATATATGGGATAAGTGACGAAGTCACGCATTTGATAATTGGATAGAAAGAAAGATAGAAATATTTGGGAGAAAGGCAGGAAATTCGCTCTTTAAATCATATGTACGGCATGGAATTTCTCTATCCATCCTAACTTGAAAACCTAATATATATAGACTGGAAATGTTCGGTTGGTCGTACTCGATGTGGTGGCGGAGTGGATAGACGCACGCCCTGGCTCTAGGGGTGATGCACTGTTGTTTCGTGCACCCAGGTTCGAGTCCTGGCCACATCGAATTTTTTCAGTCTTTCTTCCTTCTTCCATTCCCTTCTACGCATGACATATGTATTTCCTTGTGCATGATTCCATGCCGTACATATGATTTAAAGAGCGAATTTCCTGCCTTTCTCCCAAATATTTCTATCTTTCTTTCTATCCAATTATCAAATGCATGACTTCGTCACTTATCCCATATATATATATATATATATATATATATATATATATATATATATATATACACACACACACACACACAATTATAGTTGACCCTAGTGGAATATATAAAAATCCAACATAGACTGGAATAATTCACCTGGAAACTTTTCTTCCGAATAGGTATGCCTTTAATAAAAATATTAAGAAAATCACAGTTAGGCTGCTTATTCCAAAAGACATAGCTTTATATACAGAATTACAAGTACCTCAGATAAAAGTTACCGTTAACTACGAATAAATGTGTTCCGAAATAAGATTAAAAACATATTAATGACAAAGCAATACATCCTTTCAATTTCTCAAAAAATATTAGGATCCTTGTGTTTATTTAATCTCTAGTATCAGCCACAAAAGAAATGTCAATTTACTATATATAATTTAGTTCAAGCTGGAAATTTTTATGGTTTTTAAAGAACATTAATACACATCAGTTTTTATTCACTTAAAATCAAAAAGGAGTTTTCCTACAAATAAAATTGTCTGGAAAATACACATAATATAAAATGTTCAGACCTTGCACAGTAGGTCAAGGCAATGTTCTGCGTCCACCTGAGGCCACCTCTGGCGCAGCACTGGCCGATTCCAGTCGATCTCTTCAGACACGGCGTTTACCCTGTGAGGCGCAGACACAAAACCGGCCCACAACTCTGAAGCAAAGTGTGGCGCCATCGGGGCCAGCGTCACAATCAGTGTCGCCAATGATCGCTCAAATTGTGGACTCCAGCTGTATGCTTCTGCAGATACATTCTGAGGAAGGAAGATGACAGTAATCCAGCCAAGTGCATGCAAATTGTTACATTCAATAGAATCATAGATGTTTTTTGGCAAATATTAGAGAGTGGCAAACACCAGCTTTTGTGACTTGTATAATTGAAAGATAAACTGAAAATTGGTGTCAGTGAGATTCCAGAAAGAGTTCGATTACTAATTCTGATTTAGGGAAATATTAAAGTTATGTTAAACATTATGCAAGAGGTAATATTATTTATGAAGGTATTAATTATACTCTGGAAATAGACTAAATTCTTTTATATTTTACATGAAAGTATTCAAAAACTGTTATTTGACGACTAACTCACAAGTATTTAGTGTAATGCTTCCTTTTATTCTCAGTTAACCCACGACTGGGACAGAACTTTATGACTTACAGACCAATACGAGGGAAAAAATTACAGCATGAGGCAAACATGCAAAACAGTGAACCACGCTGTGCATGTTTAGAGTGTCGAAACAGTACACACACAAAAAAAAGTCATATTTGACTCATTGCCAAGTAACTTACACTGAGAACCTTGGTGAGACCCTGCATCTTAGTGATAGCGACACTCAACTGATAGGTTTCGACATAATTGAAAGTGATCGCCTTGAGGTAGAAGTTGCGACTGTACAGAAGTTTCGCCTCTTGCCCCTCATATTCCTCTGAGGAGGGAATTTGTCTGGCATCCTCAGCCCTCAGCTTGGAGCGTATCTCTAGGAACTTCTGCATCACCTTCCAAAGGCGACGCTGCCAGTTGAGGACACCAGGAAAAGCTAAGAAATAAAATATAAAGTATCATAAAAAATTTACAATTTTTAATTAATTTTGTACTCAACGAAACATAATAATAAAGCTATTCAATAAGAAGGCTTATATTGAACCTGTGGCTTTACGGCAACGTATTAATATCGTCACGGATACTTTGAACATTTTCTTGTGCCAGACAAGCAAATGAACTGTGTACGGAGAGAGTTGGTCACCACAGCAAACTCCTTATAAATTAAGGTGTTATTGGTTAACAGTTTCAGTATTTTCATATCGAATCTGCCACAAAGAAAAGTTTAAATTCAGTGTGATTTAAAAGTACAATTAGTTTTACCACATTAAAGTAAAACAATTTGATTTAGTAAAAATTATCAATTCATTACATTGCCATAAAGACAGAATTATGAATTTCTCTTCTGTTGCTAATTTCAAAACATACATACATTGAATATCACATGGATTTTGTAGTTTACCACTTTAGAACAGTGCCAACATTGTCAATATCACACAAGTAATATAAAAGAAAGTGAGGTGTGCGATGAGTACGATAGCAGAAGGAAATCGACAGGTATAACTCACTTGCATCGGACCAATTCCGGTTAGACGTAGGTGCCACATCCGCAAGAATCAGCAGTCGTGTGGTGTCCACACCATACTCGGCTAGCATCAAATCTGGATCCACGCCATTATGCTTGGACTTGCTCATTTTTTCCCAGGCACTCACCACAGATAAGCCAGTCATTTTTTCCACAGGGCCAGATTTATCTGTTTCAACAAAACACAATGTTTTACAAGGGTTGCCCTTCACTTAATTCAGGGTATGGGACATAAAGCTTACCGGAGACATCCACTTCGTGCTCCTTGAGGTACTTTCCGGTGTCTTTAACCCGGTACGTCTTTCCCATGATCATACCTTGCACCAGAAGTTTCCTAAAGGGCTCTCGGGTCGGGACCAGTCCAATGGAGTGTAGAAAGTGGTTGAAGAATCGTGCATAGTACAAGTGCAAAACAGCTGCAAGATGACAAAAAGAAGAGCAAATAAATCAGGTTATCAAAATTAATGTGAACCTTTTTAGATATTTTCATTCCATATCCAAATTTTTCAATTAATAGCAACATACGTCGAAACGGGTATTAGATTAAATTGACATTTATAACAAATTCGAAAGAAAAATTGACACACTTCAGTGATTTGGCTTAAATTATGAAAATTTTTAATCTTTGTTAAGGATATTATAATGTGTAGCTGAAAAGATAAGCGAAGTTCTATCAGGTAAAACTGATGTACCAAGGGAATGACAGTTTTGTTGTCACGACACTTTTCTTTAATATGCTCTCACGAGGAAATATTTGTGTTAAAAATTTCTCAGCCTACCATACCTAAAGTGTGTCTGAGCAGTGAATATTGACCATTCTCACATTTTCTTTGGTAATTGTGCACATGTTAACATATCTTCACATAGCAAAATAATTACTAATGTTACTCTCTAAGCCACATCAGTATCAATTATGTTGTATCTAGAGTGTAAGGACCTTAGAGAAAATTCATTTTGTCTGTAAATTAAAGCTTTTTTAAACATTGACAATATTGATACCAATCATTTGTCACAAAAAATTCTTAAAATTGATATACAGCTATATACTTGGTCTTCCCAATTTATTTCAATGTTAATGCAAATATTAATGCTCAAAACATGTTGGATTTTAATTGACAAGAAAAGGTTTAGAGAGAAGCCTATATTATTGTAACAAAGTTTACCCACAACAGTCAGCTTCTTCCTTTTAGAGAACATTATTTCCTCGACTATTATAAACAACAGAATACCTGCACTGATATCTGTATTCATAAGAGTTTGACAAACCATGCTCCTTGCCCCCTATGTAGAGGTCCACCGGCATAAACTTGGAAACTTTTCTTGGGCTGAAAGGCAAGTCTGCGTTTCCAGAGTCCAGGAAGCGCAGGAAGTACCATGATGAATCCATGAAAGTGTCCATCGTATCCGTCTCACGAGTGGCCTTGCCACCACATCTGCAGTCACAAAGTGACAATCACTCAAATGTCTGCATTTAATTCAAATTTATTAGATACTAAAATATTTTAAAACAATAGTATCAATATGGACTCAGTTTATAAGCCACTTTTCCTCAAGTATTTCTAAATTAGATCAAATGTTTTAAATGTGCCCTATACACATTCCACAAAAGAAGACTGGTAGCAGAACAAGACCCCCCATCATCAGAACACATTTATCACTTTCATCCAAATAACTGTGTTATAGTCCATATATATGGCACCAGTGCTTCCCAAACATATGTAAGTTACATAATCTATTTATTACTTTCACACCCTCTTTCCTTTTGAGTAAAAAGAGAGTACCGTACCCAACAATATAATACAATGCAACACAGGACCTTACCTTGGGCACTTTGTGTGCAACCACTGGTTAGCATCTTTAAGAGACAGTCCCACGAGATGAGGAAGTATTACAGGCAGGTCTGAGTAGGGCACCGGTTGTGGACCACAATCCTGACAGTGGACTATCGGAATAGGTGTGCCCCAGTACCGCTGCCTTGAGATGAGCCAGTCCTGTAGCTCTGAGCTCACCGCAAACCCCCCGAAGCCCTCTTCCCTGGCAATTCTACAGATGCTTTCCCGGTCCAAGGTAACATCCTCTTCCGTGACCTCCTCCGCTCCCGTCTGAATTGCAAAAGCAGCATCGGTGTCGGAGAGGCATGGAACTCCCATGTGTACATCCCTCTTGTTAGCGTACTCCACCAAATCATCTGTCACATAAACAGGAAGAAGTCGTCCAGTAAACGGATTCCTGGCACACACTGGCAGCTTTCGGAAACCACACGAAGAATGGCTATCACCCTCCGAATACAGCCTGTCCACCACACTTCCGGATTTGACGGCAATGAAGGAGGCTTGGACCACAGATTCTGGGAAGGCAGTCCATATGTTCACTGTCCTCTCACAGTCACTTTCTTCCACTTCGGGTACCAACTCAAAGTCAAAAGATATCCCCAAGCATTCGCCAATCCAGTGCCGTTGAAGTTTGACGATATCCCTCCAGCTTCGCATGTCTGGGCTCGACAGACCTTCCCACAGAGACCTAAAAACACAATTATTTATTCAAGCTCTATTAATTAAGTAAGATAATACAGCTATGAAATTACTAGTTCAGCTGATTGGCAGACTACTTGTAGTTCTAATTCCCAATTTTACATTCTAACTCGAAAAAATATATTTAACCGAGTATTATTCTGACTGACAAAGAATACAAAACATAAAGGTACCCATTAAATTTTTCCACTCTGAACTTGCGCAACAAAACTACTGTCAATACTTGTCTCAATCCCATTTGCATTAAATTAATTAAATATATTGAACACAATTGAAGTTACTGATTGAGAAGTCTAAATTATTATTAAATATCATTAATTTATTATTTTGAACAAAAATGGTACTTCCATATTCTAGCACATAATTTATTCATTCATTCATTGATTATTAAGATCAAAAACTATTGATAAACTAATGTTGGTACTTTTATAAACTATAAAACTGACTTATGGATAATGAGTATGGAACATGCCAAAAGCTACTTCAATTACAAATTTTAAAAAATGCTTCTTTACTTCATCAATTTAAAACCTGAGGTTACTTATAAATTATAATAAGTCATCAAGTTTTGAAGTGAATGCTCACTTTGCGAACTGTGTCGTCCTGATGTACCACTGCTTAAGTAGCTTCTTCTCGACTTTGGAACCTGACCGCCAAGAATGACCCTGATCATCAACTTGTTCATCTGCCAGCACCGTAGCATCCACAGGGTCCCAGTTAACCAGGCTCTGCAAAGAAAAAAAAAGAATATATATTACTAATAAACTCTTTCATTTTCCGCCAATTACAGTGCAAAGCTAATGTGAAGTATAAACATTGAGGGAAGCAACCAAACAAAAAAAATAACCTTAAGCTCACCTCCTTCTGGTAGACGAGGCCGGCATCATACATCTTAAGGAAGAGGAACTGTGTCCAGCGGTAGTAGGAGGGATCACAAGTGGCCAGCTCCCGGTCCCAGTCAAAATTGCAGCCCAGCTTTGTCAGCTGAGATTTCATCTGAGAGACATTCTGCATCGTCCAGACACTAGGTTCAATGTTGTTGGCAATGGCTGCATTTTCTGCTGGGAGGCCAAAAGCATCCCAACCCATGGGGTGAAATACCTGTGATAATAAGTCTATTTACTGTTTAGTTGAGATTAAGTTTCAATGTGGGTTTGTATAGTAGAATTTTTTGTACACCTGGAATTTATTAACCAGATATTAAATTTATTTAAAAAAGTGATTTTATGACATTTCATTTGGTATTGAGAAGAGCAGAAAGATAAAGTGAACCACAAATCTTGAAAACTGAGAGACTGACAAAGTATACTTATGATAACTGAGTGAGATGAACAGTAAGGAAATTAATTTATTCATAGGGAAAATAGGAAGTATATGCTGTAAAAGCGCCTTTCAACTGAGTGAGCTAAATAGTATGCCAATGGAGTAAAATGTTGAAATAAAACATACATCCCACTCTTTTAGAACCTTCAGAATGTTTTGTAGGAAAAGAAAATAGTTCCAAGAAATGGGTGAGTAAACGGACACTGTCTCTGTAATTAATTTCAAATACAACATATTCATTTATAGAAGTACCTCAGCCCATTTTTGACAATCTGTATAATACACTTTTTACACTTAATTTTATCTTTGAAGTTGCTCACATCTGTTTGTTTTTTTATATAAATAACTATATAGGAAGGAGAACTTTGTTTAGAGTTGAAACACTTACATTTTTTCCAGTCATTCGGTGGAACCTGGCCATGGTGTCACTGATGGCATACACACGCACATGACCCATATGCAGCTTCCCTGAAGGGTACGGGAACATGGACAGCACATAGCACTTCTGTCTACGCTCGTCCTCCTGTCGAAACTTCTCATCATTCACCTTGTCCTTCCAGTAGGTGTCTATTTCATGTTTTATGGCGGGGTTGAGAAGCTCATTCTGTGAAGTCAGGAAAAACATACTTGTATAGTTATTACAACTAGCAGTTATTTGTGTCAGTGCAAGTACTTTATCTCATTAGGTAACAATTTTTTAGAACAAAGGTAATAAACAGAAACAACATTGTGGAGAAGTGTTCTTAGCACAATCATAACAAACTTTGACCAGAAAAATGTTGAGGACAGGTTTCTGTTTGCTACATGAATTCATGCAGGAATTATAGGCGAAAGACTAGTTGAGATACACCACAGAATGTTCTTTCAAGTTAGACATCAGCTTTAGAATAAATATTTATTTTCACCTACATCATTATTTGTAAATATTTATTCAAATTTTCATTCTCCACGGGATTTTCCCTTCATTACACGAAAAATTCTCACTCAATATAAGAAACTTAAAGACATGAGTGGTGTATCCAAACTAGTCCAGTTCCAAGTTGTATTCGACCAGTTAGTTAAAGATAGGAGTAAATAAATATAAGGCAAGTATGACCCACCCATCTCTGAACGCCGCTGCACATGTACCTTTGCCACACAACTTTGCCGTTGAGGAGATTTCTGTACATTTGCCTGGCGCGTCCCATCCTCCTCTAGACTCCGCTACCTTTGCACATTACCAACTGTGAATTAAAACAGACTGGCAACAATACAACAAATATTAATAACCATTATAAATACTTTCGCATAAACACAACAATCATACTTCGTGACAAGTAGAAATGTCGAATAAAAGTTAATTACGTCGATAGTCGTGTGCGAAGGTCGATGTTGCTTTTCAACAGTTTAAAGCTAGGTTTACACGGGCAGTGATGTTCGTCAAAGTTGGGTTGGCTGTGCACTGTCTACTGTTTACATATTGGGCAGATAACTGCCCACACTACAGAACGTGCAGGCAACTCTGATGCATGTTTACACTTCTCTGCTATTTTCTGGCAACTACGGCCGGTTGGAATGTTGATGTTGCATAGTGTCGATATATTGTTTATATCAAGTTGAATATTTTTCCCCTTTGTGCAGGCATAATGTCCATAAACAGGAACTAATCACTTTGTAACGAGGAAAGGCTTCCTGAAAAAGTCAAACTCAGTATTACGCTACTGTACTATAGATACATAAAAATGAAAACAGTTGTTTAGTAATATTGCTTTATATTATTACTACAGAAATCAAGCAATAATAAAAACAGCAAAAGACTTTGAAACTGGTTTTCAGTGTTTAATTGCTTCGGTTTCTATTACTTGTTTTACTCCCCTTAAAGTTGTGAATGACTGAACAAAACGAAATGAATTATTTTCCATCACTAGTAATAGTAAGTAGTATGTTTGTAGCTATACACCATTCTTTTGCGTATTTTTTCCACATAAAGTTTGTGCCGTTGGAGGCTGGACAATAATTATTTTTGGAAAGTTAACCTAAAAATTTATAGACTCATAGGTGCAACAAACGAACTCTATCCTAAATGCTTTCTGAACCAAAATTCTGGCCGCTGTTCACAACAAATATTCACTTACTCCAATCGCACACTAAACCAAACTACACGCGTATAGAAAATGCAAAATACGAACTGTTTAACATTGCGAAATCGATAGTCAACCTTGCCTCACCGTTCACAATCGATAATTGACAACCGTAACTGCCACTAACTGGCCTCCCATGAGGGCAGCGTCTAGGTCGGTGGAGGGGGAACGTCAGTCATGACTGACATGCTGTTGACACGCTCCAAGCAAAGTGAGGCAGTGCTCTCATGTCAGCGATGGATTGGCAGTTTTCAGTGCAGCACTGACGTATGTTGACACGCCACTGACATCACTGCCCCTCGTTTTCTGGCAGTCATCACTGCCCGTGTAAACCTAGTCTAAGCTTTTACAGGAATTAATTACATCAACAGGCATCTCTCATTCTATCACTTTATTCAGCAATATAATACACCAATTTATTGTATATGGAAAATACAAGCATACCACTATAATTAATTTTCACTTTTTATTTCATTATTTTATGAAAATACTACGCCTGGAAAGCCACAATAAATTGGATACGATTTTAAAATAAATAAAAAGTCGGCCAATAAGTCAACAATTAATTTTATTACTATTTAATTATGCAAATACGACGTCTCCTCTCACTCTTGAGACTTCAAATTTAGCCGTTTGTATTTTGCATTTTCAATACGCGTTTGGTATAGTGTACGATTGGAATAAGTAAATCTTAGTTGTGAACAGTAGCAAGTAGTTCGGTTCAGAAAGCATATGGGATACAGTTCGTATGTTGCACCTACTCACCAATAAATTTTTAGGTTAACTTTTCACCCTCCAATGATTATCTTGATATCTATAAAAGTACTGCTATCACAAGAAATTTAAAATGATTTAGTTTGTATTGTTCAGTAATTGACCCCTTCATGGCGGATAAAATAACAAGTAATAAAAACCGAGCCAATTAAACAATGAAAACCAGCTTGAAAGATTTTATTATTCCTTAATATTTGTAGTAATATTATAAAGCAATATTACTAAACAACTCTTTTCATTTTTACATATCTATAGTGTTGCGTAAAGCTGAGTTTGAGAATTTCACGAACACTTTCTCGTTACGCCTTTTCTAACATAAACACAAATGGATTAATTTCCGTTTATGAAACAGGACATTATGCGTGCGCGAAAACTTAAAGGGGAAAAATATTCAACTTGATATAAAAAATTTATCGATACTATTCAACATCAACATTACAACCGGTCGTAGTTGGCAAGAAATAGCAGAGAAGTATAAACATGCATCAGAGTCCTCTGCCCGTTCTGTTGGGAGGGCAGCAATGGTCAGTGAAGAAGTGGGCAGTTATCTGCCCATGATGTAAAAGGTAGGCAGTGCACAGCCAACCCAACATTGTTGAGCATAAAGCTTTAATATTTACTTTAAGCAAATATACTAGAGGAAAACATTGTCTTAAATACAATATTGTTGGTAATTGAATTAAAGTTTTTGAAAATTTTTAGACAATTATATCTTAAGCTTATTAATTACATAGAAATTGCAAAATACTGACAATTTGGAGTAAAAATGTGAAACGTGTTAATTACAATATTATAATTAATGGGTTTTAAAAATTTATGTAAAAAGAAGGGAACATTTTCACTATATTACAAACGTGTGAATAATAAAGTCTGTTACGTTTTGTTGTTTTATGGTGGAATGTATTTTATTTTTTCTGTGGATTAAATTTTCTTCGTTCGTTAGTGGTTGTATGTTATTTGCTTTCAATACGATTCAGATAATTATGAATATTTTAATTTATGGGTATTGTTTTTATTATTTATCAAAATTAATTTTGTAAACAAAGATGATACGTGAAGTAATGTCTTCCGTCTTTCTGAATCGATATCTTTGTAAGGACTTTGGTCTTTCGTGTTGGTGAAGTGAAGAGAGGTGGTTAGTTGTATTTAGTTTTTATAATTTCGTTTATCTTGGCCATCAGCGGTTGTACTCTTCACATAATATAATTTATCAGAATAACTATTTAGTAGGTTCGCTCGCATTGGTCGCTTTTCCTATGGCCGGGCTGTAGTAATATTTATTTGACCATGTGAAACCGTGTGCTTTTTCTAACCTGCTTCGTTTGTGATTTTTCAGAGCAAAGATGCCTCCCAAAAGGAATAATATGATCCCTAATGGGCATTTTCACAAAGATTGGCAAAGATTTGTAAAGACGTGGTTCAACCAACCGGCTCGTAAGTACCGCAGGAGGCAGGAGAGGATTAAGAAGGCGAAAGCAATCGCCCCACGGCCAGCAGGTGGACCTTTACGCCCCGTCGTTCGTTGTCCCACATTTAGATACCACACAAAATTGCGTCCCGGGAGAGGTTTCACTTTGGACGAAATTAAGGTAAATTAGACTTGTGATTAAATGAAGCTTGAACAGATTGTTTTTGTTAGATGTATGCTTGTTTGGGGCGTGGATGAAAGTAAAACATACTTCTGTTGTAAAGCTGCGAAATATGTGCAATTTTTTTCTTAAGCTGTTTGTTGTAATATCAGAATTTTGGTAACTAACAAGACTTCCAGACATGGGTGCAGAAGACTATTAAACCTAGGACACTGTAGTTAATTTGTATTATACTTGCGAGTCTGGGAAGGTGAATATTAAGTCTTTGTGGGTGAGGAGTGTATACTTGTCTACCAGCAGTGTTTTGGTCTAGGGCTAATGTCTGTATGATGTAGGTTTGCATATTCCATAGTTATTAACTTGCTTCTGCTTACCATTTTTATAATTTACTTTTTGCTGTTCTACTCAAACTATTTTGCTTTGATAGATTTATTTCATCACAATGGGCTGAGCCATACATTTAATATTCCAATAAAGGAATATAAGTTGATATTGAATATACGAATACATTAACACTAATTTTAAGCTTAAATATATTTACTTAAAATGATTTTATGCTCTGGAAAATTTTAAAGTAGCCTTTCAGGCAAGTTGTTCCAGTTGTTTGCGGTCCTATTAACAAAGGAGTATTTACCCAATTCAGTTTGCTGTTTTTTATTAATTTTGAATGAGTGATCATTTCTTGCTACATAACTTTGTAAATAAGAGTTTTGATAACACTCCTGGCCGGTTCGTCTGTATGTGATTTGTACAGTGCACAAAGTTTGGCATTCCTTCTAATTGCTGGTGCCTCCGGATTACCTGTGCTTTTATAAATATTTTCATTTTCTGACTTGTTTTGAACCTTGTCCAATGTGTGTATCTGGTCGGTTCTGTAGGGATCCCAACAAGCACCCTATACTGAAGAATGGGCAGAACCAAAGACTTAAAAGTGATGTATTTGGTCTTTTGGGTACTTTTATGTAGAATTCTGTTCCCAGAGTGAAGTGCCCTCCACCCTTTCCCAGTTACTGAATTTATCTGTTTTCCCCAACTTAGTCTTTGTGCAAAGTTATGCCCAGGTATTTACAAGTGTCTACTTGTAATATATTTTCATCCCCTAATTTATATTGAACTTGGAAAAACATTACTCATTTTTGTAAATACAATCAATTTACTTTTGCTGCTTTCACTTTCATCCCATTTTTGACCGACCATCCTTAATTCTGTTTAGGTCAGATTGAATAATATTTGCATCTTTGACGTTTCCAATTTTTCTGTTAATGATAATCATCAACAAATAATCTTACCTGAGAGACTACACCTATTGCCAAACCATTTATAAAAGCTATAAACATTAGTGGTCTGATTACGCTTGCCTGGGGCGCCCCTGATCTAACTTCAACTGGTTCAGATAATTCTCCATTTATCCGAAAATTGAGTCTTCTGTTATATAGAAGCTTGCGAATCCAGTTTAATTTGTTTCTCAATGCCTGATTTTTCCAATTTCCCTAAAAGTATATGGTGTGGTACTAGGTTGAAAGCCTTTCGAAAGGTCAATTATAACAGCATCACTTCTTCCCCACTTGTCTACCTAATCAGCATTTTTTTGACATTGTATCACTAACTGACTCGCAAGAATATCTTGGCCTAAAACCACACTGCCCACTAAGCAACCACCCTGTATTGTCCCAATGCCTACCTACGTAAATACTCCACTAATAATCTCCAACAATTTGCGTACCATTGAAGTTGGAATAACCAGCTTGTAGTTACTACTTTCGATTTGCAAACCCACTTTAGTATATATGTACTATGATTGCATTTCTCCAATTGTCTGGGACTTGACTGTTAATTGACATTTCAAATAACTGCAGGAGGTATGTTATCATGGCTTCCCCTCCTAATTTGAGTACTTCTCCAGAGATTTTATCTGGCCATACTGATTTGTGTGACCTAATCTTTTAAATGTGTTATGATTTTGAAAACTGCCCTACTCTCATTAGTAAATGTTGGCAAATCTGTTTTCTTCAGATACTTCACAGAATGTAACACATAACCTTCAAAATAAATATTTATTTTCGTCTATCATTCATCATTTGTATTTATTTAAATATCCATTATTCAATTAGCAATTTTCGCTTCATTTCATCAAAGTCTGAGTATACGAAATGTAAAGGCTTGAATGGTGTATCCAAACTACTTCAGAGTTTGCATTCAATAATTGTTCAGTTGAAATTTCCACCTTTCATGATGCCGAAATTGTACGCTGGCATAATTGTTACGGTATTCGTGTTGTAAAGGTTGTGGCTAGTAGAGTTGGCTGTAGACAAGCTGCGTTGTGATAAATTTAATTTCCTGTATTTATGCAATTGTTATGGCTTGGAATAAATTTAAAACAATTACAGTCTCATTTATCAGTGTGATTTCAAGAGGTTAATTTTCAACAATTACTTTCTCTGAAATGTGGTACTCCAATTTCTGTAAATGAATATCCATTTTACGTATACTGTAATTAGTCTCAATTATAGTTGAATGGGTTTTACTATAACATATTGCTTTCTGTTTTCAAGAAAAACATGCACATTGGTATAAAATACTTAGTTTACTAGTTTAAATTGATTTGAAATTAATGTGCCATCCAACTTTGATGTTTGAAATGTGAATAATTGTTTTTGTTATTTTAATGATTACCTTCCTACATTTCTTGTTATTTGAATAGTGAAACATTTTTCTGATTGACCCACAAGGGATTATTAATTGTAGATTATTGCTACTTTATTCCAAAGTATCCTCCCATTAAATTGCCATGCTAACTGTGAGACTTGCCCCTTCAGGGAGCTGGTCTGAGTGCCGGGTTTGCACGGTCAATTGGCATCGCTGTCGACCACCGCCGGAGGAACAAGTCGGTGGAATCGCTCCAGCAGAATGTTCAGAGGCTGAAGGAGTACAGATCCAAGTTAATACTGTTCCCCGTTCATTCTAATAAGAAGCTGAGAAAGGGAGAGGCATCTGTAAGTATTATTCATCCTTTCCTAATTACACCAGTTGGTGCTTTATGTAGGATTTTTTTTCTGCTTGTGAGATATGTAGTAAAGTAGGCATGACAATCTAGGTTTTTGTTTGTTTTATTACTGTAAATTAGGAAAATCACTTTCTAATTTTTTATTAAGTTGTATTTTTAAACCCCTCTTGGTAAGTTTTACCACTACTACACAGATAAATGCAATTTAAAATCATAATTTGGTTACTGTTCACTGAACTTCAACCAAGCCCTGTTCCGTAACATCGGTCTTCATTTATAAGGAAAATAGCCAAATAAGTTGCTTACAGCAGAACAGTTGTGTGCAGCACAAATGAAGTTACTAATGTGATGTAAGGTTAATTGATATGGACAGGAAAACAATAAATATTTATAGCCTTACTTGACATGTGGAGCTGGTATTAGTTTGAGAAATTTTTGGAGTTGTGTGGCAGATTAAATTTGGAAAAGCACTCTCTCTCCCTCCCTCCACAATTGCCCCATGAATTAATGTCAAAGGCTGTACCTCACTTGTGGCAACTAGTTACTTTAACCAAACCTGTTCCGTATATTGTCAATTTTGTATTTTCAGATGAAAAAAACCCCAAGCTGTACTAGTTCCCATAATTTAAATCTTGAATATACCCCTTCATTTTTCCCATATACTAACTACAATATTTCTAATGTAGTATAGTCTTTCTTCATTTAAGAATTGATAAGGAAAATGAAGTAAAGTATATTTGTTTGTACATAGAATATTTAACTTCTTATTGTCACTAGTAACATAGATGTGGTGACTGAATTGAAACTGAAAGGTGTCAAACCATTACTAATCTTGTAATGAAGCAGTTTCACCTACACTGTAATTAAATGACCAGCTATTTACTTTCGGGAATTATGGTGTATATCTCCCCAAATTAGTGACATGGGAGATTGCTTCCTATGTTATAAATTTGATGTACTGTTAGATCTGGGAAATGGTGTCCAACGACCTTCAAATCGTTTTCCTTGTCTGTTTGCAGGAGGAGGAGAGGAAACTGGCCACCCAGTTGAAGACTACTGTGATGCCCATCAAGCAGTCTTCTGGCAAGCCCAAGGCCAGGACCATCACGGAAGAGGACAAGAAGTTCTCTGCCTTCACGACCCTGCGCAAGGTAAGGCTGTCTCCGTTTTGACGAATTTTGTCCCTGCCCTGTTGCAGATTCACCAAAGATTCCCTCTCTTCACAGGCTCGTGCGGATGCCCGGCTGGTTGGTATCCGTGCCAAGAGGCTGAAGGAGGCCGCCGAGAACCCAGATGTGACTAAGGTTGCCACAGAGGGCAAGAAGAAGAAGAAGTAAACTGCTGTTACATTCATAAATTTGTAAAAATAAAAAAGTGTGAAAAATTTAATGTGTCCAAATTTTATCCTCTCCTTTACAAAGTTAACGCATTATCATCAGAAAGCTGGTTATAAATGGTAAGGAGGTGCTGTATTTGCAGAGGATGTCCAGAATGGTGCAAGGTTAATTGGTCTGAAGTGCAATTAGCAATATACAAAACCAACTTTTCTTTCCACATTAACTCATGAAATTTGTTGTATGGTACAAAAATTTTCTTAACACTTAAATCTTGAATAAAATAAGTAAATATGGATGCTAAGAGCTACACTTGAGGTATGTAAAATTGAAAATATTAAAATTTAAGTAAAGTTGCTAATATTCTTACCCAGTTGACTTCATTGACAAAATTAAATCACATCAGATGCTGACAATTTAACTTTATAGGAATAATAACAAAATTAAGATTTGTTTACTAATTACAGTATTTATATACAGAGAAAATTGTTTACATTATAATCCAATGTATATTGGATAAACAAAGTATGCACCACACTGTAGGACTACTTTAGTCTGTTAGCCAACAACCATATTATCCTTTATGAATTTGTAGTTTCAGAGCATTTCTCAATATGGCTATCTCTGCTCTACTTTTTATTAACAGCACACTTTTTCTCAGAGAAACCTAAAAAAAGCAGAATGGTGGTCAAGTAGGGACCATCTTTTATTTTGAAACACTTGATGCGGAATGAGGATTCAAAAATCAGTTTCGTGTTGTGATCTTTCCAAAAGGGCATCTGTGATGTAGACACAGCTGCTCCAGTTATGGGGGGAAAGGTTGATCTGCAGATAAATATTAAAATTAATTTAAAACTTTATTGCCGTGAATTTCATGATGTAATTAAAATGAAGAAAAGACGTGTGTACCGAATAAAACAGTTGACGTTTCAGGAAAGTTTGAAAAGAATGTCCCAGTTATAATTGAATAGCATCAACTGTGTTGTTTCAAGATCACATCCTTCCGTGAGTCACACAAGCATCTTTTTTTGTCATTTGGAGAGGTAGACAGATGACTTTAGAGAGAAGCTTCCAGTGGCTTGGTGACGGCGGTCGGCCGGAAGCGCCTGTGGGTGGCATCGCTCAGCCTGAGGGAGGCGAGCAGCGGGGGCGGATGCACGTGGGGGCGGGCGGGGAAGCGCTCGCCGGCGACGTCCACCTCGTACCTGGCGCCGCGGTCCAGCACGTGCTCGTTGGTAACGACGGCGCCCCCAGGGCGGCGGATGTAGCCCAGACAGACGAGTCTGTCTAGCGTGAAGCCGTAGCCCGCGGAGGTGACGGCCCCCACGAACTCGCCGTCGCGATACAGAGGCTCGCCGCCCCACGGCCACACGTGCTTGTCCGGGTCCAGGTCCTCCAGCACGAACATGACGAGCCTCTTGGCCACGCCCTGCGCCCTCTGGCGCTGCAGCGCGAACTTGCCCACGAAGTAGTCCTTGTCCAGCTTGACGCGGAAGCCGCCCCCGGCCTCGTAGGGCGTGACGAGGCTCGTCAGCTCCTCGCCCCAGAAGGGTATGAAGCGCTCGAGGCGCATGAAGCGCTGCGTGAGGCAGCCCACGTCGCGGGCCCCGTAGTCCTGCCCCACGGCCATGAGGCGGCCGTACACGTGCAGCGCGTATTCGGAGGGCACGTACAGGCAGTAGCCCGGCTCCCCCGTGTGCGTGAAGGCCATCACCATCACGTCGGAGGCGTAGCCCACGTTCACCTGGCGGAACGTGAACGGGTGCAGCTGCACGTCCGAGTTGGACAACTCTGCCATCAGCCCCGGCGCTCGCGGCCCCACCACGTTGATGACCGTGTACATGGACGTGAGGTCCGTGAGGCCCACGCTGCGGTCCCCGGGCAGGTGACGGCGCATCCACTCGAGGATCCGCGTCTGCTGGCTCGTGGGCGACACCATGAAGTAGCTGCTCACAACAATTTACCTCTAGTGACTACAGATTAATGTGTTGTACGCTGCTCTTTCTTTAATTCGATTGCAGGACAGGACTAAATTATTCAGCTATTTATGTCCTTATTTCAATTTGGTGCATTTGCCACTCAGCAAACTGCCTAATTGTAGATTAAATACATACACACATATCATTAACTGCAATTTACTCCGACAGTATTGTTTACTACATCAAGTGAAGGATTAACGTGTATCGAATTGGATTGCTATGACCACCTTACCTCGCTCGACACTTGAGCAGGGTCTCACTCGTCTAAAAGTCACCTTATGTTGATTGTATAAACTGTTAACCAATTAAATTAAAATATTATAGAACAAACCATCTTATAAATTTCATTTGTCTGTTATATGCTTTGAAAAATTAATTACAGTTTTTTCTTAATAATTTCCTAGCTTTTGCTTCTTACAACCAAAGTTTTTATTGGCCTTAATATATTTGAATAATTCAATATAAAAAAGATTGCACATGACTTATGTTTGGCAAACACTGATCTGACCTGTAACTTGTCCGGGGCCCGTACCTGTTCTCGGTCTTGCGTACCAGCATGCAGTCGTTCTCGTAGCCACCCTTCTCATTCTGCATGCCAGTGTGAGCCATCCCTCCCACGGGGATGTTGACGTCGTTGGAGCACAGCTTCTGCAGGTAGTCCACGACCTCTGTGCCAGCCGACTTGACGTCAGAAAAAGAATGAAGTAAAGTCAAATGTGAATTAGGACCATCACGCATGAATAGAAATTACCTTTATTTCCATCTTGGAAAAGGAGGACATGTCAATGATGCCGACACCCTCCCTGCAGGCCAGATACTCGTCACGCATAAAGTCAAAGAACTTGGGCTTGAAGAAACTCCCTGGTGGCATTTGTGGGGGTGGGTCACCTTCTGCACATACACAACACAGATGGTGAGGGGAGGGTGCTGGTGCTCCCAAGATGAAGGGCTGGGGCACAGCCTGGTTACTCACGCTTGTAGGTTGTGTCAAAGTAGAGGGGTCTTTCGTAGCCCATACGGGTGCCGAACACGGCGCCTCTGGTCTCCAGGACACTGTACAGCGGAGAACAGCGCAGTTTCCGAGCGTATTTGTACTCTGACTGGTGAGGGTACAAGATGGAGTAGTGCCTGCGAGGAGGACGAGAGTGCCGTAACTGACTCAAGAGACTTTCGGACAGAAGGAACTCACCTGCCAACCACTTCTCTGGTCCTCTGTTGGAGGTACTGTCTGTTGTTGTGGAGGTCGATGAACCTCTGCACGTTGAAGGGTAGTAGCTCCGTCGTGGGTTCTCCCTCCACGATCCACTCGGCAACTGCCCTGCCGATGCCTCCGGCGCCTTGCAGGGAGTTCCCGTTCATGCCCACTGCCACAAAATAGTTGTCCACCTAAAGACATTTGGAACGATTTCTGTCACTACTTTCTCTTTTTCATCCTCTTTTTCCAAAAAACTGTCAGGAACGAGAAAGCTCCTGAAGATGTACAGGAAAATTTAAAATAAATCTGTGTTTGAGACAACATGGTTGGTTTGATTTTAACATTAATTACTAAACCAAGTTGTTTACAAAAATATTAGTTTGTAAATTATTAAATTGAATACAAAAGCTTAGATTTTAAAACAATGTTAGATTTTCTTTTTTATCAATTTTCAGATAAATTGGGCAAATGTCCATGTCTGTCATAAAAATAAAGACATATCTGGGGGTTAAGAAGTACCTGAAGAGTTCCCAAATGTTGTAATGAAGCATTGTATGGTTTATGTCCTCACCAGAGAGAAATCAGTACATTATGATTTATAAAATTATCTGATAATGTTTAATTTTTATCAAATTATTACATAAAAAATAAAAATGCAATTTTAGGTCAGATTAATTTAGTTACTTTATTTATAATTTTATTTAATTTTTACTTTTAGTACATTCCTGCTCATTTACAATTTAGTAGGTGTAACTAATGAACTATGACAGAATGTTTTAAACTAACTTAATTCACCTTTCTAATTACGAAATAGCCAGGGTGTCACTACGCTGCTGTTGTGAAATATGTTACATCGCAGGAGAACATATGAAATCATGATCGTAGCTTGTTATCAATATTATCATTGTACATAATGATTATATCATAACTTGCCAGATCTATTAATAATCATATTTTATACAAATTGCAAATAAATATGTTCAAATCAGCGAAATCGTCTGTGAAAATTTATTTAATGATTTGAATTTTTTCATGAAAAAGAAGACGGCAGATTATGTCAAGGTTTATGTTTTGTTTAAAGACAACACTGAAATTGTTGGGGTCACCAGAAACTACACAATCAGAGTATTAAGCTAATTGCTTATTACATCTTATATCTTGACTAACTTAATTTGAATAGAGCAGTGTATTGTGTAACACAAGATTTCAGTGGTCCATACCTCTGGCGTCTCACCCAGGATCCACTTGCCATCTGGGGTGAAGTTGTCAGGGGAATTGGTGAGCACGGGGTCATCAATCTCGTCTAGAATAGGAAGTCTGTGCACAGCCTTTTCCCACAGCGGTCCTGTAAACAAAGTTTCCCTCATTAGATGAACAATCTTTCTATGTGTGGAGGCTGGAAGACTTACGGAAATGAGCCCAGTCCTGGGGCAGACGCTCTCTCCAGTCCTCAGGGACACCAATGCCACTGAAGGCCGGCTTGGCCTCCTGCTCAAAGCCGCCCACCATGAAGGCCCCATGCCACTCCCTGGCATATGTGTGGGAGTCATAGTCCCTCACACAAGGCAGCCAAGGGTCCAGAGCTGGGGTCAACACACCAGTGGTCACGTAGAAGTGTTCTGCAGGGCAGGCGGGTACACGAACCTTGGGGTGGCATGACAGGCCCAGTTCTCGAGCCCACTGTAACACAAGGTTCACATTTATAACTGAATGCTTGCAAACTCCTGTCAAAAATCAATATTATAAAGGTACTTCTATATTTACCTTTGGAACACTTTTATGTTTTGGGAAGCTATTTAAACAACACTAACTGAAATAGATAAATTGTTCTGTCTTCCTTGAATGAGTAAACACCATAGGTAGTCAGGAATCAAATTAAATTTACAAAGAAAAATTTATTACTTTATGACATTATATTCATTACATTTACCATCTTCAGATGTAATCATAAATTAGTATGTGACAGATACCTGAAGATTCTCTTTTCACTTTGATTTATAATGATTTATTATTAGACATCATGCTACAACCATTAATATGTTATAATAAACTCTCACAGGAAAATTATCAAAGTTCCACAACAACAAATGTGCTTACTTTGTAGTTGCTACTCGTAATAATTTAATACTTATTCTTTAACACAAATCTCGATAAACTTTTTTTATTATTAAATTTGCCTGAATGTAATGAGTTTATTATAATGCACTAAATTCTTCTTATTAAATTTAACATTATTCTTGACTAATTAGGCTGTTGAACTTATTTATTTTCAATAGAAGTCAGGTTAATTTTACTTAACGCAGGAGAACAAAAGTACACACAATTTGCCATGATAACTAAACTGAAGGGAGCAACTCTCTCACCATGCCAGCACAGTTGACAAAGTACTCGCACAGGACACTGCCCATGTTGGTCTCGACCCCTTTCACCCGGGCGTTCTCTGTCAACACTTGTTCCACCCGGCAGTTCTCCACATAGCGTGCTCCTGAAATGTCATGACATTTACATTTACCTCCTTTAACAATAACACACTTCCATTTCCATGTCAGTGAGTTACCTCCGGCCTTGGCAAGTTTCGCCAAGGCATTGCAGATCTCTTTGGGATCAGCCACAGCATCTTCAGGGACCCAGATCCCGCCTTCCAGGTCCTCCGTTCTAAGGTACGGGTGCATCTTCTTCAATTCGTCCCTTCCAAGGACCTAGATCAATGTGACTTTTCAATATTTGATGCATACATCACAGCTTAATAGAATAGACTGGCAATATTATAACTAGCGCCATACATAAAGTAGACTCATTATTTTATTTATTTATTCATAAATAAAACATAGACTTAAGTGACCAAAATCTCTAAAAATTTAATAATAAAAAAGGAATAGTTATATAAAATAATTATTTTTGAACCAATCAACACAGCTTAGATCCTTCTTCCAAGTTTCTAAGTGAACATCATTTAAATTGATATAAAAGGACTTTTTACTTTATTTTGTAACATTTTATTTCATAATAAAAGGGATAAAATAAAATATCAGTTTCTCAGTTAAATGAAAAGATATCTAATTACACCTGTTAGAATGTGAGACAGTTAAAAGTAGAAGCATATTTCACCTCGCAGTGCAGCCCCGTCGCTTGGTGATACGCCATGCGCCGTCGCAATGAAATCATCCTGTCCTTGGTCTGAGCAAGGTTCAAGCTGCCACATTGCTTCAGACCTGAAATATAAACATTCACATTTAACAGACATGGAACAAATTTGATGCAGATATCTTTTCTCTTTCATCTACAAGCTGAATTAATCTTACAGGATACCAAGAAATATCAATCTGGAGGGAAAGTTGAAATCTATTATTAAGGTTGGCATGTGAATTTGTCACTTGAGGCGCCTACATGTTAAACCTGCAGTTAATTGCTTATAGTCACAGCCCATCTACTGACCGATGTCATAGCCCATCTCCTGCAGCTGCCGGTACAGTTTGATGCTGTACATTATGAGGTGCCGGTCTGCTATCGGTTTGAAAAGGCCCAAAGTTCCAGATCCAAAGTGAGATGTGCCACTTCCAATCCTGTTAGGGAGAAACAACAGATTAACTATGAGTTCTGTGCTTAGTTTCACAATAACTTTATGGGACTGAAGTAGCTTTTTAAAAAGAGTCACAAAGATTTTACCGCTGGATTCGAAATGGCATTTATAGACATTATGGTAAAAAATTATAACAGAGTTTTATTTCTTACAAACCATTAACACATAGAAACATACATTTTTTGAAACAGTATATTCAACTAGTTTATAGTTGTAGTGTGTGTTGCTGTAATGACTCAAGATCACAGGTCCTGAGGAGCAGCTGACATAATTTGTCATTCGTGTATCCAAACAAATAAGATGTAGTGACCTGTGATGATTTTAATTTTAAACAGCTGAACAACTGAATTTTCAATTTTATAACTTACTTTAATAAAAAAGTATGTTTGACAATTTACTCATTTCTACAACAAGATTTTCAAATACTGAACCGTCTTGTACCATGTAATAAGTGGTATCTGTTTTCATCTTTTATGGTTTTAAGAAATACAGCTTTGATATATGCTTCTTTTTATAACATTGTTTTAAAAAACTGTAAACTCTCATACAGAAAAAGATTAATAAAATAACTGTCCTTTGTATTTAACTCACATCCTGAATGTTTTAGCACTACACCTTAGTGCAGAATGCACGAGATATTTTACATAAACAGTTCAAGTGTTTAAAACTATAAATTTGTTCATTGTGGTCATATGATCAAACATTTAAATGATTTCAAATGTGATATACGAAGCATTTCCAAGTAAACTATGAATTGGAAGAAATATAACATTTTGATAACACTTATTATATTGTTAACTGTCTACATGCAACATTTATTGTTACACACGAATTCAGATATTAACAGGGTACAATGAAAGCTAGTGTAACAAAGTACCATAGTAAGTAGTATACAATGAAGGCTTTCCAAGAGTATTACAACAATGTGAAGCCTCTGCTAATCTAGAAGGCATACACGGGGTCAATTTTTTGGATGGAATCTGTTGGTTTTTTTTTCATAACCTCAAATAGTTGAAGTTTACAAAATTACTCTGTTCAGTGATCCACTCCCCTGTAGCACAAACTGCTGATACAGCAGCTTGGTGGAGTAAAAACTATTCTTAAAGCTTTGATGCAAGCAAATATATTGTGCTTAGTTTAGGTCAAAAAAGAAAAGAAAGGATAAAGACATTAGCGTTGTCTGAGTATCCCATTACTAATAATGAATACTTTCCTCCCTGATGACAATCATCCACTCCAACTCACATGCCAAGGTGTTTCTTTGACATTTAACTCTCTGACAAAAACAGTGTACCTCTCCTTTTCCAGCACAAGGATGTCGTTCCATCCATTATGCACCAGATGGTAGGCGACAGAATTGGCAACAGTTCCAGCCCCACAAATGACCACCTGCGCTTGCTTTGGGAGAACTTCGGGTGAAGCGAGGCCCACGGAGATTCCAGAGGAAACATGCTTGAAGGCACTGCTGCTCATGTACCTGTTCATCTTCAGGTTTTTAAATTTGAGTCTCAGACACAGTTCAGGCACTTATGTGTCTCAAAATCTACTGCAGATAAGACCAATTCTCAGTTGCCTGTTGCCCTGTGAAATAGTTTGTAATTATTAGACTAGTGTAGGAAATACTAAATTAATATTCAATTTGCAAAGGAAACCAACTTCAAACAAATTTAATTTTCATGATTTATACAGAGATGTTCCAATGTTGTGTTAACCTAATGCACTTTAATTTGTGTCTTAGAGAACACATTTAAACTATCCAGTGAGTTATTGTCTGCAAAAACAAAAAGACTCTAAAATATGTTTACACCACAACGTCCATTGTTTATTAAATAATATGTTGTCTTTACTGAAACTGTCTGAATTGCTGAACCCATGTAACCAAGCTTTATTAAAGTATATCATTAATAGATTATGTTAGACAAACTCGTCTTGACTTGGATTCAGTGAATAACATTGGAAAAAAAATATTCAACTTCTTGAAGTAAATAAAAGCAAAACCAATTATCAGCTGATGTTACACAGCTGTTACGTTCGTCTTAACCAAAAGTGTTTTGCCAACATGACGGACCAAATTCACTATACGTTGTCCTCCTCACTAAAACAAACCAATCTTCTGAATTAAGAGCTGTAAATAATGGAGAGCGGAAATTATACTTGAGTTTCAATACTTTATATGTGTTTTAACAAGGATTTGGTTACAGTTAGGAAAATTTTGTAGACTGTTGTCGACAAAAATGAAAGCGGAAGTCTGACTATGTACATTAACGTGGTTGAGTTTTGAATGAAATCTCACGAGCAGTGAGTAACGTCACCATTTGGTGAATTGTTAACACTTTATTTTAGGGAGTATTGTTTCTATATTGTTGGCACGACAGAATCAAGTATATCACCTCCTCATTTTCCTCCTTCTGTATCGTATTTCAGTAATCAAGGCGACAAAAGGTGGGGTAAAATTGATATTTATAGTGATCGAGGAGGAAATGCCGGTCATCATACGCGGTCGAGGCTGAGGTTTCTGCGTTTTCTGGTGAAGCAGGAAAGGGAAAGGAAGGAAGCGAGCCGAGTGGACGACAGATAAGATGGAGCCAACTGCAGTTTCGAGACGTTGACTCCTTCTCCTCCAGGACAAACAGGTCAACTTCTGTCTCAACCATTTTCACTAAATACATCATTAAACACAGCAGACAATCCGTTAACGGCGAATTTGTTCAACACGAAACGCTCACATAACCTCTAAATTTCGGGGAGAATCGACGACTTGACAGTTCCCAAGGCACGGAAATTATCCTGCAACCGACGATCAAGCGTATGGTTAACCCTCTTTCCTCTCTGATATAGCAATTCACATTGTCTTTGGCGACATCAGTTTAAAATCCAGCTGGTCCACTTCCATTGTTGGACGAGAACATCATTGTCGTCGCACGTAGAAAGCCACGAAGCAGAAACTTGACTTTGTGAACATTTGTCTTGCTTGTGTTGCAGTAAAGACTTTCTCCTTTCCAAAGCTTGACTGACACCATTCCATTAAAGTAATATAAATGTAAACTTTTTGCTATCTGTTCATATAGACAATAATTATACGATTATATCTTTACGAACTGTTCATTCCGTAATTATGCCTAATACATTATTTAGATTTTCTTGTAGCAATTTATTCAAATATATGTCGTAAAGTCAGAAATAGTTGTAGAGAGTACTAAGCAGTAATATAAATGCATGTTGTTTGCTGTATAATTGAAATTATTCATTTACATAGTGTGCACTTATATTTTCTGAAAAGTTAAATATTTTTGATTAACATATTCATAGTATTATTCTTTTTCTTTAAGATGAAAATAATAATTTTACAATTGAATTTGAGTTTTTTACATTTTTCACAAATACTTTAGCTACATTTTTGAAAAATCAACTCAGTATTTTTTTAAATCTCAGATTACCATTGTTTTAAAAATATGTGTTCCCTTGTATCCGAGTTTTTCTCTCATCAAACTCATTTGGGAAAGTGATGTTTGGGTTTATTTCCAGGTGGACGCTCTGCAGCATCTCGATTAGGTCTCTCATCCATGATGAATTGTCGTGACACGTCCAGGCAACTGCTTGTGGTCTCTCTTGACGCCTTGGTGGCCCTTTTCCTGTTTGTAGCTTCCACTGGTACGTGTGACTTGTGATTCTCTCATTGACAGTTGTAAGACAAAGGTTCAAGTGCACGAGTTTGGATGCAACTACCACCAAAGTAATTTATTATATCTTCATAATCAATGTAACTAAGGATGGAATCATGCGATTTGGCATGTGACCAGTGTCATATTTATAAAGTAGTGAAGATGACAGATGTAAAAATTCTCCTCGTGTTGTGCCTGCATAAAAATGTTTGTAACAGGTTAATGTTAAATTAAGAATTATCAAATAATGATCTGTTCAAAAATAATTATAATGAAGGTAAATCAATCAAAAAGCGCTAACTTAATTGGTAATATTTAATGTGAGAGGTTTAACAAAGATTAAAAGTTTTTGTTGTTGTATTGAGTCCGAAGACTAGTCTGATGCAACCTTCCAGGTGCAGCTGGCCTGGTTGTCTCAAAATGTGGCCTATTAATGTACCTCTTTTCTAGGTCAAATTATTTCAAATTGTTCTCTCTTCCCCTATTCTACTTAGAACTTCCTGGTTAGTTACCCTATCCACCCACCTGATTTTCAGTATTCTACTAGAGCACTAATTTTGAAAGCTTCAATGCTTTTCCTTTCTGCAACTCCTGTCATCCACGTTTCACACCCATATAATGTCACATTCCATACAAACATTTTTAATAATGATTTCCTAACAGCTATACTTATATTTAGCTGTAAGTAAATTCCTCTCTTTTTTGTCAGTTATGTCCTGCTCTTTATTTCTACTATACTTATACTATCCCTAGTTATAATTTTGCCAAAGTAGCATAATTCCTTAACTTCCTTCATCTCGCACCTTTCATCACTTCCCCATCTCGCACCTTTTGATATTCCACTGTTTCCCATACAACACTCCATTACCTTCCCTCTATTAACCTTTTCCGGTCCTATGTCCCGCGGTGCGGGACACAGTGCTTTCTTGGAAGAAGTCTGTTATTGTCTTTACCTGCCGTTACGTTCCGGTCCGCAGTAAATTTTACCTGCTGTTTCTGCAGCTTTCATTGCGTTAGGATATAACTTGAGGGAAACAACTTAATTACAAAATATTTGTTAAAAAATTAGTTGAAAGATATTAATTTTAATTTATTTTAGATGTTACAATCAAATATTAAATATTATAATTTAATTTAGAATGATACAGTTCAAAACATTTAACTGGGTGCAGTCCTGGGTTGCCCGTACATGTCTTTCAGAAAATAACTGTCTTTTTTCGTCCTCCTGGAGTTTTTCTGTCACTACACACAACACAATCTTTACCTCCTCGATTTGCCTGCTGACCCAGAAAGTGTTGAAAAATAATTTAGCCTTTCTTCTTTGCCAAGGCTTGATTTCTTCCCAACCTTTATACATTGTTCACGCCTAACACTTTTCACTAATTCATTTATCAATAATTTTTGATACTTTATATGCTTCAATTGGCGTTGTTGGAGCACGTTTGTCTTTTAACTGAAACCCCGTTGATGACAGTGAAAAATGCTGAGGAACTAAATTACTTTCAGTTCCCGTAAGCTTAGACCAACAATCATTTAATACATTCAGACGATGAATGTCTGTTTCATCAAAACTACTGTCACTTTCATCCTCACACTCATCCGATTCACTAGAAAATGAACTGAGAATGTCATCTTCGCCATCAGATAGATTAATTAAGTCACTGAGTTCATTTGTGGACAATTTCATACGTTTAGAGAAAGATGCCATCTTTGCTGATATTTAAACGCACTAAAAAGCTTTAATTATACTTAAAAATTCATGAACGATAATAAGTTACTAGTACCAGGCCTTGTTGTAAGCAACTGAGCAAATTTTGTAATACTTGAGATTTACTACCTGAAATAAACAAGAAGGAAAGTCCTGTCCCGCCAGGCGGGACAGCGGACCGGAACACCAAAAATAGATTTGTCCCGCTATACGGGACATCGGACCACAATACAACATACGGCAAACGGCAAAAAGACCGGAAAGGGTTAATTCTCATATTGAACTCTTTCTGCAGGACCATGTTCATTCCCTTTATTATAGTTTCCAAGTCTTCTTCTGTCTTCCCTAATACTGCATTATCATTGGCAAACTTTAGGGTTTTTATTTCTTCTTGTTGCAGTATGATTCCTTTTTCATATTCCGTTTTAACTTACTTAATCGCCTGTCTATATAAAAGTTAAACAGCATGGGTGACAGACTGCATCCATTTTCTTGGTTCAATATGTAATGATGTGTGGGTTTATTTCCAGGTGGCCACTCTGTAGCATTAATATGGTAGACCTTGTGAAGAAACCCTCAATGCCCATGATATAGAAAATAATAACTTTGCACAGGACCAAGTATTATGTATGAACAAGGGTATTTTCAATACAGAGACGTCTGTAATGTTTCCAGCAGTTGGTGCCAGCTCGGTCGGAAAGAGCATGTTTGGAGCAAACTCTTCCTGTGGACAAAAAACATTCATCAACTCGGAGGGTATGATATCCAGTCCAAACTATCCTGAGCTGTACCCCAACCGGGCCAGCTGCACCTGGAAGATCATTACCACTCCAGGGACTGTCCTCAACATAAAGTAAGGAATTATTGCTTCATATTAACGTTAGGTTTCTGGATGAGAGTGGTGACTTGCAAAAGGATGCCTATTAATCATTGAGGCCAAGTTTAGTGGCCAAAGAAATACTTTAATTAATATCTAAGGGAAAAAATGGTCAACTAACTTAAAACTGTGTTGTTTTTTATAGAATTCTTGGTGTCTCAATTTATTAACACAGTATTCTTACCATATTACAAGAGTAGAAAGTACCCCCTAATTTTGTAATTACTTTATTCAGCCTCTACACTTTTGCAGCATAAACGATTTGGACATAGAGGGAGATGGTTCTTGCCGCCAACCTTCATGTTGCCTACGCAACTGGTTGTCCGTGTCTGTCGACGGTGGTGGTCGCAATGAAAAGTTTTGTGGCCGTCGTTCTGGCCCCATAACCATCACTGTCAAGCAACAGCTGACTGTTGTCAAGTTCCTTGCATCTTCCATCAACAAAGGCCACAAGGGTTTCACTCTGTCCTATTTCGTCAGTAAGTAAATTGCTTGCTACATTGAACATATTGCAAGAATTGATATAATGCTAAAACTTTTCATTTTTTAAGTCAAAATTTCTTCAAGCATCAGGCACACATTTTTACAAACAAATGATAGTATTTTCATATTATTATTAAATGATTGCTCATAAAAATATTGTTTATTCATTTCAAAATTGTCACCAGATCATGAGTGTTCTGTTTCAAAGTTCCATAGAAAATTTTCTTCATTTCCTAACCGAAGAATGACTATACCATTTATTGCATTACCCCAAATATGGGTACAATCATTGTAGTTATAGTTTTCTCCTCAGACACCCTTCCAATGTTCCAATTTCAGCTGCCATAGTGAGTCCACTATTTGTATAAAAAAGCTCCTGTGAATGCCCTTAGCTACAGACCGGTGGCCATCCAAGTGTCCGGCAGATGAGGTTCTATGTGCAAACGGTCAGTGTGCAAAGAACTCTACAGTGTGCTCCATCTGTCTTGACCGGAACCAGTTACCTTGTGGTGGAGAAGGGAACCGGTGCTACCACAAATCTCAGCGGTGTGATGGTATTGAAGACTGTCCTAACCGGAAGGATGAAGTGGACTGCCCTGTATGTGGGCCAGACGAATTCCCCTGTGCTGACGGCCAGCAGTGTTATCACCAGAAGCAGATGTGCGACAAGGTCCGCGATTGCACTGATTACACAGATGAAGTTAGCTGCCCAGGTTAGACGAGATCATTTCCACCCTTCAACTTTGTGTCTGCATGCTAAACATTTTCTTTACAACATATCTTCTAATTTACTAAGCAAGATCTCTTCTACTCAATTCCCACTTTTGGTATGTTTTTACAGGACATTGTGCTGATGGTGATGGTCTGGCCCGGTGTGGCATCTCCTCCGCCAACTGCTTCCGGCCGAAGACAGACCTCTGCAATGGTCGCTTTGACTGCCCCGACGGGGAAGACGAAATCGGTTGTAGTAAGTAGAGTAGCTTCCATTTTTGTTGATCACTCTGCCACACCTTGTGTGACTTGTAACTGATCCCTTTCGTCAGACCCCTTCTGTCCTGAGCAATTCAACTGCAGCTCAGGAAAGCGCTGCTACTCACCTGAACAGCGGTGTGATGGCATACAGGACTGTTTTGATGGTTCCGATGAGTTCTGTCCTCGGGGCTTCCAGGACCGCTTTCGATGTGACAACAGAGTTTGGGTGCCTCAGTACTTGTGCTGCAATGGTGTAGACAACTGTGGTGACAATAGTGATGAACAGAACTGTATCAAGGTATGTGCCCAATCTTGCTGAGATTTGTGTTGCTTCAACAATTGACATGCTTGAAGGACTTCGTAGGTCCCTGTATTTCCTCCAGTCTTACCCAAAGAGTAAGTTGTGTATCATAAATAATCTTAAGTTGGACTTTAAAGGTTGTTGGTTTCTAAACATAAGTAACGCCAGCCAGACACATTTATTGTGATGAAGTGGTTTGTTGCGACATGTTGAGCTACTGTGTGACAAGTTGAGTAACGGCATCTGCACAAAAGAAGGATCTTAATAATTTGGACCATAGATTACCACATTTGTCATCTTAGTTAAATTTCAGAATCACATTCATGCCATTTATTATGGTTTACAAGATTTCCCCAAACAGCACAATGTAATCAGCTTACCTTAGGGTTTTTATTTGTTCTCAGAGCATTCTGATTCCCTTTTTATATTCATTTTTAACTTTCTTCATCACCTGTTCTATATAAAAGTTAAAAACCATGGGCGACAGACTGCATCCTTTTCTTACTCCTTTCTTGATTATTATTAGTCACGTGGAATATTTTGTATAGGATTTGATCTAAAATTGATGGTGAACCTTTGGAAACAGGAAAGACTCCCATGAATCCACATTTTGTTGTTTTATAGATTCCCTGACCATTTTTAAGTTCTGCAATGCCAGAATGGAGTGAGACGAAACCAAAGTAATGTTCACAGACAATGCACCCAGATACCAATGGTGCTTTGAGATGGCCTTCTTGTAAGTAGAAGCCAATCACATTCATCTCATGTGAACGAGTTCTCTGGCGAGTTGAAATTTGTCTAAGAATCCAAACTACATCTCTACTTACCTTCGAGTTGTACTTTAACTCAATGACCGATCATGGGTTTGGTAGCATGTATTGGATGAGAAGAATACTCCCATCAGTCCCAATTAAATTGGCTACAGAGAGTAGAGTTGCCTTCAAGTTGAAGGTCTGAAGATAGTTCAGTGTGGACACACGCCTCAAATGGTGTGAGGGATGGAACCAAACTGTTATTATTCATACCAGTATTCCGATGGTTGGTAATTATTGTAATAATATATTTTATATCACTCGTCAATCTTAAAAAATTCCCATTTTCTTCTATGACTATAAAAAATTTTGGCTCTGGAAATGGTTGACCTTTGACACTCCTCAATAATTATGAAATTTAATTTTATTGCTTCATCAGTTATTAATTTTTACTTACAACTGGTTTGTTTATTAAATTATACCAGTGATATTACACTATACTGCCAAATCATAATGTTGCAGACGTCTGTGATAACAGCAGCCATCATGGGGTCGCTTCTGTGTGGCCTGCTTCTGGTGATTGCTGTGGGCTGCATGTGCCGCCTCTACAGCCTCCGTGTAGCCAACTCAAGCACATACCGTGTCTACCACCACGATGACCATCTGGAGCCTCCCCGGATGCCCAACCACCAGGTAGACGAGGAGTTCTTCACACGTGAACCACCTCCAGCCTACAACGTTGCAGTCGGTGGCTGTCCACTGCAGCGCCTACCTCCACCTCCACCACCCCAAGGGGGCCGATCACATGGTGGGGCGCCACGACGAACGCCTCGCTGCTCCTCTAATCGGAGGAGAAGCCACAGGGACAGAGTCCCGGTCACTCCGGGGACAATGCCACTTCAGATGCCCCCGTCGGCGCTCCCAGAAGGTTCGCAGAGGCCGCCTCCTGTAATTTCTGAGGGAAAGCAGATGGACACGATCCCAGAAGATGACGGAGAAAGCTCACGGTGCCCGGCATCACCCTCCTCGTCGTCTGAGTCACCCAGCAGGGACAGCGTCACGTCTTCCGCCAGCCTGGTGTCCTTCTTGTCAGGAGATGATGATGTCCCTCTCCTGGTCTGAACATGCCTTGGTAAGTAAGTGAGTGGTCAAAGATCTCGTTAACAGAGGGAGAGCTGATCAATGCTGAATTACTGTTTAACTCGTGTGATATTACTATTAGTATGGTAACTTGTTTTGGTTACTTATTGTGAAAGTTACTTAAAGAGATGTGTGGAGTTGTTTACCTGGGGGAAGAAGGTACACCAAATTTCTTTCCTCCTAGTCTGATGCTGTTAGTAATGTCAGAGCAGACACACACATTTTTATTTTATGGATTGAAAATACTCTTCTGACAATTCCATCATTTCTTTTTTCTTGTGCTCATCAACGCTTGTATTTGTCCTTGCCTGTAATTGTTGTCCCTATACGAGTTGCAAGATATAATAAAGAATGTGATTATACTGTGCGATAATTACTGTAGAAATTTCAGAGTTTTAACCTCTTGATATTCTTAATTTTTTCAAACATGCATCACAATTTTTTCATTTCAATTAATAACTGGAAGGGAAATTTTTTATTTCAAATGTGTTATAGTGCCTTCTGAGCCATTTTGGAATTTACTTACCTCTGGGAACAGCAATCCTTTCCCTTTGCAATAATATAGCAGATTTACGACGTGACACGACATTTTCATCGGTTGACCATTTATTAGTACTACACTTTATGAACTAGAGAGAGAGACTGTTGGGAAACTTGCTACTAATTTAATGGTTGGACACTGTAGAACTGTAATGGTAGAAAAAATGTGTTTCTTATTAAGAAGGGGCATTTGAAATGTGAAAGTGTGTGAACGATAAATGTGTTAATAATTTACTCTTGTTGGGTATGTTTGAAGGCTTTGGTTTTATTACACAACAAATGCAGATATTTCAGTTAATATACATTTCTACATGAATTTATGTTTGGTAAATAACTACATAGACTTCCAACCAGGTAGGTGTAGGCTGATGGTGCCCACAACAAAAACGTTGAAGCCTTACAATTATTGTCTGTCATTTCACCCTTTAATAAGTTTGTGGATATAAAAACCAACTTTTTAACTGTGATAATATAAAGTTGGCAATTGTCAATAGTCTACAGTGTGGAGCCTACCCAATAGAAAGGCACTGAAATGTTTCCCTGTCCCAAGCTATCCTTGTGACAATGGAAGAGAAGTTAATGGCAGCCTCATCATATAAAACATTACAAAAATAGTTGTCACCATAATGGTGAGAAGAAAAACATTTTAAACAAACGAAATAGCTAACATCAGTAATAACAGTAATAATGAGTTCAGTGTGTCAGGCTATCGGAGTGTCTGTTTCACTTGGGAATTCTGAGCGTTTATAGGCTCCACCTAGCTTGGCTCAGAATATGTTTAACAAAAACATTTGGACCGGATCAGATCTGACCCTCGTCGTCATCTCTCACGAATCGCTCATGTGACAGTTTGTTGTCCAACTCGGCCAGCTGGTCCAGGAACCCTTGGTTTGGGTAAACGGAACGGTGCTTGCGAACAGCTCTAATGGCCTGTTTGGCTGTCATTCCCTGCTTTATCATGAGGTACGCCAGCACCAGAGTTGCTGAGCGAGAGATTCCTACCAGACAGTGCACAAGAACCCTGCCTGAAAGAAAGACAAGCACACATATTCAGAATAACCAGGCACTTGTTATCTCCTGTAGAACAGGGCTGAATCAAGAATGCTGACCTGTGCACTTGTCTTGAAATTATGTGCTTGAAAACTTAAAGTCTGTGTTTTAAGTGAACAAATTACAAAAAAGGTTGCCAAATGCAGATAATAAATTAGTGATAAAATAAATACCACATTATCACTCTTTCACTGTCTCTATTAGCAACTTCTTTTTGTAATTCTGTGCACCCCACCGCTGTAATAACTAGTTATTTATCACCCTATTATTTGGCACGTTTTATACTATTAACTACTCTATTATAAAAAAGGCCAAAACAGACAATACAAATTATAATTAACCAATTTAATTAACATTCCCAAAACTTTCTTAATTTTGAACAAGAAGTCTCCGTTAGTTCATCTTTCAAATGTATAATTGGAAACACAAACAATCATAAATAAGTCAATCAGCCAATTCTTCAGAAAAAATTGATTCAAACCTTTTTAAAAAAAATTCTGATGAATAGACCAATTTAGTTATTTATCTTCTAAACAGAAAAGTATCACAACCTACGATACTTAAAATAAAAACATTATAAATGCTTTCTCCAGATTTGCAGTTCAAATTTCAGTTATCAAATGTTCAATGAAAAATAAGGAAACAAATTTTCATTGAAAAGAAATAATGAGGATGGAACATTGGTAGACCATAACCCACGGCCTAGGTAAACTTGCCTCCACCACATTGTGCCTCCTCGATGAAGTCTGCAATCTCGTGGAAGTACTTGGCGATGTCGGTGGTGCTGAGGTCAGCCAGCGGGAGCCCCTTGTACACTATCGCCAGATCTTCGTAGTAACCTTCCCCAGTGTTGGGGAACATGCAGCTGTCTTTGCCGTCTGGGTTCTCGGCGGCATTCACCACGTGTGTTATGCCCACAAACTTCAGGTACTCTTTGTTCTTTGCCGTATTCCTAAAAGTAGTAAATGGAAATCGCAGACCTTGAGAAATGAGCACCTCGCATGCTGTAATCTTTCCCCTAATTTCTCTGATTCCCTTACCATTTAATAGCAGATATTGAATTGTATCAGTTAATTTGGATATGAAAGAAAACTTTTTAAATGACAAGTATTTTTTAATATAAACAGTCAATTTATAATTATATTGCCCCACCTTTTTCCATACATCAGAAGAAAGTTGAAATTATTTATTTTATTGGCAAAAGGTTTTCGAAACATATTTCTTTTCAAAATCAATAAATCTACTATTTCTTGTGGCTGATGTAAAAGGTACGGGTAACATTTTCAAGAATTGTTTCCAGGGCCGTCTTTATCACACTAGTAGATCGACAGAAGACGAGCAACATGTGTCGTGATTTGACAGCAGATAGCCAGGTTGACAATAAACCGAGTGTTATGGAAGTGTTGGCATAGTTTGGTACTCACATGTCGCTGATGAAGAGTCCGGGGAATACCTCGTGCATGTCGACGTCCTTTGACATGTGATACCTGGAGACGTCGTGATCCGGGTGGATACTATCGATCACTCGCATGAGTAACCTCCCGCTGGTCTGCTGACGCTGTCATCAGAACCGTGGTAAAAAGAAAGAAACGTTGACACAGCGACGGAGAAACGCAGCTCACCTGGCCTTTGCGCGACTCCATTCTTTCGCTCTTCTAGCAGAAAGTTGCATCACGCGAGACGCTCGGCAACTGTCGCAGAACAGGCGATGACGTCGTAACATGGCGATCGGCGTTCAGTTCAAACTTGATGCGCAGACACGACGTCCGAGTACCGGTTCACGTAAATAAAGGTATGGCGAGGGGAAGGGTAAGTCAACAAAATCACCATTAATAAAACAATTTAAGACCTTTTAATTAACAACGACGTTTCGACAAATTTTCATGCCTACTTCTGGTATTCTTCCCATAGAGGAAATTAAAAAAAACCGGGAATGATAAAATTAAACAAAACTTTACATTTAAACAGGAACTAGATCAAAGTCGACCTGACATATCATTTTTATGACCCCTCTCTGGATTATAAAAACTATTTATTTTGCTGAAGAGTCTCGGGCCATTAGACAACAATAAAAGTATCCATTATATACCTTTTTTGAACTTGGAAAACTGAATAATTTGATATAACTCTAATATAACTTTCCAGTATAGTTTATCGTCTACAATAAGTCTTAAAACTGTAATACTTAGATTCTTTCCTTATTATTTACAAGGTATATGTAATGTAATACTGCATTGGTTCTTTGGAATTGTAAAAAAAATTAGTTTTACTAAAATTAAGTGATAAACCATTGATTTAAAAACATGTTCACAATTGACTTAATAATTATTAGCTGTTTTGTTTGATACACCCTTGTTACTTATTAAAATACTTGTATCATCTGCAAACAGCACATCTTTCGAAAATTGTCTAATATTTTTGGGCGAATGAGGAATAATGGAGGACCCAACACTGAACCTAGTGGGTCTCCCACTTTGATTTCATCCAATTCAAAATTAAACTTTTCACCTGTCGATGGATCTTTCAGTACTACTCTCTGCAATAATATATAATTTAATGTTATGTATTATTATTAATTAAATGAAAAGTTTTTTACAAATAAAAAATGGTAAAGTATATTACTTTGCATTTAATTGTTCTAAATTTTGTCCGTGAGAACTACTAATATTAAATAAATTACGAAAGTCTGAAATTTATTTCAAATGGTCATCAATGTTTAGGGACCTCTTCAATTGTTTATAATTAATAATTGTGAATAGTTAGTGATGAAAGGTTTTGTTTGATGATTCAGTTTTGAATTTGTAATAACAATTCGGACTTGTGTAAAGTCTCCATCATTGTATAATAATTTAATCGGATAATTCAGAGCTTTTAGAGAATTAATATTTTAATTCTTACATAGTAAATCAATTCACGACTGTTTAAACGATAATAAAGTATAACAAATTAATGACCTGATAGAAAATTTTCATTTAGTCAAATCGACATCTCGTCATATTTGCGGTAATGTTACAAAAATTATGAAAGTAACAGTATTTTAATACCAGTAGTAATAATGACGAATATTTATTATTTAATAAAGTTATTAATGTTATATTTTAACAAGTTTTAATGTTCAATTTTTTTGTAATATGTTTGTAGTAATATAACCTTAGTAAGTCCCATATTTGGTGACGAAACATCGATTAAACTAAATGTAAACTTTGTCTGTTACATTGGGAAGTCAAAATTTCACATAATAGAAATCCTCAGAATGGCATTTACCGAATTTACAATATCGATTGACCAAGAAAGTAGTAAAACGTTAACCAATTGAATTTATGAATTTTACGTAAAGTAAAATCACATGAAAAGTGTAGAGGAATAACGTGAGGAGGCATACGACAAGAGAAGCAGCACCTTTATTAAGACCGTCGGTAAGTGTACATATTTACAAGGATGTTACTGGTTAATTTGGGTTGTGATCAGCGGCCGTACTTGCGCAGCTTGTTGTCGAGGTCCGCGAGCTGCTGCAGGAAGCCCTCGTTGGGGAAGACGTCCCTGTGCGTGCGCACCAGCCTCAGCGCCGCGGCGGCCGACATCCGCTTCTTGATCATGAGGTATGCGATGGCGCACGTGCTGGACCGCGACACGCCCATCACGCAGTTCACCAGCACCTTGCCTGCAACACGAACACGAAATTTGTCATTTACTTTTTTACGTTGATACAAGCAGCGAGTCCCTTCATAAAGACATTCCCACAACTCCGACAAAATAAATGAGCTCTTCCTGCGAAACACTCCTATTTCAAATCTACCTAAACGAAAATATTACAGTACACGTCCTTCAATTATTCACCAACGAGGGCAATGTACTTAGAAGAGCTCACAGATGACGTTAGCAGAAACGAATGAAGCTTGTTGAACAAGACTGGGCAAGAGGTACTAGAGAAAGAAAGGCGATGACTCACCGCCGTACTTCATTCCGTCCTCTATAAAGTCCGCGGCCTCGTTGAAATAGACGGCGATGTTGGTGTCGGGCAGGTCCTCCAGCCTGAAGCCCTTGTACTTGATGTTGACGTCGCTGTAGAAGCTCCTGCTGGCGAACAGCATCCCGTAGCCGTCGCCCTCGGCCGTGTTGAGCACGTGCGTCACGCCGATCTTCTTGAGGTACTTCTTGTTCTGCGCCGTGCCCATGTCTCCGACGAGCAGCCGCGGGTACACCTCGTCGCAGTCGATGCCCGTGGCGAGTTCGTGGTCCCTGAGGGGCCTGGCCAGCGGCCTTGTCGTCACCAGCACAGTCCTCAGCGAATCTGCCGTCGTCACGCTCGGGTCCGCCGCGTACAGTCTCTCGCCCGTCTGAAACACAAGCCCTCCACTCACTCTACACACTCACTCACGTGGTCTCATGCTTGCTCAACACGACTCACCCCCAGGCGTCGGCTGGCGGCCATCGCGGACGTCTCGCTGCTGCTGCAACTGCGACGGAGGAGAAGACGGAATTAGACTCTCCCGGGGGGCGCCGCCATCTTGAAGGACAACAACATGGCCGCCGCGCGAAACTTGGATTATCGTCGTTGCCAAAATTTTTCTCTCACCCCTTCCTTCGTTACCCGACCTTGTATTTTAACAAATAATTAAAAGAAAACAAACGAAGCGCATCCCTTTTATTTCGTGTGACGTCACCACATTTTCATGGCTGCTTTCGTTGGACTCTGTATTAACAGCTGCACACATCCTTAAGGATACGGTTACCACAAAACATATAGTTTTGCACTAGTCTCATTTATTTTCTTATATTGTGATAAATATTTTAGAAAGGTAATTATCTATAGATGTTGATTATCAGCAGATGTAACTCATCTTGACGTTGTTTTGGGATTTATTATAAAATTCTTTACATTTTTATGATCAGCAGCGAAGTTTTTAACAAACTTATTCATAAGAATAAATGTCCTTCCACTCCTGACGATGTTCCAAAATACGTTCTCTATTTTCCACTTTGTACTTCACCGATAAAGCCTAATGAAAGAATACACCTCAGTACAACGCACATTCAACTGCGTGTGACGTACGTAAGAGAAGCAAGACTGCCGATATATTTGTCGCCCTGAGTCGTATTCCGATGAGCTAATCAATCGGCCGGTCCTTTTGCGTTCCTTGTGGAGCTTCGCCAAGTGTCTGTCGCCTTCCTTGCGGAACAACTTCTATTATAATCCTCTCTCCATCGTCGGGCAAGCTTCCAACTCTAAAACAATCAACTGACCCAACTTTTACCTCAAGTCTAACGATAACGGGGGTGGATGACGTCGTGCAAAGTGGCTTAAAACCTCAACCTTCGTCCGTCTTTATACAACATGTTCTGAGGTGTGGATACAAACACCACATCTAGTATTCTAGAAAAATTCAATTATTCCTGGTACGTTCTGCAAACAATTATATAACATGAGTGTTTCAGAAACAAGTTTATATATTAAAGAAAATCCTCACATCCTGTTCACTAATACTGAATGAGGCCAATGAAAGATATATTTTTACTCTTCAATCTGTTCTCCAAAAAATGTCATTCTTCATAAATTAAAGGAACTTGTCATACATGAAAGCATAAATGGTATTCTTTTCCACTCCCTCACCTGCCAACCTTGCTTGTTCCAAGCCTGACATCCCGTTTACACTTATCATGGCTTCTACAGACAGTCTCTAAGATAAATTATCAAAGGGCCACAAATGTGAACCTAACCACTGTTGCAAACTAATTTGATCTCAAGTCACCCGATATCTCCAACTTTCTATCTTTGGACCAGTTTTTTATTGTCAACATATCTCTACATTTTGTTTCGTAACATACAAGAGAAAGTTCCTTCGTGTCCTTCTAATTGGCTAACTTTACACACAAATATTTTAAATTACTCACGAGGAAAATCTCCTTTTACAAGGGACTTGGACTTTCCCCTTCTAAATCCTGAGTTCTTGAGGGAACATCATGTGTGTGAACGGCAGGGCACCAGAAATTACTGACATCACATCCTAAGACCTGTCAGTATTGGGAAAAACAGACTCAGTCACAAAGGAAAAAAACTCATCTAAGGATATCAAAATAATTTATTTACACCATAATGTGGCACATTTTTCTTTGTTTGTACAATATCAACTTTGTACAAATTATGGTTGATGCGATTCCACGGTAAATCCAACGGATCGAGATGGGTGGGGGGGAGGAGGAGGTGAGGTAGGTCACGTGTGGGCAGGTCGGAGATTGTCCTGAAACTAAATTCTGAAATCATGGTCCTCATAGTCTGGATAAAGCTACACTTTAAAGGTAGCAGATTCTGTGAATATTATTAAAATTGTACCAAACAACATTGTTTCAACAAAATTAGAAAAGGAACCAGTAAACTTATTCCCTGAAGAGGAGAAGCAAGAGGAGTGAGGGAACAAATTCTCAGTAGCAAATTATTTTCCCATAAATCTAATGCCGCAGTCTGTAATGAACTGATAACTTAGGACAAATATACACAAGTCAGGCTGCCACCCATGGACGAATGGACATTGTTTATAGCAAATAACCTCAACTTGAAAATATTCTGGAATAACTTTGATGTAATCTCCGCGAGTCAAACTGAAGACACAAGAAAATTGGATGAAATGATAAATACTGTGTAAATAGTTTGAAGTGTTTTCTTAAAATAAGAAAAGTTAATAATTTGTACTTTCAGAAAAAGTATAGAAGACCCGAAGCAGTCTTCTAAAACTGTACACAGGCCTCATAGGAACCATTTAACTTCCCAATATCCACATTTTTACATATTTACAACAGTGAAAACATTAAATTATGAAATATGAAAACTGCTTAGGTGAATGGGACAAAGGAACACTTCAAACTCATGGGAACCCCACCTACTGACGACAATGCCACATTCTAGTTTGTACACTGGAAGACTTTGATCCTCCTTTGGAAGGAGGGGCTAAGGCTCAGCGCCGGTACCGTCTTGTGTGTGGGGGAGATGGGAATGAGGCGGTATCACTGTGTAAGCACAGGGACCTCAGTGGCGCCTCTGCTGGGACCCCCCTCGCTCACGGTCTCTGCGCAGTTTGTTGTCAAGTTGTGCGAGCTGGGACAGGAAGCCTACATTGGGGCGCACATCACGACTTAGGCGGACCATGCGTAATGCCTCTGCTGCTGGTATGCGCTCCTTGATCATCAGGTATGCCAACACACATGTGCAAGAACGAGACATCCCCATCAGGCAGTGCACAAGGATCTTTCCTGAAACAATTCAGAACTAAAATGCAGAGGACCAGAGACAGTGTCATATAGAATATTGACAAAGAAATATAATAAAAATTGAGGCTTTGTGAAGGAAGTAATACGATTATACTTGTTACACGATTATGTAACAATTTTAAATCAGTCATTTGCATTAAATTCAGTTACTTTTCTTTGGGGAAAAAATATTAAGAAATATACAGTTGATGGTTTCATTTTCTAGCTTTAACGTTCCTTCTTATGCATATGTCAAGTTTTCACTACTTTGGTCAACTATGAAAAATCTATCTGACACTGCTCTGAAAATATACATTTAAAGTTTTTCAAAGGCCCAAATAATTGTAGTCACATATATGAAAAGTAATAAGAATGAAAACATTTGAGCATTTTCGTGACAAACCTGTTTAACATTGCAATTTTATTTTACCAAAACCAACAACATTTTATTATTTTTTTAAAACATTTACTTACACAAATTCAACAAGTTCTGCCCGTCAATGTTTTAAAATGTTTACTTTTAGAAACTTTAGATGTCTTTAAACCCTATTTTTTCTATAATTATGTTGTACGCGTTTCCACACTAAAACTGGTTTCGCAATGGTTCTTGGTGCAAGCTCAAAAATTGCTCCACCTGACAAATTCCTAATTTTCAGAGTCAGTAAAGTTGTTATTCATCTTCAGATGGTGTTACTTCACTACACTGTGAGCATTAAACATTTTTGGGATTTATTTCTGTACAGAAAACTGCAAGATGACACTGAACTGTACAGCAAAGGACTAAGAAGGTGACGTTAAGAAAAATGATGAGCTCCAGATCTGGGCAATTTCTACATATTGTCATAGTTTGCAGGTGCATGTCATGTAAACGCCTACCTCCAGCCTTGACGGCATCTTCGATGAAGTCAGCAGCTTCCTCAAAGTGAGCAGCGATGTTGGTGACGGGACTGTCCATGAGTGGAAAGCCCATGTACTTGATACCGGTACCACTGTAGAAGTCACGGTTGGTGTTGACCATTCCAAACTTGTTCCCCTCCGCTGTATTCAGGACGTGAGTCACCCCGATATTCAGCAAGTATTCTTTGTTTTGCGCAGCTCCTCTGCAGGCATAGCATTAAAAGTACTGGGGTTAATACACTCTGTATTGCACAGCCCCAGACCATCTCAGCCATATACATCCTAGTAATGTTATTTTTTTGTAAAATAGAAACAAGTCTAGTAAAGCGAGTCCTCTTCTCTAGATTTTGGGTCTTGTAATCTTACAAAAATTTAAAATCCTGATTATAAACCTCTTACTTATTCCTCTACTATTATTCTTTTATTTATGAATCTATTAATCAAATATCAAAAACAAAATGAAATGTTTTTAGTCAAGACAAATATTTAATAGTACTTCCATAGACACTTTTTCCTTACTTACGAGTGAAATTTCCTTCTGGTATCTTTTCCTGCCTATAATTGCTTAGGGATTCTATCAGGTATGAATATGCATATATCTTATTTTCACAGGATGCTGGCTTTCAAATGGCTTGCATTACATGATCTATGGCTATAATACATATAGTTTCTACTGGTTAAAGAATATGATGCTAAAGTTGTCAAGAAACAGGGGGTGTATAATAAGTTGTACAGTTGTAATATGTTAAGAATCTCGAAAACAAGCACCAAGATCACAAGCATTTTGTGAATAACTCACACAAACACTTACTCAGCCATTTCTTTTTCCCAGACCACTTAAAAGTTTTTGTTTAAAGTGAATAATTACTTTATAACTTGCTCAGACGTTTGGTCGACAAATGCCAGGATGTGACTTGCAGGTTCCAGCTAGAACTTTATGTATAGTTGACACAAACTGCTACTACAATTTACTGCTTAGATAATTTTCTCTGATCAGAATCTCAAAATAATTAGAACCATTGGTTACACCGGTCTCTAACAAACAGAATATCTATCAGCAAAGTTCTGTAAAAGTAGAAGCAGTCTATGAAAACAATAACATACGCTCTATTATTTCCCACATTACAATTCGACATTCCTTGACACCTTTACATTCTTACTTTTCAACCGTCGAAAACTTTTGGAAAACCAAACCACGTCCACAGGGTTTTAATCAAATTTCTAATGTGAGTTAGAGCCACGCTATTTGGTAAAAGGCTGCTCACATGTCTCCGATCAGGATGTTTGGGAAAACTTCGTCGCAGTCGACGCCCATCGAGAGCCTCTTCTGTGAGTCGGGGGCCGTGTTCTCGAAACCCGGCAGCGGTCTGTAGTTGGTCTTTGTGGTGTGGATCGTCGTCATCAGCATCTCCGGAGTCGTGGAGTTGGCGTCGTTCAGGTACCTCGCCGAGTACTGCAAAACGACGGGACATATTCAAACATTGAAACGAACGTTTGTGCGCCCCATCCGACGACTATCGCACTCACGTTATCTCGCCAAGAGGCCATGGTCACTGCTATAGATCTGTGCCAACCGTTTTACAGAAACATTGTCCGTAAACCAGACGAGATGAATCACACTGCTCTGAGAAAATGGCACTTTATAATCATAAATACGAGACGTAAACAAGCCGTGACGTATTTCCGTCGGAAACAGTTGAGCGTCACGAACTTGATATGAGAAATATTACGTGACAATTTCAACTTTCTCATCATGTACTTTCTCTTGACTTCTCCTTTACTTTTTTCTTTAACGAGGGTAACAGTTACCATTACCCGAGAGGATCGGAAAAGTTGACAAGGAACTGGTGGAGAGCTATCCCGCATCCTCTGATGGGTGCTACTTAATTACAAATTTATAATTAATGGGTTTTAAAAATTTATATAAAAGGAAGGAAAAATTTCACTATACTACAAAAGTGTCAATAATAAAGGCTATAAATTAATTACAAAGTCAGGAGGGCAGAGGAAAAGTCTGCTGGAGAAATATTCTTTCTCAACGGTAATTTTCCTTTAACTTTTTTTTTTGGTTGGCGGGAGGGGGAGGTAACAGGCTCTACGAGGGTGACAAACGTCCGACTCCACTATAATGTCATGGGAAGGGGGATGTGGAAGGTAGCTCTAGGACATCCCAGGCTATAGTTTCAGATCCCACCTATAAAGATATCCTGGAGAAACCCCAGGAAACCTGTATCAGGTAGGTCGGGCTCTTGCATATTATTCTCACGCTCTTCTGAATGACGGGAGACGAGTTTTCCGCTGGGTCACAATATTCCATTCTCTGTCTCTCCACCAGATTTAGGAGGCAGTTGGCCATTCAATGGGATCAGTGGACAACTCTTAACATGTGTCCAAGGTCTTCAACCCCAGTACATACGCCTCCAAAAATAGTGATAACCTTCAAATAACAGAGTAAGAGGAATTCTCAAATGTGACCCTCTTGGTCAGTCTGGGGAGAAATACCTGCTAGAGAGAACTCCCACTGGCATCTCCAGTTCACTTGGGTCACCTGGGCTATAGTTTAAGGATCCTAGCTGGTTATCCACCTGAAAGATGCAGCGTAGGCCGACTTATTGGGTACTTATCTTACACCCTTCCGAATCACAGGAAGTTAGTGTGCTGTGAGGTCACTTCTGTCCCCTCCGTGTGCCTCAACCATGTTAGGAAGCTGCAGGTTAACAAGATTAGCAGACAACACTTACCACACGCCCCCCCCCCCCAAAAAAACTTCCTAAATGAGTTAGATCAAGGTGCCTTGAAAAGCCAGATAGAGAAAGATCCATCCTCAAAGATAAAACCCATTCCCTCCCTGCAAAGAAACCTGCGAGAGCCAAGCTCCCACAGATATCCCTCCTTTCTCCCATTATTCTTATCAAACTATTTCCTATAACTTGATTTGTGAACTTTTAGTTTATACGGATTCCTGTACTTTCATAACCTGTCAGTGATGGCCAATTATTGAATGTGTTCAATTTACAATGGAAGAAAGGTTAGGAAGGAAATGAAGCACGCCATACACATTTTCATATTTAATTGAAATGTGTATGAGTCTACAGTAGTGCAGAATTGATTTAGTTTTAGTATCAGTAAACCTTGCAAAAGTTTGTACAAAATAAGGAGTTGATCTATTTTATTTCTTTATATGACTATAATAGAACTTTCTTGGCATTTACACAGAAACGTGGTTTTAAACTAAAATAAAAATTGTTTGATTCCATCTCGGACTCTGAACTCCATTTTGGAATTTAACAATTTTGTTTAGTCACAGTGGTTTGATTAACTCATCATAAACGTCTGTTGATCTCAATGGAAGATATATTTTTAATTTTAATCGAAGTTTCTTCAGAAGTAAATAATCTGAACAGAATATTCGGTCTGTGTGGGTGGTTGACAAAAGTTCAAGTTTCTTATCAAGTGAAGTGAACTCAACAACTTCATGAAGGTGTTTAGTGTGGTCCATCTTTCAATGCAGTACATCCTATGTAGTTTTCAAATAAAAATATTGGGAGCTGCCCAAGCACAGAAATCTTTGCATTTTACATATTTCCCCAAGTATTCGTCACAGTTTAGTGGCTCAGGATTCGAGGAGGTACATTCTGTAAAGTCCTTCGCTATCGTTATTGGAGAACTTGGGGACAAAGTTGACTCTGACGATACTCTCAAAGCCCTCCTTTCTGTCGGGTTCTTGGAACTTGTTCCTGCAAATGTAAGAATAAATTATTAGGAAGTAATCATACACACACATGCATATAGTTCGGGAAAGACCACGTCATACTTACTTGTACATGTTGATAATGACTTCGCTTATTGGCTCATGGCTGTCGTCTGTCATTTCACGGAACTGTAAAAAGAATTGTTTATGGCATTCACTCTGTTTACAGAACCAACAAAAGTCCGTTGCTCCAAAAACAGATAACTGATACAGTTGATAGGACATATAAGATTGTCCTACTTCCCAAGCACGATCATTTAAATAGCATGGCAAACGCATGGGGCACAGTTTTGGAATCAGCTCAGGACAGAATTTTAATCCATCAAATTAAGCTATTGACAGTAAACTGCATACTGCAATTGTTGACTGACATATTTGATATCACTAGTTAATTCAGATGAGAAATTCCAAAGGCTAAATAATGGTGAACAAATTAATACTCTGAGAACTTTACTTGTATACTTTGGGGGAAGAAACCTTGTTAGACTGTTACTTATATCTATTGACCTCTTCACTAGTGTACAATACATAAATAATAAATTTGTCATGTTTCACTTTCAACTTTCCTTGTTTACCAACTATACGTTCTTGAACCAATTCCGCAATTCTAATGTTACAAGAATTCAATATATACACAGTAAATAAACTTTCTTACAGATTATCCTAGCCTTTTCAGAAAGATCCAAAACTCACCCTGTTATTGTGCCGCGAATGTTCCAACGAAGTCGCCATACGGAAGCAGCGACAGGTGACCCCAAACCTCTTGGCGACATCCAGGAACTTCTTTCGTGACTCAAAGTCAGCGTTGGTGTTGTCCACGACGACAGACTTCCCTTCCCGGAGTGAAGCCTCCAGGACAGAGATGCAGCGTTGCCAGGAACCCAGAGTGTCACGGTTCACATGTTTGTAGCCCTTAGGGACAAGGTGGCTCTTGGCAAAACTGCTCTTACCCGAACCAGGGCAACCAACCAGAACCACAACCTGTACAGATTTGAGCACAGCGATCAACAATCATTATTACTTTTTAGGATTGAACCTAAATTACTCATCATAAAATCTATATTTAAGATGTAAATATTTCTTTACATGTTAATATCCCTTCAGGTTGAAAAACTCGTAGTGATGTTATATATGTTGTTTTTCTTCTCCACAGTATAACTGAAAAACCTTCTACAACACTACCACAAAACTTTCAGCCTCAAGAGGGTACAAAAACATCACTACTGTTAAATAAAGGCATTGGTATAAAGTTTTTCAATTATAAGAAATATTATCATTAAATACAAGATTTTTAAAAATTGTATAAGATAGTAGGTCAATACAAGGTTCATCAGTCTTGAAGTGTATTGAAAAACTTGAATACAATGTAAAGATGCATTATTAATTGGATTAAATTCAGAGAATATCAAAGAAAAAGATAAAATTTCATGCAACATAATGCATAAAAGAGCCTAATTGAAACCCCTTGCAACAATTGGCGATCTATTTTCAACACCCTCACTTACCTCCTGCTCAGCCAGACACAGCTGAGAGTCTCGCGGGTCGAGCAGGGTGGTGTCGGAGGATAATTTCGATGGGTCAAATTCTGGCAGGCTGAAGGGTGCCGGTTTCTGACCTATGAAGTGTTCCTCAGGTGTTAAGAATTTTAACCCAATGTTCAGTGCAAACAGTCTATCTGATACGGAGAAGTCTTTCTTCTTCTTCGGACCCCAGTTGGCAGGCCTGCCAGCGGCATCCCCAACATAGAAACTGTCTGCCTTGAGGACGGCGACCCCATCGTTCTTCTGCCAACAGTCGATTTGCAAAGATAAGTCTGATAAATCTAATTTGGTTCTCATGATGCCACTTTTATTAAAATACTTCTGTCTAGATCAATATTGTAGAAAACTTTCAATTTATAGGGAAATCTGCAAACTAAACACTTGTAATTATTACACAAATTCTGTTTCCTAATTTTAGAGCTCGAGGGCTGGCCGTCACTCAAAATATTTTCCTAATGAAATGAGCAGTGACTCCAAAAATTTAATACAAAACTTTACATTGTGCCTGACATGTGTACATTTAAGGTAAGTCACCAGTTTTCTGTCTCTCCTGTCCTTGTTTTAATTTACCTGACATTGTCATTTTCTGATATATATAATTAATGGGGAAAGGACTGAGAGATAGAAAGATGATGACTTACCTGAGGTTCATAGATGGTAGACACTTTGTGAGGTTTAGAGAACTTGAATTTTAGGAGGCACCGCCCCCTTCATCAGAAAGTTAGGAAGACATTTCGAGTGATCGGCTAGCCGATGACACAGTCGAAATCACTCGAAATGTCTTCCTAACTTTCTGATGAAGGGGGCGGTGCCTCCTAAAATTCAAGTTCTCTAAACCTCACAAGGTGTCTACCATCTATGAACCTCAGGAAGTCATCTTCTTTCTCTCTCTCAGTCCTTTCCCCATTAATTGTTTTAATAAACATGACAATGTCATTTCCTATCTCATATTTATATATATATATATATATATATGGGATAAGTGACGAAGTCACGCATTTGATAATTGGATAGAATAATATTTGAAACATGACGTGGTCCCACACATTGCATATATGGATAGTAAGTAAGGATAGAAATGAGGGAGAAAAGTGGGAAATTTGCTCGCATAGAATTATGCTCAAGGAAAGACATATGTTTGAGCATAGATTAAAGAAATTAATAAGAAAAAGAGACAGAGGGAAATATATAGAAGGAGATAGAGAGGGGGAGATAGAGGAATATATATGGAGAGAGGAGGGAGGGAGATAGTGAGAGGGGGAGGAGGTAGATAGGGGGAGGGAGATGAGAGAGGGGGGAGGGAGAAGGAGAGTAGGCGACATACCTGAGGTTCACAGATTACCATACTTTGTTATGTGTAAAACACACTACGAGGTCCAAATACTGAAACAAACAGTCAAATATTCTTAAGCATAGCTACCAAAAAAATAGTCTCCTTTTGACATTACCAATATAAGAATTTATTGCACATTCTCACGGCAGTGGAATCTTAACAAACCATCTATCTAGATGGAGAGTAGAGCATTTTTTTTGTGGCTCTTCATACACCGTTGGAGCCTAAACATGTTTGTTTATTAAGTATTATTCATTCATTGACAATATTGAAACATTTTTAGTGTGTACTTGTGGTTTAAATTTAATTGAAATAAAACTGTTTCTATAATGAGTTCATAAGTACTTTTATGTTTCAGACATTAAGTGTTTGTGTCAAACAGTTGCTTGTGTTATTTAACTGTATGTATTAAAATAAATTAAGCTAATTTGTCACAATATCAGTCTGTCTTGAAAAAATAACAAGTGCAACAGCTACACTTCAGAAAAAGAAAAATTACTAATCGAATTAAGAAAATTTATCTGTGCATGTCCTACAAGTGAAGAAGAAAAATTTTAAAACCAATGGCTTGTAAGTGTACTGTTACTATTCAAATGAGCTTTTACACAACTACTCTACTGTGTGTTTACCATGCTGACTAGTTCGTTCCACATACCCGGTGCAGGCTTGCGGTAAATCCCCTTGCCAGTTGACACAAAAACCTGCACCGGGATTCCAAGCTTCTGGACAATTTTCAAGACTTTGTTTTTAAAGTCCTCTGTTCTGAGTTTTCCCCTTGAAATGCCTGCCTGGTTGGTGAAGAACACCACCTTGTAGCCATACTTCCACAGAGATTTGAGCTTCCCAGGCACCTCTGGGAATGCTATTTTCCAGTCATGTATGTCCTTGGGGAAGACTCGCCCGGATTGGGTCACAATGATGGTTCCATCGATGTCGTAGGCCGCGACCTGTGGAAGGCGATACTCTTGATTACTCAAAAGCAATGGATAGGAAACAAAATTTATCTTAAAAAGCATTCAATGATGAAATGAGTTTTTCCAATGTCTTGAAAATGTTATCAAGGCAGAAAAGTTCTAAAAATTGCTCCTAATAAACATAGCATCCTCTCAATCTTAACTTACCATAATTGCCAATTTTAATCACTTCCTAACTCAAAAAATTGTGTTTATCATATTTCAACATAACTGTGAAAAAGTTTCAAGCTGTAAGAGTAACAGAATATGGAATTTATCAATTGATGTCATATTAATAATTTCAATGCATATCTCACTACACTTCTACTTTTATTCACTTACAATTAAGTCATAACTTTTTAAGCAACTCTTCTACGCATCAAATTTGTACCTCAATATGCAGGCCTACCTTTGACGTCGCCACCACTCCCTTCGTTGTTATCACCATCAATTTATCACCGTCAATCATTTCTACCTTCGTATCAGGACAGGGTTCACCCCTGCCACTTTCTCCAGACTCGCCGTGAGGGCGCTTGCTGGTACTCTGGTCGTTCTCATCCAGAGGTCTCTTGCACCCGACCTTGTCAAAGTTCAGAATGGGGGCCAAGTCGAACACTATACGGTGGACAAACTGCCCCGTAAGGAACTCCACATGGTCACCATGCTTGAGAGTATAGGTTTGGCCACGGATGAGTGTGAGGCCATTAGCCCCTGAACTATTTGGTCCCACCTGCCTCAATTTCACTTCTAGAGACTTATTGTCTGCGATGAAAGTCACTGAAACACAGATTAATCTTTCACTTTAGTGGGAGGGGGGGAATCATTAAATATTTAGTATCTTTCTCTAGTTCTACAGTTACAAATTTAAATTCAGCTAGTCTTCCTCAATCTTTCTATTTGCTGCACTTGTGTTGCGGGCTTAGCCAGGCCACGTGTGCTGCTATGGAGGAGGGGAAAGGCTAGAAATACCAAACTGTACCAGTTCCAAATGCAATTTGGAAAGGAAAATCATTTTATTCAAAAGCTTTTAGCTATCTGTATACCTACATGAAAATAACCATAGTATTACATTACCAAAATTAAACTTTACTTTTATTTTAACATCAAGCCAATAATACATTGATTTTATTGTTCATTTCATGTAGTTAAACATATATACATTTTTTTACCAAATACTGTGGTGAATATGTAGGTTAACAGTTAAAAATTTCAACAGCTGAAGGCTGAAAAAAATTGTATAATAACCAGCAGTTCATAAAAAACAAGATAATGAGTTTGGTTATTTTTAAATTATGGTATTAGTATAAGGTAACAATATCTGACTGTTTGGAAATAAATAATACAACACCCTATTTGCCAGAGAAATTTTTTTTATATAAACTATTAGTAACTGTAGTACACATCTAGGTTCATCTCTCGCCTAATTTTTATTTTTTCAGGTCCGGATGTTGTGTGAGTAGTTCAAGCAGTTAAATTAAAAGGGTTTTTAATCCACGAAGCTAAGAAGTGCCTAAACTTTTCGTTTGATGATAATTTCATTTTGTAAGAAATTTCAGACTTTTGGCCAGTTTAATGCAATTAATGGAACTGGATAAGCTTAATTCCCGAGCACCGCCAATTCACTCGCGACTTTACCTTGAATGGAGGATCATGGCTAAAAATTAAACATTTGTATAATAATGTCGTTAAAATTAATTTGAGACGTAACAGTTAGTACTCACTCTCAGAGGGATTATGACTTACGCATCAAATTCGTTTTTATCCTATTTTATTTAACATTATATAAATTAAGTTATTTATGATACTAGAATTTTCAGCAGCTTGCATGGTATTCGTCAAATCGAGAGGTGCTCAGATAAAAATGTTCCTCCATGCAAGGAACTTTGCCACGGCTGTTGAATTATACGGATTACCTTGTTTCCTGGAGCACCGTTTGTCCAAAATGTTGGTCTCGATTTGTCTGCCCAGCGTAACTTCTTGTCCAAATGGAAGAGAGATTGGTTCGTGGGAGCCTTTGACGCAGTGAAGAGAACAGCTGACCGGGTGGCTCGACATTTTCCAAGCGCATGTGCCTGACAACCTAAAGAAGGCTACTCGCATACACATTCAAAGAGATATATAAATGTCTTTGTACACATTATTCTCAGTTATAAATTATTCATTTATTAATTCAGAAACTTTATCGAATTTGTACACTTGTTCCGTTTGTTTACATTTTGACATATCGATTAGCGCCGTTCAAAGTTGTTATATGACAGATGTATCATATCTACCGAAAAATTACCATTCACATTAAAAACAAGGGATACTCAAACATTATTACCACTTCCTTTAATTTTATTAGCTCTGAATTTCATAGTTGACTTATTGTCAGTTATATAACAATTTCAGTGTTTATTTATTTAATTACATTGTCGTTTGTAAATATCTGGAACTTTCCATTGCCTTAGGCAAAGATCTTACTCGTCTAGACAGGCGCATCTTTGCTAATTAGGTTTACGTCTCCATTCATAACAAATACGGTAAACGTAACCTCAAACTATATTAGCAAGAAAATAAAATATTGTAAACGTTCCCATGACTCTACGCTTTTTCTGTAATCGTTTATATGTAACAAATTTTCTTCCACTCATTATTTACGTAACGTTATACAACGAATCCCGTTTCCTTGTACAGGCGCCATTCTACCATCACGATTTTGGTTGTAGTCAATAATGCCCCCCCCCCCCCCCCGAGCCACACGACATCCGACATTATTGATCCACGTATTTTGTACTCGCTGCTTTAATTTATTCTAGCGTCTGGAACGTTTCTTGTTTGTTTAAATAACTCATTATTTTCACCCTCTTAAAAAAAAGTAAACGTTTCGAAAGGTGACATCACAGCAAGGCTGCAGTAAAATATATGAGAATGCTGCTTATTTGTAGCCAAGCTATTTGGAATTTTTTACGTCGTTCGTCGTCGTGGAAGCACAGGCACGTTTACGTGACCTTAATTAATGTACTGACTGTGCGTGACCTTTCCCCGCGTGAATGGCGGAGAGCGAATATGCTGACGGGACACGAGATTTCAGGGAATCTTTGCGGCCATCGTCGTTCAGTCTCATGTCTTGGGGGAAGGGAAAGAGAAGGAATCATCATCATCGTTGTTGTTGTTATTGTCCGTGACGTCAGCGTGACGTACAAGGGCGAGTAACCTTGGAATAGTATTACTCCGCTGCAAACCTTTTGTTCCAGATTCCATGTTTACATTTACAAAAAACCGTCGATTCTCTCGAATTAGAGGAAAGAGGAGCGTTATAATATCCTCGTAGTGCTAAATGTGTGATCCATGTGCCCGTATAAGAAGTTACTGTGGCAATTATCGACGTTTGTTTACGTGTTCTATTTGGTGTCGCGGCAGTCCTGTCCGGCTAGTGCCGTTCCGCAGAACCAAAACAATAACACGGATCCGGAGCGGCAGCCATTCAGCAACGAGACTCTAAATCGTGAGGATCGTAACGATGCCAAGCAAGGAACAAGACTTTATGGAGGAGCTGGTCTCCGAGATCAAGGAGAACCTGCGTCTTTCGGGTTTCAAAGCCGCGTCGGCGAGACACAGGAAGTCGCGGTCGTCGCCGTACAGCGTCCCGGCGTCCAAGCAGCAGCAGTCGCAGCCGCACGACGACCCTTACGAGATGCTACAGGAGCTCCTTCGAGACGGCAGCCTCATCAAGGAGGCCGTGAGGAGGCTGCAGAAGGCCAAGCAGAGGTTTCTGTACGACTCCGAGGACGACGCCGTCCCCAAGGTCTGCTGAACCCGACGCCGCCCCGTGGACGGCATCATTACGCTTAATTTCTCCGTGTCTTTCACACCCATTCACTGTACGCTTACGAGACTGGGAAAGCCGGGGTGATGCAACTAAACCACTCAGGACAACATTCCTTTTGTTCGACGACGAGTGTCGCGTGTGTGTTGTGTGCTTCGTACAGTTCCGCATATTAATGTTTCCTTTTATGGTCCTTAATTTTAGTGTGCTGCAGAATCTGATATTTATTTGAAAGAAACGTGGTGATGAAGAAAAATCAAAGTTACTGGTATTAAAAACGCTTGTGTGTTTGTTTTTTTCTTTTTTGTTGTTGTTTATATTTACATCGTTTCCAACGAATTTCGCTGACGCCTTTTATTTTTGTCAGTAGAGTGAACCGTATTTGAGGGTTAAATTGACCCTGCAATTTATTTATCGAGAAACTGTGTTTATTTGGGGGACTTTGATTTTTTTAATTCATGAATTAAAGGATTGTGAGTACTTTTAGTGATCTATTATTATACAGAGGGGATTTTGTTACAGAGTCCATGTGATTTAAAAAGAAAATTTGTAGAGGAAAAAAAATTGTCTGTGCATGTTTTAGTGCATAGTCCATCTTGGTTGTTCATTGTAGAACAATTAAAGTGACTGGTTTATTATTTACGCTGTTGTTGATGATTTGCCCCGTTGGTTCCAAAGTCCGTCCGTTCCTTGTCCCCGAGTCACGAGTGAGAGCAAGATGGCCGCTGCTAGCAGATCGTCGTGAGTATCGCTTTCTCTCTCCTTTCACCTGGCCCGGACGTTTTTTGTGTGGGGTGGGTTCGACGTGTTGCACAAGAGTCGACAACTTGTTTGTTATCCTGAAGAGCCGCTGTCGTTGTGCAACTAGACTCACCTGCCCTGCCTTGAGGCAGTTGCTTGCAAGCCTGACCTTGCTAACACGACACAGGCGCGGGGCTCGTGATTCCTCAATTATCGGCGAGGCTTTAAACGATGACGTCAACCGTAGACATTTTAATCGTCCCCAGGTCGCAGCTTTCGCTTCCTTCCAGGAAGCAGGTGACGTCACCTGGGGCAGGGCGCGGCGATTTTCCCTTTTATCTAATCCATGCGATGCTGCGTCGTCATCTCGGAACAGGGTACTCCGAAAGTTGTTAATCCGGAACACTGGCCACGTCAGAGGGAAACTCTGCTACTTAGCCCGATCTGCGGTGGCTGAAGAACAACAGACACCTATGATGTCACTTGCTTGAGTGAAGGAATTTTTTTTAATAAAATTTTCTTTCGTTCGTGACTATAAACCATCGCAGAATCATGATGTTCTTCCTCTGCCTACTCGCGATTACGGAGATATCCGCAGTTAACGTTTGACATACACAGACGTAATTGAAATGGAGAGTATTTATCTCCGCTTTTCATAATTGATTGATAAAGGATTTTTCCTTCATTTTTTCTTTTTTTGTTAAGATATTTACAATCTGTTCAAAAGAACATTTAGCAAATTGAATGAATGAATGACACATGAGGGGAAAAGTGGTCCAGTGATCACGCTCCGTGATACATGAATACAATAAAATTAATCTTCCCAGATCTGTTGGCCGCTTCTTCAATCTGCGACGAGAGGTTAGCTCATTTGCTAGATGGCTGACCTCTTCGTTATGGTGTCCTGGGAAAATTTGACGATATTTAGTGCTGATTCAGTGTGTTTCCTCGTGTATAGTAGGTATGGCTAGGTCTTCATGTATGTTTTGTTGTTGACGAACCAGGGTGCGTTTGAGATGGTACGAAGGATTTTTGACTGAAGACGTCGAATAATTTTTGAATTTGAAGACTTGGTGCATCCCCATAGTTGGATACCATATGGGCTTACGAATACATTTGTATATGAGTATTTTATTTTCTGTTGTTAATTTGGAGTTTCTGCAAAGTAGCCAATGCATTTGTCGAAGTTTACTCTTGATATATTCCCTTTTGGATGTTAAATGCGATTTCCACGAAAGTTTAGAGTCCAATAGTAAACCAAGGTGTTTGACTTCATTGGTGATGGGTAATGGTGTATTATTTATTGAGACATTTGGACAGTTTGTTTTCCTGTGGTAAAATTTACTTGCACCAATTTATTAGGATTTACATTTATACGCCAAAAGTCTAGCCATTCTTCAAGGTATTTAAATGATTTTCATTTAAAAATAAGTGTGGAGAACGAGGTAGTGCATATTTCAATAAATCAATAATCTGACGAGTGTAAACAATACATGGCCGTACTAGTTCCCAGTCCTCGCCTAGATGTCTCTCTTGTCAGTCAGCTGCGTTGGAAAATTCTATTCCACGTGTTTGGCGCCGTCCCTTCTGTGTGTTTCCTATAAATATTGCAATCATGGACTGTTCAAACGAAGTACAAGAGCGCTGCGGGAGTTTTCTCGCAGGCGCTTCAGCCCAGAGTGACTGTGGGGCTCACCTGATCATGTCGGGAATGCCTCGCACTCTCTCTGGGTACTTTTTATCAAAGTTCTCATATGCCGAGACACCTTCACCTATTTTAGGAGGTATATGTACCGGGGTCAAAGACCTTGGGCATATGGCAAGAGCTGTCCACTGATCCCTTTGGATCAGTCGGCCAACTGCCTCCTGAAACTGGTGGAGACACGGAGAAGGGAATGTTGCGTCCCCACAGCAGACTCGTCATTCGGAAGGGCGTGAGAATAGTACCCAATGCCGGACCTACCTGATGCAGGTTTTATAGGGTTTTCCCTGCATCTCTTTAGATGAAACACCGGGTAGGATCCTTAAACCATAGCCCGGGGGCCCTAGTTAACCCTGGGCTACCTTGCTCTACCTTCCGCATCCCCCCTTTTCAATTCCCTTCCTATGCTAGTAAAGGGATCACCCTCATGTAGCCTGTTAACCAAAAAAAAAAACTGTTCAAACGAAACACCACTGTATTTATGCATGAAGTTCACTGCGGAACTTGGAAGCGAAGATGTGAAACTTGCAAATTGGTCATTTGTTGACAAATAACCTAAAAAATAGGAATCGCAGAATAATTTTTAAAATAAATGTTGAACTTATAAAGAGATCTGGCATGTACTATAATCAATTCATTTCATCCTTCCATTAAAGCTACGCATACTTGAACGATGTGCGAAATCCAACAGTCTAGTCCCGTCGTGTAGATCGCTATCGAATTCCTCATTACCGTATCCTATTTCTCAATTTGTTTTATTCAATGTAGCCCTTCGACATGTAAGGTGAAGTTTTTGAATAAGTAATTGTAAAGAATCACTCCGTTACTTAAATTGATTTTCGTTTATTTAAACAAGGTTGAATCCAGTGTGAACATGGGTTCCTTATGTATGGGAGCGGGACAGCTTTCTAACCTCATGTTAGCAAGAAGCAGCAGAAATTATTTCAATTATTAGTAATACGTAAGAAATAATTTCAAAAATTTTCCATGAAAGACATTCGAAAAATTAGTAGTTGTAATAAATAAATAAACCACAGTTAGACAATCAGACACGTCTGTATGTGAGGCTGACTTCCCACTCAACACTGCCCTAAAATTTTAAATTAATATTCGAGTTGAGGTCCTCTACAGCTGTGACTAGAAATAAAGAATTATATATAATGACATAGTACAATTCCAGACATTATAAATTAATTTAGTAAAACACGCTAACTTAAACAAAATCTTTCGGCAGAAAATTTTAACCGAAATAAATCAATGACGTCACACAACAAACTTTCTTACGAGAGAAAAATTAAACTAGCAAAGTTTTAATAATGCAATATCTGTAAATCAAAATCATACAGGACTGTATGGTAAGTTAAAAAATGAGTATCTGTTTTCTTATTTTATTTAATATTTAATGCAATATGAAGCATTTCATAGAGTATATAATAGTTACTTTTATAGTACTCTAATCACGTTTTGTTAATATAGATAGTTTAAATTTGGAAACAGCTTAGGCCAAACACTCGGTTTTATGTGAGGCATATTTAGAAATTTGTCCGCAGGTTCAGCATGGGCAGACACACGCTCAAGGTCCCCATGGAGCTGTTCGCCCTCAACAGGAGGCGGCTCTGCGAGGCGCTGCGTCGGGAAGCGACGCCGTGTCCCGGGGGCGGCAGCGCCGTCGTCCTGCTGCAGGGCGGCGACAACGTCAGTCTCTACGCCAGCGACGTCGACTTCCTCTTCCGGCAGGTCAGAACAATTCTTCCATTCAATAATTGCCGAGTATGTAAGGGTACAACGTTTAAAAGTCTTATTTTATTGTAACGTTTCGGTACATATATCATGTTTTCTTCCAAATTATTGTTGGGAGCACGTTTGTGTTGGACACACACACCATTGGTTGCAGGAAGGCTACTTCCACTGGTGCTTCGGCGTGGAGGAGCCCGGCTTCTACGGGGCCGTGCTGGTGTCCTCGGGCGAGTCGATTCTGTTCATGCCCAGGCTGCCGGAGGACTACGCAGTGTGGATGGGGCGGCTTCGCTCCCCCGCAGACTTCAAGCTCAAGTACGAGGTTGACCACGTCTTCTACGTCGACCAGGTAACAACCCCGCGGGCCACGTGGCCGGCGCCATCTTGTCTGCTGCCGCCTTGCCTCTCCCCAAGATGACACCTTATCTCGTTGTTTCAGATGAAGGACGTCCTCCTCAAGACGCCGCAGTGTCTCCTCCTCACCCTGGTGAGTGTATCCTGACGTCAGCGCCAGGAATGCGGTCAGGCGGCGTTGCCAAGTCTGCACAACAAGATCGGCGGCGGCGACGCCAAGGTCGTCGACCTGAGACAAGGAATGGCCCGTCAGGGAGGGGAGGGAGGTGACCCACTTACACACACACAACAACAAGGAAACAGATTCATTTAGCCTCACTGACGTTAAACGAGTTCTCTACCTGCTGGTAAACTCTGCCACTGCAATCAATATACAAGACCAGCTGAGAGCCGAGCCATGTGTGTGTCATCATAGACACTATTTTACTAGTGCCATGACACACTTCAGACAAGCACATTCCCCATCCCATATCCGAGACACATCTATTCATATTTAAAACAGTTTAATTTTTTTTTAATAATAAATTTAAGACCATCAGTAGTTTTATTAACAAGTATTTATTAAGAGATTTCAGCAACTAAGACGCTATAATTATCTTTCTATCTTCTGTAAAAATTTACAAACTCTAATAATATATCTTAATCTGTGTTTTAAACATGTCATCTGTACAAAAGTGTTATACAGCACATGAATACTACATAGGGAAGTGGGGGTAAAAGGACGCACGTGGCAAAAGTACGCAGTCGCTTTAACACATTATAGTTACACAATTGGTCATTAAGCTGTGTGTGTCTCAGATCAGTATCTATTGTAAAAACAGAAACACATGGATGTTGAATTATTTTTAGCGGGCAAAATGAGGTAAGTTCATTTTTAACAGTTGTGATGTAAAACATTCAATACTTTGTGAAGAAGAGTACATGAATCGAACACTATGGCTAGATACCAAGGAACCATTAATTTCTTGGATGACCTGACAGATTTATTGATTTATTAGATTCCTAATAAGATTTGTTTATTTTACATTTTTATAATTGTTCTTAATTTCCAGATATTAAAAAAAGCATTAAAATTTAATAACACATTTCAGACAATTTTACTTTCTGGTTACAAATGTACTCCTTTTCTGAGGGGATTTTGGGCCAAATAGCAGGGAACACTTAATCGAAACATTAGGTCCGACAATGCATGGTAAAATTGTTAAACAATGGGTGGATCTCACCAGTGTCGCGATATTTTTTTATGTCTCTCGAAGATTCCACGCGGCCAGCAATGAGAAGCGTCGACGTCGGTCACGTGTTAGTGGTGATGATGGCGGGTCTCGGTGAAGGTCGGCGTCTCTCCACTAACAGCTATAGGAATCCCAAAACAATTCCAATTGGTCGCCTTTTTGCGACGTCCTACAAGTCAATGTGTCGCCACCATCTCTCTCCAAGGACTGCCTCAAAATCCTCATGTCCTCGCGTATTTACTTAGGAGCCCCTTTTTTCGTGCTGCCTAACCAGGCCACTTTTGCCACCCCCACCTCTCACATCTGGCCGCTAGCGCCGATGAAAACGAAGGGTGCGTCCCCCAGCGTACGCTATTTTGCCAAATATTTAAAATATTTTGTAAATGGGATAATGCACACGTCAGTAGACCCCAATTGAGATGACACGGTAATAAAACTGAAATGTGAATAATGTGGAGTCACAATCTCAATAAATAGTGCTCACATGCATTATCGCATACATTACAATGAATATAACTAATAATTTATAGTGTCTCTCATACTTACCTACACTGCTTATAGTTCTTTTAATACCTTCACAATAATTTGAAATTATTCCCCTTTTATTATTTAGAAAATGAAACTACTTGCTAAGACCACAAAAAATTCACAGAAGCTTACAGTTACTTTTGTCATAATGTTAATTATTAAAACAAAACAATCTATACATAATAATAAATGAAATGAAAAGAAACAATTATTTAGCTCAATAGGAAATCATATTTCAAACGTCTGTATTTAATGTTCTTTCGACACACTAACACACACAACTATGCATTGTAATACAAAAATGGTTCTTTTGCTTACTTCAAGTACATTCCTATAACGATTGAAACATTTACACGTCTGTGCATTTGAACTAATTGATTATTTTCTAATCTGGCCAGATATGCTATAGGAGAATAGAAAACTTGATTTCATTTACAACAACTATTTAACATAGCATCATTATCAAAATAGTGTCACAAAAACACTGATGTCGCCAGTCTGTTAAATTTGGATCCCATGGCCCGATTGTATGCAGTTCGAAATATGTTCTTAACATTCCGCCTTCCAAACTTTCTGCAAGAACATAAGATGTTTTTCAGACTGAGTCTTTTCATTAAAACTCTGTCCTTCACTGTGTAAGACTACTAAAACTTTGAATAGTTTCGGGATAAGTTTTATTTCCAAATCGCATTCCAAATATTGGAAAGTGTTATCCTCCATAAACATTTCTTTCTCTGTTCGTGTCACAATTTCTTTTAATTCACTCTGTTTGCAAAAATCCTTGGCGTTCACATGCACATTATTTTCCATGCCTCCTAAAATAACATTTCCATTTTCATTAATTCCACTCACATCCGCATTTACTTCCTTATGATCCATGACTTGTTTTTCTGAATTCTACTCTCCCATTTTATCACTTTCTACTGTAACATTCCTATTATCAACGCAATCTACAACACCATTCACCCCTAACAAATTACTTGACATTTTATTCTCACTTTCTTCAACCGTCTTGAGCCCCGTCATGATTTTTCTTATGTCATTCATATATGATTCAGTTAATGCCCACAATTTCATTGTCGCATCTTCGTAAATTTTTGCTAATTTTGCAGCACAGTCTGCATTTATTTCTGCGACCTTTTCCCTATCCAATTCGCTTTCCAATGACATTTTATATACAGCTTCCATTCCTTCTGTTTGGGATTTATTTTTCTTGCGAATCTGTTTTAAATTTTTGTTTACAACTGTTTCAGTCATGACAAGCTGTTCCTCATTGGATTCAGCCCCGATGAAAATGAAGGGTGCGTCCCCCAGCATACGCTGTCTTGCCAAATATTTAAAAAATATATATTCCCACATTTGATAATTGGATAGAAAGAAAGATAGAAATACTTGGGAGAAAGGCAGGAGATTCGCTCTTTGAATCATAACCTATGTATTTCCTTGTGCATGTTTCCATGCCGTACATATGATTCAAAGAGTGAATTTCCTGTCTTTCTCCCAAATATTTCTATCTTTCTTTCTATCCATATATATGTGTATATATATATATATTATATATATATATATATATATATATATATATATTCAATAGAATATGGAGGAAAGGATAGTTTAATAGGTCACGTTTTGAGACATGAGGGTTGTGTAAAATTAGCATTAGAGAGAAGTGTGTGGGGAAAGAACACAAGAGGAAGTTAAGGATGGAATATGCTGAGCAGATTAAGGAAGATGTGGGATGTAGTTATGTGGAACTGAAAAGGCATGTGCAAGATAGGTTAGCATCAGACCAGTCTTAGGACTGAATACCACAACAACAACACAGTCTTTAATTATTTTGTATTTAATGGTGTGAGATTCAATTATGCCTTTCACACCCCCATATTTATCATTATTATAACATACCATAAATTGACAGTTGGTGATGTAAGATTGGGAAGGGTCAAATTTTCGAGGGCTGCTGGACTTGCATCTCTCTAAATTTTGTCGCTTCCCAAGCTGGTGTGGCCAACTGTCGATTTATGGTAAGTCAGTTGTTTAGTATCCAAATGAGTTCATTAATTTCACAATTTTGCATTGTCTTTCATTGTCTTCCATTATATACATAATTCAAATTTTGAGCCTCCTCCTTTTCCAGAGTGGAACCAACACAGACAGCGGACTCACCAACCGGGAGGCGGCCTTTGACGGAATCAACGAGTGAGTATGTGAGAGATAGGGATGTAAAAACATAATTGATTCTTACAACAACATCAAATACAAAACAAATTCAATAATAGAAGGGTTTTCATTGAAGCTCTGCGATAGAAGTTTTGTTTTTTAAATTCTGGTATCACGATGGTAAAATATAAAGATTTATTAGAATTTAAAATACTAATTTATTTATGAAGATATTGTTTAATGGAAACTTAAGTAGTTATTTTATTCGTAGCTAATGTTCCGAATCATTTACTCTGTTTCCATACATATTAGCATGTAAGTTTTGGTGCTGCATTTATAAGATAACTTTGGCCTTCCTTCAGACTAGACTTAAGTTAGAAATGAGATGAGAAGAGTTTCTCACATCCACACTTGTTTCTGACTGTGTGTTGTTTCTGTCACAGGTTCAAGGTGGACAATGAGCTGCTGTACCCTATCATCGCTGAGTGGTGAGTCTCGCACACCTCAAGTACTCATCTTCACAATATCTGGCTTATCTGAAGTTTAATTTAATTTAATTTTATGTTCCAAACCCATGAAAATCATTCAATATAAACAAACAACTTATTACCTTTTGAAGAAGGTCTGACCGAGAGGATCCAAAGTTCTTGTTTTATGTAATGACTACATAATAATCAAAAGTTGTTTTTTTATTGCATGACTTTTATTGCTTATCAGTCCACCATATAAATAACAGTCTCACTATTTCTGTAGAATTTAACTTCTTAACATATCATTATTTTATATTCTTGCTTCCAGGGAAGTATCCTGTTTTTTATGGAATCTTTTATCATCCATAAGGTTATTAACTCCCTTACTGATCATCAATTTAAGTCAGTCGAATTCACTACTCACAAAGTTATCTATTGAAATTAAAGGTTTAAATGGGAAAAACATCAAAATCATTGTAAAAGAATTTCTAATAACTAAATTCCTTGTTCAAATATTAGTACATATGTACAACTGTGTTATCAAAATATAACCTAAATAAGTAATTGTAAGTCTATAACAGTATTTTATGTCACATGACAAATTCTCCAGCCTTAGCACTTCCAATTTCACTCCTGTAAATTTAGTAATTAAGTTAAATATGTGATTTAAATTTAACAATTGAAAATGCCACATGACTTTGAATACGACAATTCCAGTCGAGTGATCAAGACTGCGCTGGAGGTGGAGGTTCTTCGCTACGCGTGCAGGATCTCTGCAGAGGCACACGTGCAGCTGATGAGGAAACTGCGTGTGGGTATGCATGAGTACCAGGCAGAGGCGCTGTTCCTGCACTATGCATACCATGTGGGTGGCTGCCGCCATGTGGGCTACACGTGCATTTGTGGCAGCGGCTCCAATGGGGCCACGCTGCATTATGGCCATGCCGCCGACCCCAACAGGAAGGTCATCCACGATGGTGATATGTGGTGAGTGTGAGGCACTTGTCAATGGACCAGACTCTCAAATATTGTAACCAAATGAGTACCAAGACCAAAACAAATTTCAGAATATGCTCAATGAAACAGTATGAAAAACTATAGCATATAGCATGGTAACACAATCAAAAAATTATCTGAAATATAATTCCTCCTAATCCAAATTATCTAATTAGAATAAAAGAAGGAGAATTTATAAGAATACAAGTACTTGTCCAATGCTTTACAGAGATCTTAAAAAGCGGTTTTAAATTATACGTCTGGAGTTGTTTATATACAAATATCATATTTTTATTAATGTTTGTATGTATGTTTACCAAATTATTTTTGCAGCCTTACATGCCAAATGTGGTTTTATTTATTTTTTGGTTGTTAATATTCATGGTAATTATTTATTTATTTTAAATAATGTCATATTCTATAGTGTCTGTATGATGGATATTTGTTCAATTTTACAAATAAAGTTTAACATTTCTCCAGTGTTGTGGTACAGGTAAAAAACACTTATAGACAATATACAAAGGCATATGCATATATGTTCCATTTAACTCCTATTTAACAAATATTACTAAATACCACAATTCATTCATACCACAGCACTCTTGCAACTTTCCATAATTTTCAATTAACTATGGTATTTAATATGATATAGATCTACATTGAATAACGTTACATATTTAGTAATTCTCATTATATTATGGCAGTATATTTGCTTTTATAAGGTTTAATATGAGACACCTGTGTCAATCTGAAGTATGTAACAGAAGGGAAGATGAAGGAATATAATCATAAAACAACTCCAACCTAGATTTTATTATAATTTATGTTGAATTGTTTCTATTCTCTTTATATACTATGTAGTATATGGTTAGAAGTTTATTGAGCTATACATTGAGATAGGTTTAATCAATAATAAGTATAATGTTGTAATAATTGGTGACTTAAAAAGTTTACTATTCTTTCTAATAAGTCCGAGTATTTGATTAGCTTTCTTTATAGCTACATTTATGTGCGATTCAAAGCTCCCAAGTCTCTAATAGTTTACAAATTTCCAAATTACTACCATCTAAGTGATGATTAGATTGTTGAGAATTTCTTGTTCTTTCAAAAACCGGTTATTTGTTTATTTTTAATTTAATATCATTTTCTTGACACCATTTAGATATATTGTTCAAGCTACTTTGTGTATCAATGATGTATTTTATTGATTTAATACTTTCAAAGATTTATAATGAATCTGAAAATGATATTTAACATTTAACCTCTTTGAATATTTTTTTGGTTGTTAATGTTCCTGCATTCATGGAAATTGTACTTACAATATAATATATTTATAATCATACTTAATTGTAAAAAGATGCTAGTTATTGCATTTCAGTCCATTAAGTAATTACTATTAACAATGTGTGTGTGTGTGTATGTTTCACAGCCTATTTGACATGGGGGCAGCGTACTGTGGCTACACGGCAGACATCACATGCTCGTTCCCTGCGAACGGCAAATTCAGCATGGACCAGCGTGTAGTCTACACAGCGGTACTGAGGGCCAGCAAGGCCGTGCTAGGGGCTGTACGGCCGGGGGTGTCGTGGGTCGACATGCACCTGCTGGCAAATCGTGTTATGCTGGGGTCACTGCTGGAGGCGGAGATCCTGCAGGGTGACGTGGATGAAATGATGGCGGTGGGGCTGGGCTATGTGTTCCAGCCTCATGGGCTTGGCCACCTCCTGGGAGTGGACGTGCATGATGTAGGTGGCTACCTAAAGGACACACCTCCTCGGCCTGATACCCCTGGCCCCAACAAGCTGCGCACAGCACGTGTACTATGTGCGGGCATGGTGGTCACGGTCGAACCCGGCTGCTACTTCGTGGACAAGCTCTTAGATGCGGCGATGGCAGACCCGGAACAGAACCGATTCCTCGTCTTCTCAGCCCTGGAGAGGCTACGTGGCTTTGGGGGCGTCCGCATAGAAGATGATGTCCTCATCACGGAGGAAGGCTGTGTCAACCTCAGCGCTGGTGTTCCCAGGGAGATTGCAGATGTGGAGGAGCTCATGGCTCACGGGCAACGGCCTCTGGACATGGACAAGGAGGCCGACGCTTACATTACCATTATCAATGACATAATTCGTTAGAGGTCACACATGTATAACCACTGGTGCTGGGCTGGGACCAATAAAAATCAACAAATATAATTCAAAAGGACAGGCAACTGGTGCTGGGCTGGAACCAATAAAAATCAACAAATACTATTCAAAAGGACAGGCAAAATATTTTCCTATTTCTTTGATGTGTAGGTGAAATCCTTAACAAAGAAATTCCTTCCTGGGCTATATCCAAGATGTTGGTTACAACACTACAATAATAAAGTACATTTCAACAGTCTGAATTTCTGCTGAAGTCTTGTAGGCAACTCATGGCTGTGTGCAACCTTACATGGTTATTAGGTCCCAGGTCCTCACCTGCTAATCTCTTCAGCACATGGGATGAAGAATTTTATTAACTTGGTTTGTAAGTGACGGAAAAGCATTTGAAGGTGCTAAATTTCTTCTATTTAAGTATAATATTATTATTATTATTATTTGACTGTTTAAAAGTGGAACTTTGGCTGTCAAACAGCTCTTAGGAAAGGATTTTTAGGAGTTTTTTTCCTCTGCAACTAGTGATCACCTGGAAATGGAAAAAGTTGTTATTTTTAAAGAGTATTTGTCAAATTTATTTTCTACTGGCAGCTGATAATTATGGAGATAGAAAATAATACTGTGTTACTTCATTACTTTGCTTCCCGATGCACCTGGCTACATGTGAAAATGGCTTACAGATGATAGGGTGTATAAAATTGAGGGTGGATATTGAATTTACAATTGTTTGAAATAAGACCTTTAATTTATGTACGGTGTGGCCGAGTGCTTATTGACCACTTGTCTCATTCCCAGGAATGGGGTTCGTTTCCCTGTCTCCTCAAATATTTTTAAGAAACAAAACTAATACAATCAATAATATCTTAAACGCCAGTGTCAAGCCATTATCAGTGTTCTTCCAAAATTATTAAATGTCTACTGGTTCAAGATCTAAAACTCCGTTTATAGAACAAGTCCTAGAATTAGTAGCTATAGTAGGCAATAAACTAGAACAATTGAAAGAAGAATCGAATTATATGTGCAATCAATAATTGTGGTGTATCTTCAAAAATTGTATAGAATGAAAAATATGTAGGTGGCTGGATGTGGTTTTGAGCGAATCAAGAAATGAAGTGTCTCAGACCAGACACATTTTTTGAAAAATCACAATTACTGATGAAGTTTGTTTTGAAGATAAGATTTATTTTGTGGTATGCTAAAGGAATTTTACATATACAACGTATTTTGTTCGCTTTTTTTGTCTGTTGTTGCCATGTTTACCAGGAAATTGATAGACTAAAATGGAAGAGCTGAGTAAAAGTGCGTCTTTATTTTCCTCACATGATTCGACAATTACTTCATAGTCGCACGATCCGAACTCGGGAAACTGGGTAAGTGACTCCATTAGTTATTTTAAGAGTTTAATTGGTTTGAGTGGGGAAATGCTGACGTTGGTAGCAGTGTTCAGGTATGACGTCCTCAGCCACCACCACCGAGATTACGGTGGTGGTGCCTCAGCCCCTAGGTATGCAATTTTAAGTGCGTTTTTCAACAAAATTAATGGTTTTACGGCATATTTCTATTTGTTTTCCATCGACAAATTTATTTTTGGGGAATTTTTTAGAAAAAAGTTCAGACGTTCATTTTTAGGCAAAAAATTCAGATGGTTTACAATTATTCCCTCTGGACATTACAGCGCTCTGGGTGACAGAAACTAACGACAGTTATGTCACTAGCCCCGACAATCCACATTGTGTTTATAATTATGATGTTGGGTTGCATCGACGAGTCCAACACTGTTTTCGGCCCTTATTCAGTGTAGTGAATGTAGTCTTGTCTACTCAACTTATTAACAATTTTCATTCGAGTTGATGAAATGTCGATATATCTAATCGCCTTTGCTGACAGCTACGTGAGTAGAGCGTGTCCCAACGTGTACAATGGCACTTTTCCTAAAACAACTGGAATATCCTATTTTAGGTAAATATCAGGATATTTTCATGCCTAACATAATTTGTTCGTAACTGCCATCTTTCATAAATAAGGTGCAAGTCAGATCTCTTTTTATGAAAGTATTTCTCGGTACAGTAATTATCATCCATTTAATTTCTTGATTCCGCAGGTAATTTTACATTTTCTTGTGATGTGTTTTTTTGTTTATAGATATATACTTGTGAGTGTTTCTAAATAATATACTTATGAAAAAGTGAATTAAACCTTAATATTATCAAAACACACAACAAAAAATAATTTAATAGATATTAAATAGTTATTTTCAATCAAAAACTTAGTTTTGAAAGCACAAAAAATATATTTTTGTAATGTGAAAATTTTTATTTAGTTATATATATATATATAATTTAAATAACGTATATAGATTATGTATTGTGAATTTGAAAATAATTTAATCAGATAGTGTTTCATGTTTATAATTCCATTCGATCCAAGCATGTAAAAAAATGCATGTTTTTTAAACTAAGATCCTAGGACAATCAACTTAATTCTCTTTCAACATTTGCGAATAGAAAATGATATGTTTTTAACATTTATTTGATATATATGTTGATATAACTTCGCATCTAACTCGATTTCGAAACATGGTCCCTGTTCTTAATATTTATACCTCATATATTTGAAAATGCTATAAGATATGAAGTAAATAAATAACCATCTTTTATTTGTCTTTTGCTGCTTTAAGCGCTGATTTTATATGGGCTCGTATGGAGCCACGGGCGAGTTGCTTCTAGTGGAGTGGGGATGGCCGTCACGCTATTGCCACTAAAGAGGATCTTGCCTCTATATATATATGTGTGTGTGTGTGTTGGGTAATAGGCTACATGAGGGTGATCCTGAAGCAGGCAACTCCCCTTTAATAGCATAGGAAGGGAGTAGGAAAGGGAGGATTTGGAAGGTAGAGCAAGGTAGCCCAGGGTTGACTAGGGCCCCCAGGCTATAGTGTAAGGATCCTACCCGGTGTTTCACCTAAAGGCGATGCAGGGAAAAACCCTAGAAAACCTGCATCAGGTAGGTCGGGCTAGTGGGTACTACTCCTGAGCCCTTCTGATGACGGGAGACTGAATTGCTGTGGGAACGCAAAAAACCCGCCTCCGTGCCTTGATCAGTATTGAGAGGCAGTTGGCCGGCTGGTCCAATGGGATCAAAGAAAAACTCTAACCGTATGCCGAAGGTCTTCGACCCCCCTACATACACCTCTCAAACTGCCCAAGGTCGTCTCAGCATGCAGGAGTCTTAAGTTAGTTACCTTGGCCATGGACCAAGGGGAGAGGGAAAGAGGAAAACCAGGAAGGAGGAAGTCAACCTCCACCTGGCTCTCATTCATTTCCCATCAGGATATCCTCCTGATCTCTTTGCCTCTACATCGAAATGCTCTGTTTATATATCTGGGTGTTCAAGGGCAGACCTTAAGGGTGTTATAGGAACACCTTTGACAATTATGATGTGAAAGTCGCTGGTTTTTAGAGATCTTGTATAGAGCAAAGTGTATCTTAAATAAACTATTTAAGATACTCTTTGCTCTACACAAGATCTATTCTGGTGGTGTAGAGAAGAGATACGGCTAATCCCCAAAAATTCACTTGTGCGCGTAGTTCGCATTGTACCACCAGAGTGCAGTGCTGAGCTGCAAAATTACTTTTACGCGTAGTTCGCATTGTACCGCCAGAGTGCAGTGCTGAGCTGCAAAATTCTCTTTTACGCGTAAACGAAAAGTAATTCGAATTCACACTCATTCCTCTGGAATTTCTGTGCGGGGCTGGATGACTTTCTTATTCTTCTCCGTGTGGAATTTTATTAGCTTGAGCTACTAGCATATACGCTCTAACTAATCAAATTCACTTACTATTATACAATTATTTGGGTAGTATTTTATCATAATTGTAGTTATTTTATTTTCACAAGTTGTTTGCGGTTCGGTGCAGAGCTGATTCTAATTCACTCTCATCCACGTGATTATTCTCCATACACTTTATTCTTTTCTGATAATTGTGAATTTTTTATTTCCTCAGGTTGCTTCAAATTGTGTGGTGTCGACATTCTAATTCATCATCGCGTGGAATTCTTGAGCTGCTAACCATCGCCTTTGAAAATTTATTTCCATATATTGTTATTTACCTTGAGGTACGAAAATAACGCATTCACTAATTGTAGTTTCTCACACGTACTACAATTTTCTGAAAACTGAATTCATAGGTTGTAAGTTGTATCCGCTCAAAGAAATGGATTTTTTGTGTCACCTTTGTGGTGCATCATTCACTCAAGATGTATTTCTCACTGTATTAACTCACTTGTTCCATTTGTGATAAACCCTTTTCGTCCAAGCAAGTTTTCTCAAATCATTCTGCAAGCATGCAAAATATTAAAAGGCTGTCTATTGAGTGACAAGAAGAGAATTGTGATTTTGTACCAATTTAAAATCTGTAAAATTTTATTATTAAAAAAAAAATTTAAAAAAAGAAAAACGAAGTGTGAAATTTTTTTGAGACGAAACTCCATACCTCTGTGGTTAAAATTCTGACCTAAAAGTTTGTGAGGTAGAGTTAAAATCCAATGGATACACATTTCATATAATTATTTTAAAGGCTACAGTTTCAGGAGTGAATAATTATTCAATTATTGACATGGTTTCATGAGAAACTTCAAGGACACACATAGTAGTTTGGAGAGATACTGTCTGCACCTTGTGGGTTTTGTTTGTATCTTTACCTGGAGATGATGAAATGTATTCTGAAAGCAAAAGTACAATGTAATTTAAATTTAACACTGTATAAGGAATTCATAAATTTCTACTGAAAATAGCACTTTTAAATGTTACAATTCACATCATTTACATTTCTTCCGACAGGAGCAATTATAACTCAATTTGGTATTAAGTATTAGGTAAAAATTAAAAGAACTGTTAATTTGTGATAAAAATTGATACACAACTTTGTCTCCCCTTTGGAGAGTGAAGGAAACCCCGAAAAACTGGATTAATTTACTAGGTTTGTTTCATTAATACTTCCTTTCCATTTTCAGTCTTCCTATTGTATAACCTGAGCTGGTTTGGCAAATATTTAATTTGTATATACTTGTCTGCCAGCCTTGTGACATTAATTAGATTATTCCTTCAGGCACTATTTATAATGATCCTGTAACCATCAATGCCAATTTGTTTTTAAAACACAGAAAATTCTTGGCCCACATTCATAACAATATGTTTTACTTCTCGAAACTTGTGATGCATTAAAATAACCCTCCGTAATCAAATAATGAAAACATTTTGTAGTATTAGACTGTGTATAGTTTTTCAGGTGGATTCAAAATTATTTATTCATTAAATTATAACACGATGTTTTATTCCTTTGTTTGGCACCGCCTGAGGTGTGAAAATCATCCAGAAAGTTGTTGTAAACACAAATAGCTCAAATATTTATTAACAAAATTTGTATGTAAAGCCCAAACTGTCCCAGAGGCTTATTATTGAATTACTGTAGTACTATTTTTTCACACTACATTTAGAGTCAACAATTATAAAATTTGTTTGAGATAAATAAAAAACCACTGAAAACAGTCTCACAGAATCTGAGATAACACCTTGCATAAAACCATTTCCAACACTTTTGATGAATTAGCACCTATTTGACGTCAAATATATCGGAAAATACTGTGAGTTCCATGAAAAGTAGCAATGATTGTCAGAACACTGCAGTTTAGATATACAACTCAAAATTTTGTGACTCATGCACAAAATTCAAAAATAGTTAAATGTATAAGATTTCTAAAGGGTTCTTTCCTGTCAGTTACATTAGTAGTTCTTTTTTTCAAGATTATTTTTATTCAGTTCTTAGGATATAACTTATGGTTTCTGTGAACAAATAACTTTTTGTCCGACATCGCAGTTGTATCTAATGTAATTGATGACACTACATTACAATTTGATTTTGGACGGTACAATGCGAACTACTCAATGTCATATTTCCGCGTTTATCCATTCATCCAATCACGTTGAATCGCATTTGGGATCAGACAGCTGTACGCTCTGGAGGGTGCAATGCGAACTACACGCACAAGTGAATTTTGGGGTCTAGCCGCCTGTTGTAGAGAAGGGTTTGTCTTTCATTTTGAACGTAATTGAATTGAATTTATTGTATTGAAATAAAACTTAATTTATTCGATAGGTAACTGCAAATTTGTGTTTCTCAGAATAAAATGTACGAAGAAGACCCTCTGCTTGCAGTCCCATGAAATGAAGATAAGTATCTGTTTTAATATTTGAACCGAGGCAATTGTTCGAATGTTTCCGTAATCTAAAATATTGGCGTGTCACACGAAATTAGACGATTAACTAGAAAGAGTACAATTATTAGGTTTTGGGTCCTAAGGGTTTCCAACCGGGAGAGTAAACAATTTATACGAAACATTTCCATGGCTTGCGCTGCCTCTTCTTCAGGTGTACTGATGGCAGCACAAGCCATGGAAACGTTTAAATTCTCTACTGGCCCAGTTGGAAACTCGAGAACTCTTTACGTACGTGATAATAGCATACGATAAGCGATATTACAGTGGCAAAGGCTGATTAAATAAGAGAGACGAAAGAGGTGGAAATTGTACAAATGAAACATTTGTGAGATGTAGAGTCAAATGAATTACAAAATAAGTGTCAAAGATGAGTTGAGTTAAAATGAGAAATGAATAATGATTGGCAGAGGAGACAAATATTAGATTGGAAAGTAGATGCGGAGGGCCGAAGAAAGAAATGGAACGATATATAACTTTATTGAATTTAACCGAATACACAGCCCGCACCTTCAATTGAAATCTAAAACAAACTGTAAGTAGTCTTTCATTTTCTCACGGAATCGGTTAAGTTCGCTTTTAAAGTTAGTCGAAGCTTATACTGAGTTAACTACCAATAAGGAGCGGGCAAAGAATTTAAACGTTTATATAAATACACACGCTTTGGTGCATCATAATCACTTTGAATATGTATACAGCCTAAACACTAAGAGTATAATTATTGATGGTGTATTTACAATACCATATCGATCGATCAGATATTCTTTCTGAAAAACGGCGTTTAGGCACTAAAAAATACATTTTGTCGTTCTTTTCTACAATTTAAGGTAAGTCAATGACGTTTCTCTCTCTCTTTCCTATCCAATTCAACTTTCACACACACACAGATATATACATATATGAAATTATGTGAGATAGTACCCCAGGCATGTTTATGACAGCGGTTTGAGTGCCACTGTAAGCATGTCTCAAGGACTGCACAGTACAATGGCTCATAGTTTCATGGCCCAACTGTGTCTTCAGGGCTTCATAAACTTCATCTTTAGACGTAGTTTCGTCAACATCATTTAGTTCTACTTTAACCGTCTGAAATAGGGCTTTGACAGTTGCCTTACCATTAAGTGCGGTTTCCAGCTGCGTGTTATTTTTTATCGCCACATTATTTTTTGCTCGTGCGAACTCCAGAAGTAAGTCACCTGTCGTCGTCCTTTTGATTTTACCCACATTTTTCCCTAGCTCTGCAAGGGAGGGGTCGCTCTTTAATTTCCGTAGAACTTCTGCATATGAAACCTCACCCTCTGCCCTAATGGAGAGCGCTTCAGGTCTCTTGACCCCACGTGGTAGTAGCTTTTGGGCTGGATTTCTGTTTTCATTCCTCCGCACGAGCGTCCAACCCTCGTCATCCTGGATGTCTGTTCGTCCACTGTTAGCATCAACATTATCCGAAGGCATCTTCCCAATTGGCTTTTTTGAGTCAGGCTTGAACCTCTCTCTTGTTCGTTTCATTCCCTGAGTTTGGTTAATAGGTTGGACGCTATCAATTATGGCGCAGTATTTTTAGGGCCTCTTTTCCATCTCTTCCCCCGAATAGCTTGGCGAGCGGTTTCCACTACCAAATTAACTGCATCGATGGTTGAGCGTCCTTTCGTAAATCCATACTGGCTGTCAGAAAAACCATTCTTATCTTCTACCGTCATCAACAGTCTATTGTATACCAACCACAGGTTACAGGTGCCATCATACATAAAGAGAATCGTGACGAATTACCTCTCCCACAGAACTCTTCTCTACGATACGGAAACCGGCGTGGAAAAGTACGTAATCACAGGAGGCGTCCCACAAGGATCGGTACTAGGACCCTTGTTGTGGAACATTATTTATGATGATGTATTAAGACTTGAGATTCCCACGGAAAGCAAAATTATTGGCTTCGCAGACGACATAGCAATAGTCGTCGTCGCTAAGCACCGGGAACAAATAGTTCAGATAGCCAATGAGGCTATTTATGTGCTTGGGCAATGGCTACGGACAATGGGACTGCAACTGGTGGAAGAAAAAACAGAGGCAGTTCTTGTCACTGGGAGAAAATCTAGAGAATCCATCACCCTTACGGTCGGAAACTGCGAAATCTATTCGAAATCGTCTATCAGATATCTTGGTATGATAGATGATAGGATGTCTTTTAAACACCACCTTGATTGTGTAAGACGTAAAGTATCCGGGACAGTATCTGCACTGTCACGAATTATGCCAAATGTTGCAGGTCCAAGACAATACCGCGAATGTTGTGCGATCAGTGATTTTGTGTGGTGCCTCGATATGACAGTAAAATCAAACAGGAGAAAGGTTAGTTCCGTCCACAGGCTCTGTGCACTACGCGTTACCTGTGCCTACAGGACAGTATCGGACGATGCAGTCTGTGTGGTGGCAGGAATGCCTCCGGTAGACATTCTGGCCGACGAGTGTGGAGTTAATGAGACACCAGAACACGTGTTTTTCAGTTGCTTGAGATTTTCATATGGGAGACGACCATTAGAAAGCGATATTGGAACTTCAATAACACCAGATAATTTGGTACCCAATATGCTGCTTTCACCTAATACCTGGAATAAAGTGCATATGCCTCTACAGTAATTCAAAGATTAAGAAATTACGAAAAAGAGAGAAATAATAATGGTTAAAGGAGACAGAGAGAGCTTGACTGCTTCCTGTGAAGTAATGTCTAACGACGGTCCCACACTACTATCCAGTGCGGACCCTGAGATTACTGTCTATAGAGAAAAAAAAACATATATGAAATTTCGGCTCAGTCAAGGCGACAGGATTGTTGGTGGTTTCTATGAGATAAGCCGTCCGAAAGATATACAATGTCGTATACTGCGAGGCGCGCGTAAAAGTCATTGGCCATAGGAGAATTAGTTAACGACAGACATGGTCGTGTTAGGAAAGGTTGGCAAGAGGTCGCTACTTTAGCTCGAACAAGTTACCGGAATTCTTGGCAGTGAGATTTTTCATTTTGTGATTTTGCTGCAAATCACAGCTGATGCAGGATGTTGTAAATTAATTGGTGACCGCGCCATGAGAGATTTTGATAATCTCATTGCTTAAAATATATATGAACAGTTGTTTTAATAATTTTTTTTAATGAAAATTACCTGACTTGAGGATAGACGAGAGAGCTGAGCAATTGAGAAATACAAGTCATGACTACTGTAGAATTAATTAATTGAAGTTGGATGTTACATGAGGACTGACATTAAGTATATTCTATTAATATAGAAAGTCTATTATTGTATTTTACAGAATATTTTCATTGGAGAGGAGAAATTGGCCTGTTGTTTCTTACTGACCTAATGTCTTACAACACCCATTTTTAAGGAATCTGGGAACATTCCTTCTGACACACAAATATTGACTCGATTACTTAAATCGTCAGTATTGCTAACATTGTGATTATTGTTTATTAAACAAGGATTTATTATTTAACCATTTATGTTGAGCTTCATGGTATGTATTTTCAATTCAGCAATATCGTTGGCAACTCTCCAAATTATTTTATCGACTTGCACCATTACTTTGCATTTAAGACAAACTGTTTTAGTAGAAATATTTCAAATTACATAATTTTATGCCATAAAAGAGTAAAAGACTGCATTTGACAGAGTGCTAATAGATATTTGCTTGCCTTCTATTGTTGCTGTGCAATATTCATTGTTAACCCACACCATAGACAGGTAGATCTTTTCCCATTTTAAGTACCCTCTGCTAATACTGTATTTGAATAGGCAGATATCTCTTTCCGAGTTATTGTTTAATCTTAGAATTTTGTCCCAGTCCACTACTTATGAGGTGTGAATGTTCTTGGGAAGTTTAAGTCAACCTCCTTATATATGTTTCCTTGTTTCAATTGCTTGATAATTTTCTCCTCCAATATTTAAGTGAACATGTTCTGGAAAATTCATTTTAGTTTGCTTTCTCCTAGCTTAAGTAGTTCCCCTGGAATGCCATCTTGTTATTCTTCAACTTATTCATAGCAGTTCTCGTTTCTTCCAGGCTTTTTTGGAATTATGTTGTTGTCAGAGTCATTTTCTCCATGCACATGGACTGTTAAAGAGTTCTTATTTTGAAGTTGAGGAATTACAAATCTAAATGTCAGTACCATCTTTCCATATTTATTTTCCTTAATATATGATTTTCCATGTTTCACTTCAAAGTGAAATAAAATTACTATGATAGTAATAAGGTTCAAAGATAAAAAAATGTATTTGGTATGCAACATACAGTCAAAAACTAAAATCTACTATATTTTAGTGAGTTGCTGAACATGAAGGTACAATGCAGACACTACGTACGGGCCATCACCCCGTTGAACGATTACCAATATGTTGATTCGGTTAATTAAGTTTTTTTCTTCAGTTTCAAAGTTACATAGAGACTGAAGTATCTAAAAGAAATAAATCAAAATTCAGATCACAACAAAAAACACATGAATTTTTTCTTAGATAATATAAAAATTCTCTCAAAGTGTTTCTTTGAATGATGATATCAAAATTAACAAACAAATACTTAAGTTACAATTCACTTTTGTGTCACTCACAAACCTCTTTCTGAGAGGAAAATAGATCATCAATTGTAGATTACAACTTGGTTGTAAAATCTTAAAATGAAAGCAATTTTTTAAGTGGACTTTCTTCCACACTTTGTAAAATATTATTTCTAGTCCTTTGTTGACCAGTTTCAACTACATAAAATATGAGACCAAAAGAATTACGCTTACATATCTAGGTGAAATGCAGCATACATAACTAGGGTACACAGGTATTTATTAACACAAAAGTAGATTCTATGTAAAATGACTGACTTAATGGGATAAAGTTTTTCTTCTGCTCCAATAAATATTATGGCACGGACATTTAGTCAAGTTCACTCCCTTCGTGATTGGCCAAGTGAAGTTGAAGAGCCCTCGAGGACAAGAACCACTTCTTGCAGATGCCACAGCAGTGGTAGCCCTTGTGAATTACCCGCATATGCTCCTGTAAGGAATCCTGACCTTTGCAACTGGCCATGCAGATGAAGCACACCTCCGCCTTGGAGTTTCTCTCCACTCGCTGGCTCAAAGCCATCACAATATGGTTGTCAGGTTGTTTGTGATGCTGGGAAACTAGGTGTTCCCTAAATTCAGAGGAACTGAACCAGACCTTAGCTTCGCAGTCTCTGGCCGGCACATGGCAGGTGTATATGTTGTCCTGGTAGTGGGTCAGGATGTGCCGCAACAGTGGCCTCCTCAGCTGAAACATGTTCGAGCACACTTCACACTTGAACGGTTCCTCAGCCTCCTGCTTCACACTTGACCGCTCCACCTCGACATGTGCGACAGACGTGAAGGACTGCCGGGCCTGGCTCCCAGAAGGTTGAGGCCCTGACGTCTGCGATGGGACCACTTTGGGGTTGTCCTGTGTGGGACGTACGGTTATGTTGTTAGGAAATTGTTGAGAGGTAAACCTCTGTTGGGACAAAGGCTGTGGCGTGTGCGACACAGCACTACCTGACGGGCATACCTTGAGTAACATCAAATCTTGCAACTTTAGGGACACAGACTTAAGTTTGGGTGCTGGGGTATTCTCTGGTACATTGGTTTTAGCCTGTGGGACAGAGTAGGGTTTCAGACGTACTTTGACAGTTTTGACCCCATCTGGACGTGAATTCGTTATCCTGCCGGAGTCACCACCAACTTGCCCCTCACCAATATGTGTATCAATGTCGGCATGGGTATGCTCAATGGGGCGCATCAAGCCGTATTTCTTGTACTTATTAAAAGGTAACACAGGATTGTCTACAGTTTTGCTCCCCTCTGGCGTTTCTGCATCGGTAAACTGAAAAAATACAGTTTTGAAAAAGAACTTTCAACAAAGTGTCATGCACTTTTCTTAAATACGAAGTTTTGGCATAACAAAAGATATGACAGAGGAAATAAGTTGTTGTATATTCCTGTGAAGAGCTTAATTTTTCTTCTCACTAAGGGTGAAAAGTATGGTGTCCAAATAACCATGGGAAATTATTATTGGTTCTATTGTATATTCAAATACATTATAAATTCAGAATTTATCCACTAAATATTGTTAAATGGCCTACAAAATTTAGAATTCATTAGAAGATTCACAAGTTAATGATAAAGTGAATTGTCCATACTGCATGTTGACTGCACTAGCACTGTGAAATAAAATTCATTTTCTATAGACATTGTAATTGTGGGATTCACTCATATTTTGTGTCAAGACCTCGAGGAAATAACATGTCATTATTTCTAATTAGTAAAAGAAAATATAATTGATACCATAAAAGAATGTAAATTTGACAAATTGAACCAGTAAAAAAATATGCAGGATCAGAGTAATATCATGTAGCATTTAATTAAGTGCCAAATTTTCTCTGTTTATTAATTATTTTTTAATTTCAAATAAATACCTGAATATTAAAAAGGGCAGAAAAATCTTGTTTTCATGTGTAAGGTCTTCACTAAACATTATATTGTTTCATTAACAGACTTGTATCATATTTTATTCTTGTTATTAAATTTTGAAATAAATATTTGTACTTCCCTTTAGAGAGCCGTGTGATGTGTATAATTAATTAAATTAAATTTAAACCTGTTTGTACCTTATTGAGATTTCTGGTGATGACCATCAGCTTGTACTGACCAGCTTCCACAATGGCATTGAAGTTGTAAAACATGTCTACTTTTATGAGGCAGTTGTGGCATATCTTGTCGGGCATTCCCTCTTGCAGCATCTGGGAGAGACATTTGTATTGTTATTACTAGTTGTCTATGGCTACACACTTTAACATTAACAAGTTATGCAATTGCCAATTTTCCTAAGAGGTTAAGATTGTTTCATGCTAACATTTACTGAGTTACCACACACACATTAAGATGTATAGAAGCTTTTGGGTTTCATAGACTAATTTACATCAATAATTGACAACAAACTGGTCATTTTAATAACACATTTTCAATAGTAGACAGCTTAAGAGATCCCTAAACTAGGGGATGAAACATCCATAATTATTATACCTGTATTGAACTATTATTTATGATGATAGGCTGGTTTATTTTAATTTTAGAAAACAACTTGTCCAATTTATGATTTTACAATTTTAACAGAAATTAAACAAAGTCTGTAAGGCAAATGTAAATGTATTAATTGAATTGAAACAGTTTGAAATTTGTAATGCGAATTTACACAAATCTATTTTGGAACTGAGGTCAAGGGTAGAGAGTCGACAAAAAGGTCCGGAAGGGGCTGGGAAAAAGAGTGACGAACTAGGGCTTTAGTGATATATGAATTAGTTGAGTTATAAAATGAGTGTTAAGGACAATTGATGGGCTGTTAATTTTCAGACAACTACAGCTAGGAAAGCTGAAAGCATCTTTTCTTTTTAACAACATGCAATGAGTCATTAAGGTTTTGAATGTATACTTACTCTATTATTGAAGTTAATACCATGAAGTTAAAAATAACTATGGAAATTTCAGTGTTGTGTCTATGAGGGTTGCTGAGGAAAAGGTACTTATTTTAATATAAGAACAATTAACATTTGTATAAAACTTAAATGGTAAAGGCATTAATGACTCAACAAAACAATGAACTTCTGAATAAAATAAAAATTTGGAAAAACATTTTTGGCCAGTTTATGTGGTCCATGTTGGTATTTAAGTCAGACTAAAAATATGAACAAAGATAATAAAAAGAAAAAAAGAATAACCCAAAGGCATGACTAACAGAGACTATTTCATAAATCATACCAATGAAACAATATCAGCAATTATTACATTATAGCAAAGAAAAGTATTGAGATCATCATAATGTTTTAATAAATTAAGAAAAGAATTTACAGATTTGAAAATTATAGAGATATCGTTTTTGAATAACAATTTCAAATAACTAGATAGTTGTTCACAATAAGGTAAAAAAATTTCATTACAATTAAGTATATTTTTGATTGACAGGATTATAATGTAGTTAACTCTGAGATCACTAAAATTTACTATAAATTCGATAGGATAAAAATTGGCAAAAATAACTAAACAAAGTTTATAAATAAAATCCAAAGAAGACCAAAAGGCAGAAATAGAAGAAATTATTATTATTAATTTGAATTGAATGATTTGATTCATAATCAAGATTATTAAAATCAAGCAACATTTTGTCAGCAAAATTGAAAACAGTTGCCTATTTCTGATTAGATAAAATATTTAAAATTCTCTGAGAATAATTTTAATTATGGTGCCATTTTTTTCTGCTTAGGGGTTTATAATTTTTGTTACTTAGATAAGTATTTTAACGTTTGCAGAGGTATTGACTGATTCCATCCTGCAAACGAGTTTTTAGAAAATAAGAGTATTTATTAATAATCTCGAAATGATGATAATTAATGTAAACACTTGGTGAGCAACTGTTGGTCATTACTGAAATATCTTAGGACTTGAAATAATTGTTGATTTTATAAAGTCTCTGCTTCTTGCACTTACTGTTATGTTGAAGAGTTTGCGAATCTTGTTGATGACGGGGTTGGGGATCTCAAACCTAGGCGGGACTTGTCCTGCTCGCAGGCTGAAGAGGACGACTTCTTCGTCGGTCATGCAGAGGCAGCACATAGCCTCCAGGTTGACGCGCGGCACCGTCATGGCTGGCCACCAACTGACGCCTCCCTGCCAGAGATCTCGGAAGCGCAGACATCACACTTGGGCGGCGCCATCTTGCCTCGTGTCCTCACTTCAAGACAACCTCTTACAGAACGCTAGCAATGAATTTTTGCATAAAAATAATGATCTTGAACTTTCCTCTGTCGTTTGTAATATAAATCTGTAAGATATATCGATGTAGGGCAGTGATGGCGAACCCTTAGAGCGTGGGGACTCCGAATTATGCAGAGTCTAATCTGTGGTGTCGCGTGTGCTAATATTCATACATCTTTGCTATATAAATAAAACATTATTATGTTGGATATTTAATTTATTTTTTAAATTTCGTTTAACTGTCAGCTTTTTGTTGCAGAAGTTTGTCACTAATTTCATCTGTTAATTTTAGTTCAATGTTGAGAACAAAGTCTCGGAAAAATGTTGTTGATACAGCCGCACATTATTGAAATAATTGCCTTGCAGTTTCGGCAAGAAACACGTGAATCTGATCCACGCGGTTTCGAGGTCAATCTTAACAATAGATCCATGCATAATCATCCATTTCTAGCACGATTTTGTGTTTAAAGTCGTTGCGCCACATGATTACAATAATTCAAATCTTAGCTAAATTTCTCTTACAAATTAGTATGAGCTGATAGTCAAGAAATATGGACGAAACGTTGCGATTATATAAATTAAATATCGATCGCTTTTGCTGACAAACAGGATGGATTTTTTCAACTATAATTTATAGTCAACTTATTGCATTTATCATTATTAGCCAAATTTTAAACACAATTTGTCCATACAAGATAACGAGTAATTAATTTTTATACCTATTAAATAACGGGAAATAACCTGTATGGAAATTTTACTAGAGATGCAGCAATTGTATTAAATTCAAATTTCTAAAAGTATCGAACAGTGAGAAGTATCCTAATGTTTCTTCCTTGTGTTTTAGGGGCACCTCTTTTGTACAAAGTTTTTTCGGGCTTCCAACCGGGTGAAAACACAGTAGTTCCACGACGTTTTGGCAGCTGAAGATGGTAGCAATGACAGCTGCCGAAACGTCTGTGTTTTCACCCGGTTGGAAGCCCCAGAAAACTTTGTACATTACTTACACCGGGAAAGCCTTCACTCGATCACCTCTTTTGTGTTTTCTATTATATTTCTCTCAAATAATTTTAGATAAATCCTCAAGACATCCTTAAACTGAGGGAAAAACTGCTACATGGAATTTTCACATCAGTAACTTTTAATGCTACTGAATGAATAATAACTATCAACCATTTTCCACTAAGTTGAATTATGAATTGAATTGCTATCAAAACGTCCCTATTTTTTTCTGGTTACCAAAGCAAATGTAAACAATTTATCAACTTTTCTCAAATAAACTAATTTACCATAATAAAAGCTGTTCTAGTACTACATTTTAAGTGATATTCTTTATTACAGTCTCTACTTCCTACTTGATATAACGTTAAATGTCATATGTTAGAATTTATTTATAATCCAATATTGGATTTTGTTAAAGCTTTAGTCGGCCTTAGCACCAGTTGCTTAATAAACATTTTCACAGTGTGCATTCTCGACAGGTTCTTTTTTTGAAAACGTCTTTTGGTCTGAGTAAATATATTTCATTAAACATGGTTTGATTTCATAAGCACAGTTAAGTAATGTATATTAATTACTTCCCACAATAATCTGTTTTACCAGCTGTGACTGAGCATAACATTGTAGGTCAAAGAACCCTTTTCAGTACTTCACCAGCATTTTCTGTACCATTAATTATAACTGGTGTACATTACACACATTGAGAAAAGTGATCTACCACTGTGGCACATTTATAGACACAAAAGTCTATTAGAAATTATATATATATATATATATATATGAGTCAGGAAATGACATTGTCATGTTAATTAAAACAATTAAAAAGGACAGAGAGATAGAAAGTAGGCACCGCCCCCTTCATCAGAAAGTTAGGAAGACATTTCCAGTGTCCTTTCGCTATTAATTATATATACATATATATACATACATATATATATATATATATATAGTTCCATCAAACATCAGTCATATCACATATTTTAATTTTTGTAAAATTACATAATTTAAATTTACAGTAAAGAATGTTCTCTTTCTATTATTGTCGGTTTATTTGCCTATCACATTTGAATTTAACTCAAGTAGACATATATGTCTTCCAGTATTGCACTTTTTTGTGTAGTACGAGGCTGAAAAGTGAAAAAAATAATGTGTGTGTTAATTTTTGTAACAATTAACAGAAAACCAATTGATAACAAAATGAATATACTCTACATCTCTTGTTTTTATTTAATATTGTTGTGTTATCTGCAAAAGATAAGTTTTTTAGAATTATAATTCATTAACTTAGGCAGATCACATTCTTAAAAAATGTCAACAAATGGCATTGAGACAGGAAACTTTCTATAAATAAATATCCAATTCATGACAATATTTTGTCCTCTTCCTCTTCAGGTATAACAACTTTAATCTACAATTTATGAAGCAAATAATATATATATAAATGGTGACAAATGCAAATTATATTGATTTTTGATTCAAGGCCATTTATCTATATTATCCTATTAATTGTTAGATGGTTTTTCATAATAATGATGATGAGAGAGCTAAATTTAAACCCTGTGGTATTCCAAGCCATTTTGAACCGAAATGTGTGAGATATAACCATAAATTAGACACATTACTAGTTCTATGGAATTAAAAAGTCTAATGATAATAAATTATATTACTTATAATTATACTAAATTGAGTGATGTAGTATAATCATTTTATTATGCAATTTAAAAGAAAACATGAAATGATTAAAGTGGATACAGATACATGTTTCAGAAGTGAGGTTAGAAATAAGAAAAAGAAATAAAGGGAGTAGAAAATTATTATGAGGTAAAGTGAACATCGTTGAATAATTAAGGTGGCTTTCAAGAAGAGTCAGCAGATGAATGAAGATTTCAAAAATTAAAACTAAAGACGTTCTTTGTAATGATTATCAATCTGAAAGAAGGTCTATATTAGGAATAAAGAGAGAGCTATTCTACCATCTGTCCGGTGTGTCATGCTATGTCACGGAACTGGTTGAGCTGGTCCCCTGGGATGGGTTGACGGGATCCACATTTGTCCAGCCATGGTCCCGGCTTGAGCTTCTTGCGCCAAGAGTCCGAGGTCTCTGGCTTGAGACTCCTCAGCATGTAGTTGCAGAAGTGGAGCTCCCTATGACAACTTGTAATTGATATCTCACATTTTCAGCAGAGTAACAAACACCCTCTCGGGAATATGTTTCTTTGTTTTGTTTCTCACTAATTTTCTATTGTTGCTATATTTCCTTGTTATATAAGTATGACAGATGGAAAGAAAATGTGACAATGTAAAAACAATTAATTCAATTGGATAGGAAAGAGGTACACGGAACAACAGTTAGCTTAAACATGATTGATAGAACGTGTCACAAGGCTGCGGAGCCGTTTCATGTTAGACTGTCTTTAAAGGAAGCTGACTTGAAATCTTGGCATGTTACTACATCACAGTCTATTGATGAGTCAGTTGGTGCTCTCTGTCCCTCCTTCCTATCCATTAGTATTACATATAGGCCAAAAAGGTTAGCAGGATAATATAAATTAATTCCCAGACATTGCCAGCCACCTGGCAAGTCTAATATAAATAAATGAAGGTTTAGAAGGTTCTGGATTGCCGTAAACAGATAACAATTCAAACGACCATGAGGTTGGCTTCTGTTATCAAGTAAGCGATCCATGGAGGAGTGTTTATTTTCATCTCTCTGTTCGTCATGGAGACAACATCACAACAGTTACCTCTCCGAGGGTGTGTCTAGGAGCCTCTTCTGCGGCATGGGCAGTTGATGGAGGAAGGCCTTCCAGCGTTCGTCCAGGGACTTGTTCATGACGAGGGACAGCTGCATCTCCTCGCAGGTCTGGCGCAGCTCCTTGTAGTGCATGGGGAGGAGGTCATAGCCGGGGATGTGCTTGCTCGGAGGGTAGTATTGGTGGTACATGGACTCGGGGAACTTGTCTGTGAAAAAAATCCAAGAATTCAGTTGCTTTTCTCTTTCACACAAACCCAGAAAGATCTGTCTGCTGAAGTATTTGTGAAATTGTATACCCCGAAATATACCAATTGGATTTTACATATTATCCAAGTACCCCCAAAAACTTCTACCCTAAGTACATATAACTCCTGTGTATATTACATTGAATAAAAATGAAACTATATTCTTGATTAATTTTACAGATTAAGAAAAGTTTTCTGTTTGGCTGTCAGAAACAACAAAAACATTGCAGGATATCAGGTAAGTTCTTTTGCATATTTGCCTTCAGTTCCCCTTTTCTGACCAATTAATCTGCCAGATTATAAACCAATCTCAAGCCACTGTAGTTAATTCCTCATAACTGGTAATATGAAATATTTAGACAAGGTGAAACATTGTAATAAAACCAATTATTTTATTAATTTTGAAATGATATACACTGTATGTATGGCACATGACACCATCTACAAATAAAAATACCAATTTAATTGAAAACATTAACTTACTAAATTTGTAATTGGTCACTTAATTTGCTTTTTTAATTGTAAATGATTGCAACTTAAGCGAAAGTTCTTTTAGGCTTTATATTTTTAAAAAATTGTAATATAAATTGATCAAATATTAGTTTGGCTTTTATTGAAATTGAGACTGATAAATTATAAAGCCTAGCTTTTTTTCATTTATGTCCATCTAAATAACAATGTCATTTAATTCAGAGAAGGTAAAAGTTTTGAATCACATAATTCTGAATTGCTATCAGTTGCATTTGTGACATGGAAACGTTACTGACAGGACTGAACCTCCTATATAAGGTAAGTTATTTTGTGTTGGCTTCAGTGTTGATTTTCTCAATGAAAGCAAAAGGTCAGCTCCTGACATCCTCTTTGACTTGAACTGCACAGTTCTATGTTGTCTGATGAAGCAACAGCTACTTGTCGTTCTCCGGTCACAAAGCTCAAGACTTTAACTTCATACCTGGACCACGTAGAATTTCTGACAAAAACCTGCATGCACTTCAGGGAGAAAATTGGAGATGAGATATTTCCAGATAAATCAATAAACCATAATTAAATATTTCTTTAACAAGGTATTTATAGAAAGAAACTACAGTAAACTCTCTGAAGACAAGTGGACACAATGAGCAGTTTAAATTGATGGCCTCACACTTCTGGCAGACTGTGGAGCGGCAATGCTCATCGTGCAGCTTGTCAAGCACAGAGTCCATCTCGCAACGTCGCAGCGTGTGGAGGTCGGGGTTGAAGATGTCCCTCTTTACCCCCGCCAGCTTCACCAGGGCCTCGCAGTCCCGCGACGTGCACGCGTTCTTCGACATAACCGCCAAATATAATGGGCAAACAAGATGGCGTCGTCTAGGCAACGTCAAGATGGCCGACGGGACCGCGTTTCGATCTTGCATTGAACTCTACATAATTTAATAAATTTCTGATGCACTGCAATTGTTTCTGTCTAATTTACGAATTTAAATAACGAGTTGGGGAAGGACGGGTGAAGTTGCTATTGCTTATTTTTTAGTCTTGAATAGTACTGATTTCTGCCGAGAAGTGTAATCGACAACATTAGGGTTTTTAGTGACGTTGACAAAGGAAGTTTGCTGCGTTATCTTTCTGTCACGACGTTTAGGTTTTTCGATTGTTTGATGTAATGTAAGTCACGTTGTGTTTTTGCAAGATCATGGTTGACGCAATGCCTTTTGGCTTTGGGTGTATTGTTTCGCGTGTGAACCACTGATGCAGACATGGCGTCCGACCGCTACATGTCGACAGTATAACAATTGAAAGGCAACACAAAATAAAGCTAAAAGTGGGACCGAAGACTAAGACTGTATCTACTAAAAAGAAAATTTTTCAAGAAGAAATGGAAAAAAATTCCACAGATGAGGACAGTGACTAAGACTGCTGGGAAGCACTTTCTAGAACTAAAGAAAATCTCGGAGCTGGGCTAATGAATTGTGCTCTGGATGTGATGAGGACGATAACAACTTCATGTGTGAATTTTGTACATGACTAAATATTATTTCTGAGTGTATAAATTAAACTGAAATAGTAACCCATTATTGATATCTCTATTATAATTAACAATTCTCATTTGTTGACTTTTTGGTCACAACAATGTATTGCAAGAGGATTCTTTCTCAATTGTATTTTTGTTCTCCTAATAATAATCAACACTGATTTCACCATTCGGTGAAAGAAAAAGAATAAGCCTACCCATTTTTCTAACTAAACAGTCTATTTGGGAATAGAAGCAATGGACTGGCCACTGTTCCCCATCAATATGTAAGCATTCAGAAAAATGTTTAAATATCCTGTAAAATATACTTTTACTTTGGCTATAAAAACATGGAGTGATACCATACAGTATGTAAATTCAAATGTATGTGCCAGTAGCTTCCGTTAATAGCCATCGAGTCACCATAATTTTATTTGACTTTGAGTCATCCCGTTACCCCTACAACTGCAAAATCAGTCACAAAACTTGTCTTTTATTTAAGTGAGATAAATATATATAATAATCATCACTTACTTGGCCAATAAATTCCTTATTCCTGTATCTTAAAATACATTTTTTTAAATTATTTAAATGTGAATTATGATTTTTACAAATATAGCCAAGGAGAAAGACCAAGTAATTTCTTGAAATTTATTATCCTTTATAAAGTCCTCTTTGTAGACAAGGTTAAAACAGGAGCTTTTGTATCAAGCTAGTAGCAGTTAAGGACATGATTGAGATGAATGCAAATGTCTGTAATTAATGAATTTCATTTTTAACATTTATTAATGTACTTGTATATAAACAGAAAATGTACTCTAACTTGACCAAATCTACCACTTTAACCTTGTACTTAATAATGGCTTTTGTAACTTTTTCACAAATATTTTCTATATTGCATTGATACAGTCTTTTTCACGGGCCTTTTAAATAAAAACGAATTTCGTTAACAACTGACACACTGCTTGTTTTATTCCAAATTTCAACATCGACCCTTCCTTATTGGAAAACTCTATACCAGCATTTTTTTTTTGGGTAACAGGCTACATGAGGGTGATCCTGAAACAGGCAACTCCCCTTTAATAGCATAGGAAGGGAATTGAAAAGGGGGGATGCGGAAGGTAGAGCAAGGTAGCCAAGGGTTAACTAGGGCCCCCGGGCAATGGTTTAAGGATCCTACCCGGTGTTTCACCTAAAGAGATGCAGGGAAAACCCTAGAAAACCTGCATCAGGTAGGTCAGGCATTGGTTACTATTCTCACGCCCTTCCGAATGACGGGAGATGAGTTTGCTGTGGGGTCGCAGCATTCCCTTCTCCGTGTCTCCACCAATTTCAGGAGGCAATTGGCCGACTGATCCAATGGGATCAGCAGACAGCTCTTGCCATATGCCCAAGGTCTTTGACCCCAGTACATATACCTCCTAAAATAGGTGAAGGTGTCTCAGCATATGAGAACTTTGATAAAAAATACCCAGAGAGAGTGCGAGGCATCCCCAACATGATCAGGTAAGCCCCGCAGTCACTCTGGGCTGAAGCGTCTGCGAGAAACTCTCGCAGCGCCTACATCATACCAGTAAAAAGAAAAATAATTTCCTTTAATATATAGAATATGGGATAAGAACTGCAAGACATATTAAATTATTTGACATGTGAATTTGTTAAATTACCATTGCGGAACTTCACCTACTTTGACCTACCATGGTTGAGGTATTGTAGTGTAGAGAAGAGTGAAAGTAAACAAAAGTGAAAGTTCCAAATAAAGGAGGAAGTGTACTTGAGAGAGGAAAGTCTAAAAATGGACCAAGTTGTTGAAACATTGGTGCAGAATAAGATAATGAGAGCAAAGAAAGCCAAAAAATTGGAGGAAGAGGACTGTGTTTGTCTGTAAGAAAATCCAGACCCTGGACACATGCACATATAGACATATAATTCAACCTCCAACTGGCTTTTCAAATCTTGCCCAAATTTTCAAAACATTGATTTCTCACTCAACAGTGACCAGAAGTTGACACCAAGTAAACTTTAAAATGGACACCTGGGGTAAGGTTTTCAAGGATTGGCAAAATAAAATTTTGAAACTCGTCATGTGTAGTAGTTTTATTTTAGTAAGATGTTTTTGTTGTTTACCAATATTTACAAATAAATAATTATGTATAAGGTAACTCTTCATCAGACGACCCAACAGTCGGAAACCAACAGACGCTGTACTTTAAGCAACTAAAAATAAATAAATTCTTATTAGTATTTTTATTCAGAAAAATTGGTAACTAAACTAAATTTTAAATTTAATAACTACATTGGAACGTAAAGTTTTATGAATGTTTGTGAAAAACTGAAAACATATATCATATTTTGGGTGTTTCAACAAGTTTTATTAATCAGAAAGTTATCCTTTTTCAATTACTTATTCTGAGCAGTATATTTTTACAGTTACCTTTGGGATATGGAATTAGTGAAAAGTGTGAAGATATTTTTTTTAACTTTATACAATTTAAATTAAGATACTTATTTAATTTATTAACAATAAAGTTTCCATGTTTGGACGATGTCAATCTTGGCTATTGATTGTCACGAGTCAACCCCAGCCCACTTCTCACATACAAAGGTTGCACAGAAGCTAAACTAGTTATCATAACTGGTGCACACCTGTCTCAAACTCAGCCTCGCCGATTCCTCAGTAGCGCCCCAAGCTTCTGCAGACACAATGACAGGAGCTCCTTCTCCTCAAAGCCCCAGATGGTGAGGGAAATGGCCAAGCATACGACGCCGACGGCCACATGCGCCAACTTCGCTCTCTGAAAGAGGAATACCTAGAAAAGAAAATATTTACACACCTGAGATTTATACCAAAGGCAGCTTACGACACATGTCAATCAGGTCTGCTTACCTCCGAGGTCTTGGTGACAATCAAGGCCATTAAAAGAACCGTGAAGAACCGCCATCCTGGCTTGAGACCTGCAAGAGGCTTGTAGGGGCTGGCCTGGAAGTGTTGCTTTATGAACAACAAGCTGCAATAAGACAACACACAGCAACAATATTTCATTACAATTCTGGGGCGTTTGAAAGAAATATTTATTGATCCCATTAATCATAGTAAAGAAAAGTAAAAGAAGTCACAAGTACCAATGCATATGCAAATTATAAAATATTTAAATGAGAGAGAAAAACCATTAATGAGAACTAACATGAACAATGCATTTATACAAATATGCATTAATGACAACTTTGAAATTGAAGGTCCTTGTCACCAAGTTATAGTTAAACATATAAATACTATAATACTAACAGTTTACATGAAGAAAGGGAAAATGGGGAAAAATATTATCAGGTGTTAAGGAGACAGGTTTATATTGTTAATAATAACAGAATTCATGCAGTATGTGAAACTGATATTAACAGAAGAAGTCAAATAAGTGACAAGAGGAAATAACACAGAGGTACGTCGTACCAGCGGACAATCCTTGCTCCCATATTGCAGCAGTTAGCGATGATAAAGCCAGATGCCCCCAGACACTTGGCCAACACCAACGAGGTGACAAGGAATGCCAGCGACAGTATCGCCATAAACCTGTTGTACCTGTGGACGAGAAATGGTCAGCATTTTTCACGCGATATGTACCATAACCTCTACCCAACAACCGCACCTGTCAATCTGGTGGGCGGTCATGGTGGCCTGTGTGTAACACTCTGTGATACCGTTGACGGCCAGCAGCACCACGGCGAGGCAGTGCAGCTGCATGAGCAGGGGGCCCGGGTGTCTCGTGAGGTTCTCCCCTCCGTACAGCAGCAGCAGCAGCGCCGAATAGGATTGGCCAAATGTGAGGATCAGTAGCCCCAGTGACGTGATGCACCTCAGCAGTTGGTACAGCACATCTGACGACTCTCTGATGTCTTTCTAGGTTCCACGAAAATTTTACAAACTGTTATGACGTCCTTATATATATTTACTTTATTTTAAAGTGTTTGTCACATTTAAAACTTCTGGAGTTTTCAACTCTTTTTAGTCATATTTATCTGAAATTAAAATACACATAAGCACATCAACTGAGCATACTGCGAGTATAACTTTATAATTTCCATTACAATATTGTGATACCTATAATTTAATTTGACATAGGGACCATTTTACGAAATTAAACTGTCATATTCTGTGTCTTTGAGGAACATTTCTTTTTAATTGGTGTGAACTCTACAATAGAAAATTTGTTTCAGCTCTATTAAAAGCTCAGAGGGCTAATATATTTGAAAATGAGATTTTTTTGTTTATTTTATGGAAGAATCAGTACCTGATCTTGCTGAAGGATGGGCAGGTCCCTGCGGACAGTCTGCGTAAAGTAGAAATAGGCAGACTCCTCTATGGGCCGGAAGATGAACCGGGCGGCAAGAGAACCAAGGTTGTTGACTATATCGTAAACACCCTGCTCATAGAAGGACAGGACGGAGAAGAGTGTCATGATGTACCTTTCCCCCTCTGTCAACACCTGCTTCATCACACCTTGCTTGAAGAAGCTCCAGATAAGTGGGCGAAGGGCAACACTCGTAGAGTCTGGCTGAAAAGGTTGGTAGAAGGTTCAATGTTTGTGAATACCAATAGCTTTTGTCTTGAATGTACTTGTCAACAAAAATGTTCACATATACAGATAATATGAGACACATAATTTTGAATCCAAATTTTATATAAGATGATGGTTAAATGGTAAAAAAATGCAAGATTAGAGGCAAAGATTTTAAAAAGTCACTATGCAGTATCTGTACCTGTCACATTTTTGTATAATTTGTAAATCACGATTTGATGACATGACAATAAATGGGTAAGATAAATGCAAAAGACTTGAGAAGATCGATTATCACCTTGAATGAATAAAAAGATGAAAGTAAGTTCTCGCCATTAGAGAGTTGGAAAACTCACATTAGTACATATTTTCCCAGGAAGAAATTCCCTCAGTGACTGGAAGGGGAACTCTGGATCTGGATGAGGTTTGTCATCCTTCTTAGCGAGGGCAATCTGTGAATTTCGCAGCTGGATATACCGGTAGAAGCACACATAGTACCCCAGAGAGTAGACCAACGCCGTCAATACCTGGGCCACCGAAAAGGCGACAACGGCTGCGGATGGTTGGTACACAACTAATGGCGTAAAGGTTACAGTTCTCACGGTGAAGTGCACCATATCCATAACAATCTGCAAGCATACATCACGAGTGTAACTTGGTGATACCTCCGAGTATTTTACCCAAAATCAATTAAAGAGAGGAGAGTGCCCTGCTGAACAAATGTCACCCAGAAGTGGTGTAAATTCTTACTCTGAGTTTGATGAAGAGGTACACCTGTGCCGTCAGGTACAGTGGTTCACAGCAGACCTCCAACACACAGCTAACTCCGATGGCCCACACACCGACAGTGTAGTGTCTGGTGATGTGTTCACTGGGTGCTTCTAAGTGGTGCAGCCACACATACCCAAAGATGAAACCGAGGACTGCACACAGTGGCACACTGTAACCACAGTCTAGTCAGGAAAATCCTGTTTATTATAGTGATGTGCAGCAGTACTTGTTTAAGAATTATTTTCTCTCTTTAACTAATGAAGTAATTTACAAAAGTATATATATATATATATATATATTCCAACGGGACATGGAATAGGGAAGAACAAATTTAAAATTTTTAATTAAAAAAATGCATGTTTGTTTTCAGCGCAAAAGGAATTTACTAATTTCAATCAATTCCACAGATACTGTAAGCATGTGACTGAGATTACACCTTGAAAATGAGCATTGTGTTCACTTCTTCAACACACTTACAATTTGCAAGAGTTGTCACCTTATTATTAAACTGTCCTCGGTAGCCTTGAATTTGCAACTATTCCAGTTTTCTCAACTGAAGTTTTTGTATTTAGTTCAAGTTCTAAATTAGTTGCACAGAATATCACCGCATTGTATGTACTTTCATTTATGTAATTTTGTGAATTTTCCATAAGGCTTACAGCACAAATGTCAAGGTGAGGAGACTTACGTCAGCCAGACAAGACGCACAACCTCGGACCATCTCCTGTCCGAGGTCCTGCTGAGGCAGGCCCTGCGGAACGCCTCTCTGCTCAGGAACAGAACCGTGGATTCGAGGAGGAGGAGGCGCACATTTAACACTCCTATCACGTCCTGGGTGATGTACCGCAGGACAAAGGCATTCATCAGGAAGGTGCCACATCTGAACAGCATCTAGAAAATATCCAACTCTTGAGTCAGGTGAATTATATAGGTCTGCTGTCAGGTTCTTGTTTGACAATTGGAATTGAATAAGAAACTGGTGGGACTGATCTAGTAAAACAGACCATGTCAAGGAAAGATAGATATAAATGAAGCAGCTTTGACATGAAAAAGAAATCTTTGATTATACTTGGTTCAGAACAGACTATTTAAATCAACTTTTCTGCTTCTAATTTACACTTATTTCCTTCTCCAATTTGGATTTGATGAAACATGTGACAATGTCATCATTATTGAATGACAATTATTTTACCTAATATTATCAACTGCTTTCCAATACTACAACGTAATTACCAATTATCACACACTTTCTTTGCAGGCATTTTAATAATTTATTTTCCTGAAACCATTAGGCAGCTACTTCTAAAACTAAACCAGTCCTTTGGGGAAAATAACCTTGAACAATTTTAGTTGATTTTTGAAGAAAGAATACACGAGCCATTTTCCCAGTGTAGTTTGGGTGACTCACATTGTTTCTCACCAATCATTTGTAGAACTTTGTAACAAGTTACACTATATTGACAGCCTGGATTTGCCGACATATTAAAAGTACGGCAACAACAGTCATTGAATTCCTGAAACTACATCTATATGAAAAACTCGTTTCCAATATTTTGCGTATGGAAATTGAGAATTCATTTACTTGAATTTACTTTGTAAAATGAATATTTTTAGTCCATTATAAAACGCTACGACAGACGAACAGAAACAAAAATCTTCTGAAAGTACAGTTCCTTATTAAAAACACCAGCTTTATTAATATTTGTACGTTCACAATGATTGGATGCTTCGAATTAATATGTATTTTAAGTAGTAGCTAGAATAAACACGATCCTAGGCGAATTTCGCCGTAATTATGACCTTCTCCAATACACATATATCTATATCTCTATATACTTAGCCCACTCTGAAGAACCCTTTTTTTTTCTTTCACAAACATAAATATGAATTCAGAAGTTGCATAACACGAGAATCGACTGACCTGAAAAAAGATATTGAAGGTGGCATTCTGTATACTGCTTCCGAGGACTGACATGGTTACGAAACACGTTTACTGCCGATGTGTCCAGTATTTGTTTCGGTTCACATGTCTGCTACGTCCACATTTGTAAAAAAAAAAAAAAAATCAAATAGAAATAGAAATCAACACAGTCGTTATCTACGCCTTGCGACAGGTTCGCCAATGTGTCGGGGTGAAATACACTAGTATCGCAACAATTGCACTAAATTATGATTACATCCCTTCTTTGTATCTGTCCGTTACTTTAAGCAAGGCAATTTATTTCAGGAAAATTATTTAACGTTTCGATTTGATGCACGTTTTTCCAATAACCCTTTCACAGCTGCTATCACAACCCGAACATTTTATTTGCATTACCTCTCTTCTACCGCATTAACGCATATATGCCTCAAAAATTTACGTGCTGAGAATTTATCAAACATTCCGTTTTATTATGAATGTTCAAATATTTTAACGGACATTAATTTGTAGATAATGTGGTTTATCAAAACGTATACAAGATTTAATTTATAAACATATAAATTTTATGAAAGACATAAAATTAAACGTTCACCCCATAGAAAATCTGGACAAAAACATGGTGTGATTTAATTAGTTTTGTAGTATCTCTTTGGCAATTTACTAATATTTTATGACTGGGTGAGGTTTGTCTTCGCGCTGAACAGCATTGACGGAACGTAAACAAGATATGTGAGTGGCATTTGATATTTACTTCCCCCTCTTGACAGTGATGTGAACTGTTTCGAGTCCGCGACACTGTCTCACACACTGCAAACAGAGCATGTCGATAACAGACGTCTGTGTTTGTGTAACTCGGTGAATCAACGGCCTCGCGTACCTTGCAGTCAGCCAAAATGATGGAAGAGTACTTTTGTAACCAGGAGGATTCTGTGATAAACAGTGGCAACGATCTGCTGTTGACCACAGTTTCAGTCAGCAACTCTGCCAGGGCGGCCACATTCAGTAAGTTTTCCTTTGAAGGGGTCTTGAATGTTAATCTCCGTTCTTCTCACCTCCCATACACGCCCACACACACTTACAAAAACTCCAAACGGAACAACTCATTTTATGGTTCTGTGTGTCAACACAACTTCATGTACTTCTTAACCAGTTATATTTCAACTGTCGGATTTTTTGTCTCGTGTGTGTTCATTACTGTGCTCATCATTTTGTTCTTTTCACATCGTTCTACATTCTTTCTTAAATACATTAGCATGCAGTTCTATCAAGCAACTTTAAGGGATCACTTTGATTGGTCTTTATCTAATAGGATTATGCAAAATAAATCTCATTTGTAAAACTCCTTAAGGTGTTTCAAATTTAGAAATTTAACATGTTGTTTTTATTATAATTGTTATTAAAATTAGGGGGCGTAACTCATTTTAATCATCTTCATACAAAGAAAAATATTCTATTGGTTACCGTTTATTACAAATTCTATAAAGATAATAAAAATGATTCAATATCAATTATTTAGAATCTTGTCTAGGTTGGAGTTGAATGATCCATTTATTAAAGATTGCAAAAACAGACATTATACAGGCCTAAAATTTGTTAACATTGAAATAGATCATTTGGAATTAAATGGAGTTCTTGTTACACACCTGATTGAGAGACATATTTCATATTAGATCGTAATAAACCATCTATACTGCCAACAATATTATATTTAGAATGACAAAATATGTAAATTTATTCAAGTGATTTATTTTATAATGTTCTCAATGATTTATTGAAAGTTATAGAAAGTGGCACTCTGAGCTTTGAATAAATTGTGGTATTCAGTGTTAATATTAAATTGGAATATATCGTTACATATATACATATGGCGTTGTATATTGCATATAATTTTTCTTTTACATTATATTTTGACAAATTAAGCTGAATTGAGATAACGTCCAATACAGTATAAATGTTAAACTTTATTTGTAAATTTGGACCTATGTTTGTCACCTGAAATAAATGTCTGAGAATGGTTGTTACAGGTGGATCCAGCCGCATCTCTGCGATCTTCCTGATAATAAATGCTGCTCTGGGAGCCGGTCTTCTCAACTTCCCGCAGGCCTTTGATCAGGCTGGTGGCATCCTCACTGCCATTGTTGTACAGGCTGTAAGTTCCAGTCAGTTTACCTAGATTGTCTTTCTTCACTCAAGTTGTACACTGCAGATGGGGGAAATCTTATACTTGATGGAGAGTCGACTTAGATAACTCAATGGTCAAATGTTTCTCATGCAATTGATATTTTTCCATCTTGATACTTTATTTGGGAATGGGATTCTATTTTTGAACATATAACTTTAGTAGTTTTTCAAATAATTTTTGTATGCTCCTCTCATTTGCAATTACACATTGACAAAGACTGAGTACATTATGAATTGCTGCAAGTTGTTTAAAGTTCATCTCGTCTACATCCCAATTATAATTTTCACAATTATGTTGAAAAAGCTTACTCCACCACAATTGCCCAATGACTTAATGTCAAAAGCTCCAGGCCTTATGTTGTGTCATGCGCATATGATCCGTTGGTAGTAAAGGGTTATCTTTTTGAAGCGTGGACTAGCTATTGAATAATTCAGAGTATGAAACATATTACTGGCCAATATTAAGTGTATGTTGAAACTTGTATATATTTCATTGGTGTCTGTGGTGTGGAGAAGAGTACACAGGAGAAAAGATTGAGAAGGTCTGAAAAAGAAAGAATTTGTAAAAACAGAATAATAGCCCAAAGAAATTGGTTTTAAAGTAGAAAGAGAATTGAGACAGGTAAGTATATATGATACTTCATAAATTTGTATAAAACAAGGAATCTGATAGGTATAAGACTTTGAGGGGTTTATAAACTTGAGAGATCTGTTTGACTTTTGTGTACTTCCCTCCTCTGGGCACCACAGACACAACCGAGTAAACAGCATCGATGTGACAGGTTCTGTTGGTGTGGATCCTTGGGGCACTGATCATCCTGGCCCACTGTTCTGACCAGACCGGAGCTGGCACGCTGCAGGACGTTCTGGAGGGAATGTGTGGCCGCAAGGGTCTAGTTGCCTGCGCCCTCTGTGTTGCCCTCTACTGCTTCGGCACCTGCGTCACTTTCCAGATCATCATAGGCGACCAGTTTGACAGAGGTATCACACACACGTCTTGGGAGATGTGGTTTCTATGAATGACTTGTTTTGAAAAAATATAATATATTATTTTTTAAATAAGTTCTATGTTAAAGCAAGGAATTATCATTACATTGTTGAAATAAAGTATAATTAAATGATGTCATAATCACCTGTAACATCATGAAATTAAAAGAATTTATAATTGATCAAATAATTTGCAAATGAACATGTTTTATAAGCTGTAGCTAGAAAAATAATTAATTATTTTACAGAGGATTATGATTTGATTATCTCAAAAAGAACCTAATTTAAACAGTATAATTATTTGCAATATATTGCCAACCTTATTTCTTATACTGTGATAATTAGATATATATACAATTTTTAAGTGTACTTCTATTTGTGCATGTAGTTTGAGCAGTTTTTTTAAAAAAAGTAGTTTAGTTTGTAGTATTTTTTTTAGCATAATCAATTAACAATTCATTTTCCTTTCATCTGAATTAAGTTGCTACTATGATCAAGTTTGTCAGTGTGGTTCTCTTTATGATTTAACAATTTGATTTCTTTTTTCCTTTTATTTAATTTTTTGTTTTTCTATTTTTTCTGTAATATATTAGTTTTTTCATCACTGCATGGACCTGATTTCTGCCATTACTGGTACATGAACCGAAAATTTACTATAACTGCCAGTTCCATCGTTCTGATTCTCCCACTTTGCTACTCCAGGAGGATAGATTTTTTGAAGTACGTCAGGTGAGTAATTTAGTGGAAAATTAGGATGTTTCAACACCTTGGCTTTCTTTAATGTTGAGGTGCAGGACTGGTCTGCAAAGCATTATGAATTTAACACAATAGTTTGGATCACAAAATTTGAATATATCATTGGTGAAAGTAAATGTCAAATCTCCTCTTTTTTCTGCCCTTAGCTATGTCGGTGTCACCGCAATCATCTATGTTGTCGCACTGATCGTATATGAGAAGTACTTCGGTAACTTTGTACCTGGGCCAATCAAGACCCAGCCCGACGAATGGACAGACGTGTTCTTGGTCGTCCCAGTCATCTGCTTCGCTTATCAGGTGACTGTGACCTCCTCTTCGTTTTGCAACTGATTATAAATATTGCTGTCGCTGTCCCTTTTTACCAGAACAAAATCCTGACCTGCTGATCATTATTGAGTATTTCATTTTCTGTCACTTAAAGTACACAAATCGTTACCAACTTAATTTTCAAATGCACCACTTTTTCTTTTAATGTTGCATATAGTTTCTAGTTTTCTTATCCTTCGCAGTGTCATGTCAGTGTGATCCCAATTTACGCCTGCTTGGAGGAAAGGAACTTGCGTAACTTTTCGGTGTGTGCCATGACGGCCATTGGTGTGTGTGTTCTGACATACAGCTTGGCGGGCATCTTTGGTTACCTGACGTTCGGCGGCTCAGTCGAGAGTGACGTACTGGAGTCATACTCGGGTTCATCCGGGCTGGTGCTTGCGGCCATAACGTCGGTTGCTGTCAAGACTTTCACCACGTACCCCATACTGCTCTTCTGTGGCAGGTGAGCGACAAAGTTTCATGCGAGACTGACTGTAGGTTGTCACGGAAGTAACTGTTGAGGTTTATTATGTGTTGTAAATAATATTCCTGTGACTAAATGCATATGTGTGAATGCAAAGAAGATTTACATGACCAAAATTTAAGGATCTACTGCAGAATATATTGTAATGATAATGAGATGTGGTCTTGCTTAAAAATATGTTAGACTATATTCTGATAAGTATGATTGTACTTGGACCACCTAAAAGAAAAGCAGGGTCCTGACATAGAGTAAAAGGTATTCAAAGCATTGACAGAAATTAGGCAATGTAAAAATTGTTGAAAATATGTAAACAGGACAAACTAATTGCTAAGGTGCATGCCATGCGAACTTCATTCAGAAGAATTAGTTTATTTAAGTTGGACTTGATGGTTAACGATTGTCTTTGGTTTTTTTTCTACAAAAAAAATCATGGCCTTATTTCAGTTGGAAGCAATTCTTCAGTCCTTGAAAACCTTATTATAAACATTTACAATATGCCAACTCTATTTCAGGGAAGCAGTGAGTAATCTGTATGTGTTGTTTGCGGGTGAGCCAGACGTGGCTCTCACAGAGAAGAGGCGCCGTTACTCCATAGCCACGGTGTGGTTTGTCCTGACGCTGGTGCTGTCTGTGGTGAGCCCCAACATAGGAGTGGTCATCGACATGCTGGGCAGTCTCGCTGCCGTATTCATATTTGTATTCCCTGGTTAGTGCATAAATGAGCTATGGTGAATTGCCAGTTAGATTACTATGATTTGTGAATCTTAAAATTGCTAAAGGTTCAAAAAATTTTTAGTTTTGAAAGTAGTTTTGGTGGATTTTTGCACCATCCTGCTCAAACGACAGGAGAGACAGCCTCGGTCAGTTCCTCGAAGAACAATTTGAATATATTGGATATCTTTGTTTGCCATCTGATTCTAGGTTCATCTTAGGTTTTAAAGTGCATGATAATTTCCAATAAAATTCAAAATCAGTCAAAAGTAGATTTTGTCATTAAGCATATCTCCTACCATAATTATATATCCTTACACGACACATTGGTAATGGACTTCTCTCTTGTTAGGAATATGCTGGATGCAGTCAACCCTCCACAAGGACCCCCTCATCATACTCAACAAGGACAAGTTCTGTGTTCTGGGGGCAGCGATCTTCATCCTCCTGGGCACGTTCCTCTTCGGAGTAGTCTTTGTGCAGGCCATGCAGAGGTTCAGCCATCCCCTGCCTGTGCATGTCAAGATCTGCATCTAGTTTGTGCCGTTATTGATAAAGGAAGATTTGTTTAAATTTTTGTTAATTTCCTTTTAATGTGTGCGTGTGGGACAGTTTCATAGTAGAGAAACCCCATGGTATGTTCAGAGTTTTAATTTGAAGAAAAATTTATCAATTTTCTCAATTGTTTGATACTTTTACAGAGTTGTTTCCACAAGCTAACTTCCATTCTTATTAACACTTTGAGACCTCCTCAATTAAGTCAGGTCTTGAAGATTTTGTGTGTCGTTCCTTATACAGTCACACACCCATCATAATTGCATTTTGAGCAGCCCATTTTTTCTCAAACATGAAAAGTCTGTTAAAAGTATACTAACTAAAAAGTAGCAGATAAATGTCAGATATAAATAACATTGTCGCTTTAGTAAGCTGATTGAAGAGCACAAGGTCCAGTGTTTACCATTAGAAATAGTAAATCAATTAGTCTTTTTTTCTCAATATTAAAAGTAATAAAATGTAAATTATTCCAGAATTTTCTTTTTTCACACGTTTCATAATTAATTTATATTTGACCTATTGGAAAGCTATTGTTTAATGTATTTTTAAATTTTCTGCTTCAAGAAAATCTTCCTTGTGCATTGACTGACAATTTCAATGTATTTAAAGATTCTTTCTGCTTATTCAGGTCAAGGCTAATGTTTATATCATAGTAACAATGCTGATGAAGGGCCCATGGTACTTTTGAGTCATTGTATGGTACCGCTATTTTATCCTTGGATGCCAAATTCTGTTGACCGGCAGCCAAGTGACTACCTAATGGCGATCGTGGGATACGAGTATCTAAAACTAGTATTCTAAAACTTTCTTTGCCCTCTCACTTCCAGCTATATACACACCTGTTGAAATCAACATCTAGTAGAATACATACTGTTTTTATCTCCATAAGATAAAAAAGATGTAAAATCAGCATTGAGTTAATTCCAGCTTGCAATGTTGCAAATAACATAACACGAACTTGTCGCGGTTTACTTAGTCTGCTGTTACCAAATACTTTTTTCTCAGTGTCCTCCTCTTTCCACTTGTCTAAGGAAAGCAACCTAGAATTGTCGAAATAAAATTTGTCAACAATTTTGGTCTGTAATTTTGACCACTTCATTTTTGCTTTAGTATACTTTTAACAAAACCATTTTACATTTCAAGGTTTCAATTTTCATTCAAGCAAAGACAGTGTTTCAAGAACCTTGCTCAGCTCATCTCTAATTTTATTTCTTTAATCCTTAAATCAATGTGATGTAGACCATTATACACATTCCTGTTATTTAGTCATAAGGGATCATATACAAAGTTTAGACTTGTTAGGATAATTTTAGATGAATTTATTTTAAAGATGGAAACTTGTAAAATCTCATCCTTGACAATATTATTGTCTCCAACCAAGTAACAAGATGTTCCTTGTTTGGGGATTATATTGTTGCCGATTTCCAAGTGTGTGTGTGTGTGTGTGTGAATATGTAAGGTTGTTAAATGCCGGTGCCTCGATACTTTTTCTGCATCGTCAGATTGCTGTAAGCCTGACCCATGCAAGTTGTCGAGTCCTTTGATTTAATTTCAATAATTTATACTATGATTTTATTGAGACTATTTGCTACTAAAAGATTCTTGAAATGAAAATATTTACAGTCCTAAATTTTAAACCTTTTATTAAAATTAGTCATATTAGACTTGCATCAGGCAGACCACAATAAACATCTGCTCTGCATTTGAATTAAAACTTGCTGCTGTACCCAGGCCTTGTCAATCGATGCTATTGTTTTAGGCGATTGTGGCTGTAAGCCAAAAACTGTGATCTGTGTAATTTTGAAAACTGGAGAGAAATAATTGATCATATATGGTTTTTATTTCTAGAAGAATTATTATACTTGTCAATCCATAAAACAGAAGTGTAAATATCTAAAAGACTGTAAGAAAAGTTCCTAATTGTAAAAGTGCTACTCATATTTAGTGATATATTCATACCATATAATTACAGATTGTGTATTGTAATTCTGTCACACACATGCAAATATTAAGTTTAGCATTATTGTTTGTATGTGTATTAATAATGGAACTGATTAAACTTGTTTGTTTTTGAATTATTCTTGGAGTCCTTTTATTGTCCCTCAAACTTCCCATCAGTTACAGTGGTATGGTACTATTAAGACACTATGACAGAGGGAAAGAATTACAAAATAAATTTAAAACAAAAAACTTAGTTTTGTATGCGAGTGTAAACGATATCCTGAATTACATTTGACCTGTGGGAGGACTGTACGGTACAGAATTGAAAAGTAATGAAGGTTGTATTGTTATGGAGAAGAGGAGGCGGAGGCTTGTGATGACGTCACGGTCCGCACCTCTCGCGAATCTCGATGTTTGGCGCTGGTAACGGTTCAGCTTCGAATAACAAAATTGCGAAAAGATAGTTGTTTTTTTTACTCTATCCCCGCTAGAAAATTTAGTAGTTTCTATTCAACTACAACGTCGTTTCGTTCACAAGTTGGGATATGTTCAGTTAAAAAGGAGATCAAATTTTTCAGGTTTTTGAATTTAGACGAAAAAATATATAAATTTGATCGGAGAGTAATTTGTCAAAATATAAAGGTCAATCATGTATGTTGCCACTTTAAATTCATAAGTTTTGTCTATTTAAAACCTGAAAATATTTTATAAACTTTTTAAATGGTCATTTTCTTTTTGTAATTTAAAGAAACTATGTAAAATATCATTGGATAGTAAATGAAAAGATTGCCAAAAAGTCAGCATTAAATACATCACTACTTATTCACGAAAGCGACGTTTCATCACCATTTTGAGATCTCTTCGAGTTTAAAATTAGACGATACATCATGTTTACTCCGAAATTAAAGATTATTGAATTTACATGTGAATAATTTGGTGTCGCACACGGACCATGTCCAGTCCCTGACGGTTACAATTTATGTTAATTTTTAGAGTCTGAAAACTATGTTGTAATATTTTGTAGCGCGTCGCGCTTGTCTTTTGTCTAAGTCTTGTGGTGGGAGAAGGGAAGGGAAACAATGCGAAGCAGTGTAGTGTAGCGGTAGCCTTCGCGACGTGAGGAATCCCACTCAAGGTCAGTCAGCACAACCAATAACTGCCTCGAAATGAAACGTTTGTCGCTTTAATATTACGTTATCTCATCCTTTATAGGTTTCTACAAAACCATGGAGACGCTCTGTACTTCCCAAGTATAGTCTAAAGGTGACCCTATTCGTCTTTATTTTTCTTCATCCGATGAATATAGTTATTAGGTATAAACTTTTATTTACCGAAAATATGGCGAAACATTACAGACTTGCCGCTAAAAGTAAAGGCTGGGGAAGTGTCAGAATTCTTTGTGTAGCCATTGTGCTTAACTTGCTTAAACTGGCGCTTTTCTGCGTCTCCCTAAACGTTACTGTCCTTTCCTTCTTTTTTAATATTCCGTAAAATAATGAAAGTAACTTTTTTGTATATGCGTCAACGATTTTCCTACCTTAACAGACGTTAATTTCAAGATTCCTCTCCAATTTCTGCTTCGGGATTCCCTTTTTGTTTAACTTTTGCACCTCTAATTTCACAAAGTATTCGAAATAACTTCAGTAAAAGTTTATCAGAAATATATACAGGGTGTCTCGTAAAAATGTACTCACACTTGTTTAATTTATAATACATATACTTATAATATACAATAATTAATAAAGTAAATAGTGAGTACATTTTTTTGACACCCTGTATATGTATTTATGTAATCGTAGTTGTATGTGATGAAATGGAATAAATTAACAGACCATGATGTTATTATTTAATTCAGCCGACGTTTCGTCACCCTGTTTTAAAAATTTTAATTACTTAAATTGGACGGCTTCCAACAACAATTTATAAATTTTTATCTCTGTTTATCAAAATTTATAACTCGAATTTTGAGTACATTAGCTGATCAAGTCCAAACTAGGTTGACGAAACGTCGGATGATATAAATGGGTCGTTAATTTAGTCTGTAATGGAGACTTAAATAGATGTACTGTACTTCTGTAACACATTTAGGGCGAAGGTAAATACCATACCAGTCAGAGTATTGAAATAAATGGAGATGTTGATGAAGCTAGGGGCAGGGGCAAGTTTGAATCAGTTGGTTAGTAGTGTGTAAAGAGCAGTTACGGATAAAATTGTTAGAGGTTAAAAAGAGTGATAGGTAATGGAATAAATACACAGGTATAAATTAATATTTAGTATAGAAAATGTAAGAAAAATTTAAGTTATGTAATTAGATTCAACAAATAAATTATTTCTACAGTAAGAAATATCAAAGTTGCAGCCATGGTATTTATTTGGTTGTTACTTTGTGTGATTAGCCTTCATCTAACACCAAATATCTTAAAATTTAATTTCCATACATTGCCAAATTCTTGTATTGTTTTAATTTAATGGGGTGATTTATTTGGCTGTGTTATCTTCCCCGTGCTTTGGCTTGATGTCATTACATGAACTGTAGTTAGACAGATTAGTTGAGTTGAACTGGGCAAAGCCACAGACTGCTAATAAACAGTGTCTTATAGTTCTCACAGGAATTACTTGAATATTCAACGTCCACCATCATCATTTCCACAACTGTCTCCAATAGTTTCTGTCCCATGCTCTTTATCCTGGTAATTTCATAGTTCCCTAACTTAATTTTATCAGCAACTTTAGTCTCCTCATCTTCAGCCCTTCTCAAGCTGCGGTCCCTCTCGTCACACCTCCCAAGCAGTTTGCTGTTATTTTCACTCAGTCAAGTCTTTGAACCACCTTCCTTCTCCTCAGTTTGTCATCTTGTCCGTATCCACGACTGCAACTTCTTTCCCATGGCCCCTGACCAGGTTTCTGTTACAAAATAATGAATATTCCAAGCAATCTTTACTGTCATTATTATCTCTCCATCTTTTATTACCTTGTGTAGTTTTATCAACATGTATTTTCCATTTCCTCTTTAAATAATCTTGTAAGCAACTTATTGTGAAACACTGGAAAATATTATTTCATTTCCCACTTTACTAGATTTTGTTAATAGGAATCCTATTATTATTTAGATTAAATCCGCATGACAAGTTGTTACATTACAGTCCCAGATGAATGAGAATTTCTCCACAGAAGGCTGGTGTGTAACTTAGAATCTATTTTCTTATTGGTAAAGAGAGACTTGGTCGTGTAATGTGAGAGAGGGGAAGGGAGACGACACAATGGCGACTGTTTTATGAAGGAAGCTGGTCGCTCTTTCCCACGCTCTCTCTTCCCTTTCCTGCCAGGACCGTCACACGCAGCCCTGCTCCGAGGTGAAGACGGACCTGGGCAGAGGAAGTCACGCGTGTCACTTCCGGCGTGACGCACTCGGCTGACCCTGACTCAAGACGTTACGTTCCTGACTTGTTTATTGATTTTGTTGCAGCGCTGTGATGGTTCTCCTGGAGGAGGACGCGCCTCGGCTCCTCAGGATGACGCCGCTGAGACGAGACCGCGACGACGAGGCGACGTCCACGCCGCCGCCCGCCGCCCCCGGCAAAGGTGAGTCGACGACCACGTGGGGGACGCAGAGAAATATAAATAAACATCTCCCTCCCTCCCACGTGCGGCCCGCTTCTCCAACGTTCGCCTACATTTCAAGGAATCCTGTTGAGATAAATAAACTAGGTACGGCGGCCATATTTTGCACTTTGCATTTACAGCTTTGGTGAATTTAACGCGGCAACACGAGCTTTTCACAGGTATCAATCCTTCATACGACGCCACACGACGGTCCTCCAATAGAAAACTTTCGTTTCCACGGATTATGTCTGTGAATTGTCGGCTCAAAGTCCACTCTGTCCATAAATATCGTCTCAGCGAGTTTCATTGTCCGAAAATCGCTCTGATGTGCCATCGGCTTTGCCAGGTTCTCTGTATTCCGGAACATTGACCCCTTGCGCCGGAAAAAATCATTTAGCAATGATACCTTTCAGTTTCTGCCTTAAATATATCTGTACGCCCGTTCATGGAGCCACGTTTCAGTATGACCAAGGTGAGATTGAAGCCTGCCTCTGGCTAAACCAAAACCCCGCTGGTTGTTTCTCCAAGTGCGTTCAGGTATTTATTCGAATTACAAAGTGGAAAAAAGCAAATAATTTTTAAAAAGTCCGTGGTAGCTTGAGCAGGCAAGACAGGTGGTGCTTGCTGTCGCGCGTCGTGGAAGCTCTTCAGCAGTCTCCAGATCAATCAAAGCAATTGTGGGATTGTATTGCCCAAATAAAGGAACCCACGAGGACAGGAATCTGATACAAGGTTTTATACCCATAAGAAAAAGCACGTCCAGTTTCCCGGAACTCTTTCATTCGTCGAGACAGAACCACTGACGTCACTGAGCATGGCGGGGTTGTTGTGACGTCACGCGCTGACGTCATCTCGCCGAGTGGGTTTGCCGAGCAAGGGAAAGTGGCTGTGGGCAGCGCGCACCAAGGCCGTCAGCTGTTGGCAACCCTGTCGGCAGATAAGGACACGGAAAAGCTATTTCGTGCCGCTGCGGTCAGTCGGCGGAAGTGACGGACGTCCTGTTGCAGACTTGGCGCTGTGGAACCAGAGTCTGTCCCAGAGGTGGAGACGGCTGCGACGTCGCTGCTCCAACATGGCGCCCTCGCCGGCCCCGTCGCCTCACGAGGAGGACCAGGACACGCCCTCGAGGGTGCCTCTACTGCGGCGCCTGCACCAGGGGCTGCGCAAGAGGCGGGCGCTCTCCGTGCACGAGGTCGGTACATCCCTCTGTACCACGGCGGCCGCCCCTCCCACCCCCGCTGACGGCCTCACGGACGCCTTGCAGGTGCAGCCTCACGGACCGCCGCCTACCTTTTACGTGCCGACGCCCCCCAGCGAGGAGGAGACGGGCAGACGCTGGTCACACCACGGCTTCCACGTCGGGGGCGTCGTGGGGCGGGGGCGTATGTCCCCGGCGACGGAGGTGGACAGCGGACCCAGATCCCTGCCCCCGGAGGCACTGGACGGGGAGGTGCGCAACCGCCACAGGATCCTCGTGGACGAGCTCAAGGAACAACTCAGCCAGGGCGGCTCCAGGAACAGGCTCCAGGTCTTTGTAGATCACTCACGACGCGGTCCCCGGACTAATGTCAGGGCTGAATCGTATTACATTGATACATAGAGAAACAGAACGATTTTACACAACTTTTTATAATTAACTCTATATTACTATTCACATTCGTATTATTGTTGGCTCGACTAGGAAATTAGCGTCTTAACAATTCCCTATGTCTACGTTGACCTCTATATTAATAGACTATAAATTCTCGGAGCCGACCTTCTTCGGTCTCGTGGCTAGCGTTACTGCCTCACAACCCGGGAGGCCTGGGTTCGAATCCTGGCGTAGACTTGGACGTCTGTACCGTCATGGTCGCGAAGACTGGGATCAAGACTGCCGGGGAACTGATATGCTGACCGTGCATCACTCCAAATTCTGAATGTGTCACCTCAGATGACAGTCCACAGTCACCCTGGTAGGTCCAGGCCCTCAGTGGGCTGTAGCGCCAAAGAAGAAGAAGAAGAAATTCTTGGACAGAGTAGTAGGCAGAGTGGCCAAGTAGAAAGTTACATATTTCATGTTTAAACTTCTTTGTATTTAATTTTAATTATTTAATGGATATCATAGATAGATTGTGTCCTTAGTAACAGAATATACAGTACTATACTTATCATCTCTTAACTGTCACTAATCTTTTTTCGCGGCATGTCATATTCCAAACTAAACTCTACTCGAAACATTTCTCATGGCAGTGTTTATAGGGTATCAAGAGATGTCGAAGTTTACAACAGCTCATGAAGTGGCAAATAACTACTCATACATGCCATTGTTTCCATCTTTAAAGAACTACTAAATCATTATTTTAAAATGTTATTCGTTGATTGTCCATTAACCTGTTGAACTGTTACATAGTGATGCAAATAAAATGTTCCGTCTATGACCTCAATTGTTCAGTTGAGGCAATTTAGATAATAGTTTTTGAACTTGTCAGGTACAGTTGTATTGATGCGTCGGAGAATTGACATCGGCTCATCAGAGTAAATGGAAATTAAGATCCTATAACTACAACCAGAGAAAGTCTTTTTAACGGTTCTCAAATTAATTATATATTCTGATAGTCAAGTGTATCTTTCTGGTCAAAGACATGTGATATCATTTATTACATCTTTGTGAACTCCTATGGAATATCTTGAACCAACCCATCTTCCGTGCCTGACCCATTTAACCTGTTGAGTTGACAATATTTTTACGTGTAATTGAGTGTCAAGTTATTCATTATATTTTACATTAAATCTGTCTTTTAAACTTAAATAAAGGTAAATTAAAATACCATTTTTACAAAATTTAAATTAATCTAACTATTTTGAAAACAAAAAAGTCAAACAGCTCATTATTAAAAATAAATTCTTACAATTGGAATCTTTTTAGCATATTGAAATCAAGAGAGAAAATCAGATAAAGATATGGGTGTGCAATGAGCAGTTTCTACCAGACACAAATCATATTTTGGACAATGTAGTTAAAAACCATTAAAAATAGTAATTAAAACATTTAGGGACAGTGAAGCATGTTTATTTTATTATTCAGTTAAATTAATTTAAAAATTGTAACTGTCATGAATTATCATATTTTATAAAAGTGGAAACTATTAATATTCAGACACTATAAACTGAATGATACTTCAATTTCATAACATTCTTTATTCTCTCACATATTTTATCCATTAAATTTTCATATTGTACAGCCATGGATATTCATTTATTAAAAAAAAAATTATTTCCATATGAAACTTTTGCTCACTCACTCAATCTGTTTCTCCTCAGGCTGCTGCTTCCACAGAGGACCGCCTCTGCAACCCTCCACCTCCGAGGCTTCCAGAGGCGCGCCCTGAGGCCGAGGAGGTGGAAGAGGAGGAAGAGAGTCACTTCTGCACTCTCCCCCGCAGTGGAAGGGCACCTTCCTACACCATCCTCAGTGTCGCGTTCACCAAGGGTCCTGGCCACAAGGGCCTGGGCTTTAGCATTGTGGGTGGCAGGGACTCTCCCCGTGGCTCCATGGGCATCTACGTCAAGACCGTATTCCCTAACGGACAGGCTGCAGACTCCGGCAGACTCCACGAAGGTTAGCTCTCTTTACCATCTCCACTCCTTGTAATGAAAGAAATAATGCTTATAAGTCCTACTGTATTATAATTGTTTTATTGATGTGGCTACATCAAAGACTGAACCAACTTGTTTACGTGAGGGGTTGAACGACCACTAGGATATGGAACTCACATTTATCCAGAAATTTAATTATGTTGTTTTCCTTCACTTATTATTGAATTCATCCCCAAAGCTTCAATCATTTTATCATCAAGTATGCAGGAACTACTCTCTGTTATTTTCCTCAGTCTAGGAGATGACGTTGCCAAGTATTGAAGAAGCTGTTTCCTTTTCAGGTGACGAGATCCTTGCTGTCAATGGGAAGGCACTCCACGGCCTGAGCCACCAGGAGGCAATCGCGGTCTTCAAGGAAGTCAAGTCGGGTCCATTACTGATCCACTTTGGGCGCAGGGTCACCCGCAGGCGCCGTGAGTCGCTGCCTAGACCCTTGGAATGACGCTTGATCCTCACAAATGTAAAAATTCCTTTCACTAGCCTAGTCACAGAAAATCCGACCTGATTCACATTTATCTGCTCTTCCTTTTTAAGTTGACATGTGTAATTTCAATTTATAATGCCAAGATGTGAACTGATTAAAGTTTATTCGCCGCTACTAGTTTTGCAGTCGGCACTTCAGTTTTTTAAACGTTCAGGCAAACTGTACGAGGTTGAGCTTCTACAATGCTCTACGATATTTCCCATCTGATATTGCAATTGATTTAAAATGTTGGCTCTCCATTAAAAATTACATCAAATGATTATTTTGAAATAATTATAAACACTTGATAACATTGCACCTTTTACAATGATATACAATTCTGACATTTGTGTGTGTTCCCCGTTCAAGTAAATTAACTTTGGGAGTCATAAATATTATACCAACTGAAGCTTTGCACTAGAATGTATTTTCTAAACTCGAAGCCTCACACCTTGGTCGTGAAGGATTTTGTGTGGAGACACCTTTTTGACCTTCCTCTGTCCTGTAATTTGTGTTTAACTCACCTCGGTCTCCTTCCGGAGGCAGATTTCCCCTGTTATCTTCGTCAGGTGTGTCCTTTCCATTATTATTATTGTGACGTTCTTCCGTCAATCATTTGTACAGAGACTGAATTGTAAAAAAATAGTGTACATTTATATTTATATTTTGTCATCATGGATTGTGGCTTGTTGCCCTTCCTAAAACTTGCTTATTGAATAAATATTTCTATAATATTTTTTATTCCTCTATTAGACAATATAATTTATGCCATTTAACTGAGCCCTTGAAGTAGATCGTAAACAGCAACGGAGACGTCAGCTCCTACGGTCGTGTGTTGTAAGAAGTACATAAATTTATTGAACTACAATTTCTGCCAAAACTTTTTACAATGTTAACATAATTTTAAAAGTTCATAAATTGCAGCTGTTTGTCTATTTTTTCACAGTTTAAAGTCGTACAATTCATTTATGACAGAGGATTCCTTACCATGTGGTTGACAGTAAGTACCCATTTTTAAATAATAATGATTTTCCTCCTCAAGAATTTCAGTGACTGCTCTGGGTGTCCAGGTTCCGTGTAAATTTTTTGTCCGCGTTACGATGTTGTTACGTAATAGATTCTGCACAGATACTCGCGTGAATTTTTTTTATATTAATTTGTAACGTGCTTCTACAGAATTTGGTGTCGCGGTGTATATTCATTTGTTTTTGTTGTTGTTGTCGTCGTGGCATTCGGTCCCAAGACTCGTCCGACGCAACCTATCTTGTGCACGCCTTTTCATTTCTTAATAACTACCACATCCTCCCTAATCTGCGTATCCCATCCCATTCTGGACCTCCCTCTTCTGTTCACTTACTTCCCTCTAATGCTAATTATACAAGATCCTCATGTCTCAAAATGCGGGCGATTAACCTATCCCTTCTCTTCTCCTGTTCTGCTTAGAACGTCCTCGTTAGTGATTCTATCCACCAATTTCATTCTCCCGTAGCGATACATTTCAAAAGCTTCTAAATTTTTCCTTTTTGCGACACCTACCGCCCGTATAACGCCACGCTCCATACGAACTTTTTTAACACATATATTTCCGGTAAATAATATGCATAAAAAGCGGTTTTCTAACTTTGAATTGATTTATTATCTGAAAGTGGCTCCCTTCCGTAGCTTGCCGTGATGTATGTATAGGCAACAACAAGACCTGGGTAGAACCTGTGGAACTCCAATCTTTATCTGCCTCAAGTCAGAAAACAAAGTTTTACCAGTATATGAATGATTGAGCGGAAGGAATTCGGTAGGAGAACCACTGGTTTTTATGGCCTGGCGTGAACGTTGCTGTGAAGAGTGAAAGAGGCAGAGTGGCGTAATCAAGAACTTGTATGGCTAACGATAAGATAGAAGCCAAGGTCGGTCGCTTTCACGACTACAACGGACGGGCAATTAGGCAGTTACTCAGGCCCGCGTCATTTCATTACAACCTCTGGTCATGGACGGTAGCTGTCTTGGTGTGTGGCGATGACAAACAGTTGCAGCAAGTTCGTCTCCTCGCCACCAGATAGAACTGACGGCAGCTGCTGCGGGACGGAGTTGGTGATCGGTGCAACCCTTTTCATTCCCTCTAATGCTAATTTTACAATGCAGCAGTAATTAGTATAGAAGATCAAGTAAAGACAGGAGTAAGACAAGGATGCAGCCTTTCGCCCATGCTGTTTAACCTATATATATTGTAAAATGAAAAGTTACACACAAGAATGCAGGCCAGCTTGCGAGTCGCAACTCGGGCCAACAATGGAGTCTGGCGAGACTTTGGCAGTCGTCAGAGAGTGTTTCGAGAAGCAGGTTTTGTCGGCGGGACGACGAAAGAATGACCACGCCCTGCAGATATAATTATTTTTCATGCTCTGATTGAGATTAAAACTACTAAAATCCATTTTTGGTGTTTTTTGTGAAAAAATCCCGGCGCCCTAAAAGAATTATAAATCCTCGAATACGGAGGAACGCGGAATCCGCTACATTTGACGCCGCAACGTTGGGGCATCGAACAACGAAGTTTTGTGAGGACGACTACGTGGTACCCGAGAATTATACGACGACTGAAGGTGTGGAGGCGCTGTGGAAGAGAGCTGATCTACGCATAGCTGAGGGGCCAAGTGTTCCAGTGACCGCTGTGTGGATATCTTCGAGAGGTGTGTGTGTAAAAAAAAAGCAGAGTACAGTGTGTATGGAGAAGTGGAAGTAAGAATAAGAAGACAGGTTCCACAGGTTGGTGGCATATAAATGTATTTTGCGGAATATTTTGGTTGGGATTTCTGTGTTCTGTAGCGTTTTAAAAATGGAAGAAGTGATGGAGGCTATTACGTGTGAAAGAGTAGATGAGAAGGCAGAGGTCTCTATTCTCAGGAAATTGTACCTGGTAATTAATAAGATATTTGATGAGCGGATGGAAGATTTCAATAATAGTGTTAAGAAAATACAGGTTGAGTTGAGGTCTGATTTAGACAGAATGGCTGAGTTGCAAGGTTGGAAGTGTGAGGAATTGGAGAGCAGGTTAAGTGGATAATGTAATGAGAGGCATGTGCAACAAGAAGAAAGATTAGAGGAAAAACTGCAACAAGTTACAAATATAATATTTGATGAGATAAAATCTTCTGAAAGGTGTGTACAGGAAAATGTGGAGGAGAAGGTGAAGGTGGTAAATAAGAGAGTTCAGAAGGTCGAAAATTTATCTGACCGGATATGTCAATTAGAAATAGATAGGGTAGAAGTAGAGCGGTGTGTAGATACGAAGTGCGGTAACATAGAAAGGAACAGGATTGTAATTTTATAGAAATTGTTAGAAAACTTATATGACCAGTGGAAGGCAATTTCAATAAGTAACATGAATGTGACCCCAAAGGGAGGAATCGAACTGCAAATGCCCCGTTTCGATAATGGAGAAAGACAAAATCCTAAGAAGTTTATAAATGAATTACAGGAGTACTTTGTAATTGTTAATATCCCAGAACATAACAAAGCGAGAGTGATGAAACAGTGCTTAGGAGAGAAAGTTGTTAATTGGTTAGATGTAGTGGTAGGGGAGGAGCAGAGATTTGAGGTACTTAAGAGAAAATTTTTGGAAAGTGTTGTGTTCGTTCGTTAGAACGTTTCGTTCGTGGCGCCGCCACCGGCTGACGCGAGAGTGGGGAGGACCCGTTGACAATTCGAATGTGCGAACAGTCGTTATACAGAGTGCGTCCATACAAGTCATGTCATGTTATACTAAATAAAGTGCTAATCTTACGTGTATACTGCTTATTCAATACTATCCGTACTCACCCGGGGATCTGAAAGGACTATATACGCAACAACTGGCGACGAGGATGGGATTCCTGTGTGAGAAGAAACAACTCGGAAACAGCAAGTGAGCAAAGTTCAAAAGTGAAACGTAGGCAGCCATTGCTGTGGCAGTTGAACATTCAAAAAGTGAACATTGCGTTCGTCGAAAATACAAGTTCTGAAGTGGAAATTCGTAGCTCAAGTCATCAATCGCACTACAATTCAGATAAGTGGCATTTTAATTCAAGAAAATGGCTACCTTAGGCGTGATTGAAGAATTCGACGTGAGTCAACCGCAGTCGTGGGACGCTTACGCTGAACGACTAGCGTTTTGTATGCAAGCGAATGGAATCGAGGAAGACGGTATTCTTAACTGTTTGTGGGGCAAAGACGTACGCCATTGTTCGTTCTCTTGTGTCGCCGGAAGCTCCGTCAACGAAGTCGTATGACGAAATAACCGCTCTTCTTAAAGCACATTTCGCGCCGCAACCATCCGAAATATTTCAACGGTTCCAGTTGTATATCAATTGAACTGATACAAAGGACAAATCTTAATGTCTAAAGAATAGTTTAGATACTCCACCCACGTCATATGCCCATCTAAGTGATCTTCAAAATACGACGTGAATGCGTAGTGTTCTAAAAAATCTGAGGTAAAGTTGGTACTTTGCATCCACCCGCCTACATATCAAATGTTGAATTTTTCGGTATGTCAAAACTGAAATTTGATTTATTTTGGTATTTCAATCAATTTTTATATAGCGTAATGTTTGTTTGTTGAAGATACAAGAATTGATTAGAAATGTACTAAACGATACCGTATATTATAACTACATGAACAACCTTTTAGCTATATATCATACTGACGTGAAATCTCTCATGCAGTCAAAGAATTACCATTTACCGAATAGAATAGTGTTCATTCTAATTACATGGTACTGATTATTGTTAAATAAATGTCTTATTTGAGAACCATCAGTATGTATAAAATGTGTATTACTAAGTAACCGGTCCAAAATAAAATTTGTAATTATTTTTCCAGCTTGTGTGTCATTTATATCACTTGATAATTCTGCAAATAGAAGTGGGCAGATCATCATCAACTTGAGTCCCCATATTTCTTCATTTATTGCCGAAACGTGTGGATCGACCAGAGAAAACCTTGTGAGCCCTTTACTCTTTAGAACTTCAGTAGATTTTGTATTCCTTAGTTTAACTGCTGATGTGTTGTAGTATAGCCTCAATACAGTGTCTATTGATTGTGGTTTCCTCTATTATTTTGCTTTTTTTCTCTTGCACAAATGAAATATTATTTAGCCTCATGAATAAAGTATTCTCGGGTTTCCGTCCGGGTTAGGTTGCGAATAAGGCGCGACGTTTCGACGGCTGATAGTCTTGCCGTCATCTTCAAGCTTATGTCAGGAAAGTCTTTTTTTAATGGTCCAAAGGCCCCAAGGGCGGCGCCCCCTGAAAGCACGCACCGCAAGCATGGGGGTCTACCATTTTCTACACCCCCTCTACACGTGCTCTTAGTACACTAACTGGAACACAAGGATCGGGATTTTGTGTTTGATCCGCACCTGAGAGCATAATACCGTCGATAATACGGTCGATCACCGGGAAAAAAACCTCAGCGATAGTAAGAGGGGTTTAAGGTAGAATACTGCTCTTGTGCGACAGCAACATGCGTTTGGTAATTTTTGGTTGGATATTGTTAGTAGTTGGGCTTGGGTGTCATGCGCGTCGATCTGCTTCTTCTCCGTCACGTCCGGAAGGCAAGCGTGGTCAGTAAATTACGTGTAGACAATCATTAGGTGTTGGGTTGGAGTAGGAGGTGCTTGGGGCGTTTGTACCTGGTGTCGGGGATGTGATCATAGTTACCCAGACGCTTTATGATTACGTTGTGTGAGAATTGAGTCTTGCTGTACAGACGTACAGCATGTTCTCTGATAACGTCCATTAGTGGCAGAATATTCGATTCCCGATGGACGTCTTTAGTGCGTGCCCTCCAAGGTGCCTCGGCGATGATCTTAAGGACCTTGTTTTGTACAAACTGGAGGTTACGGAGGTGGGTTTTGGCTGCAAAGCCCCAGACTGGTCAGACTTGGCCGAATGAGTGTTAAGTATAGGGCGCGAGCGGTGGAAGTGTTTACGGTTCTTGTTCTGTCAAGCATAGGGTATAGCTGTTTTAGTCTAATGTTTGCTTTTCTGATGGTGTTTGTGGTATGGAGTTTCCATGTTAGGGCCGGATCTAGTGAAACTCCTAGGTATTTAACTGCGTCTCGGAAATGAATCGGGCGATTGTGGACTGTGACAGTGTTTGTGTAGGCGTGCGTGTCGTGCCCTACGTGTTAGTAGGAGTGCCTCGACGTTAACTTTAATTCGCCATCCTGTTTAACCATGGTCCGAGTGTACTGAGTGCGACTTGTAATTTATTAAGTGCCGATGGTCGCCTCGACTGAGCAAAGATGGCGGTGTCGTCTGCGAAAATGGGGACCTGGGTTTCTGGTGTTGTTGGGACATCGTTAATGTAGATGTTGTGTACGACTGGCGCAATAATACTTCCTTGAGGCACTCCTGCTTCTATTCCCCTTATAGTGGACTTGGAGGAGTTGACATCAACGAAGAATGTCCTGCGTGAGAGGTAAGAGTGCAGCAGCCGTATTAGTCCCAGCAGAAACCTACAGTCATTGAGCCGCCGTATCAGACCGTTATGCCATATCTTGTCGAAAGGAAAACGGCTGCCGTAGACCTTGCCGAATTGCTCCGGCCTTAGGAGATCGTTTTCTGTGCAGTGTTGTGTGATTCTGCGCAAAATGACCTTCTCGACAACTTTACCTAGTAAAGTTATGGGCCTATAGTTTGTCGGAAGTACGCGGTCTTTCCCGGGTTTCCGCAAGGTCAGGACCCTGCCCTGCTTCCAGGCGTCCGGGAAGTATTGTGTGCGGAAGATGGCATTCGTGATATTACTGATCTCTTCGAGTGCTCTGGGGGAAAGCTGTTTGAGCACTCGATTCTGAATGCCATCCGGACCAGGCGCCTTACTGGAGTGAGTTTGTCGTATAGCCCACCTGATTTCAGAAATGTTTGTATGCCGTAGAGGCTCGGCGACTTCTTGGGCTAACAAATGTGTAACCACTTGGTCCGTTTCCAGTGTGAATGTTGGATCTGATGGATCGTCATTCAGTTGGAACCGTTCTAATGTGTCTGCCAGCAGTTCTGCCTTCTCCGAGTCGGGCCTTGTAGCGTCGGTACTTGGTGAAGAGTTTCGCCATCTGCCACGTGGAAGTGTCCCATTCCTTGCTTCGGTGTGTCTGGATCTGTGCTCGAATGGTGTCTCTAAGTCTGTTCATATGTGTTTTGTACATCTGCAATCGAGTTCGCTGCCAATACCTTCTAAGTCTATTTCTTAGGGTTATCTGTCAGGGAGCACCGTCCTGTGTTGATGCGGTATGTTTCGGATATCGCGTCCTGTATGGCAGCAGTGAGGGAATGAACGGACCGATCTATTTCCGCCTCGCTGTTGATGTTGTCTGTTTATTCATGTTTCTATCTAATGTTTCCCGGAATAAATCTCAGTTTGCCTTTCGATAGTTGAACACGATGCGCTTGTCTCTGTACTGTATAGTGCCTGTATTGCAAATTAGTACTGGATAATGGTCTGAAGTGAGGCCATGACGAGGGCTAACGTCCATGACATTTGGCTGTGCGTTTCGTCTCCCGGGCACGAAAGTTGCCTCGCGTGACCCAAGGACGATGTAGTTATGCGTCTGTGAGTGTGCGTGTAGTGTCCTTCCGCTGGGGTTGGTGCGCCTACTGCTCCATAACCAATGATTACCGTTTAGACTTCCAGCTATTATAACCCTCTCCGAGATGTTAAATAGCCGTTCTATATCTCTCAAATTAATAGGGGGCCTGCCAGGTTTATTATAGACGGCTATGAGTGTGGTGTACGCTCCGTTCAGCTGGATCTAACAGCCGTGGCTTCGAGCTTGTTTAGTCGTGGGAACGGGACAAGCGAATGGGCGATGTCTTGCCTGATAATAATTGTAGTTCCGCCGCCTCTACGACCGTCTTGTCTGTCGGAGCGGTAAACTGCGTGTTGTGTGAAGTGTATCTTGTCCGTGGGGACAAGGTGTGTCTCGTTCAAGAGCGCGATGCCGACGGCATGTTGCGTCATGAACGCGGCCAATTCGACCCTTTTGTTATTCAGGCCGCGGGCGTTCCAGAAGAGGATACGCGTGTCTCGGCCCATGGGGCGTCTAGCCATGATGGAAGGAGAACGAAGGCATAAGGTTTGAAAGCTGTCCTTGGAAAGCGGAGAGGATGGCTTGGATAATTTGTGGGTGCATGGCCACTAGGATCTTGGCGATCATGGAGTTGACTAGGGCCGCCATGGGGTCCTCTGTGTTTTGCCTGGCTTCTCTGTTAGGGAGAGTGGCCTGAGTGGCAACAGGCAATTTGTGGCTCTTATACAGCCGTGTTGCTGGAGCAGTCTGTTTCTCAGATGTGGTGGCTGGCTGCTCCAATGGTGTTGTAGGAGGGGCTGCGCTGATGGCGCAGGGGCCTGTGCGAACTCGGACTGTGTTGGGCGGTCGCTTGTTACGGAGGACTGGGTGGGTCGGACTGTGGGGGCTGAGTGGACGGGTCGGGTTCCTGGAGGAGCTTCCTTCCTCCGTTGCAGCTCTGCCTCGTATGTGGGGCAACCCCTGTAAAGGGCAGATTGTTCGCCTCCACAGTTGGCACAGGTCTTGCTCCCGTCCTTCTCCAACTTGCAGTTGGCCACAGCGTGGTTTCCGGGGCACACCTTGCATTTCTGCTGGGTGTGGCAGCGAAGCCCACTGTGTTCGAACCGCAGGCAATTGGAGCGCTTCAAGGGCGTGGGGGTTGGAAATGCTCAACTCGTACCCGCTGGTACAGCACTAGATCCACTTTAAGGATCTCGTCAGCTGACGGGCTGTCCTCCAGCTCGACTATGAACATGGGGAGAGCTCGCCTGTGCACATTACTGCGCATTTGCCAGGCGTTAGTGGAGGAAAAGCCCTGCAGCCTCAGGTCCTCCATGACCGATTCTTTACTAGTCGACTCGTGTATTCCGCGTACGTACGTCGCGGATAAGGCATAATGAGTGTTCCACATTCTTTGACTTGAGAAACTCTTGAAGGTTCTCGTAGTCACGTCGTGTGGATGTGTATATTGCCGTACAGATGTCTCGGCTCTTAGTAAAAAAACCTTTGCGGCTTGTAGCGCGCCGTGGTTATAGGCCACTATAGGCGGCAGGATGTCTGCGGGCATGGTGTTGGTTGTGGGGCGTCCTGTGTTGCTGTGCTGGCTTGGGCTTTGCCCCGTGTGGATGAGTTCAGTCCTTGGAATCTCGTGTCTGGGTTTAGTCGCTTTATGACTTTCCATTTACAATCTGCCATTCAGCAGATTGTGCAGCCGAGATTGGAGCGGCTGCAACTTCAAGGTACTCCAGGCTGCGGGTCGAGCGGAGAAGGGACGCCATCCTACCGCCCTCCGTCGAAGGAGCAGCTTAAGGGCAGGATCCCAGGCACTGCTTAACTGGAACCCAGTGTCACGATTGAGAAGGTTCTGGTTTGTCCTTATTCTATGGCCTCCTGGATCACACTGTCCCAGTAGCCCTTGACGCGACTAAGTATTTTTGTCTTGCTGAAGTCAATGTTGTGTCCTGTCTCCAATGCATGTTCCGATTGGCCCACACAAGGGTACTACTAGTATAAATACCCCCGATCTTGGACTTTCCTGACATAAGCTTGAAGATGACGGCAAAGCTATCAGCCGTCGAAAAGTCGCGCCTTATTCGCAACCTAACCCGGACGGAAACCCGAGAATACTTTATTCAGCAAATACGCCGGGAAAACCTTCGTTCTTTAATTTACCCTCATAATGAATTAAATTTTTAATTTTATTATTTATTTATAATAATGTGAGTTTTTTTAAAAGGTAAACAAAATCTTATCCTAAAATTATGAATTATATACAGCATTAATTAATCAATTGTTTACCGGTAAATAATGGAATTATTAGTGTGTTTAGTTTAATAAGCCTCAAAGAATATAATTAGAAAATATTATCATGGTAATGCTTTCATTTAACAAGCATTTGCAGCATCACATATCTGAAATATTTACCTTATTATGCAATACCTATGTCGATGAAGACGGACAATAAGTAAGAGAGAGAAAAATATTCGCAATAGGCTCTTGCGGTTAGTAAAGTGACTTAAATATATTCAGAGTGATGACCACATTTCATTATGTCGAAAGCCATTTAGATGCCGACGTGGCCCACCCTCACCTCTAGGAATGTCTGTACAAAATTTGGGAAAAGCTCCAAGAATTTAAATTTGTTTGCAGAATAGAAGCACATGCATAAGCAACTGTATACGATTTCTTCATAATAATGAGTGCAACAAAACTTGTCCACTGTATGGAGAAAGATAATGAATTTTAGGGAGAAAAATGCATTTCTGGAAATATAGAAAGTAGGAGTGGCGATTGTCTTGGTCTGTCACATGGCATGATTGCCAAAATTAAAGAAATTATCAAGTTCCAAAACATGCTTAGTAAAGGGAAAGAGTTTATAAGATGGAAAATTGACTTTACCTTAATGATCCTCTATTCTAAGTTTAGTAGATCAGTTTTCAAACAATATAATTGTTTGCACTAGTTTCTTAACAGACAAAATTTGTTGTATTATTATATTTGTAATTAATTCTAAGATTAATGAATTTGCCAACAAAACCAATAGAATAATAATTAGCAGTTAAGATTTTGAATATATAATCAAGGTTATCAGTATACTGTAAACTATTCAAACAATAACAAAACTTTATCAACAAAAGTAAAAACCATAGTCCTATTTATTGGATAAAAAAATTAACAACTCTCTCAGAATAAGTGGATTTATAAAATCAATTAAAAATTAAAGTAAGTGTCTGACAAAATAGACATTTAGTGACGTCCTCCTTCCCTGAATGCTCTCCTCGCTGTATCCCTTGACAGATCTCCACTTCCTCTCCTTTTGGGCGAAATCAGAATGACTTTTCCTCGCAGCATCACGGCTGTGGGAACTGTCAAGTATGACGGAACTGGGTGTTTTTCAAATATTAAAGTTTTTCTTTGGACCATCGTTCCCACATGGGTGTAATGTGGGAAAACTCAGGTAAGTCTGTTTCACGGCCAAATACCATTGCAGGGGATTAAAGGCGCCTTGTGAAATTGAAAATTTTTGCAAAAATTTCTAATAAAATTCAAGACATACATACAAGTTCAATACTAATTACTACAATCTATAGGTTAGAAAGTAGGTTTCTCAAGATATCAATAACATTCCTGCAAATAACAGAAATAAACAGTTGTTCAAAATTGTTTTTGTAATTGTCTGTTATTTTAGCTTTTATAAACATAAAAATATGTCCGTATAAGTTACTTTGTGACAACTGATAACCTGAACATAGCTTCATTTCTGCTTGGGGTTAGTAATACCGTGAACATGTTCCTATGTGAAAAAACATAAGTTTCCAACTACATACAAAAAAAGGTAAACTGTTGTTTAATAAACAACAAGTCCTTATTCTGGTCGCAGATGTGGAAATGTTTTAAGTAGTGTTTTTCTTTGAGCCACTACACGAAATGTCTACGAAACTGTAGAAATGATAAAGAGCTGAAAAATGTTTTGGCAGAATTTATTACAACCTCTGATCAGCAATGTCCTTCCGATTGCTTCCCACCAGGTCCATTTCCTTTCCTCTTCAGTAAATCTGTTACCATGGTGATGAACTGCTCCTCTGGAACAACATCTTCCTCCTGCAGTTTCTGCCACAAGGTGTTCGCACCTTCTCGGTCTCCCCGACGATCTGCAAGAGACCACGCTGTCAAGACTACAAAAAATTTTGTAGGAAAACTAGAGGAGGACATGGACCATGAGGAATACATGCCTCAGTGTGCAAATCCTCTTGATTCCTTATAATTTATTGGTTAAATCAACTGAGAAACATCTGAAGGTACTTACAGAGGACCTGCATCATGAGTGTATAGACGGGAACCGCAGTTCCGTGGCGCACATCTTCAGGTCCGAGTGCCTCTGTGATGTTCTGCAATGGCCACAGCTTGCCCTCCTCCACAAAGTGTCTGCATCGCTGAAGGAGCAGTGCCCACTTCACACCTTCCTTGAGATGAGGATAAAATGTAGGACGGCCGAAACCTAACTTCACGCCACAGCTCAACTATTCATGTCTCACCTGGAGGGACAACTTTAGTGGCTCCACAAGTCCGGTCTCAGCATAGGCGGCAGCCAAGGAGACAGAGAAACTGTCCCGACCGTGGACGGAAATCGTGAGCTCGGAAAAGGTCTCCAGTAGCCGACGATCCCCGCTACGGCAGACCGCACACAGAACTTCATGCTGCAGTGGGGTCAAGCCATACTGGTGTACACACAGTTCATATTCTGCTACAGCACCGGTGAGGTCATTCCTATGAGCGGAGACCAAATGTCAGGTATAGAATTGAACATTGGCTAGTATCTACAAAATGAAATGATACTAGTTTATTAAAGGTGAAGATCAAGGAATTAAAGGTAACTAGTTTCTCAGAGGCAAACATTCACTACGGTGTCACTGACCTCACAAGGTGAGCCTTGACTAGTGGTCCCAGCAGGACATTGGTTACATCACAGTAACCCAGTCGCACCAACAGTTTCAGCAGCTGGCGAGTCTCTTCCACGCCACATTTCTCTGCTGCCGCACACAGCAACTTCCAGCAGTTCTTGGAGATGGCGGCCTTCATGTCGATGGGCAACAATTTCAGGGTCTTGTGCTTCTCCAGGACTAGGATGGCAGCTGCTCTAAGGGAAAATGGTCGACAAACTGAGTAGTGGTGACTGGAAGGCAAGATACTGGTCTGCAAAGAACAGGAGAGTCTGCTAACCTTGATATGAGTTGTCCTGCACGAGCTTTGAAGCAAGGTCCACAACCTTGTACGGATCTAAGGAGAAGTTTGGAAAGTTGGTGCACAACTTGTCCAGGCAGTCCTGAGCCTCCTTCAGGTTATTAGTCCTGGAATACACTTCCAAAAGGGATGCCAGCATGCCAGCAGAGAACACAAAGCCACTTTCAGATAGAGACTGAAAAACAAAATAATCAAGTCATAAGGAAATTACTGACAATCAGTAGACTAGAATTGTTATAAGGTTAGTCTTTAATTCCAAATGTCTTGAAATGGGATAAAAAGATATCTTCAAAAGAGTTACAAGGAACCACTGACCTGAGCAACTTCCAAGGCTTTGTCAAAGTGATTGACACGGCAGTACTCCTGAAGCAGGCGACGCAATACTCCTCTCGTGTTCATGTTCTTGGACCTGAGCTCGAGCAGGTGGCACTCCAGTTCCTCCAGGCTCATGTCCCTCTGAAACAGGAGGGGATAAAAAAAAACATAAATGTGAAAAATGATATTTTCATTTCTGAAGGTGATGTTGCACATGTTAATACGACACTTCCACAAAACCTTTACAGGGACGGTAGGATCTTAGACCCTTCATAAAGAACAATGAAAGGCAGTTAAGAAACAAATGTCCGACAGCATAGTCCTCGAGTCACAGTTGCTACTCTTGTGATAAATTCTCTGTCATGTTGTATGCTGAAACTGGATTTGAAATTTGTTGGCAATGCTGTAAAGAATTAAAAGGCGATTCCAAAATTAGAAACTCTGATAGCACCTAAATTAATTTACATCTCATAACCAGTGTTAACATGCCGAACAACTGTAAAGTTACTGGCAATTCATCCCTGAGCTGAATAAGTAAGTACCATCTATATTTTCTACTCAGGAAATTTTGCAATTTTGTTGACCAGTCTGAAGACAGTATTTTATGTTTTGAAACAGAACTATCTTATTCATTTCCTAGCCTTCAATCACACTTTCACTTCACTCTTTTTCCACAGCATATAGTGTGACATGTTTTAAAAAAAATTCTTTTTGAAATTGTACAAGATGACGATAGCACACAATATTGTTATTAATGTTTTTCGTACCGGATGTGGGATGATCTTGAAGCTATTGCCATTGACGTTTGTGGCAGAACCTTCTTCCTCCGATAGTCCAGAGGTGATCTCATCAATCACCGACGTAAGCACTTTGACCGTGGATTTGTCCTGGGACAGGAGACGAACCCTCCTCCCAACGTTGGCCGCAACATTGGGCCTCACGTGAAGCTTCTCTCGCCGCAGTTCCTAAGAAACACAAGGGAAGGTACAGACAGATCTGTGAGGACAAGTTTCTCAGGAGAGTCAAGTTGACGCTTACCTTCAAGAGTGCCAACAGGTCTTCTGTCTGCACTTGGGACTTTTTGGAGGACAGTAACTCGAGTAGAAACTGTCCCACGAAGTCATCACCACAGTCGGAGAACGGAGCCTCTTGCGAGAGTTTCAACAGCGTGACTGTGGCAGGAACATCGGACAAGGATTGGAAGGCAGACACGAGCGGTCGTATGAATTGTCTCTTGTTCATCCTGAACTTTAGCGTTGATACTGTAGATTTCGACATGAAGGTACAGTGTGAACAAATGCCACCACACTTTTATTTAATTCTTCTAATTCCAAACATATGTGAGATATGTACAAAAGAGTGTTGTTTTAAAATCTTGCATGTAATATTTTGCACTACAATTCTTTAGTTATTATAATGTGAATTCTGTTTTAATTAATCCTGTCTGTCTGTGCACAATGCCTACTTTTATAGCAGATGTACATTTGGAACAGGCCCTAATATATTTTTGCTGAATTATACAGTAAAAATATTTTTTTATATAGAATATCACAAGTTTTATTACACACACACAATATAAATACTTCTATAAGCATAACAAATATCTAATAAAAAAGAGTAATAATAAAATGTGATACCATATAAATGTCTTAAAATGTATAAGGTTGATTAAAAAATATAATTACTTTAGGGAAAGAGGAAAACATTTCAATGATAACAAGTGATAACATATTAACTTGTTATTTAATAATGAAGAAATAGTTCTTACAATGCTTGACAATGAGAGTAATATTGGAAACCAGAGGTCATTGCTGAGGGGTATAGAGCTGGACTGAAGAATGTGGATTCAGGTTCGAGTACGAACCCCTTTTTTTATTTGTTTACATTTCATTTCTAGTATTTTGTTTCTGGAATATTCCATGAATGTATAAATTCTAATGGACCCCACGGTGCAGTACTGTAAGAAGTGATTTTTCCCATCAGGTGTGTATAATTTTCATGACCCTGAGATTATTAGTGCACAGTCTGCAGCAATCTACGGGTAAGGACCATTGTGTTTGTCAGGTCAGATGTTTTGATCATGGACGGTCGTTGACCTGGGAGTGGTCTGAAAGCACCTGGACAGGAAGTTGAATTTTGAAAACCTCAGAAGGTGGGGGCAGGCCTGAGGACCTATAAAATAGAGTGGACAGCGGTGTGGTTATTATTATTATTATTGATGTGACTGTGGACGGCGGTGTGAAGATTTCTGTGATTGATGTTAGCTGTGGACGTCGGTGTGGAGACTTCGATTATGATTGATTTTGGTGGTCAGCAGCAGTGTGGTGGTGGAGATTTTTGCTGAGAACGGCGAGATGGACAGGAGTGTTGGAGAATAGGATTGGAGATTGAAACAGCAAAGGAGGTAGAGATTGACGTGAGCAGCAAGTGAGGAAAGTGTGTCCAGGAGGGAGAGCTGACACACCAGTCCGAAGAGCCGGAGTAAATGGAGCCAGGAATTTGGACATCTTGGCTGCCGCAGCAAGACCTGCAAACAGTAAGCCCTCCCCTTCCCCTTTCTTACTGCGTGTGAGCAACGACCGACAATATAGTATTTCGCCAGTGACGGTGAACAGTCTCATATTTAAATGAACTGTCAAAATTATTGTAGTCATATATTAGGTTAGGTTTTAGAGTTTAAGTGAGCGGATGACTGTGCGCAACATTCCATGATTGTGGAGACAGAGTCGGCTTTGGCTGGGTTTTAAATATTAAATTAAATTGTTTTAACCCCATGTTTAATAATTGAATAAATCATTCTCCCCCTTTAATTATTTCATGAAAGCCAAGACCCTGAGAGTCTCATGCTTGACTAGAAACTCAGGTGTCTTGGCTCGAAGCTGGACATCTTCGGGATCTCGTGGTTCGCAATTGCTGTCTTATTTATTATATATATATATATTGTAGAAGATCTGGCCTACCTCCGTATTCGAGGATTTAAATGCTTTTTGGGCACGATGTATTTTTTAATAAAAATACCAAAAAAGTGGATTTTAATAGCTTTAATACATTTCAGAATATGAGAAAAATTATCACTACAGGGTGTGGTCTTTCTCCGTCCGCAACTGCCGACACATCCTTCTCCTTTCTCTACACCATGACGACTGCCCGAGTCTCGCCAGACTCCATTGATGGACCGAGTTGCGACAATTGCAACTCGCAAGTTGGCCCGCATTGTTGCGTGTAACTTTTCATGTTACAATATATATCTGCATATATATATATTTCTGCATATGCAGTGGCGCACGGGCCGGCATTGCGGTGAGGAAAGATCTGAGGTGGTTGGGAGCGTTACAGTACAAGTCTTTGTAGAGCACCTCGTGCCAAATTAATGTCTATAATCTCTAGATGTGCATTACTGTATCTCATGTTCCTTTAGAAATGTTATTACAACAATAAAAATCAGTTACCTGAAGACGATGGCGGAGATAGCCTTCGAAACGTCGTATCCAATGATTGACATAACCCGGGTGAAATCCCGAGAAGTTCTTGTTCACAATAAAAATTGTTTAATTACTAGCTAATTACAACCTAAAATTGTTAGTACAAATAGTGAGTGTAAGATATCAGAAACCTGAATACTGATTTATATTTTTAAAAGCTATTAAAAAAATGTTAGAGGATTAAAAACTAAATTGGAAGAAGTATCAAATTCAAGGATTGAAAAGTGGGATCCAGATTGGGAATCGAACCGAGGTCCTCCACTTCAGGCAGAAATTCTACAGACTCCACCATCCACATGCTCAGGGATATTGGAAGGAGGATTTGCCAAGTTGTGGAGTGAACACAGCTCAGTTGGTAGAGTTTCCATGCAGAATGTAGTTAATTCAGGTTCGACTCCCCATCCAATTGACATTTTTTCATTCTCATTCGGTATGTTTCATGACAGCAATAATTTTTTCAAAGAGAGAAGAATTGCTTCAACTGATCCACAAACCTGGAGTCCATGGCCGCTCAATTGTCACTGGCTACAATTCCCCTGCCGTGCGGTTTTCTGCTTTGGTGAATGACTTCCTCCAGCCAATACAGGCAAAACTCCAATCATTCATCCTAGACTCACTATCCTATAGACCTGACCTTCCTAACCCCTCCCAAACTAATCACCCGTAACAGCATGAGCATATTTCCATATTAGTGTGTGTGTGTATGCTATGATATGTGGATGTGTTAATATGTGGATGTATTTGCATGTGTGTGTGTTAACATGGGGGATTTTGTATGCAGTCACCATAAGTTTTGACCCTCATTGAGAGAGAAACTTGGTGGTATTAGGGGGTCTATTGTTACAAGCAAAAGCTAGCCACGTGGCATTTTTTGACTACTCAGTCGACAGCTGCCAGTCACTGGAAATGTTTTCTCAAACTTCTGATGAAAGGGGCGGTGCATCAGAAAATTCTAGAACTGCAAACCCTACATGGTGCCTGCCATGCGTGAACTTCAGGTTAGTCAACAACTTTCTGTCTCTCTTTCCTGCCCTTATAGTTTTAATTTTTTTTAATCTACCTGACAGAAAATGACATTGCCAGGTTATATATCCATTTAGACACTCATGTCTGTGTGTTGTATACAAATAAATTAATGAAGATATCTGCTACTCACACAACGTGACAGCTTCTTGCAGGCAACCATTCCTGAGCAATGTGACCATCATAGCTGGCGCCAACTCAGACACAGTCAATCCGTGGTCCTGCAGCTTGCGAGTGGCCATTGTCAGGTCAGCAAAGGAGACGTGTGGCAGAAAGTAGTCCGTCATGGTTTCGTGGTCTGGTTGCAACCCCAGAAGTCGCATGTGTCGGAGGACTTTCATGGCACCTGGACAGGTCAGCAAATATTTATTGGCAAGAGACACCCAATCAAAAAGAAGTTACAAAATTTGTGGCAATTACTTATTACTTAATTTTGGACATACTTAAAAAGCCTCATATTGACTTAAATAGATCATAGAAAGTTTTTTCCAAAACAGTAAAAGGTAAATATTCTAGTCCGTACCATACACATGGACAAATTTCGATCTGCAAACTCAACAGTGGGAATGCCTGAATCTTTCATAAAACCTTCTGGTGTCTGTATATCCACTGACCTTCTTCTCCTTGCCGCCTGGAGGCTATCAGGAACAGTGGCCAAAAGTAGTGTGGTCGCAGTGGTCTGCCCTTGCTTCGAAGAACTTCCATGAGAGAGAGTGCCAAGTCCACTTGACCAAAAACTAGGGCTGCCTCTGTCGCTTTCAATGTTGCCCACTCGTTTTGACCAGAATCCTCCAACTTTGTGCAGATGTCTTTCACCATTTCCAGAGACTTCAACAACAGTATTTTGTCTTCAATGAGCAAGTAATCAAAATTATGAGAATACATTCTACAACTATGAATCAAATCCTCAGTCCACGTTTTTCAAGTTTCCAGAGTAAATTAAAATTCTGATTTACAAACTAAATCATGCAATACTTTAATGATAACCATAGCCATCATCAAAATGTTGAGGACTTTTCATAACTTTATCTGGTCATCACACAAAGTCAAACTGCTTACCTTGCTTGTTTTAACCAGCTCTTGCAACAGGAACACCCCGAAATTGCTCCGTGCAGTTTCCAGGATGTTGGGTGGGACAGAAGAAGTCACCTCGTGGAACACGACACAAGCAGCTCTCTCAAAGCCAGTGTGGACGAGGTGAACCACGAGGTTAATAATGTTGGCTGAGAGAGACAACATTCTAGCTTGCGTCAATTGTAAAACCTACATTTTGGGGGAAAAAAACAATTTCACAACGCTGGCTTCCAAGTGATATAATTTGAAACTTTTGAAATATTAAATTATTTTAACTGAAGTGACATTCAAGGCCCACAAATAACATTATAGTTTGATTGAGTTAAATTAAGTTTTTCAAATCCTCTATTAAATCAAAATGATTTTAAAATTGATTATGGTAAACAATATTTTGAAGTATCGGCTCGATTACCTTTATGTTGTGGTATTCAGACTGGTTTGATGCAAGCCTCCATTTGGCCAATATATTTTTATTACTTACATTATAAAACTTATACACCAGAAATCACAATCACAAAATATATTAGATTGGAGAAATTCTACCCTCTAGTGGAATTGTTTATTATACATGTACAGGAAGAAATAACCAAAATCTCTTGTATTTCAAGCCACTGGACTGGACTTACGTAAATGTGACTACAGTGTGTATGTATATATATATATGACATTGTCATGTTTAAAACAATTAATGGGGAAAGGACAGAGGGATAGAAAGAAGATGACTTACCTGAGGTTCATAGATGGTAGACACCTTGTGAGTTTTGGAGAACTTGAATTTTCGGAGGCACCGCCCCCTTCATCAGAAGGTTAGGAAGACATTTCCAGTGATCGGCTAGCCGACGACTGAGCAGCCAAAATTTGCTGCTCTGCTAACTTAGGTCGTAAACAATTGACCCCACCGGGTCACCAACTTTCTCTCTCAATAAGGGACTGGGAAGAGGCAAGGACTTGATGGGGGTTGGGGAGATGCATACTAACACCCCCATCTTGACACACATTCATTCAAACACATCCACCCTTAGGGGTGTCAATATTTAAATATTGATACACACTCTCATACATACATACAACCACCATTCAAACGAAAGGCAAGGTATACACACACAGAGGGATTTATTGTATGTACACTTCCAATGGACTCGTGCTTTGGGGGGGGGGGGGAAGGTTGGAGATAAAGAGTTATAGGATGTTGAGTCCAGGGCTTTGTCTTGACTGTAGTTCTCTAAACCTCACAAGATGTCTACCATCTATGAACCTCAGGTAAGTCATCTTCTTTCTATCTCTCTGTCCTTTCCCCATTAATTGTTTTAATAAACATGACAATGTCATTTCCTGACTCATATTATATATATATATATATATATATATATATATATACACACACTCACACACATACATACATACATAGTTATATACTGTCATGTGAGGATTAGTAAATCAAATACACATGATATCATAGCACACATTGATTGGAAGTTAATTAAACTGACTCTGTTACAATTTTCATTTAGGCGACAGCAGATCTCCTCAATAGATGTGCAAAAGAAAACAAAGACAATTGGTGAAAATGATAACTTGTAGTATTCACATAACATAGTATGCACATAACACTGATTCAGTATTTTTGCAGGAAAAATAATTAGTTATCGACTGATTCATAAATAGAGCAATAAGCTCCTAGTATCAGGTGAGTCTTACAATTATGATTGTTCAAGTTTTTTATGTTTTCCGAAAGAGTATAAGGCCTTGGACACGATAAGAGGGGCTAACGGTTGGACTTTAAATTTTACCGAGTGGCAGAGTAGTGAATGATGTTGGCTTCGATAGTGAACCCTTGAGCGGGATCGTCCAACGCCCCACCCCCTCTTTAGTACAGGGTGCACTGGATCGTCCTGCATTCCCCGCAATGGAGTCGTCATGTGAAGTAGCAAAGCTTCTCTTGCTCAGTGACAATAGTAGCCTTTTATGGAAAAGAATTTTAATGAAAGGCAAGAGAAAGTTCGGAGTTCATTTTTTTTATAAGACAAAGAAACAAGTTTGTTTCCTATACTTATTAAATATAATAAATAATTTAAATAATTAATTACTGGAGGGTACCAACATTTAATGACCTATATTTTTCTTTTACTACCATCAGCAATTTTCTAGCCGCATACTATAATCTTAAAGTTGTAGTCCAACCACAAAAAAATTGTCAGCCTTTAACAAAATGATGTTTTGTACAGTCGTACATAGTGTAACATGAAAAGTTACACACAACAATGCAGGCCAGCTTGCGAGTTGTAATTGTCGCAACTCGGGCCAACAATGGAGTCTGGCGAGACTTGAGCAGTCGTCATGGCGTAGTGAAAGAAGAAGGGTGTGACGGCAGTTGCAGATGGAGAAAGACCACACCCTGTAGTGATAATTTTTCTCATGTTCTGAAATGGATTAAAGCTATTAAAATCCACTTTTTTGGTATTTTTATTAAAAAATACCTGGCGCCCAAAAAGCATTTAAATCCTCGAATACGGAGGTACGCCGGATCTTCTACAGTAGTTATTTCCTTCCAAAAATTAATCGATAAATTACGATATTAAATAACTACACCAACACTTCCTTCATGAATTAATTTAATATTCTCGAAGCAGGAATTGCTCAATATTAATAAAATATTTTTATATAAAAAAGTAAACAAATTTTCTTCCTTTCCTTAATATGAAATTCACAAATTTCATGAGTTTTTACTAACAGAAATTACATTGTGCATTCAGTTGGGCTTGAAGTTTTATATAGTCCCTGCTGAATGTCAGTGGTCAGCTGTGAGCAGTTGGCTGAGCGCCCTGAGGTCTACCTCTTTACTGCATGCTCTTGCCGTAGCCAGTGGAACCGTGAACCCATTGAATTACATTGGAACAATAAAGTGAGCGGTGCTGCTCTAAAAACCTGCTCCTTGCAACTTGCCACTTTTATCGTACCCAAGGCCTTAGAATTTTATTTCGGAACAATGATCCACAGTTATAAATGCAATTCCTCCTGCAACTGAGGAAAATGATTTTCACACTGAACAATTGATACGACATAATAAAACAAGGATCACTAACCTCCTTCAGCAGTCTGTCATTTCCAGTTTTGGCGGCGGCCCTGACTATTTTCACGACATGGTGCTCAGAGAGACTAATGCCAGCAGAGCTAGCATCATCAAATGTCTTCAACACCTGTGTCACATCTCCTGCCTCACAATATCCAACAAGTATACAGGAGAAAGTGTCAGCTGTCAGAGCAACCTGTGTCAGGCACATTGTGTCTAGTGTCCGCTGGAAGCTCTCTTTGTCCCTATAAACCAGTTAACACTTTAAAAAGGTTTGATAAACTAAAAAGAGCCAAGATAATCTTGATAAAATAAAATATTCATTGCATATGGGCTCATATAGAATGATTATTTTAGTTATTATCAGTATTATCTACAGTTATAAAATTTACAATTTTCTTCATGTAAAGATCAAACTTTTTTGTGGTATTTACACATATATCTGTTAGTTATATATCATATTATCAAAATTTAAAATTAAAAAATTAAATAATTTAGCCTAATTCAAAAGGTAACACTGAAAAAACAAACATGATCTAACATAACACATCCACAGCTTACAAATGCTCCACACATGCAAAGGTCATGTGATGTGATGACATCGCTATGTCACAATAAAAAATAACTCAAACATAGTTTTCTGACTTCAAATTTACAATAAATAAAAAGACTGCCAATAAGTCAGCATATAAAATTATTACTATTTAATCAAATATGATGCTTTGTCTCCCTTTTAGCAATTCATATAATTTACTTCTTTACTCCCTTCCAAAGTTTACAGTACAAATTGTAAAATTCTTACATGGATTAAGTTATGAACTGCAAAATAATCACTAAAGATGCATAAATCCAAGAAACTTCACCCAACTGTATGAGAAACTTCAAACCAGGATTGTGAGATTGAAAACAACTAATGTTGATAGAAGTGTGTGTTCAAAGACCAGATTATCAATGGTGAAATGGATATTCCTTTGCTTACATTACTTTTGACTTATACTCTAGTGAAATGTAGTTACCAATTGTTTGTTATCAAAAAAAATTGGAAATAGTTTGTATAGCTTTCAATTTTTGAGTTGTTCCCGAATCTGCAATCATGAGGACAGCTAAGAAGTAATGAGTGACAAACCTGCAGGGAGATTTTTCTAGTTTGTGACATAAGCTCATAGTGATTGGGAGAACTATGAACTTGAATTCATATTGTAAATACTTATTATTAAGCTAAACTTCAATTGGTTAGTTTATTACCTTCTCCTTGCATGACAGCGAAGAAGATTGTTGAATGTGTGCTCCTTGGCTGCCAGACCTAGACTTTTCATTAAGGAGATAACTTCCACTATCTGTGGCATGTCACCCTTGGATGCAGCGATTTCAAGCAATAGGTTGCAAGTGTATTCGTCAGGGCTGGTGTCACCCAGGGACTTGAGGAACTTGGAGACAGAAAAATCGTATGGAATGTTGTCTATGTGGCAACGCAAAAACTCATTGTGAAGCTCTATAGGCAGCATCATCCCTGTAAGCAGGAAGAAAGACTGGTGATAGTGTGCTTGTAAGAGCCACATGTCATTGTATGATTATCCATCCACTGAAACATGAAGATAAGTAGAAAGAAAAGCTTGTAGAAATGAAAAATGAGACATAACAGGAATAAAACAAATTTCAAAATGTGGATAAATATATGGAAGCAAGAATGGAACAATAAGAGAAACCAAAATTGCTAGCAATAATTAATAATTAAAATATAATAATTATAATTCAAAATGAAGATATTTCATCCCCAACTTTTGGGACCTCTTCAGTTATTTAAATAAAACAAGTTGCTAAAGCAATATTCAGGTCAATAAAAAATTAAAGAACTAAGCAGGTCCCTAAAGTTGGGGATGAAACGAGTTTTATTTTTAATTTAAATTCTTCTATTTCATACTTTTAGCCATTTATTGTATTATTTATAACATTAAGTTAGATGACATTCAATATTTTATTTTTGGCAAGTAATTATGTTTGGTATCACCTGTAATTTTAAAGTGAAGTTAAACACTAGTTAAAACTCAAAATAAAATAATGGGGAATTATTTGGCATAAATGACCTTTAATCTTTTCAAGTTTTTTCCAGCACTCGTAAGCCAACTCCATCCTGACAGACGGAATTTCGGCAGGCATCGCGTGACCACAGCACTTCAGCAAAAGCAACCAAAAATCTTCATATTGGGAAGGAGAATCTGTAAACAGACAAACCAGTTAATCTCAAGACTGGCAAGGCAAAAGTCAGAAGAAGGTAGCAACTTACCTCTGTCATCGATCTTGTTTAGGATGTTCAGCATGTCTGTTTTACAAACTCTGTTGATTTTCTTGAGATTGTGCTCCAAGGAAATGATGCACTGTTGAATGTCACTCTGTCTCTGCAATGTGCTGCTGACAGACTCCACATGATTGGCTGATTGGCTGATAAGGTTCCTTCATCAGAAATGACAAAGACCACTTTTAAAATATATTGACACAAGTAATAAATGTGTTTAAGCTTCTATATATCTCCTCAAGCCAAGTGTTGTCAGGATAATATTCACAGTTAGATTTTATCAACTTTGAAGAAAACCACAACAGACATACTTTATGTATCTTTCATCTATATTCACAATCTTTAAACCACTATAATAAACATGTCACCTGATGTGGTGACACACAGATACACAAGTGTGATTATTTAAAGCAATTGTGCTCGAGGTTTGAATGACGCTAGCAACAGAATGTAGCTTGCTTGAGCTTGCTGTACATACTTAACTTATCGGCTAGTCTTTAGATGTAAATTTGAGAAAAATAAGGGAGAGTTCTTATTACTTCTTAAGCATTAGGATTCTAACACCCCTTCAGAAAGATAATCAACTGCTTACTCAAAATTACCGAGTAATTTACAAAGTTCGTAATCACTCCAGCCCAATATACCCATGAATTAATGTTGAAAGCTGCAGATGTTATTGGTGGCCTCTTACATGGCGATTAGTTACACTAACCAAAATTGACCCAACATGTCTTAATCTAACATCTCTGTAATTATTCGTATGCAAGGCAAATGTAATGTTGTGGGTCTCGGAAGTATAACAGTTATGTCAAAATGCTTTTATCTCCTACAAGGTACTGCAGAGTGTGATGACAAATTTCACCCCCTTGGGAAAAATAAAGAGAACAAGTGGCCTTTCATTTAACCAGTCCCTCTCACTTGCCTTCCTTGCCTCTATTGACAAAAGTAACTTTATCACAAGAAATACAATCTATTTAAACTATATAATGTATCTAACCTATTGGAGTGGGGGCATGGTGAACAGTTGGTTATATCAAAGGCTTCTTGTGCCACATAAAGACCAAGTTGTTATATAATTTCTTAATGTATTATATGTCTTCTTATATAAAATGGTATTTTCGAATTGTGATCTAGGCTCAGAACGGTAATAATTAAATTAATAAAAGATATCTAACAAATGTCCCTATAAAGTAATTGTAACAGCTACTGCCATATATTTTCGGGGTAGAGTTGGTACTGAGTTGCTCACCTGGAGGTAGTGTATACAGACCTCTCATTGTTATAATGAGAGGTAAACGTCCTCCTGTACGCCGGCAACAGTTTTCCTGTGCTTCGATTAATTCTCAACCATAGCACCACGAAGTCTCGCAATTTGCAGCCAGAAAACATCGTCCACCAGTATTTCAAGTGTTAAGCAATTAAATCGTTCATTCCACAGTGACAGGAATTTAATACACACTCAATAAACGCAAATCTCATATTAAATACAAAACATATAAAGAAAAAAAGATACTACCTTCAAAGATAGTTCAAAATATGACCGAAGTTTCAATTTCTAAATGTTTTTGTATTGATGCATGTACACATACAAAAAGTGTGCTTCAACAAATACACGTTCTAATTTCGTGTCATACTATTAATAATATTTTTATTGGTAACCTGAATGAAACATTTGTTAAAATACACTACCTAAGTTATATAAACTCTGACGTGACTGTCGCTACTCCCGTCATTCGCGTGATGTCAGCGGCACAATCTTTGAATGGTCGCCTCGAAAATCACTTTCAAACGTTTTAGTTTGTCCTCCTACTATTCACAATTTCACATAATAAGTAACCAGTGACGATTTCAATTTTCTGATGAAACTAAAATGACGTCATACAAGTGCGTAATAAGAGAAATTCTCCGTTATTTTTTTAATTGCAAATGTATGGAAGTAACATTTACATTTTACGCTCATCGGGTTGTCTCAATTAATTTATTTTACCTTTTCTATACAAATCCGCTTAATATATTAATCACGACGAAGTTTCTAAAACTTCCTCCGTCGCCATCTTCTAGGCAGAAACCGGAGAAAAGTTTTTGCAGTGTTTGCTTAATTTGATAAGTATTACGAATATAGTGCATTCTGAAATTATTCACATCAAAGTAAATTGTTTTAAAATGACTTATAGATGCGTTTCTGTTAATTACAGCAGTAAAATTTCAATATTAAATTCGTTAAATACAATTAGGACAATATATAGGTCATATATATGTCTCTGCATGCATTATAAATAAGTTGGTACGCCACTACGGAAGTAACACTTGAATACTTTGTAGTGTAAAATCGCACTTTTAAAATCTATATTTAATTTTGCTTTGTTAAAAACCAGATAACAGAAGATCCGAGAGAAGAAGCGCTGTTGTTAACTGTCAAGTGTCGCCAGAGAGAAAGCGTGAAGCGTGACGTCACACCAGAGAGAAACAGTCGACCGCTCCCACTCGATACTATAGTAAATCGATCGTCGTTTCTTCGTTCATTTTTTGTTTCCCTTTCGGTTCCCCTCGGGTATTTAGTTTGCAGTAAAAATATATTAAGGATTAAATTTGTCCCACGCTAATCGCATCTCAGAGTAGAAGAAAGCGCCATGGGTAAAGGTGAAGAATGCGGAGGAAAAGGTGAGTGAGGCGCCACTTTTATTCTTCAAAATGTTGAACATGAACTTTAATGACGTCACCGCTCTAACTGAAGGGATGAAAATATTGGAGAAGGTTAAGGTGGTGTGTGTTTGCAGTGCCGGGCCCGCAGTACAAGCTGCCCACGGTGACGGGGTACCGCGGCCATTGTCAGTCCAAGTACCGGAACCCCGCGTACTCGCTGAGTCACCGCACCCGGATCATCGACAAGCGCTGCAGCCCCGGCCCCAAGTACCACTTCCGCAAGTACCTGACCCGCGACGGCAAGAACGACCCCCCGGCCTACACCATCCCCGGGCGTCACCCCCCGCTGGACGAGGGCCGCTTGCCGGGGCCGGGGGCGCACAGTCCGGAGAAAGCGCCGCCCATGTGGCACACGCGGCCCCCGCGCTACAGCCTAGCCTCCAGGAACCCGCCGCTCCACCCCGCGAGGATGCCCGGCCCTTTGGACTACCCGCCGCCCCCGCCGCATCGCTACCCGGCGTACTCCATGTGAGTGAGTGACGGACGCGCTCGCAGCGCCGCGCGCGTCACGATGCAAGGTTTGTTTGCGTTGTTGCAGCGTGGGCAAGCCCAAGCTGCTGCGGCCCGGCCCCAGCCCGGGGGCGGCGGCCTATAGAGGCGTCCCCGTCAACGCGTACCTCCGTCGCCAGCCGGAAGTGAGCCTGACGGGGAGGAACTACCCCCCCAGGGGGCAGGGACGCGTCCCGGGACCCGACGTCTACTTCCCGGCCTTCAACACCAAGAAGAACCCCCCCAAGTACTCGCTGCGCCGCAAGTTCCACCCCTGCGTGGGCGTCTTCGTCCTCCCCAACGACAACTGATTATATAAATCACCTCTTCAAACTCTGCCCTTGTTTCATTTTTACTGCAATAGTTCACAATTCCTTCAATAATTACCATTATGGTCGTCACATTTGTCTTGCTTTCCTAAGGTAATGTGTACAGTAGAGACAACGACTTTGCATTCCTGAAGACGATGAAGACTAGAGATTTGGTAAATGCGGCATTTGTTAGAAACGAAAGCTTGCTGATGATTCATAGACACAGAGACGAGAGTGAAATGGCCAGCAGCGCAGCCACGCAGAGCGCTGTAGCCTGCTCCTATATGATGTGGAGCAAACGTGACACACGAACACATATAGATTAAATCGTTTTTCAATTAATAATAAATGTTGAAGGAAGTGTAACTGTACGTCACCGTAGGTATTAAAGGGTCGTGACGTAACTCGTCTTCAAATACGTTTGGGTAAAGTAGGAATTATACACCTGAAATTCTATAAATTACTTTTCAAATAAGTGAGACAGTGCAGTCAATATTACACATTATATTCCCACCATTATTTATTTTAGTTTGCTTCCTCTGAAGGAGGGAATAAGAATTATGTTTTAATTTCTATAGGTTGTATATAAAATGCGGGACAGCTAATTTTACAATATCAGAAAAAAAAGAATTTAATGAAAAAGGTACAATGATCATTTTAAGTGAATTTCCAAATAATTGGCATATGCTCCTGTCGGAAATTTTTTTATATTGGTCCATTGTACACATAAATTTGTTTTTGTGCTGGGAGCTTTGTAATTAGCAGGCTTACCCCGCAAAGAAAGAACAGCGGAATCTGGAGGGATTGGGATTTCCTGTACACTGTGGACTTTCGACATTATTTAAGTATATGTAGAGTAGTCGAGCGACTAGCCGCGTCCTCACCTTTCCGAGTGTGAACAACACCCGCCAATTCGTCTCTCTGTGCTGACGAGGATCTCTCCCCTTACGCCCAGATGGTGAGGGAGAACGGCCTCGTCGTCGAGATCGTTCACGAGTTGGCAGATTCGTCGCAACGCAGGCACATGCCTCCGTAGGAGACGAAGGTCTCCTGCAGTGTCCACCGGGAAGCGCACGAACTCCTCCCCCGCGAGGCGTCGGCGTCGCTGGACGTCCTTAATGCAACCGACTAGGTCGTGATGGACCATGGCGCGCGCTGCCAGCGCCTCGTAGCGGGCGTCGCCGCCACCACGGGATCTATCGTGGCGAGTCTGAGGGGCGGCGCCGTCCCCAGAAGCTGCGCGCCACCCCAACCACGGGCGTCGGCCAGCAGCGCTGCGGCGCCAGAGCAGCAGGTGCGCCTACACGCCGGCGTCAAACACGAGGAAGACGCTCTGCCAGCCCGGCCGCGACGCCGGAGGCGACACGAAGAGGCGGGAACGCTCCCAAGTGTCATGTGGAACAGCCAGAGGCGCTCCGCCTATGCAGGCGTCCAGCTCTCGACGCCGCCGTCGTGCACTTCCAGCGTCTGGTTGTCCCGCGCCGCCAACTGCGCCACCTCGACGCCCGCGTTCAGGTCTCCGCCCGCCCCGCTGACGGCCGTGGGGCGGCAAATCGAGGGCGAAGACGCGGAAACGACGCCTTCAAAATACAGACGCCGCCTCGCGCCGTCCTAGCACACGACGTCGCCTACTGAGTTCAAGTCCACGGGCATTGCACGCAGCAGCAGCGACGTCCTGTGACGCCCTGGGCCACGAGGGAGGCGGCGGCAGCAGCAGCGTCGCGGCCAGCAGCAACGCCGCACATAGACGAGGCAACACTACGGCAAAATTTAAAATATATATATTGTCAGATAGTTCCATTAAATTTATTTTATTACGTAAATGTATTTAAATCTAAAATCCCAAACAACAGATTTTCACAAGTTCTATCTTCAATGGTTTAAAATAACACATTTTACAGTTGTTGGAATCTCTCAGTTCTCAGCCATTAAAGGAGCAACGAGATCCGCTCAATTCTTTCCTTGATTGTTCCCAGGCGACTACAAATTCTTTGCTTCCAGTTACGCCATTATTCCGTTTCTGTGACGTCACATTGTTGATTTGTGACGACAGACAAGCTGTAGTCGCGGCTCGCAGTTGTCAGCGACGTCCTTCCTGATGCAGACTGGCCTACGGCGTCTCTCACTTCGTGAAGCGGTTAATGCGGCGTCTGTAAAGTCCATTAACTATCTTGATTTAACCGTGATTGTCTCAGCACACGCACGTCACATGCCAGGAATTGCAAGGTTCGTGAAGTATACAACAGGAACGGTCAACTGTCTCGTTGGAACAACCTACCAGTCAGAAAAATTTTCCATCCTGAGTATTCATTATTTTGCACGTGTAAATATCACAGCTGAAACCTATGCGTTAATGTAACCAATAAGTGCTTAATTGAATTTTCAATTAATGAAATACGTCTTAAAATTGGATTCACTTGAGTAATGATTGCCAAAGCTTTGAAATGTATAAAAATACAAAAATGGGTTTCCTTGGTGTTGCACAATAAAAACATTTAAAAATTATTATTTAATTAGAAATGCATCATTTTATAAATTTATTTACTCAAATAAATATATTATCAGAATATTACTAAAATGTAATATCCTTTTTTAACATTTTGCAATGTTAAGTTGTTATGAATTAAAACCAATTTGAGTTCATGAATTGTATTTTAGTTTAACCCTTTAGGTATTCATACATAGAATATCTGGGCCACATATTTCAAATAACTTATGGTCTCAAGTCTAATAATAAGAATGAGTATAAATTTATTTGTCAACATTAATGGCTGAATTGTTAGATGTGATCAGTTGAAGCTTCTCACTCATCAGATTACATTCAACATCTAAAATTTTAACATTTTGCAATCAATCTTATGGTTATTTCAACACATGCACATGCTTCGACATGACTCGATAATTTTGTAGGTTGAATTTGAAATTACTTTCATTTTCATTAAAGCAGGGTTTCAATTAGGGTTGTTTGTTCAATGTAACAATGTACAACCTGAACAGCTATTCTTATACGTAACATGTTTGTTGGGATTGCTTATCTTTAATATTTTTAACAAAGTTTAAATAATTGCAAGATTTAAAGATATCACGGACATCACAATTTCAATATGTTTTTGCTGATTTTTTTAAAGGGAAAGAACTATATGTAAATTTGTTACTGGTTAATTTAATGGGTAAATTATTAATGCCATATTTTATGTTAGTCAACCTAATTTTAATGTATTTGGAAATGAAAAGGATAAAAATTAAGATAATTTTTGGATTCAAAGAGTAGGTAATGGTGTTCCCTTGGACTTGCTCTTGAGTCTGTAAAAGCAAATACTGCATTGGAAAATCAACTTTTGAACATTTACTGAATATAAAAAATAATAAAAAGTAATATATATATATATATATATATATATATATGAGATAGGAAATGACATTGTCATGTTTAAAACAATTAATGGGGAAAGGACAGAGAGATAGAAAGAAGATGACTTACCTGAGGTTCATAGATGGTAGACACCTTGTGAGTTTTGGAGAACTTGAATTTTCGGAGGCACCGCCCCCTTCATCAGAAGGTTAGGAAGACATTTCCAGTGATCGGCTAGCCGATCACTGGAAATGTCTTCCTAACCTTCTGATGAAGGGGGCGGTGCCTCCGAAAATTCAAGTTCTCCAAAACTCACAAGGTGTCTACCATCTATGAACCTCAGGTAAGTCATCTTCTTTCTGTCTCTCTGTCCTTTCCCCATTAATTGTTTTATATATATATATATATATAAAATTAGAATTACATTTATGTAGGAGCGCATGCATTCATTATAAAATTTGTCAATGTTTGTGCACAGCTGACAGAACTTTTACTCTTCTCTGAATTTAAAATTTGTCTTCAACAAGGTCACAGAATAATAATATCCTTTTTGTCTCACATTAACAATAAAATTCATAAAATGAAAGATAGGGAACGAACCATACATTTGGTACGGTGTAGTATTTTGTTTCTTATTTACTCTTTTAAAAACTTACGTAGCCTTATAAAAAGGTTTGTGAAAAGTAAAATACTGTAGTCTTATAAAAAGGTTTTGAGGACAGGACATATGTGGAACTAATGTGTTGAGACAGTCTTTGGAGGGTAGATGTGAGACCTCTGAACCACCTTCAGCACAGCTTAAAGGAACTGGGAAAGGATGCAAAAAACCTCTACCACCAGAATAAACCTTTACAGCCAACATTTTTAAATATATTATTGATTCTAAGTAAAATTTCATTTTATTAAATTATTCGCACTTATTTTACACATATTCTATGTCCAACTTTTTTAATTGTATAAAGTTTAATTTTTGTATTGAATTTTATTTCGTTAGTAAATAATTTTATTTGTACAGTATCTAGGTTAATGGGATTTAAACGGTTTGGAATATAATTATATATACAAGCCCTTGTAAGAAACTATTAATGACACATTTATTAGCACTATAAAATTGATTCCCACACTGAAATGTAATAAGGCACAGGAAATTCTGCATTAAAACTGTTACCTTTAGTAAAGTATGTAATTCCCAGGACTTTCACTAGATAATAATAAACTGAATGGTTAATATATTAATAATTAAACTCTTGTCAGAAAAACCACCAAGAGTGTCAGATTTATGGCAAATTACAGTGAAACTAGTAGGCATGACTGGAGTAATTCCATGCCTTAACGTCTTATGGAATTACAGCGATTCCATAAAGTCTCGAGTAACGAGGACAAGGTGTCGGGAGTACTTACTCTCTCTCGACGACAGCATTTCTGACAAATAATTGGGCTACTTGTTCTTTTATGGCCCTGGAAATTGTTGCCAGAAGACAAAGTTTATTTTCAGTTGAATAATCTACATAAATTCATGTCACATTTTAATCATTATGTTAGCAACAATGTGAAACTAAATTTATTTGCTTCTGTGGAAGTATTGTCTTTTTAATTATATCTAACTATTTTACAAACAACTGAACTTGCAAAGGAAAATATTTTGTAGTAAATGTAAATTTTAATAAATTCTGGCCTTTTATTTACTTACTAATACAAGTCAGATTGAGTTTCGAATTATACTTATAAGGAGGAAAAAATTAAACTTGTATAAACAAACCTCACATTATGAAACACATTACACAGACGGGAGAAACGACAAAATTATACGGAGAGAGACTCGAAATAAAATTCTTCCGAAGAAGTCGCGGAGTTTCGAAAGTGAGAGGAATTTTCGGAGGGGCATACGTGAAGAAGAATGAAACAAGGTTGAACGTAATAGGAGTGCGCACATGACACCCAAAATAAGAGAGGAAGAAATTGGCTGAAATCGAGTCCAAATCAACTTACAAAATAAAAAAAGGGAAGATAAGGAAGCCGAGAATGAGCTGTTTGTATGTAATGCAAGAAAAAGACTAAAATAATTTACATGAAATGTGCAATATAGAAGAGTTAGGAAGCAACATTGCTGACAGTGTTCAATTGAGTGGCAAGCTTTGAATAATATGTCAAGAACCAGTACTCTAAAATTATTTGAATAGGTGATTATTACCAGTTTGTGGAAGATCTCCAATGGGAAATCGGCAATATTTAACTTTCAATTGTGTGACCAAAGCTGCTTGTGTTGAGATTGCAGACAGTAGTTGCGAAGACGGCCGCCGTGGCGCTGTGGTAGCGACAAGAAAGAATTTAATGCCTGTTAATAATTTTCAATTAGGAATGTGTCGACGTAAGGAATAAGTTGTGACGTCATGGTGGAGCACCGCGGCTAAGGGAGGGGAAAAAATACGATTTCAAGTGGGAGATAAAATCTGTGTATTTATTGAGAGTTGTAGCGGATACATGTATGTATGTATATATATAAATACATATTTTAAGTGGCGAGGAGATTTCGCAACGCCGCCCGCTAAGATGGCGTAAAGGTCAAGCCGTTTCTACGTCAGCGCTTGATCCTGATGCAGACGAAGCCGTGTTCCTCCTGGCAGTTCCTGGGCACGAAGATGACGTCCGTCATGCTCTGCCTGTAGATGCTGAGACAGTCGGCGCCCTGTGGCGCTGCCGACGGCGACGCCCAGGGGGGGTAACCGTTCTCGTTCGTCGTGCCCGGGATCTCCTCGCCGTCGCTGTCGGTCCACTTGTCGTCGGCGCGACGCCCGTCGATCCACATGTCCTGGAATTCTGCAAGGCGAGGCAACGCAACGCTTATCACGGGGGCGGTCGAGGCGAGGGGCGGGGGCGGCGATCTACTCACCCTGCGGCAGCCTGGCGAGGGCGTTGATCTCGTTGATCTCGCGGAGGTTGGCGATCTGGCCCTTGAAGGCCCCGCACGCGTTCTTGGCCTCCTCCCAGGTGTACGCGTGCGTCGACACTTTAATCCTCTTACCGTTGATCAGCAACTCCGTGGTGATGGGGAAGTACGACTTGGTCCCTGCAACAACAGCGTCTCGTCAGCGGCCTGCCTCTGGCGGGACCTTAGTCGCCCCCCCCCCCTGCACTCACTAGTCTCGCAGACGAAGCTCCTCCTCGTGGCGCAGTCCGCCTCCTTCAACTCGCCCTTTCGGTCCACCAGCAGACACTTGGGGGCGGCGGTCTGTCTGTGCTCCGCAACGGCCGTCGCCGCCCTCTTGGCCTTCTTGAGCGTGACCTCGTCGTGCGTGACCACTAGCTCCGAGTCCTCCTCGAACAGCAGGAGGCTCCTCTCCCCCAGCAGCGCCACGGCCTGGTCCGTGGTCAGCCACCGCATCACGCCCCCGGAGTCATGGCAGCCACCCAGCCACGCCCCGTGCAGCTCTGCAACCAACGCGCGAGACGATGAGCGGCGCCCACCCCCGCAGACGCCGCCCCGCGGCCGACATACTCACTCTTGGTGACGTTGGCGATGGCCTTCTGCAGGTCGGGCTTGTTGGCGGTGGCGAGCCAGCCGTTGAAGGAGCGGCAGATGCCCTGCGCCTCCTCGAAGGTGCTCAGACCCTCCACGACGGTGAAGGTGCGGTCAGGCAGCTGCAGGGCCCGCACGAAGTTTGGCGACGCCGCGTCCGCTGAAACCCAACAGCGCACGTGCTTACGACATGACGCCCGGCCGCCGCCATGTTGGCGTGTCGAGACTCACCCCTCTCGCAGACGAACGGCAGCGCCGTGTTGCAGGGCAGGTCCGCGATGGCGGCCAGGTGGGGCGGCGTGACTGCCAGCGCGAGGCAGTGGTCGGGAGGGGCAGAGTCCACCCACTGGTTGGGGGCGGTTATGACCTTCTCCAAGGACGCGGTCCACTGCCAGGGCTCGGCGCTCGCGTCGGCGGTCTCCGGCCCGCCGCGCCGCCCCCCCACCCACTTGGCCCACGCCGACCCCGCCGTCTGCTTCGCCACGAACTCTACGAGCTCGGCGTCGCCCACGGCGGCCAGCTGCATCCCCGATCGCTGGCAGACGATGGCGGCAGAGTCCCACGGCAGCGGCAGGTCCCAGAACGCGTACCAGCGGCCCTCCAGCTCGGCCGTGTGCATCTGCGCGCCTCTGCCGCCCCCTGCAACACGTAGCCTCACTTTGGCGACGCTCGCTCGGCCTGGCGGCGCCCGAGGGCGGCGGCACTCACCCGGGAGGAGAAGCGCCAGCAAGAGGACGAGAGCCATCGTGGCACAGTCACGAATGGCGTCGTCGTCGCTGCTTTTTTTATAACGAGGTCCAGAGATAAGGCCGCGCTGATTGGTCCATAACGTTTAACGTCGCGTGAAGTGGCGAGGCGGCGTAAAAGGCCATCTCCTCGGCGATAACGCGGCCGCCAAGGTGACGCGGGCCACGCGCCTCCAAATGCCAGACTCCCGCGTCTCGCCCGAAAATCCTCCTTATTTAAACTACACGTTTGCTTCTCAACTCGGGCGCCATATTGCAAGATGGCCGCTCATTTACGACGCCATAATGAAGCGGCATGGTAGCCGGTGGCGAAAATGGCGCGCTCCTGGCGGCAGGACGGCCAACCAAAGAGCGGTGATAAAATACTCATTACAGGCCGCAGTATTCTTCTTAATAAGGGAATGAGTACATGTAAGCTCACCTTCAACTTACTACCTTTTACACAAAGTAAACATTCACCTGTTTTCTCCTAAAAGAATCAACATCTCTCAATTTACTTGAACACATTTTAATTAAAAAAAAATTAGTTTATTATGGTCTTCAGCACGACAGAAATCAGAGACTAGACCAAGTTACTCCCTCCTCCACAAGGGGGGAGAGGACAAACACTCGCCAAGTCCGGACCTCGAGGACTCCCATCTTCCAGAACGGATAGGAACTACGGCAGACAAGACGCAGCCGTACCGATGGGAAAATGGAAGTGGACTGGAATAGGAAAATCTCTTGCAAGAACTAAACTATTATTTTAACGTGGGTGATTTTAATTTCTCTCTAGTGTACACTTACATACAAATTACATAATAGTAGTAGTAGTAATTATAATAATAATAATAATTACATGAAAAATGTTTCAGAAGTTAACAACAGACTGAGAGGGCGACGGGAAGAAGGGTGGCGCACACACATCTACACACGATATCACCAACCGTACAAAAGTGAGCGAAAAAACAATGAGAAAACAAAGTACACCACTTCAAGTATATACATACAGATTGAAAGAGAAATCACCAACCGTCGAACAGAGCACGCCGACGAAAGAGAAGCGAAAACAGTTAACGACTAGAAACGAAAAAACGTAGGCGGGCGTGTGACGTGAGAAAGGGTCCAGGTGGAGAGGTGTGGGTGGACGGGGCGGAGACAGGAGATGGCCCCGCCTAAGGGGGCCATCATGTCTTCCAATTGTTAAGATGGGATCGGGAGGGTGAGGGTGCCGGGGGTGGGATCATGTCCAGCAGATACTGGCGCTGGAGGTCGGCAGCCTGGCGCTGCAGTTCTGCCAGGTTTGCCGCGGCTGCGGCGACAGGGCCTTTGGCGCCGGTGGCCAGGGCGAGCTGATATGGGTACAGCATGGGGTTGAAGGCGGACAGCACGTGTGCTGGCAGTGGCTGGTGTGGGTTGATGCCTCGCAGTAACTGTTGTTGCAGCGCCGCCGCCATGTGGTGCGGAGACCCGAACTTGCCCGCCGCTGCAGACTCGGCCGCCAACTTAGCCAGCGGGTGCTCCCGCACAGAGGCTGGGGTTGGCGGCGTGGGAGGCGGTGGTGGGGGCGGAGTTGGCGTCGCAGGTTTGGGCGTCGAAGAAGCGGTTGGCGTTGGAGCAGAGGGTGCGGGGGTGGTGGGTTCTGGGGACGCTACTCCGGCCCCGCCACCCACCTGTGCGAGGCGTTGCTCTATTTCCTGCTCCTGCTGTAGCGCCTTTACGAAGGCAGTCTTGAGCCGGTTCGTGTGCTCTGCCTTGAGAGCTTTCTTCACATTGGTAGTCACACACTGCTCGCATATTACCTTGGGCTCCTTTCCTGTGAAATACGTGACAGAATGAGTTTAAAAACATCAAATACTTTTAGCCTCACATGTCCAGAAGGTGTCACTAACCTTTTGATGGGTTCTTCTCCCACTTCCAGACAGGCGTAAAGTCTGTGAGACACTGAGAGCACTTGAAGGCATCTGGAGGTGGAGGTGTCTTGTGATCCTTAGTGATGAAATCCACAACGTGTTCCAGTCCCAGCAGGTAGATGAACTCCGTGTTGGAAGGGTTCGGTATGAAGTGCATCTCAGGTGGAGGTGGTTTTGGGGGTGGAATCTGCGACAAACGACAACAGAACAGCTGTTAGCCCGTTGGTCTAAATAAATATTGTTTCACGTTCTCACTCCTACATTAATGTGACATGTTGAAACAACTAACCGATTAATATTAAGAGCCAGTTTTGGCTCTTTAGTTCTACACACTCTTAGTACAAACCATTCTGACATGAGTTGTCCAACTGTATTCTTCTGCAGATTCTTCGCCGCATAATTCACATACACGTGTGACTTCACCAGAGGAATGCCAGAAACCTCTACTAAACAACATTACATTGTCTGAAGAATAACATATTTATAATGTGGCATTCTCCAAACATGAGGGCAAGTATATAGATTGGCCTATTACCCTGGAGTCTCTTAAAAAAGGGTCTCCTGTAAATGAGATTCTGTCGAGTTCAGATAATCCTGTTTTAACTTGCCACTCATATACCCGGTTTTCAACAAATCTAAACCAAGTGATGAAAAACGGTAATCAGGATGCAGTGAGTTAGGTAATGTTATGGTTTCCTTTCAGGGTTAGAGTATTTTCACAGGTGCACAAACTAAGGAAATCACATCTGAATTTATTGGAGGAACTGTTGAGATATAAGACTGTACAGGAAGGAGACTGTGTTGTGGCAGATGTCAAATTTTGAAATGAGAATACTAAGATAGACCATTCCTAAATACAAAATGTACAAGTAAAATGGAATTGTGTGAAAGGCTTCAAGACTGACTTTTATCCATTGCAGATTGTACAGAAAAAAATTTCAGGAAAAGAAATGGCCGATTCAGGAAAAAGACGCAGGAGGAAACGAAGATACTCCTTAAACAACAGAAAGGTAAAACTACCTAACAAGTGCTCATAATTTTAATAATCTGTCGAGATAAATACAGAAATTAATACTACTCAAACAGTGTCAGCATTTTACACAGAGAGCGAGAGGCTGTAAACTTACCTGCAAGAGTGTCTTCTCTAGCTGTTTCCGCAGAGCCAACTTTGCAGCGGCTTGGCGCTGCGCTGGAGTCTGAGAGTCGTCCACCCTGACACGGTCCTGCCAGAAAGAGAAGTGGTCGGCTGTTTGTTAACTGTACAAGAGTGACTTTTGTGACAAAAAATGAGGGGTGGACCCTCACTGAGATGCAAAATATCTCATATTACAACTACACAAGACAAAAGAAAAAATGCACAAGATCCTTCATTTACCACATTTCAAACCTCAAGAAGGCAGCAGATTCATGCAAAATGTGGCAGGAGGTTGTGATGCTTCTGCAAGTTTTCACACAATGGCACTACAACTGGAAGTTGCTGAATCAAGTTTAATTAGCAAGTTTATTGCCAAGAATATAAATAATAAAAACTAATTTTTATTACATTTCCTAGCACTTCCCCAATTTGAAAAGGAAAACTCAACTCCAGATTATTAACAAAAACTGAGCATCTACCAAATGGAACAAATAGAAACATATAAAGGTGGTGACAGAAGGTAAAAAAGTTTTAAGTTATGAAGGAGAAACTAAGTAAATAAAAAATAATAAAAGACAGCAAGGAAAAATATAAAGAAAGACCCTGACACAAAGCTAAGAATGTGGGTGATCGTAAACGTTAACAATGACAGTTAATTTTACTCTATCCCACTTGATTACACTGAAAAGCAAGATAACATGGGAAATAAAGTGAAGCGAGGGGGGTCCGACCCAAATTTTTCATTACACAAGTCAGCAACTCATACGACATGCAACAGCATCGGACGGTACGTACCTGTTCCTGCATCGCTGGTATAGGTGCCGGCACGGGAGCTTTGTTCTCCACGTTTCCGAGCAGCTTGGGTAAGAGACACATACAGAGCGCACAGTTAGTTTCTGACAAAAGCTTAAGTCTGCTTCTCAAACTGCTCACGCACTTAGATACAAAATGTAAGGGTACAGAGAAAGTTTGTAGCCGCGAGTATAAAGAGTCACAAGAAACACACTCTTCTTCCATGAAATTTGACATACCCTGAAGACAAGATGGCCAAGGACAAATATGAATTCATGGTTGGTCTTCATATGGTGAGTTGCTAATAAAAACTGTTCAACAGATGTACAAAAACAAAAATGATGGATCACGTCAATGGAGAAGCTTTCGACATCCAGAAAGAAAAGCAACTTCATGTGTCACATCAGCAGATCTCAATTGTACAACTTCAGCGAGAAATACACCAAACCACAGTTTTGTTGACTCAAACTCAGGAGGAGAAATCATTATAAAAGTAAACAAAAACAGACAATTAATGCATTAAATACATAATGTCATTGGTTAATCTGCATGGAAATAGGAAGAGATTGGCAGAAAATACTATTAAAAGCTATGCAAACTTCCAAATAGGCTCTAGGATCACCAATAAATCAGTGGATAAGATCAAATCAAGAACATTATAATCTCATTGTCCCCCACCGACATGTAAACAAAACTGAATCAAAGTCTACACTGTAGTTCAGAAGGAATACAACCCGCATTGAGCATATTTTTTTGGTAACTGTTTCTGCTCAAGACAAAAGACAATACAGCAATATAAACTTGCTGAAAAATATCCACCCAAGTAACAAAAAGTAAAAATATCCCTACAAACTGGGCTTCAGTTCAGCAAGAAGTTTTACTTACCGGCTGCTGTGAGCTCAACGGTGCCGGTGAATGTTGTGGCTCTTTGGCGGTGCGATCGCCAGAGTAGCCGAGCACCACATTGGGAGGCGTAGTCACAGGAGTCCTGCTGCTGAGGGATCCGCTACCTGACAAAATGACATTTGGTCTTTCAGAAAAAAAAATTGACTGGGTACGAAAGTCAAAGAGGAGGAAAGTGCTCCAAATATCAAAGAATTTAGACCATAGTTTCTTCAAAGTGAGGATGTGAAATTATTTATTCCAAAAAAAATTAGAGGCAAAGGTGTGGTAATGTATGGCAAGTCACTTTCAGTAATAACAAAAACTAATGACCTGAAGTAGACAAAGTACTCATCTTTAAATTAAAAAGCTCCAAATTCTGTTGCAAAGAAAGAGCACATGGGAATTGATCCTAGTGTGAAGTCCCAACTGGAGGAAGGTAACTCATAAAAGAGCTCCAGCCATGGATTGACAATATTTTTCGATACATATAAAACCTACACAAAACATATTCATCTATATAAATAAAACACAATGTTACTGATTATAAATTGGAATTGTACAATCATCGCATGGCATCAATCATAAGGTTTCCCCTTAAGTATTCGTATACATTTCATCCAACTGCATAGAAATCTTTTGTGGTTAGCACTCAACAACCCAAAGTAGAATTCCGTCAATCTTTGGAAAATTTCCGTTACCTTGTTAACCCTTTCAGACCAAGAAAGGTCCTACCATCAAGAGATTATAACTTGCAAAGGACACATTATCCCTCACGTAACGTGCCAACAAGATAATTGAATTGCTGTTTACCATCAATAGTGCAAACCTTTAAATACCACTCCATTTAATGATACTTTTTAATTAGTTAATAATAACGCCGAATGTTTTACGAGTCAAAATGCAAATTAACAAGAAATTGTAGTGCCACAAATCACATGTGATATATGTGAAAAATAAAACGATATTTTACACAATATAATCATAAGTAAAGAAACTTTTGTCTTAATTTAAAAATATGAAAAATTCAGATTGATTCAGGGCAACTCTAACTGCAGAATGAATGCATAGACACTGGCCCCACAAACTCCATTTTAATTGTTGCAAATGTGTATATGTATCTATACAGAAGTTTTTAATTCCACTCTTCCCCCCTTTCAGGTCGAAAAATTTACAACCCTAATAATACAACAGAATACATACAACTTACAACAGAATACATCATGCCTTCATATAGCAAGTCAAGCAATATGCCTATATGTGCATGTGGCGGCAGCGTTAATGACAACATTCACAAAACGACATCATTCACAAAACAAAATAGCACCATTACTTAAACAAAAGGCTAGTCACATTTAAGCATTATTTTCCCAGGCATTTCTGGGCACCCAGCTAGTATACTTACATTTTTGTTATTTGAAAACTTATAGAATCCCACATTTTTAGCACAGGACATACTTAATTTTTTTGGCTTACTTTCCATTAAATCATTTACAGACAAAATGAAAATGTGTAGCTCAGCTTTACCTCTCTGCGGCATCATCATGGGCATCCCGGTGCTGGAATTACGAGGCCCCATCATCAACGGAGGAGGATTGTGCAGGTTCTGAGGACGAGATGATGGCAACGACTGTAAAAGGGATCAGACAATGTTACCTAATATTTAATCAGCAGAACAAAAAAGCCAACAACACTGATAAAAATTGTGTAATTACCTGATATTGTGAAACTTTTTGTATAGTAGAATAGTGATACCCCATCAATGAAACTATCCCCCACCACAATGGACCTGGCTAAAAAAATTTACTGAAAACTATTGCAGCACCCCAATTTGTTAATTTATACATCTCGAATTACTTGCAGCAACTTGTCTGTTCTCTGTGATGTACAGACATTTATCCATAGTTTTATGAGGTGATGAATTGTAAAAGCATATGGTCCCAATGTATTTTTCCCTATTGTTCAAAACAATGAAACCGAGTCATACGTAACTAGTTGTGGGAGTTGAAATTGTATTTCGAGACTCACCCCAACACCCCTGAGCATGGGCACATTGGGTTGTTTGTTGTGGTTAGCGCGCACAAGTGGTGGTGGTGGCTGCTGCTGTGGTGGAGGGGGCAGCTTCCCTGTGACTGGTGGCTTGGTGACAGTACCCTGCTGCTGGCTGGGAGGCACCACAGCTATGTTCTCCTTCATTTGCTGAGATTGGCGTAGCTTCTTCAGTAGAACCAGCTTCATCTCTTCATTACGGAGTTCCTCACGCAACTTGCGGAGACCTCTCTCCCTTTCTTCCAGTTCTGCAGGAGACAATTCCTGTAACAGACCAAAGCTGTAAATGTATGTTATCGAGTTAATAATGATATGTAGGCCACAGAATAGACAATAATGTCATAAAAGTGGACAGGAAGTAGATTAATAATGTTAATAGTAGTTCAATATATAGACTATGTCAAAATACACACATTAACTAGAGATTTTCTCAGGTGGATTAATCTACTCACAACTTTTTGGGTACCTTTCTTATAACACTCCAGAGCCTTTCCAAAAATTCAAGAATATGAAGCCCTATATCATGTCCGACAGCTGTGAACTCTCCGTTTCTCTTTCTAGTTTTGAATAACCATACAGTGTCATTTTCCGATTGTATATGTAATTAATAAGAACAGGAAAAAGAGAGAGAAAACTGGTAGCTTACCTGAAGTTCACAGATGGCTGACACCATGTAAAGCTTTGGACTCTTGAATTTTCAGACGCACAAAAGGTCAACAGCTGACCGCCAATGGAAATGCTTTCCTAACCTTCTAATAAATGGGGTGGTGCCTCAAAAAGTTCAAAAGTTGAAAGCAATACGTGGTGCCTGCCATTTGTGTACTTCAGGTAAGCCACCAGCTTTTTTTCTTACTTTCTTGCCCATATTAAGTGTAAAATATAATAGTTTTTTATTTCAGAACATACGATAATCAATTTAGCATTTTGTGCAGTGTAAATATCAGACTAAATTGATGTAATGTAAATGTTAACCACCTTCTGGCAAGGTAGTTATATTTGTTACCTTTATAGGAATCATGGGCGGCATTTCACCCTCATCAGAGTCACTCTCATAGGTTCCGTTGGTAAAACCGTTCAGACGGGGCTCCTCATCTGACAGTACAATGATGTCGGGGCTCTCCGCATAGTTCCTCTCGGTGCGGGGGCGCAGGTTCCTGCGCGGGTACCGGTCATCGAACTCCTTGATACTGCGTGGTATGAGACCACGGATCTCTGCCAGGCCTATCTCCTCCTGGGTTTGTGAGACCCTCGACAAGTCCTGAGGTACATCCACCCTCACTGGTGGAGGTGCGAGCAGGTCCCTGTCACGTCTGCACAGTACAATAAAAATCACAAATGTGGATATTAACACACTGGGCATAGCAAAACTTCACCACCACCTACAAAACAAAAAATGAGACTTACTTGACGCTGAGGTCCACCACAGTGTCATCGTCAACATCCATCTTCTCCATGTCTTTCGCTCTAGAAAAAAGAATGCTCAATGTAATGAGTCTTCAAAAAGGTTCTAAAAACGAATAGTATTACTAAACTGAAGAAGATAAACTTCAACCTTACACATTTGCTTAATATCAAAGTCTATAGGTTTTCTGAGAAAGCATAATCAATAAGAAAAATAATCACACTTCCTTGATCATAATGTAGGGAATAAACATACTTTGAATAGGAAACTTCTTGATGAAAATAAAGGATGAAACACAAATGGATATGAATGGTAAGCATAAAACAAGTAATTATATTACAATGGAAAGAGCAAGCAGAACTACCTATGAAGAAAGATTTCACAATTTTAAGAGAAATGAATAGCTGGTAAATTTAGAAAAAGCCTTTGATAATGTAAACTGGAACGCACTATTAATGATTTTGAAGAGGAAAGGAATAAAATATCAAGAAAGAAGGCATATACATGACCTGTACAGAAGACAGGCAGCAGTAATCACCATTGAAGGGCAAGAAAAGAAAGCGGAAAACTAGAAAGGAGTAAGACAAGGATCCAGTCTGTTGCCCATGCTGTTTAACTTATATATAACAGGCGATGAAGAAACAGAATATGCAAAATAAATTCATACAGCAAGGAGAAGACATAAAAACACTACAGTTTGCTGATATTGTAGTATTAGTGGAGTCAGAAGAAAACTTGGAAACCATAATAAATGGAATGAACATGGTCCCGGAGAAAGAGCACAACATTAGGGTGAATAGAGGGAAAACCAAGGTAATGCAGTGTTGTATTGGAAACCATGGAATATCAAAGGGTGTTAGATTGTGAAAGGATATTTTGAAGGAAGTTACTAAGGAATTCTGCTACTTGGGGAGTAGGATAGCACAGGCAAGGAAGAGGAATTTACTTATGGGTAATGTAAGTGTGAATATTAGGAAAACATTGCTAAAAATGTTTGTATGGAGTGTGGCATTATATGACAACTGAAAATCAGAAAGGTGGATAGAATGACTAACGAGGAAGTTCTAAACAGAATAGAGGAAGAGCGGACATATGGTGGACATTGGAAAGAGGAGGGACAGATTAATAGCACAGGTTTTGAGACATGAGGGTCTTGTAAACTTATCATTAGAGGGAACTGAGTGGCATTAGAACAGAAGAGGGAGGGAAAGAATGGAATGCACTGAGCAATTTGGGGAGGATGTGGTAGTTGTGAATGAAAAGGCTTGTACAAGAGATTAGCATGGAGAGTTGCATCAGACCTGTCTTAGGACTAATACCACAACAATAAAAGAATAAAAACATCGAAAACAAGAATTTATGTGAAAATAAATAAAAGAGAATTGACTCAAATATTCAGAACAAGAAATATAAAATGATTGTAGTTGAAACTGGGACATAATTCCTGACGAATGATTTATTTTAGAATATACTTTTGATTACTTTTTAAGAATTAACAGTTAAGAATAAACAAGTGAAGTAAATGAAATAAGGCAGGAGATACAATTGCACAAATGGAACTTGACTCATTTTACTTTTATTATATCAAGATTATTTTTTAAAATAGAATGAAGAGAACATCCTATGGTGAATATAATGAAGGGCTACATTCAATAAATATTTATTTTGTAAAAGAAGTATCATTCACATGGTAGTTGTGGGTATGAAGTATCTAAACTAGACATTAGCCAAAAAGCAGCACCAAGTATGCACTGTAATTAGTATGAACAATACAAACAATAATTGAAATTAATTGATAACTACAGTGTTTATTTCTTAACTTATGACCACAGATTTGCCTTCCATAACTGAATCACTTCAAAAAAGAATTAAAAAAAAACTGATCTTTGAACTTGACCTTCCAGAAAGAAACACACTAGTACCAATTACAAACTACTTCAAACTGCTCAGAATGTTTGAGCAGGAGATAATAACATTAACCTCTAATTATTTCCAACTAATAGTTTGCTACCAAAAATTTTACTGTAATGATGAAAATTATCACAAAAGTAAGTTCACGACACAAATAAGATTTAATGATTATGCAAACTATCTTATCAATATCAAATTTATTTAACAACTCATATAACAATACATTTAGGATTGTGGTATTGCTTAAATTAATTTCAGTTTACAAATTACTGTAACACCAGAATCGATTCAACATTATATGAATTTAAAATATCACAATTTCTCGTAACATGCAATATTTAATTGCAGGTGGAAAAGATTTACAGTATTGTCCAGCTTGTGAAGTAGCACTTTGTAACGTTTGTCTCGTCTAACAGCATGACCCAAGTTTGTTTGGAAACAATTCACACCTTTGATTACAAACACAAAAAAGTTAAGTTCTTCCACAGCCACAAACCTGCAATGTTGGGAATGTTTACTTGAACACACTAATCACACTCCCAAATTTGACGCTATATTTTACAGTCAATATATGTTTTGCGATATTCGTGGAAGCACAGAACCATAGTAAATACCAGTTAAAAATGTTGGGGTGGGGGAAAAAAAAGAACCGTTACTAGTCAGCAAAAATACATCTACAAAAGTTCCCTAACGACGTATCAGACATGTTTCGAAAACTGATGCGAATTGACACAATTGAAAAAATATATTCACGATCGAGCTGTTGTACAAACAAAAGACTGCTACGGAAGCAAGACGTCCCGATCATAACCTCAAAATACATCAAGAAAATAAGATTTAATATCTGGCGTGTTTCGCTGAATTTGCGTAGAACGGTGCACCAAAATTTGTTTTTAATTTTAAAAATAATAACAGCTAATATATGGAAACAATAGGGTAAAAATCGGTATATCGTTACGTAGATCGCTGTTTTGACTAAATTTATTCCTATGAAACTCGGAAATCACGCTAGTATTATAACTGCATATTTTGTTTATGAAGACGATTCAAAATTTACGACAATTTAAGTATCTGTAACGAGACATATGCAGGGAATTATCACATACATACCCAACGGCCGTTATGTGGCCAGTCACGCATCGTAAGAAAATGAAGGCATAATTACCGATCTGTGAAGTCTCAGAGACTGGAAGGAGAGCGTTTAATTGGCATGGCTACTGGGCGCGTGTTAATAACCTCACGTACGCGAGTACAATGGCTCTGATCGGCAGAGTTTGTAAACAGCAAAAAAGGCGCGTGGTCCCGACGCTCCAAACTCACCACTATTTATTTACATGCAGGCTGTTGTGGGAGACGCCGCGACAGTCGAGTCTCGTCTCCGTTCCGGTCGCCCAATTACAAATAATTAAAACGCACGTTCGTTCAACCAGAGACGGAGAAAAAAAACGAGCTACGTGTCACAGCAGACGCGGCAACACGGCACGTACCTGGCGGGTCGATCGAGGACGTCCCGAATTTGTTAGGGCGTCCGACGGACGAATCGATTTCAAAAAGCACCGACCGAGGTGTTAATTACTGTCGGGACGCACACACACGCACGCACACGGTCGGGCGTCTTCCCGAAGGCGGCAGCAGCAGGCATAACTCCGCCGCCGCACGCGGGGTGGCGGGCGGGGGCAGGGGAGGCGGCGTCGGGTCCGCGTTCGACGTCACGGGGCTCGGGGGCGACGCTCAGGTGCGACCCAGCAGATTAAACGAGTCCACGCAAAAATTAGGCGCCGCGTCCAATATGGCGGCCGCTGTCGGCTACGGGGTCTTCCCTCGCGGCCACACGGTGAACCGGGACTCGGACGCGCTCGCCACTCAGCTGCCGCGGCCATCGATCGCCATCGCTCATTATCGCCACCAATTAACGACGAAATAAATAAAAAAAACAAGCGATCGTCTCACTCGAACCGTTAACGCGGAGAATCGCGCCACTGCGACAGACTTTGAGTATTTGTTTATTTATTTATTTATATTTACGTTTATATTAGTTGCGACGCTCGGTGAAATCTATAAATGGTCATCTTCCCCGTCACGCCCACGGAGAGGAACGCAACGAAGGTGGCCTGGAGGGGGGAGAATGTGTGTGTGTATTTACCTCTTTCCCCACTCCTCGTACACATGTATTGATGAAAACGTCCATCACTGGCAGCAACTGCGACGATGGCCGCCATATTGTTCCACGCACACACATTATAATTAATAACAACATCCAAATAGCTGGAAGGGAAACTAATAAATCCTGTGCCAGTGATATCTTCGCCCTGGAAAAACCTTTGAAATTTCCTCACTAACTGTTTACTATTGTGAACCATTTATTTTAACCACATTTATTCCTATGTATTGCATTTATAAGCTAGCTAATCCCCGCGACTTCGTTTGTGCCGAAATGGTTCTTTTTATATTGCCCTGAAAACGAAACAACAGGTACAGAATTTTGATAAAGTTGAATTCATTGAATGTATAAAAAGTTTGGAATCATTTATTTATGATCGCTTTAGGACAAACCTTATAAGACGTAGTAGGTTTCGTTTCGGACCCATTTAAAAGGAGAAATTCGTGCATCTGCCCTTTTCAATTCCCTTCCTATGCTATTAAAGAGGAGTTGCCTGTTTAGGATCACCCTCATGTAGCCTGTTGACCCAAAGAAGCGGCAATTCAAACACCGGGTTGGATCTTTAAACTATGGCTCTTGATCTACCTTCCGCAGCCCCCCTTTTCAATTCCCTTCCTATGCTATTAAAGGGGAGTTGCCTGTTCACGATCACCCTCGTGTAGCCTGTTAACCCCCCCCATAAAGCTTCAATTGATTTATAACTATCCATTATCTGCTGAACTCTTCCAGATATCGAAATGAAACATACACGAAAATTTAAGTGTAAATTCCTGTTTCAGTACCTGAATTTTTCATTGCAATCTGTCGAGCCTATTCGAGGCACGCAGACAGTCACTTCAATTTTATTTATTGGTATAGATAACTCAATCAGCCTCTTCGTCAGAGTAAAAAATATATTAAGAAACTTTTAATATATACAAAGTACGAATGGTAAATAAGGCAAGAAAGGGCTGCAGGATGTTTAATCCGCGGGGAAAATATGGGAAGAGAAACAGTATATATATATATATATATATATATATATATATATATATATTTTTTTTTAATGGTAAAGCAAACTAGTGACGCAGGTTAGTTTCAGTGGACAATTACTTCCTAGCCACGAGAAACAAAACACACAGCAACAGCGTGAATGATGTCCACACACAGTTAAAATTACTAAAATATCTCAATTCACTATGGATTGGATTAGTTTTTATTTACATAAAATGGCCAAAAGTCAGAAATAGGAGAATTTTAATTAAAGCATAATTGTATTACTCTTCAAATAATTAATTGAAAAACGATGTTTCGTCTCCCTTTTAAGACCTTATCAGGCATAAACTTTATGTTTAAGTCATAACCGTCACGTCCTCATGCATTTAATAATCATTTAGGCCGCAGGAGTCATGAAGTGAAGATCATGAATTGCTAAATTTTATGCCCGATGAAGTCTCAAAAGGGAGATGAAACGTAGTTTTTGGATTAATTTAAGAGTAATAAAATTAATTGCCGACTTATTGGCCGTCAATAAAGTAATTAACAACCATTTTACATGCACTAAGTAATGGATTTAGAAAAAAATGTTACGGTACGTACTTCCTACCAAAAGAAACACACACAACTCATTTAATAAATTCACTGAACTTGGGAAAATGAAAGTTCCAAGAAAACCCTGAAGAAGACATGAACACGTACCGAAACGTCGTTAGTTACTAAAACAATTAAATTCGTAAATGGGTCATTAAACCACATTAGTTTAGGTGTTACCAAATTTCCAAAACAATTTATTACGTAACTTATAAAAATATTGAACCCGAAAGTTTCCAAAGTGAAGGAAAGCAACGTCCATTGTTCTTATTTCCCTAGCCCCTCGCGAATAGCGCTGAATTACTAATTATTATAACTGTTGGTATTTTAAATTTAAACATCTAGATATAGAAAAAGTTTCAATTTGTTGAATCGTCGTCTATTTTAGATGCGTATACATTTGGCATTTTTGTTTCCTCAAAATCGAAAGTTTTATTATTATTGTAATTTGTGTGTACGACTTTTGCAGTAAAATTACCCGAGAAAGTTCCAAATACGGAGATGAAACATCGGTTCAACTAAATAAAAATCTGTTCGTTCCTTTATTTCATTAAAGTATTGTGAAAAAACAGACGTTAATTGATTGACTACTGCTGGTACTTAATTATCCTCAGATTGAAGGTTTCAACTTCAAATTTCCTATTATTACTTATTCTTTTATTTACAATAAATAAAAACGGCGAAATAAGTTAGCATTAAATATAAAACTATTTATTAGAAAAAGCGATGTTTTAATCTGTTATTGTTTATCGTCTCGCGTGTGACGTAATTGGCGAATCAATAAATTTGCTTAATCCAGAGGTACAGCGGAACCCGCAAGTTTGCCCCACTTATTTTTAATATATTAAGCCGTTTTGTTCGTGGAAAGAAGGTCACACACACGAAAAAGGGAATGTAGTTCCTGCAATTTAGGGGCATCCTGTACTTGAGGATCGCTTAGAAAAGCCTGCGAGATATTTTCTGTGTTTACACCTCAATTTAGGCTCGCACCTGTCAACGCTGCAGGTTTGTTTATGTAGCAGTTGTAATAATAGTAAGAAGACTAGCACGTCAAAGATATTAACCCGCGATATCAATTTCTCAATTGTAAAACAAAACAATTCAAGGTCGCGCAGATCGATAACAACATGATTCCGGGAATGTCGCCACCAGATCAAGTGACGTACATGAATGTTTACTATGTGCGCGTGCATGTGTTGGTAACTGGTTACTGGGGGGGGGGGGGGTTGTGAAAATAAACAGAATCACTAACAAAGATGACGAACGAAGACGGAAAAAATGCAATTACAGTTTAAATCGTTCCTTGAGACGATCGGCATCTGATTTACATGACTGATTGATATGGCAGTGTGTTTCTGTGTAGGTACGGTAATGGGTGACCTCCACGTTAATTACCAACTCGACGGGACGACACACGCACGATGCGCTGTTGCCAAGTCACCGTTGCGTGCGTGTGCCATTCAGAGAGAGAGAGAGAGAGAGAGAGAGAGAGAGAGGATGTAATCGCTGTGACGTTGCGCGAAGGAGCCAATGACAGGAGGAAACTCTCTCAAGGAATCAGTAACGGCGATCCCGATTGGCGGAGTAACTCGAACGTGAAAACGTCGGAATGAATATCAGCGCAGGAATTGATTTGCTAAAAGTTTTCAATCAGTTTATTAGTAATAAATTTCTTCCCTCTAGCCGCTTGATTGTAATTTATTTAATATTACTTAGGTGAGCTCCGTATATTATGTACAATTTTTCTGGTAGCTGGTACCATTTTTACAAGTTTTTAGTAATTTTTAATTATCAGAAAGAAAATTTTTGCAACTTCGTTTACGATAAATTAAAAACACAATTGAGAAGTTTTTTTCAAAAACAAAAGTACAGGTAGAATTTTTATTGAACTGTGGATTGACTAATCGCAAATAGCGTCTGAAAGTGGTTCAAAGTCTCTCATAATACAGACATAGAAAGCTTTTCTGTCGGAGGGTGAGCAGAGGAAAACGTCGAGAGGTCCTGGAGGCTGCTTTAATATTTTCCGAAGGATGGGTTTAGAAATAGCAGCTCGATCTAGAAGACTATTCGGCCACTTCGCACTATGGCCGATGTAACCAGTCTATATCCTAATTTGGCAGATGTTCGACGTGCTGACACTTTTTGAAAAATAAAGTTAGAGAAAATATTCGATTACAAATAGTTGAAATGCTACTCCAGCAATTTCATCTTTTAATAAATGGTAAAATGCCTAAAATTCGGAAGAATTATTAAATTTGACACGATGATAAAAGTAATTATATTTTCTGTTTGTTTTGTATGCATTGAACCATTATGATGACACACACAGCTCTTGGCCAAATTAGGGCATTGACCGTAACAACAACAGACTTAATAGCGAGGAAGTTGAAACCATTTCCGTAATACGATGGTCGGCTTTGTTGAGTGGGATCACCATCGGAAGAGAAAGAGGACCGAGATCACACGAGATCGGCCGGCAGGATGGGAACATCAGGCGACGTCCCTGGACGAAAGCAAAATCCTCTTCATTTTCCCCGAGTCCAAAAATAGTCTATAGAGAAGCTGCCACATTGGCTGTTTACCGATGTCAGGATTTTGATTTATCCAACGTGAACCTTACATTTACATCTATTACGAAATTCTTGAAACAAACAGATGTTTTATTTTCCCTAATACGAGCATCGACGATTTACCCCTGGGACCGTTTGTTACTCTTCAGGAAAATAGTATAAATAATATTAACGCATGGTCCAATTTAAATATTCAATCCGATGCAAAGTGTTAAACTTAATATATTTCTCGCAGTGGTATTAACAATTACAAATTAATTTAGATTGATCGTAGGCTAAATCTGCATAGGTCGGGGATGCCTCGCACTCTCTCTGGGTATTTTTTATCAAAGTTCTCATAAGCCGAGACACCTTCACCTATTTTAGGAGGTATATGTACTGAGGTCAAAGACCTTGGGCATATGGCAAGAGTTGTCCGCTGATCCCATTGGATCAGTCGGCCAATTGCCTCCTGAAATTGGTGGAGACACGGAGAACGAGGAATGCTGCGACCCCACAGCAAACCCGTCTCCCGTCATTCGGAAGGGCGTGAGAATAGTACCCAATGCCCGACTTACCTGATGCAGGTTTTCAAGGGTTTTCCCTGCATCTCTTTAGGTGAAACACCGAGTAGGATCCTTAAACCATAGCCCGGGGGCCCTAGTTAACCCTTGGCTACCTTGCTCTACCTTCCGCATCCCCCCCTTTTCAATTCCCTTCCTATGCTATTAAAGGGGAGTTGCCTGTTTCAGGATCACCCTCATGTAGCCTGTTACCCCCCCCCCCAAAAAAAAATCTGCATAGTTTCAAATATAACTATGTACTTGCTAAAGAAATTTTGTAGTTTTCTTCTTTTTTATCCTACAGTGATGGAAAACTGTCGCGAGTGTCGTCAGAGGAAGGGGGCGTGACGTAACGTCTATCCAGATGAACCAAAGTAACCTATCCATAAGGACGCCTCAACAACGTACACAGCGCTCTTAAAGTTCTTTCTGACAAAGAACATCGTACCGCTTAATTTTGGTGAACGTCCTGACGTGGACTACTCGGTTCTGCTCAGCTATAAGGAGCAGCACACACATGAAACAGACCAATGCTTTCAGCCAACATGGCTTCTAAACTGAATGGAAGGATCAGAACAGATGGCTCAAGAGTACCACAGTCAAGCAGAGGACCCAGATTTTCTTCCCGGTTCAGGTCCCCCCCACCCCTGATCCTCTGACATTCTGTATTTTAAATTTGAAATCCAACCAAATATCATGAAATTCTGAAAAGTGTCAAGAGACACGCAGACAGACTACCCTCGAGAAAGACCAAGAGCTGACGTTCCTGAAGTGATCAGCTGCTGGGTCAAAAGTGAAATATTTCTCCTAGCCGAAATCCTCTGGTCTAGTGGCTAGCGTTGCTGCCTCACAACCCAGGGGTCCCGGGTTCCAATACCGGCATGGGCTTGGATGTTTCTGTCGTCAATACTGGGATTAAGACTGTTTAAGGATTGATACGCTGACCACGTGTCACTCCAATTTCAGAATGTATCACGCAAGATGACAGTCTGCAGTTGACTCGGTAGGCCCAGGCCCTCAATGGACTGTAGAGCCATGGAGAAAAAAAAAGAATCAAAAAAGAAAAGGACAGAACTCTGAAAAATGTTGAGATACTATAATAATGGTTGAAACTATACACAATTTTGTGCAAGCAAAAATTAAGTGTTTAAAGTGACAAGGGAGCAATTCAATTTTCCTTCAGTTTCAAAGTGGATAGATCATTTTAGTCACTCTCCCCATAGAATATCAATTGCAACATGGAAAAAAAAAACTGTCACATAAACCAACTTTTCAGTCATGCAGGTTAAAGAATTTGAACCAAACATGAGCAATTTTTGTAAGTTTCCTTGCTTACCACAAACAATTTAAAGTTGGGAACATTTATAGTACTGCAGAATTACTATTTCAGACTACACACTAACAAGCATACGGCACTGAAAGGAAAAACACTATTGTGTATGCCAAAACAATTTATTATTTTTTGAAGTAACATTTAATACAAGACGTTACACACAGGCTCTGCTACCTTCCGTGTCTTAACTGTTGTAACACATCAATAAATCTCATCTGATACAGCTGTCCAACACGTCTGGTGACCCGAGGCTCTGATTGGGCGTGACATGCTATTGGCTGAGAGATACCGATTTCAGTTTAAAATAAACAATTTAAACTCTTAAAAACTTCCTTGTGCTACAAATCAGTGATGCCAAGTTAACAAAAATAGAAATAATATTCACATTATATAACATACATACCACATATAGAACAAGTGTAAAATGTATAATCATAAAAAAAAGTTTCGTGCGCATCGTAACTGCGAATGTAGTAACTCAATTGGCTAGGTGCAACCAAATTGCCCACTCCGTAAAAAATAGACAACCTTCTGGCGTGAGGGGAACATGTGTATGTGTATCACGCTCGCAATAAAATATATGTATATACATGTATAAAAAAATAAAATTGCTCTGAAGTTTAACAACTCCTGATATGTCTCTCTCTCTCTTTACGAGCCTGCCTGCTTTCGTCTCTCTATCTGTCTACAGACTAGTATCATACGAGGCAAGCGAGTTAGTGCTTATGTCGTCCGGTTGCTCTGCTGCCCCATTACACCGGTCACAACGTGAATTAGATAAGTTCGCCTCCGCTAACCGCTTTAAGGAACCCGGTATTTATTCCTATATATATTTACAAATATGTCGTGGTGACTGAACCGTGGTGGTGGCCCCTCCCCCTGATAAGCGTGTAACTATCGGTACCCCCTTTGTGGTACCACGAGGAATGTATGTACAAGTAGGAGGGACCCTTTAGCAACAAACATCGACAGTTGCCCACGGAAATCTTTCACAGCCTTCTAAGGTCTCATTGTGGCGCAGTTGTGGACGCCATATTCAAAAAAAGGTGGAAGGGGGGGGGTAAATTAACAAGGAAGGAATGCGGGGGAGGACGAACCGTCAGGTACATTATTACTTGAAAATTAACTGAGTATGTGCAGAAATGACTATTCTCGCATAACAGATTTGTAAAATGGGGGCCTCGCTCCTCAGTCGGGGTTGCGGAACCCGACAGCCTGTTAGAAGGGTGTGTGGCCATTAGAAAAATATAGGAGACATTATGTAAGTACTTAACATCAACATTCCAGAGCATCAAATATTATGAACAATATAACATGAAGGGGCGAAAGGGCATGAAACACACAAAAGCTCGGATTGGACCGACGGTAAAAAACTCGACAATAAGTCGTCGGTCACACTATACAGAAAACGAGCAGTCGCCGTCGGTCTGCTGCTGCACGGGCCATTTTGGGTGCGACTCTGCCATGTCGCCACAAGCAGCGAATTTGTCCCCACCTCTTTAACTTTACATGACGCCAGGCGACAGTCTGAGTTGTGGCTGAAAGCAGGTTAGTGTTTTATCACAGACTGAATAACATTTCTCTATCCCTTCCTTTGAGTTGGCACCGTGCAGTGTTCCCTCTTCTGTAAATGTCTACTGAGCTATTGGGACAAGCCAGGGCAAGATGACCTCATCTGAATCTCCAGCAACTGGATCATGGATCACATCTGGCAAGGAGTCATCGTTCATCAGAGTCCAACTTCTCCCCAGCTGGCGGCTGATCTCCTGTACAACAGAAACCAAATCAGAACCACGAAGACCAAGTTAATGGTGGACTTAATTGGTTACTTACAAATGGTAGGGACGGTCCAAACTCTGACACACAAAGGATGTCACGGGATGCAAATTCAAGGCGTTGCAGCTTTTCTCCTCGCAAACGGGCGATAGCGACGAGATCTTCATCAAAGTATTTGTAACCTGTGGAATATTGAAAATCGCATATCACAAAGAATATTACTACACAGTTTCCAAGGAAATAAAATCATAGTAGTTTTGGACTTTTGTGGTGGCTTGTATAAAAAAAGTATATTGTACGCATAAAAATACTGTATGAGGAAGGTAACTAAAAAATAAATTATTTTTCTGTACTGGAAAACAGAAATTTTAAACATTGATGATAAAACCTAATAAAACACAGAAATATAGTTTTTCAATATTATCTGTTGGTTTATTCAAGATACTTGCTGCCTATCTGTGATCCACTATCAACAAGTACACTGATGTGGGTCCCATACTTCTTTCCACTTAATATCACCCAGTTTGGTAAATCAAAATATTGTGTATCCAATTGTCTTTAATGATATACATCCATTAAAAACAATAAAAAGAAAATTTGATAACTAATTTTTTTTTTTTTTTTTACCCAGCAGGACAATTTCTCTCAGCAGCTTACAACGCCAAGCAATCATCACCAGAGGGTCTGGCTGGGTTATGTGCTCCATGGTTGGCTCCACCAAACAGTTGCACGCTGGAGTTTCCCCGAAGGAGTCCACCCACCACAAGGACTGCAACGTTGACGAGTACCAGGTCGACAGCAACTGGAGTGCCCTGAAATTGAGCTGAAAAGGACACAAGCGTTCAAAAGGTAGTTACTATATCATTCAAATAACTTTTTTCCCTATTAAAACAAATTTCTGTAGGAAATTTTCATGCAAAAGAAATAACATACAGACCTCAAAATTTCAATCTTATTCCTTTTTCAGGATTATTAAATACAAAATACACTAGAATATGACGTCATTGTATATTAAGTGAAGAAAAAAATACACACAAGTAATAATTGAAAGAACCGAGAATGGGCCGCGGCAAATTCATACTAATTTCTTTTAAAATATCATCAGTTTTCTTACTTACTGCTAGGAGTCTTTGTACAAAGTGAGAATTGATTTCAAATTAGGAACATACAATACTAAATATTAAATACAGTTAAAGGAAAGCTTTCTGAAAAATAAATTAAATTTTCAAAAAAAAAAATAAAAAAAGTCCAATCCTCCAAGTTATATTTACAAATTAACTTTGTATACATCCATGTAATTTAAACCAGGTTCAAACACCTGAGTGAATTCACCTTCTCACAGAAGAAAGCCTTAAGTTGCGTCAGCGGCATGGACGGCTTCAGTATGGCAGAGTCGAGAACCTCAACAGCATCATAGGCGTGGATCAGGATTATGTGCAACTGACAGAAGGGACTGCAACACAAACAAAAGTCACACGATCGCAAAAATGGGAACGTAGTAATGTAATCTGACGAAAGAAAAGGCTCTGACCGAACAGGTGTTCCACTCACTTGTAGACTATTAGGTCCACCCAGGCAGAGTTTGAGGTCCCAGGGTGGCTGTCCTCGAGGCCATGTACATGAACAGAGAACAACCTCATGCACTCGACATTTCTCAGCACAGACAGAAGCTCGTCACACACATAGTCGTAGTCCAAGCTGAGAACCTGCCAGATAGAGAGAGAATAAGCAGCATTTGATGTTTGCAGACTAAACTAGTGATATTTTGAAGCATTATATTGTCTCTTTAGTGTGGAAGAAAAGAGACAAAAGTTCAAAATAGGAATGGGCAATGGTCGAAAGTAAGTAATTAAAATATTGAACAATTGTGAGACATGCATTTGAGCATTTGGATAAAATATTATGTAACCCATTCTCAGACCACCTGTTTATATTTGTTGTGTACATATTCCTCGCATGCACCACCGTCTTCATTATGCGTAATGTGAAATTAAATTGGATTCATTCTTTAACTTTACTGCCTCTTCAGTATTTGTATTTGTGACATGTCAGTTGGATGTAAATTTTTATTTATTATATAGTTTCTAGTTGATGTTACTTTGGTCTTGTTTTGTGTCTGGATGTTAGACGAACTTCTTTGCCAATCAAAGAGGAAGATCGTCGCTGGTTATAATGTAGAGAGGAACATTATTTTTGTTTTTTCTTAGTGTATTTTTGCTTTATATAATCTAATTAATAAATGATTACATGATATATCAGGGCACCAATACTTTACATGCATTATACCACATTAATAGTAATATTTTTCAAGAGAACATTCATACCACTGCCTCAGTGTAATATTAAAAATAAGAACTTAACACCATTTGTGTAACTCCTCCATTTGACTCTAAACTCAGGATCTTCTTCGTGTGTGTTATTCAACAGCAGGTGAACACACATTTGCAACTAATTATTAATTGTATGTATCTTCTTACGAATGCTACCTGTAAACACTGTGTACATCAATTCCAGACCTCTATAGAACTTTTTAAAGCCAGTACTACTTCACATTTACAAGAATGTATTTCATTATTTGTTTATGATTTTAGGAAAATAATTTGCCATCATGAGCCATCTAGGTTATTTCAGACTTCTAAACAAGTCTTCTAGAGTTTCCATCTAATGCAGACAAGCATGGAAGTGTCTGTCATGATTTTGAGATTCAAACAATTACACTTTTAGACTATCTTTTCCAACATCAATTCACATGAATAAAGCAACTCGGCTGGTAAACGAAATGTTGCGGCTCAAATATCTTCTTGTACAGTTCTAAACATAAACAAGCATTCTCACAGACACTTCAATGTAAAACTTTATACTGTTCCAATGTTCGTTTCACGACCTACCGTCAGCTTGTAGAAGGGCTTGAAGAGTGATGGGTGAAGTTCCTCCAGTGGATAGAACTCCGGGTCATCCTTAACTGAAGCCAGGCGCAAATGCCTCAGAGAACGGGCCTGGTGTTGACCCAGCAGCTCCACAAATTCTGCGGCATGGTTGGCGAGGTCCTCCGAACAACCTAGACTCAGCGCCTCCAGGCATCGGCTCTCCTGCACCAGGACCTTCAATGGCTGCTCAAAGTGTCTGCACACAAAAGAGCAATGGTCAGCATAAAAGCTTATGAATGTGAGAGACAGGTGACACTGATATTAAAAACACAAAACTATGACAATTTGTTGGAGAAGAAAATTACAGTGATAAAGAGAGGTCTGCCAGTTTCCTTTTCTGTTGGGCACAGTTTACAATAAACATCCATTTCGGTTTCCTGATGTGGGACCCACATAGGGGTTATTTGTTGGTCAATGAGGATAATTTGAAAATGATTATACTTTTATACGATGAAAATTGTTGGTGTGTCAATGTTGAACATTATATAGAGCCACACTTGAAATTTTGTACTAATTTAAACTACAGTATTGTATACTATGCTTATTGAAGAAATACAATTTTGGGAACTGGTGGAGTTATATACACCATGTATATGCCCCTAACTCATGACTAGTGCACAACTAGATACGTCACAGTCTGTTAACATGTATACAATGAAGGGAAGATTTACATCATTATATAGCCATTCAATATTGTTACTAAATACTAGAAATGATCAAGTTTCTTGTATTGAGACTTCTTCGATGAAGATGAAACGGGTATTTATTTAGAATATTACATCTAAGATCGAGGAACATTCCTGTGTTCTGTGTGTCTCACAACTCAAAAATTTGTCAATTACAAGCACCTACATTAAACAGTATGAAAACTGTATAAAACATTATTCCCAACTTCCAAAGCTATGCCTTAATTTGAGATGTTACACAACTGTATCTCATCCTGAAGTCTTGAAAGTGACAAACAAAAAAAAATTAATTGAACAGTTAACAACTGGCCAACATTATTTTGTTAGTCTTATTTTGTTCGTGAATTTCATTTTGCGTAGTATAAGTTTTTCAAAATTTACAGTGGAGCGGTTTGCAGGTAGGAACGTCACCTGTGGACGAAGGTGTTGACGTCGGGCTTGCGAGGACACTCGAGTTTGCAGTGGCTGGGCCTGAGCTGCAGCCTGCGGATGCCGTCGTTTTTGCAGAGCTCCTGCAGCACCCGCGACGCCTCCTGCACACACGAGGGATCCATCGAGTCGAAGGTCAGCGTGGCATTGCGAAGCTTAGAAGCGAAACAGCTGGTGAGGAACTTGGTCCGTCGCAGACTGTCGTCGTCGTTGGCCCGTAGCTTGAAGTGCACGGCCTGCCAGAAGTTCCTGTGGAAGAGTGTGCCGCGCCAATGGCGACATGTGGACGAGGCACGGACCCTGTCGTCGTGGTCCAGGTACGAAAACACTTCCAACAAGATGACACTGGGCAGATTGTTCCAGGAGGCCATGGCTGCCCGGCCCCAAAGCGCTCACTCCGCAGACTGACTCGTCAAAGATCTCGTCGCGACGACGACGACCCTCCACTCATAACCCACCGTCGAATAGCCCTGAATATGTCCTTAAAAAGCGGCGACACACGTAAACTTATCCCAACTCACAAGATCCTTAAAATAAAAACCGCAAGGCTCTGATGACGTCTATGTATTCGTCACGTCTGTGAGTTACCGACTTTGACGTATCATCAAACGAACATTAAGTTTCGTCTTAGTTAATTTCCACTCGGTGAGTATCTTCATTATTATCACTTGCAAATGTCGTCAGATAAAGCACGGATTTTTTAATTGTACCGTGTATAACAAACGAAATCACAACAATTTCTTTGGACGTGCACAACGATGGGACATATCTTGCCAAAGCTATAATATCATTTATTTCCTTGAAGTTCTATACAATTTTGGAAAAGGTAAATGCTAATTATAAAAATGTTACAGAAAAATTATAATTTACTTAGTTTATTAAATAAATTATAAACAAGACTGCATACACACAGTTATGTTGCATATACTGTTATTAATTAAACACTATTGAGTTCACATATTTATGTTACAACAGTTAGGCTAGGTTTACACGGGCAGTGATGACTGCCAGAAAACGAGGGGCAGTGATGTCAGTGGCGTGTCAACATACGTCAGTGCTGCACTGACAACTGCCTATACATCGCTGACACGAGAGCACTGCCTCACTTTTCTTGGAGCGTGTCAACAGTATGTCAGTTATGACTGACGTTCCCCCTCCACCGACCTAGACGCTGCCCTCATGGGAGGCCAGTTAGTGGCAGTTACGGTTGTCAATTATCGATTGTGAACGGTGAGGCAGGTTTGACTATCGATTGCGCGATGGTAAACAATTTGTATTTTGCATTTTCAATACGCGTGCAGTTTGGTATAGTGTGCGATTAGAGTAAGTGAATATTTATTGTGAACAGCGACCAGAATTTTGGTTCAGAAATAATTTAGGATAGAGTTCGTTTGTTGCACCTAATCGCCTATAAATTTTTAGGTTAACTTTCCAAAAATATTTATTTTCCAGCCTCCAACGGCACAAACTTTAACTGGAAAAAAATACGCAAAAGAATGATGTATAGCTAAAAACATACTACTGTCAAACGTAATGAAAAATAATTCATTTCGTTCTGTTCAGTAATTGACAACTTTAAGGGGAATAAAACAAGTAATAGAAACCGACCCAATTAAACATTGAAAACCAGCTTCAAAGTACATGTGCTGTTTTTATTATTGCTTGATTTCTGTAGTAAGAATATAAAGCAATATTACTAAACAACTGTTTTCACTGTTATGTATCTATAGTACAGGAGCGTGATACTGACTTTGAATTTTTCAGGAACCTTTCCTCGTTACGTCTATTCTATCACAAATACAAAGTGATTAGTTCCTGTTTATGGACATTATGCGTACGCGAAAACACAAAGGGGAAAAATATTCAACTTGATATAAACAATATATTGACACTATGCATCAACATTCCAACCTGACGTAGTTGCCAAGAAATGGCAGAGAAGTATAAACATGCATCAGAGTTCTCTGCCCGTTTTGTAGTGAGGGCAGCACTAGCACAGAATTGTCAGTGAAGAAGTGGGCAGTTATCTGCCGAATATGTAAATGGTAGGCAGTGCACAGCCAACCCAACTTCGACGAACATCACTGCCCGTGTAAACCTAGCTTTAATGATGTAGACAATTTAGCGCAGTTAAAATTATTTTATATCACCCTGTGCTTGTCGTGACAGTTTGTTAAAACACTTCATGCCTTTCTTTAAATAAAACCAGTCCTAGTTTCTAAATTTTATTTCAATTCGACCTGGAAGATCTTTTCTCTTAATAAATTATTACTAACTCATACTTTCTAAAACTTGAAATACACTGTTCTCGATGTTGCAATCCAAAAATAAATGAAATTGATTTTTGTTGGCCTTTCTGCATTGTTTCCCGTTGATAAATTACTGTAGATACTATGTGTAATGCACAGACACAACTGTTTACCTTTTTACAGAAACAGTACGATTATTCATCACCGTATTCAAAAATCACAACCTTTATTCACGAAACGGCCATAAATTTATTTCTGTTATGTAAAACAAGTTAAATTAATTACAGTAATATAAACACACGTCACTGTTGGCATCTTTGACGCAGGCACATCTACGACTTTTCGTCTTTGCTGCTGTAGGGGCCTCCAGGTGTCAGATCAAGATGTGCTGACTTTATCAAATTCTCGTGGTCCGAGGAAGGACGGCGAGTGCAGTGCAACGAGTGATTGCCGTGGATTGATGGCTCCAGCGAGAGAATGGCGCGAGATATTCGTAGAGGCCGGTCGCTGTTGCTTCTACTCGTTGCATGTTGCTGCGTAGTTGTCGTGGCCGACGACGGGAAGAAGGAGCAGCGACAGCCAGCCGTGGTCGCCGGCAACGCGACGCTGTCCGTGGAGGAGGGGCCCAAGAACAGGAACGAGACCGAAGCCCCGGGAGTGAAGATGGGGGAACCGCTGAAGCTGAACCCTGGCGCCGTGCTCAGGGCCTTTTACGTCTTCGTCGGTCTCAGCGCCATCGTTGTCGTGTACATCATCGTAAGGACAGTCAGGTACAGTTGGCTTTTAAAATACCATCTCTCCCCCATTTGCAGGATTGATGAAACCTGAGGCTTGCTATGCATTACCCCATTTTCTTCCATACTAATTTAAAGTTAAGAAATTTACTACAATCTTAACGGTTCATCAACTCATAAAATAATTCTCACAAGAATTAAGAATTATTTGTGGCACACGATTAATAGGTACATGCTTCTCCTATACCAGCCACAGCCACTCCCATAAAACGTTGGTATTGACGACAGGCAGTATTTGATATAGATGTTTTGTTTTAATATGAAGAGAATTTTCACTTTTAAATAAAACCTTTAGGAATACTATGTATTATTTTTACAATTATCTGCAAATTTTGATGTTTTCCCCTTAAGACTTTACAATCTTGTGCTCTTTTATATTCCAAGGCTGCTACCAGGAATAATCTTGTCTAGTGATGGTATTTTAGCTACTTGTACCTTGGCAACAGCATCCACCCTTCTTTACTTATTACGGTTTGTATTCTTTCACATCAGGACCCAGCCAAATAGACTAGCAATCTGCTCCACCCTAGGCAGCATTCACATCAGGTACCTAGTCAGCAAAAATAAATAAAACATATCCAAATCTGAAAAAATTTCAAAACGAATACTTGCAGGATGTAGACAATTCAAACTGGTTTTCCTTCATTTGAGCCACACTTTTCAAAATTTCTTTTGGGACAGGGCTTAGATCAGACTTTTAACATAGTGGCCAGGTGTGTGTTCCCAATTCTGCCCAAACACTGCATTGTCATTCATATGCTACAATTCTGACAAAAAAATTTGACAACTTGGTAAATTCATGCACCGCTAGTCACAAATTTTCTCTCAATTTAAGGCTGAGACGTCGCAAGATGACTGTCCGCAAGTACGGAATCCTGGCGAACAGGGATGATGTGGAGATGGCCCCTCTGGACAGGGAAGATGACGATGAGGATATGACTCTCTTCGACCTCGCCGGTCAGACCAGACAGTGACCCTCTGCCTCGTCAGATGACAGAGTGCCTTCAGACACAAGTGTGTGAATGTGGAGAAACTGCTCCAGCATGCAAAAGTGTTCAGAGATGGTTACGATTAGATACCATTTTTTGTATTTAATCTGTAGGAAGTTGCAGCCTGTATTTTTTAAAAGTATGTGCTTTATTTTTTCTGGTTTTCCAAAGAGAAAAACTATTGATTGTTAATGTGTTGAATAAATTATTTTTATCAATACACTACTTTTTTGCCACTGCCCTAATCAGTTCTAGTGTCTGTCAAAACTCTTTGCCACTAGTTTCAATTTTCGTAGCCAATATGAAATAAATATCCTCGGAAACTGTCCCCTTCCTAATTTTTTTTCCAGAATGGAAGTTGTTGGATTTTGAATTTTTAACTGTGGAAGTGTTACATTCTGACATAACGCAAGATGAAAGACAAATGAGGTTAAGACACCGTAGCAGCTAAGAACATCTGGAGGTTTTCCAAACCCAACATAAATCAATATTTAAATTAATAGTAATGAAGTTATATTACAAATTGAAAAAGACATTCTTGTGTCGGACAAGTATTTACAGGCATATTAATAACAAGTTTCAATATGACTGATCCATCTTAATAGTAAATAGCTGCCAAGTGACAATCTGCCCCCTGATGGAAAGTTTGTGGACCACTGACAAGGTCTCCATTGGATTGTTTCCTCTTAAACACGGCAGGGTAGAACAATATATATACTTTATTTTATAATATTCTACTGAGTGTGGTGTTTTTAATATCTTGATGCATTACAAAACAATTGCACACTTTGTCAATAACAAGGGCAACCAAGCTTCTGACAAAACACCCACAGTTCATTATTGAATTAACTCTGTAGAAGCCTAATTACCCCTGTCCCCAGCACCATCACCCACATAAGGGGCTGTGCGAAATCAAAACAGTCGTCAATTTCAGGAGGCTTGCCAACTGAACTCTGTACGTCCAAGATTTAGAAACTTCACTCAAAGATGGGTAGCCAGAGTGAGTTGATTGAAAGTTAGCCATAGTTAAATATCAGATAGAGAAAAATAATACTAGCATATTGCTACAAAGTTGTATCCACCTTTAAATTACCTAGCATTTACCAGTTACATTTTTGTACTTCACCATTGTTAAGTTCACACGGGAGATACTTTGGTGAGTAGATTTTCTACCGCAGAACCAATTGACGATCGTCTTTCCGTGATAACCGGTTATCTGTGTTCAAGTCACCGTGCCCAACTGTCTCATCCTTCATGGTGGGGCCGGAACTGGCGGCGTGGTGGACGGGGTAGAACAGGCTGGGGAGGGTGTCGTGACGAAAGACCGCGCGTGTGGCGTGCTGGAGGGTCACAGCAAGCTGCCGGAGGTGCTGGGCGGGTTCCCCACTACGGCCAGTGGGAGGTTCCCGTCCGTCCACTGGATCAGACCGTGCTCGGGCATCTGTGAAGACTGGAAGTGGTCCTTCAGCAGCATCTGGGAGAAGTTGCAGTGCATCTGAAATGCCTCGTTCTCTCGCACAGGGTCACCACATAGGCGGTACAAGTCTGTGGAAATGGTCTAGTGTTTAAGATCAAATATAATTGAGGAAAAGTTTTTAGTTTATCTCAGTAGAGAGCAATGTTTTTCTCTGGAGGTAAATGGCAGTGCCAATGGCTGAAACGTCACAATGCAGTGATAAAATGAGAATCTTTTCTAAATATCAAGTGTGTAAGAACTAATAATAGTGACAGTAAGGCAGATCATAAAATGAAATGAAACAAAATATAATGCAATAAATGAGCAACTATTGGAATTGTGTTTTAACAATTAAATTTATTTTTTATTGAATAAATAAAACTAAATTCATTTAGAATGTCACACATTCAAGGCAGATAAATATTTAATGTGCATGCAGTGACTCACCCTTGAGGATGGCGGATGCCCATAGCTGCACATGGACGTCTGGGATCTTGCTGGCCAGCTGCATAGCCGGTGTTACCATGTTCATGCTCTCCCTGCTGTTACCCAGTGACAGAAAGATGTGACCCAAAAGCACAAGTGAACATGATGTCAGGCGGTTCAGGTCTTCTGCATTAGCCATCTTCAGAGTCTCACGCAGGTACCTCCTAGATGATGGGGAATGTCGCACAGTAATCATAATAGAACTTGTTGTTCCACAAGGAACCAATGACTTACTCAAAATAAGGGATGTCAAAATACAACCTTGCACTCAATATTTCTTAATCAAGATTATTAAATACATGATTGCAGACACAGTAACTTACTTCGCCTCATTGTAGCGGGCTTGGAAGAAGGACTGCAGACCCTGCACATAGTAAGCAGCAGCCCTCAGGCTGTGTGAGTGGGACGGCAAGCTTTCTGGGTTGATACGCTCCAACAGGGCGGCAAACTCCTGCTCCCGCTTTGCCCGCAGAAATACGATGGCGAGGTTCAGGTTGGCGAAGGTCCACAGCTCTCTCTCCTGCGAAGTCTGTCAAACCAGTTTGGTCAAGAGGCAGTTCTCACCTGAACATCCAAGCTAGAAGTAAGAGATTACCTCGCTGACACGGAGAGCGGCAGCAAACTGAGCCTCGGCTGCCTCCATGCAGTTCATACTCATGGCATACAGCCCCAACAAGGTGTGGATCTGTGGCCGATGTGTGAAGAGCAGACGGGGCTGTTGCTGACACAAGGCGCATGCCTGCGAGATTTCTTGAAGGGCCAGAGATTTGTTTCCCATCACCAGGCGACACATGACTATGTGCTCCAGCAGCATCAGTTGGAATACGGAAAGGATTGGCTTGTTGTCCACAACTGCAAAAATAATTTATGAACATTTATGTAGCACATTTCTAATTAAAAACAAAGTCTTCAATTTATTATATCATCATAAAAAAATGCTAGTTGTAATACAGAATTGTTATATCTCTTTCCAGTTATTTAATATAAACTTTCTATACCATTTAATAGTTTCCAGTGTTTTGAATGGAATAAATCAATATTCAAGTTTTTTTTCTTTACTAACATAGTTGTTTGTGCAATTGTATTTACAATATGTATTTTTTGTATAACTAGTACTTATATTTAGTAATAATGTTACAAAGCATTCCAGTGCCTGGATCAGAAGTTCTTATGCAAGAGTGAAAGAGAAATCCTGTTTCTGTTCAAAAAATGCGATATGCCTGGATCAGAAAAAGGGAAAGACTCACTCTTGAGCTTCTCGATCTGCATGAGTGCCTTGTCGGTGTACTTCTGAGCCTTGTCCATGTAGCCGGCCTGCATGCTGTGCATCACGGTCACCAAGTACACAAGCACATACAAGTGCTCTTTGGGCATCCAAATGAACATGTCACCCACATTAGGCCCGCTGACCACTGTGACAAGGAGAAAAATTGTGAGTGATGTTTTACCTCCGTAACGGTAAAGTAACGTCGTGAAGCTCACCTTCGTCGGACGGCCAAGTGGGCTGCATAATCGTCTGGATGCTCTGCTGCAGCTGCTTGAGACATGGCTTGACACTTTTCACCTGCCCTGCCATAAGGTAATGACAAACCTGGAAGAGGCAATCCAAGGGCAGGTAAACAGAATGACAAAGTATACAATATACAGGAGCTTCTTTGCTCATAAAATCAATCTTCACAACTGCATATTGTGTCAGTCTCAGTTATCAGTCCAGTCAAATTTTTATATCACCAAACTTGATTGGCGAACAAAACTGAGTTATAGAAACAATCCTTTGCAATATATCATTTCTTATTCATATCATAATAACCTGAGTTTAACTTTAATTAGCTCTCAAACATTTCTTAAAAATAAATATTGTTTAAAATAAACCAATCACCCCCTCCCCCCAAAAAAAAGTTTTACAAACAACTAAATGAATTTGCACACCACAAAGGCAGAAACCTGAGAATGCAATTTAACTAAATAAAATAAATATATGATATAACTACTTATAATGAATTTAATTCTTTCCAAATTAACAAGTGAATCATTTCAAGAAATTGGTAGGATTTACTTGAACCATACTTGGTAGTCTACTATTTTCAATGTAAATTTACAATTTATTTTTATTTTTTGAATTAACAGGCTATACGAGGGTGATCCATACTGTATTCTCCAGAATTCAAGTAAAGTGAGAGTCCCTCACCTGCAGGACAAGGAAAAAGACCTTGAGGTACTCCTTCTGGTGCTGTGAGCCTTGCCAGCCGTCTACTAAGTGCCCTGCTTGGTTCAAAAGAGGGTGAACTTCTTGAAACTTCTTGTCGATGAGCAGCAGCTGCAACCAACAAGTGAGATGACTAATATTAAAAAAAAAACTATTTCCTATGCATTATTGAATTAAAATCTCAAGGCTTTATAATTAAGGAAGGGAGGGATTTGGGAATGTAACTGAACAGTTTGAAACTCATAAACCTCTAGGGGAAGAGTTCTGTAGTTTCCAAATGGCCTATTACAATGTTACAATGACACTTCCTTAACGTAGCCAGTTGGAAAGCATAAGGCTTCCACTACAGTACATTCTGGGGTTCAGCAGGTCAAACAATTTGTTAATAAATGTAACCTTGTTTCGAACTATAAAATTTCCATGTAGCACCTTAACTAAATGTCAAAATTTTCCAGTCAAGGGAACTATATTACACCATAACAGAGGTTGCCTATGGCAAGGAGATAGTTAAATCATAAAAGGGTAAGTGTTATGTGTTCACAGTAAATCTGGGACCTACTAACTCCTCACAACAAATAAACAAGAGTTATATTTGAGGAGCATTTACCATGCCTCTGCTTAGCAGAAAGAGAACTCGTGTGTAGGCAGCCGAGGAGATGTGGGCATAGTCCACACCAACACCCAGGAGGCTGCTCGCGACCTCATAGTCACGTTCACAAGCATGAATTTGCTGTAACAGAGACAATCACACCTTGACTCCAGAATACAGAACGTGTTTAAAAAAAATTAAATCACATAATTACTATCATTTTCTAATCAATTTTTGCCCAGTTACACAGTTACCTAGACATTTGCCATTAAATGTGGAATTTGTGACATCATCACTCTCACTGCCTAATAATATCAACAGCCAAAAATGTGGTGATCCATTGAGTTATTTAAGATTTAATAATAAAATAATTGAAATAAAATTTACTCATGTCAAGACTATTTTGATTACAAGTGTCTTCACATTTGCACAGAAATGTATATTACTGAAACTTATCTATATTACATGTTATAATGATACTCTATTTGCAATACTGTGTTGTCTTCTACGTTCAGTGTACACGAAAAGCATTTAATCACATTACAAATGGGTCAAATACTTTCTGCAAAATTACAACTCTAGACAGAAATGTGGCACCAAAAAAAAGCCAAGCTGAATATTCAGCATGACAGAAAGTAAAGAATTCCTTGTATTAATGGATAAACATAAGTTGCCTCTCACATATTTAGATTTGTACATTACTGTTACTGAATAAGTCTTGTATAAATTCAACACTTAAAGCCAACATCACGTTAAAAAAATGAAAAGCAAAGATCTTTTACTAAAAGTGTCACAATATGAAAAATACTTATTTTCACGCAGATTGGGAATAGAAAATAAACATTGACTCACAGTTCAAAGTAAATTCACTCTCTTAAGAAGGAATTAAGGTTAGGAAAATCCTTTTCCCGAAAAAGGATAATATAAAACGGTTTGATCACGAAATATTTTAATGTCGTACTTACGGCCAACTGGAAAATTAATCTGCAATGCCAATACACACTATGTTGCGACAATTCTATGGCTTTCCTCAGAATAGGTTTGGACAGATTAGATTGTTGCTGCTGTTCGTATAGTTCAGCCAAAACACTAGCGGCCTCGAACTTCACGTCATCGAATGTATTTATTATCTGAGATAAACACCACTGCAAAAGAAACACAAAAATTACGCCATTGACGCGGGATATTCTCCAATTCGCAGGCGGGTTTAACTCGGACGCGGAGATTGGAGGTAAGATAATAGAACGAGAAAACATCTCAGGAGAGTTTCGAGAACACGATTTCGGCGACGCTTACCGCTTGCTCTAAATGGTGCCTGGCCAGATCGACGTTCTTGGTATGCGTCAACAAAATGTTCCCTAACTGAAGGTGAGTCCGCGCCTCCACCCTGGGGGGCGGCTTGAAATTGAAAACGGCTTGCAGGCACTGGATGCATAGTTTGATGTTGGGCGGACTCGACGTTCGAAAGTTTTCAGCCAGCCCCAGCAACGACAGATACCAGGCGTCTTGTGAAGACGCCATATTGGCGTTTCTCCGTCCAAAGATAATCTACGTAAACATGCAATCTGTCAGCAACACCGCCACCAACATCAATAGAAGGCGGAGATTCGGCATTAATGATGCACCGAAGTCCTTTGTTTTTCTCATATACTTCCATTGTGCGATGAATCTCATTATAATATGGTAGAAAAATAAAAGTTGAATTTATTTATATGCTGATTACGTTTGCAATCTTCATTCGAACATTATCGAAAACCTAGTATATCGATTGTAAATAAACTTTTTAAATGTTATATATAGCAAAGGCCTATATAAACATATGCTTATATCCTTCTTTGTTATTTATTATGTTTCTGACCTTGAAATGTTATGTAAAATTATTCATTTTTCACAATATCTTTTCATAGGTACAGACGTGACTTCAAGGTGTCATATCGAAATAAGGTATAACTTCAACTTAATGCTTTGCTTTAATGAAATTTTGTTCTTGTTTTCGGTTTCTGAAAACAAGAAAAATGATTTAGTGAATTAATTATTTAACATCAGAAACAGGATTTGTTTTTTAAATGGACGATCTCAGTTTATATTAAGAATAGCTTCATTTAACATTTCTTCATGAAGGGTTGAAGATTGGACATAAGCTTTCTCCAGGAATATCTTACAGGTATTATTTTGGATTCCAGATTCTGAAACGGATGTTTTCTATGTATTAGTCGTATGATTAAAATTGTAATGTAATCTTGTGCAATGTACTGACCTAATTCATAGAATTGTTTGTTGCTTACATTTATTGAAATATTAGGTATTGTCAGCCTTTCCTGTACATATATTCGATGTTCACGTTGATAAGTTGTATTAGCTAGCTCGTGATTGAAGCGCAACTAGAGACTTCAGTCTGTTAACATGTTTACAATGAGGGAATTTTTGGTTTATATGTTTGGGGGGTCGTATTGAATGGTTAAAGTAATATAATGAGCCAAATAAATTTGTTTAGCATTTGGTATGTCCAAAATATATTACCGAGAGAGCATTGTAGTTAAATAAATACATCAAACAGCCCATTAGTCATAAATTAGTTTAGTAGGAAAAGTTTAGTACCAATGATATTTGCTTTGTTTATTGGACCCAATAGGTGTATATTAAATTATTAATAAAATCAAAAGGTAAAAATCACATTAAAATTTATATTATTTCCTATTTATTACAGTAGTCAATTAATGTAACTAAATTAATTCCAAATGAAGTTTGAATGAGACTTTGTGTTGCTGAGTCAACATGACAGAAACATATTTGGTGAATCTCACGACATTTCCAGGGGACCATGTCAGGACAGAGCCTTGCCCTTGCATCTTTGACTGCTACCTACACCGATTCAGAAGCTGAGGATGAGGCAGGAGAAGAGGTCAACTCACCTGAAAGTAGTGTCCACTCCAACATCTCCACCACTCCGCCACCTCAAGTCCAGGTCCCACGACCTCCCCCTCCTCCAGCCATTGTAAGTAGCAAAGTTGCACAGTTAGTGTCCTACCATGATGACACCATAGTCTCAGATGAAGAGGGTGGTGAAGGGACAGCATTGAGGCGCTCCTTGGGCTTAGAGGAAGTTCCTACCGAGGTGACCATGGAGGACGGGGTGAAACTTTTTGCGGAACCTGCTGGACGCTGTTCAAATGAACTGCAGGAGAAGATAAATCGGCTGCATGAAAAGATGCTGTCTTCTGGACTTGACATGAACCATGTCATCCAACAGCGGAAGGTATGCCGTACACATAATCAAAATAATCAATTCATTTCAACTCAATGTGCACTTCAAGTTTATGAATATTTAGTATTGATTTTTGGCAATAATGGAGTACATCAATTTTTAACATTCCAAGAAACTACATTACGAGGTCACAGTATAAACGTTAAGATGAGTAGACAGTCCAATTCAACATAAAAATATAGTCAAATCATCTGCAATTGTCCCTCCAAGTGCAAACTGTAATCTATGTTGAGGTCTCCGCTCCTTAACAATATTTGTTAAAACACTCATTAATATGGATATATATATTTCTGTTTCCTAGTAATTCCGTTCCTCCTGAGCTTTCACACAATTCATTACTGATTATGAAGTCCATTGTTTCTTCTTTTGTTTCTCAACAGGATTTCCGTAACCCAAGCATATATGAGAAGCTGATCCAGTTCTGCAGCATCAATGAGCTGGGCACTAATTACCCGGCTGAACAATATGACCCTTTGCGTTGGGGTAAAGAGTCCTTCTACGATGAGCTGGCACGAGTGCAGAAGGCAGAGATGGAACGCCGTGAGAAAGATCGGAAGGACCGCATGAGGGTTGAATATGTGTCTGGGACAGCCAAGAGACCACCGGGCAATGCCACAGAGGATGACAAGCTCAGGCGCAAGTCCAAGTGGGACCAGGTAGGGACATTGCTCACCTCCAACGTGACTGGAGCCGGCGCCCAGGCTGGCATATTGAAACCTGGCCTGGTGCAGCAACCAGCATTGACCACAACAGCCACTGGCACGAAGGGGACTGTCATATCAGCATTCGGGTCATTCCCCAAGAAACCCCGAGTGTGAGAGTCCAAGAAATATGAGACTGTGCAATAGAGACTTTTCAGGTTTGAGACTGTTGTAACCTAGGGTATACATCGTGTGTGAAGCCTGTGCACTGGTGCCGTGTTTAAAAGACGACATGGAAATAACTTATACAGTTGTTATAAAAAAGTTCCTCTTTTTTTCCGTTTACATTGAACCAAGACTTTTGTATATACATGTTTGAGAGTAAGAAGCTGCAATAAATAGATTGGAAATGTGTCACTTAACTTTCTAGCACAGTACTTTTGTATTTATTTTTAAGTGAGAAGCCTTTTCCCAACCATTATATTTATGTTACAATTTTTATAGAGGATAATTATGAGACGAACTGTGCCATTTACCAAATGAAAAAGCTGATGCCACAAGCAGTTGTGGAGGCAAGACAAATTGCTCAATAAGTTATTGTAATAGAATTTGTGAAAGTAACTACGTGTGTTGTGTTTATTTCCTTTAATTGGTACCTAACAAAGAGTTGTTCATTTTTGTTTTCTATTTGCACTCTTGGATCTAATATTATGATTGTGGTGTAATGTAAAGTCTGAAATTTGAATTATTGTGATTTGTTTGTGATTTACATTAGAATTTTGGTTCCATGTAGACATTGCCGGATACATCTGTTCAAAACAGAGAACCACAGGATATTTAAACTATTAATGCATCATTACCACAGTATAACTTTTTTCAAAAATTGTCAAATAGTTAGAAAATTGTATGGATTCATATTGATCTATCAAAATTGAGAAAGCCTTAGCCAACATTGTGGATGATAGAAGGTAATATTACAAATACAATATTCTGGATGTAGTTCGCACATACAAACCTACACCATATTGTTGATGTACAAAATTTGGTTTTTGATATACGAGTGCTAGAGAAAGTGTGTTTATAGTATACCGATACCTCTGAAGGCTAAAGGGAAATACTAATCCCCGAATGTATACGTCATGACCTGGCTCCTTATTCCTTCGTTCTGTACACAATAACAGACTGACATCAGTAGGTGTGCAATAACGATGAGTTAGGGGCATCTACATTGGGATTATAACTCCACCAGTTCCTCTGAGGAATGAGGAGCTGTTATATTGCCATAACCCTAGAAACAATTAGTTGGCCAGGACTGGACGAGTTTGGATACACCGCTGACACCTTAACCTCTTCAAGTTCAGTGTATTGAGACTATTGCGTAGTGAAGGGAAACTCCTATGGTGAATAAATAAATATGAATAATGAAGGGATAGGATTGAGATGGGTAGGGGATGTAACTTTGTGAAAAGGAAGGCTGAAAGATCCAGGCCTTCACGTCATGTGTGATGTCATACTCTGCGTTTTACATGTTAACTAAGAAGACCCAAGGGTTAAAAATAAAAAAATACAGCCAATTTGTATAATTTACAATTAATATAACAGTTAAATTTATATAGTTAAATGCTAACAATTGTTAAAATTTAACGCCTACAGTACCTACTGTTGTTATATATAATTTTGGAAGTGACTGTCATAGAATGTAGTCTGTGATACCAAAAAATTATCCACTTATGTAATAGTTTATGCATTTAATAATGTAAGTCTGTTATTTATTTTTTGTATTTAATTGAAAATTATACTTTATATTTTGACTAAATTATGTATGAAAATTAATATAAATTTTTGTTACAACATAGTTCTCTGACTTAAATTTACAATAAATAAAAAGATGGCCAATAAGTGAACATATATATTTATTACTATTTAATCAAATATGACATTTCATCTCCTTTTTAAGACCTCCTCAGAAACCATAATTAATTTCTTGTAATATTATGCCTGAGGAAGTCTTAAAAGGGAAACGAAAAGTTGAATTTGATTAAATAGTAATAAATAAATAGGCTCACTTATTAGCTGTCTTTTTATGTTTTGTTGTCTAGTTACGTCATGAAATCTACAAATCTGGGCAGAACGTCGTAATTTATATAAAAAATAACGGACAAATTGGCTGTATTTTTATTTATTATACCTAATGTCAGATGAAGAGTTAATTTTGTAATTTACGTCTACGGCAAGGAAACATTTGCATGGTTTAATATATTTTTTGTGTTTTTAGACAAATGAACATAATCTATAGTTTTCCTGTCACTTTTAAATTGATTATATTTCTACCAATTGGTTTTTAAATTCATATGTAGTTGTTGGAATCAAAAAGGGTAGTTCATGCCTTTCAATGTGACCCTTTTATAACTTGTAACTGCAACAATATTTTTCCTTGTGAAAAAGAAATGTCCAGCCTCTGTTTTAAGTGAAGTTGAGTATTATTTATTGTTTTCTTTTTAACTAGTTTGCATTTAATTACATTTATTTGACAGTAATTACACAAAGAAGTAGCCAAATTACAAACAAAAATAAGTGATAAAAGGTGATGTTTTACTGAAGCACATGAAACACTGCCTGTACTATGGGATTATATATCCGACACACACAAAAACAAAAACTGAGAAGCAAGAGTAGAACTGCTTTTGGTATATAAAGTTTCAGAACTGTGCAGACCTAATAGATTTGCCTCTAAATGAGAGCAGTTCTTCTACTTCCCAAACTCATAGACATATAAAACAATTTAATTATTGATTTTACTAAATCAATCAAAATATTGACAATGTGAAGCCTCCTTTGTATACATAAGTGAATTCACTTAGATATTACACAGTAATTGTGTGCCACATTTGCTATGTACTTTGTTTTCACTTTTTTAATATTCAAAAGTTAGTGTAATTGTAAAATTTTTCAACTTTTACTAATGGTGCTTGGCATGAAAATTTCATATTTCTCTTTCATTTCAAATCTAATTTATATTGTGAAAATATATTTTAAAAATTAATTTGGGTATATTATCAGTGTACACAGCAGTTCCTTTAATTATACAAAAAAAAATTGTGTTGTTAGAATTATCAGCCAGAGTAATACTCTGAGATCACATACTTATTGACTTGTCATTTGTTTCAATAATAGAATAAATTCAAGACCAACTCTGACATATATACATAAATTAAAGACCTGGGAGTCAATTAAGCAGGAGTTAATTGAGGAATTAAGAAGTATTATCAAATAGTGAATGAAGTAACGAAAAAGTAGCTGCTAAAATATGTACAACACAATGTTTCTGCAACCTAAAGAAAGCAACAAGGTTTAGGGAAGCATTATGAGGTATTAATTTCATCACCTAATTTTTAGCTTGTACATTATATCTTTGTTAATCTTAAACTGACATACATTAATAACCAAGGAAAATAGTACAGTTCTAATCCTCCCGCTGGTGGAGCAATCCAGTTCAACTGGTGCCGGTTCCAAGCCCAGCCAAATGGTGTAGGTGATTGGCTGGATATTTAGTCTCAGTGGAGGCACTGATTTCGAAAAGGTGCCTGTGGGAAATGCGTCTAGTTAGCTGGTAGGTTCCCTACTCATGCAACAAGTAAATCCTATCTCTTAGGTGTCCCTGATTCTGCAGGTTGTGGAGGCAACAACCTGACCCTGTAAAACAATATTTGGAGGATATACATTTAAAGTAACCATATTTCCATTACTAAAATGACTGTGTCAACAACTGTCTTTAATAAAGGGAGAATCGTATTAGTGCCTAGTAATTAATATGATAGGAACTGTAGGGAAGTGGCTCGAGAACATTGATTTTGAAGGTTTATAAAGGAAAGGCTGTAAAAACCAAAACTGGTTAAAGAAAAAATATCTGAATACATTATGAACAGTTACGGAAAACAACAATTTGAAAAGTGTTAAAATTTGTACTGTCCAGCATTTGTAAACAAGTAAATATTTAGTCTCTTAGTAAGAAAGTTAAAGCACACTTTTCGAAGGCAACGTCGAACACCGCGCGTAGTGCGGCCGCTAGAAGAACTAACGAATGGTCAGCTACGTCACGTCCGGCGTCGAGCGCCATCACGAAATAAAGATGGCCGCCCTGAGCAATGGACGGTCAGTGATGGATCCTCAGAGTTCGCTCGTGGACAGGGTGAAGCTGCTGTACCCGATGGTGAACGAGGATGAGACGCCGCTGCCGCGCTCCTGGAGTCCCAAGGACAAGTACAACTACATCGGACTCTCGCAGAACAACCTCCGCGTGCACTACAAAGGTAAGAAGCAATGTCTCCCTATCTGTCTGTATGAACCATGCTAGTAGTGCACGCCCCCCCCCTCCCCCAGGGGGGTTGTGTACGCACATCTGCAACGCGGGTCCCACCCCAGCCCGCCCGTACGAAACCTCACGGTGTAAATGTGTAATGTCATCGACCAAGGTCTCTAAACAAAGAAATCAGCTGATCGCCTTGCGTCATGGTGGCCGCGACGTGAAATGCGCAAAATATTCTCCTTTGCATCATTGTCGCTTTTTCCTGTTGTAGGTCTCAGCACCCCCTTCCCTACCTTCGTGATCGTCGTTCACGTGACGTCACCCCACCGTTTAAGGGAAATAAATTTCTACCAGGACTCTATTTTTATGTGGAAGTAGTCCGCGCACGTTTCGCTAACTTTTACTGCATTGTTTCTCCTCTGACGGGAGAAAATAACCCTTCAGCTTGAGATGACCTTGCTGTCACGGTCTACTTTACGCCACTCGCTATGCAGCTCACTTTTCTTGTATTATTAATATTGAGAACACACTTGACCCTGAAAAATTCAGTGTGGAAGTGACATTTCTCTCATTCGCCTAAACTCAATGTACCAAGTGAGAAAAGGATATTGGATCAATAAGTGAGCCAAAACGTATCATTGGCCTATTTTTTCTTGAGTGAGTTATTGCTGACACTTGTAAGTTGACCTTCACCTTTAATAGTGCATTGAAACTTATTTGTGGTCTTCTGGATGCAGAAATGATTCCATTTTGTCAGGCTTCTCCTGAGCTGTCTGTTATCCCAGTCCCTTCCTAATGAGTGTACCAACTCTTTTGAGAGGAAAAGGTAAATATGATACATTTAGAATCTTTTTTTCCCTTCTTACTATTAGAAAGTTGTCTGAAGTAAAATTTATGTGGGCAATTTTACTCTCACCTGAATGAATGATTTCTTAGTACCTTAGTTTCCAGTTGGTGACTTCAATTTCAAAATGGTTTTCTGTTTGTCACATTCAAGGTATCAGGATGACATAAAGTAATCTCTCAAACTAAGGGATTGGTTGGGATGTTGTGGGAACTGTTATAAACATAATCAATGTACTGTTCAATTTATATGCTTGTAATTGATATACTTTCAAACAACTGTGGGTCAAAGACATGCTGAAACACACCACAGCCAAAATAAATATTGGTTTTCATCTACATTACATATTTCTGTTCATTGTTAATATTTATTTATTTTAGTAATTCACCATATTTTTCTGGCATCACACAAAATGGTCTCATTACATAAGAAACTTAAAGACATAAGTGGTTTATCCGAACTCTTCCAAGTCCCCAAAAGTAGCTTGTTTCTGGAATAGAATTTACTTTAAATAATGACCCAAAAGTATTTTCTGAATAATTTAATATGTAAAAATTACCAGTTAACAAAAATATTCACTATTAGCATGTTTCTTAATGTATACCAGATGAGGTCCACAGATTGACATTTTTCTTCTTCTAGTAAATCATTTTTTTCACATAAATTCTTAAATTGTACATAGCCGACTTCTGCAAAATTATTAATCGAGAATTTAATATTGTTCCCATTTGTGTTAATTATGAAGCTATTATGGGACTTGCTCAATTTGCATGTAAAAAGAACTAGAGGGAAAGTCTACAAATTCTGATGTATTTTAAATAATGAGATGCACATTCAATTAAAAGTGTCAGTGTAAAAAGTGGAAAGTAAATGTTGGGAAAGTAACATCAATTTAGTGACTGACTAATGATTATCTTTTTACTCCTCTCCTCACTTACATAATCAGTAATTACTATGGCCACATTTGGATGTATGTTGAATCAAATACCTTTAGTAAGCATGAGTGTGGGGAAAATACCTGTTGGATGAAAATATGAAATAGATTCCACTGTTAATGGTAGTGTGAAGGACTACTGAAAAACAATTTTAACCTTCTCTGAAACCCTCATAGATAGAGCAGTGAAATTTTCACAGCTTATTTTTAACCTTATGCTTCATTTAATTAGAATTTTATTATTAATTATTAAGATCTGTTTGTTTTTGCAATTGTAGAAGCATTTTTTTCCATAACTAATTATTCAGATAATTTATTCTGCTTCATGCATATACTATAAGGTTAAAAAGTAACCTTCATTGCTGTATCTATGAGGGGTTTTTCAAGAAAATTGTACACTACCTTTAATGTGACTAGTTGAAAGAAGTTTCGTTTGGTCTGTTCATAAACTTGTTGAACTGAAATTGAAATGTTTGCAGAATTTAGGATTTGTCTAATATGTGCCATATTTAGTGATACAGAATTCTCTCTTCAGGAAATAAATTTCCCTGGTGAGTTACTTCTTTATCTAAGTTTCAATTATTGTCAAATTATTTATTATTATTATTTGAAGTCTGATAAAGTTGCAAGCAGTCAGTTCCTCTCTTAGGTAATCATGATGGTTTTCTTCAAGAACATGAAAAAGTCAATTTCCCTTGAAAACTGGATTATTTATTTTTATGGAGAATTCTCTTTTACACTCATCTGTATTACTCTGATTTATCTTCCTTGAATACAGGAGAAGCTGGTCTAGAATTTTTTTCCTGTGTGGTTCTTTTTCCCTGCTAAAAAATCTGGTTATCTGTGAATTTGTTTGGATGTTTAAGCTGATCGTACACAGCTTTCAGTTTTGTCTGTACTTCATGACACACTGATTCATCCTTGCTATTCATAATGTTTAGAGCCTGCATATAGTTAAAGTGTGACAGCACAACCTGGTGGGAAACTATTAATAGTATATTCTTCACCTCAAAATTACACACTAACTGAAGTGTCTACATTTTGCCTATTGAAATGAATCCTTTTTGCTGTTAGAGTTTGGTATCATTTCTAGGAAGATTTAGTACTCACACACAAGTAAGAAAAGATATTAAAGACAAAATCAATTTTGAGATTGTGGGAGTTATTGAAAACTTTGCACGGCTCTTATTACTTCCACAGTATCTGAAGCGACTAAAAGGTATTGATGAGAAAACTTGTCAATCACATAATTTGTTTTGGAATTTTTAAAATTTTTTGCTTTGTTTCATTTTGATCTGTTCATATTTGAATAAAATGTTTTAGTCCGCCAGACTTGGTGGCCTGTTGTGATGTGTGATACTGACAGAATGGTCCACTTTGTGAATGTGACTGAAGGGTTCATGCAAAAGTGGTGGCGATGTCACTGTTTTAAATAATTCATAAAGTTTATATTTTGTCAACAACGGTCAGTCTTCTCCACAACTCCTCGCACTACTTGGCACATCAGATTTGTGTCAGATACGAATGACTAGGAATGCTGTCTTCCAATCTTTTGAGAGGCATTTGTTGGAAGGAAAAATGTTGACAATTACACTAAATAGAGGGATTATTTGTCTGGATTTTAACAAAGGTATTATCGAGGTCAAATGGTTTGCAGCTGAAAGCTTTAAACTGGGGAAAAGGCCATAGGTATTTACTTCCTTGTCTGAGATCCCCCAAGCAGTGTTGAGAAATGGCAACAATCTTAAATGAAAATGTTTTGGTTTCTCCTTTGAAGTTTGTTATGTCTCTGAAATAGGTTGACTTGTGAAATATAAACATTGGCAATTTTATTGAAGACTGTTACTTATCCACCCGCCCTGGTCCACCAAGTGAATAAGATGTCATTATGATGAATTAATGGGATGGGGTTAATATACAAGACACAATTTGTAATTCAGGAATAGAATATTGAACTGATAAGAGAACAAAATTGAAGATTTTAATTGCACGTTATAAAAATAACCATGCTATACAAAATTTGATTCGATATCGCATGTGTCCATCTATTTCTATTTAATTTTGAGTTAATTTTCTAATTCAGATTTTTGTCCAGTTTATTCAGTTCCATTCGTCCGTACATTTGGGGCATCCTGAGGACAGAAATGTACTTCTGGATATCAATAATAGAATTGACGAATGTCTGACCTGTGAATTTAGACAGGGTTTGGCCTGCTCCTGACGTCACTGCAATGTCTCTGGTGTTTGTTGAGAATTAGAAGATCGTCATCAGGTCTATTTGGAGCGCTATGTCGTGTGGACGTCACCGCGACCAGTGGTTTTGTTTGGCCTGGCCGACGAGGAGATGGTTCTTATCGATTGAGGATCGTCGTCCTGCGTGGCCTGAATTAGGAAGGGCGACCGCGTGACCCACATGGCATGGCTTTGCTTCGATCCGCAGGCCTGACAACTTTGGAACGTCGCTTGGCGAGCAAAGATGGCTGCTCACAAGGTCGAGATAGGCGCGGGGGCGTTGACCCCGCGTGACTCATGTGGCTCTGTACGTCCGTCCACGGAATATTCCGCCGTGCTTATTGATTTTGACGCCCCGTAACACGCGGAGGTCCACACCCTATAACGCCCAGGGCCGCCGCACGGCGAGTGACGTCACCTCCCTTTCCGAGGTTGTTGATATTGACTGCCCTTGCTTCTTTCCTTCCTTCCGTCACCGCGACGCCAGGAATAGACAGACGGCCTTCCAGAAGGCGCCTGTGACGTCACCGGCGGCGCAACATATATGGGATCTCGTCGACGAGACAATCCGTGACGTTACCAACACTAATAAAAAAAACCTCTATATTAGTGTCAAAGGGAGACTCCTCCTGTGATGTACACTTTATTTAGTTCAATATGACAGTTTACACAGCTTGCCCTTTCAAGAAGTGAAAATTAGTATGTCAGCCCACTAGCAGTTTTAAAAATAAATTAATAGGAATCATATAAAATAGTAACACTTAAAAAATCTTTCAGGTCCTCATTTTCCTGCACAGTTACTCTTTCTGGTGGTGAAGACTGTTTCACCTTTTTTTCAGGGCATGGTAAAACTCACAAAGATGCCGCAAGTGTCCGAGCTACTCATCCGATCCCTGCAGCCTGTGGTCTCTACTACTTTGAGGTGAAGATAGTGAGCAAGGGCAGGGACGGTTACATGGGCATCGGCCTCTCCGCACAGGGAGTCAACATGAACAGGCTGCCAGGTAAAAACACTGAAAATAATTACTTGTGAAACAGAAGATGATAAATAAATTATACAGTATTTAAGAAAGACACCTGTGTGGCACTACAGAGTCTGCAGGAATTTTTAGGAATTGCAGGTTGAGAGAATACAGACTTCAGTAAAAAATAAGTCACTGACATTATTTGCCCAACTTCTTGATATTTCATATGTAATGCATTTTCTCTAATTAACCCCTTTGTCAAAATTTAATTGTGGATATCTGACGGCTCCAACAATTCATCCTATGCAGGTTGGGACAAACACTCTTACGGTTATCACGGTGATGACGGCCACTCTTTTTGTTCCTCGGGGACGGGCCAGCCCTACGGCCCGACCTTCACCACAGGGGACGTCATCGGTTGCGGCGTCAACCTCGTTGACAACACCTGCTTCTACACCAAAAATGGACACAACCTCGGTGTTGCCTTTACAGACCTGCCTGTGAGTATAAAATATGGTCAAGTTAAATATCGGACTACTCGATAGGTTTGTTCCTTTCTGCAACATTTTTGACGACTGTCATATTAATTTGTTGTTTATCAGTTTCTTTAAAAAATCTTGAGCTATAGAAAGTCTATACTATGTTTTTGGAAGTTCTGATTTTGCCCCAAATTTACAAACAATATAATTCTGTATATCTTGCAGCTTGACCAAATGGTCTGAACTTACTTGACTTAAGTTGGCTCCCAACTTGTTAATTCAGCCAGTCTGTCACAACTTTTTTGTGTTTTCGGTAGTTAAAACTAGTTGCAGATTGTCATATGATATCCATATGATGATGTGTGTCAAATGTTCACACAGAGTGCATAATGCTTTGTGAGAAATAATCTTGACCTCACAAGTATAAGGCTTTTTATTTTCGCTGGATTTACATCACAAACCCTCGAAGCACAAGTTGAGTTTCAGGTGTAGTGGTGCATCAACCCAGAGAGCACCTCACTTTCATGCAAAATCTAACCTTTTTCAGTTGCTTCTTGTGTGGAACACAAACTTGGGATAAAATATGAAAAACCTGCATTAGGCGTCATGTGACATGTTCACCTTAAGCTCCCTGTTAATTTGAAATAATTAAATGTGTACAAATCGTTAATTGTCTGATGATGTGTTCACATACTTACAAATGTCACTATTTACAGTGAAAATTTCCTCCCTCACAGCCCAATTTGTACCCAACGGTCGGCCTGCAGACGCCAGGTGAGGTCGTGGATGCCAACTTTGGCCAGCTGCCATTCGTCTTCGACATAGAGGATATGATGCGTGAGCTGAGAGCCCGGACACAGACCACTATCCACCAATTTCCTGTGCCAGACAACCGTGGCGAATGGCAGGCCACACTACACAAGTAAGACTGTCTACATACAAATGATTATTGAGTGAATGGACAGGAAATGGAATGAGCTGAAGTTCGTTACTAAGTTATTGAAAAGGAGAAAAAATAATTATAGGAAAGAAAGGAATGAAGAAATAATCTAAGCAAAACACAAGTGTTTATCCTGGGGGAGGGAGTATTCAGAGTTGGGGTCATTTGGTCCTGTAGAATAGTTGAATTTCATCTTGAAGGTTTTGCTCCAGATATTTGCACCTGTTGTTGATGAAATAATGAAGGTGAAGAGTATAAAGATTGGAAGATTCTGTAATATAGATTAAAACACAGTTAATACATTAAGATAATTAGTTTTTCATTTAATGTGAAGCTAATCTGGATTTATAATATATAATATATAAATCAGAAGTATGATTTATTGCAAATTGTAGAAGCTGCACCTTCATTGCCATTACAGTAGCCTTTAGCCTCATGGAGGCTAGTGTTCGTTAATTTTGCTAATGATGATTTGACCCATTTATATAAGGATGAACAATTGTTTTGTTTTAATTTGTAAAATAAAATTTGTTTTTTATCAACACAATTTTGTGAATAAATAGTGCATTCACTGGTGTTTGTGTAGATTATGTTAAGCATATTATTATGCAGTGTGATTATAATTAATCGTGGTCTGTAATTAAACTTTCTCACAGGATGGTGTCCACGTACTTGGTTCACCATGGCTATTGTGCCACTGCAGAGTCCTTCGCTAATGGCACAGGTCAAATCTTCGATGAGGAAGTGACTTCCATAAAGAACAGACAACGTATCCTGAAGTTGGTGCTCGCTGGGAGGATGGGCGAGGCCATCGACACCACAGCACAACTCTATCCAGGGCTTCTAGAGCATGACCAGAACCTGCTGTTCCTTCTAAAATGCCGGCAGTTTGTGGAGATGGTCAATGGCTCTGACTCGGAGGTGTGCCCTCCCCGCTGTCCCCGGGGGCAGCAGCTCTTTCCTTCACCACCTCACCACATCCCTGCTAGCCCGCCACAGTCCGTGCAATCTCCGAACTGCTCAGCAAGCAGCAAGGGAGGTCGGAGAACCGTGGAGGAGAACAACTTGGCCAACAATGCCGCAACACTGAACGGCTCTCAGGTTATCAGACCTCCAGCGGACGGGGACATTGACATGGAGGACACTAAGAATGGGCACGCGAATGGATATCGAAACGGGGACAGCAACCACGAGGATGAAACCTGTACTGCGGATGATGAGGATATGGGTGAGGCTGTTCACATACTTCCAACTTTTACACTTGTCAGGGATTTGATTTATAGGCAATTTGTGTTATATTTTTGTCACTGTAACACTTTTTAAGGTAGTGATATTTCTGTTTGTAATCAGTATGGCAATACAGCATGTAAAAAAGATCAACTTTTTAAAACTCTCTGTTGACATGTTGATACCCATGGACCCTGTTGACTGCTCCGGTCTCTGTTTGAAGATGTTGGCTCCCATTTGTTTTGTCACTATGGATTAGTGATTTGCTTAGTCTACTTTCTTAATCTAGTAATACTGCTTCAGTTTGTTGGTTTTTAATAATATATTCACAATGGAAAAATTTGTCCTATAGAATATTTAAAGGACAAAGTTACCCTTAATTTGATAACAAGCAATGCCTCCCTAACTGTCTAGCCATCAGATAAGTGTAACCTTAAGTGCTAAATGGTCAGCACACAAATAAAATCTCAGTTGTCTTGCATCACAAATTAGAATTGTACACCTATTTCCGTCAAATATTTTGTGTTTTAAGTAGTTACTGTATGGACTCAAAAGTACATGGAGCAAATATCCTTCAAATATTTCAATTTCGACAATAATGGTCATCTTCGAGTTTCAAGTTAAATTCCTCTATTTCTGATTTTAGGCCATTCTATGTATTTTGTTTAAAATACCATTTTACATTATATTTATTTAGTTTAACATGGTAAGAATGAGCAAGTGTGTATTCTGCTGTTTTTTGGGTTGATAGAGGGTTTTAATTAATTCTGTGACCTCTGAACAATTTGTAGACTGCTGTTAAAACCCTGCTAAACAGCTGAAATTGACAGCTTTTGAAATGAATTCAAACAGATGGGATGGGGAATGTGTACCGAAAGATAAATTGCCACCTATTTTCATGTGACGGCAGTATGAATTGTGGTAATGTAGACATCTTGTCTTTGACAGAGGTGGATGAGCCAACTCCAGTGGCACGACGCCAACTGTGTGGGGGTAGCAAACTGGCCGTGGAGAGGATGCTGGAATTTGGACGAGAGCTTTACAACATGAGCCTGCACCTGCGGCAGGAGCAAGGTCGCAGCGAAGCCAACAAGAAGATGCTGCAAGACGCATTCTCTCTGCTGGCGTACTCCAATCCCTGGAATAGCCCTGTGGGCTGGCAGCTCGACCCTGTGCAAAGGGAGGCTGTCTGTGCCCTTCTCAACTCTGCCATCCTCGGTGAGTCAACTAGCTAGATTGTGGAGCTGATAACGGCTTACTACTCGATGAATTTTTTATTGTTGGCCCTATAATAATTTTGTATTTATTTAATATTGGAGCAATTGCAATACATGTATTTATTATTTGTTTTTAATGTGGTCAATTTCAAATTAAAGGACTCGTGCATGTTCAACATGAGTAGTTTCATTATATTACATTTACACAAGTGTAGTATTGATGCTTAAAAGGCCATATATATTTTAGTTCTTTGTAGGACACTGCTTTGGCTTTCTCCCCATTTGATTTGTGAGTTCTCGTTCCATGTTCCAGAATCCAGCAACCTCCCTCGGCGACCGCCTCTGGAAGTGGCGCTTGCCCATGCCCGGGAGCTGGTGCGTCTGATGTCACGCTCCGGCCTTGGCTCCTGCGCCTTTGCCTCCGTGGACGACGTCCTGCGCCACTGATCTCCGCCCACTTCGCAGGTTTTAAAGTTTGCAGTTTTAATGGAGGCGGGTGAGAGGAAGCTTCTGGATCCCGCCATGTTATGTTGTGTTTTATTATTATTTTTGGTATTTTCATAAAGAAAAGTTGAGAGGAAGAATATTAAAAACTTGTTAGTATGAAGTTATTTTATACTTTACTTGAGAAACGCCGTGTGGTCGACCCACTTTTTATTTTCTGTCATCGCAGTCCTCGAGGTGACGGCGTGCATGTACGTGTGATAGTGTGAATGAGAGTGGACTTGGAAACTGGAATTTTCATGTCCTCCCTTTTATATAGTGTTTAACTTAATGCTGTACAGTTGGATCATTAAAGGCAAAAAGTACGTCACTCCGAGCCGTCTTTCGGTCACTCCCCGATCTTGGCTGATGGTGACAGTGTTATATATATTATTTAATCTGGTGAATTAAATAATATAATACATGTTTGAGTTGCTGGATTCGGTTTTGTTTTCGCCTCCTCCTTTCCACGTCATTGCTACTTCCTTAACATTTTCTTTTTAATTACCAGAACTATTCCTTGCAAAAAGGTTCATTTTATTCAATTTGATTGTGAAATTGCAGGTAAAGTGGCATACAACATTATTTGAATCTAGTTGTCAATATATATTTGGAATGTCACCTAACTACATAACTAAATAGGAGTATAGTTGGTTCACATACAACATATTTTTTTAACAAGTAGAAATTTTTCCTGACTGGAGTACTGCCACCTTGACACTCAAGGGGAGCTGTGGGAAATAAGGAATGAATATTGTGGTAAAGTTAGTTTTGTTGTCCTCTAAATGCCATACCACGTGCTATTATCTACATTAATTTAGTCAAATTTTATAACAAAAATGATTGAAAAGTTGTTTGCCAAATGTAATTAATAAAATTGAGCATTCCTGATGCACAATGAAGTGGCTTAATGCTCCAGAATGTGGCTAACAGGCTAAAAGAATCGATCAAATCTTGTCAAGCGGGGCGTAGCACTCGAGGTCCCCCACAAATTGCGAGGAACGCTGTTGACGTAACTCAGCTGCTTGATACATTCTGATAAGGTTAAATTTTCATTTCAGCCCGTAGAGCGGATCTAAATTTATATCCCGGTTTCAATAAATATAAATCTGATGAAGGTTTGTTATTAAACTCTTGTCTGAGAAATAGGCTGAATAAGTTATTTTAAAAGAAACTGATTATTTTCACCAAAGAGATATATGAACAACATAGGCTATGAGTACGTTATAGCGCTCTGGGTGGCAGCAACTAATAAGTCACCATCACAGTGTCTACGGTCCAGAACTTTGACAATATGTACTGTGTTTATATGACAGGTTGAATAATTGTGTATTTTTGTGATTAAAATATATTGTTTTTCATCCGAAATCCTGCCAAATGTGGACTCGGCGTACAATTGTACTAAAAGTAGTTCAAAAACAACTAGAATATCGTATTTTAAGTAAATATCATATTTTCACTTTTCACAGCAAGTGTTGGTAACTTCGATATTTACCACAGGACACGCATATCTTACCATCCAAAAAATGGCGACTGAGCTTTCATATTTCTTAAAATATGGCGGCGCCTTGTCCAGTCTATGTTTATATATGTCAAAGACATGGTAAGGTGAGCGTGTCCTGTCGTCTGCTGGCATTGAATTGAGGTGGACTTACGAATACGTGCAGGAAGCGTATCTCGTAAATCAATATTTAAAAACTATATATACATATGTATCAGAAATTTGGTAAATATCGAAGTTACAACACACGTGCTGTCAAAAGTGAAAATATGATATTTACTTAAAATACGATATTCCAGTTGTTTTTGAACTACGATTAGTACAATTGTACGCTGAACACACATTTGGCATGATTTCGGATGAAAAACAATATATTTTAATCACAAAATACACGATTATTTAACCTCAGTCATTTAACACAGTACATACGGTCAAAGTTCTTGACCGTAGACATTTTGATTGTGCCTGTTGTTAGTTGCTGCAACCCAGGGCGCTGTAACGTCCTCGTAGCCTCTCTATGATGTTTATATATATCTTTGGTTTTCACCGTAAATCCGTTGTTTCCTTTGGAGTGTTTCTTCTGCGAAGGTAACTCTCTGGTCCGCGTGACGTCAGATCTGGCGCGCGGATTTTCAATTGTTCGTGGACCTAGTTGTATTTATTAGGACAAACTCGTGGTGACGAAGTTTGTATGAATGACTTCAAAAGTTTAACAAAAGGAGGTTTGTGCAAAATTATAGTAATTCTTCAATAGGATACAAAACATGTCCTATTTCAGTTATTTAAACTTAAATTTTATCGGCAACACAATCTTAGCTAGATTGTAATTTAAGTGCCTATGTCTCGGTAAAATAATAATTCGTTTCCTTTCTTTCTCGACAGCAGGAAATATGCCGTATAGTCGCCATCGCTTGCGGAAAGACTTGAAATTAGTTGTGAGAAATCTTCAGTAAGTTACGTTAGTATACGTGTCATCTTTATATTTATTGTTTTAGTGGTTGATTAAAAAACTTTCCGTTAATATCTATCTTTGAAAATGAAACCCGTGTGTTCTCATAATTTTTTAAGTAAATTTGTCAAATATATTTTTTGTAGGAACTGATAAATGCAGAAATTTTAAATTATACCATTATGTTGTATTGTGAGGCACATTCACTTGTACAGTGAAAACTGCCAACCCAATTTATACACTGCAGCGTTGTGGTGGTGGGGAACTCGCAGACGTTGCCAACAGTGTTCAGGTATGACGTCTAACCATTTATAACTTTCCTGAATTATTAAATATCTATATCCTCCGAAATAATATTTATATGACAAAAATTCTTCCCCATTATTAAAACCAGTCTTATTATACATTTGACGTTCACCATCAACTGTAACCGTTGTATATAACTCCTTCCAGTCTTCAAATCCAGAACTGAGCATTGTTAAGGATTTCCGGCCAGTGTATGGGCACCTACGACCACCTGTGGTCTAGTGGCTAGCATCTCTGCCTCACAACTCAGGGGTCCTAGCTTCAAATCCTGTCATGGTCTTGGATGTTTGTCATGGAGCCCAGGATAAAGACTGCTGGAGAATCTTTACACTGACCACATTCCACACTCAAATTCAGAATGTGTTCCACAGTTAATCCGGTAGGCCAAGGCCCTGGATGGGCTGGAGAGCTAACTGAGCAGATGTATGGTAACAGAAACTTACTGGGAGAAAAAATGATGTCTCTAAACTCACATTGTCATTGACATGATTATATCATAATTAACTTTAAATCATAATGATACCGAGTCCCATCTGGGATTAATTTTTATTTCTTAGATCCTGTTTATAGTTGCATCAACTGTAAGATCATTAGCGACTGTGGACAATTAGGGGAAACTTATATCCAAGTAGGGGCATTGCAGAATGGTTTCTTAAACAACACAATCCTCCAGCCCAATGGCAGGGTTTGAACCGGGACCTCTATGGTGCGAGGCAGCCACACTAGACCTTGACCTTGGAGGTCGCCAAATTTAAATTTTGTGTATTTTCACATTTATTAATTGAATAGTTTATCTAATACAAAGAATTTCACTTGTCAACCAAGGATAGTTACTTTCATAATACACCAATCAATTCCGAGATCTGTTTTGTTAATAGAGATTTAAAGTATCATTTACACATTTCCAATTTTTGTGGTCAAAGGAGAATTATTTATTATAAACAAAGTTTGCTGATCACATTGTGGTACTAATAGAATTAGCTAAAAACATAATCAATAGCATGAGTTCAACGTCAGCATTAATAAGAGGGGAGAACAAGGTAATCAAGTATCTTCAGGGGTATAACAGAGGGGTATTTTGATTGAATAATTAATTTTTTGTACTTCTAATATGCTTATTAATGGACCTGGGAGTAGAAAGTAGAATGTTAATAAATTTAGTTGAAAAAATTATGATGGCATACTTTACCAGCATTTTTTTATTTAATTACTTTTACATTTTGCTAATTACATAAGTAATGGCATTATATTAAATTTATCTATTTGTTTGTGAGTCAACTGTTAACTTTTTCTATACTTTTAACTATGGTCCTGAAAACACATCCGTAATCTTTATTATGAAACATTTTGTCTAATGATGAATTTAATATGTAATAAATCTTCAACCTTTGGTTTTTAATCTGTAATTTATTCACAGGAATTAAACTTTTGAAGTTTCTTGTATACATTATTTTAATTGTTCTACTGAATCATGTGGGGAATTTAAATTATGTTTTCACATTTATAGGATTTTTTAAGTTCTGTATTTAACTTGTCTTTGAATGACACTGTAAGATATAGGCACAAACATCAAGAATTCATCTTCACAATTGTTTGCTATATCAAAGATTGTCTCCACACTTCATTTTTAATGAGATCATTTATCTGACATTAAATAAATGGTATGGCCTTAACACGTTAGAAGCTTAATACATGCTGATGTTGAATAGGTCTGTTAATTTGAGTAATTAAAACAAGTTTAACCATTCACAGTTTCCAGATTAAAAGAAATTTATGTATTCTTCCAAAGCTAATGACATTTTTGTCCATTTTTTTGTCATGAAAAATATAAAACAAATAATATAAACTTATTAGATAAATGACAACACACAAGTTTATGCATTATTCTGTACTTTGTCACATAGTTCACGTTTTCATTGGGAAACTTTTTATTCTGACACTTTTCCTTAACTATTAAATCTTGGTAAGACATGGGATGTTTCATTTCCTTTTTCCTTGGTAGAGTTGTAAATTTTGAAAACTTAATTCTTTGTCATATTTTGTTTAAAATATTGTCAATACTCTTAATTATCATATTGTTGTTTATAACATTTCTTGTAATAATTCCTCATATTGTTACATTTGTCAGACCAAAAGATCTCTGTTATTTAGGATTGATGTCCATCTCATAAACATTCTCTTATCGCTACACATTGTTGCTGTATTCTACATCAGATGTGTAAATATGTAATAAAATTTTTTGTAAACAACACCATAATTAGCTATACATTTTGCGCATCTCTCTAGCAATTTATGAATGCCACATCAAAAAGAAAAATCCTCTTTTGAGGAATATCAGCCATTGTCATAATTCAAATGAAGCACTTGTGAGCAAGTGCGATGGGAAAGTGAATGGTGTCTTCATATTCTTCACGATTATTTGTTGTCTGTGGCAATCAGTATTAATGGTTTGGCCACGTTATAGCAGCTCATAATAAATCAAACCCTTCTGATTCCACTTGATCTTTTCGCCTTGCAAACAGTGCTGATGGTTCGATTTTTATCAAATTTTAAAAAAAATTACTAATATAACTTTTATGCGAAGATAGTACAGTTAATTTTACAATATTTTTTTCACTGAATAAATAATTCACATGAATACTTGGTATAATTGTAATGTCCAGCGACATTCAATTTAATAGCTAGAGAAAAGACTAAGATATGAACATAAGATTGTTATTAGAGTTTATGAATATTTGTATAGATTTTTATTTGCGGTGAATATGAATTTGGGGCAGTAGTAGGTATCAGCTAAAAGAGGAAAAAAAGGAAGAGTTTTTGCGAGACAGAGAATGAGGTACTAGGGGGGAAATGAATGAGAGAGTGGAAAGGTATTTTCGTTTGAGTCTGTAGTTGTGTGGAGGAGGAGGTGGAGAGGACTGTGGTATCATTATAGTAGTAAAGGAACTTTAGAATAAGGAGGATATGGATAATTTTTATTGTTGTGGAAATCAGTGGGTTTTGGATGTCGTTATGAATTAGTGAGTTCCGAAAGTACCATGCATAGTTACATGATTCAAAGGATTCTGTTTTGTTTGGTTAGTATTTTATTTGAATTGGAGTTGACAGTAGATCCCCAATAGATGGGGTGGATTAAGGAGAGGTGAATGAGACTTGGTGGAAATGGAAATTGGTGCGTTTCTGTTGAGGAGTGGATAGAATAGTTTAATTTTAGTGTTAGTTTTGGATAAGAGGTGGCTAATATGGGGTTTCCAGGAAAATTTGGAGTCTAAAATAAGTCCGAGGTAAGTGATGGAGTTTTTTCTTATTGGTATTTGGAAGTTAAAAAGATAGAATGAATGAGATGTTTGATTTTGAGGATATAAGGATTTATTGCAGATTTGAAGAAATTTATACTGACCATCCAAGATTTACAGGTCGTTATTGCTATTTGGACGGTGCGATTGCCCGAGGTGAAGGAAGGAGTTTGGTGGAGGATAGCTATGTCATCAGTAAAAAGTATTGTTTCTGTGATTGGATGATGGGGTATGTCGTGGAAGTAAATGTTAAAAGGAAGGGGCTAATATGCTGCCTTGTGGGACGCAAGAAGAGATTGGGAAGGTTTTGGAGAAATGATTGTTAATTTGGACCGAGTACGAACGCTTGAGATAATTAGGAAACATTCTGAATAGTTTGTCGATTTCATCAGATTGACTTTGTTTTGTACTAGGCGAACAGCAGTTCGCAAGTGGTTTTTCGTTTCCTTCAATTTATGTGAACCCATTTTCCCACCTTCCTAACCTTTTCTCTAGCTTTCAAATGTGTTACATTTAATTGATTCGCGATTACTTATTTTCTTTGAGCGTCATCCTCATCCAACAAGGCCGTCTTCCACGTTCTTCGTTTCACCGAAATCTTTGACAAGCATTCCATTCGATTCTGCAGTATAAAATTAATCATATTTTGTAGGCACGTTCAACGTTGTTAAATGAAACTTTGTATTGTTATGAGTCGGAACTCTTTGGCAGCTGTCAAAGAACTAAAGTGACTCAAAGATGCGATTTGATACGCCCATCGATGAACTAATTCCAGTCACACCTCGTATAAGGAGGAAAAGGTTAGTCTCTGAAATGATTTATATAAATTACATTTTCGTTACGTGTAAAACGGGACAGTTTTCAATTAAATTCAGTGTAAGATGGTTTATTAAATATATTTTGTTTCGCATTGCTGTGTGTTTCCATCGTTGTTCATAATATTTCAATCTTGATTTAGTACTGTGATGGAAATATCTGCTCTCATCTGAATTTGATGTATTATTAATTTTTTTGTAATTGTCTTATCGTCAATTACTGATATAGTGATAATTTAGGACGCATAATTTTTATAAATTTATTTAGTTTGTATCATTGATCTTTGCAGTGTTAATATCGTTGCTGATTGTACACAACAATGTCACTTGTTAGCGGCAGATTTGAGGATTTAGGCTGATGGAGTCGTAGAAATTATAATTTTTTAATAAATGAGTTAATCAGTCTCTTTGTTAGTGTTTATATAATTTAAATATTGAATATACAACGTTTCGTCTCTCATTTGACACTTTTTCAGGGAAAAATTTAGCTTTAGATGACTCTTTCGGCCGAAAATTGTTTAAGTATATTTAATTAAACAAATTGGTGACATTCTAAAACTGTATTATATCAATTTAATCGTAACAACATTTCAACATGTTTTTATGCCTTCTTCAGGTTTTTTATTTCCCGTAGAGGAAAATGTACAGAAAATTAACTCTAGTGAAGTGAAGTTGTGACAAAATTTAAAAAATAATAGAAACAAAAACTAGCTACATCAGTGTCAAAACATAACAAAGATTTACATCACAAGTCCAACAATATGATAGAGACCCGAGACAACAAGTAACACTTCAAGTCCTCTACACACAAGTAGTTATTGCCTACTGAATGTTGGCAAGGAATCTGGGTTTGCCAACCTCCCTGCCAGTGGCATTGGACTGAAGCGTCGTATTTCAAATATTTAAGTAGCAAGAAGGATAAAGGAATTGTAGATAACATAAGTAGTAAATGAACCCAGTTAAACTAAAACAATAAAATAGAAACTATATAAAAAAATTAAGAAAAAAACGCGTTATTAGTAAAACTTAAAATTACTGGTGTCATTTTGCGATTTGAGTGTGTTCTTAGTGGTTCTAATGAGTGTCGATTCGGATCGGTTCCTTTGATATAAATTTTGTTTAAAATCAAGAATTTCAACCTTTTCCCAGTCAAATTCGTGTTTCTCCTGGAGCCTACATTATGGATCGTCGTTTTGTAGTTGTTTTTATGTTCCTTAAGCGACACGGGGATTGAAACTTGAAATTCCTATAAATGAATTGCTATTGAGCTGAACTTTAATTGTGTAATAACAACACACATGTGTAGCAATGTACAAAATTTTGTTTTTATAAACTTGTTTTTTGTTGAGATATTTTGAAAATTATTTTCAAAAATTGGTAGTTTTGAAAATGTTCCTTGCCTTACGTACTTGAATATATTTTAGCATTTTTAACATTGATATGTAGGGCTGACCATTTTTATAAATTGTCAGTATTACTTTAGAAATTGAATGAAACTGTGGGGAGAAAATATATTTTCTTTACCGAGAGTTTCATAAAGTTACTGAAAAATTAGCACTTGTCAGCATTTTGAAAATAGTTTTCACCAAAATTATTAAACAATTAAAAAACTAATACTTTTATTTAAAGGTATTAGTATGTAAAATATATACAAAAATAATAAAAACAGTATCTTAATATTTGCGACGCATGTAAAGTCTTTGGTACCAGCATTCATGAAGCTGAGAAAAGCACATTTTTCTGAAAAACGAGAATAATTTTTTAAATTAGAATCAAACATTAATTAAATTGTCCTGCAGCATATACTACACCTTCCTTCTCTTGTTTGGCAGCTTTTTTTCAGTTTACTGAATTAATAGGCAGAAAATTAAAAAAACTAAATCGATTTTTTTTTTCTTCTCAAATTGGTCGAAATTTCACTCGTCGTGTTCGTAATGTATTTAATACTGAGAAAGAAGGCTGATTAACTCATTTAATGTGTATTTAATATTTCCGTAGCGTGTTTATTATCGTGTGGCGTATTGTTGGTTATTGTTGGTGGGTGCGCATGCGCGGCGGGCGTCGGGAGTGGGGGCCGGGCCGGCCGGGCAGGGCAGGGAGTGTCTGTCTGGCAGTGCGTGTGCGGTTGCGACGTGAGCGAGGGCGCGGTGATGCGGCGGCTCCTGAGCTGAAGAGTCAGGGCCTCGAGGACACAGGACCATGGGCTGCGCCATGTCCGCGGAGGAGCGGGCCGCGCTCGCCAGGAGCAAGCAGATAGAGAAGAACCTCAAGGAGGACGGCATCCAGGCCGCCAAGGACATCAAGCTGCTGCTGCTTGGTGAGTGACTGAGGATCGATACGCATACGCCGCCGCCATGGCGGACGCAAATAGCAGCGCGAACGCCCACCGTTCCAGGCCAGTCTAGTTAGTCAGTCAGTCTCCACGTGACGTGCCTTGCCTTACCTTACCTTACCTTACCTTGCCTTGTCTTGTCGCCAGCTTAATTGTCAGACCGTATCTCTCACTCACACGTACGTCAGGCACACATACAGAGAGGGGAGGAGGACTGCAACTTGTTAACTGTAACAGGAAGGTCTCCTCTCTCTCTCTCTCTAATCGTAAATTCTACGTCGTCTCTGGAGCGGAAGAGAGAGCTGTGGGCGGGGGGGGGGGGACCAGGGGGAGGGGTCGGAGAGAGAAGCGAACGCACTGCAGGTCGCTGAGTTGTGTGAGTTCCACAGGGAACACTTTTCGGATCCGGAAATGTTTCCTCCGCATCGAGCTTGTCAGACTCCCCCTTCATAACCTAACCTTTTGGCTGCTCTATACGTAGCTGGACCTGCGCCATACATCAGCACTTCCCGTGCACATAAATCTATATAGTGATGTATGAGCCTGACGAGCCCGCCCGTCATATGTATACACAACTGTTGATTCTCTTTCTCTCAGACTTTCACTCTTGCCTAATGCTACTGTCGAGTGTAGTTTAGCTGTACTCAACTGGCAATGTAAATTGACACAAAATTACAGATCACAAAATAAAACGCACCAATATGAGGTGTTGTAAACGCTAGACAGGAACCTTTGCGTGTACAGTTTAAAATAAGCACTTAACACATATTGAAGGCAAGTGAATGAAGAAACTAATTGAATGTTATAAGTAAATCATAGAAGAATATAATAAAAATCAATTACGACAACGTAGTTTTGAAATATTCGAGAAAACCTAAAAGTTAGAAACTTGTATGATGCCCGATTGAGGAATTCTTAAATGAGACGTGAAGTGAAACTGAGAAGTCAATCGCACACAGAGAAACTGTACTGTGCTTCAATACTTAGGGATTTAAGTAAACTATGTGTCATGAATCTAAATTCTCTCTCTCTTTCACTCTCCCTCTCTCACACACACACTCACAGTCAGGTTGTGATGTGACTAACAGTTCCTTCACTCCAGTCTTGATGAGATTCGAGCCTCCCTCAAGTCTGTTTTATCTTTGACCTCTGTCGACCTTGGTGTCCAGGGCAGTGGAGTAAGTGACTACCCTAAAGCCCCGCTCAAACCGGGAATTGATGTTGCAGTATCGAACCGAACGACGGAGACAGAAGAGAGAACGTTGCCATGGCGACGCCCGAGTCCTGCTAAATAAGAGAGAGAGAGACAGATAGTGAGCAATATGGCCACCGGAAGCGGCGTGGCGCGGCGACGGCGTGAAGCAGCTCCAGGAACCTGGACGACACTGTGATAAGGGACGAGGAAACGCTGGAGAGTGTCTCGAGCGAAGGAGAAACGGTTAATTAAAAAGTTTCCCCCTCACAAATCAATCCGCTGCGTATGGTGGTTGCGAGACACCTGTTGTGGCCCCGTACCGAGCGCCGTGGCGTCCGGACGGACGTCTGCCGATCGATAGGCGCACAGCGACGCCCCGGACGGCCGCCATCTTGCTGCCCGCCTAGGAGTTACGGAAACTCTTGACCAAGTGTTTCAGATGACGTCATCCGTCTTTTGTCGGACGGACCTGACGTCTCCGGAGGACTTGCTCACGCCATCGCGGCCTCGTCACAGGCTATGTTTGTTATGTTATGCGCCGCGGCACGGGCACGGGAAGCGGGGGATCGATGCCGCCTCGGTGACGTCAGGCTCAGCATCCGCTTCCGGTCCACCGGAGCGGACGACGGCAACGCAATGGCGCCGCACGCACGCACGCATGCACCGCGAGTGGTGCCAACCCTCGCGCCGGCCGGAGGTCAGTGACGCACCTGGCGGGCGTGACCGGAAGTTGCGCCGCATATCGATTCTCGCCGCCTCAGATGCTTTATCCTTATCCTCTCCCCCTCCCCGATTTTTCAGATGATAACAGGCCTTTGATTAACTACTGCTTGGGTCATCACCCAAGGCGGGAATAGACAGTCTCGGTTATATCCTTTAAAACAATGTATTTGACTTGGTATTCTATAATTGACAGAGATTATAGTAAACAGCACGGCATTATTGACACGAAGACTACGGTCCATCATCTACCTATTATTTCGTTTGTTTCGTCCGCAGGGAACTTCTCTAAGGGAGCGGGGAGGTGTGCTGTAGTCACTGTGTGTGGTTGTTTTCATCTGCCTCCCTCACCCTCTATGGATGTTTCCCTCTCCGGCCGAATTCGTTTAAAATTATATCTTCCGCCGTCAAAGGTATTGACAAATATCGGCCGTTAATGCATCTTTTAATTACTTTCCTACAGGCGCTTCGTAGCCCGCCCTTGGGGGTGGTTGATAATCACAAAATTGGTCGACACTGTTAATGAACGTATCAACAGGATCATATTTAAACAAAACGGAAAATAAATTTAACTATTACAATACCTTTAATAGATACGTAATTATCTCGCTTGAGGTTTATAATCTCCCCTGTCAGCTCGTTGGTTCTATTTGCTAAACACTTTGCGGACGACGAAAAATTCTTGCAAATAGCGTGACATCTGTTGAGCAGTTTTGGAAACTGTTGCATTAAGGCCTTAAATGGGGGGAGGAAGAAACGTAGATCTTCGAAAGGTCGACATAAACCTTCTCTGGGGTGAGCACTTCAACACAGCACGATATTCGGATGAATTTTATAATAATACTCAAGAGGAGAACATACATGCATTCGTTTTTTATTTATATAGATTATATATATTAGAAGAAAACTTGAGCTATATGATCCCGCAACTGTGCCGCCGCGACACACGCACCGGGATCAAACATCTTTTTGCAAAATAGTTAATATTTATGAAACAAAAATGTGCATAGTGTTTAAAAGAAATCGCAGTCGAAGGTTATTTTAAAGATGGAAAGCCCCAGCAGGATCCTGCATTAAATACTCTCGTCACGTGTGTGGGGATTATTACCAACACTTAAATTATGTAGGAAGGGAAATTTTAGTCGCGTTATAATCGCATTATTACGCGATATGTAGACGGTAATGGAATACGTTAGCTTGGAGGCTAAGCACTGATTAATTCAACAGTAGAAATGCAACTTATTTACGAGTCGCAGACTAACGTTGGCGACACTGTCTTCCTTGGCCTCCGTGGTCGACTGCGGACTGTCACCTTACATGACACTTTCGCGTGGTCAGCGTATCGATTCTCCTTCAGCGTTCCTGACCGTGCCATCTCACGCATGTGTCTGCAACCACCAAAACCTCCCTCATCAATCACTATCAAATTTTCTTTCACTGAGAGTGCTGTGATTTGGCCCCTCGTTGTCCGCTGCTAAATCCCTCCCCCACTTTGTACATCACGTCTTGTCATGTGCGCGAGTCCGCGTTGCGATAATAATAACAGAGATTAGACACGCTCACGTCACTCGTGCACGCATTATTCTTACCTGAAACTGTCTTACAGTTGAAAGAATCGATTTTTTGTGACCGGGAATTTCTGTTATGGACACGACGAATTGCTTTGGAGAGGATGGGAGCGCGCAGCGTAAAACGTGGTGCTAGAGAGAGGGAGGGGGAGGGAGTGAGAGAGGGGGAGAGGGAGAGAGACTCTTGCAGCATGTGATGATGGAAATGCGTAATATGAAAGGAAACTATCAAATTTGGTGTCGCAACCGGTCTACTATGCGATTTGAGTGGGGAAGAAATTTTATTCTCTTCAAGTACTGAAAATAAATTTTAGCCCCCCTATTCTACCTAGAATATTTTTGACTGTTGAGATACTTGCAGTATATTTGAGGTTAGTATTGTGACAGTTTAGTTAAACGTCGGGTCCCCAGCTAGTTAAAAAATAAAACTAATATACGGTAACCAAAAGTCAGTGTTTTTTAAATTTTTCGTCCCAGAAGTGTTGAGTTGTGTGTAGGAGTAAAGAAACCTCGTCACAGGACAACTTGGAAAGTTGACAACACTGAACCGTGTCTGCGAGACCATTAGCAAAATTGTGTCGTGAATTCGTGTAAATCAAATATAATAGAAGATATTCTAGCAAACTTAGGGTTATAATGTCGCCTGTTGAGGCGTCCCAGCTTCATTCTTCTAAATGACAGTCACTAAATTTAAACATTCCTCTGTTTTCACATTCATTAAATACACGTGCAAGATTTAAATTGAGGTTGTGTTTTGTTGCAGGGGCTGGAGAATCCGGCAAGAGCACCATCGTCAAGCAGATGAAGTGAGTACCGACATGTTTCTTTATCAAGTAGCCCTATTTTGAAAGCTCCACCCCTCCCCCTCCTATAGTAACACAGCATCTAGATCTGATGAAGGTCGGACTCTGGGCTACTTGTCTCACGTCGTTTCACACGACGACGGGGTGCAACAAACCTGTCTCGAGCAGATTTGGAGGCAGCTGGCTGTCTGGTCGGGCCAATGGGATCACCGAACAACTGCGTGACGCCCTTTAAAAGTGACGAAGGTTATGTTGACTTGGGGCCGAGTGGGGACTTTAAAATATACAAATCATGCTTTATTGTAAATCTCTGTGAACACATATATGAAAATTGTTTTTATTCGATACCGAATTTTGCTTCTTCTCTTCACGTTCAATCAGGCGAGCCGATTTTTTCTCGCTGGCCTGTGTCCACGTGCAAGTATGTTGCCCTTGCCCTGCAGCCTCGGCAATCGCTAAACTTTCAAGTCCGTCGTCATCTGTTCACAACATTCTCCTTTCTTTCCCTGTGCCGTACTAAATTATCACAGAGTCAAGTAATTATTTACAATCACTTTATTTTAATAGTTCGTGTAACATTAAAAAATCGGTGGCGCGTCCAAGACGTTCATCACGGAATCCTCTATACATTGGAGTTAACGTAACGTCGCCAAAATTCCTCCCTCCACCAATCAACTTTATATTATCTCGTTATTTTCGTTAATTTTTAATTATTAAGAAATTAACTGGCGTTCAACTCTTTTAATATTTTGCCAGAACCACCACCGCCACTATATACAGGTTTGTGTGTGTGTCACCTGACCTTTTGTTAACATAAGTTTTGTTAGCATCACCAAGATGGCGGCCGACTGCGGCTCCTACAGCATATAGACATGGCAAGGATTAAACTCTGATAAATCACTTGCATTGATAACGAAGGTAACCCCGTATTTGATTAATATTCTCACAGAAGTTCGGCAGAAAATTTATCCTAATATTCACGCACTTATTATAGAATAATAACTTATTTTATATATTTTAAGCAACGAGCTAATCCATCTTCAGTGTTTTACCCATTAGTTGACTCTTTGATGTAAATAATTGGTAAATAAAATTTAATATAAACTTTATTAACGGTACTTCACATTCGACGTTTCGTTCCTCAATTTGTAACCTCGTCTGGCCTGATTAAAATTCTAAAACTTCAAACTAAGTATAATTATCTTTGAAACGTCGCGTAACAACTGATGTTAATAAAGTTTATTTGCAGTGACTTGCAGGGACGCTGACTTACTGTTTATCTGGATTTAAGACGATGTTGGAAAAACAAATCAAAATAATTCCATTATAAATTCAATTCAATCATTATTGGTGAATTCAACTGAAATGTTTCCTCTGTAGTAATTCATCAAGGCTGGAACATAAATAATCAGAGACTAATATATTTGATGGCAGTTTAGTGGGGGTGGAAAGAATTTGATGTTTGACCACATTCGTCTCTCAGACCAGTCACTGATGACGTCATCAAATTCTGAACTACGTCACGTGAGACTGACGAAGGGACAAAATTCACCTTCAAATTTCGTTTGTCACCCTCTTCTGCTGAGAAGATCTTATCCCCACCTTCAAAATTGCTTCTACATTAGGGAATGCTGACTGGACAAGGTCGTTAAACATGATGATCCATGAGGTTATTTGACAACAGACTTTTCTCATCACTTCTTCTTTAGCTTATAGTTTTGCTAAAGTTTGGACTAGTAATGCCGTTTGGGTGTCGCGGCCCCCATCTTACACGTAAATAAACGTTCATCGGGTCAGCACAAACCTGTGTCACGAATCGCTTCAATTTGAGATTATTAAGACTGAAACGCGCCTCCCGCCTCACCGCTACCATCAGACAAGTATGAAGTACCTGGACACAAACTTCACAAGATTAATGGCGTATCGCGAGTTGCTTGCCCTGCTGTCACAGTCGCAGGAAATGTAATCGGAGGGGGTCTGCGGTGCTCCTATTCAGATGTAATCTTTACGCGTGAACAAGTCTGAAGTCGCCCCCCAGTCAGTCTCTGTTGCAGAAGAGAGAAAGTCTTTGTTCCTCCACGCCTGATTGGTGAACGATTGTTCGTCGTCCGCGCTTTTCCTGTTGAGGTCCACCACGACTGTGACGTGACCTGCCGCTAATCACGCCCGCGCTTTGGCCAGCCCTGAGTGACGTCACACACACACGCGCGCGCGCGCTCGTCTCTGTAAGCAGGGTTGGCGCGGGAGGGGGGAGGGGGGCGACCCGCATCCTCTTTCTCTCTGCGTGTGTGCGTGTGTTTGCCATGAGACGTGGCAACGTCGCCGCCGTGACACGCAGATCGCACAGAGTTCGCGAACTTTGTTGTCGAGCCATGACTGCGACCTCCCTCCTGTGACGCGAAAATGGTCAGAAGCAGAAAAAAATATACCCTTTAAAACTGATTGTTAAACTACGTTTGCAAAAGTAAAAAATACTTCCAAAATAATTCACTATTGAACTACAACTTTTGGTGCAACTAAAATATTTGTCCACTTCTAAAGGGAAATCTAGGTAAAAAATAGATTAAATTAAACCACACATAGTCTTCCAATTTATTCCTTATTATCTATCAGGAGCGCTCAGCAATATTCATCTACAATATTTTACAATTTACACAATATATGTAGTTTGTAACCTATATTTTATACCGAATAATTACCTGCTGCTGTAAAGTGTATATATATAATCGTACTCATATTATCTTTCACTGTACGAAAAAATTAGGCGCAATGAATAATAATAAGGGATTTTGTGATCTTTGGAAACTGTATAATGATCGTCTTTGTGTTGATTTTGTTCAAATAGAGTTTATTTGATAGACATATAAACATTTACTCAAGATAAGATAAGGGAACAAAATTTGTTTAATATGTTGCGATATTCATAGAACTGCCGTCGTTTTGAGGAAGAAGTAACAAACACGTTGTTGGTCGTCCTTGTGGAACTTTGATAGTGAAAGCGTGAGGGTTTATCACACAGTACGGTAATGGCCTGTAGCTCATTTTAGCGGAAGCCTCGTAATAGACTAGAGCAAGAAAGGAATAAAATAGGATGTTAGTGTTAAAGATGTGATAAAAACCAAGTGTTTGTAATACGTTGCTATAGTTTAGCAGCAGTAGTAAAGTACGACGACATTAAAGAAATAAATCAATGAGATGCTTAGGAATTCAATTTTGTTTTCTGTAATTCATCATAAATTCTATATACTTGCAATCTTGAGATTGTTAATTTACCCAGATATTAAAAATTTTTAGGAAGGTGGTACTGTATTTAAAAACAAATTTACACGGAAGTTCATAAGATTATAAAATTTTAAACAGTCAGATGCAAATTCTTTCCCGGACCAAGCATCATAAATTCACTCTGAAACTTAAGTATAAATAATAAAAAATACAGCCAATTTGCCAACAAAATAATAATTTTAAATAATTGATACTAATTATGTAATAAATGTTTCATCCAAATTTTTTACTTCATCGGCTTATACAGTGTTAATAATAAATGGCAAGAGCATGGCCCTGAAGAAAGAGTTCAATATTAGGATTTATAGAGGGTAAACTAAGGTAATGGAGTCTAGTATGTGAAACAGTGGAATAACTAGTGTTAGATTGGGAAGGAATATTTGACGGAAGTTAAGGAATTCTGTTACTTCAGAATCATAATAACTAGAGTAGGATAGCACAGGAAAGGAAGAGGAATTTACTTACGAGTAATGAAAGTGTGAAAATTAGGAAATCGTTGCTAAAAATGTCGGTATGGAGAATGGCGTTATATAAATGCGAAACGTGGACGATAGGACTTGTAGATAGGATAAGAATAGAAGGTTTTGAAATGAGGTGTTATGGGAAATTGAGATAGAATCACTAACGCGGTAGTTCTAAGCAGAATAGGGGAAAAGTGAACAATATGGAGGACGTTGACTAAGAGAAGGAATAGATTAATAGGCCATGTTTTCAGACATGCAACCCTCCATGCTTACCTATTTTGCGCAAGCCATTTCATTACCGCATAACTAGCACATCCAATCTGCTTATCCTATTCCATCCTTTGACTTCCTATTCTGGTCTCTTCCCTGTAATGCTAATTTTACAAGACCATCATGTCTTAAAACGTGGTTTATTAATCTATCCCTTCTCTTGGTCAACGTCCTCCATATTGTTCGTTCTTCTCCTATTCTGTTTAGTTCTTCCTGGTAAGTAACTCTATCACCCATCTTATTCTCTTATAGCACCACATTTCAGAAGTTCTATTTTTTTCCTTTATGTACATGTGCTCATGTCAGCACTGCTTAGCAGGGTTAAATGTGGTTCATTTGTGTAAATGTGTTTTTTATGTTACCTTATTACAGTGTCCATTTTTTGTCATTATATTCATTGTGTGCTCATATATTTTTAAGTTCGCGAAGTAGGTTCCACTTAATCTTTTCATGCAGAGAAAAATAATCTTTTCCGATAAATTATCGATTGACTGAGGCTGAGAGCAATCTTCTGTTCTTTCCAAAATTAACTCTTATGAAAAATTCTCAGTTGTTAGCAAGTAATGTGTTTCATATATATATTTTTAAATAATTTTTATGTCATAAATAAAAGTTTTAGTGTCGAAATGAAAAATACACTTGGTTTTATATCGGTCTCAGATTTAATTTTGTTTACAATTTTATTAGTATGATTATATTAAGGAGCTTTCGGCACATTCCATAGTTAACTACAAATAAAAATTAGCAAATTAATTGAAACATTTCTTTAGAATTGTACATTATATCCTTAATATAGTGTATATTATCAAATCTGAAACAAATTTGTAAATCTTCTGTGAAATAATTACTAGTAAATAAATGTTGTTGTTTCTGAACGAATTTATTGACTGCAGTTAAACTACAACGAAATATACAGAAAATTATATTAAGCAATTAAGGAGGAAACAAATAATTACTTATAATGTACAGCTCACTGCTGTAATAAGTACAACACAAGACATTTATATTAGATTTGCATGCCAATAAAGTGCCACCATTTGAATCCTTGTCCCCGCTGCAGCTTTCTACGACAAAATCCACCTTTAACCACTGTACTCGGCCGTTATCTCTTAAAGCAAATTTATAAATGGTGAATTTTTTCAAGAAATGACGTGTATATGAATACAAGGTGTCCCATATTTTTAAAGGCCCAGGAAAAGAAAAGTACGGTAGGTGTGATAAGATTATTCGCACCGCACTTGACTACTTGTACCTAAGGTTCTCAAATAAATGATTTTGATTTGTTGTGCCAGTGCCTACATTTCGATATACCATGTACTGACAGACTGTATTCGACAAGCAGACTATATTACCTCACAGAAAACCAATGAAACAGTCTACAAATTTCCCTGAGAAACAAATATTTTATTTCTTCTTCTTCATTTACAGAAACCTTCAAACCGCGAGGCCATTTTATTTAGGCAATATACCATGTACGTTTTTTTTGTAATGTGGACAGTTGGTTTATGTAATATGAAAACATTTTTCATTATTACATACGCGAATACGCCACAGTTTGGCCCGAATGCTCCTTATTATTTATGAAGGAATTTATAAATCTTAGACTGATTTAAGAATCATAAATAAAACAATACCGACGACGTTTAATGTATATTAAATTACGTACATCAATATTTCTGGCTGTGTGAGACAGAAGAAAAGACGATCGTCACGCGGGCTGTTTACTTTAGGTTAGTTTAGTTGAGTGGCTAACAAATACGCATACTCGTAAGTATAAATCGTTAAACAACCCTAATTAGGTTAATAATACAGTCAATTTAATTAATGCCTCGCTTCAACAGTTAAGTATTATTAATTTGTCTGTAACACGGCTCGTGCGTTAATTTAATTAATAGCTGATAAAATGTGACTTCTGTGAAATAAGACAGCTAATTAAATCGTATTTGAAATATAAATTGAGAACTAGTCCTTTCTTAGGAATCTCTTCAGGTGCAAGAAATATTTAATTAAATAATTTACCAAAATTGTAAATCGTGAAAATCAGAAAAGAAATATTTAATTTTTTCGATGTCAATAATTCACATATTTATGATTCAGTACCGGTTCCTCCTTCATTTCAACTGCAAATATAAAAGAATATATAAGAAAAGGCCGGTAATACATATTTCAAGCGGCGTCTACCTTACTCTGAAGGCTTTAACGTCAACAACAGTAAAGGACCAAAGAACTTAAGATTAATGTAAGGAGATACGCACTCAATTAATTCACTCGTTTACCTTCTAGTGGTATTTTATCACATTAACTGATACAATTATTTTAAAACGCTTCATTTTTCTGGATGAAATTTTTTTTCTGGTACCGTCAAACGACAGTAATATAACATTATTTATAAAAAGTATTGTTCAAATGTGTTTATTCGTTACATTGGCAAAACGAAAAGAACTTCTACTTCCTTGGCTCTGCAGCCAATTCAGGGCCTTGGCCTATCGGGTCGGCTGCAGACTGTCATCTACATGACACATTCCGAATACGGAGTGACACAGCAGTCTTAATCCCAGTCTCCGTGACCTTGACGGCAAAAAATATTCAGGACTTGCAAGTATTCGAACCCGGGACCACTATGATATGAGGCAGCGACGGTAGCCACTAGACCACACGATGGCGGCGAACACAACTTTGAATATAAAAATAAAAGAACTTAAGTTTAAAGTGTCTACAAGACCCTTGTCTCAAAACGTAGCCTATTAATCTATTCCTTCTCTTGAACGAAATGTTCTTTCTTCCTATGCTGCTTAGTTCTTTCCTTTCCACCCATCTGATTTTCTGCATTCTCCTATAGCTCCACATTTCGAAAACTTCTATTCTTTTTCAGTCTGCAATTCCTATCGTCCACGTTTCGCTCATATATAACGCCACATTTTTAATAATGATTTCCTAATATTCACACAGACACAGAGACTTCGTTCACGATATCCCTTCCCAATGTAACAGCCTTTGTTACTGCACTGTTTTCCCATTCTACAGTCCATCGCCTTAGTTTTTCCTCTATTAACCCTCATGTTGTAGTCTTCCTCCAGGACCACGTTCACGCCATTTATTATGGTTTCCAAGTCATCTTTCGACTCCCCTAATACCACAATATCATCAACAAAGCACACTTTTTTTTCTGTTTCATTTAGATTCTCATTCCGTATTCAACGTTCTTCATCGCCTGTTCTATATATAAGTTAAACAGAAACCATATTACTGTAATATTCACGCTACGCTAGTAGACGTTCATAATATTTTCATTATGCCCATAAAATTGTTTTAGTGGTCGCAAAAAGCTAAATTGGAAAGTAGGCATACGGTCGCCTTTGTTCCACGCTAATCACGCTGCTGTTTGCTATATTGAAATAATCTTGGTGTAAACATGTTGGTCTACTAAACAATAATTTTTTATCCAAATGTAGATCCGGAGAGAGCAAAGAAAGTTAATTAAATTACCGTCACATTTTATTTTTTTAAATACATAAATTAAAAAAAATGGTCTAAAGTAAAAGTATCCTAGTCGGCAGTGCCGAGCGAGTCCAGCATAACAGTCTCCATATCGGGGTCAGGGCAGTTTTCGCCAACTCGGAAGCGACATGGACTTTGATAAATATATACAGTAAACGCCACCACGTAAGGGCACAGTTGATCCAGCCAGCCAGCCAACGAACTGCCAGTTTGTGAGCTTTTTTTTATTGAACACTATTGATTAATCCCAGCCGACATGTGGGCTGTCTATATTTACCATTGTCGGATCGATTTATTAAATTTTTGACGTTGGGCGCGAGAATTTACATTTATTTTGACATAATTAATAGTGTAAAATAAGATGACCGTTTTAAAGTGAAAATGTTATGTGACGGTTGATTGATTGTCTGTGATGCAGGATCATCCACGAGAGTGGCTTCACGGCGGAGGACTTCAAGCAGTACCGGCCCGTGGTGTACAGCAACACCATCCAGTCGCTGGTGGCCATCCTCAGAGCCATGCCCAACCTCGGCATCGGCTTCTGCAACAACGAGAGGGAGGTGAGTCGAGTCTGCAGCCAGCCAGACAACCAACCAGTTCCCACACAGTCCTAGTCCGTGCTTGATATGTCGCTGTTGCAGATCGACGCCAAGATGGTGTTCGACGTGATCCAGCGCATGGAGGACACGGAGCCCTTCTCCGAGGAGCTGCTGGCGGCCATGAAGAGGCTCTGGGCGGACTCTGGCGTGCAGGAGTGCTTTGGCCGCTCCAACGAGTACCAGCTCAACGACTCGGCCAAGTAGTGAGTAGTAGCCGTCGCCGCCGCCGCTGCCGCTGCTGCCACCTGGCAGGGGATCGATGACAAGCGCGGCCACGCCCGCAAACATGGCCGTCACTAACCACGACGTTGCAAATTTCGTCACCACTTCGGTGCACAAAATAAAAAAACAACAGGCTTACAAGGGCATTTTACAAAATATTTATCATGAACATGACGAAATATCCCAGAAAAATATTTTATGACGTTGGATTATCAACCAAAACAAGTCTTCAGTTTAACATGTAGCATAAACTTTCGGCATATCCAACTATGCTTCTCCATGACATTATCATTACATTTTCTTATATGAATATGATAAATGTTAAGTCACAACATTTTAAAGAACATTACTTCCTAATACAGGTTAGGCATCCATCTTCCTGTAAACGAGTCATGTCACAATTGGACGTTATTGTGTTTAAATTAGTATAAACCCAAAACGTTTCAGGGACCTCTTCAAACAGAAATATATAGTATATAATTGAATATAATGAAAAATACTATAGTCGACTTACAAATAAATAAGTTTAGTATAACGTGGTTACTTATATTACTTGTGAATTTAACCACGGGAAAACCTTACAACAGAAAAATTACTACAGCTTCTGGGTCCGAAATAAGGGAGAATGACACAAAACTTAAATTGTCGTAACTGACTTTTCTTTTAAAAAAATAATAAATCAAAGAATTAATATTTTGTAGTTTAAAGTACACAGTTTTGCATCATAACAACACTGAATCATGTATCAAATTTAGTTTGTTAATCTCACTGATAACCACAAGAGAATGTGTCTCACAGGTGAAAAATTTAATCTAGAAAAAAAGAAAACTGGCAATTATTTTATATTCAATTAAACTTCAATGACCTTTGCAGTCCAGAACAATTTGTTTTATATAAATTTGGACCTTAATTTCCTTTGTCTCAATTAATGTTTAACTACATACTTCAAAATTTCAACTCTCGAAGAAATTTGCCTGACAAAGCCCCAAATGTGAGGACAAAACTTAGTTCGAATTTAATAAAAACTTTATCTGTAATTTTTTTGTTTGATTTATAATTATTTTGAAAAACAAATTAACTAATAGCTTTAGACCTACTCAGTCATCCTGAATTTCCAAATAATATTTTGTGTGTTCAAGCTCTTAAAGTAACTCCTTTAAAATCGTCTAATACATCTGAATGTGTGTCATCCTCTCTGATGCCTCTGACAATCTTATGACATAAAGAGAGACAGTGTGTTGTTTATTTAAAACAGAGCACTGCAATTACTTAACAAATAAACTTGATTTGCTGAAGCTATGTAGAAATATGATTGCCTAAAACATACACAAAGAAGGGGAAACAATGTCATTGTAAAGTAAAATTGTTAATAAAATGTTTAACCCAAATTGAGTACCATAACTTGCGTTAGTTTTGAATATTGTACCACTTTTATTATTATTATTATTGATAATTATATAATATTTTTGTTGCTTCAGTAGTTCTTGGGCTTCCAGCCGGGTGAATGTAGGCATTGGCCACGACGTTTCGACGGTGGTCACTGCCATCGTTCTCAAACACTTGAGAACGATGGCAGTGACCGCTGTCGAAACGTGGTGGCCAATGCCTACATTCACCCGGCTGGAAGCCCAAGAACTACTGAAGCAGCAAATACACCGGGAAAACCTTCGTTCTTTGGTAATATTTTTGTTCATCCTTAATGTATTAATATAAGTTATAGCAAACAAATTATACCCTATTGATCAAATGAAATGTAGAAACAATTCTTTTTTTTTCTGGAAAACTTGTCATAAATAACTCAATACCTCCAAACTTTTAGAGAGCCAGGAACAAACACTTGTTCATCTTATGTAAAAGTTACTGCAAATACACCTTTTTCTTCGTCATCATCATAAACGTCCTCCTCACATTTCTCTTCAGTGTCTGCTTTGCATTTGTTCCTCTACACTGAGAAATTGGTATCATTCAGTGTTTATTAACAAATTCTTCCATAATGAAAAGCACCCAACATGGATAAATAATCCTGAATCTTGTTTCTACAATTCATTTGATCACCAGAAGACTGTTGCTGTTTTAAACTTTTATCTGCCATTTGACACTGTACACTTCATTAAGATCCCTGTAATGACTACAGTTAGATTATCCAACATACAGTCGCTTTCTCTGACTACCTTGATTTTATATTAACTTGTTTATGTAATAGTACCAAACCTGCTGCTTACAACTGCACGGTATGTTCTTTATGTAAAAAGGTCATCTTTCATCTGTTTTTATCTTTCTTGCAATGCTTGTATAATAATTCAGGATAAACTTGCGGACATGTATCCTCTCTGGGCCAATGCCGGCATACAGTTCTCCGCTGGTCTGAGGAGGCGGAGATGGGTGGGAACCAATGAGTTATACTTTGTATTTAAATGTTATTAATCCAGGGGGACTAATTATGGATAGACATACCTGATAAGTTTTAATATTTATCCAATGGGGCCATAAGGTTAACACGAATTTGAGAAATGATATTGTTAATTTTATCTGACATATAACTTGTTCCGTAGGGCAGTGACCATTTTATGCCTAGATACATTGTATTTCACAGTTCAATTTTTTTTTCATTTTTTATTGACATATTTCAGTGGATTTCATTTCATATATATGTTATTATGTCATTTCTTTCTGTGCACCAGGCGTGTTGGGCACTTTCCATGAGTGGTGCCTGGTCCTATTGATCTCCTCACTGTCCCTCTACATCCATTATTCACACATACCCTGTTGGTGGGAACGAAAAACTTTTTGCATTCTGGATAAACTGTATGTTAAGTGGAGAAAATGTGATAGTGCAGATGTACTGGTATTTTATTCGCAAAAATGATTAAGTAAAGTTTGTCCACATTATAAATTACATATATGATTTGCATCCTCCTCAGCTTCCTGGATGACCTGGATCGGCTGGGGGCCAAGGACTACCAGCCCACGGAGCAGGACATCCTCAGGACCAGGGTGAAAACTACCGGAATCGTGGAGGTCCACTTCTCCTTCAAGAACCTCAACTTCAAGTGAGTAACTCAATCGAGATGTCCTTGCCTTCTAATTTTTGTGTAGATATGCTGTTTTGTGGTGCTACTTTTTGCCTCGTCTATATTGTGACTGCTCCATCTTGTTTGCAGGTTGTTTGACGTGGGTGGCCAGCGGTCAGAACGTAAAAAGTGGATCCACTGCTTTGAAGATGTTACGGCGATAATCTTCTGTGTGGCCATGTCCGAGTACGACCAGGTCCTCCATGAGGACGAGACCACGGTAAGGACATCCCAGGGTGCGAAGTGAACTGTCGGGAAGGAAACCACAAGAAATATCACACTCGGAACAGGAGACAAGTGGAAAATTAAGCTGTGATATATGGAATTGGGTTTAAAAATAAATTTAAAAGTAGAAAGCGAAATTAATGGTTACTAGCAGCAAATCTGTACAAATTAATACTGAGGAAAACCTTTATTAAAAGTGTTTATAATTTCGTTCTCACCTTTCACAACATTTTAAAATATTTATCAAATTCTTATGGTGAATTCTAAAGCAAATTTTAAAAAAAATTATATGAAGAAGCTGTAGAAAAAAATAGAGTTGTTCTGGAAAACATAAATCGTGATTGAGCTAAGGACAGATTAAAGATGCTGTGTTGCATTTGGGTCTAAAGTGAGTGCAAGACATAAATAGGAGATTTAGTTAGGATCCTGGCCTTTATAATAATTTTGAAAAAGGAATGGTTGGCACATATGTCTACATCAGATTCTTAATTATTGGTTCAAAACAGTTGGAAATTTAGTTTGTTTCATATTTGCTTCAACAGAATGCTAATAACGGGAGGTAAAACTATGCAGCTAAAGATGAGTAAAATAATTTGGGCGATAGAAGATGTTGAAGCGAGGAATGAAAGTAGAATATCATCTCATTTATTGAATGTCAAAAAGAGTGTTATTCGTTCTTGATGACAACGTCACGTGTAAATAGCTTTTTAACTAAACAGTAAAGTACATATCTGTACTCATTTCATTGTGTCGCTCCTAGAGTGGCTTATTCCGTTACGTTTTTAATTTACAGAACCGCATGCAGGAGTCCCTGAAGCTGTTCGACTCAATCTGCAACAACAAGTGGTTCACCGACACTTCCATCATCCTGTTCCTTAACAAGAAGGATTTGTTTGAGGAGAAAATAAAGAAGTCGCCACTGACTATATGTTTCCCCGAGTATGCCGGTGAGTACCGTGCCTCCCTCATGTCTAAGTTCATGTCCGTAACCCGTTCTCTTCACTCTCGTGCCAAGATGTCGATTCTAAAATTGGTGTAATAAACCTTTCGATTCATTCATTAAGTATTATTCTGATATTAGAATTTATCAGAATTATTATGGTAAAAGTACTATATTAGTTAATTTATATTCATTGTATACAGCTGTTGTTAAGATCTCTATTATATAACTTTTTTTTATATAAAATATCTACAGAACTATAATTGCGGGACCGTTTTATAAACGAGCTAATATGCCACATCGGTCGGAAATTAAAGTTTCCTTTTCGAACGTGGAGTTCCTGTCGATATTTACCACGTTTGTCTCGAATGGAAGCGTGAAATTCCAAACGTGTATAATATTCACATACGTCATAAGAAAGTGGGCACTTCGAAGCTAAATCTCGATACTCTAATGCTGTAGCGTAAATGATTTTCATTTTTTTTAGAAATAAAATTTTATAACATTTTGTTCTTCATTTTAAAAATTTGTACTAGGATAACCTGTGTCAAACCACCCAATTTGAGGGGAAGTTTTTGACTGCTCGTGCCACTGAATATCTCTCGAGTGTGTAAAATATGTTGCATTTTTTTACCTGTCCCCTATTTTTCTTGCGAAGCTTGCAAAGAGTTGCGTTCATGATTTTCTGTGTTTTCAGGGGCACAAGAGTACGGAGAGGCGGCGGCCTACATCCAGGCCCAGTTCGAGGCCAAGAACAAGTCCACCACGAAGGAGATCTACTGCCACATGACGTGTGCCACCGACACCAACAACATCCAGTTCGTGTTCGACGCCGTCACCGACGTCATCATCGCCAACAACCTGAGGGGCTGCGGCCTCTACTGAAAGCCTCTCGGAGTGGACGCGTCTCCTTGTCATGCATGTATAGTCTCTCTCTTTCTCTGTCTATCTCGTCTCTGTCCTTGTCCCACCCCCGCCCCCACCTTGCCCCCTCCCGACCCCCGTCTCGTCGGACCTCGGAGCGTCCGGTCCAGCGCACAAGTGCTTCGTTCGTATCGTCTGCTGCCCCGAGCACGCCGCCGCACAGTCTCATGCTCAAACGATGTGATCTTGCCTCCCTCACTCACAGTGAAACACATACACACAAACTAATACACTTTTGCCGGTTCCGGTTTTTTTACTATGGTCAATATTTCCCCTCCGAGCGTGCGTGTGACCCCAAGGAGTCGGGCGGGAGCGAAACGTCCCGAACCTCTCCGTGGCGTGGTGAGACGACTGACTACACCCGCCGCCGCCGCCTCCTCCTCCTCTTCCTCCCCCCCTCCTCCTCCTCACAGGTGATTTTTTTACTCCACGTGAACGTCAGAAGTGGTTCAGTGCACACAAACACACTCACACACACACGTACTCACCCCGGTCGAGATGTTCCCGTATGGCAAGTGACGAGACCCGGGAAGGAAGGAACAAAGCGAAGCGGAGGACGAGTTGATTGATAGACGTTCGTGTAACTATTTTATCATAGCCTAAGTCATTATTGTGGTTCTAGTCAATAGTGTGTTGGATATCCAAGCAGCCTTTTCTGTCTTCGTGATGATGAGAGTTTGAGATATATATATATATATATATATATATATATATATATATATATAAATGAAGATCCTTCCCCAACCAACCCCAACGATCCCTTGAATTGTGTCACGTCCCCCACGTGCCCTCCGCCGTGCCCCCGGCCAGTCCACGGTCGCATCGTGTCACCGCGGGGGTTAGGAGGGGGGAGTGGTAAGGTGAGGGGCAGGGCCGCCGAACAGAGAACCTCGATGCGACCGTGGACGGCGGGGAATAATTCAAACGGGACACAAGTAAATTATCACTTTTTTGAGAATAAGAAGCATACAAATCGATTGAAATCTGTGGAATACGGTATATAATCTTATGAGCACTATAATATAATAATAACATTGTTGCTTAGTTGTGAAAGAATAATTAATAACAAATAAACGATTACAATACTTATGTACGTTGTCGAGGTTGATTACTGGAACACGAGGGCCAGGGACCACGCCCCCCACCCACCCCCCTTCCACATGTCCCCTCTACCTGCCGCTAATGATTGTAATAAATTATAAATAATAAAGGAAAAAATTTGGAAGGGGTTTTTTCATTTGAGTGTGTTTCCCAACCCGAAGGTAAGGTAAATATGGCGGAACGAACTTAAAACTTTTAAAGTATTGGTGATTATATATTTATTAGTTATTGTAATTTATTCGTTGTAGTATATTGATTCCGAAAAGACCCATGTCGGACATTTATAATTAAGTGCCCCATTTGGGACGCGGATGTAGTGTTCTCTGGTGTAGAAACGCCGACGCTGCCAGTTCGGCGATTGGACATAGATGACTCTCAAGGGCGACCGCGGAATAAAAGCTGCGCATAGTCGACTAGTTTACACTGGCTGTGCTGCGCTGTCTCAGCTTTCTTGAAGCGTATGAATAGTGTCAGGGTTTACTGGCATACTCCCTCGACCATTCCAGACGCTGACAACATAGGTGCCAGCAGAGACATATAAACAACGGTTTCCAACTGATCGTACAAATAGCAGGGAAGTATAAACATGAACCAGAGTTCACTGCCCGTTCTGAGGTGAGGGCAGCACTTACACACAGTTGTCACTAAAGGATGTAAACTGCAGACAGTGCACAGACAACCGATCTTGGGCGAAAATCACTGCCTGTGTAAACATACATAGAGATGTTTACAGAGGTTGCCTTTGTAAAGAGTATCTTAACCAAAGACATTTATAAACAACATAGACTGGACCAAAGAAATATATAATCATCATAGAGAGGCTACGAGGTCGTTACAGCGCCCTGGGTGGCAGCAACTAACAACAGGGACAATCACAATGTCTACGGTCAAGAACTTTGACCGTATGTACTGTGTTAAATAACTGAAGTTGAATAATGGTGTATTTCTGTGATTAAAATATATTGTTTTTCATCCGAAATCATGCCAAATGTGTGTTCAGCGTACAGTTGTACTAATCGTAGTTCAAAAACAACTGGAATATCGTATTTTAAGTAAATATCATATTTTTACTTTTGACAGCACATGTTTGTAACTTCGATATTTACCAAATTTCTGATCTTCGTGGTGCTCTAGAATGCAAGCCAGCTCTCTTTTTATGAAAGTAGTACCCTGTACTGTAATTAATGAATTTGTTTTATTTCGTTTAACCTTGATCCCTATCAACTTTCAACTATATTTAATGTCAGTCTAGATGCATTTAGATGTTACTTGTACAACGTACAATTGAATGATTGTAAAAAAATTAAAATTTTAGATATTGGGAGTAATCTTTATTATAGACTGATGAGTAAGATGCATCATATCTCATCTAATGATTCGGCATTAATATCAGAAATGACTGATTTAAAACAAAAATTATAAATTAACTATTATAAAGCTTCCTGTTCATTAACTGTCAATGTTTACATGTTGTATTTAGCATTGAGATGATGTTAATGAGCCCTATCCGTGTTAACTTTAATTTCGGCACTTTCCTTGTGTGACAACAGAAATAATTTACAATTTTTAAGTGATGTGTTATTTATATTATATGTAATGAAACACTTTCTAGTTGGTTTCCGCTCATTTGTAACTTTAATACATATGTATATATAAACACAGTACATATTGTCAAAGGTCTTTGGATTTATATATAGTTAATATCTTTGGTATTTTAATATATTTTTAATATACACATTGCTTGCCAAAGTAAAGATATGAAATTATTTGTAAAGGAATGGGGAAGTAATTAATTTTGTTTTTGGGAAACGCGGATGCTGTAAAAACCAGCGGTAAGTAAACGTTGGAAATGAAGTAATACATATTTTCATGTACCTCGCCTTCATAGACTATGTCATCACTGCTGCTACTAAACTCGTCTTGTTCCATATTTCGGTCACACTTTGTAGAATTCAAATTAATTTCTTGCTAATCTCTAGTCTTCTATTTTTTAAGAGTAGTTTCTTTCCAGCCACATTTTTTGCCATTTTGTTTCATCTTCCCCTGCGTTGAGTTCACTACTTGTGCATTTCCTCTCCTAACAGATAATATCTTAAGTTGACTTTTGTTGTCTTCTCTGTTATTTTTTGCATTCTTTAAGGAGTCAATTTTTATGATTTACTGTAGTCTTCAAAAGTCAGCTGTCTGAAACTTGGGATATAGAGACCACACTTCCACTTTCTAAATTCTTTCCACTTTTATTCTATATTTCAGTATACCCTGGTATCTTGTACTCATTTCATTACTCTCATGTTCAAAGCTTGTAAAAAATTTCAAACACTTATTCTCAAATTGATGAAAATAACTTACTGTGTCTACATTCTCACCCACTCTAATTTTAGTTTCCCTTTACAAGAGTAAATATTTAACCAAGATAAGATCAGATCTTTTTTTCAAATTTAATTTCTTAATATCTCCTTCTACGTATGTCTATAACACCACAAAGAAGGCAGTTTCAGTTTGCTTTCGTCCTCAGAATTGATCTCTTCTTGCCCGTCTCTGGGCCATGCCAACTAACTTTTCCATCCAGCACCAGGTCCTTCCTTCCATTATCGCCAATATATAAACACTGTTTTGTGAGTTCCTTCCTTAATTGTGTATATATTTTACTGATTACAAGTGATTGCTTCTTAATGAACTCTCTTGTTGGCCACAGTGATTAGTGATATTTCTTTTGTGCAGTCGGCGTCCTTTGTCACTAGGCTCCACATACTCTGATTCTTCACTCGTGGTGATAATTGAAGGGTTCAGCGGTCACTTTATTTCCCGTGACCGTAGTCACGTCGAGGAAATCTTATGCCTCTTCACCAGTTTCATACATTTAGTTAATTTGTCCCATTTCCTTTAGTCAGCCTACAGGAATTTCGTCATCTATTTCTCTTTCCACTTCACTCATAAGTACATGATGTCCTTTATTTCCTTCATCTACATTATTTGTCCTGGTCTGTTTTTTTTTTTTACTGTGGACAATTGTTCTTAGACCTTGGAACCATCTTTTCCACACATTAGAACGGGCTTAATTCTCGCCACATTCTATTTCCTGTCGTGCCTGCCTCTTCTCTGGAGTTGTACATCACACATTTCGTGTATCACAGTCCTTTGTTCCAACATCTGCTGTGGGTTCTATGCAGTTCTTGCTTTGTTACCAATTTTATGTTTTAAAGAGTGCAGAAAATCATTCTTTACATTCTTCCCCAACATTTCATTTTCATTGCATAAAATTATCATCCAAACTCTGTAATTGTTCCCTTGTCACATTGTATTCTTTCTAAATTCTGATGTCATTTTTTGTATTTTCACACTTGACTGTCTTAAGACACAGTTACTGGCTTTCTCTCATTTCTGAAACTTTCTTTCCTCAATGCTTTGGTCCAGTTCTTATTATCTACTGTAATTTCCATTCATTCTTCACCTTGTGACTGTTTGGGACAATTTTCACTTCTTCCAGGGCAAATCTTGTCTGCAAGTATCTTATCACTTCAGTAAAGGAACCTTGGGCATTTTAGCAACTATTTTGAAAGTTGGCTCAGCTTTTCCATTTCCGAAAACCATCCGAGGGGTTGTCCTCGATCTTTCGCTCAACATATTTCTTCTTTGTATTAGAAATTATGTCTTGTGCAATCGGTACCTATTTTGGCCGTGCTCCTAATTTCATTTAGGAAATTCAGAGTACACATTTAAAAGCCTTTCCGTTTGCCCCATCAGAGATACTAAGATTGACCACCAGGTGACTTACATCTTGAACTAGCAATTCTTCATCCAGTTTAATGTATTGGTTCATATCTCTCAACCTGTTTTTGATATCTTTTGAATCAGCTTCGGGCCCCGTGTAAAGTCTTGGTTTGTTTTTTATGTAACTTGTTCTCTTTGCAGACCCACCTTTGAGAAGCCTGTAGACTGAAAAGTGTCGACGCCAGACAGAAAAGCTTTTTTATCGTGTTGGACTTGGGGTGGATTTTTTCAGCATCCTCGCCGCAGGGCCAGGGCAGCCAACCCAAGCAGCTGCTGCTGCTACCAACTGCTCAAGCTGGATTTTCGTTTTTTAAAGAAAGGAAAGGATTTAAAATTTGTAAAGGCAAACAATAAATTGTAGTGTTTATTCCCATCAACATAATATATATAGTATATCATTACGTTAGCAATAAATCAAACAAAGTATTTAGACATTTAATTAATATTTAAAATCAATGTTAAACCTAATATATACAAATAGCGTTTTTGTACCCCACAGAAGGAAGAACAGTATTAAGTAAACATACAAAAGCTAAGGCAATAAATTGTACAAGTCCAGAGAACTTGGCAGCAGTCTTCATAAAGAGCAGTCAGGAAGAAAAAGAACATTTTTAAATGTTAACAAATAAAGGAGTAAATTTGCTAAGGAACAAGATTTTAGAATGCATAAGACAACGAATACAAATATTTCCATCAATATTTATAAAATAATTTAGAATTTGGGAAAAGCAATCAAAAGAATAAGAAACTTATCAAATATATTGTCAAGAATTTGAGAAACTCCATACAACAATATCATTATCTAAGGGGTTTTCAAAAATTATGTAATGCTGATAAGATCTGATTTACATTAGAATAACTGTTTATACTCTTTAGAAGGATATTGTTCTGTCTCTGAACAAAAATCTTTCAAAATTGAAGTCTTTATAAAGCTTTTTTGAAACCATGATTGGGTCGTCACAAACAAGATGGACTCTTTCTTCCTTCCTTCCTTCCTTCCTTCCTTCAGTCTTCTCAACTAAAAGGGAAAAGATGCACATTGATCACTTTATAATAACCATGCACAATTGATTTCATGAATATGCAATACTACGTGACATCTCAGTGGGAAATGTCTACATCAGCCAGTAACGACAAAAGAGGCGGCGGCGGGGAGGAAATAAGGTCAGAGTTTGACAGACCTGAGCAATATCATGGCTGGAAGAATAGTTCTCCGGTTTCCACTCTGGTAACAACGTTCTTTAGCCGCGGCATTCGGCGACCATCATCTCCAGGCGGAGTGTCGAGCTATGTCCTGTCCATGTTATATTATACCCTTCACCTGGGGATGGCGTGAGCCAACCCCAGCGTCTGATTGGTGGTCAGCAGTGGTCATTCAGACATCATGCTGGAAGAACCAATCAGCGCACAGTATTCTTTCCACAAAAGAAAGTTCGTGAAATGCTGGGCCCAGTTAAGGATCCAATTGGGTTACGGACTCTTGGCATTTATAGTATACCCTGTGAATGTGGTAAACGATATATTGGACAAACTATCCGGATGGTTCTTGACAGATGCACAGAACACCAGAGGCATCTTAGATTGAAACAGACACACAAGTCGGCTGTGGCAGAACACGCATTAGATACTGGCCACACCATTGAGTTTGAAAAAACTAGAATTTTGGACCGAGTCAATGGTTTTTGGGACAGTTTGCTCAATAGAGACACAGGGTTTCAACTGATCGTCGCCTGGCAGCTGGATCTGACATTGCTGCGGGAGGAGGCTCGACACCGGACCTGCAGACGCTCGGGACCTGGTGGGTCAGTTGATTCCCGGAGAGAAACGGACTCCGCAATCGCAGGAGTCGACCATGCGCTGATTGGTCCTCCCAGCGTTACGTCTGAATGACCACCGCTGACCAGACGCCATCTCCAGGTGAAGGGTACACATAACATGGACAGGACATAACTCAACCGGGAGCGGAATAAATCCAGGAGGATATCCTGATGGGAAATGAGTGAGAGCCAGTTGGAGGTTGGCTTCCTCCTTCCTGGTTTTCCTCTCCCCCCCCCGGTCCATGGCCAAGGTAACTAATTTAAGACTCCTGCAGGCCGAGACGACCTTGGGCAGTTTGAGAGGTGTATGTGCAGGGGTCAAAGAACCTTAGGCATACGGTAAGAGTTGTTCGCTGATCCCATTGGACCAGTCTGCCAACTGCCTCTCAATACTGAAAAAGGCACGGAGGCGGGTTTGTGTGTTTCCACAGCAATCCAGTCTCCCGTCATCAGAAGGGCGCAGGAGTAGTACCCGCTAGCCCGACCTACCTGATGCAGGTTTTCTAGGGTTTTTCCCTGCATCGCCTTTAGGTGAAACACTGGGTAGGATCCTTACACTATAGCCTGGGGGCCCTAGTCAACCCTGGGCTACCTTGCTTTACCTTCCACATTCCCCCTTTTCAAGTCCCTTCCTATGCTATTAAAGGGGAGTTGCCTGCTTCAGGATCACCCTCATGTAGCCCGTTAACCCCCACCCCCCCCAAAAAACTCTACACTCCGCCTGGAGATGACAGTGATGACTGTCGTCGAAACGTTGCGGCTAAAGAATGTTGTTACCCTAGTGGAAACCTAAGAACTATTCTTCAACAGCTACACTGGGAAAGTCTTCCATCTTTAATATCATGGTTGTTTAGGATACTTTACAAAATATACATATACCAGACGATTTTAGTAAAATAAAATTATACCCATACCGAAAACGACAGGGGGCCCATAGGTGCAAACAGCACAGGGAATTTAGTTTAGTATCCTATGCATGCAATATTAACAAAAATAGTATAAAGGAGGATGGAATGAGAGACAAGAGAAGCAATGTAGAATTCACATCTAATTTTAGAAGAAAGGACGAGAAACAACAGGCATTTCCAGATTTAGAAAAAATCTTTAATGGAACATACTATTAATGATTTTGAAGAGGACAGAAATAAAATATGGAGAAAGAAGGCTTATACATAACCTCTACAGAAACCAATCAGCAGTAATTACAACCGAGGATCAAAAACAGAGTCAGGCAAGGATGCAGTCTGTCGGCGATGCAGTTTAACTTGTATATACAACAGGTGATGAAAGTATAAGGAAAAAGAATCATACTGCAGCAGAAGAAATAAAAAAACTGCTTTGCAGATGATATTTTTGTATTAGGAGAGTCGGAAGAAAACTTTGAAACCATAATAAATTGAATGGACGTGGTCCCAGAGAAACAGCACAACATTAGGGTTAATAGAGGGAAAACAAAGGTAATGCTATATAGTATGGGAAACTATGCAATACCAAAGGTTCTTAGATTGGGAAAGGATATTTTGAAAGAAGTTTAGGAATTGTGCTACTTGGGAAGCGTAATAGGATAGCACAGGCAAGGAAGAGGAATTTACTGATGGGTAACATAAGTGTGAATATAACGAAATCACTGCAAAAAATGTTCTTGTGACATTGTGGATAGATATGAAATGTGAACAATAGGAGTTGCAGAATGGAACCTTTCAAATGTGGTGCCATGGGAGAATGCTGAAAATCAGATGCAGCGATAGAATCACCAACAAGGAAGTTCTAAACAAAATACAGGAAGAGAGGACAATGTGGAGGATGTTGTAGGCCATTTAAGATGGAAGTGAACAGAAGAGGGAGGCTGAGGATGGAATCTGTTGCGCAGATATGTTAGCAGGCAACACAAACACTTGTTAATATTGGAACTAAGGAATTAACAACAGATTGATATTGTAACTGAATAATATATGAAACAACAGCACAGACACACTTGATCAAAGCTCATCAGTGGAACAAGCAGCAACGTCCTCGACATCTCCATCTTTCAATTCCGAATATTTGAAATATCAAAGCCTCGTCACTCGTGAAACTAAATTATTTTCAAAATAAAATGATTTTAAGTAATATCCAATTGCCAGTTGTGAATTATTTTGGAAGGTATGACATGAAAATAGTAAATAATTTCACTAACAGCAAAATGACTTTCAGTCATAATGGATGAAAACTCTCATTCAAACATTTCTTTTTCCATAAAAATTTGAATTGATAATTTCATTGAGAACACTAGCAGTTTTTGCCCAAATAAAGAAATACATATTTAGTAAATACAAGTTTCCGCAAGATATTTAGTTCTTTTGTAAAAAAAATTATTTCCACACTTTCACAAGGTTGCTTCTACAGTCAACGAATTTAGCCTACTACAAATTTCTTCTTTATAAAATAAATTATTTCATTTTGACTGTCAGGAAAGTTTAACATCACCCGACTGTAGACGTAAGTAAAATTAATAATTTCTTCACATACCTTTCCCCATCCAATTATCGCCGGATATGTTGAGTTTTACCCCCATGTGCAGCATTGTGCGGCTATGACGGGATGGGAAAAGCACCCACCACCGCAACCGTGACAGGTTACATTTAAATACATGTGTTGTCTCACCCACACCGCATCCTGTTCAAGTTGTTGTGGTATTCAGTCCAAAGACTGGTCTGATGCAACCCTCCATGCTAACCTATCTCGTACAAGCCCTTTCATAACTAGCACAACCCTCATCCTCCCTAATCAGTTTACAATTGTGAAAATAATTATTTAGTTAATACTGTCTCTTCAACATAAGTGGAAAGATGATTTACAAACATAATTCCAAGTTTCTAAATTGATTTTGTGTTAAAGAAATAAATTATTTACTTTGAGAAAAAATGGATGGAGTATCCTTATTAAGATCATATTACAACCTTTGAATGTTACAGTTTTAATGATATCAAATATGAAAAAAAATTCCCTTCCCGAAGACAAGCCAAAATTAATGCAAGACAAAGTTGACATTTTCTTACATACACACAACTTGATAATTACCAGATGATATGCAAATAGGCTTTTATTACAAATTTCAGACAGTACTTTAGAAAATATGGGCAGAACATTATTCTACTACAAAAACGGAAATAATGACTTAAGTCTAGTTTTCTGCTACAAAACTCACATGAACCAAAAATTCTACATGCGTAGATTCCACATAACAGAAAATAAAGAGTTCAAATTTGTGTCCCAAAAAGAAATAGTCCCTAAAGGCAAACACTAAACAGAACTGTATGTCAATATTACTTTGTTGATGTAATAAGGACTCAAAATACTATTTGAGAAACTATAAAAAAATATTTACTTTTCTTGAAGACTGGGGGAGACAGTCAAATTGTGATTTACCTGGCTTTGGTTGCCCAACCTAACGTTATATATTACTTTGTAATAAAACGGTCAAAAATAATCTAACAGAGCACATGAAATAGCGACGTACTTAAAACATTTCTAGGAAATTCGTTTCAGCATACATTTTCAATTTAATGGTAGTCTGTTAACGGTTGTATTTTCTGGCAATGAAATTTATCGTTCATAATCGCAAAGGTGTAAATTTCACCTGTTAAACGTTCACAAATTTTGTATAAAAATGTAATACGTACAAGACAACTATTGAACAATCAGAAAACGTCGTTAGGCTTGTATTACAAATATAGGTTACGTTGAGACGGTTACACACGATAAAATACGTGCTCAATAAATATGCAAAGCCTTGCGTTAAAGAACAAGATTTTCTGTAGTTGAGAAGGTAAAATCAGATGGTGAATGATGAATATAAAAAAATAAGATGTAAATTAACATGGTTTTTAACCGAACTTTGAAACGTACCTTGCTTTCGGAAGCCTGCAGAAATAACTGCGTCAATAAGTTCGTTGTAACCCTCCCGCAAGTCAAATGGCACGAGCAAACACAAGAGCACATGGAAGGGGCCAATAAAAGGTTCTGCCACATTGACGTTCCGTTGTCAATGATCTTAGATAAAGCATCTATATGTATATTTCATTAAATTTAATCGAGTGATTAAGAAGAAACAATAAATTTTTTTAAATATCCTCAAAATATTGCTATTGTTTTTTTGTCAAAAAACAGCACAGAAGTATAAACATGTACCAGAGTTCACTACTCGTTCTGTGGTGAGGGCAGCAGTCAGCGAAATAGTGGGCAGATGTCGGTCCACAATGTAAACGGCTGGCAATGCACAGCCATCCGAACATCACTGCCCGTTATTAACAAACAATTAATGAATTCATTTTCTTATTAAATAACAGTATATATAAGAAATGGTAAATGCAATTTTGTATACGTCGTTAATGACTACTTTGTTGATGCGACTATAAATAAAAGTAAAGAATTGAATATCAAAACAATGAATTCGCGTCAGTCTCTTGACGTCAGCGGCGCAATCTTTGAACGGCCGCCCCGAGAGTCTCTTTAGAACCTGTCCTGTTCCGATTCACAACTTCACATAATAAGTAACCGGTGAGAATAGAAATTTTCCGAGGAAACTAAAATGACGTCATATTTGGACGAAAACAAATACTCAAGCAAGTACGTAATATTTGTGTTCTATTAATTGCAACATTTCTTTCCGCCCGTACGATTTTAATTCCTAGTGAACGAAGATATAATATTTGCATACATAACAAACATAAGTGGTAGTCTCAACATTTTAAAATTCATGATTAATCCATATGTAGAAACTTTTCTCAAGTTTCCACTCAGGGTAAGTATATTACCTATGACGACATTTGGAAAACTTTCTCCATTTTGTATCACCTCATTTGATTACATATTACCTGTCCATATCAATAAAAATAAACGATATTTCTTGAGCTTCGGTCTCTTTGACACACATGTCTCACTTCCTCAGTTTGGAAATTCTCCGCCCATTATATTCATACTAGACATGGAAATTATTTGTCTTCTGGAATTTCTTCAATCCTTGACATTTGTTAAGGATCCAGTAATGTATAGTAACTGCAGTGAACAATGCCCTGTGATGTTACTTATTGTATTCAGTCATATTATCAAATTTCGACTGCAACTTGATGAAATCGAGCAATGTGATGTACGTGTCTTCTGCATGATTTTCTCATTCTTCCCATCTTACTTTTATCAAGTTCCCTTGTCTGACTGCAGTTGCTCCTTGGCTCTGTTTTGATAATGAATAGTCGGTCTTCAGATTCAGATATATGGCTTCCACTGGCACTATGTTGAGACAGTATGACAAGTTAAAAACCGTCATTGCATAGAAAAAGGAAACTAGCCTTAATACAGACACTAGTAATAAAGAAAAATCACACAATGTTTCTGCTATCCTCATAGAGTTCAGAAGAGCCACTAGAACAACCCACAGTACAAAGTCACAAAATTCAAATCAAATGAAGAATACATCCAAAAGAGAACAGGAAACACAAATAAGAACAATACAGAAATATGAAAAATGCATTAAGAAAATGCCAGTTTTTCAAATAAATTACAAAATGTATGTACATACAAAGAAATGAGAATGTATAAACATTTGTGTATTTAAATATAATTCACAGGGAAAATCTTCACCTCTTCAATTCATTAATTAATGTAGGGCAAGACAAATTACTTTTTATGAAATAGAACTTTGAAATTATAATTCTTATAGTTTTTAAAAATTTCGTTACTTCAGTTTTGTGATCTGTTTCTTTGGCATTGTTTACCCTCATTTTGTCCTTATTTATGTTTAACCAAGTATATGTAATAGTTTTTTGTAGAATTAATTGAAGAGACTCCAAACCTTGGTGATGAAACATTTTAATTCTTCTATTTCTGACTTTGAGCATTATTTGTATTTTATTTATAAGTACTTAATATAAAGTAAATTACATCCAGTGTGGCTCCAAATTCTTCAAATAAATTCAATAATCTTTACGACTTAGGGAATCAAGGAGTAAATAGAATGTATTGCTAAATTTTAAGCCTGAAGAAGTTCAAAATGGAGATGAAACGTCATTTATATTTATTATAAAGTAAATTATTAAAGTAATATAATTTTTGGAATAAGTAATGAATTTAGGTGAATCATTAAATGCTCCTTAAAGTAAAGGAACAAAATGAATAAATAAACTAAAGGGAATGTGTCACCCGGTTCACTAACAAATCAAGCACTCAACACTTCCTTATGTACTTATCAGAAATGCTGTCAGCGAGTCCAAAAGGCTGGACATTCCCATGATTTCCTGGTCGCTGCCCATCATCTCTTCTGGAGAGGAGACGCCAGACAATTTGGACGAAGACCAGGCTCAGCACTCCCCCATCATCGGGAAATTCGATGGGGGGGTGACCTCCTCACCGTCTCTGTCTCGAGGAAAGGGTTCCGACGTCAAGGAGGTTAGTGTCAAGATTGCACTGGTCGAATTCCCACCCCATTCCTGTGGCCAACCATGGGATCAGATGATTGACAATGTCCTAGAGGAGGACAAGAGGCTCAGCCAGGTATCTGTGGATCTCTTCTCAGACGTCACTGAATTTGACCTGGACAATGCCTTGGAAGAGAGTTTTGTTGTACCACCCAATCAAAACACCAGGTTTGATGACAGTTTCCAAGAATCGACGGCATGTGAACAACCTGCCAGGAATCAGGGCAATATTTCAGATACAGACATTTGTGTGGCTCCGCCCAACAAGGTTACAAGGCTGGACGACAACTTGTGGCTACCCATATCTGCCGGCAAAGTGCAGCATGTGAAGGATGCTTCTTATGTAACCAGACAACTTGGGTCTCAGGAAGGTATTAACCCTCCAATTGGAATGGATAAAGCACAGGGTGATATATCAAAGATGTCAGCCATTAGAATTTATTCCACTTCTTCTGTAGATAACCACAGTACTTTAGAAAACAACACTTCTTCCATGTGTAAAAAACCCAGGCAAGTGAGACGTGTAAAGTTACAGAAAGGCAAAGCTAATAGTGAGGAATCGAAGACACCAGACTTCATAATTGATTCCTCTTATACCGTGAATGACCACACGAGTTTCCAGAATAACCATTTGTCAACAAGTCAAAAGATCAGGAAGCCATTCTGTGTAAATAAGCCTCTGAAAAACAAACATCAGAGCAAAGAATCAAATACGTCAGATTTCATAATTGATTCCACTTATCCCTTGGATGACCAGATTAGTTTCCAAAAGAACCCTAAGTCCAAATGTCAAAAGGTCAGGAAGTCATCCCGTGGAAACAAGCCGCAGAAAGGCAAAGCTCAGACAGAGAAATCAAAGAAGTCAGACTCTGTAATTGATTCCAGTAGTCATGTGGATGACTGCAGAAGTTTCAAAAATGACCATTCATCCACATGTGAAAATCTCACAATTGTAAGTGTTTTCAATAAGACACAGAAAGGAAAAGGCCAGAGAGAGGTGCGAGCAATCAAAAATGATTTGACCTGTACCAGTAGTTTACAAAACAAACTTTCCTCTGTATGTGAAAAGCTCAGCAAGTCAAGACTTCTCAACAAGTTACAGAAAGCCAAAGCACCCCAGACCCCATCCACCAGAATTTACCCCATGTGTCCCATGAGCAACCAGATGGTGGCCAGGAGTAAAGGTATAGTTGAATTTGTATTTCTGTGAAGGAGTTTACAAATTTAGTATCAGATGCCCCAAATATAGTTTCTGTTTCAGAAAATTCCAGTTTCAACCAGAAAGAACATAGTAACAACTCAGAATCGAGACAAACACACAAGGTAAGAGCACAGAATAACAGTGCACTTGGGACTCTGTTCACGTCGAAGCCGTTGTCGGTGTGTGGAACCAAACCCACATTTCTTTAAGGAATGTGAGTCACATCGGTCGAGTGTTACACACAATTCAAGACCATCGAGAATGTGTTCACTTTACACAGCATAAAAATACTGTGATATCAATGCCAAGCCATTGCACCTATCAATACAATACAGATAACGTTTTATTTGGTCCTTTGAATATGTACAACATAAATGATCGTCTCTCGCATACAAACATAAGGCTCAATAAGTAAAAAACATTTATAGTAAATTATAACACAGTTTACAGTTCTAAAACATTCACTTGCAGAATAGAAATGATTCTCCAGTTCTTGAATTTATTCATTTGATATTCCAGTAAAAGTTTGAATGAATGCACAAGCCCAGAAAAGTTAAATCTTGACCATATTTCATTAGGCTTGATTTGCTGCATTCTGTATTAGGTTCACATCAATACAAAGTTTTTCTGAACAAAATTACACGAATTTGCTCGAAACCTGTTTGCAATTATCTCAGATGAGTTATACGTGTCCACACACTACGAGCAGACTTTGTAACAAACAGTGGTGTAACACTAGTGCCTTTATTTCATTTTCATGAAGATTTGAAACGACCCTTCCTCTCCGATTTAACCCTCAGCTGCCGAAGTGGAGTCCCTGGGATTCCTGTGAATTCGTGAAACTTCAAAAATAGTTGCATTTACGCTTTATTCAAAACCTTGAGCCTCCCCGTTCCTCTTCCCTTTACAGTTCTAAGGAACGATATGTGAGCTTATAGTCGTCGAATGCTTTTGTGGGAAATTATTGGACATTGTTGTCCCAGGGACTACATGTCGTCGGTAGCAGTGAACTTTTATTCGGTGCGCATAGCATTTGACTCTGAAGGAACACACGTCTGTCATTAAGAGTGTGTGAATATTAAAAGACTGTAACATTGCTGAAAGATTGGGGAAATGGACAGTGAGAGAAGAAGACAGACATCTGGCAGGGAAATAATGAATAAAGTGTTCTGAAGCAAATTATTGCTACTTATGTGCACAAATTTCATTAAATTAAAAATAAATTTCTCGTGTATCTACCCGGGTTATCAGTTCTAACACTCCTTTTTTTTACTTAGACTTATACTGTAAAATTAATTCTGTAATAATAGAAATAAGGACGTGAAAGAGATGGAAACTTGGTGGATTTTGCTGTTAAACCTTCTGATTCACTGAAGGTCAGTAGATGAAGACACACACGCATCTTACTCATACACACTCAAAAGGGTCCGCATGTACTCGTGGGCGGTCAGTTTGGGGATGTTGAGAGTCGCTCAGCTTATGAATATGATAAGGGTGAAAAGCCCAAGTTGTGTTTGTACAGGACTTGTCAAATTATGTATACATGGTGTTTGTTGAACGTTGTAACTGGAATTAGTTCTTTTGTACTTAATACCTAGTTATAATGTTGACTTGGAAGGATGATTAGCAGTTGCTGTGTGTGCAGAGCTACTGGCTGCGGTCCCAGAGTCGAGTGGTGGAGCCTCTGCGGCGCCAGACCCTGCTGGACGTGACGAGCCTCAACTTGCCCTCCAGGGCCGAGTTCATCCCCGACCCAGACCTGCCCCCGGGCTTCTGGGAGGATCCCGATGCGGAATGGCCGCAGGAATGGGTCGACGACCTCCAGCGCTTCGACGAGTCATTCTGACCTTTCATTTCACGTGATATACTTTCAAAACCTGACAAAAATGCAGGGAAAACGTATTTTAGCAGAAATCAAATTTACAATCTTCTGACAATTATAAATTAAACACTTAAAGAAATTCCACCTTACAACGTTTCTTCCAGGTTACTGGAATTGTTCGGAAACGAACTGACATAGATAATAAATACACACGAATATCTATAATTTTTTTTTGCCTGGACTGAGACCATAAACTTAATAAATAATTACATCTTTGCTCACCTGTTGTTTCGTCGTAAAACAAGGATTTTGCTTCCAAATATCCAAAAATTATTTTAAATTTCTAGGTGAAGGTTAGAACAGCCAATAACTCTTAGCCACATTGTCCATAGTATTGTACCATCTTCAGGTAAAAAGACAAACACATTTCTTTCTGCTGCAACTAAATATATTTTAATAACTCCATCAATGATTTTTTTTTTGCATTAAACGTCTGATTGTAATTTAGATGCGAATAAATGAAATAAACCTGAGTTTATTTTATTCGATTGGATACCAACTTTATTGTTTTTAGAAATAAATTAATGTAGGTATGTACTAACATTATCAGTTCATTATGTTCTATATGTAATATTTTATACATATTCCATAAATTATTGAAAGTTGTCATCTTGAAATTTTATATTAACGTAGTCAGTCAATTGTGGAAAACTTTTTTCAATGTTTGAAGCAGGTCGTTAAGCAGTCTCTTCTCTTCAATGAGTCTTTCTTTGGACTAAATGACTGTTTTAAAAGAAATGCTATCAAAATAAATAACAAATTTGTTTCTATTAAAATGGAGACTAATTTATAACCACGTTATTTTTCTTACTGATGGTCGTTGCAGAACCCCTGGGCCTTCCATCTATTTCTATCTTGCGCTTCCATCCACCATGCTTTAACTTTCAGGGTTTGTAGGTCCTTCAAAACCCCAACTCCTACTTCCTTCTGACAGGGTGAAGTTTAGTTTTTGCCTGGGTTGATATCCTCCACCCTTCTCACGTGCCCTAGCCACTCAAATCTACATACTTTCAAAGTATGTATTATGTTAATATGTTTCTATAGCTCATGATTTTATTTTATTCTCCATATTCCATTAACACAGCTTGGGCCATAGATCTTTCTCAGGATCGATTTTTTAGTTTTTCTTCATGCCTATTATTTTATTTATTTTGTTAAAAATGTTAATCAATACAATTATTCTGTGTTTTTTTTATTCCTGTATAATTATGGAAATGATGGCAAGAAAGCCTGAAACAGGGAGATTCCTTGTGCTGGGCCCTCGAAGTTGCTTACTCAGGTGACGAAGGAGCTTGTCCAAGTCTCAGGGTCAGTTGAAGGTTAAATAACGACAAACAGAGATTACTTTTTTGCTATGCCAAGAGAGGGAAAAGAGCAGACAGCAGAGAGTTTATTGAGATAGAGAGAGATATTCCAGAGTATATTATGTAGCGTGGTTGCCATTAGCGCCTGTAGATGACAGGTCCTCCGTAGGGGTAATAAGGCAGGCCCCCGAAGGCGTAGGGCGAGGCCACGTACAGAGCCTCCGAGGTCCTGAGACCTTCCTTGGCCACGTCCACGGCCAAGCACACGCTCAGCAGGGCTGCCAACACGCCCACCAACATCTGAAAAAACATTACATTACTATTTTAATTCTGATGGTACTATATTGTCAACATTTCAAGTTTATTAACAATTACGATTATTTAGACGCGCGGGGAACCTGCAGCCTACCTCAGTACCCGGGTATGCCGCCAGAGTGCAAGGGACACGAGAAGTTAATCCGCAAGTAATAGGAACCCCAACACGAAATTGAAAGGAAAGAGGTGACGGCAAAAGAAGAGACTGAGCGTGGAAAAGCAAAGTAAAGCGAATAGGTGACGAAAAAAAGAGAGAGCTAGGATAAGGAAGGAATACATAAACCAATTAACGAAGACACGCGTCACTTATCCCGATGAAAAAGGGAAGGCTATCAGAAAAATGGAAAATAATGGAACAAGGGCGGAAAGAAATAAATCTAAAGGAGAAAAAGAAGGATAGGGTGAACACAAAACAAAATGAATAAACTTAACAAAAAAGAACAATTTAAAAACATCAATGTTGTACAAAAAATTGAACAAAGAGAACGGGAAATAGAAATGGGTACAAATAGGAAAGAACGGACGGGAGAGAAAAGAAAAAGCAAAGGACGTATGAGGAAGGAGAAAGGATGATAACGTCGGGCATATTCCAAACAGAAGTGAAAAAGAATAAACGCCATTGCAGAGATACCGTCAGCGTTCACGCCTCCGACGTCGTACTTACCAAGAGCTTCATCATGGCTGCTGCGAGACTGGGACTGTGAAGAGACGCTCACCAGATACACTATTTATATGCAAGTCCTGTGTATCGCGTTTCTCCCTAGGATTGGGCGTGGTCCCGCTGCACAGCCTTGACCGTGGAAAATTCGTCGTCGGCGATGCACTCGGATTACCAACCTTGCAACATTACTATGCGCCCCCTAGCGTCATCTCACGTTGCACCCAGCCGCTCAGGCAAAGATGCACATTCAATCATTTCATTAGACTGCACACCTTAAACTATGTTCATTATTATTATTTTCACATTAGTTCTAATTGTTATTTTACGTCACTGACGGAGTAAACTGATTAGTCTGATTGTCTCATTACAGCGAGACTCTATTGAAGCAACGACCACAGAGGCAAAGATGCTCAACAAGTTAGAGTCCACATTACATTCGTGACGTCACACTTAACTCAATTTATTCGCAATTCGACTAACGTCTATCTTTCATCACATCTACGTATTTTTTTAGATACAACTGAAAAAGTCCCTATATTTAGGGAAACTTTTAATTTTAATAAATACTGACTTTCGGGTTTTGATATATTCAATTTTATTTATTAATACAAATTAGATTATTTAGCAGTTGAACGTTGTAATTTACAATGTTGACTTCAGTTAAATACGGACCATTTGACAGAAAGTAGAACAGTTCACGAACAATTACACCCGACGTTTCGTCACCATATTTAGGACTTACTCAGGTAATTTTTCTAAATGTTACTAAGAATATGGAACAAGAAATTTATAATACTTGCAAATTTCAGTAAATTATTAATGAAAATCTTTGTTTGTTATTCAGTGGTAAATTTATTTAATTAAATTATTGTGTACGTTAATTGAATGCGTTTTACTCAAAGTAAAAGTTCGGGGACTGGCCAATATTTCAACGTATAAGAAGAAGAAGAAGAGGTGCTAACACAATTCTTCCCTCATACTTTCTAGAAAAATCTCGCAATAAATTTAAATGGCGGAAGAAAGGCAAGTGCAGGCCTTGATGCGGTAATTAATGGGTTCCTCGTCAAGGCTCCCCACGCGGAAGCGCCTGCAGGTATAAGTACCCGGGTACGGCGACGACAGCGCCATCACCACGGACATGGACCTCAATCTCAGACACGTGAGTACAGCATCTCTGGTGACGCAAATTGTTCTGCACTTGACGAGAAAAGAAGAAATTTTGCAACAGATTACACATCATCTTCACTTTTTGTGAAATAACATTCACTTCTTAAGACTGGTCTGATCCACGCTAACCCATCTTTCGCAAGTCTAACCTGTTTAGCGCATTCCATCCTTGACGTCCCTCTTCTCTTGACTTTCTTCTAATGCTAAGAGTCTCATGTCTCAAAACGTGGCCTATTCTGCTTAGAACTTCCTAGTTATTCTCCTATAGCACCACATTTCAAAGGCTTGTACTCTTTTCGTTTCGGCAATTCTTATCGTCCACGTTTCGCACCCATATGACGCCACTCTCAGTACCAACACTATTCAAGTCTCTCCCGGAATCCTCCTCCTCATGGCTACAACTGTGACGTCACTTTCACGCGGATTTCAGGCATCAGCGACGGTGAAGCGAGATGACGTCGTCACCACCTATTACGGAGGAGAAATTCGAACAGCAGAAAGAATTTCACCGTGTTTCGCAGACAGCTGAAAATTGTGGGCGAAACGTCGCAACATGTCTCTGACGTTGGCAGCAAGCGCTGATGTCTGCCGTTGTTGTTGTTGCAGCAGCTGACGACGATGACGATGAAGATGCTGCTGCTGGTGGTGGTGGTGGTGATGATGATGATGATGGCCGTGGCGCAAGATGATGACCTCGACGGCGCAGAGACTCTGTATTACTCCGCCTACGGGACTCTCAACCCTGGCTTCTACCCCGGGGTCGTCTCCTACCGCCAGGGATGATTGTACTCGGCTTCACCAATAAAGTGTCTCATTATCAACAACAAACTATCTCATCTCTACCTTGACTTTGCTGCTCCAGTTACGTCATTCAGTTATTTCCAAATCTGTTTTATATGTACAAAATTCCCCTGATGCAAGGCTCTCGGCGCGATAAGGAAGTTTGCTCAGTTTTAAGCCACCTTTGAGGTACACCTGAGAGCTGTAATTTACACAGCAGCTTCCTACAGCCATTCGTGTCATCTTTATCACAACAATTAAGGTCAATAAATTAATTACGAAACAAGAAATACATACCTTAGACTAAGAACAAAGGTAATACAATTCAAAGAATAAACCAAAGATGGAAATAGAGACAGCAACTAAATTAATCCGTCATATAACTTATTTAATTGACAAGAATCGTGTTCGATATTCACAGTAAACATAAAGCCGTTGCTCACGTAAGATGTATAATAAATACAGAAATTTATTTTAACTTGTTCATTTAAGCTTCGGATATCAAAACTGTTTATCTGAAAGAGTATCTTAAATAGACATGTGTGTGTGTGTGTGTGTGAGAGAGAGAGAGAGAGAGAGAGAGAGACGATAGCGTGACGTCATCCCCTCCCTCCCACTCTGTAGCTGAAACTCGCCCTTAAAAGCCTGGCAGGTAAACACATGAAAAATCCTTCCTAATGCAGCAAAAAAATTTAAGCGGACTATTTATTTACCACATATATTAGTATTTCCAAATATATAAGGCAAAAGATTCGATTCAAATGGGAATATTATAAGTATTGAGCTGTTTCGAAATCGGTATTGGCGAGTTGGACGCCAAGTTATATCAACATATTTCTACATTAAATGTTAAAAATATATAATTTTCTATTCGCAAATGTTGGTGGAGAATAGAAATTGTTTTTTCTATGGTCTAAATTCTGATAGAAAGGAATTTTCTATTCGCTTGGGCCGATTGGACTTTAAAAATGAAACTATCTCATTAAGTGATTGAAATATCACCTTTTTTAAATTAATCATAAAACATTACAATAAGTTTTTAAACATTTCGACAGAAAAATAATTACAAAAATTCAAATACGAAAATGTTTCTTTAAACTATTTATGTATGCGGAGCGACTTATTCAGCGCGATTAAATAATAATAAAAGGACCTGACTGAGTTAATAAGTCCGGGTTGATATATTAAAATTAATTTATAAAGTAAGGTTTAAAAATTATAATATAATAGTGGCAACACGGCTGGCTATTTGTCAGTTTCTCATTTGAATATAGGTGTATTTTTGGAAATAATCGAGGATGTAGTGAAATCAAATAGTGAATACAGTTCTGAACAAGTTACCTTCTGAGACAAATTAGTGTTGGAGAACCTAAGTACACCCTGGCCTTAGTTAATAACTCACGATATACGACTTGATTTAACACAGGGAGATTAGGATCAGAGTAAACTAATTAAAAAACTTTAAATGCACTTTAAGAGCCATTTGCTAGTTAAAGATGCCAATGTCGCATCGAAACGTCGGCCTATCTAAATCATATTTTAAAAATACCTTATTTTCCGAATTCAGATCCTAGGAAAAACAATTTACATTCTCCTCCAACATTTACAAATAAAAAATTATATTTTTTTAAAATTTAATGTATTAATATGCTGATATAACTTCGCATCCAACTCTCAATACCGATTTCGAAACATGCTCAATATTTAAAAAATTCCCATTTCAATTGATTCTTTTTCCTTATATATTTGGAAATACTAATATATATATATAAAATAAATAATCCAATTAAATTTGTCTTTTACTGCTTTAAGAAGGATTTTTCAAGAAGCGCTGTTTTTGCATGGGCACTTATGAGGTGAGTTACACTTAGATGGGTGGGGATGACGTCACGCTGTTGCCTCTTCATCCATTCCAGATGCTCTTTGAATCCGACAAGACACTTTACCAAGGACCTTGTACAATACTAGTCATGATCTTTGAAAGTTTGTATCTGTGTGTTGGTAGTCTCTGCTCTAGCGTCGTAGAAACATGAAAGTACTGACCCGTAAAATTGAAGTAATTCCTCCCAATGAGAGATTTGGAAACTTCAGGTATCCGGAAATTAGACTTTAAACTACCATTTCGCTGAAGAAGTCAACTAATGTGGGCGAAACGTAATAAATGGCTTGAATAAATATTACGTTTGATTTACAGACGATAAAGCTATTATTCAGTATAAAATCATGTGGAGATTTATATCGCAATCAAAATCTTTCCCATAGTTGACGAGTTATGGCGGGAAAGTCACCGACGTCATCGTCTTAACAAACCGACAGTTCCGTCGCCGTTCTCGGGAACTTCCTCCGGTAATTTCTTGTAAAAAAAAGATTTATTAAAATTGATTAACCTAATATAAACATATAAATAAAATACTGGAAATGGGTGTGTGCCTGATAATGATACAATTTAGACCAAGGTTGGTTCATTGCGAACCGGAAATCAGCACTGTGGGGGTGTTTTCCATCCAGGGGCGTAACATATAAAAATCACCAGAAAACAATCCAGATTGGGCTCTAACCGGTGTAATGTGAGTGCTGAGTTTAATTCCGACAAGAAATGCAATTTAAGTTTCAATTAATCCCCTGTGATCCGATAAAGGGGGGATAAAACAGACTTGTGCATACTATTTTAGCGGATGGAATAATTTCGACCAAATTTTTAACAGGTGTTCTTGGCGAACAAACTAAACACAATTAGGGCTACCACCACTTGCTGCGGGGGTGGAGAGGCGGTAATTTTAAATATTCATAAACTACCGTTATTTCCTTCTAATATATATATATATATAGCTAATTTAATTACGTTTTCGCTTAATTTGTTTGCCTATAATATAAACCCCATTCTTCAACTAAGAGGAGTATTAATAGGGATGGGGTGTAGGGGGCATCATATGAAAATAAAAAGAAAACAGTAACGTTTGGTATCGAAATCGGTGCTACGGGAGTCTTTGAGTTTGATTTTGACATTTAGAATGCGAATTAAATTGCAGTTCATCCCTTAACAAGGGGATGGGAGTTCTGCTTGATACATGTAAAGTACAGAGCAATTATATAAAATTTTATTTTCATATTCCTCGCGACCCAAAACCAAACACTTTGGAGATAAGACACGGCTACGACCCCTGGGGATGAGGGAAGGTGGAATTAGCGACATTTTCATAAGTAATAAAGACTGATACGTGAGTCGAGGTCAATAACATTTATTGTGTTTCCCCGACAGTATTTGTGTATAATTTCAACCTCTTGCAGAATGTGAGTGAGGGGTGGGGGTGGAAATAACATGGAAACTATCGCGTCGCTGTGTCACATCATGACCTTTAATATGCGATTTAAGTAAGAATTCATCAGTTAAGTGAGGGAGAATTTTTATTCTCTTAGAATACTGAAAATACTTTCAGCCCTGTTATTGTACCGGGAGTATTGTTGACTCTCTCGAGGTACTGGTAGTATATTTGGGGTTCATATTCAGACGTTTTCTGTGTCAGTTTAGCCATGTGTTGACCAACAATTAAATAATGTACCGGGATAGTATAAATAACTAGCCGGGAAAAACTAGAGTAAAATAAAAAGAGGTCCCGAAAGTCGGGGACGAAACGTCTTTTATTTTTAACTATTTGGGTGCCCGGCGATGTCCCGGAAAATAAATGCTTAAATGTACTTAATTTATGATACGTTCTAAGCAGAATTGGAAATCAGAGAACAATATGGACGACACTGGATAGGTCAAGTTTTGAGACATGAGGGTCTTGTAAAATTAGCATTAGAGGGAAGTGTGTGAGATAAGAACAGAAGAAGGAAGCCAAGGATGGAACACACTAAGAAGTTTAAGGATGATAGGGTAGTTATGGGGAAATGAAAAGATCTGCGCTAGGTAGGTTAGCGGGGAAGGTTCCATCAGATCAGCCTTAGGACTGATCACTTCAAGAACAACATGATAAGTTTAGTTTTTCGCCAACGTCGTCGCCGCCGCCTGATGTATCGCGGTGGCCGTATTTACCCCGACACGCTGATTCCAGAGATGCAAAGAACATGTGTGAAAAATGGCTACACGCATTTAGATTTGTATGCGGAACAAACAAACACACACACACACGAAATTTACACATAAACAAAGAATTTCTTTTATACTAGCAGGCTAGTTGTACCATCTATTTGTTCTGTTAAGCGCGAAATAAGTTGTAAATCAAGTAAAAACAAATCTGGTCGCTGCCCCTGCGGAGGAGGCAGCCCAGGTGGCAGGTGTGTGGCGCTGGCGGCCGACGTCAGATCCTGTTGGCCGCAGCTGCAGATTGCAGATTGGTTCTTTATGCAGACGACCACGGTAATGGAGGTGACGCAATGCAAATCAGGCACGCCCTTCCTCAGGCAGGCTTGGCCTTGCTCTGCACGTTACATCCGCAACGTAATGTTATGATGGGGCATTCCAAGACCATTCTGTCGGTCAGTATTATCGAGTGTGAATGGTCGACTGACACCGTGAATCAGGGCTATTTAGATATTTCGATTTCGTAGCGTCAATCTTGGGGGTGTTAAGCCAAAGTGCCTGTTACCAAGGGTTTGCCGCTGCTGAGGTGTTAATGACCCTATAGCGGCCCAGAAGAAGAAGAAGCTTGCTTAATAGCTGCAAAATGTTATAAAGTCTTCTCGCTAAGCGGTTCACACAAATGAAGAGATTCGGACAAATTGTTCAGAACGTGAACAACATGCTACGTCAAGTGCTACTCATTCATTGTCGTCAACTTAGTCTGCATTCGCGGAAAAGGCACGTGAGGTTCAGCCGTAATTATTTGAATTAATATTGCCGCAGTGCTTGGAATTTAAAAGAAATGTACAATACTATTAGACAGGCAAAACGAATGTCAGTTACAACTAAACGTGAAAATTCTCATGACCAGAGTATTTTTGAAAAAGCTTTTAATTAAACTTATTAGCGGCAGTAGGAACATATTTCATATTGAATAGTTAAAATACTCGTAATGAATGTTTATAATTGCATGCTTATTGCTTATCTCTGCCTTTCAGATTAAGTATTTGGCTGGGTTGTATATCCAAAGTAAGGCATACAATAGGCAAAGTAACAATTTAGAACATCTATCCACCTGTTTATTACACTAATCAACTTTCACCCCCTTAACGGATCTCTCCAGATTTATATCTTTTCAAAATGGACCCATTATTTTATTCTAGTATCCTCTTTTCTGCCCAGATAGATACACTTCAACCATTTAGAGAAATTTCTTGAATCCCTGATTGTTACGAAATAATGCACTTGTCGCTGAAATTTACACAGTAAATAAATACGTACACTTTTCACGAGTTTTAACGATTCTTTCACGCAATGTCGACGCTTCGCTGTTCTTTTAGTGATATAATAATAATAATAATATATACCACATTATATCTTTCTTTTCCGCGACTGTTTCAAATTTTGTCAATTTACTTTATAAGATCCATTTAGAAAAAGTCGCAAAGTCAACTTCGAAACGTCGGCATACCTAAATATGTTAATTAAGGTCGTATCTATTTCTGTTGGTTCCGCAGACGTTACTTTTAACATTATTATGGGCGAAGCGGTTGATCTGTTTTGAAAGGACGAGTGTTGCCGCTGGCAGGCAAGTGTAGGGTAGGGATCTACCCCTGGACTCGATCCACACACGAGTAGGATCGAATCTACGTCGCGTACAGATCAGAACAGCGCTGAAATACAGGCTTATCTGCGTATTCCAAAGACTCCGTGTCAAATTTGTTACGACTACGCTAAGCATATTACAAGGTTTATAACGTCACATGTTGGTTGTAATGATGACAAATAAGCCAGAATAGGTTTTTATTGTTTATATTACAAAATATAATATAGCTTGATGTCAACAATGAAATATAAAATGTTATTATTTAAACTATTCCGCTGAATCATTAAAAAAATAGCATCTTAATATTACTAATTGTGTTGGTAATTTCTGATTATTATAATACTAAAGTAGTCATTTGTCTTGTTTATTTCGTAATTAGAGATAATTAGCTAAGATTGTAAGTAGAAATTCCCTCCCTCGCACAGGACAGATTGGCAGCCATTCGTCGGCCAGAGACTCAACTCCTAACTCCTGTGATGATTGACATCCTTGAGCGGACGCGTGGGCTCCGTGGGCTCCGTGGCCTCGGCACGGGCCGAGGTATAAAGCCGGGACCCCGCGGCCCTCAGCTTCAGTCTCCAGAGACAGCGCATCACAGCCATGAACAAGTACATTGTAAGTACGCGCCCTCGAGCCCTCTCCCTTCTCACGGGTAAAACAAATACTTTCAATAATCACAGCAAATTATTAAAAGCTGTTCGAGAAATCACCTTTGAGCGGATTCACGTTGATATCGTCGGCCGCCATATTAACACACGTAATTAAATACAATAAATTTACGATCAACTACTAACAGATTAAAAAAAAAGATTAATCTCGACGTTTCGTCATCATATTTGGCGCATATTCAGGTAACAAAAATGTAAGCTTGTCTGCCTACAAGGCGACGCAGGGATTGGCTTCAAAATTTAACAGTTCAAGAAATTACACGAGAAAAGCCTAAATGAAGTGACGAAACGTCGTCTTTGAGTAAATAAGAACTTTGTCTGCAAATTGGCCGTAAATGTACTAGATTTAATTGTTGAGTAAGAGGCAGGTACAACCCCCTCGGGCTGTTGCCAATTGATTAAAATTTTATGAAACAATTAATTTGAGGACCTCTTCACATTCGGCCATTATATCGTTAATACGATTACGTTAAAACATTTTTAGCAACGAAAATCTCAGGTTAAATGAAATGCAGATAATTTTTTTATTTCGTTCAAGCGACGACGTTTCGTCACCATATTTGGCACTTCCTCGGGTAGTGTACCACGTAAATTGTACAAAAAAAATTCAACAAAGATTATTAAATTACAAAAGTTTTAATAACTTTAGTAATAATAAAATATGAAGTTTTGATATACATTCGTTATATGGGTGTGAGACGTTGATGATAGAAGCGTTGGAAAGGAAAATAATAGAAGCGTTTGAAATGTGGTACTATAAGAGCGTGAGATGGATGGATAGAATCAGTAACGACGAAGTTGTAAACAGAATAGGGGAAAATCGAACGATATGGAGGATGTTGACTAAGAGAAGGGATAGATTAATAGGCCACGCTTTAAGGCACGAGGGTCTTGTAAAATTAGCATTAGAGGGTAGTGTGTGGGGTAAGAACAGTAGAGGGAGGCCAAGGATAGAATAGGCTAAGCAGATTAGGGAGGATGTTGGTTGTGATAGTTATGAAAAGGCTTGCGAAGACAGGTTAGCATGGAGGGTTGCATGAGACCAGTCTTAGGACTGAATAACACAACAACAACATTCATTCGGCACATTTGTCTCATTATAATTTTAACTAAATAAAAACTTTATTAGTATTATTAATACTAATGTTATGAGGACTATGAAAGTTTAATGGTTATTAATGTAAATAAAATGGTACAATGTTGGCAGTGACGTTACCTGAGGAAGTCACAAATCTAGTGACGAAACGTCGTCGCTTTTTCTATATCTAGACGTCGATTTATTCTATTTAGTTATTGTGAAAGGAAACAAGACGTTAAGTGGTATACCATTAAAAACCTCGAATTATTTTGTCAAAGAAAGTAAATGTGGTGTTATTAATATTAATGACTTTTACCTGAGAAACAGTACAGCAGGAGAGCGTGTTTGGTGTTGTGTCCCGCAGATGCTGTTGGTGGTGGCCCTGTGCGTGGTCGTGAGCCTCGCCGCCGCCGTGCCGTACCCGCTGCCCGTCGCCGCCCCCAAGGAGACGCTCAAGGGCGAGGAGGCGGTGTACCTGGGCTACGCGGGCTACCCCTTCGTCTACCCCGGCGCCGTCGCCTACGTCGGCTAGCGGACGGACATCGACCTCGACCTCGACCTCGACGACCACGACGACCACGGACTCTCCCCGCTACTAGAGCGTACGCCTCTCTCTCTCTCACACTGTCTGTCTGTAATAAAGCTGTAAAGTAGACTCCTTACGAGCTCTTCTTATTCTCCCTCCGTCATCCATCCTGATACTCCGCAGTCTGCAAAAATAAAACAGACATTGCAGAATTGGACAAAACTAATGTTAATTATGAAAACAACATCAAACTCCATTACTCGACTATAAAATAGAACAATTTGTATCAGGTCGTGTATCTCGCTGTGAACCTTGGCCTCCTGCTCATGGCGACATTCCCGAGTTACCCCATCTCACGTGCCATTTCGTCGTGTCGTAGCGTAGTCGGTCGGGCAACGGCGAGTTCTTTTACGAGGTGGGGTTGGTATCATTTGGCCTCACCATTGCGCCAAAGTAGAGACGTGTTACACAACTCTGGCCACTGACGACGCCTTCACAAAGCTGCAGGCTTGGCGAACGCCGTAGTCCCGGGCAACACCGGGCATCCAGATAACAAGTGGTACCACAACACAAGTGAATTGAACGGCAAGGGAAATAAACAGGACTGCGTCGAAGGTACACGAGCAGACAAAGAGTAAAATAATTCCTCGAAATCAGTGGCTAGTTTATAAACATAATTACATGAAACTATGTGTTCCCCAAGCTTCGCTCAACTTGTAAACAATTTTCAAAATTAACGGGGGAGGAACAAATTGAATTCAATTTGTGTTGAAAAGATAAACGGAACTTATGTAAGAAAGAACCCCGTGTGATTGCTTGTTGGTTGGCACCACCAAAATGAACAAAGTACTTCCGGTAACCGAATAGAACAGGAAACAATCACGATTTCTTAAGAAAGGATATTTTAAGATTGTAATATGTAGCTTGGGTACAATGAGACACCAAGAGATGTCTCACCCTGTCGTCACTGCCTTCGAAGCCTCACTGTGCCCCTTTCGCAATGACCTACGCTGTTGTAAAAGGTCTCGTTGTACGCAGAACTTAATGGCATTATATCATATGTAAATGAAATATTTTTAAAAGCATTTTATACATGCGTTTTGGCGAAAAAACTGAAAAAAGTTAACGTTTTTTTGTTATTTTTTTATATAGCTCGATTTTGTCAACTCATATTTCAAACTATTGCTTCAAATTATCTGAAAATTTACCAAATCACAGTGAAACTCCTTCCAAATGTATCCTCAACGTTTGAATCATCTGTGTTTCTTACTTTATTTAAAATTAATTCATTAGTGGACTTCTACTAACTTTACTATGCGGAATTCTGTTTTACCCCCTTGCAATATCTCTTAATGGATGAACCATAACTTGAATTTCATTTTCATGTCAGAATTAAACTCAGCTTTACAGCTCGATCTGGATTGATATGTGTGTTGCGTCTCCACCCCGACTCCTATGAATCTTCCCCTTCGATTATGGATGGGGTTGAAATTATACGCTAGCAGTATTGGAGGACACACTATCAAGTTAACTGATTGAGGGAAGTATTTTTATAAAGCAAGTATTGGCCGTTTCTGCTTACTTAAATTTTTCCACCCTCGACAGTGCTGATTCCGATTCGCAAAGAACACGTTGTAACAACCCGGTACGCAAATGATGTAGCGTGGGAAATGAAAATAAGTTTAGTGTCATAAACAATATATATTTAGAACTGATCACCTGTAATGGATTTGTTATACTTGTTTGCGACATTTCTTGTTGTCCGCCCAAACATTTCTTTCCTCCTTCCAAAGGCTCTCATCTCATGTTCCGCTCGTCCCCCAAAGCACTCCGCCCCCAAAGACGTCGGTACGCTCAAAGACTATCTTAAATAGATAGAGGGGCAATAGTGTGACGTCATCCCCACTCTTGTAGGTGTAACTCGCCCGTAAGAGCCCGGCATGTAAAAATCCTGCTTAAAGCAGCAAAAGACTATTTCAGTGGATTATTTATGTACACCATATTTTAGTATTTTCAAATACATAAGTTACAAAAATTAATTCAAATGTAAATATTAAAAATACTGACCATATTTCGAAATAAGTATTGCGAGTTGGATGCGAAGTTATATCACCATATTTCTGAATTAAATGTTAAAAATATATAATTTTCTATCCCATTATATTGATAAAATGGTGGCGGTTTCTCTTCCAAGCCCGTCGTCAACTGCTTCGAAATATTAAACTAGTTGAACTCCATTTAGTTCCTTAATAATTAACTAACCAAATTTTATTAGTGGACGAATGGATTTAGGTTACAGCGGGGCGAGGTTGGTCCACGTCTAAATATTGTGCACCGCCCCAGTGGTTATTCCCGTACCTGAATATTACGTTTTTCAATATTATAAAGAAATTCAAGATCCCGGGGACGCTCATTCTTGTGCGACGTTGCGCCGCCATTTTGCCCTAAAACTCTTGACAACCAACATCCTTATGTAATGATGGCCTCTGGTCAACCTGCGGCCCGTTCATTAATTTATATCTGCCAAATCCGCTATATATAGTCAACATTTTGTCTCCACTGTAAGATTTGTGTTAGTTGTTGTTGATAAGGTGAGGTGAGGTGAGGTGGCTAAACAGGGCCGAGTTTAGAAGAATGCTGAAAATCAGACGGGTGGATAGAATCACTAACGAGGAAGTTATAAGTAGAATAGAAGAAGAGCTGACAATATGGAGGACTTTGAAGGGAGAGATTAATAGGCCACAATTTGACATTAGGGTCTTGTAAAATTAGCATTAGAAGGAAGTGTGCGGGGTAAGAACAGAAGAGGGATGGAATACGCTAATAAGGTTAGGAAATGAAAAGGCTTTCGCAAGATCGGTTAGCATGGATGGTTGCATCAGACAAGTCTTAGGACTGAATACTACAACAACACGGTCAAGTTGGCAGACCTCAGAGGAAGGGAGTATATACATCTTACACATAGTGAAGTAGCGATCTTTCCAAACATAATTGAGGCCAAGGCCCAAACAGAAGAAAGTAATGTTTCAACTTTCTCAGACAAATTTATTTAATTATATAACAATATCTCCTCTACGCAAAGTAAAAACTTGAGGAAGTTGGCAATATGTACCTAAACGTCGTCGTTGTCTAAGTTAAATAAATAAATTTGTCTGAAACCTGGCGATATTTACTTTCAATATATATACACTTCCAAACAAATCGGGGAAATGTTGCAAGCGCCACAATGTTTGTTCCCGTATTCTGACTGACTTCACCAATTAATTTCTTCATTGACAAGGATAACGTGTCAAGTATTCTCTGAAATTTGTGTTTTCTCGGTACAACATCCGTTTTCATCAATAATTAGATCGAATAAGTTTTCGATAGAAGTGAAGCGACATTTCGTTCCATCAATATATTTGGGAGCTTCCTCAGGCGTGTTAATACAAAGTCTATATTTGAAGGCGTTAATGGCGTGTCAACTTAAGCACCAAGATGGCGTCTCCGTGGGCCGGTTCCGGTTCAGCGCCTTCTCGTCCTACGAGTATCTCGCAACCTCGTCACTGTCTATGAATTCCTACGATAAACATTCAATACTATCCCTAAATAATTAATGAAACGTTTCTTACGAAATGAAGGGATTGAAAATTCAGATGTAAACTTTTACGCGTGCTCAAAGCACAAACATGGAGGCCGGAAAGACCTCGACGACGTCCAAAAATCGGTGACAAAGATTACCGCAACTCGGAACTTTTTAATCACACAGGCAGTATGTCTAGTCGCTGCACGACTTTCCACACTAAATTACAAAATTTGTTTCGAGTTAATTCATGCGAGTTTTACGCAGTTTTTATTCGACAAATGAAACAATAAATGCAATACAAAGACTTAATTTGCGATAAAACATGTTATATCTTTAATATTTTTGACGACATTTAAACGATCGCGATGTTAGAAATGTGAAGCACATCAGCCGCAAAGGATCTGGCAATCCAGAATTTCTTTTCTCCCACAACCGATGTTGTTCAATAATTATTAAAGTAGAGAAGCAACAAGGGCATGTGTCCTCAAATTGGAAATAAAATAACGGGCACGGTGAGTAGTAGTGTTTTATAATCACTAAAACAAGAAAGCAAAGTCACAGATGACATACATCAAGCACTTCAAAAGAAAAGGACACGGGAGAAATGAAAACAAGTGGAGAAGAGGGCGAAAATTGGAGGAGTGGTTTTTAAGTAAAGTCTGCAAAATGCACCGAGAAAAACGGGAAACAGCGTGGAGAAGGGATGAAAGAGTACTGGAAGAGAAGTAAGGAAGAAAGATAGCCACGAGAAGTTACTTAACGCGTTCCACAGTGGGGCAAAATCGAAGAAAGTAGAAGTAGAATAGGGACGGACAAGGTTGAGAATCGCGGCCCACCTCACTCCTCGTCAAGGTCGTCACGCAACTTTTGGGCGAGTATAAATGGAGGACCGCGGAGGAGCCGCCAGCATCCTCATCCTCAGCACCTCCAGGGAAGGACGCAGCCATGATCAAGTCGCTCGTGAGTATCCACGTTGCTCTCACCATCTAAGCGATCCTGTACGTCCCACAGGTATCCCGCGCTGGGAAGGTAATATGGTCACTTCTCAGGTCCATTGGTGGCGGTGCTTTATCCTGAGGCCCAGTGCACTCCAGTGAGACATAGTCAACTGCTGGAGACACGTCCTAGTGTTCCTTCTCCAGTTCCTATATCCTCACTAACTGTCCACCATTTTGTCGTCGCCAGAGAAGGGGAAACGTCACTCTTCACCTCTTGGTCCAGGGAAGCGCAGACTGTGACAAGGAGACTCTTAACATGAGACGGACGGCGAGTGACAGCTCAAGGAACCTTCCTACCGACATCATCTTGTTGTTGTTTCAGGTTGTGGCCGTGTTGCTGGTGGCGGCGCTGGTGTCCGTGGTGGCAGCCCAGGGGGCGCAGAAGCAGCAGGGCGAGTCTCTGAAGGGAGCCGAGGCCTTCTACGTCGCCGCCCCCTACGGGGCCTACCCTTACCTGCGAGCCTACGCGCCCTTCGGCTACCCCTACGCCTTCTTCAGGTGAACAACAACATCATGTAGCTTCAACTAGAATGAAATAAACGCAAATTCAAAACAGCCCTCGTGTATTTCTTTCCTGTGTCCTCGTCGTCTTCTCCTCCAGCGACTCACGTCATCTCACTTCCATTTACTATATCTGGCGTTTTTTTCAAAATATATAAATCCATTCTCCTCAGATTTACAAAAACTATTACAATTAACCGAGTTTGAGCTGAGAAGTCAAGACAAAAGTGCAAGTGCATTAATAATGGTCCATGGTGAAATGGTGGGAAAAAAATTAGGATACATAACATTAAATACTCCCAATCATTAAAGTTAACTTATAATTATGATTCATAGAGACAATAATTGCCGTGAAACTAAGTTTAGAAAATGAGTTGAAATACATGCACCTTTCATCAGGCCATCGTTTACTGAATTTCAAGAAATTAGGTTCTGAAGAATGTGATTAGTAAATTGTATGATAGCCTAAGCTTGAGGTTTACAGGAGTGGAGGGTCTACTTGGTAGCTCAATTGGTGAGAGCATCCGCCCGGAACGGAACGTTCCAGGCTTGATTCCCGGGTCCCGTCTACATTTATACGTTCTAATAAAAGTCTTAAAAATACATTTTGTAGCGCGTTATTAAGTATAGGCGCAATTAATTTAAACTGCGATTTAGACAGTGAATCGCGTGAGTAATGATGAGTTGTTGGGTACTACCATGTGGAATGTAAGGAACGTCCAGACCCCCGGGGTTGAACATCTGGAGGAAATGAGTGACAGGCCTGCAGAATCGCCAATGAAAGAGTAAAGGAGCGGACCCCCTATGGCGCCGGGCTTCTTCACAATCTTCGGACGCTCGAGGGTGACGAATGTTCATACTGAGATACTTACCCCTGATGGAGATGCCCTGGCGATGGAAAGTTTTGGAGTTTTTGTGCCATTAAGAAGCGCGACTGCCCAAAACTATTTAAAGGGCATGAAAGCGGAAAGGAGACAGTCGAGGGCAAAATTCGTAAGAAGACAGTCGAGGGAAAAATTCGGAAGGCGACACTCGATGAAACTACTGGAGGGAGTCGCTGGCATTGAAGAAGATACGACAGATAGCAGTCGCCATCATTCGATGGCAAACGACAGAAGCCGCCAGGGTCCAGAAAAGCTGACTACACGACATCGCAAAGGGGAAAATACCAGATAAGTTCCACTCATGGTAGTCCTTAACATTCTTATGATAACGCAGACAACGTAAATTCGTCATTTTTCCGACCAAATTTATCCCACGGTCAACCCGAGGTTTTGGATTTCATAGCTGAGTAGCCAGTGGCATAACAATTACATTGAGTAGGATCGATCCTCCAAAATTTCTCAAGAATAAATTTTTACGCCTTAATAAGAATTATTTAACTCCCCTCGCTAATACAAATTGGCTAAAAGGACATCCACTCTGGCGCCCAACAAAATTTAGAGAGTACGCCACAATTTAATGAACATATCAGAAGTAAAATAATAATAGGGCTACAAATCAATTTCAACATATCGTTGTGCGACATTCACGTATCAGTAAATATCATTAAAATATAAAATTTCGTCTTTATATTCAGATTTATGGGGAGTCACAACATTTTCAATATAGTTTCAAGGGCACGTTTATTTTGCTCTAAAAGAAAATCAATTTTATAAATATCGTTAGGTAATTTTTCTGTTTCTAATTTTAACGTCACATTAGTTTAGTTTAAATTGGCGCGACTATATTTCTGCTTCGAACTTCTTTGCGAATGGCAGAATAATAGTCGCTGGCAATGCGATATATAAACATCATAGAGAGGCTACGAGGACGTTACAGCGCCCTGGGTGGCAGCAACTAACAACAGGGACAATCACAATGTCTACGGTCAAGAACTTTGACCGTATGTACTGTGTTTAAATGACTGAGGTTGAATAATCGTGTATTTTTGTGATTAAAATATATTGTTTTTCATCCGAAATCATGCCAAATGTGTGTTCAGCGTACAATTGTACTAATCGTAGTTCAAAAACAACTGGAATATCGTATTTTAAGTAAATATCATATTTTCACTTTTGACAGCACGTGTTTGTAACTTCGATATTTACCAAATTTCTGATCTTCGTGGTGCTCTAGAATGCAAGCCAGCTCTCTCTTTATGAAAGTAGTTCTCTGTACTGTAATTAATGAATGTGTTTTATTTCGTTTAACCTTGATCCCTATCAACTTTCAACTATATTTAATGTCAGTCTAGATGCATTTAGATGTTACTTGTACAACGTACAATTGTATGATTGTAAAAAAATTTAAATTTTAGATATTGGGTGTAATCTTTATTATAGACTGATGAGCGAGATGCTTCATATCTCATCTAATAATTCGGCATTAATATCAGAAATGACTGATTTAAAACAAAAATTATAAATTAACTATTATAAAGTTTCCTGTTCATTAACTGTCAATGTTAACATGTTGTTACCTGGTTGGCTACAGAGGCGAGGGCTGTGGATTAGTATTGCCGAACCGAACTCACCGGCCAATAGTTGCAATGAGGGGCACATTGCTCCGCAATACTCACATGTTGCCGGATTTTGAGCAATATTGCTCGGCCGTGATTGCCGATCACGAATTGCCGTAAAAAGTTTCTCTCTTCATGTCGCAATACTGAGCCCCTATTATTTTGGTAAAACGATTTTAATTTACCGTAATACGCAAAATTAGTCATTGTTTTATCTTGATTATTTATTAATTGGGAAAAGAGAATTAATATTTTCAGTTAATTAAGCCAAGAAATTATTAACTAATTAATAAGTTAATATATTAGGTCGCAGAAATTGTATTTTCTGTTTGCTAATTGTTAGTGAAAGAAGGGCGAAAATTAATAAATCAATCCTGATACAGAAAGCACTTGTCGTGACAAATTCCAAAGCCCGTGCATTAGTAAATAGAAATTGTATTTCTGGGTAGAGAAATTAAATGAACAGTTCTGTCGACGGAACGACAAGTATGTGCCCAGCCTTTTGTTTGTTTGTCGTGACGTCACAGCCACCGTCAGATGAGGCAGAGGGGCAGAGGTCGGCGAGATTCCTACAGACAGACAGACAGTGAGCGATGGGGGCGACCCTGACCACGAAGCGCCACGGGGCCTCGAGCAGCAGCAGCAGCGTCGTCGTCGTAGTCACCACCAAGAGCCCTGACCACGAGGACACGGACATCACCGGTAAGCCTCAAATTTCAAAATATGCCTATTTAATAACCATCATTTCCCTAGTCTCAATTCAAGAAACGAACTTAAAGCGGTTATGATGCCACAAGGACATTTCCCATCACACGAGGACACTTCAATTTTTCACGTGGACATCCAGGCGTACCAACTTATGAATAGACAGTAAAGCAAAGAAATAAATTATTATAACCCAACCATAAAGCGTGAATCGTTGTGATGTAGATTGGGCATTGAACACTAAGGGAATGTCCATCTATCTTCCCTAGCCTTGGAATGTTTCTCACTTAACTGGGTGATCCGTTATTTGTCCCATATAGTGGGCGAATCTCGTCATCAATAAAGTGATCTTGATGTCGCTATTTTTAAAAGCAACAAATGACATTTATACTTAACAAAAATTAGTTTATAATTTATTTCCAAAAAATTATCTTCAAATAAAAATTTAGTCACGTGTGATTTTTTTTTGTATATCTGGCACCGCTGCATAACTATATTTCAAACACGGTTTATCGTGATGAAGACTATCCAATAATACTTACACAGTAAGAATTGTGTTAAAGTTTGACTCCATAATACGGAGCTGGCCGCCATCGTTTTTTAATTAATCACTGCTACGCTTTGACGTGAAGCTGTCCGCAGTGCACTACGTGACGTCATATTGAGTACATAATACAAGTTACGACGTAATAAACAGAAAATATCAATAAATGTGGCGTCATATAATGTACGTAACGTCACATAACACGAAAAAAAATACACGGCAACTAATATTAGTTGTGAAATTTACTTACATGTCCGGAGAAATTGTACGGGTGACAGGTGCAAATTTAATAAGAAATGTCTTCACGAGTCGTCACCATCATACTAAGGGAAACGTAAGTTTCACGTCGACGAAATTTACAGTATGATTGTCAAGTATTTATAGTCCGTCATACGCTTTACAACAATCGATGGCACTTTTTAATAAGTTTCACCCACAAACTTATTCATTAAAAACTGTCACTACATTGTGATGGCTTAATTACAAGTGAAGCAAAGCACGTCTTAGCAAGGCGTTTGCAAGTAGTGTTGCTAACAACCAGATTGAAGGAGAAGTGAAGATGTATAATTTCGAATAATTTTATGATCAAATTAACTGTCGTGCCATATATTGAAGACAGTGACACGATTTTGAAGCAACAACTGTTGAATGAGACAGCAAATAATTTATTAGTAAGGAATTATTTTTAAATAAAGACTAAAGTTACGTGATTATTTTTCCCTTCCGGTTGGTAGAAGAAAAAAAATTGCCTTAGCTGGCAGATGGACCTGTTAATATCTGAAAATTAACACTTGACACTGTCAATTTGAGCGTGAAATCGCAGGACAATATCCAATTCTAGTTCGACAAAAAATTATTTTAGAAGATATATATATATCAGAAGTTATGAAGTGTATACCTGAGCTCTGCCAGTGAGGCAACAAGCAATTTCAGTTGTCTGCAACGTCATATTTCAGTTACTAAATGAAGGGACACGTTCAATGTAGAGTTAACTGCATTTTATGTCTGGCTGAAAGCAATGTACGACCAGTTAATTCTGATAAATGAATGAACACATTTCAATTTGTGGCGAGCCTCGAGGCCTCGCAATGAAATGCATCGTGTGGTTTTCTCCTTTGCAGAAGTCGAGGCAGCAACGCGTCCGTCAGTCAACGGCTCGCTCCTGCAGCTCTTCGATCCTCTGTGGCCGACGGCGATTCCCGAGGAGCCTGTGGTGAAGCCCAAGGGGGCCGTGTCTCCAGCAGCACAGGGCGACGTCGACGACGGAAGGGTCGTGGTTACGTTGAACCTGGTCAGCATCGCTCACGACCAACGCTCACACGTTTCTCTCAAGGCCGACAAAGCTACTCAGACACCAGCCAGCTCCTCTTCAGCCACGGCTGCCGTGTCTTCTGATCAGTTTTCGGCACTTGGCACCACGACGACGGTGTTGTCCAGCGCCTCTGTTCCTCCGCAGCCGACCACGTCGTCGTGGCCTGCGAATGCCTGGACTCCACAATATTGTCAGGCGCTCAACTGGACAGCCACGCCTCAGCCAGGTGACTACGCGACACCCCAGCAGATTCTGCCTCCCGCGGTGGAGACGGCGTCGTCCTTGTACTACCCCGCGACAAGCCTCGACAACTGGACAGCCACGCCTCAGTCAGGTGAGAACGCGACAAGTCATCAGCAGATGGCCGTCAACGCCTCGTCAGGAGGCTCCTGGTGGTGGCTTCCTCACGGGCCCGCTCCCTGGTGGCTCAGTCAAGGATCCTCTGGGAACCTCCAACACCACACTCCACGCTGACGTTATTCACGCGATACGCAACCGTCGGTGCAGAGTGATTCTTCTATCACGGAGATCTTGAAGCAATTTTAAAAACGATTAAAGAACGTGCAAGACTGCGAGTTTCATTTTACCTGTGATTTTTGTTTGTTCCTCTAAAAGATGGAGACGATTTCAACGTCATCCTTTTTTTTTCTTATCATGGGCAAGATTATCACAATTGAGACTAGAATTGTTTTAATATGATTTGCACAATGTTTAAGTATTAACTATACACATTTTAAGCACAATTTTGTATTTCTTCTTTTTATGGATGTAAGATTCCTAACCTAACTTTAATAAAATGTTTGTTTAAAAATTGAAGGTTCTTTTCCTTTTCAATGGGTGAAATAATAGTCGTGATGAGCCTCCTCGTTCCAGCATTCCATCTTAAAGTCGGCGAGTGTCTCGAGTTTATTCTTTTATGTTGTGATCGATGCGGTTTCTTTTTTACTTTAATATTCTCCTCCAACATTTGCGGCGGCTTTTCCTTTGATATAACTGTGTGTCCAACTGGTAATATTGTGTTTAAAACATGGCAACTTTTGTTAATATTCCATTTATATTTGTAAGTACTTGGCTATTGTGTAATCCACTTTAATTTCTGTTTAATAGCTTGAAGATTAATTTTACATCACCACTTATGGTGCTGTGAGGAGTGGGGGAAGCAAAGGCTCTACGTACTGTATTAGTTATATTATAATACTCTTTCCTACAGCTTGATACTCATAACGTTCATCACGACACTGATAATCTCAACTTGTGCAAAGTCTTATATTTAGTTCTTTGGTCCTTTCCTTATATCTCAAGTATAATTCCCAGTTTTCAGAAGAGAAAATTTCAATTAATCAACCTGTTTGCTAATTATTGTGTTAAGGTAAGATTGAAACCATATAGTGGAAGCTGATTCAAATGGTGTATCTGTGTACACTGTGCAAGCCTCTGAAAAAGAGAGAACCTCATCTGCAGCAAACAGGCAAGTGGAGAAAGAGAGTGAGAAGAACCAGTTAAGTAATTACAATGGCCACACCCAAACAAGAAAGCAGAGGGGAAAATTCACCAAGGTGGAAGGGGACCGCCTTTAAATTGGACGACGATCGCCAAAGGGCAACATTAGAGACTCTTATCATGAAGGCTATTCTCAGTAAAGAAGAGTGAAGTGAGACAGGGCCATGGTGACTATCATGTGGATTGACGAGTACCTACAACACAATCTTAGCAGCTGCTGCTACTACAACTACCTACCGACACCTCCCTTCCTCTCATGCTCTATATCAAAGTTAATACAGCACTTTAAGTAGCTAACAGTTTGTCTCCATCCTCAACCACCACATATTAAAGCATTTCTTCTTGTTTTACCATTAAACTCTTCTCCATAAATTAAATCAATGAGGACTTGAAGGTATTTTTAATAACTGGTTTGAATCTTATCTTTAAAGAATTTCTTGAAAATCACCTAACAAAGGCAGCCAACTCTGGCGTGTAACCTGCCCACAAATATTATATCACCATTAACACTAGTACTATTTGCAGATGATACAAATCTTTTAACACTGAAAACTCCCAAAAAAAAAAAAAATTGAAAACTTGTCATTCCCTATTCAGCTGGTTTGTAATTAATATTAATGTTGAAAAATATGGTTACCATCCAATTTACAATATGAACAACTTGGAGGAAATAACACAGGAAGCCAAATTTATATGTATCTGGATTGAAAATAGATTAGAGAACATATATTATATATTCTCATCATTTAAAGTTCTCAGTAAGTTTATGTATAAAGCACATCGATTAATTCTATCGTAGCTTTTGGTACACCATCCTGGAGTTTCTACTTTCATGACACACCCACGGATAAAATTGTCAACAAATTTATCAGTTCCTTCTATCTCTGTTCTACAGATGGTCTCTTATGTAAATAAGGATATAGATTTATTTTAAATCAATAGTACACAATACAAGACCATGTATAACTGACTCATTAAAAACTAAAAGGATGCCAGATTGGATTGAAATATAAATTACTCCATGAAATAAAAAGGAATCCAATAGGCTTTAAAGTAAATCTAAATAAACTACTTCAGAAATTTTGCTTTTAGTTCATAAAAAAGATTGCCTGTGGGAGTTTTCTCCAGGTGGCTGCGGGGCTCACCTGACTATTTCAGGAATGCCTCGTAATCTCTTGTCAGCTAACTGCTTCCTAAAACTGGTGAAGACACAGAGAAGGGAATGCTGCAACCCCACAGCAAACTCTTCTCCCATAATTCGGAAGGGTGTGAGAATAATAACCAATAGCCACTACCTGATGCAGATTTTCTAGGGTTTTCCTGAAACTTTTTAGGTGAAACACTGGGTCCAATCCCTAAACTACAACCTGGGTGCCCTAGTCAACCCTTGGCTACCTTCCACTTCCCCCCTGAAAAATTCTTTTCCTATGCTATAAAAGGGGAACTACCTGTTTCAGGATCACTCTCGAGTAGCCTGTTAACCAAAAAAAAAAAAATGCTAAATTGCAAATGTTTGAATCATAAAAACCTTTAAAATTATTGGTGACAAGAATGAAGGAAAATCGGTATTAATATTTGCAACGAAGGTAATGGGAATAGTGAGAGAAATGAAAAACGCGTCCGTATTGCTTTACAATTAAATAGAAAGGGGAGAGAAAACGAGTCATAATTAAGATGAAAAAATGTTGTAGTAGTTACGTCACATTACCTTTTTGTCGTTTCAGATATCGGAAGCCGGCCGAACATCCCTTCACTTATTTAAATTCGGTTAATTATCTTGAGTAGCCGGATCCGCAGATCCTACGTCAGTCTCGGTCAAATTTTACGACTAATACAATAAAGGAAATAAAACAGTAATATTCTTTAAGCGCAGATCCAATTAAAGAATTCGCGTAATCTTAATTAAACATAGAGGTTTCGTGTAACGGATTAACTTGCACAACGCGCGAATTTAAGAATGTGTCAAATTAGCGTCAAGTTTTTATCTCCAAAAACGTCTCTCGAACGCTTTGGTAAAGCTCCATTAATGTTATACAGTTAAGAAAAAGATATAATAACGATAACGTGACGGGAAAGGTCAGGTTCAAAGAATACTTAAGATAACATGCGAGTCGTAACAAAGACTTCGGCGGACTGTGTTGCGCGTCGTGATCCAATTACAAGGTTAAATTCAAAGCGACCTTTTCCCACTCGCAGTATATTTGTATTTCTTAAAGTTTACCTGCTTTTTCTGTTCACATATTCCCGCTTATAATTTCCTTTCCCTTTTCTCGTATGTTCTTCACTGCCTTTCCTACAAATTGTATTAATTATTCTATATTTAATTTTTTCTTATTTCACTTAAGACATTTCATTTTGCCTACCTTTCCTGAAGTTTGTAAGTTTTTAATTGCAACAGATCCTCCTAAATCAACGAAAACCGTTCATATTTTCTATCCATTGTTACGAAAATTGTGGATTAGTTTGAGAAAGAATCCACAAGAAAACGACATCCGATTCTTTCGTTTAGGTTTGTGATTTCCAACTTATTCCGTCATTTTATGATTCAGTAACTGGTATTTCTTCCCCTTTTCCTTTCTATTTTCTACTTCGTAAACAGTTTCCTTTTAAAGTACCCAGAAAAGAGACTCCGTTCTTACGCGAAATTGTTTTCCCATGAAACGATGGGCCGCGCCGCTCTCTTGGTAACCGAGCAGGTCGAGCGTGAAGGTGGACGAAGGATGTTACAGGGCGATGTAACCCGAGTAATGCAGGCCACACCTTCGCCCCCGGGAGTGGGATTGCTTGGGCATTAGCATAACCAACCACAGGTGTGGCAAGTTCAAGGAATGATACACCTTTATTACGACGAGTACAAGTACAACGGAGTGCGGCTGAAGGGCAGCAGCTTCCTGTCTTGACGAAGACGCTCCTCCTGCTGCAAGCTGTTGAACCACCGTGACACGTGCCACAGCTGCTCCTTCTCCAGAAAAGTCAGCTTCGCCTGAAACCAAACAGACGGTTGAGTGCACGCCTCTTCCCCTCACAATAATCATTTGTGAAAATGTCACTCAGTGCACAGAGTGGCTTCCCGTAGATTCACTTGCGTACTTTTCTACATTGTTCTAGGTGACAAACAAGGTCACAGATCTCCACTAAACTAGTTGACCATTTTGTAGGAAAGCAGTGGTCTTTTCATCTGGTTCCCTCTCATAATGAAGAACACCCAACTTCTCTCCCGGGGCATGCATTTCTACTCAAGAGTTGAAACATTTAAATATAAATCCACTATAAAAAATTTTTTAAATGGCTATCCATATGTCTGTGTTAAAATTCCATCTTTGTATATTAATGTACAGTTCATTTTGTCACATATTGTGGGGCGTCCAATTAGCTTCCACAAGGAAGAATTACAATTTTTTTTTCCCCAAGAGAATTTCATTTCACTCTTAGGCCAATGATCAGCTGGAAATAAAAAATAAAATAAAATGAAAAGTAAGGTCTTTACAAAAATACTGAGGTTACAGGTAAAAAGTGTTATACTTTGTCAACAGGTACTTTTGTAATTGGAAAACCAAAATATGTTCTAACCCTTCTCTGCTAAGGCCAATTTTAAAATATGGGTTTACATACTGGGGTCCTTATAGAAAGTGACACACTGTAGAATTGGGCAAGGTACACAAAACAGGCTGAAAAAATGTTTAGTGGTAGAACTGTGAACAATTTACATGAGCAATTAGAATGAAAATATGCAAGACTTTGCATAGTGTGTATGTATATATATATATAAACGGTAAGACGCACGCCCTAGTGGCAGTTACACTGCTGATTGCGTGCACCCAGCTATACCATATACACCCATATATTTAATTTATCCTTAACGGATGCTCCTAATTCTTCCATCCCTCTTCTCTATCCATCCTAACTTGAAAACCTAATATATATAGACTGAAAATGTTCGGTTGGTCGAACTCGATGTGGTGGCGGAGTGGATAGACGCTCTAGGGGTGATGCACTGTTGTTTCGTGCACCCAGGTTCGAGTCCTGGCCACATCGAATTTTTTCAGTCTTTCTTCCTTCTTCCATTCCCTTCTACGCTTGACATATGTATTTCCTTGTGCATGATTCCATGCCGTACATATGATTTAAAGAGCGAATTTCCTGCCTTTCTCCCAAATATTTCTATCTTTCTTTCTATCCAATTATCAAATGCGTGACTTCATCACTAACTTTCTGATGAAGGGAAATGACATTGTCATGTTTATTAAAACAATTAATGGGGAAAGGGCAGAGAGATAGAAAGAAGATGACTTACCTGAGATTCATAGATGGTAGACACCTTGTGAGGTTTAGAGAACTTGAATTTTCGGAGGTACCGCCCCCTTCATCAGAAAGTTAGGAAGACATTTCCAGTGATCAGGTAAGTCATCTTCTTTTTATCTCTCTGTCCTTACCCCATTAATTGTTTTTATATATATTTTATTTTATATATAATGGAAAGGACAGAGAGATAGAAAGTAGGTAACTGAGGTTTATAGATGGTAGACACATTGTGAGGTTTAGAGTACTTGAATTTTATTTTACTTTAGTAATTTTTTCATGTGTAAATAAAAGATAACTAAAATCAGAGAAATTTTCAAGTATTTATGAAGAAAGAAAGCCTGTGAAGTGAAATTGTGTGTTTCTCAACTTCCTTTTCAGGCCAAAAACTTTGAAAATACAGTTTAATAATATAATTTTGTAAAAACATAGTTTTTTGACTTTACTATAAATAAAAAGAAAGGCAATAAGTCGGCATATAAATTGATCACATTTTGTAGTGATAAATTTATATGCCAACTTATTGGCTGTATTTTATTTATTGTAAATATAGTTTACTGTAAATAATCTATATAGTTTACTTATAATTTCAATTTGTTATACCAACTTTTAACATATAGCTGCTGCTCTGAAAATGTCTAATAGTAGCTTAAGTACTAAATGAAACATACACAGCTGTGCGTTTGTTAAGAAAATGTATAAAAAAAATTAAAAGAGTTGTTACATATAAAGTGGCAGCAAAAGTGAAAGAAAGAGTGAAAGTATCTTTTGTAGCATTAGAGAAAAGACTGATTGCTTCTCACCATGGTATTATACAGGATGTAGTACAAGATTCTGTCTGCCAAGGTTGGTTGTTCTGTTGCCAGGTATGACCTAGATTCTAAGGCACCATTCAGTTCCTGTAATTAACAGTAAATATAAGTAAATTTTCAGTAATAACATTATAATGACTGTTTTTGGATCATTATTAAAGATTGGACACAATCTTCTTTTATTGACACTATTCATTACATCAAATGTCCATAATGTTACTCAGATGCTTTTAGCTCTATTCAACCATATTGATAAGAGATTCTCTCCTCCATCATTTACACGTAAATTATTCTGTCACACATCATCTGTTTACTTATAATTCCAAGTTTTTGTTGTGATAATCAGTCCTAAGACTGGTCTGATGCAACCCTGAATGCTGACCTTCCCTGCACAAACATTTTCATTTCTACATAGCTACCCTTCCAACCACTTAGTACATTTCATCCTTGGCCTCCCTCTTCTGTTCACTTCCCTCTAATACTAATTTTATAAGAATCCTCATGTCTCAAAATGTGGCTATTTATCTATCTTCTCTTGGTCAAAGTTCTCCTCGTTAGTAACACTTTCCACCCATCTGATTTTCAGCATTCTTCTATAGCACCAAATTTTGAAAGCTTCAATTCTTTTCTTTTCTGCAACTCCTATCATCCACGTTTCACACCTATATAATACCACACTCCATATCAACATTATTTTACTCTAATATTCATACTTAAATTAGCCGTATATAAACTCCTTTTCCTTGCTTGTGCTATCCTATTCTAGTTGTTAATATGCTGAACAAAAAGCAGAATTCCTTCATCATATCCCTTCCCAAACTAACAGCCATTGTTATTCCACCATTTCCCATACTACACTCAATCACCTTGGTTTACCCTCTATTAATCCTCATATTGTTCTCTTCCTCCATGTGATTTATTATGGTTTCCAAGTCTTCTTCTGACTCCCCTAATACCACATATCATCTGCAAACCTGGTCTTTATTTCTTCTCCTTGCAGTTTTATTCCCTTCACATTTTTTCATTTTCTTCATTGCCTGTCCTATATATAAGTTAAAAAGCATGGGCGACAGACTGCATCATTGTCGTACTCCTTTCTTGATTTCTGTTTTCTTTTCTTCCTTTTCAATTCTAATTACTGCTGACTGTCATCTGTAGAGGTTATGGATAACTCTTCTTTCTAGATATTTTATTCCGGTCTTCTTCCAAATCCTTAATAGATCACTAAAGTTTACATTATCAAAGGCTTTTTCTTAATCTACAAACACCGTGAACATAGGTCTGTGTTTTCTTATCTTGTCTTCCCAAATGAGATGCAGAATCAATACTGCTTCTCTTGTCGCTACATTCTTCCTTAAACCAAACTCATGTTCTTCTAAGTCACATTATATCTGACATAATGATTTAATAAAGAGTCTTTCGAGAGTTAAATTTTTAAAATATGTAAAATGTTACAGAAAAAACGGCATGTTATAGTAAACAGAAGGAGGCTGCTCGGAATGTGTTCATGCATAATTGCAACAGTTTTCAGATTCTTCTAATAAAAATACACCAGATTTAGTTTCCCCAAATCATAGAAATGATACATTATCATATGGAGAACTAAATTCTTGACTCACAACAATGATGATTATACTCAAAGATTCATTTCTACAATTAACTTCATTGCTTAAAACACTTTATCCTCCATTTCTCCACATAGAAAAGTGACTGTAGAGCTACCAAGGGAGCTTAAAGGCACAGCCAAGGAATGTGGACTCCTTACTTTGAGAACCTGGGTCGCCACAGCAGGGACATCGACGTAGTTAGCGTAGCAGGTGATGTATTCAACCCACTGCCTTATGAGTGCCTCTTCCAGCGGAGATTTACCCAGTAGTGAGCGATCGTGGGAGTATGCCAGAGATAGGACGATGCTGGCAAAACCTTTGACTGTCTCGTCACTCGATCTGGCATGGTTTCGGACTCTGGCGGTCACCTGCGATGGTAGAAAGGTTCATTTGTTACAAGTTTTGTGATGATTATCAGTCACTTGGCAGTAGTGAATTGTAATTGATGTAGTGTAACCTATGTAAACAAGCTTTCAAGTTGTCATACCAAAGACAATGTTTACAATTACCCTTAAGAGCATATATCAACTTGATACACAGTTTCAAGCATCTTAATTTTGGGTACAGGTTGGTATGATTGAAGCCAATATTAGTTCCAGCAACTGGGGATTAGATACTGACATCATGTACTGTTTGATGTCCATTATTTACGCTAAGGAAGGACAAGCAAAATAGTCTAAATAGCGATTTTAACAATAATTATGATTCTATCATCATTCTGAGACACAGAATGAAGGAAATTCTAAGTGAACACTATTAATTACTGAGTTTATGTAAATAAAAAATAAGATTTTGTCTTAATTTAGAGAACTGATGTCATGACATATGCGCACAACCTTCTTGTCTCCCATTAGGACAGGCCTTTCCAAGAACACAGACTTTGGAAGGAATTATTCATATTATTGAATTGAGAGAAGATTCATCTCAGTTAAAAACAGCCCACCATTAACATTAATAGATGCACTTGATATCTATCAATGGTTAAACTGGACTGATAAATCATTGCAGATTCAGAAAGTAAAATCATTTTATCCCACACAGGTAACAAAGAGGCAAACATCCAATCTTTTATATATTCTGAAAAATTGGTGCAGACTTTCATGTGGGGTGACCTTGTCCCAAGACATTGCTCATACTCGTAAACTCGTATACATGATATGTTCACAAATACACTCAGAACCAAAAATAATTATTCTTAACCGCACACACTAAACAAAACATGGCTAATATTTATTGTATGTAAATGGCTGGGATAAAATGGAACCTGGTTAAAGTTGTCTTAAAGAGTATTTGTCATATAAATTTTCTGGCGACATTACGGAGATATAAAATTATAATGTGTGACGTCACAAAGCTGTGAAGTTCTCGTGAAAACGGCATGGCAATGTAATTTTCCGCACTTCACAGTCGAACGCATGAAATAACCTCACTAACACGAATACTTGAAGGCAAATTTGAGAAAAAATAATTGCGTCCTATACCAACACTGACTCGTAGTAATTAAACGTGTTCGTTCTCTTTTCATGGCACTGAAAGAATTATACAATCTTAATTTAAGGGAGACAAAGTTGAACATGAAAAACAAAGCTGATTGCAATGAACCAGAATTCGCCGCATATTTTTTTAAAAATGAAGAGAGACAGTTTATGAATAGACTATAACAGAAAGATATTTACATTGCCATTTTTGTCCGTGGAGATGCTTTTATCCGAAATGTCTAGGTATTTACATATGTACCTCAAGCACGTTTCGTCGCACACCACCATTTTTAAAAACCTAAGTCTCAAAGCAGACAGGCAACCTTCCATCGACCAGGGTTGAACTTATAAGCTGGCCGAGACACATGTTATATATTTTTGTATTGTCTCATGTGACGTATTAATCATCGGAACATCCTCATGGAAAACTGCGGTCATTTCTCAGATGCTGACCTCGATTTAAAAATGTGTTCGCTTTTATTCGTTTCCGAATTTAATTTTATAACGTGTCAATCTGAAATTGTTTTTTAAGGCATTTTGAGTTACGTTGAAAAGTACAAGGTATACGGACGGAGAAAAGCATTAAATTAGCTGAATAAGAGTAAAAGTTTTTTGAGAAGCGCAGAATATCGAGCAAACACGTTAGGTATGGAGGTCTCCGTCAAGTTGGCGAACTTGTGTTTAGATCTGCCGGTAGGCGTGTCGTGTCTATTTATTTACTTCCACCTTGCCTTAAAGTTGAGTGAGGGAGATAAAAAAAAAGAAAGGAAGAAATGAGGCTCTCCAACATGATTGAATACTCGAACCAACGACCCGTCGAAAAGCTGTGATAAAATATAACAAATAAATTGCTACAAGTTTCTAACAAGGGCCTCACCCTGGTTTACACATACATAATATCTATTTAAAGGAAAGAAAGAAAGATGAATTAGTAGAATTCAATTTTACTCAGTTTAATTTATTAGGTGAGAGGTAAGGACAAAAGTGTTACTCTTGTACATGAAAATTACCAATGTATTTACAATATAAAATTTGTGCATGTTTGAAGTTGTTATTTGTTTTGCATTTCAATTGTAAACCTTGGCATCTTGGAGACAGCTCAAGTATGTCTAATGCTGGAGTTCTGATGATAAGGTATGAAAGGGACGTCAGTTCACACACAACAGTTTTGACACTGTGAAGGTGAGGACCTATGTTCTGTTTTCTGAGGAAAAAGTTAGAATGATAGATTAAACCTTCCAGACCAAGGCATACTTACTATGGCTCAGCCTTGAATAGACAGAAGAACTTCTGTCTCAGAGTTGCTTTAGTGGGTGGGAATTGATCGGGAGCGAGGAAATATCAAAGGTCCACAATGGAGGTAAATAAACTATGTGGTTAGTATAAATGTAATGTCAAATACTGGAGAATTCACAAGCTGATAAGAGAGAAACAGCAAGTTTGGATTTTAAATGATTACTTTTTGTCATAAGCAATAATATTTCAAATTACTATAGTCGCTTATGTTCAGTTAATCCATGACAAAAAAATATTACTCCATATCTATTACATTCATCTATTTAAATTCTAAATATTAACAAAATCTTCATTTACTTATCTCAAATCTGGATATTTACAAACCCTGCAGTCTGTTCATCCCTGTTAATTTTCTACATAAAATTTTACAAATACATTATTTAAAGTTATGTATGATGTGAATTGCAGTTCTTAATGGTTGTCTGAAGATATTATTTCTAAAATAATAATTTAGCCCTTTGTATGCTAATTGAAGCTATTCAACAGGTTAGTAATGATTTATGTCTGATGACAAACTTTTAGGTTATGTTGAATTGATTATTAAACCCATAGATTGTGATTTTTCAAAACTCAACTTTGGCTGTGTGTTATAGTATTGAATTTTATATTGTGATATTAATTTACAAGTAGCTTTTAATCAAAAGGACTATAACCATGGAAAATGTTAACTTTTTTTAAAAAAAACTTTTGAATGACTATATTAGAATGTCAAAAATATTAATAAAACCAATATAATTGCATTACTATCCATTTTAATAAATGTACACAAACTACACCTAAATGGCTTATGTAATCAACTTACATTATCTAAATTAAAGCTCTCTTCTCAGTTAATGTCAGTACTTTTTCACAAGTTTAGCAATATAATTTGACACTTATTTGTGTAGCTTAAGATCTGATTCCAACTTTTTTGCTTCAGGCATGGATGCAGATGAAATTATGAGCCACTTGTTTGGCTCGGACTATGTCAGTTCCCGACAGCAAACAACAAAGGCTAGTGATGAATCTGAGTGAGTCGATTCTCAGTGTTTGTTAACAATGACTTTTAAAAGGACTCTGTTTCAGATTTGTTGACAATTGTGTTTGACCCTTGTAGATGTTTTCATGTATTCCATGGTCTGTGGAGTGGGGAATCAGTAAAAGTGGAATTAAGGGAAAATGTCAAACGTAAAACAGTTACCGAATTGTTGTGTTATTGATGGAATTGTTGAATAGCAAGAATGAGAACTGAGCTAAAGACCTTTGAGGAAATTTGCCCACTGTGATTCACATTCACATCTGCTATTTTTAGCACTCAGTCAATTTTTCATTGGTTTTGATTTGTTTGGCACAGTACCACATTAATGTTTTGTATACTTCAATACAAGGAAATATCTCTACAAATGTGTTTACAAGTTTAATACATTTCAATTTAGGAAAATTGGGAACTTTTCTCTTATTTCAGAGAGGAAGAAACTAACTTTTTGTCCTTGATTGAAAGCTTCATCAGGTGTGAAATGTGTTTGGAGCTTATAAATATATTTATACTTATCTCACAAATGCTTCTACTGAAATCTGCAAAAAATTAACATTTTAAAAATACAATTACAATTATCTGTGAAAAATAACCCTTTTTAAATACAGGAGTTCGGTTGGATGAAAATTTTCAGCTGATAGAAGAATTTGGCAATGTATTAAAATTATTTATATTACTCCAAATCCAATCATTTGTACGTCTGGTGAACTGAATTAAGGACAAAATGCTGTACAGTTGTATTTAGGCCAATTGCTTTATTTAAAAAATTATCTGACTTTAGCCATTTATATATTTATAGTAAAATTGAAATATGTCAAATAATTGTAATTATTATAAATCTAACAGGGTTAGGAGTTATTTGTCCATTTGTTAAAAACATTTTTGAATGCAGTGGCATTATTCTTTGGGACACATATCTTATCTTTGCAGACAGTCTGCATGTCTGCGAAGCGTGCATGACTGGGTGGAGATGGCCATGCAGGACCTAAGCGATGACAACTTCGACTCACCTGTCCCTGACAACAGGGAGGGCCGACTGGGTCCCAGCACGGTCATCTTGGACACAGTCTCACAGGTTGGACTGCTCGTCATGGCGCCCGACCACCTCAGCGTCAACTCCCAGAGCAATTTCAGCACCATCTGTGCCAACGTGTGTGTGTACAAAGGTATGTCTCAAGACCTGTTCCCATTCATTTGTGAAGGTGAATTATCATCCGTTATTTAAATTCCATTTCTTTCTAGGTAAATGGCAATACGAGGTCCAGCTGGGATCGAAAGGAGTCATGCAGATCGGCTGGACGACCAATGACAGCAAGTTCACCCAGGAAACGGGTGTGGGTGCGTATTAATGAATTTTTATTTCTGCTTCAGGAATGGAACACTTTTCATTCAAGTATCCAGGATTTGTTTAACAAAATTAGTCAATCCATATTCCTGTCATTTAAAGAACACCATTTATCAGATGTGAAATATCCTTATTTTCTACCTTATTCTTGTCACTGTGTCTTCAATTTAACATTATATTCAATCTAGTCCTCATCATATGGACCTTGAGAATTTGCCTAGTTTACTTTTATTAATAATAAAAAAATACAACTAATCTATAATTCAAATTATTAAGAAGCTTCCTCAACCAGATCTCACTCTCCCAATGGCAAACAGTAATCACAGTATGTACTTTTGGGTGATGTACTCGTGTAGATGATAGTATTGATGACTGAAGGTGACACCACATGTTGGTGAGGCCCATGGCCTCAACACAGGGCAGACAATCTCTACATAAAGTAATTTTGTCACAATAAGGTATTTCTCAATGGAAGATTCTGTAATGGTTTCATAGTGTGTGTTCTATAGAGGGTCGAATGCTGGAGCAGTAAAGAGCTGCCAAGAGATTAGACTGTGCATTATGTAATGCCTGGAGCTTTTCGACATTAATTGATGGGGCTATTGTGGTAGAATGAGCCTTTTCAACATAATTAAGAAGGTGATAGAGCCAAAGTTTAATATGCAAATGTAAATGTTGTACCTTGATTGTTTACTGCTGGCCCATCTTAGTATTCATGAGTAACTAATTATTTTAATTTCAGTTACACACGGTTACAGCTGAATGGCCAAAATAACTTAAAACTGTGACTATTTCTTATTGAAATAAATTATTTTGAACACTGGATGGGGTGTGTTTTTGAAGTGATTAACTACTTGTATTATAATCCATCTAGAGGATGACAGAACATCCATAAACTCTCATAAATTTTAAAGGAAACACTCTGCGTTATTCACCTACAAATAAACAAGAGTTTATATCAGATTTGCAAGGAAACTGTCTCTCAACTCTTTACTAACCTAAAATGTTAAGAAATGAGATTCAGTTATAATTTAGCCATGAATCCCTCCAGGAGAAATACTTCAAAGAAATAGAATAGAAAATACTGACATTAAAAATACTAATATTCTTAAAGTCCTTATTAATTTCTGCTAACAATGTTAACATCTAAAAATTAAACATGATGTTGTTGTAACTGACAGTTTTTTCCTTAATTCTTGTGTGAAGCAAACCATTCTTCTTGAAATTGAAAGTATATCAGAAATTTAGCTTTCAAAGCTTTACTGTCTCTGACAGGAATTCTTGCACTTCTTCTTACTTGCAGGAAAGAGAAAAGAAGAAACAAAACAGTGGTATAATTTTAAAAAAATAATTAAACTTACCCTTTTTTACTCGAGCATTACCACTATTTCCAGAAAACCAGCAACAGAAAATTAAGAGTCCTTTCTGTAACCTTATGACAAATTTCTTAGATGAATGATAATTTCCTTGCATCAAACAGATATTACAAATAAGTTTTTACTGTATTTTGTATAGTTTAGAAGAATATTTTGAGAATTCATTCTGGAAGTGAATGCTTCTTTGAAAGTGCTCTTCAATGCAACATATTTTTGAATACATATTTTAGAAAGTGTTTTCACTGTCAAGCACGATGACTTTCTTATGTCAACATCATATGCTCCTTTAATAACATATTTCCTTATGATCTCTGTGGACTTTCAGGGGATACCATAAACTCTTACGCCTATGACGGGAACAGGGTCCGGAAATGGAATGTATCAACGCACAAATATGGCGAACCTTGGCTAAGCGGAGACGTAATTGGCTGCGCCATAGATTTGGACGAAGGTGTGATGGAGTTTTTCAGGTGAAGAGTTTTTCTCCATTATTAATTGTCAGCTTGGGAATTACAAGACACACTATTCCAGTCCCATAATGGTGAAACAGGTCTTAAAATTCTATGAATTCAAACCTTTACAGAAACCGAGTTGCAGCAAAATTGAGTCTGACATTATGTATCTATGTATATCTATATCTAGACAGTGACAATGTAGAGACCATCATTTTTTGTTCTGTAAACTGACAGTTATGGAAAACAAAAGGGTAAAACTATGGGAAAATAACACTATGAAGTTTGCATCACTCCTTGCAGACGAGCCTTATATTATGAGGCATTTTCCAGTGAACTTCATTCTGTTTGAACTGCTGCACCTGTACACACACATTTTTCATTTATGTAACACAATCATATTATAATTGATTTAATTTGTATACTTTTTTCAACCAGGTATAAGTGTTCCCCCTGTGTAGTTAGTATCAAGTCCTCAGAAATTGAAAGTTGTATTCTGGGTAGCAGGACGTGTGAAGTCTTTAAATTTTTGACACAGAAATGGTCGTTCCCTGGGACAGGCCTTTAAGAGCATCCAGATGGGCCCTGGTTTCGCCTACTTCCCCGCGGTGAGTCTGGCCTTTACCGAGCACCTGGTTGCCAACTTTGGCTCGACACCTTTGAGGTACCCGATAATGGGCTACCAGCCAATCCAGGAGCCGCCATACAAGAGCCTGGAAAAGGCCGAGGTGCTGCTGAGGTGGATGGGCCAGCTGCTTCTTCTCTTCGATGTCAGGGATTCTGTGAGTGTACATATTTCAACAATTTTCCTGAAACCTTATTGCAATTCAGAATCCCATATATCTATGTATGCCATCCCTTTCTATCCCATTTCCTGTCATTCTCTCCTCCTTTCTATACTATCTCCTGTCATTCTCTCCTCCTTTCTATACTATCTCCTGTCATTCTCTCCTCCATTTATTACATCTTTATTTACCTTTTATATCCTTCCAATCTTAGTTGTTTTTTTCAATTTACAGTTCAAAAATGTTTGTTTTTTGACTTTCATAATTGGTTGAACATATTTTCATACTATTCATTTAGGGAACCAGCAAGACCTCTACCTCGGACACCATCAGCATAAATTCCTTGTACTTGGGTCTAGCAGGCAACTTTGTCCCACACCTGGCGCCATTGCTCTCCATGCCTTATGTGATAGAGGCTCTCCTGGTGCCTTTCCTTGAGAGCCTCTGTGATATCGTCCACGTGAAGCCGTTGGCCTTCCAGAAGGGAAACACAGCCGTCACCAGAAAGTACAAGCTGGAGATATTCTTGGACATGTTGTGGGCCTTCCTGGAGGTGTGTACGTGCTTCTCAAAGTCTGGGCTTAGAAGATTTTTAGCGTCAACTAAGTAATGGTGCTTACAGGTGCAGGATATGCGGAAATGCCTGGAGCATGTGGTGTACTGTATTCTGGCGTGGTACAGACACGTGTCCTGCCACCTCGACTACAGCACGCAGAAGAAGAGCCTACTGCTTTTGACGTACCTAGTCAGGCACCAGAAGACACGACACTTCCTCCTGGAGAACATCCTATTCGACAAGGTCAGGTCAGTAGGCACCCTCCGTTGAAGAAGATTTCCCGCTTAACATCGACTACCTTAAGAATTTCATTTGGTCAAAGTTGACTTGTCAAGGTGGTTCTTATTTCTCTCAGAATTCACAGCTATCTGGTAATCAAGTGTCATTAACATTTGCTTCGATTGATGATCCACACCAGATGAATGCTGTTAGGATTGTATATTAGCTGTGATTCAGTTACTACTTTATACATTTGGCTCTGTACTCTGAGCAAGAAGGGTGGGTCAGAAATTGGTGCATTTCAACTACTCTGTATTGTGATCACTATTATTTCTCACTCTCTCTTGGTTTGAGCAGCAGGTTCGCCAACTTCCTGCATGTGAAACCTTTGGACGAGTTGGGTCTAGCACAGATCGTGGAGCAGACCTGGTGGGAAACGACCTCCTTGGACAAAGATGTTGAAAAGAATAAGGAGAACTACCTGATGGCCTGCCAGAAGATCAGGGAAGCCATTGCAAGTAGGTTTTTACAACCCTTTCACACGTACACCTTACCCTTTTACTTTGAGGAAACAGTTATTTTTTGTTTGTGTTCTTCCCAGATGTGGAGTCTTTGCAAGTGAACTTTCTGAGGAAATTACTGGACAACACAGACGGCACCCCGACACTGCCCTCGTCCAGGAAGATATTCCTCAAGAAGTTCAGAAGCTTTCTCCGTGAAAACTACATCTCCAGTCAGGTGAGGCTGTCTCAGTTGCAAATATCTTTGTAATAGATTAGATTTATTTTCAGTTAGTCCTCACAGTTAATAAATGCTGTCAGTTATTCTACAAGAATACTGACGACATTTTAATTCAATAAAGGTTTTTGTGGCAACTGTTATTTAGACATTCCCACTCTGGAAAACCAAAGTGTCTTATTTACAAATGAAGCAGCTTAAAAACCGAGAATTTTTAACACACTCAAGCTAGGCTGCCGATACAGGTCACATTGGAGAATTAGGAAAGTAGGTTCAGTGTCTTGATACAGTCCTCACAAGCTGCCCCAACTTTTTTACCCCATTAGATGTTTCCCAAATTGTTTTATTTAATTTTAGTAAGACAATGCAAATTATTTTATTCCCCATTAACTACTTGCAGGCATTGAGAATTGGCCAGAAACACTATTTTGTTCAAGGTCCTGGCATTGGTGATACCAATGTAACGTGAATTGTGCATAATGATATCTATATGGCCTTTCTTCTCACAGACACTGCCACTCTTGCAAACCCCGTTGCCCATCACCCTGTGTTGCTTCCACCGCCTTCTGGTCACATTCCAAGTCCTGTGGGACAGCGAGGTCGGTGATGAGGTGGTGTCCATACCCTCACGCATCTTTTACGATGGTACCATCAACTACCTGAACCTGGACCGGCTGGGCGGTATCCTTTCTCACCTCAACAAAACCTTCAAGGACGATCTTGTCGAGGCGCTGGGGTCGGACCACTGGATAGTCGTCGCCATGACGACAGCGACAGCCACCAGCGGGGCGCAGACATCAAGTATGCAAGGTGAGGATTTCTCCCAAAGTAACAATATAGAGGTTGTCTCATTCTCTGTCCCTTAACTTTTACTATCAATTTTATAAAATATTAAATAAAGATGCCAACCCCTAAATTTGGTTTGTAATAATGCCTGGTCTTTCACCAAAGCTAGTTAAGAGTCTAAGTCTGTGTAATAACTTTGCATTCAAACATAACTTGTGGTAAGAGTAGCAAAACAATTGTTCAGTATTTCTGTTTGCCCCAGCAGAATCTGACAGCACCATCTTCAGTTCGGGCCCGCCAACGTTGGGAGCCGTGGTGAGGGTAACTGAGGGTGCTGGGACCACCTTCATGGTGCCGGCACTGGCGCGGATGCTCTCACAGCAGCAGACCATGTCCAGCCCCATGCTCATGGAGAGGATCATCTCCACCTTCTCTCGTGAGAATGACAAGCATGGACCCTCCTCTGGGAACGGAAACGCAGACTCCCGGGCTTCATTGGTCGAATTACTTGACGGCCTCATTCTGTTCTATCACACCGGGGCCCACCGCCAGCTCATCAAGGTCGGTACTTCTACTCTGCTATAAGTATGAACAGTTACAGTCACTGTAGCTTCCCATTTTTCATTATATTGAATGTATTCTCAGTTTCCAGCGTATTATATCAACATCAACGTAAAGATACAATTTACAAGTTTCTGGACATTAATCTGCTTGAATCAGAGATTACTTATTTTTACTTGGTGTATTCATATGACTTCATAATCATGATTTCACCATGATTCTGCCACCCCCATTTTTTTTCTAATAATTCTAAAGCTCTGTCTTTTTTCCCTTCTTGGTTTTCCCACTTCTGCTCTATATTTCTTTGCACGACACAATTATGAGTACATTAATTGCTGATTATTCTGTAAGGACATATGTCCAGATTTTAGACTCACTTCTATTCCAGATCAGTTCATTGAGGGAGAGCATGGCCGAATATAGTGCGGCGCTGAGCGACTCCAAGTTCAAGCTGGATTCATATTGCCGTCAGCTGGGGAAGGGCACTCCCTATAGCGACGAGATCGTGGACGAGTTGCGCCAGTCCTGCGAGGTCTTCGAGACGAAGCTGGTGGAACAGTCCCGGCACATGGCATGGGTGCGCAGCGCTGTATACTCACCAGAGAAGCAGACACACTTGGCGTGGATCCTACAAGTCATCCTCAAGGCCATGAGAGACGCTGCTGACGTAGGCAACCTGTTCTCGTACGTCCCCGAATACTACCTGGACTCTCTTGTGGGCGTTGCTACTGTGCTGAGGTCCTACATGCACCCAACGGTGCCCTTTGACAACATTGAAGGTATATGAACACTGATAATATAGTACTAAATCTATTCTTTTTACAAGCCCCCATCATTTCAATCATAAGCGTTGTCAGATTTTTCCATCTGTTCAACAATGGTATATTTTACTCTCATCAACTCTCCAGGACACGAGAACCTGCTTATTGACATCGCACATTTCCTGTGTGACCACTTTGCTGACCCCAGGATTGTCCACGCAAACTCCAAAGACACGCTGGTGCAGGCGCTTGCCAGTTTCTTCAGCAGCTCTAGCACTTTGGTGGCCCTCGAGAAGGTTCCACAACACAGGCGAGTCCAATTAGTCTGGACACTATTTGTTTACATTCTGTAAAGACATCACAATTTGTTTTTCTGTGAGTTTCCTTTTTAGTCCACCTGACCATCTGTTGACTTTTACAGCCAGCTAAGGATGGTTCAGACGCTGCTGAGGCCATATGAAAATAGAGCTTGGGCACAGAGCAATTGGATCCTCGTGAGAATTTGGCAAGGATGCGGCTTTGCCTTCAGGTACCAGAAGTCTCCCCACCTCACAAGGAAGATTGGGCCCAAGATAATGCAAACTGACTCAGGCCTTATCAGCCAAACTATCAGTGAGTTACATAATTCACAAGCTTAATAATGACAAGACTGCTGTGTTTTTATGGGTTTAATACTATTCTTGGAAAAAAAGAGTCTGATGTATTTAGGATCAGTGAAGAACATCTCACTTAAGTAAATTGAAGCACTTCTAGTATTTTTTGTCTCCTGTGATTAATTCTTCTATTTGACTTTATTTTCCAGAGCCGTGCCCTTCGATGTTGTTCCAGACCTACATCAAGGACGTGCTCCTGAGCAACGAAGCCCTAGCCACTACCTTTCTCAACTCCCTCCTCAACCAGCTCAACTGGGCCTTCTCAGAGTTTATCGGCATGTTACAGGAGGTGAGTTTGTCGTCATCACAGCTAGTCGGTCGACCGAAAGACCGATCACAACTGGCTTGCGCCCATGTTTCAGATACAGAACCTTTCCAACCGGCCACAGAGGGTGTTTATCGAATCCCGCCAGCTGAAGATTTGTGCCACCTGCTTCGACCTGGCGCTATCGCTGCTGAGGGTGCTGGAGATGATCGTGAGTGTCGCCAAGGAAGTGTTCATAGACTCCGAGAGGGCCTCGTCCGACCTCCTGCTCTCGAGATTGTGCCAGGTTCGTTTTCTGGTGGCACAGCTGTGTGACACGGAACATGTGTCAGTGCCTGTTCAATTTGTTCGGATGTTTTACAGCTGTTGTGTCAAGTCCTGAACAGGATAAGCTCCCAAGCAGGCTGCTTCCAGCACGTGGTGATCCTAGAGATTCCCGACCTGGAGACCGTGGACCACTTCCCCATACTGTCCGCGGTTGTTGGGATCCTGCTGGCGCTCTTGGAGGATGAGTTGGCTGTCCCTCAAGGTTAAGGTCATATAGAGAGACAGAATGCAAAATCAGCAAGGGAAAAGTATTACTCAAAATAACAGAGTTTTCATTTTCTCAGTAGCAGTTCGCAAATTGTCTCGAGTCAGACTTTTATTAGATGTGTAGTTTTTTTGCTGTGGAAAAGAGTAAGAATTGTGATGAACTAAGATTGTATGACAATACCTGCAGATAGGTTCTGCTTCTGCAACCTTTCCGCAGTAGTGTATTATATAGATAAAATTTATGGTTGCTAAAAGTGAGATAGTAGAAAAGAACTGATAAAAATTGGTGCTTTATTTACAGATGTTTCAGTGGGAAAGAACTACACATTTCTGACACCTTTGTGGAATAAACAATAATTACATTTCTAATATGAATTGCATGACTCCCAATAAACTAGTGGCTGAAAAGACTCCAAACAGTTCTGCTAACAGTGGAGTATTATGTCCTTCTTTCAGAGGAATGGGTCCTCACGCCAAAGGTCGCCAAGTCAATCCTCTCGGAACCTAGTTTCCAGATGTCGTCGATCCACTTTGTGCTCGGAGACGTGGACCAGACCTCAAAATTCCTCGACCCTCAACCCTTTTCTTTCCACAACTGTAAGTAACCCTCTGTCCTTACAGTAAATATTAAAATGAATTATTTCATAACAGTACAAGTTTTTTGTACTTTGCATTCATTTATTTTAGAAATCGAGTTAACCTTGCACTTTAAATAAAGAAAAATATGTAGTCATTGTCCATGGCCATGTAAATATTATTTTACATATATCTATATGTATATTCCGTGCAGATGCGGATGACGTTTCCGAGGAGGAGCTGCAGAAGATTCAGAAGATGATAGCACTGTTGGAGTCGTGCCAGCGCCGCCTGTCCGAGGTGAAGGACGTTTCGGAGGACGATCTGTGCACTATCTGCTATGCCTTCCCCATCTCGGCCACGTTCAAGCCATGCAACCACCAGTCGTGCCGTGCCTGCATCACACACCACCTCATGAATGGCAAGGACTGCTTCTTCTGCAAGACACCCATCCAGAGAGTTGTCACACTGGACAACAAGGTTTTGCACGACTTGGTCGCACCCAGGAGCTCGACCGAGACCAACATATAGCGGACGCGCTCCTCGAAGAGCGATGTTTTTAATATTATTACCTTCTTTCCCTTTAAAACTGTAACTGACAATTTTGAGAGCCAAATTTCCTCAAAGTGAAGGCTAAAGTACGCACGTCATTAAAAGCGATAAATTATCGCAAGTTACGATAAATTGCTTTCGTCTAGAAAGTCATTTTTTGTGTGTAATTGTAGATTATAGAAAGGATGTTGTTACCTTTGATTTATGAATTTTACAGCAGGAAGTAATGAAGAAAAATTTGGTTTTGTTGCCCCTAGAGGTGTTGCTCATAGTTTGTATTTAATTTTATTTGTATTCCTTTGAAAGACGTATCAAATATCCTGCAAGAAGGAAACCATGTTTAAATTATATTTTATTTTGATTATGGGCCATTACATGCCTGCACTTTTTTTAACCATTTAACAAATCTCTTAACACCCCATTAACAACAAAAGAGAAGAAAATTGAATTTATACCAAATTATTCAAACATAAAGTGAAATTTGCTGCAGAACATTCACTGTGCCCCACTTTTTCTTACCTTCAAACACACTGAGCTGATGAAACCTGCCAGACCTTGACAACTTCCCTCATAAAGGGTTCTCTTTTTCTCCTCCATGTCTTTGATTCACCAGCTTTAAAACAAGTTACTTGTTTCTATTAGTTTAATTATTATCTATGGGATGTGCAATATTTGTGTGAATATAACTTATTTATCTGCTAACTTGAATATTACATTTGGAGAATCCATTTCCTCCAAGGCTAACTTAATTGTGTGATGTTTTTAAGTCTTGCTATGGACAGCAAATGCTAATAAGAGGTTTTTCCAAAAATGAAACCACACACAATTATTTTATTTTATAGATTAAATAATTGTTTCAATTGGATTCCAAGGTTTACCTTTTCCATTTATGTTCCTGGTCCTACATTCTCCATGCGTGGAAGCCTTTTGTGCCTTTGAAGTGTTAATTTTTTATGACAGAGGGTCTCCTCTAGTTTTGGTACTTTACTGGTCTTTTCTTCCCCCAGTTCCAGATGTCGTGTTCTCGAAACAATCGTTCAAATATGGCTGGTTCATACTTTGGCGTAATTTTACTGAAAACATGACAATTTTTTTGTATTGCATGTTAAGTAAATAAATAAGTTTAATATCTTTATTGTGTATGAGAAATTTAATTTTTCCTCTGCCCTCCCTGGAACCTTGTTTTCTTTCCACATGCTTTGCCCAGAGCTACAGTCAGCGAACCCTCTCGTGTGCTCTATGGGTTATGATTACTTTTACAAGCTCAAACTTTTACGCTTGCCTCGCTCTTCAATTTAAATGTTCACAACCCATGTGACTAAACTGGCTGTGCCCATAAATCCTTGATTCAAAGCCAGTTCCCTAGTCCTTTCTTGATGAATCACAAGCAACGTGACAGTCTTCCTGACCAGTGCTCACACCTGACAGCTGAGGTGCACAGCCACGAGAAGACCTTAAAAACTTTGGCGCTATGCTCACATGCAAGCCTTCCAGCTTCAGTTTCAATCGATATAGGATATTTTGAACACTTAAGCTTAATAGTTTGTGATGGTAAATATGAAGCCACCTAAAACAACTGTCTTTTAGTCTGTCAAATTATGAATTAAATTGATAATCGAGAAGCGGGGATGACAAGTTTGGTCACCTTTATGCCAGGTAAATCCATAGGTTCCGACCTCCTGTGGTGTAGTGGCTAGCGTTGCTGCCTCACAACCCAGAGGTCCCAGGTTCGAAATCTGGCATGGGCTTGGATGTTTGTGTCTTCATGGTCGTAAAGACCGGGATTAAGACGGTTGGAGGTTCGATACGCTGACAACGTGTCACTCAAAACTCTGAATGTGTCACGCAAGATGACAGTCCGCAGTCGACTCGGTAGGCCCAGGCCCTCAGTGGGCTGTAGAGCCATGGAGAAAAAAAAAATCCATAGGTCATCTCTTAATAGTTCAGAAAAATTATAAAATATGTCAAATGTGGTCACCACAATATCATAATTTACATTTGGGGTTATTTTCAGTTTACAGTGTGAAAGAAATAGTACATTGAAAGCCCACATTCCAAATAATTGATGATTAATAGTGTTTGAAACTCTGAAATAAATACCAACCTTTGGCGAACTTGCTCCGAGAAAGGTGAAACTTGGCAAGTGACGGTATAAACTATATAAGTTACATTCCTTGGAATTCGTTTAATACAGAAAGGGAAAATAAATAAATAAATGTCCACTTCACAGCGTGGTAGTTCCAGTCCCAAACAACAGTTTGTGGAAAAAATAATAAAGTCTCACTAAATTGAATACCTTTAATAACGGAGCACCTCAACTTTGTACACAAAATTTACTAAACAGTTCAGAACGTCCCCAGTGGCATCGAGGCCCGGGGTGTCTACTCCTCACTTCACCAGACCCAGCTTCTTGGCCTCTATTTCATATATGAGGAGCCGCCACATCTTGACGACAAATACCTCCGCCTCGTCATCCAGGACCATCTGGACGTCGTCGAGGATGCCCTGCGGAGCGCTCCCGGCCAGCACTTTGGAGCAGATGAAATCTACCAGAGTGGGCTCCGGCTCGCCGATGTACTCTATGATCTTCTTGTTAATCCACGGACGGATTCGTCTCTCCATGAGTTGCTGAAAAATAGGATTATCATACATTTAATTATTGAATAATTATTAATGGTTGCTTGTGAAGGTGCCACTTCTCAATGTCAAAGAAAATTTAATGCTGTGAATAAGAGAACTATTTGATAATCAGTAATTCAATTAAAAATAATATCTGGAAGTTTTTGGAAAATTCCTTTTCAAATTAAATTCAGGTCTTAATTTATTATGCAAGACTGGTATAAAACACTGAAGAACATAGACATTAATTCTAAATATAAATCGAGTTTGCTCCTCAAAATAGTTGTAGATTACAAATGTAGGCAAGTACATAGCAGTACAGATACTTACGTTATCCACAGCGGCCCAGTCTAGCTGGTATGCGAACAGCGCAGACTTCTCGGTCGGGATCTTCCCTATTAAGGTTTTTATGTGCTTCCTCTTCTCCTCCTGAGATTTAGTGACATCTTCTTTCTTTTCTTCCTTTTTCTTTTTGTCCTCCCCATAATCTGCAATAAAAGGAAAATGTGGCACTGTTGAGAATTAGCTAATTTCATGTTCCAAGAATTAAAAAGGTACTTTGTTATTAATGACATTCGTACAGTGTATGTTATTTACAAGACAAAAAAGATACAGAAGCAATTTTTGCATGGTTGTAAACAAATGAAATTAGGGGCATCTGAACCTTACAGAAGCAGGATAAAAAGTTACTTAATTTCTGTCGGTCAGTTTTCTTCTTCCCAAAGACACTAACTATGGTGACCAACTTCAATTATCATTCATAAGCATATATCAGCTACTGAATACCAGTAAGGAAATTGGAATCTCATAACGAACCCAATGGCACAAGTTTCCTCTTCTTTGCAGATCCAAGGTTGCTATCCTCATCATCATCGGTATTGAAAACCTCCCTCACATCAAGCTTTTTCTTCTTGCCGGCAGGGTTCATCGCTTGCTGGGGAGAATTCCAGGACTTGGCTTAAACAGACAAGATACAAGTTTGTAAATTCACACAGGTGAAACGAGGCTGGCAGTGATCAGTCTGGAGCCATAGGCTAGAATGTTAAGTAAAAGCGTTTACCATTTTTGTCTTCTGTACCACTAGATGCTACCGACATCTGGCTGTCATCCTCCATCTGAGCGGGAGGCTCCGGCGGATCCGGGCTAGTGTAACTGAGAGCTCTGTCATCTTCGTCCTCGTGCATCTGTCCTTCACTCCCTTCCGGGGAGCAAGGTTCGGGCTCTGGTGGAGGGGGCGGAGAAGGTTCTGCAGGACGGGAAGGGACAGGGGTGGCCACAGCTGCTGAAAGCCTGTCCTCCTCGATAACTTCAACCTCTCGCCGCCCATCGTGGTTCTCGGGCTCCCTCTCACGTTGCTTACTGTTCTCCAGATTAACGTGAATGAGAATCTTTGGCTTATACTGCTCCTCTCTCTCCTGCTTCATCTAGAACCGCACACAAATACTCATTTGAGCTTCCATCTTGTACAACACAGACACCACAGTACGATATCCACAAATTTACTCACTCTTTCGAACTCTGCTGTGGGGTCGTCGTGTTGCTCAGAGAAGATCTTCAGCTTTATGTCCTCAAGTTCTTCCTGTTCCTTCTGCCGGTCTTTCCCATCTGCCTCTATCTCCTTCTCCCTTTCTGCCAGACGCCTCTGGAGCTCTCGGCCCCTGGGACAAATGACACTCCATAAAATCCTGTCTCTACTTACCAGTTGATGGTAAAATGTTGCTCACTTACTTGTAGAACTTAGCATCATCACGTTCATCATCATAGTCCTCAAGGAACTCCTTCAGCCTCTTAGCATCCCGTTCCCTTTCTTCTGTCTTCAGCCTCTCTCGTTCTCTCTCCTTCTCACGCTCTTTTTGCCTTTTCTTCTCCCTAGTTTCCCAGCTCCGAAGGCGCTCCTGGTATGTTGCCTCTTTCTCCCTGGCCTTCCGGTCAGCTTTTTTCTTCTCCTTGGCCTCCTCTTCCATTTCCCTTTCCCTCGCAATTTCCCGATCAGTCTTCCTCTTCAGAGAGTCCTCACGCTCCCTCTCTCTTTCACGTTCCCGCTCTCTGTCCCTCTCTCGTTCCCTTTCTCTTTCTCGGTCACGGTCCCTGTCTCTGAAACAATACAAATAGATTGCTTGTGAGACAGACTCACTGAAGGGGCACACCCACACAAGAATTGTGTGTCGCCTACCTGGAATGCGAGCGACGCCGCTCTCGTTTGCTACGGCTCTTGCTGGAATAGCTGCCAGTCGGTGAAATGCTCCTCGTAGCATCCCTTGTTCTGGAGCGGGACCGAGATCTAGATCGGCTCTTCGAGGCCGAAGCCCTGTTCCTGTTGCGAGTAGCTTCCCTGCGCTCCCGACGATCCCGTGCTTCACGGTCTTCCAGCTCTCTCCTGCGCCGTTCCACTTCCTTCTCCTCCTCTTGTTTCTGGAGAGAAACAGACAGAGACAGTTAATTTGGGCCACACAGACACGGCCCGCACAAGTGGATCTCGTGACATGGTCCTAAGCTACCACCAAAGACAAAATGCTGACGCAAAACAGCGTCGGCGCACTGAATTCTTTATCCCACTCACAGCGCACCCGACGCCGCCCGACGTCACCATTTTCTCACTCTCTCTATATCTCCCTCTAGTCTGTACCGGAGAGACCTTAAAGCCAAGGATATCATGCAACGGCGCACAAGGGGGAATTGACTATAGTAATTACTTACATTATAAGGGTGGCAGCCACACTCCAAACACCGACATACTTAAAATACTTGTTGTCACAAGACTGCAAGAAAATAGAAGCATAACAAAATATAATGGATCTAAACTTATTCACTACATCTAAGTGGCCAGCAGCAGTGAGACCAATATTGGAATGCAGTGTAGCTCCAGAACCGAACAATCGGCAAAATCTTGAGCGTCACTGTAGTGAGCACACATTTTTACTAGTAATGCAGAACGTTGACAATGTGTTCCACTTTTGCCATAATCGCTCCACAGACAATCATAACACATGTGCAACTTCTGGTCTACGTATAATCAGCCAATGTGTATGAAAGAAATTAAATACTTTTTCCTGTTACCCATTTTTTTGAAGCACTTGTTAATTGTATCATATTCTAAAATATTAGCCAATGGAACAATCGAAAATTGTAGGAAATATTGGTTTAGAAATGGAACAGAGCAAGGCTTTAAAAAGCACAAGCTATTTTAAACTACATAGCGTGGAACATGAAACTATTATTACAAATTATAGGAGGGCATAATCAACAGGAAAAATTTAATGGAATGTTTGGCAGGTACCCTAATTTATAAAATTAGTTCCATTTAAATTGAAAATAAGTAATCAGATTATTATTCCACAACACAAAGTGAACTTACAGAAGTTTGAGAATTCGTAATCATTTTCAGGGAGCAACCGTTATGAAATAGAGAATATGAGAATATAAAAAAAAAATTAGTGTATCATATTGCACATAATATCTACACTAATTTTTTGTATTATATCAATTCATTCTCTAAATTGTCCAGAAACAGTGACTGGCCTTGACAAAGCAGTCTCCACCGTAGGTCTTTTCCTCGTAATATTACCCGTTTGATCACAGTGATGAATTTCTCTGTCTGAAAAACACACACGGAGATGTATAAGGCCTCGCCTTACCTTACCTTGGCCACCGTCACTGACCAACGGAACAAGGTGGAGAGCAGAGCAGAGGAGAAGAGAGAGGAGACTGAAAGACGACGGAGTCCCTACCTTGAGGGCTGCAGACTGCCGGCCAGCACCTCGCAGCAGAAACAGACGCAGACGGTGCTACGGCGGCATACAGCAAACTCTGCCGAACATTCAACTACTCCAAATGTTTTGCTCTTCCGACTGACGGACAACACTTTTCAAGAACGACATAGTCACCGTCGGCTTTTTCTGTCCGACTGTCGCAAAATTTCGGGGAAAAAAATAGACATGTCATAGTGGTGCCGATTTTCCTTTTATCGATGTGGGCAAATAAATGAATGGGCAAATATGCCCAAATGACACCAAAACAAGGAAAACAAAATTGTTACAATATGGAAACATGAGATGTCCAAAGAGATTATTATAGTCTACAAATACCAAGCTTAAAATATTTAATCATAAGTAATATTGGGACTCACCCGCAGCCGGCCCTCGGCACAAAGTAGAATGTTGCTGATGCGACTCTTTAGTGTTCGTACTTCCAGGTTCAAGGGACAGTAATATTTTGGCGCAACCTATGCTTTCCCATTATGTCAAGTTTCAGGATTATCGTCATGCACTGCAGATTCCAAATATTGCTAAACTAATCCAATAAACTTGAAAATGAGGGGTAGACTGGCATTTCATTACAGCTGTGTAATATATGTTGGTAAAATTAAAGCCACAAAAATCTTCTACTCAAGCTAGTCTCTATTTGCAGCTATATTTTATGTCTGAATGTGTATGTAGATTGTCATGGATTTTGTACCTTAAAGTTTAAGCAGTTGTTTGGAAAATATAAAAAAATATGTCTTATTTTTGAACATCTGAACTCTGATCTTGTTGGCTCAAACATTGCATAAAAATTCTGTATAATGTAAATGGATATGCGTGTTTGATGTAATATTTACTTCTCAATTATCCTTCTTGATGGTTTTAAGTAATTCAAAAAAGAATAAGAACCTCTTTTTGTCATTTTTACAAGGAAAACACTCCTTGTCGACTGGAGAAACAAATCCCAATCAGTCGAGGGACGGTTGCGGGTTTGAAAAGAAAATCAGAACGACAACCAACTATCTCAGGTTCATTCGCCATAATGCAACTAAGATAAACTAAATTAAAATTAAGCATGCACGGGCTCCAAATTAATATTAGTAATATTGTTAGAATGAATAATAGAATAGTACAACAAAGGAACAATTATTTTTAATTAATTTCTTCCACCAAGATTTGGAGCAGAAAAGGTGTCCATCAATTACAATAAATTTGCAGTCGTTTTAGCATTTACATTCAGCATGACAAACCAGTAAATGTGATTAGCCAAGAAATTTAAACATCTCCGAAGAATGTTTATACTACTATATATTTCAGAAAAACAAATGTTACATTCAGAAGTAAAATTTAAAGGAATAAATTTTCATATATGTTCATGGATAAACTCACAGAGACGGCAGTTTCCAATCCAAATCTAGGGAAACATAAAAAATTGTAACATGAATTTCAAGTATGTGGTACGAAGAGAACGACTGTAACCAGCCAAATTCCGCGGATCAATCAATTCTCGGTTACAGGCGTCCAGTTCGGACCGTAGATGTAATAAAGGTCCGGAACAGGCGATACTCACCACCCTGGAGAGGTTCGGGTTAAACAAGGCAACCCAAGGGCCCGCTCTCCTCGACATCCCCACCGGGCTGCCTAGGTTTGAGTGAGGAAGTATACCACAAGTCACGTAACTGCTCGTATCTCTCTCTCCTATCTACAACGCACACTCCCGGACCTAGTGAGGGCGACCACACCGGACGCCGGGGATATCCATCCACTGTGATTGCCTCACTACTTTAATAACCCGTAAACAGTGAATTGCACTACCATAAAAAACTAGTTTGAAAAAGGGAAAATTAAAACAAATTAAGTTATTAAAACCCTCTTAATACAAAATTCTCTATCAGGAACGGCAGAGATGACATGCTAAGATTAGTGCTGGCCAAACACAGCAAGCCATTTGGGGACAGGTTGACAATTATTCTTACTCCATTTTCATTCCTCTCTGCCAATATGTAATGTCAGGTTTCATAGTTGGCTAGAGCAGAAAATGTTCATTTTCTTTAGGAAGGAACACCTGCCGCAATGCAGTTTAACTTTTATGAGATACCGATCATTTGACTAAAACCATTTCCCCGGGGATTCTGGGCGGTCACCTCTGCCCTCCAAGTTTCTCATTCGAGAGTGTGCGCAACACATTTTTAATTGCCCCCAACTACCCAAACCCACCCCGATTTGGACACTAACAGACGGACATGAACATTAAAGTATTTACCTTCATTATTTCACGAAACTTGCCAATCTCTCGGGTTATAAGATCTCTCTTTCCTTCCTCGATGTCCACATCATCCAGCATCTGAAATAGTGACCATTGTTCCATTGATACTATTGACATGGCAAGAAACCTAATTATGATAGGGATGTTCTCAAAATTACCAAAGGAGTCTCTAGTGTCCCATCTTGACTCTGTCCCTGGCTCAGTTTCATCAGCTTTTCTTGAGTTCTGGACATCTTACGTTCCTCACTTTTCCCTGAAATTGTTCAAGGTTCATCAGAACTCTGTTACACAACTTGCGAGTCACAACAAGAGATTTCACTCACTGTCCGACTTGGCTGAAGAGTTTGAATAGTTGTTCATATCAGACTCGTAGTCCACCATGACCATCAGGATGCTGTCCATAGCAGCCTTGTCTGTTTGCTTCATCGAGTCGTCCATATATTCGTCGTCATCTTCGGGCGTCTCGTCTTGGAGGGGTGACTTCCCGCGCATCTTCTTCCTTCTCTCAGCTAATGGATAAAAATAGGAAGGCAGACATTTCATTCCAAAGAACATATTTTTAACATTTCATCTAAACAATTTGAAAATCATAATAAACAACAAAACACATTCTATCTACTTAAACAGATGTGTCACCTTTATATTCATCCAGCACAGTCTTGGTCTTAGCATCCACCTTCACAACTAGCTTTTTTCCACCAATCTCCATGTCGTGCAACAGACGTATGGCTCGCAATCCAGAATCGGGGCTGCCATACTCACAGAAACCAAATGCTGCAATAAGGACTTTCATTTAAGAAGACATTCAGTTACTACCAGAAATCATGCTGATGTGTTTAATATAAAATAACAATTAGACTGGTTTCACTGGTGCACTATTATTAAATTATATGGTTAGCAGATATGACAGGTGAGAAGTTGACAACTTTGGTCTGTTAATATTAATTATGGTAAAATAAGCCCACATTAAGCTTCATTTTAAATATTATAGAACTCACTACCATAAAAAAATTGGGATTAAATGTAAATATTGGCACAATGTTTCAATTTGTGCCAATTAGTCTTGGAAAGAGTATAGAAACCATTGAATAACATATAACTAGTCAATCACCTTGGACCCTTTTCCAGGATACAACATGGCCACAAGCAGCCAGGATGTGTCGTATCATAGCGTCGGGCGCCCTCTCAGTGATGTTGCCGACGAACACCGTGACTGGTGGACCGGCAGGCTCCTGCTGCCTCTTGGTGTATGTGGTCGCCCTTACAGGTGGACTCTGGTGTGTAACCTGGTGGTGGTGTGGGGGCCGGTATGGTCTCATGGGAGGTCCCGGCATCGGAGGCATCGGCGGTGCAGCTATCATCTGCGATGTGAAAAAACAAAACATTGTGCTGCTTACTTAATCCCTTTTCTTCTTTTACTCATTACTTTCATCCATAAAAGTGATAGTCATTTTAACATAATAGTCATTTAAACCATTGAAAATGATCCTTCATTAGGAATTTTCTTCATATTGAATGACAATATTTATTGCAAGTATGATTATTGCTCTAAACAGTTTTTAATTAACTTACATGAGGTGGCATAGGCATCACTGCAGGCATCAGTGGGGGCGGACCTATAACATGAATCATCCATCAAGACATGCCCCAAAGTTTTTAAGTAATTTATTTCTGAAGGTTAAATTACAAGTAATATTGGAATGATCACCAATTTAACTAATGTCTTAATGACAACTTCCTGCTTTTCATTTTTGTATTCTTTCATGTGGGATAAAAAGTTCAAGTATTTATTTAGGAATAAACTATAGCTTGATAAAAATGTTATACCGTACCATACTCACCTCCGATGGGCATGTAGGGCATTGCCATAGTGGGTGGCATGGGCGGAATCCCAGGAACCATGGGAGGGCGTCCGGGGTACGACATTACCATGAACCCGACACTGAGACAGGAGTAATGTATATTTTATTCCCAATTATAAAAATCTTACATTTTATAGGAATATTAACCATTGCATGTAGCTTAAAGTAATCTTTGAATCTACTCTTAATCACGCAATAGTCGTGAAATAGTGAACACCACTTTCATGAATTTTTCCACTATATAATGACAAATAATTTTTGAGTTCATAATTAAGGGATCAACCTAAAAAAAACACTTACTAATCATACATTTTTCGAATTAAGAGAAATAGTTGACACAAAATGGTTGGGAATTAATTAAAACTGAAGTGCAAGCTAACTTCTGAGATCATCAAATTTGTAAACATTATTTGCTTATCCATTACAATATTGTCAAAATTTTGACAGATTTTTCTCGTCCAAGTCTGTTATACTACATTCCAAGTCAACTTCATCTTAAAACTTTAAATAAGGAACAATTTTTATAACAAATCTATTGATCAAGAACAATATTTTCACGTATACTCTCAAGATTCACATATTCTTGCCCCATGTTACTACTATTAAAGTTTAAAAATGATAATGTCCAAATTAAATATTTCCATTTACAAAGTATAAAAATAATACAGACTTTGCCAGAGCAATAATCGAAGCCTTTACCTGCCGGCAGACGTCGTAGGTATGTAGGTGGTAGGCGGAAGGGGACCAGGACTCGCTTCGTACAGCGTAGAGTTTGCCTGGACAATGTCGTTGGGATCTAATGACATCTGAAAGAGCAAACAATATTTCATTAACACAGGAAATAGCTCACTTCTATTACAGAACTGTAAACAGGTACATTGAAACATGCCTGGGAGGAAAATAAAGTGGTGCTTTAGAGGATACAGTCAGAAGTACAAACCATAGTTCCTCTTTCATACACACCTTTTCTAATTTTTTCACAAAAAAATAAAGTTCTACCGCTAAACACTTATATACAATACAACAAGGACAGCAGTTTGAATGTTAAAACCGACACCTTCCCAAAATATAGCAAAATAAATTTAAGCTCAACAGTTAGTTAGTTCACACAAAACGGTCAATTTTGAACACTTTTAAAGTGAAAATAATTAAAGACAGAGACAGATTTGAACGTACACCAGAAGCTGCCGTAGTAAAGGACACGAGCCCGTCCACTTACCTGGCAATAAAAAAACAAATCAAATACATAACACTGACTCTGAGAAAATAAACTGTAATAATCTTCTCCACAAAAGTTGTAACCAACCTTCAATATACACATTATTACTATCGCGCATGCAAGTACATAACCTAGAATGTCATTTGTACTTACAACAGGAAATCCTGCATCCTTACTGTTCCTCTGAGCTAAAAGGCTGCAAAAAAAATAGTGATGTCACAAACATTATTCTGCACATCCGATATCCAGGTATTTGCAGACAATACATCGAAGATACATTCGAGAAGGCACGCAGAAATTTGTGTTTTCTGTGTGGTCCCTCCCTCAGGTTTAAATTCTGCTCAAGTTTTCAGTGCCAGAAATTGAACTCTGTCGTTCTGGTAGGCCGTGATGAGGAGTCCATCAAGACACCTGCATATTTACATGATTTGACATATCTCACTTGCAGTTTCACTCCCATGAAAACCACAATAAAGGACAACTATAGGACCACATTTTACATCTAGGTCTCCCAGTATGAGATATTGCAGGACATTTTTGGTTGTGGTTCAAGACAGGAACTTTATGCATCTACACAGCTCTATAACTTCAGTCATATTGTCATTACAGATGCAAAGCTCAACAACGGGCAACTTAATTCCTTGTCTAATCTGTCAGAGAATGGGTACACCACAAAAATCAGTGAATAAATAAATGGCCCCATTTCTATAGTACAACACAGAAACCACAAAAGTCGTGTGCAGTGAAATCTTGCAAAATTATGTACTAACATACTGAAAATCTATCCCTTCCTTATTTCCCAAAACTGCAAAGTTCTCAGAGCAACAAAAGCATTGTCTGAATATACAAAACAAACATATTAAAAGCCACACCTCGATCCACAATCAAAAAATTATAGTGTATAGAAATCTAAGGTTAAAGGCTGACGTGGGAAAGAAAGCCAATAGAAAAAGTAATAACTTAAAGACTGAGGACAAGGGCATTACAAAGAATGATAGACACACATTATAAGGAAGAATCAAAATTACAAGAAAAGTACTTCATATCAAACAGGACACTGACATTTTGCAAATATATGGACCAACAGAAACATAAAAACAATATCACAAGTTGAGTACATATATTAGCAAATGAAGTTAATAATTAACTCAATGAGAATTATAACAAAATATTGTTCTGTAAAAAAAAATTAAATATAAAAAAAATGCACTAATCTATGAACTACAATTGTTTTACTGCAAGTAATCAGTGTCAAAATTTTTCATTCATAAATCCCACTTGTCAAAGTTATAGATCATACTTCATAATCACACAACTTATGAAATTAACTCTCTTTCTCAACTTTTCATGGAAGAAGGTGGACATTCAAAAGAATGTCCATATTTTAAATATAATCCTAAGATTGCTAAAATGAAACTTTAGACATACTTAAAAAAAAGCTACAAGCATGAACATCCTCCATTTCAAAATGTTTGGTTTCAATGTTCTACATTACAAATAAAAACAACAAATGGTTGGTTAACTAAGAGAATATTTTTTTTTTTAAAAATCAGATCAAAATTTTAAAGAAAACCCACATTCACATCCCACACAAATCTCGATCAAAAAGAAGGATTGGGACTTAACACACAAAATAATCAATGAGAAGAAAAACCTAGTGACACAAAAATAAGTTTAAAAAGTGTATGTCAAACTCACGAGACATCGTTAAGTCCCACAAACCTTATGCTTTTTTGAAGTCAAACAAAACTGAGAAATGAAGACAGTTAGAAATGTAAATAATGTGGCTATTAATTTTTTTAATCTGTTAAATGACTTGTAGCACAGTTTATGATTAAGGAGATTCATATATAGTGTACCAAATGTGTAACCATGCATGAGCAGACTCAGCTGCAGTATCAACAGTAGCAATAGAAAGGCACCTTTTGAGAGAAAGCTTAGACAACTGTTCTACTACAGTAGGTCTTGTTCCTAGTCAGGATGTTTAAAAATGGTCTGCAGCTAGACAAACGAAATAAGTCAATTAAATATGATTAGCGCTACTTCAACTAAAATATGGTTTAATATTTTTCATCTACAATGCAGATGGCGTGAATAAGTTACAAAATAATTTCCAATCGAGGATGTAAGTTTCCAATTACTAGTAAAAAAAAGAAGGCAAACTGAACATGTTCACACCGCACATACATGACAATTTTAGTGAACATTACAGACATTTACTTCCTCAATGACCACCTGAACCCTCCGATAACAGATTTTGGCGACAATTGTTAACCACCTTATATTACAGAAGACATTCATAATTTCCGTAACAAAAGTGCACTTACCTCTATCAAGATTTTCAGATCCGTTTTTTTAGGCACGTACAAGGTTAAATAGAGTAATACTTTACTAGCTTATCCGTAAATCATACCGCAGCGTGGCGGAAACACGAGATATGCTAGCGTCGAAATTCGATGATCGTGTACCTCAAGGGAGGGCGGTTAAACACCGGGAAACATTATAAACGACTACTTTCCGCAACGTAAACTTATTAGCGTTCAGCTCTCTCGTGGGAAAAATGGCCGCCTTCTGGGTGCATCCTATCGAGCGCCGAGCTCAAGTGGGCTACTTCTGTGGCAAGCAGCGTACAAACACTCGACCACCAACTAAGGGGAAATTTTACCACGCAATTATACATAGATCTTACAAAGCTGAATTTGCACATTTCCCCGCCAGACACGGGAGTAATAACCAAGTTTTCATTTGATTATGATGGAGAAAGATATTAAATGGCGGAGATATGTGTGAGCGAAGAACGCGCAGACGACGCGAGCCTATTCGTTCGCTTTTATCTCATTCGCCCCTGGAAGATCTGGAACGTGTTCCCCTGTGGTGAGTATTCTCGGGGAGATCTGGAACGTTCCTCCCTCGATCAATTAATGATAATTATTTTAAAGCGCGGTAGATTTCGTGCGGTGACTTTCCGAGCTCATTGCTCTGTCGACTTCTATGCTAACGTAATCCGTTGTTCGGTCTCTTTAAAGTCGTCCAAATTGTCAAGGTGCCGGATGAGATCAGCGTTTTCCTTTCGTTATGTTTCTTTGCAGATCGAATGAACAAGTAACGCGAGGACGCGACGGAACTGTGGTCGTTGACGTCGTACGAATTCTAAAAGTTGCGGTCTTAGCTTGATAACAGCTGTTCGAGTGGAGGTTATGAAATCTGCAAGGAAGTTTGGATCTGTACCGTTGTACACTTGGTTAGAAGATGGCCTTACGAGCTGCGGCGACGTGCAAGGCAAGTACCTAGTTAATATTCTGTGCAAACGTCGACTGTGGCGATTCGAGCTCAAGTAAAAACAACTTGGGGGAAAGAGACGTCACTGTTGCGTTCTTTATGTCATTGAATGCACACAACAAGCTCTACATTTGCAAACACTACTTTTTATCAAAAATAAAAAAAATACTTGGGAATATTTCCTACAGTTTAACAGTTATTACATTCTATTTCCTGTCAAAGTTTTCTGTACGTGGTTCTTGCAAAAATCAGTTTTGAACTTAATAAAGTGGGGAGTAATTGGGCTGGTCTATATATGATAACTATCCTTTCTGTAATTTAAGCACATTCTAGTCTTAGTTTTTAAAGTACACATGGAGATTGGCAGATTTCATCAGGCATTGGGCAGTCTAAGAAGAAATTGACTGTGGAAAAAGAAAAGGAATGAGTTTAAAAGCTGTGGAACAGGAGTCCAAACGTACTGTATAAATAAGCCTGACAAAAATTTTTATTTGAGAGATGTTATTTGCAAGGCAATAAATTATATATATATATATATACATACGATTTTGTCAACTAAGTTTTATCACTGTGGAGAAGTTATTGAGAGTGGGGATTTATCAACTGAAACATACTGACATTCTACTAACAAATAAAGTCCTAGGCATAAACATGTTTATAAACCATAAGCAATAATTTAATTTAATGACAAACTACACTTCCTTTTTTTACTACTTCGTTATGTGCTACTGTGCCATGTGAAATACATGCTAACAAAATTACTTGCACAGTCTGAAATGCCTAGTTGCATTGAAATTTTGTGAAATGATTTGTCTCACAATATCCATTTGTTGAAAATAAATTTAATGCAAGCCAGTAACTCCCATTAAGATGAACAAATTAACTTTTTTTACAGCTAACCTATATTTGAAATATAGTAATAAAATCCTGTGCGTTTAACTTAGAGAGACATTAACAAGGGTAATGGTTAAAGTGGACAATGATGAAGTCAAAGTATAGAATATATTGTGTAATAATGAAAAAGGGAAAACAGTTTTGACTGTTGTGGAAAACCTGACACTTGTCTTTCTCTCCACACTACGATAGTGAATTAACCTCTCCTTGATGTTAACAGAATTTTATTACATTCAAAATGTTTTCTAGGGCTTTATTTAATTCAAATTTATCTTACTTATATTATAAAATTGACAAATAGATAATTAACAAACAAGGAGAGGAAATAAATTCAACAAATAAACCTCAAAATGGCCTAAAAGTCAGAATTATTTCAATTATTTAACACATTAAATACAATGTTTGGTCCTGGGATTGCTTTAATCAAAACGTGCATGAACAAATTTCTTGATGTTAAATTTCTTAAATGGATAAAAATACATATAATATAATAAAAAAGTAGAATTTTGAAAATGAAAATTTTGTGTTGTGTACTGGGTCCAGTAACAGACACGTGATTTGCCTGAAGAGGTCCTATAATTGTAAATAACATAACATGTTGTATTTAATGTGTTGAATATTGCCAAAAAATTCTTCCTTATTTGCCATTTTGATGTTAATTTGCCAATTAATTTCCTTGCTGCATTTCTTGTTCTTTCTGGTTACCTTAATCACTGATGGGTGAATCACCTACTCCTTTCATTACCTTTTGTCTGTTTGCTAGAATTCCTTAGTTTACACCTTCACTTCATGCTTTCCTATTTTATTTTCCTCTTTTCCTTATAGACAATAGAATACATTGAAAATGTCCCTACATGTTTTACCGACTTTTTGTATGTGAAGAGGCTACCTCGCTTAATTAAGTTATTTATTTCTTATGAAGTACTTTCCATGTTTACAGGAGTGCGGGTGGACGTGCAGTGGCTGTGCGGACCAGACGAACCTCCACCTGCACGTCGAAATTGAGAATCTGAAACAGCGGCTACTGGAACGTGAGCGCCATATCGTTAACATGGAGACCAATTTTCTGGCTGAGGCAGACAAGTTCCCCAACGGAGAGTTTGCGGCACTCACAGAGGAGCTCCTAACTTGGCAGGACAAGTACTCAAGGTGAAGAATTTCACAAAGGATTTTTGACACTGTGTTTGTTGTTGGTGGTTCCACCTTTAATTTTTACTTGTAGTACCACAATTATTAAATTTAAAAAGACGATGAACATACAAAATTATTGGGAAATTAAATACAACTCTATATTTCTGCAATTCTTGTTGCTTTTATCTGGTAAGAAAAATCATATAAGCTGCAAGAACTGTACAGACCTGATGGTGAACTCCATAGATTTGTTACTCTTGCAACTTTTCTTCACCTATCAAAGGTGACAAGGACTGCAGAAACTAGGGTGGTATTAAATTTATCCTTTAATTCGTTTGTTTTGTTGCTACTTACTTATATTTTAATATATTTGCATCTATTTCAAATTTTTTACACTTTCATGTGTAGATAATTTATATTCCATCTAGATATTTTCTATGTTGGAGTGGTAATATGTCAGAGGTCAGACGATGATAAGAAAGAACAAATGTATTGGTGATGGTCAGAGAGACCATTTGCTATGATAAAAATATGCTTGAGACTAAATGGCAAAAAGGTCAATATTTTTCTATTTTATTGTGTGTGACCATCTTACACGGGACTTTTTAGTTTAATATTTCAGTGTCAAAATTTCCTTTAAATTATATACCCTTAGCCACGCAAAAAATAAATGCGCACAACATCACAAGTGTGGGACATAAATCAAAGAGTTCAAATTTCTTTGACATTTATGGAGTAACTTTAAATTTTAATTTGTGTTATTTCTATTCAGTTGTACAACTAGAAGTTACAAGCTCAAAACTGGTTGGAGTACTTGACTGAGATGGCACTGTAATTAAATGTATTGTAATTTTCTGCTCTTCCTCAAACACTGGTGAAGTTTTCACAATTGTAGCTTTCCCGTGTTGGTAGGCTGTATGAGTCCTACAAGAGAGTGCAGAAGGTCAACCAAAACCTTGAGGACAAGTTGCTCAAGATTGTGGACAAATGCGAAACTGAGAAAAACGCCCTGACACAGGAAGTTGTGGCTCTAAACAGGCGTTTGGCAGAGTCGCTGTCCAAAGTAAACCGTCTGCAGAGTGAGAACGTAAGTAAAAAGGTTTAGAGAGTATACTACCTTGCCAACAGAGACTTTGAATAAACTTTTCTCAGTGACAATGGGTAAACATCAAATTTGGAAGTGAAGCACAAACTGTCTCTGAGGCATGTTGTGCAAGTACAATAGTTCCATAACAAGCCTCGGAGACAGTTTGTTCAAAAATATTTGTGATATTTGTGTTGATGAAAATTTTATGGTTTACTTTTGGATTGTTTCACACATGAAGAAGTTCCAATGATAAGAACAAAATGTCTTATCATATTTTAGTTAATAAATATTCAATTCTGATCAATTTTTGCCATAATTATTCACCTGTATTCTTTGAGATATATTCGGAACAATTATTAAATTTCTTTATTTTATTATTATTATTGTATAATTATGAAGTATTAAAACAGCACAGTAAATAATTATATTTATCTGATTATTTGCCTCCTACTGCACATTTTGAATCAAAACTTGATTATGATTAGAACAAATTGACTGTATAAATTGATGTATTTGAAAAAATGTTCTTAAATTGTGCTCTACATTTTCATTTGGAATTTCTTAGATGAAATGTATTATCTGAACTTTTTATACAAATTTCAACAAATGAGTGTATGAATTATTAAATATACAGTATACTTCAACTCCAGATGAGTTCTGAAAATTTATTGCATTCCTTCTGAAAAGAAAAAAAAATGAAATGTGGTTTGTTATTCTATTGTTGATAATATAAAATACATAGTTTTAATTTTCATAACAATCAAATTCTATGACTTTGTTAATAAAATTTCACAGTTAAATGTTGTACAGATCTTGACCAAAGATCATTTGATATCTCTGTTATAAATCCTATTTTATCCTAAAGCTGTTGGCTCATCTGAAAAGGTTCGAAAGAAAAAAATTACATGTGCTATTCTAAATTTTTATCTCAAATAAAATTTAATTATGACCAAACTGGCTGTGTTATTCATATTTTCAGCAGGCTTATTTTTGGAGGGGTTCCCGGACTCACAGCTCTTATCTTTTTTTTTTACCTTTATTTTCCGTCTTCCTGTCACTATTTTCTCTATTATAGTAGACAATCTTGTATCACATTTGCATTGTCTCAACACTGTTGACAAAAAGCTCCTACATTCTGTATTATTATCCTGTTGCAGGAGCGGTACAGGAATGACGTGAACTTGGCCATACACCTGCTGCAGTGCAAACCCAGTAGCTTTGTCCCACAGAAATACGACTCGGTAAGTTTCCTTGGGAGCAGCTAAGGTATCCCTTTGCTTTGTTCCTTAAACCATACTCACCAAAATGAACCTCACACAGGACATGTGTTGCCTTTTGGGATATCCTTATTTTGGTGATACATGGTTTAATTAAATAATGATTGTGATTATTAAAAGTTAAGTTGACAAGTTTCATTTTGCCCCAAGAGTCTGGTAGAAAGATAGAAATGAGAGTATGGGAATTTAAGATGATTGGTTTCTGGGAGAAGCTGGAGGAAGAGACACAGCTATAAATAGGAAGTAATTTAAGAAAGTAGGTCGCAGAGTGTGTTCTCAAATTGTTGTTGTACCTGTTACCTGAGGAAAAATTATTCCAAAATTTGTTTGTTAACCCAAATTTCTGACTGTCTGCTGTAAGTGAAACTCAAATTTAGAGTGACCAATTAAAAATAATGACAAGTTGTAACTGATAGTTGGATATTTCCATTAATACACTCTTGTGCTCCCTCCCTCCCTCCTTCCTAGGCACACACACATGCGCTACTATGTATAGGTTTGTTCTGTAAGATTTTCTTTGGGAACTGTATACGCCTAGACAGTGTGTTTTGGTTGCAGTTGCCAGCAGACCTCCAGAGGAAAGTCTTGGCCTACGTGTGCGGTCGCCGGAGGCCTACAGAGGCAGATGCTGTCGCCGTCCCTCTGAGAGTGGAAGCCAGAACCATCAAGGTGCCGGTGTCTTCCTCGCCACCCGTTGCCATGGTCTACTCGGTGAACGAGGATGCCGACGGTAAATGAAAACTTTTAGCTTGTAGTTATGTGTAGACTAAAACTTGGTGTTTTGCAGGTGCAGCGTGTGCTATTGGCACATTATTAACTGTTAATTACACATTGATCAGTTATACTAAAGCAAAGTCAAAACCTGATGACTAATATGAGGAACACTGCAACTTTTTAAAATATGTATTCTTTTCTTGCATATGCAACTTTTTAAAATATGTATTCTTTTCTTGCATAAAATCAAGTCCGAAGGCACCATCTACTGACCAAATTTTACGATTAACTTCATTGTATTATATTAACCGACACTTGGAGGAGAATTTATTTTATTTTCACAATCGTGTAGCCAGCAGACGACGTCGTGTAACAGTTGCTGTGTTTACCAGACAGTTGTGTTCCGCAGACGGCGGCGGCAGCGGCGGCGACGACTATGGGGAAGAGGAGGCGGCTCTGGGGGCGGACAGCGTGTCGGCGGCGGTGATGGCCAAGGTCCTGGAGGAGCGGCAGCGGGAGCGGGAGTCGCAGAGAGGCAGCGACCGCGCGACGCAGACCCAGACGGATGCTGCCCCCTGCACGCGCTGCGGCCAGGCGTCGGTGCGTTACGTGGACGCCGGGGGAGCATCGCGCCGCCGCGTGGTGGACCTGGAGGTGGCCGCCCCCGGCGACGCCCCCTCGTGGACACGCCTCCCGGTGACCGTGAGGCCCACGGAGAGCGGCCTCAGCAGGCTCACCTACGGCCCCGGGGGCGGAGGGCGTCGCAACGGCGGGGGGCCGCGCCTCTGCTCCGTCCGGCTGCGTTCCGCCCCCGGCAACATCCTGCTGGACAGCGCCGCCTCCAGACCCGGCTCGGCTGTCCTCGTACACGCGCCGCGGTGCCACTCGGAGGACGACGACGACGCCGCCGCCGCCTCCCCGCCGCCTCCGACGCTCAACGGCACCGACGCCGTCTGACCCCCCAACCACGTTTGTACAAATCGGTCCACAATAAAAATGTAAATTTTTTGACACTTATCCAGTGGTTCTCTTCCCTTCCGCACTTGTAATACGTTTCTAAATAATAAATTATTTTGACGCAGTTTATTTGAATTTGCAGTCTGTGACGTCGAGCAGCAACAACGTTAATATTTATTTAAGGCATTTACAACTTTCGTCACATTTGTGGATTACACAGTAGCGTACAGATAATGTCCCGGTTACGACGCTCACTCGTTACAGTCCTTTTAGTCGAGTAACAAATACGGTGCATCAACATTTTCAGTAGCTGTGCTCCTGTCTCCTGCAGCATGGAGACCCAAAAACGCGCGCGACCATACTGACGTTTTGAGCCATGACGTCGTGACGCAAATCCTGGGAGCAATTTTGTAAGTGAACGCCCAGTGCGATGACTCGGGCTAACCACAATGTGACGAGTCTCGTAAAGTGACAACATTATATATATATATATATGGAAACGGAGTCCTGGAGAATAGAGGAAAAACCAAGGTAATAATGGAGTGTAGTATGGGAAACAGTGGGATAACAAAGGCTGTTAGATTGGGAAGGGATATTTTGAGGGAAGATAAGGAATGCAGTTACTTGGGATGCGTATTAACTAGAGTAGGATAGGCTTTCGCGAAAAAGAGGAATATTACTTACGGGGACAATTAAGTGAGCATATTAGGAAATCGTTGCTAAAAATGTTAGTTTGGAACGTGGCGTTATATGGGTGCGAAACGTGGATGATAGGAGTTGGGGAAAGGAAAACATTAGACCCCTTTGAAATGAGGTGATAAAGGAGATTGAGATAGAATCACTAACGAGGAAGTTTTAAGCAGAATAGGGGAAAAGGGAACAATATAGAGGACGTTGACCAAGAGAAGGGATAGATTAATAAGCCACGTTTAAAGGCACGAGGGTCTTGTAAAATTAGCATTAGAGGGAAGTGTGTGGAGTAAGAACAGAAGAGGGAGGCCAAGGATGGAATACGGTGAATAATTACGGAGGATATGCAGAACTGAAAAGTCTTGCACGAGGCCAGTCTTAAGACTGAATACCACAACAATAATTACAATAAATAAACCGGCCAAAAAAGTCAGCATTAAATATATATTAGCAAAGCGACGTTTGATCTCAATTTTGTGACTTCCTCAGGCTTGCTTACAAACAATTCTACAATAAATTTATTTTGAGATCTCTGTTACAATTTGGAATTGATTTATAAAAAAAACATGGTTAAAAAGTTACAAATTCAGCAATACATTCTATTTACTCCTTGATTCCCTCAGTCGTAAAGATTATTGAATTTACGCTGGACCTTCTGACGGTTACGGCTTATAAATTGTTATATATTTAACGCTGACTTTTTTGGCAGTTTTTATTTGTTGTAAATATTTAATTCAGAAGAACAAATATTTATGTTCCCATCTATTGACCCCTGCAATACATCTCAATGAATCAAACAGGATTTTTTTTTAGTTAAAATTCCTGTTTTAACCCTTGGTTGAAAAATGTTGAGCCGTTATTTTTCAGAGATACAGAGGAGGGCCGGTCAAGTAATTGGGACTACACTTCTAGGGAGAGGAGAGGAAACGCGGTTCGTGTGCTGTGACGCCGCGAGTTTCCCCCGCGGTCGTGACTTCACAGCACTCGACGTGTGTGTGTGTGCGTGTGCTGCGAAGGAAGGAAGAGGATAAGCCGCCGCCAGTTCGCGGACTTCGTTGCCGACGGCTCGATAAGCAATCGCGGTGATTGGGGCGCGGTCGCGCTCTTAATCTAGGCGATGGACGGTCGGAGGCGGCGGCGATGTCCGTCCGTGGTGACGTCACCTTCTTCACCCCCCCCTTCCGCCGCCTCCGGACACGGCCGGTCAGTCGAGCGGCGCCCGCTGCCGTGTGGAGAGCGTCGCGACGCCCATGCAGGTAACACACGACGACAGACAGCGTGCAACAGAAGACAGTTACTATATACAAGTAGTATGTATGTCTTCATGGCTCCAGGCACACACGCACCGCACTTTTCATTTCAAATTTCCTCTGCGATTTACGTTTAAGACTCCACGTCTCGGAATCGAGGAACGAGACCATCTACTACTTAATGTTGTTATATTGTAAAAGTATGGGGGACACGAGACGTGATTAACGTATGTCAAGTCACCAATGTTGTGCACTTGATCAATAGGTTCCTGTTTCACTTGCCATAGACAGCGTTGACGATGGCGACTGCAGGAATCCCCCTCCCCCTGTAATAGCATAGCAAGGGATTCTATGGGGAGATTCGCCTAAAACTCGTGCAGCCAAAAGCCAGACCTACCTGATGCAGCTATCCTAGGGTTTCCCTGCATTCTCCTCCGCGAGGACCCTTGGCCCATTTCTTCCGCAACCCTTCCTATGCTATTAAAAGAAAGTTATTCTTATCTACCTTAGGCTTCGCCAATGGTATTGTACCATATGCAGAGTCAGAAGAATACTTGCAAACTATAATAAATGGCATGAGCGTGGTCCTGGAAAAACAGTTCAATATGATGATTAATAGAGGGAAACAGAGGTAATGGGGTTTGGGAAACAGTGGAATAACAAACGCTGTTAGACTGGGAAGGGATATTTTGACGGAAGGTAAGTAATTGTGCTACTTAGGAAGTGTACCAACTAGGGATGGTAGAAGTATAGTAGACATAAAGAGTAGGATAACACAGGCAAGGAAGGCTTTCGCGAAAAAGAGGGATTTACTTACGGGTAATATAAGTGTGAATATTAGGAAAATCGTAGCAAAAAATGTTTGTATGGAGCGTGACCTTATATGGGTGCGAAACGTGGACGATAGGATCACCGGAAAGGAAAAGAATAGAAGCCTTTGAAATGTGGTGCTGTAGGAGCGTGAGATGGATGGATAGAGGAATTATCCAGGAAGATCTAAACAGAATAGAAGAACGAACAATATGGAGAACGTTGACTAAGAGAAGGGATAGATTAATAGGCCACGTTTTAAGGCACAAGGGTCTTGTAAAATTAGCATTAGAAGGAAGTGAACAGATGAAGGAGGACGAGGATGGAATACGCTAAGCATATTTGGGATTATGTGGATTGTGCTAGTTATGAGGATATGAAAACGCTTGCGTAAGATAGGTTAATATGGAGGGTTGCATGAGACAAGCCTCAGGACTTAATATCACAACAACAACCCTCATGTACGTGTACTCGCATGCTCATTGTTGTAGCAGGAGGCTGCGACGTTGCCGTGTCTGCCACCAAAGACCCGGCTCAAAATTTTAATGGCGGAATGATCCCTTTAAGTAGATCTGTAGTTAGGTACTGCTTGCTTGATCTGCCTCAGCACCTACTAATTTCATGTGGCTTTTGGGACGTGATCAGGTAATTTGGGGGTTCGTCAAGGTTGCGGGAGCATAACGTGCGCCATGGCAACTTAAAAATAAATCATCGAAGCTTCTACTTAAGGTAAATAAATAACGTTACTCGAAATATGGAAGTTAGGACTTGCAAATTAATTTTGACAAGCAAAGGTAAATAAAAATATATCACTGGTCCGCCTCCAACGACTCTTGTAACCGAAATGTGAATACAGAGAAACAAAGTAATATAGCACTCAAAAATAAGTCGTCCTGACAAGTGTTTCAAGAAAACTTTAAGTTTACAATAAATAAAAAAAGGCAGTCAATAACGCATCTTATAAATGTATAACTATTTAATTAACATAAATACGACTTTCGTGTCCCCTTTAAGACTTCGTCAGGCACAAAATTTAGAAATTCATTTAATTTAATTCTTGACTTCCTCGGCCAAAAGTATTATTAAACGTACTGAAGTAATTACATGTGAAGAATTTGCGACGGTTTTCGGCTGATGGAGTCGAGAATTAAATGACATGAAGTGTTAAATTTTATGCCTCAGGAAGTCTCGAAGGGGACACGAAACGTCGTATTTATGTTAATTAAATAGCTATACATTTCATATAGCAAATGTCTTCCCCATCTAACGATAAACTTTACCAAATATAAAGTAATTAAACGTGATCTATAAAGAAAATAATAAAAAATTTAAAAGAATATAAACAGAATTTTAATGTATGACGGTGTGAATTTATTTTGTTTACTGTTAATAACTAATATTGCAGATAAACTGCTTGGAAACAAATGTTGTTTGAAATGTAAACATTGACTCCACCAATCAAATTTATTATTTGGTCCTAATTTATTAACAGTGACTGAAAGGGTTTGTCTTCATCACAAGGTTTCGGACCTCTATTTGAGAGGGAGAGTGAAAGCAGCATCCTCTTGTCCATGTGGTCGACCAGTTTAGGGGGCAGCTGGCCCAATGTTCCAACAGGCACAGGCTGTCCCGGCGTCAGGAGGAAGATCAATCACGCACTGATGCGAGCTGAGAGCGTGCCTTACCGTCAGTTTCCCTTTATCGCGGACGCTTTCCCCGCTTAATTGCCAGGCTTTCTCCTCGTCCGCGAATTTAATTGTCAGGCAGGTTCTCGGGATAAGCTTCTGAGCGACGTCCGCAAGCTCCACACAAAATATCGGACCTTCCAAGCCATCGATATACATATCTGACATTTTCCTTTAGAATAAAAGTTGTGATCAATTATTGCCCCGTTTCATCCTTGTAAATATTCTAATTAATAATGCTCGTCCTTTAAACTTTTTAAATAAACATTTATAAATTATAGAGAACGTATATTTTGTCGACCTAGATGGAGGAAGAGTTGTCGGGATTTCCAGACGGCTGCTGTAGTTCGTTGTACTCGACGTTTCTACAGCTGACACCGCTATCGTCTTCAGGCGAAGAAAACGAACTTCACCACCCGACTGGAAATCCCGTCCATAGATCAATTATAATTAGTATCGTTAAATTCACGTAGTTAAGGAATTCTGCTTCTTGGGCAGCGTAATGACTGGAGTAGGATAGCACAGGCAAGGAAGAGGAATTTACTAACACCTAATATAAGTGTGAATATTAGGAAATCGTCGCTAAAAATGTTGGTATGGAGCGTGGGGTTATATGAGTGTGAAACGCGGACGATAGGAGTTGATGAAAGGAAGAGAATAGAAGCCTTTGAAATGTGGTGCTATAGGAGAATGAGATGGGTGAATAGAATCACTAACGAGAAAGTTGTAAGGAGACGTTGAAGGTATAGATTAATAGACCACGTTTTAAGACATGAGGGCCTTGTAAAATTAGCACTAGAGGAACGTGAACAGAAGAGGGAGGCCAAAGACAGAATACGCTAACCAGATTAAGGAGGATGTGGGATGTGCTGGTTACGCAGAAATGAAAAGGTTTGTCCAAGATCTGTTAGCATTGAGGATTCCATCAGACTAGTCTTAGGAGTGAATACCACAACAAAAACAAATATACGAAGAACAAAATTAAAATAAATAATTAAGCAATTATAATATTACCTTACACGGTAAAGTAAGTGAAGACTTAAAAAGAATATTAACTAATTTTTAATTAAAAGAGTATTTTTACAATTAATAAGCAGACCTTAATATTACAGAAAAAGTGGTAAAAACATAATTTAAAAAGGAAATGAACAGAGTATTATTTATAATTATAATTAAATGTGGTATAGTCACGAAGACTGGGGTTAAGGTTGCTGCTGACCACATGTCACTTCTGGTATGTAGGGCCATGGGAGGAGAAGAAGAAGCGTTAATTGTGTTATATGGGGAAGATCCAGTCGAACAACCACAGAACTACATTAATTAATAAATCATAAGTAAGCAATGAATTTGACTGTCAAAATGTTGACAGTGATATCATGTAATTATATATGTAAATTTTCAGTAATATTTGAATACCTTTAATTATTTAACGTATTATATTTGACCAAATTTTATAACAACACTTTATTTCGGACTGTCGTCAAGGTCATTGTTGTTGTCACTGTCCGTGTAAGAGGTTTCGACTACGTTGCGTTCCCTTCTTCAGTGGAACAAACATGGCAGACGTTTCTATTCTCGCTGAAGCGCGCAGCATCCTCACAGGTCATTATTGGTTAATAACGTTTTCGCCTCGAGCGCTAATTGGCAGGAGGAGAAAGTCGCCTCACGCTAGGCCGCCCCCGGGGCTGGCTTCCCCAGACTCTTGGCTCAGAGCGCCTCCACTGTCTGTGCAGAGAGGTGGCGACGTAGCGGCGTCTGGCCGCCATGAAGCAGACCGTGCAGCTCCGCCCCCGCGACGACGACTCCATGCGACCGCCGGCCTTCAAGATCCTGCCGGCGGCGCCGCCCCCGCCGCCCGCGCCGTCGGAGCCGTATCGCATCGCCCCACCGGCGCCAGGACGCGGCCGCAAAGCCGCCTTCGCCATCGTCGCAGAGATCGCCCCCCGCACTCCGCCCCCGGACGGCAGAGTGAGTCCCTACCGGGGCAGCGGCTTCCGTCCTCCGTCAAACCCGGTCTCCAGAGAGCCGTCGCCCACGCCGTCCAAGATCCGCCGGGCCTCGCGAATCCCGCGCTCCATCGGCTCCCCGGCGCGGAGCGTCGCTGCCCCCAGCAGCAGCTACCTGCTGACGCCCAGCACGGGACCCACCCCCGTGTCCTCGCTGCCGCCTTCGCCGCTCAAGTCCGACGCGGGCCGCCCCTCGCCCCGCCACCAGCTCTCGGAGGTGTCCATCGACATCACGGACGTGGACGAGGAGGCTGCGTCCCCGCAGCGACGCCGGGGTCTCTCGTCCTTCCGGGCGGGAATATCTCTACGACGAGCCCTCGGCCTGGGGGCGCCCAAACCCTCCAAACCCCGCCTCTCCATGAAACCCGCCGCACTCTCCGCCGCCGCCGTGCAGAAGAAGAAGGTGGTACGACGCTTCGGGCCGTCGTTCAACGCCCTGGCGTCGTTGGCGCGGAGGCTGCCGTCGCCCGCGGTGACGAAGAAGACTGCGCCGCCTCCCACTTCCGTCTCCACTCTCGTTTCCGTCGCATCTCGCATGCGTTCCCCTCGTCCGCGGCCCCCGCCCGCCCCCAGAGCCACAGTCGGGTCTGTCGCCGCCCTAGCCGGCGTCGCCTCCCGCGCCGCGTCCGGCAGATCCAAGCCCAAACCCCCGACTCCGTCCGGCCCCACCTCGGTTGGGGCGGTGGTCTCGGTGGCGACCTTGGCGTCGAGGAAATCGGCGACGACGCCCAAGATGCCGCTCAAGTCTCTGAAATCCATCGCGTCGGTGGCGTCGCCCAAAATGCCCCTCAAGTCTCTGCAATCCATAGCGTCGGTGGCGTCGCGAGGGCCGTCTCCCACGCCGTCTCGCGGGCCCCTAAAAGGACCCACCGTCAACGGCACGCCCCTCGGCCCCGTCATAAGCAACGCGTCCGTTGTCTCGCGAGTGTCGTCCGCATCTGCCAATGAGCCGCCCCCGTCTAGACCCGAATCCGCCTCTTTGACAATGCGCCCCGCAGCCTTCGCAATCAAGACGGGCGTCAGGCTGAAGCCAACGTCGCCCAAGACGTCGCCGGCGCAGGACAATCGCCGCTCCTCCATCAAGCCCGTCGCCCGCATGACCATCATGGGCGCCCGCATGAAGTTCTCACCCGCCCCCAAGCGGCGGCAGAGACCCGCCCCCACTCTCAAGTCCGTGGCCAACATTTCCCGCCTCGCCGCCCGCGCACAGGCCCCCAGGAGGACCGACGGAGACACACCCGCTGCGGTAGCGTCCCCGAAACTCGGCTCCATGGTGAGTCTTGCCTCCAAAGTGGCGTCCCGCCCGCCGTCGGCCCGCGGAACCTCTTCTCGCCCCCAGTCGGGCCTCGGATCTGTCGCTAACCTCAGGGGCGCCGCCTCCCGAGTACAGTCGCCTAGCGCCCGCCTCCTGGCGGCGGCCCGCGGCTCGCAAGTTCCGGAGCAGGCTCTTCCCGGAAGAGTTGCCCTCTTGTCCGTGTCCCGCATGAGGCGGCGCGTAAAGCTCCGCCACCAGCAAATCAGCGCCGTGGCGGAGACCGAAGACGGACCGACGCCCACGCCAACATCCGGCGCCACCTTCCCCGGCCTCGTCCAGCCGTCGCTGGCATCCAAGCAGCCGAATCCGTGGATGGCGTCCACCGTGGCATCCAGGCTCCTGCCCGCCTCCACACCCGGCGCCGCCGTCGCAAGTGTTACTCAGCTGCCGACCGTGGGGCTGACAGTGCTTCCCCCAGTTGGCGAACCGCCCACGGTGTCGGAGGTTGCAGTGACCCAAGTCCACATCGCCGCCACCGTCCTGGCGGAGCCCATCATTGTCGCCCCCGCGCCGCCCACCCCGGACACTTCCTCCACGCTCGTCGTTTCCACGACGCAGCCCGCGCTTCAGCTGGCTGACGCCCGCCTCCCACACCCCCAGGAACCGCCGTCTCCAGCCTCGTCTACCACGGAAGTCGCGGAATCGCTCCCGGCAACCCCCGACACTTCGTCGATGCTCGTAAGGACAACTACGCAACCCGCACTCCAGATAGCCGACGCCAAGCCTCCGTCGCCCCCGGCGACGCCGGACGCCTCCTCGACGCTGGTGGCCACGACGACCGTCCCGGCGCTGCAGCTCGCGGATCCCGACGGTACGGCACCCGACATCCGGCCTCCTACACCCGTCGTGGAGGCGGAGCCGGAGGCTGAGGTGGCTGTGGACCCGGCGGAAGTCCCTGAGACGGACAAGGAGGACGTTCCGGCGGCCGCGACGGCCCCCTCTAAGAAGAAGGGCAAGAAGGGAAAAGGCTCGGCGCTGTCCGCCTTCAAGAAGAAGAACCCTCTGGCTTCGCGCCCCGCTACCCCCGACTCGGCCGCCCCCGCGCTCGAAGAGAAGGCCGAGTCCATCATGTCGTCCACCACCAACGGCACGGTCGTCGCATCCGCAGCTGCCGTCGAGAAGCTCGTGGAGGAGGCCCCGGAGGCGGAGTCGCTCAGCGCCGCCCCAGAGGCTCAGCCGCCGCCACCGCAGACCGTGCGTCAGAAGATCGCGCAACAAGTCTCGGCCGCTGTCAAGTCTCTGAGGGGCAGCAGCGTCGACGACAGGTCAGTGAACTCTGGAACGCGAGCTTTCGTCGACGGCGTTTCGAGACCCGACGCGGTCGACGTCAGTGCGTTCTACCTGTGGATCAATGGGCGACCCAATTCGTGCCGGCGAATGCAAAGTTGGACGCCTATGGTGCACGCGAGGGCGTCGCCTTCTCCTCAAGACGCCCGCCCTCACCCGCGGGGTCGATACCGCGGCCTAATCAGATCGCCTATTCGCGGCCACCAAGGGCGCTCGGGTTCCGTCAGCCGCCGACAGGTGGCAGGCGCGACGCCACGTGCCAATAAAATGCAAATGGCGCCGCGAAGGACTTTAATAGCAAACTGTCAATGTCGGCGAAAGCTCATCCTTATCACACACACAAACAGTTATATATATATATATATATATATATATATATATATATAGTCCATATGCTCGTGTTATTTGTTAGTCGTGGAGGTGACGTCATGTCTCACTGAGGTTTTGATCAGATTAACGAGTGTTTCGCGTTGCACGTAAGGCCACTCTTTCCTTTCACGTCAAGGCAAGCGCTTGTTGGCCGACGTTTCGTTCCTCGGCATCCTTGGGAATAACGCTGCACACTCGTAATTACTCTCTCTCTCTCTCTCTCTCTCTCTCTCTCTCTCTCTCTCTCTCTCTCTCTTGTGTGTGTGTGTGTGTGTGTGAGACGACCTGGCCCCAATTTTATGCAAATGGCGCTCGAGTAATCGAAGTCGTGCAACTGAAATGAGAACACAAACACAGGAACGAGGAAGCGAAGGAGTCACACGGCAACGAAAGTAGTGACGTCTCTCGAGGATGACAAAGTACGCGATCGAAATGTCTACGTAATAATAACAAATACAATAAACTATAAGTGAAATAGAGAGCTTAAGCTGACTGTATTTGATAAATTACAGTACACTGCCCAAAAGTAACAAATTTGTTTAAAAAAAATTAACCAAAATGTTTCGTACAAAGTTTAAAGGGATGTATGTAGAAATAGATAGCTAAATATAATGACGTAGATAATTCTTATTCTCTGAGGTTCGATAAGTCATGTTACAAGCATACTGAACTCATTCTTTTATCAAAATAATTCACCCACAACATCGTTTTCCCATGTCACTGTTGTACATAGTTTACTTTCTCAACACAAGATGTTCTTAGTGTCGTTTCCGTGACGGACTGACAAGTTAAAGCAGGAAACGGAGAAGTCTCATGATTTGGTAACTAAAAAAAATTGGTAACAGGCTACATGAGGTGTTCATGAAACAGGCAACTTCCCTTTAATAGCATAGGAAGGTAATTGAAAAGGGGGGAGGATGAGGAAGGTAGAGCAAGGTTGCCAAGGGTTGACTAGGGCCCCCGGACTATACTTCAAGGATCGTACTCGGTGTTTCACCTAAAGAGACGCAGGGAAACCCTAGAAAATCTGCTTCCCATGACAGGAGACGAGTTTGCTGTGGGGTCGCAGCATTTCCTTGTCAGTGTCTCCACCAGTTTAGGAGGCAGTTGATTGACAGATCCAATGGGATCAGAGGACAACTCTTGCCTTATACCCAAGGTCTTCGGTCCCAGTACATACACCTCCTAAGGTGTCTCGGCATGTGAGAACTTGGGGGCGGGGGGGCACTCAGGGGAGAAATGCCTGCGAGAGAAAACTCCCACAGGCTATCCTTTTATATTCTTGAAAACTATTTCTTTCCTTTTGTTGTTGCATAGCGCCCGCGTGCTGTTTCCTTAGTTACTGTCCTGCCATCTGCCTCTATTTACTTACCTCACTTCATATTGCGACGTGACGCAAAGTCATCCTTAGGTAATGAAGGAACATTTTGTCTGTTTTTACACATGAGATTGTAGTAAGCTATGAATGGTGACAAGATCACTTACACACACTTACTTTTAAAGTTTGAACTCCAACATCTCTGTTGGACGACCAGTAAGGTCTCTACGGTTGCAAACTCTAGTATAAATTAAAGCTTTGACGTGGAACGCATAGTTGGTATAAAATAATTGTGAAGAGGAAAATGTGCGGCGCAAGCGGAAGTCACTTTGAGTTACCTTTAGCCATTGTATCTGATCTCAAAACAGAGAAATTGAAACTGAAACCTTGAGAAAACTTTCAAAAAACCGCAACAGTAGTGCAGAATGATCTTTTCACCCTTCATGGTTTACAGTGTTACATCGTGATGATGGAATGGGTGACTGTGCCACGTGACACAATAATATCAGGTACGTGAATAAAGGCTGAATACAGCGTAGCTTGTTTGCAAATGGCAGGACAGCCCAGTCATACTTGGAAGAAATAGTTTTCAAGTAAGTACCAAGAAGATATTTCGTGAGACGCTGTGGCTCTTTGCTGAGAGGAGAGTGAGTGAGGTGCAACTCGTCTCCGTCAAGAGGTCGAGATCGTCGTCAGGTTAGCCATAGTTGAATATTCAACACACGGAGAAAGTGTTTCTGACCATGGCGTGACCTTCCTCGTCTCCCCCTCCGTCCTTTCTTCCCCTTGATCGAGCTATCGAACGGTCAGTAGTTCTCACGACGTCGGCGACTGCGGCAGGACATGGAATGGCGGTAAGGTGCGGTGAGGAGAGGAGAGCGAGTGAGCACGTGTCTTTGCGATGACGATGACGTGTTTGCAGCACAAGGAGGAGCGGCGCTTCCTCAGGCTGGCGATGAACGGTTACCACCTGCAGCCCTCGGGGGACAGCGAAGACCTCGGCCAAGCCTGGTAAGTGAATGACTGTGCGACCGACGTGTGGCACCGGTCGATGCAGACGTGACCACGCCCTGCGGCCGCAGTGCGCCACCTGCGCCGGAAGTGCCTACACGTGAGTCCTCGGTCAGAGGGAGTGTGCGCGGTGGTCATTCGGTGACGCTGTTATGTCTGTGACAGGTCCGTGGACGTCGCCGGCCCGATGCAGCCGCCCGCGCCGCCCCCGGCCAAGGGCCTCCGACGCTGTCTGCAGTCGGCGTGCTGCTGCCACCGCAAGCGTCCCGACGCCTCGCAGCGCCGCACCGTGTCGCAGCTGTCCAAGAAGGCGCCCAGCGGCGACGCCGTCGAGGTTCGTGTCTCGTCAGAGCCGCCCCCGGTGAGGGTCGTCGACGGCTGACGTCGTTGTTGCGTGTGTTGCAGACGGAGAACCTGCCCAAGCTGGACCCGTCGCTGGTCGAGCACGGATCGCTCATGAAGGCCGCCATCCCCGTGCTGCCGCTGCCCCTGGCGTGGCTCTGCCTCATCTGCAACATCCTGCTGCCCGGCTTCGGTCAGTCTGCCTTCATTTTAGAACTCTTCATTAGCTTCCTCATTCACAGATCTGCGAGGCAAGATATATTTTTGCCTAAAACGTAATGCGTCCTGTTGCTTTCATTTTAAACACGTTGCCACTAGTTGTGCACCAGTTAGGGGATTATAACTCCACCAGTCCCTCATTCTTTACCAATGTTTTAAACTCCCCATCTCCATTTTGTACAAAATTACTAAATGTTAACAGATTTAGATGCAAATTCTCAGGCCAAGCATAATAAATTACAGTAGTACTTTGGATTAAAATATGTCATTTCTAAATTGGATTAAATATGGGTGTAAAGCACACCAAGCATTTAAATATTGTTTAAATTTTTCTAACAAATTAGTCCAGTCAATATGGTCACTTCTTGGCTATCTTTTTATCTATCCACTTTTCTAGTTAAGATAAATGCATTTGAATCCATTCTAAAAATTTAACACCAGAAGACATTGTTATGAATCTATATATATATAATATGTTAATTTAAACTTTTGGCCAGGAAACTGTGATTTACTGTCAGATTAAGCACATTATTTTATTTACAAATTACTATAATTTGACAGAGACAACTATAAAGGAATTACAGAGACAAGATAAAAAAGTTTTTGTATTCATTTTCCTAAGTAACTTTATTTTTAGAACTAATGAAAATTAAATATTTCTTGCAAAGAAATTTTCTCATCTCAAAGAGAGAGTAGAGTTTGGCAGGGGTAAACTTTTGTTAATTTATATTTCATGTGCTTTCTAACTTATTTAAAAACATAAAGTTAAACCTACTCAAGCAACTGGGAATTTTAGAGGATAATAGTGGAAAAAGATTATTACCAAAGATTGACAATACAATAAATTAATAAAATATTTTTTTTACAAAAGAAAGCTTTTTAAAACTGGTTTGTACTATTTAACTTAGGAAAGGAATTTCATGTAGATGATTTCTAAATTTAAAAAAATAGGAACTATTACTCAATTTTTTCACAGTTTATTTTGTAGATTTACAGTGTGAATAAAACCATCTTTAGTTGTTTAATAAGCCTGCATGTTCTTTCAATAATAATTTTATAAGCTTATTCGGTCAACTCCCCTTCATAAATGAATTCTTCAATCTTTAAAAATATCTAGAGTGTGAGGTTAACAATTAATTACTTATGGTCACATTTTAATAGAATTACTGTATGTATTGACCCCTGAGTCTGATGACATCACATACAGTAAAGACGTAGATGGCCACTGCTGTGTTTATCTCAGGGATGCCTCGGGACGGGATGTATCATTGATATCATTAGTAATGAGTGTGTAAACAATTTTATGTCTAGAGACAAGGGAGATTTTGATGGAATTTTCCCATAATTTATTTGACTTCATCAATTTAATGGGAGCATCATCATCCTGATCTAACTTTGGAGTGACCACTGCTGGAAGTGTTTTCAGTTTTGATGTTGGAAGCCATACTACATTTATTGGAAGTTCTCCTTAACGACGTCTTACTACACAGTTACTCAGTATGATGACACTACTATTAGTTTGGTTGAAAATTAGGTTTCATATTCCATCATGTGAATTGGTTAAAAGGAGATTTCTCTTCCAGCTGTCTGCTGATGACCTATTTGATGTGACTGTCCCACATCAGTTGACGGATGATCCAAGTGGAAACCCATCTATACTAACGGGACCACTCTGCATTCACTTTCAGTCTCCGTGTTTCTTGTAAGCAATGTTGCGTGCCACAGTAAAAGTGTCATTGACCACTGAACTGGCACTTTAGTTTAAATATATCAGGCAAAGGAGATGGCCAAGACGTTGTCGAGTGAATGTTCCTCCACTTGAGTGGTTGTGATGACCTTCCTCTCCTCTTCTGAAAGACGGTGTTCCTCACGTCTTGGAATCTGAGGTGTTCCATTATCTTGCTTGTCTGCTGTCCGTAACAAGCACGGGTGACGTCTTGCGCTGTTTCAGGCACCGCGTGGAGCGGGCTGTTGTGCCTGTGCTTCGGCAAGCCGCGGTTCTCGGTTCGAGACGAGCCTCAGGCGCGTCTCGGCGCTTGCTGCGTCGACCTGGTCATCGGCGTCGGGCAGCTCTTCACCGTCGTCTTCTGCCTGGTGGGCTGGGGGTGGAGCGTCTGGTGGGGCGTCATCATGCTCAAGCTCGCCCGTGAGTACCTCGCCGCCATTATCACGACGTTCCGTTCCCCCCCCCCCACTCACTCTCACTCACGCTGTCTGCAGGCAAGAACCGCCGCCTCAAGGCGCAGGGAGGCGACGCGGGGGCGGCGCAGCCCGTGGCGCTCAACCAGAACCACGACGTGGAACGCGCCGCCTGAACCGTCGTGGCGCTACTTTTGTACCTCCTCCTCTTACTACTACAACTTTTCAATAAACAAACACTTTATCACACTGGTTGCGTGTTTTCTTCATATTCCCTCCCTCTGCGACTCGCTTGTTTGGCGGATTAATTCAAATCATAATTGTGGATAATCTAGAGTGTACTTTGCATCTTGTGCATTTATAATTGAAAAAACCTGACGAAAGAATTTCAAGTGGCATCTTCAAATAATTAAAGACAATAGACGGAATGAATATTTTTTCTACTTAAGAGTTCGTTTTTTTACATTTGTTTTATTCAGTGCAGCATAATTTACAGTTTAAGCATCCCGAGAAATATTCTGGAGTTCGAGCATAAGGAATTATCAAAGAGTGATAAAAACCGCAGGTATGTTAATAGATTAGTTTTAAATTGCTACTTGATTCTTCTAAAAGGCTTTAAGAATGAATGCCTACTCTTAATTACATAGGTATATATGCAATTCTGTGACGTCATGTCCTGAAATAAATCTCTCTTCCCCTAAAAATGTATCAAATTTTAATTTAGGCTGGCATTAATTTCCTATCATTAATAATGGAATATTTTCTTCAACTTAAAACAAAGTACACACTTAAAGAAAACACGGTGAAATGTTCAAAAGATAATATAATTATATTAATTATTATACCACAAGTTTCTGTCCATAATCCATCATTCGATGCCAATTAAATGAGGAGATTATTTTTGGAAATCATAACTTTTCTTCCAGGGATAATATAAATAAGTTCCCGGCCAAGGCCTGCTAGCAAGAAAGTGGATATATACAATCACAGGTTGGGTTAATGTTTCGGGAATGCTAGCCATGGTCTTTGTAAGCCCTTACGGAAGAAAAAGAAATCATAATAATGTCAAGGTTAAGTTCTAATTTATGAGACAGAAAGTAAAGTGAGTTTCACAGGGTTCTATTTTACTTCCACTATTTTTATTTAATATACTGACTAATATGTATAGATTCAAACCCCTTCCCTTTGTGCAGTCTATTGAAATTAAAAATTATACAAACGGGTAATGATGTATTTTGCTGTAAATGTTTTAACTTTAACTGTAATAAAACAGATACAGTGCTGTTGCACACAGAAATATTCTGAAATTAAAACCAGGAAGTTTATAAATTCCCAGGTACATTAACGGGAAAAACATGTTAATATATTAATAAGTAAACTCATCTCATTGAAACAGTCACTAGTGGCACACTGCAGTGAAACAGTAAACATGGCTGTAGTTAGGATAATTTCTGGTAGAACTTAGGTGTGGTAAATTTTTTACTCACTGACCTTAGACCTGCTGATCTATTCCAATCTCAACGCAGTGTCTTTGGTTATGCTTTGTACCAAAGAGATATGTCTTTGCTTGTGTTGCTTAGAGAGGCGGCTAGTCCACACAATTCATAAATCGTCAAGTTGTTCGCATTGCTCCGCTAGAGTGCAGTGCTGAGCTGCACTTTTACGCGTAAACAAAGAGTAATACAAATTCACCCTCATTCCTCTGGAATTTCTGTTTTTCCCTGCATCACATTTAGGTGAAACACCGGGTAGGATCCTTACACTATAGCCTGGGGGCCCTAGTCAACCCTGGGCTACCTTGCTCTACCTTCCACATCCCCCCTTTTCAAGTCCCTTCCTATGCTATTAAAGGGGAGTTGCCTGCTTCAGGATCACCCTCATGTAGCCTGTTACCCAAAAAAAAAAAAAAAACTGGAATTTCTGTGCGGGGCAGGCTGACTGTGTTATTCTTCTCCGTGTGGAATTTTATTAGCTTGTTTAACTTGAGCTACTAGCATATACGCTCTAACTAATCAAATTCACTTACTATTATTTTATCATAATTGTGCTTATTTTATTTTCACAGGTTGTTTGCGGTTCGGTGCAGAGCTGATTCTAATTCACTCTCATCCACGTGGTTATTCTCCATACACTTTCTTTTCTGATAATTGTGAATTTTTTATTTTCTCGGGTTGCTTCAAATTGTGTATTGCCAACATTCTAATTCACTCATCACGTGGAATTCTTGAGCTGCTAGCCATCGCCTTTGAAAATTTATTACCATATATTGTTCTTTACATTGAGGTACGAAAATAACACATTCACTAGTTATAATTTCTCACGTATTACAATTTTCAGAAAACTGAATTTATTTTCATAGGTTGTAAATTGTATCCGCTCAAAGAAATGGATTTTCTGTGTGACCTTTGTGGTGCATCATTCACTCAACATAAGTTATGCACTCACGGTATTAAACCAGCCAAAACTATCGGAGAATTCACTTGTTCCATTTGTGATAAACACTTTTCGTCCAAGAAAGTTCTCTCAAATCATTCTGCAAGCATGCACAATATTTATATTTATATGGATTCCACAGTTTCCCAAGTTAAAATATATATATATATATATATATAACAATTGTTATTTTGTACAAATTAAAATCTGTAAAATATTATTATTGAAAATAAATTTTTTTAAAAAAGAAAAACAAATTGTGCAAATTTTTTGAGACAAAACCCCATACTTGGTGGTTAAAATTCTGACCTGAAAGTTTGAGAGGTAGAGTTCAAATCCAATGGATACACATCTCGTATAATTATTTTAAAGGCTACAGTTTCAGGAGTGAATAATTATTCAATTATTGACATGGTTACTTGAGAAACTTCAAGGACACGTATAGTAGTTTGGAGAGAAACTGTATGCACCTTGTGGGTTTTGTTTGCATCTTTATCTGGAGAATTAGATCATTTATTATTTTTTTCTTTTTGACTTAAACATATTTCTACATTATATTTTTCATAAATGGTGCATTTAGGTTCAAAATTGTCTAGATATGTGCTTTTTCAATTTGTAAATTGAAGAGCTTGGTGCAAGAAGGTGTTATACATCCTGAAACATCTTTTTCTATACATCCTTCCTATCATTTGATAGGTTATTGTGTTATTACTGCTAACTTAACTACAAAAGTTAGCATTTATGCAAGAAGGTGTCAAGTCTCGAGAGTTAACATATATAGCCTTATTAAGACTTTCTGTAAGGTGTGCAGTTTTTGATGAAATTTACTCTGAAAGCAAAACTACAATGTAATTTAAATTTAACATTGTATAAGGAATTCATAAATTTCTACTGAAAATAGCACTTCTGAATGTTACAATTCACATTATTTACATTTCTTCTGACAGGAGCAATTATAACTCAATTTGGTATTACGTATTTGGTAAAAATTTAAAGAACCCCATTAATTTGTGATAACAATTGATACACAAATTTGTCTCCCCCCTGGAGAGTGATGGAATCCCCGAAAAATTGCATTTACTAGGTTTGTTTCATTAATACTTCCTTTACATTTTCAGTCTTCCTATTGTATAACCTGAGCTGGTTTGGCAAATGTTTAATTTGTATATACTTGTCTGCCAGCCTTGTGACATTAATTAGATTATCCCTTTGGGAACTATTTATAATGATCCTGTAACCATCAATGCTGTAAATAATGCCAATTTGTTTTTAAAACACAGAAAAATCTTGGCCCACATTCACAACAATATTTCTTACTTCTGGAAACTTGTGATCTGTGCAGGTCTATTTAAAATTATTTATTCATTAAATTATAACACGATGTTTTATTCCTTTGTTTGACAAAGATTTATTAACAAAATTTGTATGTGAAGCCCAAACTGTCCCAGAGGCTTGTTATTGAACTACTGTAGTAGTATTGTTTTCACACTACATTTAGAGTCAACAATTATAAAATTTGTATGAGGTAAAGAAAAAACTACTGTAAACAGACTGAGATAACACCTTGCATAAAACCATTTCCAACACTTTTGATGAATTAGCACCTATTTGATGTCAAATATATCAGAAAATACTGTGATTTCCATGAAAAGTAGCAATGAATGTCAGAACACTGCAGTTTAGATATATAACTCAAAATTTTGTGATTCATGATGCACAAAATTAGTTAAATGCACAAGATTTATAAAGGTTTTGCTAATAGGTATTTAGGGTTCTTTCCTGTCAGTTACATTTGTAGTTCTTTTTTTTTTCAAGATTATTTTTATTCAGTTCTTTGGATAAAACTTATGTTTTCTGTGAAGAAATAACTTTTTGTCAGACGCGACTACTCAATTTCATATATCCGCGTTTACCCATTCATCCAATCACGTTGAATCACATTTGGGGTCAGACAGCTCTGCGCTCTGGAGGGAGCAATGCGAACTTCCCGATCTTGTGAATTGTGGGGTCTAACCAAAGACATATATAAACAACAGAGATGTTTATATATCTCTTTGCTTAGTACTATTCGAAGCTCTTTGATCCAAATAGCGAAGATCTCTGGCTGGCAGTGGCCCAGCTGTTGCGGCTACAATGTCACCTCAAAATCGTCTCCTTGGGGGAGTTTGAGAACATGAAGAGCGACGCAAACATCTTGGACGAACCGACACCCATCGGCGTGCCGCTCAGCGCAAAGTACAAGCGGTGAGCAACAAGGAACCTACGATTTAACAGAAAATTTTATAAGTAATATTTCACTTATAGTCTGTTTCTTTAATTATATAAATACCAATTTGCAAACAAAATAAATGTTTGATTCAATTGCTACAAAAACGGTCGTAACAGTTCACATTACCTGATAAAGTCCCAAATTCTAGAACGAAACGAGATTGTAATTGAATAAAACTTTATTTCGTCTATAAATTGGTTGTTTTAATTGATCTTTATATAAGGTATTAAAAGCAGCATTGTGAATGTAATTGTAGGAGTTATGCCTATGTCACCGTCAACACTCGCCTCCCAGTCATCCTGACAAAAGTAATAGACCATCTGTCCAGGACCAAGGAGGACATCACCGTTAATTATGGCGAGGTAAATCAACCCTTCTCCAGTATATAGTTACTGGGTGCCTGTCCTGCTCCCAATGTATACAAACAAACTCGGTTTGCCCCAACAGGTATCTAGGGAGGAACTGAAACTTGTTGTGGGATCATTTAGCAGGCTGAAGAATGAGCTGCAGACAGACAAGCCCCTGCAGATCATTACCTCAGATGGTGATGATGTAGAGCTGTGGAACTGCTACCTTCAGGAGCAGCAGGAGCGGTTGGGTGTGATGCCAACATGGTACACTGCCACCTGGCTCTATGTGGAGTGCTACATGTATAGGCGGGTACGAGAGATTTTTGAACTTAGGTAAGCCTCCTGAACCTGGCAAACTGTACCCCTAAATGATATAATGAGAAGACATACCTCTCCTTCCCAGCCAGACGCTTCGTGATTTCGATCCATTCAGGCATTCCAAAGGGGAGCTCCTGCGTGAGGCCCAAACTTCCCTGAAGGCTTTCTCTGATCACCTGCTGGTGGAACTTGAGTCTGTTCCATTTCGTGGGAAGGAGGAAAACGCTGCATCTTTCAAGAAGATTGTGCATGTGAGTTGTACACAACTTCATAGTCTGCAACTGGTACCACTGTCTTCTGACAAAATCACATTCTTATTGTAAATAGGTCAATCTTTGGAGTAACCGTTTTGACCTGTCTTCAGTCTCCTTAGACAATACAATGCACTTGGAGAGCCCATTAGACTGGGCAGAGAAATTCAGTGGAGACATCCTGGTGGATGACTCGGACAGGATGTGGGACATTCTGACCAAGGCTGATGAAGGTGGAGGGAAAATAGTGGGTGAGCTTCAGTTTCTTTAAAGAGATGAGGTTGTGGCAGATGTTATTGCCTGTTTTGTAGACGAATTATGTAAAATAAAATCTATAATGTATGCTGGGAGTAAAACAACTTGCAAACAATAGTCCTATATTTAATTTGTGGCGAGTACATGGTAACATAAGCATTAAATAATTTACTACATAGAAAAAGCTTTCTATTCAATTTTATTTCCTCCTACTTTATTGATCTATATTAAAAAAATAATAATTTACCATTATAATTTCTATTTAAATTACTTGGGCATATACTACACAATTTAGTGTAGACCTGATTGTACTTTCAAGCAATATTTTCAAAAGTGTTAATTATAATATGAAATGTATCAAAATAAATTCCTTTTGTGTTAAATTATATTTATGAAGCAGTAATTAATAGTTTATTATGCAAAATCTACATTATCACATATGATGAATATGTTACATATATATATATATAAAATTTGACAATTTGTTTGTCTGTGTATTTAATTTTAATTAATGCTTATGAATGCAGACTAAATCAGAAGTAAATCTCATAAGGAAAGTTCTCTCACATCATATTTATTATACTTACAGAACTAAACTAAATGCCACATTTCAGACATTGTGATGGACAACGCTGGCTTTGAGCTCTTCACCGACCTCTGTCTGGCCGACTTCTTGTGCAGCCTGGGTCTGGCCAACAAAATCCGTTTCTATGTGAAGGCCATGCCATGGTTCATTTCAGACACAATGCTCCAAGACTTTGACTGGATGCTCGATCACCTGTCGGACTCGGCAGATGACTCTGTACGACACCTTGGTTTACGTTGGCGTAACTATCTGGATTCTGGGACCTGGAAGGTGGTGGTCCACCAGTTCTGGACATTGCCACATGGCTTCCGTCACATGCGAGATGTGGATCCGGCACTTTACAAGCAGTTGTCCCAGGCACGACTGCTGGTGTTCAAAGGCGACCTCAACTATCGCAAGCTGTTGGATGATGTGAATTATGACGCCACCTTCCCGTTCACCCAAGCACTGCAGGGCTTCAGTCCCACGAACCTTGTGTCCCTGCGGACGGTAAAGTGTGACTTGATCTGTGGCTTGAGGGTGGGACTGGCAGAGGACTTGTCAGCCCGGAGCTCTGACTGGCAGCTCACAGGACAGTTTGGACTTGTGCAGTTCAGCCATCGCCTGTGCAAGACTTGCAAGTGCCACTGCAAGTAGTGGAACAAAAATTTTAGCAGATTCATGTAATCAATAATGCTTTTACAAACACTACCACATTCAGATTTGAGAGATTTCTATTGGGACACCTACATGAACCTTTACCCCAATTAACTTAATGAAATACTGGTATGTTAATTTATGTATGAGTGCAAAAGAATTTTAATTCTTATGGAGAGCTTTTCAATATCAAATAATTGCATCAGTTGTGGAATTGTTTATCTGACTATGTGCTTGTGTGTTATGCTTTACTTCTTTACAAATCTCTGTACTATCCTTGAAAATTAAATACCATTGATCCCCTTACATAAATTGTGCTTAGCATATCAGTTGTAAAATGAAATATAAAAATATGGTATTGGAAATTAATACAAGTGAAAATATTGACAAAATGCAATGATGGATGGACCTTGTGTATTAATGATATTTACCATTATCGTTACAAATTCTTGACATAAAGTCTAGGCATTAAATTCAAAAGCTCCGTTCAGTTTTACCAAAAACTGTAAAGGTTGTGGAAATTCAATAGTAAGTAATATTTGAAGGGCTCTGCTTTCTATAAGATTGGTTGGAATAAGTTGATTTATATGAGAATTGTTTGATCTCTCGGCCATTTGTTATCTTTGATTCTTGACCTTTCTTTCCCCCTCAGTGTGTCAAGAGTTCTTTATTGTATGATCCTGTTGGATTTCCACCACCTCCTCTCTCCATTTTATAATTTCTTGTATTATTGACAATAGAATAAAAGCAATAAAATTTAACAAAATTAAAGTTGATTAATTGACTTCACTGAAAATAAATGAGTACTTCTGCCCAATTAGCCGGAAGTAAAATTATATTTAACAAGATGAACTTGGTGCATATTAATGACATCTTTGTGTGTTAGAACCACTAGTATAAAGAATTGATTTCATTCCTTAGGTATGTGAGGCACAGATAAGCCAGCAGCTGTAAAAATAATGATGTAGAAATACTTTGAATATAAATTTTTTGTCACTTATAGGTTCTAATTATAATACTACCATGACGGGAAATTTCAATTTTTTTCACCTACCTATTAGCATAATATACGTCATTCTAAAACACTTTTCCAAATGACAATTTCTGTGATAATGCATTTGAAATCTCACTTTTTCGGTGCCTTTCGCCGTGTCTCTCCAAACCAAAATGATATATGTAGACGACATATATATTATTTTGAAATTAATATTCGTATATATTTAATAACTATTGACGTCTGTATAAAAAATTAAAATAATGCAAATACTAGCGACTTGTATGACAGAATACAAAAATTTTTTGAATAATACATGTTCTCTACAAGGTTTACTCATAATTGTTTGTATTCGTCTGTTATACCGGTTGATAATATTTGTGATAAATTAAATGTAGGATTTTTTCAATTAACACACGTAATTTGACGGAGAGGTTAATAATATGAGAATATATTCTCTGTTCGTTTCGAAAACTATCGATCGTTGGCGTAGTCACTGCCAACAGTGCAGAAATGAATTCCAGACCTTGGCCAGCGTTCCAGCACGCGGGAGCGACGTCTGGAATAAATTGTCTATTATTACTGTGACTCGTCGCGTCACCGGAGAGTTTCGCGACGGTCAGTGAGCGTTTGGTGCGGCTGAAAAACGAGAGGGTCGATGGCGTGAGGTTGGCTGCGCCGAGGTCAGCTGATTTTCAGATGAGACTCGGACTCGTGTTGCGTTCCGTGCTCCTCGGCGTCCCCGTGGGCGTCACTCTGTGCGACTCTGTGGGCTACGTCGCCAGGGTCGAGGGCGTCTCCATGCGACCTGCACTCAACCCAGAGGAGGGCGACGTCGACTACGTGTTCCTCAACCGATGGGCGGTGAGGGGCTACGATCTGCAGCGCGGGGAGGTCGTGTCTCTGGTGTCGCCCAAGAACCCTGACCAGAAGATTATAAAGCGCGTGGTCGGCGTCGAGGGTGACGTGGTGGGGCGGCGTCGGGTCCGAGTGCCCAGGGGCCATTGCTGGGTGGAGGGCGACCACGTGGGCCACTCGCTCGACTCGAACGCGTTCGGGCCCGTGTCGTTGGGGCTGGTTACGGCCAAAGCGACGCACGTGGTGTGGCCCCCACGGCGTTGGCGACGCCTCTAGTGACCATGAGGGCCGTGACCTTCGTGCAGCGACTCGAGTTCGATGTGGGCGGCGGCGCCGCGCTAGCGCTGGGCGACGTGGACGGCGACGGCCGCTACGAGCTGGCCATGGGCTGTTCCAACGGAGACTTGGCCATCTTCAAAGGCGACCGTCGCTGGCACACGGCGCAGGGCCTCGGCATGATCACGGCTCTGTGCGTGGGCGACGTCTTGAACCGTGGCCGCGACGCCCTCGTCGTGGTGTCCGGCGACGGTTGGTGCAACATCTTCTTCGCGGAGCGTCCCGGAGCACCGCCGCGACTGGAACACGTGCAGCGAATCCCGGCCAACACCAAGACTGCCATTTTGGCCGACGTCGACGGCGACGGGCGCCTCGAGCTCGTGTTGGGGCTGACGGACCGCGTGGTCCGCTCCTACCGCTGGGTGGAGGGCGGCGGCCAGCTGCTCGGCCTCAACAAGTGGGAGTGCGCCAACCAGATCGGCGCCGTGTCGTCGCACCACGCGGGCGACGCCGGTCTGCCGTGTCTGCTCGTGGCCCAGCCCGGAGGCACCTTCATGAAGATCCGCTGCGGAGCTGAGGTAGAGTATCACCCGCTGTCGTCGTCGCATCTCTGCAACCCCAACGTGTCCACAGAGATCGTGGGCGACGTGGAGCCTCCGCGGGCGGCGCCTTCCCGGGCCAGGAGATACGCCGTGGCCACTCTCGACGGCACGCTCATGCTGGTCCAGGACGAGACCATCCTCTGGTCCATCCAGGTGGACCACCAGTTGTTCGCCCTCAACAAGCTGCCGCTGACGGGCTCCGGAGACAACATCGTGGCGTGCTCGTGGGACGGCCAGACGTACATCCTTGACCAGGACAAGAACAGCGTGCGCTTCCAGCTGGACGAGAGCGTCCGCGGCTTCTGCTCGGGCTTCTACTCCGTCCCGCCAGACTCTCCGCCCGCCCCCTGCCTCGTCTACACCACATTCACTAACAAGGTACGTCCAAACCCATATGGAGTTTCTATTTAGATCAATAACATTTTGACTTCATCAGGTGCATTCACTAACAAATTTCTAATAAAAGTTCAAATTTACAACTAAACCAAGTATTGTGTGGAACTTTAATAAAAATTGTTAAAACAGTTGAAATATGGCCAGTTTTATTAGTAAATTTATGGTCGTAAGAAAAATGGTTTATCAAAATTAAAATTTTCTATGTATAACACTACCCACTACCTCTTCAATGAACAGATTTCAGAGAAAACCTGGTACTTTCTTAGTTTTGTCTAAAAATGCTCGCTTTGAATCGACAACTTTGGTTCTCATAGGCAGACTCTCAGGGTTGAGCATAGTGAACCTGCCTCTGAAATGTAGGTCCGATACACTGCGCAAACCTTTTCTCCACCATCACGGTCAGTGAAAACTTTAGTGGTGTTCTTTCACTTTTGCAGGTGTATGTCTACTATAATGTCAAGATTCCCAGCATGGTGCTTAGCTCGTGCCAGTTCCTGGACCGTATGGAGATAGACCACGACACGGCCCAGAAACGGGAGTTGACGGAGTGGCTGTTGTACGGAGAGCGTGGACAAGCAGTATGAACTCGAGTTGATGCCTAGCACCTCATTTAGATATCAGATTTCTCAAAATTGTTTTAGTTTAAGCATGTGCAAAATATTAATGAAACAATTGTTTTAACTCAAGACTTTATTATTGTAATCGGTATTTGGAAGTGACGATTCCCACATCATATTAAAACTTAAATTACTCTTGCAGAATAAATGTAGGAAGCGAAATGTCTTCAGTTAAGCAGCACATATTCAGCATTTCAAATATTATCAACACATACATTAGTGTAAAACAATTTTCACAAGCTGATTTGTTGCAATTAAATTAGAAGTGAGGGGAGAAACTTTGTTTCTCATTAGAAAAATCGTAGAATTAAAACTAATTATACAAATAGTACAATAAAAAAATTCAGCAAACAAGTCAGCATTAAATATATCACTATTTTTAGCTAGTTTTTAACCTTTTTTATTTAATTTATTGTAATATGTTTGTAGAAAGCCTGAGGAAGTCTCAAAATGGAGATGAAACGTCACTTTTGTCAATAAATAGTGATATATTTAATGCAGACTTTTTGGCCATCTTTTTATTTATTGTAAATTTTAAAGTCAGAAAAGTTTGTTGTATACAAATAGTACTTTTCACAATATACAACATATCCACACCGATTAATGTAAATCACTTCTCTTGGGAATAAAACTTCAAATTTAGTTTGTATAAGGAGATGGCAAATCATTTCTGTGTGAGGAGTTTTAACACAAACTAAGGATCTGGAATAGTTTGATGTAACTAGCCCCGCCTGGCCAGCAACATGAGTGCATTATAAATTAGGAAACTTAACTGGTGTGATGTGTCACATTCTTTTGTTAAAAACACTAATGGATGTATAGATTGTAGTAGTAGTAGTAAAAGCACAATGGTAGAAGAATAGTATAAAATTCTGTATTCAGGGATAAGAACCAGAATTCACCACAAGAGTGTAAATGCTCGCAAAAATAAACCTACCAACTTATTATAGAGTGCCAATGATCCAAGCATCACAGGGTGTGATGACATCACAGATGCTAAACTTAAGAGCAGGAATGGAAAGACTTTCTAAAGGGGTCTTATAAAAATCTGAAAATTACAAATATTTTCCAGATTTATGATGTCAGGAGCAGATAATATCTTCACATCTGTAAACAAACTTTGCATTCTCTCACATCTCAAGGGTAAGTAGGGTCCAAGTTTTACAGAATTACATTAGAGTTAGGAACAGGTGACAACTGTCATTAATATTTGGTCTCACAAAAAAAAAACAATAAAATCCACATTTCTTTTCACAATTTGCCACAAAAAATTTCAGTTTCACAGACGAACTGAAAATGTGATACACAGAGCATGTGTGTTACCTATTACAACACACAGAACGGCTTATATTTACACAAGTAGACATTTCTTTGTTTCAAATGTAATATATGTGCAGTGTACTATTAAACACACAAGTCGTGGGAGAAGTAGCCACACACTTCCATTTAAATGGTGCTAACAGTCTGTCTCTCACGTAGTTAGCCCAAGTCCCAGTCACACTTTCAGCAAAAGTTTCCATTTAGTTGCAGTCACAAATTCTCTCACTGTGAATCGTTCAACAGTATTAGCATGGGAAACATCCTGGGTGATGGCAGAAATGTTACATTTCCCACTGCTTCGGCATCTTTCAGTCCAAGTTGACAAAACGTTGCTTGGGATCCATGTCCCGACACGAAGGTAATTTCCCTCGAGTTGACAAAAATGGAATTTCATCCAGCCAGAATAAAATGTAACCCATTCTGACAACTCCAGAAGTGGATACCTGAAAATATAGTGACATTGTCATGTCCATTAATGGCAAAAGGAATAAAAAAGAACAATCCATAAAAATTAATAATGTATCTTACACTCATCTAGTTCACAAAACACTGAGGTAACATAAATAACACAATTTTAATTATTGCTACAAATAATTTAGACTAATACAGCATCATAATCTTAGTTATTACAGTTGGCAGGGGCAGTGTCATTATTTTCAACTTTATTGATAAATCTGTGAAAAACAAATGTTTTTGCAAACAAAGTAAAGATGAATTTTGCAAGAACAAATTGGGACTATTTTTCATCCATATCTAAAGACAGTCAGTTGGGAGGGGAGGGGGGGAAGAGACGATGAAATAACAAACAAGCTATTCAGTTGAGTAAATATAGAACGGTTCTTTTGTATTCTTTCAACTGAAATTTTTTGATAAAGTTATGTATTGTCTGAAATAGAGCAGAGATTAATAGAAAGAAATATATGAACTGTGTTCGCCTTCAGGGTAAGGAACATATATAAGGAAACACAAGAGTATAATGAGCAGCAACTGACCTCCGTTAAGCCTCGAGTCAGCTGATGACGCAGAAAATGACGAGCCAGAGGCAGCAGTGGATGAATATCATAGTGTCCAGTAGCTGCGAGTTGGCGTTGCCCACCGCAGACTTGACCGTGATTTCCCGGCAAACGTCCAAGAAAAGTAGGCTGGCCATTGCCGTCAGCTTTTGAGCTCTCCGTCTAACTCGTCGATATTTGCAAGTCGACCTTGCAAAGATGTGCCGCTTCGCAGCCAATTTTCATCGCATTTTTTACTAAGTTCCACTGCACGTTCACCTCAACTGCTAGCCGAATCTGTGACTGCAGGAATATCCTAAAACATGTCTTTCTTTAGATTACCAGCTTCGCTTCAATGACTTTCTTTTTTCACGTATATAACGAATGATTATAATAGAAGACGGAGTGTGGAATATCTATGATCGCGGTAAGGTGGTTGCTCTTCAGAGAATTTCCTTGTAAAGACCACAACAACATGATTGGGATTGGGTTTGATTCCGTGGTTCTGGAGAACCTTCAGCTAAAGTTTAACAACTTCGTGAAGAAGCCAGAAAACTATCTCAAGTACGGCGTCAGCCTTTGACCGCGTCGCATTTACTTCGCTTTTGAGGTTATGTCGAGTAGTGAGATTTTTTTTTTTCCCAGGGTCCAGAACAAGGTTGCCGAAGACCTGAAATGCTTCGTGAAGAACCTGTACGACTTGACGAAGGCCACGGAGGGCGGACCAAGTGTCCCTCATGCTCTGGACGCGCTCGTGGTGGAAGGTCTGGACGAGGAACAAATCTGGCAGCAACTGGAGCTACAGAACGACGTCTGTACGCAGCTCATTCAGGACGTGGCCGGCCTCGTCGCACGTAAGAACAAATTACTCTTCCCATTCCCCGACAAAGAAGAAGCAACCTTACAGGACTCGGATCCTGTAGATAACCATGACGAAGAACCCAAGCAAGAGGAAGAATGTGGCTCCAAAAAAGTTAAGAAAAGTAAGCAATATATGTTGAATGGAAACTAAAATCAGTGAAAACGCCCGTCCAGAAATACAAAGTTTTTATATCACTTTAACCCAATGTTTATCAGTTCGTGAAACAAAGGAATTGTTTTGTTTATAGACTATGTAACCCTATTTTTTTATATCATTCTGACTATTGATAAGTTAAATATTTCCATTACTTTGTTTGCTATTTCTTTTGTTCAAGTTTTCTTTCTTGTATATTACATAATCACATAAATTATGAGTAGAGGGAAGAAGGAAGACAAGGGTTTCAGAAGTTGACGACAGGTTCTTTAAGCTGGGAGAAATGGAGGATGTTCTGGTACAGCAAGAGTCGGGTAGATGGTCCAGAGATGCTGATGAGGAAGACGAGTTGATAGACTACTTTGAGTATGTTGCCTCTGATAGTGAAAATGAGGTTAGTTCTTATTAATTTAATTAAGGTGAAAAAATTAAAATGAACTTTAAGCTGTAAATGGGCAGGCTCCTGTTAAGAATATGACTTCCAAACTTAATTTCCTTTTCTGCCAGGAATTACACTTCGCTGACTTCTTTGACAGGCCAGATTCTGAAGATGGAGGTAGTGAGAGATCAGATGTTTCAGAGGATGGTGAAGATAATATGGATAATGACGAGGGAAAAAGAGTCAGGTGTGTAAACAATTTACTAATTCTGAAGTTCTACAAATAGAGATTCTTGGTACAATTGACATTTCACAGATTTGTGGCACCTGAACCGCAGAGTGAGGACTCTTCCGAAGGCAAGGATGACAAATCAGAACCTCATAAGGATGTGCCGAAGTCTAGTCTCGAGAAAAGACAACTCAAGCTGGCGGCTCAAATCAGCAAGCTGGAAGAAGAAGCTCTGGCAGATAAGCCTTGGCAGTTAAAGGGAGAAGTAACATCCATGACTCGTCCTCAAAACTCCCTTCTACAAGAGACTGTTGAGTTTGACATGGTCACAAGACCAGGTAAGTTATTGTGCACAAGCACTTATGTTTATCTAACTTGAATGCCTGTACATGACAGATGGAAAAATTGTTTTCAATCCTTCCTATGTTTATAATTGTAATTAAGCAGCAATGATTGAATATTAGATATTCTCGTAATATAATCACAGCTTATGAACAGAGTAATATTTAGATTTAACTAAACTTCTGGAAACTGTATAAAAGTAATCTGACTTTCAAATTTATATTTAATTCTTCACTGGAAGTGAAAATATATGCCCATTAAGAATCAGTAACACAGTTTATCTAAACCCTTTCCATTGTAGCTCCCGTCAGGACAGAGAAGACAACTTTGCGGTTGGAGGACATTGTTAAGCAGCGCATAAAGGACAGGGCCTGGGATGATGTAGAGCGTAAGGTGCGGCCTGTGGAGACTGTTTCAGAATATAAGAAAAGGTTGGTCCTGGATCAGGAGAAGAGCAAGATCAGTCTGGCGGAGGTCTATGAGCGAGAGTACCTGCAGCAGAAGCAAGCCCTTGAGACCAAGGACATCAACACTCCCGAAGAGGAACCACCAGAAAATGAAAAATTGCGACAGGCCATGACAAAACTGTTTCGCAAGCTGGATGCTCTTTGCAATTTCCACTACACCCCTAAACCGGTCAGTCCTGATTAAATTACCTAGTTTCTGTTACATTTGTTTCTTCATATAGATTATTTTAATTAATTACTTAATGTATGTATCATGGTGACTTGATATTGCAAATGTTTTGAGTAGGCTTGTACTCTAATGCCCATGAATTATGTTAATGAATATTTTCAGGCCATTCCCGAGGTGAAAATCATCAGCAACTTGCCTGCAATAACGGTAGAAGAAGTTGCACCCGTTGCCACAAGTGACACCATGTTACTTGCTCCAGAGGAGATTAAAGGTTTGAACTCCAAAACCCACTCCAGGCTTGTGAGTGATATTGACAGAATTTACCTTGTCTTTTGTTTCCGTCATCCTTTTCAGCCAAGCGGAAGGGTGAGCTGATGGCCCAAGCAGAAAGAGATGATACTGACAAGAAGAGGCAGAGGAGATGGAAGAAGGCAGCTCAGAGACAGCGCAAAAAGGAAAGAGAGAACAGACAGAAAGTAGTGGAGAAGCTGCGCCCTGGACTGGGCAACCCTTACAGCAAGGAGAAGGCCCTGCGTGAGGTAGAGGCGGGCCTCAAGAGTGGAGCCATTCAGAAAGTAGACGACAGAGGTAGGGACAAGAATGTCAAGTCCTCTGCTGCATTCTTCAACAGCCTGCAGGAAGAAGTCAACAACCATATACATGTTAAGAAGCGAAGCACCGACTCGGGAGTGAAGGAGTGTGCACTTTCTGCAAAAAAACTGAAACTATGAGTTGGTAAGTTTAGATCAACAGGGTTTCTTGATAATTTTAATCTGGTGTTAATGTCATTGAGGTCGAATAAAGTCCAAGATATTTTATAGCGTCGATACTCTGCTTGGTAGGAATTGATGATGTAATGTAATTTGATGGGTTTACAGTTCTTACCCTAGCAAAATAAAACTGGTAAAAAGTGAAACAGTTTCAAATTAATTATTAGAATACAGTAATTGGATGCATTTCAATTTGTTTGGCTACATTTAAAAAAATGGGGTAAGAAATTTTTTCTTAGATTGCTGTACATCAGCTGAAACACTATTTTTCATTTAAAACATTGTGAATCTTGAAATTTACATATTGTAGCTTTCAAATACTATTTTAATAGTTGTTTTGATGTTTCTTGTGTGTTCTCAGTGGAAGACCAATTGTGGAACATAGCGCCATGTGCCCTGATTGTCTCCACGAGAAGAGGCCAATATGTGTAATTTTTCACTTGTAACTATTTGCTGTATAATAATGTTACATATATTGTTTAATAATGTGATTGGATTTATTTCAAATTGGTACACATGAGGAAATTTGATAATACCACAGTGACCAAATGAAGGGACAAACTTTTACAGGAAATCACTAGGTTGGAGACATAGTGAGAAACAGGCCTTTCCAATTCCATCTCCCACCCTCCTGGACATTTTTAAGCCCATCTTTTGAACCAACTCAAGTGGCTCGTACCTGATTAACATGTCTTTCTGAGTAAAAGTAAATAATTCTTGTACAAATTGTAAAATGTCTGGAAGTGTTATTTGACCCAGAATTGAACTTTAGGGATGTAGAAGGCTTCAAGTACATCCAGAATTTATTTTAAACAAAGACTACAGCAGGTCAACGGGAATCTGGTAATCATGTATCAGAAAGGAATAACACCAGAAGAAGAAAGGAAGGATTTTCGTTTGAAACCAAGCACATTGTGGTGGCTGTCATATTTGTGATGCACATGACTGTCCTATAAAATATATCACATAGTTTTCAGAACGTACAATTATGGTTCAAGAATTAAAATATTACTCATAAGAGACTGAGAAAATGCAGTAGCATAAGGTAAGAATCCATTCAAGAAAATGTTTTAATGATTGAGTTACATGCCTCAAGGGCAGCTCCCTCCTCAAAACTACAAGTAATTCAAGTCGTTTAACAAAATTATAAATACAATATATAAACCTGCAATGGTTTTGTAACCTTCAATAGTATGAAGTATCAAAAGAAAAGAATTTAAGTACATATTTGTTAGTAAAAAATTCCAATCTATGTGTAAGGAATTAATATTTTATTGAGTGTTATAAGCAAGTTTGTGCAGTCATCCAACATCCTCTCTTCCGCCTAATTTACCAAAGACATGTTTCTGAGACTTAGTAAAACTTTTCGCAATCAGGATTTCTAGTTCTGCCGGTGTAAGAATGTGTAGTTTCATTATTATTGGCACAAAATTTAAGTCAACCAACAGTAGTTATTTATCCATGTTGAAATAAAAACAACTCAATACAATATGGATTGGGAGAAGTTAATACAAATGATAGGGTAATCTGTGAGTCTGGGGTTTTGGTTATTGTTGAACTGGGTCATCTGCGCAAGGCCTCGAATTTGGCATGCTTGAGCTCCAGGGTCATACAAAGGTTGTACCTACCTGTAAATGTTTTCAAGCGTAATTATTGAAGGTGATATGGGAAGGGATTGTGGAGTTAAACATGGTTCACATTATATGAAAGTCGTAATTATGTGGGGATATGAAGTAGTGCTGGGCGAAAATATTTTATAATCAATTGGAAATGGCTACATTTCAACCTATCTTCTTTCTGACTGAAAACAAGCACACGGCTTTTTTTTCTTCTTCTTTGCGGGTAATTATCGACCGCCATGATGACGCGCCGAGCGTTGCCACGGCGACGGAGGTCAGCGCAGTTGGCTTCCGAAGAGAATCCTAGCGCCTCGGCAGCGACGAGACTGTAACGAGAAAGGCCCCGCTAAGATGGCTGCCATGTTGCTGTAAACACTGGGATTTTGCAGTTTTCGTGCGAAATCCTCGGCCGAATAGACGACGGCGCCCCGCGGACACCGAGACGGAGCCAATTGTTAGCGACTCTACGGGAAAATCCAACCGGGACGCATGAATTTGTATTCAGATGTCTGCAGTAACCACTCAATCTGTACCAGGTAATTTATGCAATTCGTAGACGTCCTCGATATGAGATTCGTGTCGTAGCGATGAAATTTAGGGGGGGGGGGGCGGTCGAAGTTACTACAGCCACGACTGCGGGGGCGGAAAGACGACGATGTCATTTACGACTCCTCGTCCATTTTAATTCCGTATGGTGGTGCGAGAATTCCGTCGTGGGTTGGCTTAAAGCGCTGTCATTCGGATCACGACTCGAGGAACAAGGCTGGGGCAGTCTTGGATCTGTCAGTTTTTTTTTTGTTTTCTACCCTCTGAGTTATTATTTTTGTTCGGGTAGTAGCTCGCGTGCGCTGTGTTGTTTCCTCTTTTTTTACTTTGTTGTTGTGGAGTAACGTAGTTTTCCTGTTTCAGGGACTGACCCCAGCAAGGTCATCCAGAAACGCCGAGCTGGCTCTATAGGGTAAGGACGCTCGCTTGTGCTTCCATTGTGTGGCGTAGTTGGTTGCTTGCCGTCGGTGTCGCGGTGTGGGGAGCGATGGGGAGGGGCGGAGCGGGGAATGCGATGTTTATTGAGCAATGTGGGGCGGCGCGCGTGCGCAACGAGCGTTGTCGGTCCTCCCCCCCGCCGCCCGTCTCCCACCGCTTCTCTGCTTTGCTTACTCGCAACAACCAAAGATAATAATTAGCACCTGTCACCTTGTGCGGTCTGTCGCATGAGACTGAGGCGGACGCCGACGGCAAGACGAGTAGATGTGAAACCTCGTCCACGCAGTGAGAGACGTCCTCATGCGAGAGACCGATTTGGTTGAGAAAAGGCGCCAGGCTCAAGGTCGCTCGCGTGTCTAGTCTGGATGATCGGAGGGAGCCGAAGGTTTCGTCCTTGGCAACTAGCGGAGTGATACTTAGTTTGTTTATAGTTGCGGCGGTGTTTGGAGCACGCGCGGAGCAGGTTTGACTGACGTGGCACATCGCGTATTCCGTGGCGGCCGCGGCTCGAGTCCGTGACCTCCATACCGGAAGCTGGTGCGGCAACAGTGCGAGCTCCTTTGTGGCCGCGGCTGCCACGTAGTCTGCCGCGGCTGTGGCTGTGGCGGCGGTGGAGGCGGTGGCGGGGGGGAGCGGCGGGGGCTGGCAACCTCGCCTCGGCTTGGCGCTGACGTCGCAGTCACGCAGCAGCGCTCTCGGCATGTACTCGTACGGCGCCGCCCCGCCGCCCTACGGCTACCCGCCGCCTCCACAGCCGTCGGCCGCCGCGACGCCCCCGTCGCCGGGGGTGGGGGTGGGCAAGCGCCGCAGGTGAGCGCCGCGTCGCGTCGAGTCTCCGCCGGCCACGCACGTCTCATGACACTCGCGTCCTCCTGTTGCAGGTCCGATGAGGACGACCCCAGCGCCAGCAAGTACGGCCGCATGGAGGAGGACAGCGTCCAGGACAAGGAACGCTTCGCCAGGTGAGTGCCGACTCCGCCCCCCTCTCAGCCGCAGGATCCTGGCGTGCCCCCGCGATTACCGCGTGCTCTTTGTTGCCACCCCCACTGTAGGGAGAACCACTGCGAGATCGAGCGCCGGCGCCGCAACAAGATGACGGCGTACATCACGGAGCTGTCGGACATGGTGCCCACGTGCTCGGCGCTGGCCCGCAAGCCCGACAAGCTCACCATCCTGCGCATGGCCGTCGCCCACATGAAGGCGCTCAGAGGTGAGTGAGACCCGGGCGCGCTAATTGCGGCCCCGACCGCTACGTGACGTCGCGTCGCCGCTATCTGGACCGGCTAATGAGATCCGCCGAGCCGATTACGGAGACGGATGGCGCGGGCGTGCCGCCGCCGCCGGGGGCGGGGGTGGGGACGGAGACTGAGAGCGATGCTATGTTGCTGCGCAGGCACGGGCAACACCAGCACCGACGGCACCTACAAGCCGTCCTTCCTCACGGACCAGGAGCTCAAGCACCTCATCCTCGAGGCGGCCGACGGCTTCCTGTTCGTGGTGACGTGCGACACGGGCCGCGTCATCTACGTGTCCGACTCCGTGGGGCCGGTGCTCAACCAGCCGCAGAGCGAGTGGTTCGGCTCGTGCATCTTCGACAACGTGCACGCGGAGGACGTGGAGAAAGTCCGCGAGCAGCTGTCTACGCAGGAGCCGCAGAACACGGGCCGCATCCTCGACCTAAAGACGGGAACCGTCAAGAAGGAGGGCCACCAGTCGTCCATGCGCCTCTGCATGGGTTCCAGGCGCGGCTTCATCTGCCGCATGAAGGTGGGCAATGTCGCGGCCGAGAACATGGCCGTGGGCCACCTCAACCGTCTCAAGCAACGCAACAGCCTGGGACCCTCCCGGGACGGCCACAACTACGCCGTGGTCCACTGCACCGGCTACATCAAGAACTGGCCGCCCACAGGTAGGTGCCGCTCCGGACGACAAGCCGCGCGCGGGAACTTGACGGTACCGCTCTTTGTGTCTTGACGGTGAGATGTTGCAGGTATCCAGATGGACCGTGGGGGCGACGAGGAGGCGCATTCCACGCACTGCTGTCTCGTGGCCATCGGCAGGCTTCAGGTCACTTCCACCCCCAACACCGGCGACATGGCCGGGGGCGGCGGCAACGCGGGTGAGCGACACAATTCTTTTCGTATTAAATATAATATATTTAAAAGTTTATTACTTTTTAAATTTCAATATGAGGTCACTTCTGGATTAGTGGGACCCTTGAGGTTGCTGCAGAGAGGTTATATTAGTCAGCTGCAGTCTCAAGTATCCCCTGTCCACAAAGGTGAGATGGCGATAGTCGTGAGCATTACACGTGCCGTAGCGATAGTCTGAAAAAATGTGAAATATTCTTTTATTAGGCATATATTGTTTATGACACTCGCGAAGTAATTTGTAGTGGCCAGTCAGACCCACGATGGGAAACCCTGATCTATTCTTTCCCTCTTCTCTTCTCCACCATCCTCACCAACCTCAATCTGTTTCACAGAATTTATATCACGCCATTCTGTCGAGGGCAAGTTCACCTTTGTGGACCAGAGGGTCATTGGCCTGCTGGGCTACACGCCACCAGAGCTATTGGGAAAGTCCTGCTTTGACTTCTTCCATCCTGAGGACCAGACACACATGAAGGAGAGCTTTGAACAGGGTGAGTCCACACCTAAGAGCCACTCCTCCCGTGCAACCATTGGTGACTCACACCCTTCCTTTTCTGATGCAGTCTTGAAGTTGAAGGGGCAGGTGATGTCCGTCATGTACCGATTCCGAGCCAAGAGCAGGGACTGGATCTGGCTCCGGACCTCAGCGTTCGCCTTCCTCAACCCCTATACGGATGATGTTGAGTACATTGTTTGCACCAATGCTAGTGCAAAGTGAGTCTGCCCCCTCTATCTCAAACGACGACAGGTTTTGACATCCTACTCACCCGCTTCACTTTGTAGGTCACTGCACGCTCAACCTGACGGTGGCACCGCTGACGCGGGTGAGGTGGCTGGGACGTACCAGCAACCAGGCCTCGACTACAGCCTGCAGCGCAGAGATACTGTCTACCCGCACATGATCGCCTCTGCCGCCCATATCCAAGGTATGTGCATTGTCACAGGTTTTTCTACTGTTGACCATGGAGTGTTCACTTAATTTATTTTGCTGCAGGTGGACAGCAGCAGACTCGCCCAGGAAGCACACAGAATGTTTACTCTGCCTATGACCCGACACACTCGCCTATAGGCTATGTCTCTCCCGGGGCGCAGTCAGGCACAAATTCTGTGCTTAGCAGGATCAGCAAAACCGCCACCACCAGTCCAACCCCCGCGCAGACCGCCTGGAGCCTCAGACAGGTACATTCTTTCAGAATTGGTTCTTGACTGTGTAAATAAGCATGGCCCAGTTGACAGTCTTTCTGTTTGCAATATATTATGTAAATGAAGAGTGGTAATTTGAATTTATTAGTTATATAATCGTTAGAGATGTCCCGTCGCCCACATGTCGAGGCACTTCCCTAGTGTGTCGCATTGTCTCAAACAGACACATTAAATATTCTTTAAAGTTTTTTACTTACAATAAAAATATGTCGAAAACCACAGAAGAAAATAAAATGACATAGAGTATAGAGACAGGGAAAAGGTCACAATAATTGGTGGTGGCGTGTAGCTAGGGTGTGGCACATTCAACGAAAACACTGTTAAGAAGAAATAATGTTGTGTGGTATTTCATTTTAGCACTAACGTTTGGTCATTTCACAGCAACCTGTGACGGAAGGCTACCAGTACAGCCAGCTTAGTCCTTCGAGGTCTCCCGGTGGACCCACCTACACCCAGCTGAGTGGAGGTGCCAGGGGCCCACCTTACCATGCCCCCAGTACGGGGGCACCAACTAACCCAGGTGAGTGACAGCACTCAGTACTTATCACTTTCCTAGCATAGTAAGAATGACACGGTTACTTTCATTGACTTGTATTTGTTTTCATACATGTTACAATTTTGAATTTTCCAATCTGACAGGCATGTGGGCGTGGCAGAATGCCGGCCAGGGGCAGGACTCTGGAGCCGGATCGAGCAACTCCGCTCCAGGCGCCGGTGGAGGTGGAGGAGGTCCGGGTCCAGGTGGAGCTGCCGGCGGGCAGGAACTTTCAGACATGTTGCAGATGTTGGACCAGGGTGGGGCGTCGTCGTTTGAGGACCTCAACATGTTCAACACGAGTTTCGAGTGAGGGACAACGGTTCTTTTTCGGTGACACGTCCCACATTTGGAGGACTGGTCTGACAGATGGTCGTGTGGACGAGACGGGTTGAATCAGTTTGAGAATTCCTCCCAGAATCCAACATGTGATCCTTTGGTTTTTCTTTCTGAACGATTGTGTCTCAAGTCTGGCCCGGAAGGACGGCTCTCCCGGAGCGGGAGGTACCGTACAGGTTGCCGGTACGAGTCTGTGGTGCGGACGCACCGAGAAGTGCAATTGTTTCACGGTGGGAGACGGCAGCTGTTCTAATGAAGCTGCACATATCACGACAGAAAAAACGTAATTTTATAAAAAAGAAATACACATTCAAACTGAAAAAAGAAAAAAAGAAACTGGTATTATTTTGAGTGCTAGCAGCCTTTTTACGCTCTGTAGTGATTAGTTCTGTTAATTCTTGCCCTCTCAGGGTGCTGCTTTGGGTCTGTGGATCTCCTACTCGTCTCATATGATGTCTTAAAAAGAGTGTCATTATGCTTTGTTTTTTGTACAGTTCGGTACTTTAGAGTTATTCAATTATATTAAATTTTTCTCTTTCTATTTGTACAGATTGATGAAAATGAGAAAAAGTTTAAAAAATATATATCCTAGTGAAGTTTGTATTATTTTTATATTATGCAACTAAAGTACTTTCTACTGTACAAACTGTAAAATTCAATTTCATCACACCTCCGTCGGAATCCTTTGCGGGTTCGACGCTGATTCTTTCAGAGGGTTTTGAGAATGTTGAGCATTTAATATATTCAATTTTGCGTACCCAGATTATGAAGCATTTCTTTAGTAATGCCTACCCTATCTAATTTCAATGTCCCCATCCATATATTCCATACCTTAGCCCCATTTGCTATAAAAGACAACACAAACTTGAAAATGGCTGACAAGTAAACAACACTGCAACTATTGTGATATTTCAGATGCATTCAATTTAGGCTCACCAGTTTTGAGGCCTGGTAAGAGTTTGCCTACATATGAACTTCATTTTTTTTAACAATTTTGTGGAGTTCTTGCTGGGTACTTTGTTCTGAAGCCAGCTTATAGCGAAGTGACATTTTCAATTTTTAAAATTTTTGACAAAATAAAGCATTATTATTTTACACACTTCTTTTTTATTCAAGGTAACTTTCATGCTTATATATATCTGCAGAAACATACCAACAACTTTTAGTATGGTATTAAATGGCGATATTCAGTTTCCCTCGCTCGTGTCTACAGGAGTCATGCGGGTGCCACTCAACGCGGTCAACGTTTGAGTCAAATGTCAACTAGGGGTATTGGCAAGTGCCTTGCCACACGATGCGCTGAACGTTTGATGCAATACATTTTATTCAAATGTTGGCTTAATTTTCTCTTGTGGGAATGTTATATATGCAAGCTAAATAAATAGAAAATTAAAAATAACTTATTTTAAGTAATTTCTTTATTATATATTAACTTTCCCCCTTGTTACCTATATGAAAACTGTCATTTTTATTTAGTACGAATTATAAATAATAATTGATGGAACTCATTTCACTAGGTTGATGAATGGTGAAGCAGTGTGTCACGGACAGCACTCCAAACGTATTCCAATGATGGATGGTGTTCGTAGTGGCAGCGGCTTCAGGAACGTACCAGAGGGAGGCTTTGTGAACTTATTAGGTTGAATGTTACACTCCCCAATTCTTGTTTCTTTCATACCCTTGGTGTCACTGTCTGAGACCATGTTACATAACTCCCAGAGAGAGAATGTACGGTAATTAAATGGACTCACTCCAATCAAATCGACGAGTGCTTATTTCAACCTCTCAAAACGCTGGAATACGTCGTAGATGACTTTCGACCAGACTATCAGTTGATGGTATTTGATGTTTCGATAAATCTGACATTTTTATAGATTTATCCAAACAGTTGGAGAATATTATTCCAAAGGTGGAAGAAAAGCACTATCTGAAGGCTAATTCTGAAATACTTTTACCCCTAACAGATGATGATGATGAAGCAATTAGGCGAAAGTTATTGTTTATCCATATACGGTAATGGCGTTGGACAATGGGAGACGTGGTGTCGATGATATTAGCGATGGCTGCTGTCAACGTTGATTTTGGTGAAGCTTTCGACATTGTGATGGAGAAACCAGACGAGATGGCATCGGCTGTTCATCTTCTAATTAAAATCACTTCAAAAATTAAGAGTTTTTACTCATGTGTATAGCAAAATTAAAAAGGATTCGGCGGATGAATCTCTTAGATGAACTGAAATATTTCAATAAAATGAAGGGAATGAGCGAGTCAATAACGTTGAATAATATCCTGCTGTTCTGTTACAAAATAGCGATGACGTAACAGCGTAGCCTCACTAAAAACTGCTTCATATAGAAAATATGTTTCTACATCCTCGGCATTACAGCCAATGAATACTCAATATTCATAGTTTCGTGTTTCCGACTGTTGAATGACTTTTTAAAAAATAATCGTCACTGACAAGGATTAGTGGACAGTCCGATTTTACTCAGCACAGTTATAAAAGGTAATACATGGATGATTAAGTTGGCGCATTGAAACGTTACACCAGCAATCTCATTAGTACGAATTGAACCGTTACGGATGAATTAGAACCACAGTTATTATTTTGTAATGTCTACAGGCAATAATGAAAGCAGACTCGACATCTGTATGTGGCGCCGAAACGGTATGGAAACCCTCCAGTGATGAGCTAGAGAAATGAGAGTTGGGAACGCTTTGCGCTTTATTTAGTTCCGAAAGCGTTGATCTGTCGTGAGAAGTGACCATTGAGAGTAACGTCAAGAATTCCCTGAAGTAAAGCGGATGTTTAATGTAAGATGGCGACCGCCGGCGCGTGCTGCCTCCTGCCGAGCGCTGGCGCAAGTGAATTGCCGCCGCCGCTGCTGCCACCTGGTCGTCGGAGGACCTTGCTCGCACTCACCGCGACGGGGGCCTTCGACGACCAGGTGCGAGAGAGCCACGTCAGCGAGCAGCGGCCATGAGCTGAGGACGACCGGGGCCATGAGGGAAGAAGAGTTGGAGATCGCCATCAAGGTAAGCGTGGACTTGGGGGGGTCTGTCTTTGGTCCGCGAATCGATGCCGGTTTCTTGACCGCCGGCTGACCTCACGGAAAATAGCCCGAGGGACGAGCTCCGGCTTTCCTTTCCGGGTCAGCTGCTTTCCCTCGCCAAGGTCGTCGACCTCTCCGTGGCCCACCCCCACCCCCACCCCACCCCCAGCTGCTGGTCAGCGGCCGGCGCTTCTTGCATATGTATGAGGGAGGAAGTGACGTCAAGGGAGCAATCGATTGCCCTCCAGGGGTGAACAGTCGCCGTTCCGCAAATGGCAACGTTCGCAGGAGTTTACACACTTGAGAGTGTCCATCTGTCTACCTTCAGTGTTGGGTGCATCACATACTGATCGTCGCGACAGAGTGTCGTCGTCATCTTGAACCGAGCGAGCGACCAGTAACTTTTGATTGAGAAAACCGTTTGAATCGGCCCCAAAGTCTTTCTTTTCGACTTTACGTGTTGAACATGTTTTGGTAACCGTGTTGATTATGAGCCAAGTTCTCCGGTGAAGTGAGCTTTGGGAGTGTTTAAATCTAATAATTTCACTGTGTTTGGGGAAAAAAGTGGCAAAGATGTTTTCGAAATGCCGCAGACTATGTGGAAGGACTGAGTCGTGATCCATCCACGTCCAAGAGCATATACAATTCTTGCTAAATGACCGTCGAGTTTGCAGGTGAAAAATTTGGGGTAAAAAGAAGAAGCGACGTTGCCTGTGGGAAAGGTTGCAGAGTTGATGAAGGGGAGACGCGTGATAACTCGTTTATGACGTGAACTTAATCAAGGAACAGCGTACGCCATTGCTTGTGGTGTGTTGCAGGTGGTCATCGTGGGCAACGGCGCCGTGGGCAAGTCCAGCATGATCCAGAGGTACTGCAAGGGAACCTTCACCAAGGACTACAAGAAGACCATCGGCGTCGACTTCCTCGAGAGGCAGATCGAGTGAGTAAAGACAACATTCCTCACGTTACCAATAAAGACCGTCTCATTGCAGTAAGCAATATAAAATATGAACTTTCGATCTTATTCATCTGTGAAACTGAGCAACGTTACACACATTTATCATTATCATTACATTCTTCTCCGATTTAACTTGCTACGCGGAGAAAACCACAATAAATGGTCCTGGAGGAAGAGTACAACATGAGAATTAATAGAGAGAATACAAAGGTAATGGAGTGAGGTATGGGAAATGCTGGAATAGCAAAGACTGTTGGATTGGGAAGGGATATTTTGAAGGAAGTTAAGGAATTCTGCTACCTGAGCAGCATAATAACTAGAGTAGGATAGCACGCGCAACGAAGAGGAATTTACCTACGCGTAATATAAGTATGAATATTAGGAAATAATTACGAGAAATGTTGGTATGGAGCGTGGCGTTATGTGGGAGCGAAACGTGGACTGTAGGAGATGTAGACAGGAAAAGAATAGAAGCCTTTGAAATGTGGTGCTATATGAGAACGAGATGACTGGATAGGGTAACTAACTACGAGGTTTTAAGCAGAGAACTATTTAGAAGGTCTATGACCGATAGAAGGGATAGATTAATTGGCCACGTTTTGAGACATGAAGACCTTGTAAAAAATAAAAACGGCCAGAAAAGTCAGCATTAACTATATAACTATTTATTTTTTATTTATTGTGTAATAAAAAGTATCATTACTTAAATAAAAAGATGTATCACAATGTCTCTTCACAGAATACGTGGTAATATATGCTGTTGTGGGCCTGAAAGGAGGGGAGGGGGAGAAGGAACGAAGCTTCAAACCTTCTCTGGGGTTAGAACTACAATAAACAAAAAATTTCCTGTCCACCGGATATAGGAACGCACAAGTCGCTGTGCACTTGACGGAAGCACCTTCGTTGTAATTTATTTATATAGATTAAGTTATTGCGTGGAACAATGTTTACAGAACTCGATAAAAACGTCGCTTATAATCCGAGAATAAACGCTGTGGGGGTAAGAACGCTCTTCGGGGGTGTCCAGCACTTAAAAAACTGCGAAAACGGCAGACACGAGCGTCAAATAAATAGATTTTCATGAACAATGTTCACATGTGGGGCTGAAATGAATGAAGGAAAATACATTGAATGTTTGAAACGATAAATAAAAGGGATATTTTGTCGATGTCACTGCCACTCGCATATCTGCAGCAGCTAGGACCAGGTGGATACGGGATGAGGACCAAGTTCACTTCATTACGAAGCAAGCTCCACAGTAGGGGAGACATCGGCGATAGTTGGCAGCCCTGAGACCTCGAGGGCGGACACTGACGTCACCACGCGTTTGTTTCAGTTTTTTTTTTACTTCTTCTTTAAATGGGCTACGAGCGTCGAACGAAAGAGTTGTGTGAGTAACGTGCCACGGATTCCTAGCTGGAGACGAGTGACGTCATCCGTGAATAATGGAAATAAGAAATAGCTGAATGATAAATAATCTGCCAACATACAAGGCTTGTCCCAAAAGTGCGTGTTGGGTAACTAAATTTTACCCGCTTATAAAAACTAGCCAGTGTTACCAACTACATCACGTAGACAACATTAGAAACGAGGTCATTTGCCGTTGGGGCATTGGCAAAACTGTCGCACATGTCTTATCGCTGCGTGAGACTAAAGCTAAACGCGAAAAAATGTCTCCGCTTAAATTTCGCATCACCCCTATTGTTAGCGGTGTTTCATATATTTCCTTAAATATATTGGTAACTTTATTGTACATACATTACAGTAGTGCGAATATTATGAGGTATACAGTAATAAAACACGGTAGCCACCCATCGGTTAGTCCGCAAAGTAGTGTACATTAATTGGTGAACAATATTAAACAATGATTTGATATTAAATATCATGTGCTGAATGATAATACAATTTCGGGAAAAAGTCAATCGTTTATTAACTTCATATTGAGGCTTGGGAAAACTTTGCAAAGGAGGGAATAATTTTATAACATTGGGGTTGAAGCTGCCCAACACTTTGATCTCTATTTCTCCATCCAAATTGACGACAAAGTGCCAAATGTGTTACGTGCCTGATGAGGTCCACGAATTGTTGACAATCACATTATTTTTTTGTAGTATTAAAATGTTCATGACCGAGTCCAGGGCCGAGGGTATATTGTACAGGGGAAATATGAAGAGTAAGGCAACTGAGCCCCCAGCACTCAGGAGAGAAGAAGACGGAGGAGGATGGTAACCTGCGAGGGCGAAGGCGAGGGCCTGAATGGAGGCGTAGCCCGTATCGATCTAAGAGACTGACTGAGTAGAACCGACCGAGTGAGTGAGTGAGGACTGTGCGTGACCTTGAGCGCAGGTGAACAACACCTGGACACGCGTTGCCACGTCTACTCCGCACGGGGGACCTACTCAGTCGGGCCCGGCCGCTCCACAGCGCCAAACAGCTGATCACGTCACAAGCATTTGCACTGACACTCAAACTGGAAAACATTACTTCGATGGGACAAATAACGAATATCAGCTTACTTACGCCTGTTTAACTTACATATAGAACAGGCGATGAAGAATAAAAGGAATCATACTGCAAGGACAAGAAATAAAAAGCTTACGCTTTGCCGACGATATTGCAGTGTTAGGGGAGTCGGAAGAAGACTTGGAAACCATAATAAATGACATGAACGTAGTCATGTAGAAATAGTTCAATATGAGGATTAATAGAAGGAAAACCAAAGTAATGGAGTGTAGTTTGGGAAACACTGGAATAACTAAGGCTGTTAGATATTTTGACTGAAGTTAAGGAATTCTGCTACTTGAGAAGCTTAATAACTAGAGTCCGATAGCACAGGATAGCAAGTAAGAGGAAATTACTTACGGGTAATATAAGTGTGAATATTAGAAAATGGCTGCTAAAAATGTTTGTATGGAGTTTGGTGTTATATGGGTGCATACGTGGACGAAAGGAAGCCTTTGAAATGTGGTGCTATAGGAGAATGAGATGGGTGATAGAATCACTAACGAGGAAGCTCTAAACAGAATACGGGAAAAGCGAAGTATATGGAGGACGTTGACCAAGAGAAGGGATAGATTAACAGGCCACGTAAAATTAGCATTAGAGGGAAGTGTGTGGGGTAAGAACAGAAGATGGAAGGCAGATTAGCGATGATGTGGGTTGTGTTAGTTATGTGGAAATGAAAAGGTTTGCGCAAGATAGGTTAGCATGGAGGGTTGCATCAGACGAGTCTTACGACTGAATACCATATATTCCAGAATATTCCCAAATTTCTGTAGCAAAGGGTTGAACGCTGAAGCTCATGGTATTGTTATAAATTGTTTTGAGTTGATTAGGATACTAGCTTGGAACCCGGCGTTGTTAGGGCATTGATTTATACTATCCCGGACATTATTTAGTTCTTGGCGAGGACGTGATCAAACCGGCATCGGAAACGTCACAATATGAACCTCAAATATACTGTCAGCATCTCCAGACAGTCAAAATTACTCCCGGTACAACGTCAGGGCTAGAATTATTTTCAGTATTCTAACTGAATATAAATTCTCTCCCACTTAAGGGATCGATTTTTATTTAAGGTACATATTAAAGGTGATAATGTAACACAGCGACTCGCGTTACACCAAACTCGATAGTTTCCTTATTATTTTGACATGACTCATTTCCACCCTCAACCCCTCACTCACATGTAGGAAAGGGGTGAAATTATACACAAATATTGTCGGGGAAACGCTATAAAAGTTATTGACCTCAATAAGTTTTTTTCGACTAACATATAAGCATTTATTATAAATAAAAATCCTGCTAATTTTATATTTAAGATATAAAAATAACTAAACATTTTATCACTAATTTACTGTCTGTATTTTGGCTATATTTTTTTGTGAAAAAAGGTAAGATATTTTCAGTACAAATTCTTCAAATTCCCTTTTTTTAATTATCTTAATTAAAAAATGTACACTTTCAAATATAAAATTTATCGTCCTCTGACAACTTTAAGCCAGTTATTAATTGCTACGCACAACCCGATTATGGAGGTTTTAAAAATACTTTCAAATGAGGACAATAAACATAATTATCTAAGATAAAGAAATCAGCTGCCAAAATGCCAGCTAAACAAATATCTAATTAATAGAAATTCAATTAATATCTATTTTACAATAATTAGATGGAATAGATTACAGACCCCATAAACTGATTAAGCACGACGTTCCGTCGCCGTACTTGTGACTTCCTCGAGGTAATTTCTTTAAATGTCACTGCAACATGTTGAAAAATTATGCATTAAAATTATTATAATTTCAGAATCTTGATAACATTAGTAATAATAAATGATAACAAAACCTATAAGTACAATTTTAATAAAAAAAATACAATATATAGGCGAAATTCTTGAATAGATTAATTTTAATTAAAAATAAGAGACGTTTCATTCCCAACTTTCGGAATAATTTCAGTTCTTTCTACAAAACAGTAATATAATCACAAACTATCAAACGTCTAATATTTTCAATTAAAATTTTTCTTTTTCCGATTTTAGTCCAGTAATTTTTATTTATTTATGATATTGAGTTAAGATCAATAGTTTAATGATAACAGAATTTTAATAATTTTTAATTAATCGTTTTATATTTTCTCTGGTGAAAATTAGTATAAATTTCCCCCCGGGAAGAGCCAAAACATGGTGACTAAATTGTCTTTTAACATAAACGAAAACTTTAAGGTCTGTAATTTGGTCGATAAATTTATTCCATTATTTACTACGTTTCGCCCAGATCTTTCGACTTCTTCAGGTATACAAATAGTTTAAATATATCTAAAGTTTCCGAATCACTCGTTTACATTTCTGAAAGAAAAAAAAACGGAAGGGGGAGGGCAAAGAGTGACCGCTTATTTAGGGCAAATTGAAATAAAATTTTAGATAACTTATTTAATAAATTAAAAAAACGTTTCGGTACCTATTTGTATCGTTGCAGGTTTTAGCTGCTCACTATTTCTCCGCCGAAAAGAAAATCCTGAAGAAGGTACCCGAAGGTTGCGAAGCGTTGTTTTTATTTTATCAAATATTCAGCCTGAAATGGCCGACGATTTGTGTTATTTTTCACAATAAATTACCGCGTTAAAAATTTAAAATTAGGTAAATAATTCAAAGCCTTTCAGTCAATTCCCATCAAGTTGAGAAAGTATTAATTATTTAACAGGTATTAGATGAGAATTATCGACCCGTATAGCAGACAAACATTAAAATTTTGATCGAGAATTTAAAAGTTAATACTAAACAGACGTTTCGACTCACACGTGTGGCCCTTGAAACATTAATAACAAATCAAAGAATAACCAAAAGATGAAACCAACAAAGACGATTTATGACAATTTATTTGACTCAGAAGTGCCATGTTCTATATTGACAGAAAGTTTTTTGGAATTAATGTGTAACATTTCAGAAATTTATTTTATCTAAAATAACAGCTTTATCAAAATTAAGCGAGTGATTTTGTTTCAAAATTTAGATTAGCTTATGATCGTTAATTATAATTGACAATGATCATTTAGTCAGGCTAAATTAGCAATAAGAACAACATTATGGCGATCATGAGAACATCTTTCTTTATTAACAAAATAAGATAAGTAAATAACAGATTTAAAAATTACTGAGCTATTGACATATTAGGAAGATGGTCGTAAAAAGGCAATTATTTTGAGTAGATTTTTAAGCACGATTATTTGTATCATTATAAATGTATTTAATTTTGAGATTATCGAATGTTTCAATGAAATCAACTGGCACACGGCATTTTGAAAACATAATTAAGATTTTCAGTGTGATAAGGAAAATCAGACAACAAGAATAAAGCTGTTTTCTGACTGATTGGATAAGTAGATGAAAAAAACTCAAGACTGTACCAGAATATGTACATTTATGGAACCAACTAAAAGATAATTTATTAATGTGACGGAAAAAGGAAACCAAGAAAATTGAGACTACAATCATTTTCTAATCAATAACACGGTTAAAAACTTACAAATTTAGAAATACATTATATTTCTCCTCGACTTCCTCAGTCGAAAAGATTATTGAATTTACATGTGAAGAAGTTTTGTTTTCGGGTTAACAGGCTACATGAGGGTTATTCTGAAACAGGCAACTCCCCTTTATTAGCATATGAAGGGGAATTGCAAAGGAGGGGGGGTGGAAGGTAGCCAAGGGTTGACGAGGCCCCCCTGGCTATAGTTTAAGGATCCTACCCGGTGTTTCACCTAAAGAGATGCAGGGAAAACCCTAGAAAACCTGCATCAGGTAGGTCGGGTAAAGTGTACTATTCTCACGCCCTTCCGAATCGAGTCGAGGAGAAATATGATGTATTGCTAAATTTGTAAGTTTTTAATCATGTTATATATATATATTCAAAATTGTAACATAGAACTCGGAATTAATTTATTTTAATATTATGTTTATAATAAACCTGAGGAAGTCTCAAAATGTAGATGAAACGTCGGTTTTGTTAATAAAAAGTTATATATTTAATGCTGACTTTATTGGCCGTCTGTTTATTCATTGTAAATAAACTGTGATGCAATAATAGAATAAATTTCGTGGTCGCTTGTATTTAGAAGATATTGCTTCATGTAGTTTTCGAAGGTGCATGAAAACGGCGGCGCAATTATTTCTTTGAATTCCGCGAAACATTCCGAAGGCAGAGTGTATTTGATTGGCCAGCTTCGTAATCCGTTCCTTGATTGGCTGGCGTCTTGAGGTCTGCGTTTTGATTGGGCGGCAGTCTGCGTCAGTTCTGTGAAGTAACCAGGACCGGGGGGAAGGCACGGCTTTCAGAATCCATTTCTCCGTAGTCAATCAATCAATCAGTCAGTCAGTCATTGTGTCACTTCTGGTTCGCGCACGGGCGGGAACCCCGTCAAAGTAAACCACGGTTTGAACTCGTCTCCAGACCTACTTTCCCTGGGACATTGCTGGACTAGAAAGCGGCGTCTTTGTCAGGCCGCGCCTGCCACCTGGCGCCCGCGGCGGAAACCGCGTCAGCATTACTTTAGAAGACGTAGTCACTTTTAGGACTTGGCCCCACTTGCTAAGCAGAGCAACGGCGGAATCTCATGTCGATTTCTCTAAAGCGTTTCCTTGTATCGTTACACCTCTTAAACGCCAAGTTATGTCAAGTATTGTACTATTATATCACAAGATTGACACAATTTAGGATATTTGAAGTTTTAAATACCTTTGTATTCCTATGGAAAGTGTCCAGGACCTTTGCAGGCAAAGCATTCCAGTCCCTTGGTGACCTGTTTACGAAGGAATATGTTACCCACGGCTCTTCTTTGGCGCCTTTATTTTATTTTACAGTTACGCGTGGGTTAGAGGGATTGCTGTGGGAGTTTACTCTCGCAGGCAATTCTTCCCCGGATTGACTGCGGGGCTCGCCTGACTATGTCGGGGATGCCTCGCACTCTCTCTGGTATTTTCAAAGTTCTCACACGCCGAGGTACCGTCACCTATTTTGGGAGGTGTATGTACTGGGGTCTAAGATCTTGGGCATACGGTAAGAGATGTTCGCTGACCGATTGGACCAATCGCCCAGCTGCCTTTCCTGAAGTGTTGGAGCCACCAAGAAGGGAATGCTGCGACCCCACAGCAAACTCTTCTCCCGTCATTCGGAAGGGGGTGAGAATAGTACTCCATGCCGGACCTACCTGATGCAGGTTTTCTAGGGGTTTCCCTGCATCTCTTTAGGTGAAACACAGGGTAGGATCCTTAAACTATAGTCCCGCCAGAAAGTGTCTCTTGTGGAAGCTAACCTGTCACGTTAGTCAAGCGGTTAAAGATATTGTAAAATCAATTGTTTTACTTAGGTGCAACTTGCTTAAGATTTACGTCTGCGCGCCATGATGTAAACAATACTACACAGCGGTGCCAATTACAAAATTTAAAAAAATCTTCCCCCCCCCCCTAAAGATTCAGTAGTTTTTCAGGGGGACAGATATGTGGTCCACTGTTGCTCCGAGATGAGTTGACACGGGCAGTTGGTGAGGTTAGGTTGCTGCCACTCAGAGATGAGCCACACTCACGGCTCACTACATACACTATCAGCCACAACGACTTCGCCTGGCAATAGTTTGAGGAGCGTCTCTTGCATACTTCTTATGCTTCGGTTACTCGACGCTGGGCTGGAGAACTTCTTGGCGTCTTTCATTCTTGTGGTATTCTGTCCTGAGACTGGTCTCGTGCAACCCTCCATGCTAACCTATCTTGCGCATAAATAGCACATCCCTCATCTCCTTGGCGTATTCCCTCTTCTGTCCTCACCGCACACACTTCCCTGTAATGCTAATTTTACAAGATCTATGCCTTCTCTTGTTCTCTCTTCCCCTATTCTGTTTACAAGTTCCTTGTGAGTGATTCTGTCCACCCATCTCATTCTCCTACAGCGCCACTTTTTCCTTTCCGCAAGTCCTGTTGTCCACGTTTCGCACCCCCGAACATTTCTGTGAAACGCAACTAAACTTCTGGCGTCCATATATATAGTGCGTATCGAGGCTTGAAAGTTTTGCACGTCGTGTTGCGATACCTTCCGCGTGGCGCGCGCCATGTTGCAGACTGGACGGGGAGGAGGTCCGGCTGATGCTGTGGGACACGGCGGGACAGGAAGAGTTCGACGCCATCACCAAGGCGTACTACCGCGGCGCGCAGGCGTGCGTGCTGGCCTTCAGCACCACGGACAGGGACTCCTTCGAGGCGGTCTTGTCGTGGAAGACCAAGGTGGAGCTCGAGTGCGGCGACATCCCCACGGTGCTCGTGCAGAACAAGATGGACCTGGCGGAGCGCGGCGTTCTGGAGGCGGACGAAGCGGAGCTGCTGGCGCGCGCTCTGGGCTGCCGCCTCATCAGGACCTCCGTCAAGGACGACGTCAACGTCGCCGCCGTCTTCCGCCACCTGGCCGCCGCCTGCCTCGCGGAAATGCGACGCCAGGACGACGCCGCCGACTACTACTGGGGCGGTGGCGGCGGGGACGGGCCGCCCCCGCTCACCATCAGCGCTTTCAGCCCGTCGGCGACGGCGACAACGCACAACGGCAAGACGCACGCCTCCAACGGGGCCGGCACCATCGTCTTGAGGCCGGGCAAGCAGAGGAACCACCGGAAGAAGAGCGTCCTCCGCAACGCCTGCCGCATCCTCTAGCTCACCTCCCCCCCCCCCCCATGTACAGACTCTACACTAATTTATTGACGCCGCCCCCGCGTGGTCGAGGGACTGTTTCGCCACCGAGGCAACATTTATAAATAAAACTATCGTTATGCATCAGTGTTCTGTATATTGCCCACCACAAACTCCAACTATCCACAGGTGTCTGGAGGGATTAGACAAAGTGAGCAGGAAGGAAACCCGACACAAGCTTCAATATGGTGAAATTAATCATCATCATAGGTAGCAGCAGATTAAGAAATTAGACAAAACGGACAGGGAAAGCAAGAAAGATGGCACAAATAATGAGTGTTGTAAAACAAAGTGTGAGATTACTGGAAAAACAGAAAAAAGTGAAAAGGGACAAAGTTGGGAACAGAAACAGTAGCTGGCAAATGCTGTACAGTTGTGAAAATTAAAAAAAAAGATATTAAGGAATTCTCAGTATACTTGAACCTGAATCCTCTTAAAAATCTGTTCTCAGTTAACTATGTATTATGTCTGTCATGGATGCCTTCCTCAATATTGAAACAAATAAATTCTGAAATCATTGGAAATAAATAATCTAACATATGTATAGAGGTCTGCTACCACATAAAGAGATTTAAATTTTTTTAATTATTAAATGACCCTTAAGCTAATTAAACTATGTTGGCGTCAGTATCGATCCTTTCATCAAATAAAAGTTGGTTCCAAATACAAATAACCAACATCAAATGGTATTGTTTGTCTCAAAAGTGAAAAAAAACCTAAAATATGAGCATCCATGACAAGATGTAATTATTACTTGCCCAAGTAAAGACTTCTGTATTTAGAAAATTTAGGACTATGCTGCAAGGAAAACTAAGAAAATATTAATAAATTTCACATCTAAGTCGGAAGAGAGAATAGAATAGGGAAGTTAAATATGGTCTAAATGCTACAGAAGATTAGCTGGACAGGCAGGAGGGCTATGGGGAGAGTATGGTTGGTAGATTATTTGACAATACACCCTGTAGTTACCACAATCCTGATAATGGATAATGAATCATTTGCACATAGACTAATTCAAATATTTAATAAAACATTTATATGGCTAAAGAAACAGACAAAAGTATTACTGAAACTCAAAATGTTTCCTCCACAAATTGGTGGACCTTAACACCGTGGTGATATGTTTTGTTCACTTGATAAGGTCCACCAATGGGTGGAGGAAATGTGACGAGATTCAATAATACTTTAATCCATTTCTTTGGCCACATTATTATTGTCTAATTAAAAATTATCAAGAGAGATAATTCATATATATTTATTTCAGCCTCGATAATCTACGGGCTAAGCATACATACACAATTGGAACAGTGTGAAGCATCGGAAACAAAACCACATTGATGGTAGTTTACACGAGACAGAAATTTCACACTGCTGGTCCAACATTTGCAGTTCTTTAAATGTGAGCGTAAACACACCGAAGGTTTGAGCTACGAGGAGTCGAATACGCTGTTGAGCTTCCTGTCGAGCAGTACAGAAGAGCGTGCAGCCTGCTTGGTCCGGCGATGTTTCTCCTGCACAGCTACGAAGTGCGCCAATAGACTTGCAAAGTCCACATACTTGTCATGCTTGTTTGGAGCCTTTCCTGTGAGCGAAGACCTGCAAAAGAACCTGCATGAATGAGGGTAGTCACAAGGGGTGTGGTCCAGTAACAGGGGGGAAGGAGGAACGCCTACATGTCCTTGGCGTGCAGGTGGAGGCCAGGGACACAGTCGAGGCGTCGTCGCAGTGTGTGGAAGGCATCCGTCTGTGGCAGCAACATCAAGAGTCCATACAATGCCTGCACCAAGTACCTGTTGTGTGGGACCTCGAGCAGCTCCAACCGCAAGTCTGGATGAGGGAACACAAATTAATTTACTCTCAGTTACCTCTTACAATAACTATTTTTAAAACCAATCTTTATGATTTATTCAATAATTTGGATACCTTACATTAATATTCTCAGAGGGAAATGGTTTAGAGAGTTGTTGGAGAGGGTGAAAACTATTCATCTAGATACAGTTATTGTGGTAGTCAGTTCACAGACTGGTTTGACGCAGCTATTCTTTTCATTTCCACATTACCATTGTAGCCCCTGATTTTCTATATTCGGTCTTCCTCTTCCAATTTAATAGGCACTAAATGTCACTCTACCCCTCCAACGTCTTCCATAATTTTCTCTACTACCACAATTCTATTCAATACTTCCCGATATATCCACCTCACTTTGAACATTTGTCTCTAGCACAGACACTTTATTATTCTGCACCGCCTATTGCACAAGTTTCACTCACCACTAACACTTCCAATTTCTAAACTTACATTAGATTTAAGTAAATTTTTTTTCATACTAAAACTTTCTTTGTTTGTGCTTCAACTATAAATGGCTTTTCTAGAGCTCGAATAGGAAAATTCATCTTATTCTGCCAGTACTCTTCTGGCCTAAAAGAAATGACACTGGCATTTGAATCTAAAATTTTCAGGCTTTACAAAGCCTTTTACTTTCCGACATTAAATGCACTTTAGTACCTTATTCAAGTTTGAGTGGATATTAAATAGCTGACCGTAAAATCTCAAGAGCAGTATTTATAGTTAGGCAGAAATTCAAAACTGTCTAGGGAAGATATAAATGGTTTCATAACTTACAAGTGAATATGGGTGATTCAATGAGCTGCACCAGTCTGTCTATCTCAGTCAAAAATTCTACAGTGACCTCAAGGTTCCCGCTGTGTGTGAATTAAGGAAAACCATGTCAAGTCACATGACACAGAGTGTTATGTAACAGTTAAAGGATACAAGTTGTGCACAAGATCACAAACATGTGCATAGTTCTGTGTGAGGAAGCACAGCGCCACCGTTGCCACGGGGTCGTGGCACCAGCAATCATAAAGGCTGCAGAAAAGGTGACAACTCTCCTGAAACACATAATAAAACATCCTGTCAAGAGTACCGTGCAAATGGAGGAGAGGTTGCCAAGTAGATCTACATAGAGAGACACACCTCAGAGTCCACATCCCTCAGCTTGGTGCGAAGCTCAAAGAGTTCAGAGGATGTAAGCAGGATTGTGTTTAGGTGCTCAACCATGGTACCGGCAAAGCGGACGTTCTCCTCCTGACCCAAGATGACTGACAGAGTTCGGTAGATGTCCTCAGGGTTCAGCAAGACGCATAGCTGTCTGCGCAAAGAAAATATCACAGTTGACTACCACCAGGTGCAAGATAAGACTAACTCAAAAGGGCAGACTTACCTGATGATGAAAGAACCCCGGTCTTCCAGTAGGTGCTTGTCTAAGCTGAATAGCTTCAGCAAGCTCAGTAGGAACTTTGAGAAGTATGGGTTGTTTACAGTCGACACAATGTCCCCTGACAAGTCCTTTTCCAATCTCGTAGTGGTGTCTCCTATCCATCATATTCACAAATTAATTATAAGTAAGTTACAGTTACATACATTGTGGTAGAGGGTTTTAATTATGGATATGCGGGGGAGATGAATTTAAATTGCGACGATTAATATTTTGATCAATAAGGGATAAAAAATTATAACTTTTAATTTTAACAAATATGGATTAAACTATATATTTAAGCGACCCTTGCTTACTAAATCTGGAACATGAGTTACTCTTTTTCTCAGGGAAAGCTAATGTTCAATGGGTTTATTAATAAAGTATGGGAGGAGGGCAAACACTTTATAGAGAAGCGACCAGAGGTGAAAAACAATAAGGTGGGTACATCACCACGGCATTGTTGACGACCCCCGACGTCCTTGCTGGCTGGTTTATCACTCTTTGTACTCTCCCAAGCGTAGTTTTCGTCACTCTAGGGCGGCTCGTCGACTTGTACTTTTAAGCTTGGTAGCCTCTTCTGAATTATCTTCACAGACGGATGGTTCAATATGATTGCATCCAATAAACTTAAATTATGACCGACGTAACTGTTTGAATTTAGAAACATCGGAAATTTTTTCTAAAAAACTGCTCTCTCTCTCTCTCTTAGTGCACTCTGGTTTTAATCTCCACGCCCTGCCCAAATCTCTCCTGGTGGCCATGCACTTTCTACTTGCTCTTATGGAGGGGTAGGCTTTTGATATTGTATATTTTGGCACGCGTCCTTCATAACCTTGGGCACTTCATAACAAATTGTTGTTATGAATTCACTTGCCTGTATTGTTCTAGCTTTTGGAGGCTCGGGATAAATACTTGATCTGTTTATCAGGCAACAGGTCCAGGCGTCAGGAGCAGCCTAGCCTTCAAGTTGCCTCGTCCAATCAGATCGTACCGAACATTAATGTTTCTGTTTTCTGGCCGATAAGATGATTGTAATTTGTCATTTAATTAACCTATCATGTTCATTCATGTTCCCGACTTTGTCGTTCTTAGATCTTAATTCGTATATACATTACAAATAAGAATAAAAAAATACAATTAATTACTCTAATGTGGTACATGACAATTGCGTACCTCAACATTGTTATATACCGTCAGTGGTGACAAGTTGTGGAAACATTATTCTTTAAGGACTTTTTTAGATACTTATGGTAGCTGTAATATGACGATACAGTAAAAGATTCTCAGGATGGCCAAATTTGATATCACCAAAACATAACCAATCTAAAGTGAAACCTTCCTCACCATTCCACAATTTCACCTTCTCACCACCAGCAGCTTCACTGCAACTGGCAGGAACATGGGCAGGGGACGACATGATGCCAGCGAGCACAGCCAAATCTTGCTGCACAACCTCATCTGAAGTGTCTGACATAACTTTGAGAAGGATTGGGAACAGCTCATCAACATGACGGTCCATCTGAAAAGAACAGCGATACTTGATTCAGAGATTGGAAAAATTTAAACCACATCCATAATACTGAAAGAAGTACTTGAACCAATGAGAGCTGATATGAAAATTAAGTTCCCATTAGAAGTAAACCTGAATTATTTTATTCACAAATTATTACAATGTTATATTTTGTTAGTAAATCCAGAGGAGTGATTGTATTTAACATTATCTGCTAGAATGAAATAAATTATTTATTCATGCAAGATCCCATTTGGTGAGCCAATTTGTTGAATAAGTTGCATTTTAGAGATCTTTCCAGAAGCTGTTGTATTGGATGGAGCATTCCTCACCTTCGACGGAACCTTCAGGTGCAGGTAGCCGACCCAGCCCAGTACGGCCACCTTGGTCGGCACAGATGAATGCAGCAGCTGTTTACTGAGGACCTCCACCACAGATGTTAGGTCCAGTAGGGGTGAACCCTCTCCCTGACCTTCAGAAGCATCTGAATCGATCAACTTCATCAGACTGAAGTTGACTGTTTTCGCGGTCTCCTTTATGTCTGACGATTCTGTCAAGGACTTTCTAACCAAATCAAATCAAGTTAACAAGTATTTTATGAATGGAAATTAATAGAGAAAATAAGGAGGCCAAAAATAAAATCTGGTGATTGCCAGGTGCCTCAGGCTCCCACAGCACATCAATAGTACAGTTAAGCAGATTTTAATTCATTTTATTATCACACTGAAAAATCCTCACTTATACACTTAAAAAACTGTTATTACTCATTTTCCAAGAGATTGGTTTCAATTTTGGCCTTAATATATTCCATAAAGAACCAATTTCAGAAATAGAGACTAAATTTTTCAAACCACTTTCCACTGTTTATGAACCACCGACATTACCATTCTGAAATTCTCAAGGAGGAGGTAAAAGCAGGTGGCATTCCATATGACACTACAGCTTCTGAAGGGACAGAGCAATTATAGCGTTACCAGAAACGTTTTTAGCAAATAATTGTATGAGGGCTGAAATAAACTATTTATAAGGTGATAATATGAGAACTACTTTTAAGTTAAACAAAATTCTACTTGGAAACAAATAAATGTAGTTTCATACTCCATGTAAAATGAGAAAATTCTGTAATAGAACAAGTATTCACACTAGAGGATGTTTAAAGTAGTAATTAATCCCACAATGCTAGGAAAGTAATATTTTGACAACAAATTTTAACAGTTTGTACGAATTCAGTTAATAATTACCCTTGTGCAATAAGGCTAGGAAAAAAGTAAAACTAGCATAATTGTACCAGTCAGATATGAGGAGCAGTGCCAATAGTTAAAGGATACTTCTCCTGGAGTCACAATCATAAGACAGGCAGGGTAATGTGGCCATAAGGATGCCGGATGCAAAGGGCAACATTGTTCTGCCAGACAGCTGAACAAACTCCTTGATCCACGTCAGAGCCGTAAACTGAAATGAAAAATGTTCACTTCACAGACACCAACTGACATGATATCGAGCTGCGGTCCGTACCGGATCTCACCTGGAGCAGCTCATCAGTTGCCTGGGCGTGAGTGATGAGAATGTTAATCATGCCAGAAAAATCCACTTTGGATGGGTCGTGCTTGATGCCGCACAGGAACTCGCCCAGTGCCGTGTCACACCTTTATAAAAGGGTAAATTAGTTGTTAACTTTGTCAAAGAATGAAATCAAAAATAAATATTTTGAAAGAAAGATAACTGATTTCTGAATAAATTATCTTCAATTTTGCAGTTTTAACCAATGGAGTGTAATATTAACAAACTATTACAATTCCTCAATAAAATATTAATAGTTATATATATTTGACTTGAGTGTAAGAATTAATACACTACACAAATAAGTCAGAAATAAATTTTAATAAAATTTGACAAATAAGAACAAATTAATAAATATTTCCTTGAAGTTTTAGATATCGAGTTTTTTAAAAGTTATTTTCACCTGAAGAGATTCTATGGAAAGGAATGATATATCACAATAGTTCTATCAAAATATTCTACAAATTCATATTTTATTAAAATAAATTTATGACTAATTCAGCTGGTGCATCAATTTATCTCAATGAAATAGTAAAAATCATGAATAAGGCCAGATGATCACCCAGAAGGGGCATGGCTTACATTTTGTTTATTTCTGGTGTGGGATCCTCAAGAATCCTAAAGAGCCCATCCAGTATCTCGGGCAGGAAAGGGATGAGGTTGATATCTGGTACGGCATCGAGAACAGAGACCCAGGATATGATGAACTGCCGAGTGAAGGTGTTTCTAGTGTAGATCTTGTTTCTCAGGAGGACAATGCAGGACACAAGGTCAAATGAAGAACTCTCAGTCACAATGTCCTGGGTGGGGAAAAATAAGTGAGAGTGACATCTCGGTTGACAGAAAATCTGATTGCACTAAAAGGATGGAAAATTTTACAGCTCGTGCAGGAAATATAGACCGTACCTTCATAAGTCTGTCCAAAAGTTCTGTTCCATTCTTGACATTCTGATCAGGATCAGCGACCAACTTGCTGAGGGCGCTGAAGATGTCTGAAAAGTGCACCAAGATGGCCTCCCTGCTCACCTTCATGACGTTGTAAAGCGACTCACAGGCAAAGTATCGGGTGCGAAGGTCCGTGTCACTCATGCATGCCAAGATGGGGTTCACCAGGTCCGAGATATAGTTTGCAGATTCCTGCCCAAGGGGGGAAAATGTCAAGATAAAAACACAAGTTACTTGGACAATAATTCTTATTTTATAAAGCGCAGTGCTTGTGAAACTGCACAACATACATATGAAACAGAGGTATGTTTTGTTTACTACTTTGAGGGCAGACTTTGGAGCATTGTTTACTGACAACATTACTTTTAAAAAAGTATTTGTAAACTGAAAGTCATTCCTGTTTTGTGAACTATCGGAGAGTGTACACAATTCTACTCTTTCAGAAAGCTGGATTCACTACTTGACATTTCGTGCAATTAACACTTATTCATTACCGTCATACCTATATGTACAGCAATGGAGAATCAAACAAAACCAGCTAGAATAAAACAAATATTTAATATCTACTTCAGAAAGTTAATTGAGAGATGGTACCTTCCCCAAGCCTATGGAAATCGCTGCCAGGCCGATGAGTCCACCCCTGCGTGTGTGCGCGTTCTGTGAGTTGATAAAGTCCTGTCCTAGAACCTTCAGCAGCCTCCGGATGTGGATGGTGTCATTGGCTGCAGAAAACTCCTTCACCATTCTGTGAAATAGAGGCGATTAAGACTAACAAACTCAAAAGGTGTTCCTTGATAGATTATAATCAATTACATAGACCACAAACTGATGCTGCAATCAGACACAAACTTGACAAAACAGAGACTGAAACCTTTCTTTTACCATGCCCCACCTGAGTTTTTCTGAAATTATGATGCCCCCTATGAAACATATACATTTTTTAAAATGTTTGAAAATTTAATCATCCTCTAAATGAAGTCCAGATTGAAAATTTAGGTTTAATAAGCAATTTCTACGTGATTATTAAGGAAAAGTCAGTAAGTAAAATTTTAAAGTATATAACAGAAAACTAAATGCTGGTTGCTAGAAACTCACCTCAGAATGTCCAACAAACAATTCAAATTAACAAATGTACCTTTGAACAAGTCACATAATTCATCTATCTTGGATCGTTAACACAATTAGTGATGAAATAAAAAGATGCATAGTGATAGCAAATAGAATTCTTTACGGCCTCCCGAAACATCTGAGAAATAAGAACATAAAGTGTAGAGTAAAGCTCAATATTTACAAGACTTTAACAAAACCAGTACTGTCGTATGGAGATGGGACATAGGCAATGTCTCAAAATGAGAGACTACTTGGTATCTTTGAAACAAAAATCCTCAGAAAGATTTTAGGAGCAGTTAATGAAATCAGGCTATGGTGTAGAAGATACAACTTTGAACTATACCAGCTGTACAATGATCCAGATATTAAGAAATTCATCAAAGTACAGAGAATTATATGGGTTGGGCACATTGTCCGAATGCCGGATGATGAGCACACAAAAAGACTCACTACGGAAATTAGAAGAAGCAGAGGACAACCACATACAAGATGGTTTGATGAGGTGGAAGAAGATACTAGGGGTTCGAAGATAGAGAGATGTCGCGAGGAATAGACAGCAATAGTGACTTCTATGTGAGAAGACCAAGATCTGCAGAGAATTGTCATGCCAATTATGATGATGAATAGAAAACTATAAGTAGAAAATATTTTATATTATATACACTAAATAAAAAAATACAGGCAATAGTCAGCACAAAATTACAATTAATATTTATTTAACATATTTATGATGTTTCATCCGTATTTGTGGAACTATAATGTAAATTTTAAATGGGTAAAATATATGTAAAAGCAGATAATTTAGCATTGTGGTCTGAATCTTGCTATAGTTATGAGTAAAACAGGTCACAATACAAAATTATTCACTTTTCCATATATGTTACCCATTTAAATTTATCTGATGAAGTCCAGAAATATGGACAAATCATCATAAATATGTTACATAAATATTAATGAAAATGGTTTGCTGACAAATTGATTGTATTTTTGTTATTGATTTATTGGACTTTTCTGAAGTATTTTAATATTTAGAAACTTAGTTATTTCAACATTTAATGTGACATCATTTCTCGATTAGTGAGATCCTTGTGCTTGATGATTGCTGCAGGGATATATATTAATGGGCTCAAACTTATTCAGTTTCAGTCTCAGGTGTTCCCTATTTATAAGGGTGAGTTGGTCATAGTCAATCGTCCCAGTAGTTTTCCTCCACTCTTGGTTTATATTACTCCAAACTTTCATGTGTTTAACACTTGTATCAAATTGAGATGTGAAGAACTTTTCCTTTTCAAAATGATTTATCAAAGTATAATTATAATATATAGTTGTGTAATTACTTTTTAATTAAAACAAACAACGAGTTTATTCATTTCACTTTCTAATTGAGAAAAGTTTCTAAGTTTATAATGGTTTCTACATCCTTAAAGCCAGGCAAGTCCGTAGGATCTACGAAAATCGACTAATTTAATCTCACTTGGTGGCTGAAACAATGACAGCTTTCAAAAATTTCTAGTGCAAGTTATACAGCAAGCCAATGAGGTTACTTCTCTATTTCGAGCGCAGCGACCTTCCTCTTCTCGTAGGTCTTGTCATTGAGCGCGCGGACGCACGCCGTACTCAGCGGCGCGTGATCCCTATCCGACATGGTGCGCTCTCCTCCCTCACTGACACTGACAGGCCAGAGACATTATGCTCTTGTCAGCGCGCCAACCTGACGGATTCACGTTTCCCACGGGACGACCATCACTTTTAATCGTGGATGAAGACCGTGAATATCGCGATCAACGTTCGACGGCCACCGAAAGTGTTACACGAGTTGGAGAAAATGATCCGGTCCGGGGATGGCACGTCGGCGGAATTGTTTACCGGGACAATCGAGTCGATACGGCGGTGTGGGTGAGTCGATGTGGCGGGAGGGGAGGGGCAGCACGTAACGTCAACATGGCGAGAGTTGGCTCCTGTTGGTAGACGCCGTCGTCGTCGACGAGGACCGCAGTCAGGACCCGGCCGCTCCCCCCGAGACGCCGCCACGTCACGCCTGCCGCAGTGGTTGCGCGTGGATGCGCCGCCGACCCAACCCACGTACGGGTTAATTTCTGAGGCTCGGGGCTGTCACAGAACCCGGGTTCGAATCCTCTTGCGGATGTGTCTTCGCCTTCCGTGTGCCTATTCAACTCAACAGTGAGGAGGCGGCAATCGGGGGAGGCTCTCGCCGTGTCCTTGTGACTCGACTCCTCCATCCTGTCCGTGTCGGTTTCTCTTCGCCGGACAAATTCGCCTCCTCCCCTTCATCCACGTCTCTTCTAACTTAATCTCTACCTCCCCGGACGACCCTGCTATCTATACTAATCATGAGGTCCTCGTCTTAGTGAGGTAAGATTCGTAACTACTCTCCTTCACTCACTTACTCTTTAATATACTTACCTACTTTGCCGTTTTGGGCAAACATATGGTAACTTGTTGATGTGTGCCAAGTCATCGTTCTGATATTATTTTTACTATTTTCGGTAATAGTATTTGAGGTAAAACCACATTCCTGCCACCATGGGATTAGTTATCCTGTGGTTTGACTATACTCGTAGTGAATATTTGTTTTGATACAGAATAGTTTCACCTCATGTTATGTTAAGTATACAGAAATGTGAATGTGCCCTGGCATGTTACTATCAAACATTAAAAAGCTTTAGTTCCATACCTTTCAACAATGCTTTCTTAGCAAATAAACAAATCAGCGTCTTAGTCAGCATATCACTTAAAGACCCTTTGCATATTTTGTCCAGATGTTTTCAATTTCTTGAGGTTCAGATTAAGTAATCAGATTCCAACTGAGGTTAACTTTTGAGTTGATAAAAATGCACATGAAATGCCCCCTGAACTGTGTTATAAATGTTATAACCATCACAATGCATTCCAGTTAGCAAAATTTCTCATTTTATTAATTCCTTATGATCGATTAAAAATTAAAGTTTTGTCAAAATTTAATTACTTAACCTATACCTTAAGTAGTCCAAAATTCTAGATGAAATGTTGCAAAAAATCTTGAATAAACAGTTTCTTTCTGATATAGTGGATGTTTTATTTATTAATTTATGAATGCTAGATAATTGAATTATGGCTATCTTAGACCCATGCTAGTTTTACATTTCTTCAGGCTCTGCACCTCACTATTATGTTGGCTCTGATATTTTCCACACTGTTCTAAACAACAAAATGCAATGTTCTATTAGTTAATTTATTTGGTTTCACTGTCTAGTCTCAATATAATGAAATAAAGTTACCTTTTTTTGTGGCTGTGAGAATTTTTTTAATAGAAGGCTTGTGTGCCACACACACACACGACCAATATCAGAGTTAACCTGTTTAACATATTAGCAAGGACTGAATCAATTTTGGTGTAGAAACAAAGCTCTTTATAGATCATTAAATATGTATTGAGTTTTGTATCCTGGCTTTTGAATACTGTGTAACTTTAAGTCGGTATTTATATAATGGATCTTTAATAAAAAACCTTTGTGTACTGGTACATTGACCTCTAGTAGTTCATAGAATCTAGTAAGGAAATTTGTTGACAACAGTGTAGTAATATAAATGAAAACATTGATTGGTTATTATTTGTCATAGTCCTTATTTTTACTCAATTGGTAGATAACACATCTATGTTTCTAATAACAGTTCATATAAGTTTAATGACAAAATATGATTCTTCAAATGAATTTCTGTTAATCTTTATTTAATGTGTTAGTAATAATAATTTATGACTATAAATTGTACTCTTTAAGTATTTTAGTAAGGATTTTGTATAAGGGATTCTTAATTCATGTCACAAATCAAACATTAGTAGATGCTATATGCTTATTTAGATATAGGTTATGATTGACATGAGAATTGTGTTTCATGAACAATCTATTTAGTTTTTATACTATTCTATATGAAATTCCACACTTAACCCAAAACTGCAAATTATTTGTAGCTGTTTCCTTTTAAGTGTGATTATAGATGAGTAAAAAATTGCTATATTACTTGTATATTGTTTGTGTAGGTATGATTTTCTATTTTAAGTAATGTGAACTATGTAAAAGGGAAGTCAGTATGAATCTTGGGTAGGCATTCTGATGTACATTGATTGGTATGGAAATGTGAAAGGTTTCCTCAAATTTACATCCTTCAATTGAACATCACATTTCACAAACGCTACCACAATGAATCATCCAGTTCCTCCACAGTCTCTTTACATGTTCAACATACAAATAAATGTTTAGTCTTTAACATTATTATGAACAATTATGTTTTACCTATAATTTTTTTAAATTTTCCAAATAGAAATAAATCTGTACTACACCAATATAAAAATCCAACAAATAATCTCTGTTTATTTGTAGTTTATCTTGCTTTGTAACTTAATTTTTTCTTTTTTATTTTGCACCTTTTTTGTTTATTTTTGTTTGTTTTTTTCCTTTTAGTTTATATATTAGTTGACCACTGTTCAAAAAGGAAAAGGGCAGGATGTACTCCTGTGAGAATGTAAGTGAAAGTTTTCCAAAATCAAAGCCTGGGAAACGGCCAGCTAAGAGATGGTGCATCCAAATGGTCAGGCGTCCAAAAGGAAACCCTTCCCTGGTATGTGGGGTCACTGATTATTGCTAGAAGGGTTTAGGGACCATTTCTGAATGTGTTTCTGTATGTAGGTGCGGAGAGAAGCCAGGCAATGGTGCAGCCCGCCTAGCGGCTGGACATGCAGGCGCGTCCAGAACCGGGTCGCTACGTCAACTCGGTGTCCGACCTGTACGGGACGGACGAGGTGGAAGTCCTGCTGGAGGAGATCCGTGATCTGGAGCCTCCGGGCTGCCGGCCTGAGGACATCCAGGACTTTGAGATTGCCGGCAGCCGCACTGGCATCCCAGACGAGGTGGACAGAGATTCTCCAGTGGGTACAGTTCACTCGTGGGACTCTCACGCCAATTACCGCCACAGATTGCCCGGGTCCTCACCCTCGGGGTCTCTGTTCTCTGGAGTGGTGCTCTACTGTGACGATTCACACCTCAAGACTTCCACCGGTGTTGTACGAGTTCTTCTGGTGGTATGTTCCTCAATCAACTAAATGACTGAGCACCCACCTTTACATTTAATTAAATTTCTTCCAGATTTTCTAACTTGTATAGTGTGTTGCGGGATATATTTCCGCTTGTTATAGAATGTTATAAAGGTTTTTAAACCAGTAAAATGTGTTGAAGCTTCTCTATTTTAAAAAGAAAACTGCATTGTTGAATATGAGAGTTATTGGTTTATTGTCCACTTCTGATTCCCATAAATTTAGTCCATACCTTGTCAAACCACATGCTGCCAGTCTTCCACAACTTTAAGAAAATAAAGAAGCAAATTGTAATTTAGTAAAAATTAACAAAGTTAAAACCAGTGAGTTTGATGTAGTAAATAGAGCCATTGGTGTGTTCCTGTGTGTAGATCTCATCTATGGCGTGCTTAGTGTGCCTGTGCTCCTCTGGCACTGTCAAAGTGGGCCTCTTCATGCTGCCACTGGTGGGCCGTTTGCGTCTCATGATGTTTGTGACGGTGTTCAGCCTCCTCGTAACTTGCCTCTTCATATTCCTGGACATATCACACATTGTCTACTTCTTCCCCTTCAACTGGGGTAAAGTGGTGAGTTGTATTAAATGTTTGCATGAAACGTAAATACTTTATATCTTATAAACTGCATTGGGTTGTATGACCTTATAATGTTGATGATGAAGAGATGATAATAAACCTTTTGATGGTCACAGTTTTTAAAAACCTAATTTATTTCAATGGTAGCGTTTGTAAGCTTAAACTGTCATATTCATCATATTACTTAAAACAATTCTACTTGAACAACTTTATCAGTAAATTTAAAATGTTTGTGTTACTCAACACATTTTCTGTTTTAAATTTTACGAAGTAGGCTGTGCTGATAATGTTGTTAAAGTAGAATTGATCCAAGTATAATAGGATTAATATAAGCAGCCAAAAGCTACCGTTTAAATATATATTTTTTTGAATAATGAACTGTGACACTCAAAGGGTTTATTATAATCTCTTCATCAGTATCTTATACGATAAACTTAATTTAACCTACATCCTACCTGTTTTTCTCTCAATGTCTCATTCCTGTTGTGAGCAAGGTGAAAATTATCTTTTTCTAGCAGTTAATAAATTGCAATTAAAATGGGTTTGCAAAACTATTAGAAGTACTGCTTTTAGGAAGGGAATATTTTTATCCCTTACATTTCAATATTAAATTAAACCAAGCCATCACAAAATTTCAAAGTAAAATATCAGGAATTAATGCATGTGCCTATGAAATGTTAGGTTTCATATTTGTGGATCTTTACAAAAATTTTATTTTAATTCTGCTTGCAAACATTTTTCTTTGAAAGTAATATTTTGTATATTTGCCTCGAGATATCTTGTCATAATAAAACTGACAGTGAAGATAATGTCTGTGATTCGAATGATCTGAACTATTTAAAATACTTACCTAAATATGGTACAATATGAAGCTCAAATATTTCACATGTTGAGAGAGTGTTAAGGAAGAGACAAAGGGAGGTGGCATTCTTCTACTCATATAAATCTCAATTTACTATAAAGTAAAGTGATTGTGGTTTCACAGAGAAAATTATCACAAGCTCACAAATAAAATTTAAAATTGAGTGAAGAGAGATGTTGAGATTGTGAGAATGAAGTATGTTTTTTTAATTCCTTTAATTTATTTTTAGTATATTGTGCTGCATGTAATTTAGTTTTTAGTTAAAATTAAATTTATTTGCTGTATAATATTAATCACATCTTAATGCTCTGCTTCTCATTTAACATTTTCAAGTGTTTAACGTTGGTAATTAAATATAATTGCAATTGTTGGTATTCATTGAGCCTTGGCATTCAACCTATTTCAACATTATAATAGTAGAAATAGGTATGAACATTTGTGTGGTATCAATTGTTTTTATATTGATATCCTGTTTTTCATATTTTTCTTTCTAACATAATCAATATGTTGTTTCCCTCCAGAATGGTCTGTTCTATGTGAGTGTGAGCATGCTCTACCTGATCAGCTCATCGTTGGTGATACATCTCATCCACGAATACCACGAGTCCTTCTCTTGGGTGCCCAAATGGACACGGGACCAGCTGCTGGTTGCTGCGGTGAGTCCTTCACTCTAGAACAATGTCAGTGGGGCTAATTTGTGATGTTAAAGATATGTTAGTTGGAAGCTTATAACACAAGATTTTAAATACACTGGTCCAAATTATCTCCTGTCAAATTGTTATGGACATAATATTGTATCTGGTGTTCCAACTTTTTTTAGTGGTAATCCACAAAATGAAAAAGAGTGAGTCTGTAGGGTGAAGGAACAAAGGCACTTAAGTCTACTATTTAATTCAATCTTAGGGAGACAAGAGGCTGGCCTTTACTTTTTTGAATCTTAGTTATCAACTCAAGAATCTGTTTCCCAGTCATTTACACTGAAATATCATATGTGACATTTGTGTTGGAAGCAAAAACTTGCTAATCAGTAGAGTTCAGACTGAAAGTGAAGTATTCAGTATCCTTATATTTTACTCCCCTATCACGTCTGTATTGTTTTGTGTCATATATTGATCCATTATAATTTTAAATAAATAAGATTAAAGACATATTCAAGATATGAACATGAAGACAAATTAAATAATCTCACTTTAAAAAAATTGTAAAGGCAATGTGAAATTCCTACCATTAGTAAGTTGGTGACTTCTTGTGTGGCAGGTGTTGGGGTACTTGTGTGCACTCGAGGCGATGCTCCTGTCGGTACTGACTCGATGTGGCTCGGTACAGTACACGCCGGTGGACGACGATCCCAGCCAGATGACGATGCTCCAAGAGCGGAGGCCAACCACGCCACCCTCACCGCCACCGCCACAACGTTGGCCACTGGATGATGTGCAGCCCTGCTCTTCCAAATACCTAGACCCCTACTCCGTCGCATGATGGTGGGCCTTCCCTCCGGAAACACAGGGTATGAGCCTGTTCCGGCACCCACATCCTCGGCATTGTGCCCTTTGTCTCCTACAGAGTATCACTTTGGTCTCTATGTGCACCTACTTCATGAGCTAGGAAGTATGGTTGTCACCACTCCGTGGTCTGCGTGTTGACTTCTTCCTCAGTTCTTCTTATGTCATTTATTCATGCCATCTTCTTAAATAAATAGTTGGTCTCAGTTTTGGATTTAACTGCTGTACTATCAAGACTATTTATTATCTCTGAATGATTCTGCTGTAACCTTATTTACACAAAATTTTTAATAGTTTCCATGTGATCATGTTTGAGATGAATATTAACTGAATTCAGCTTGTGTGGTTGTCAGTTGTGTCACAAATAGAACACCTCATGTAATGTGTATATCATACATTGAGTCACCTCGCAGACCCGATTTCCCGCCATCTCAGGAACCCTTGAAATTTCTATCTCTCTCTGTAACACGCTTGCCTTACTTTGTTTCTCTGGACATGTTTGAGGTCTTACGTTTTGCCGATTGGTGGCTGTTTGACAAGTTTCTTGTATTCCCTTTGTGTGTGGGATCAGATCCACTGCCGATGTTTATTGGGATAATTTTATGGTAGTCAGTGACGTATCCTAGAGGTATTTGTTAAGTGGAAGGGGATAAAAAAATAATTAGGTGTACATAAGATTTCGTTATTCCTCGATAGAATTTAAACCAACAGTGGGAAGTTTACGGGTTCCATATCATTAAACCGGAATCTTTTAATGTGCCGAGAGGGTTTTTTTGGTACACCCTCAGCTTTTGTGACACTTTGAGATTCCTGCACGGGCATAAAAAACTTTCTCGTGGCTTCGGTGTTCAAGATGTCATTCTTTTTGTGTATGAGAACACTTTGTTGTGTGGAGGGTCTCCCAGTGGTGCATGGGGGTGCAACAACACTGCCAGCCAAAGCTTCAAGAGCGCCCCGAGTACTCCGCTAAGTTTACATTTGACGCACAAGCCCCCAATGAAGCTGACCGGGGACGCCGTCCCCCTTCCACCTCCGTCCGCCGGACGACGTCACACTATGGGGCGAGAGTCATCGACAATCTGACCACGACCTGCCTCGTCCCCTCTTCCGCAGAAGTTTCTACATGTCGTGTTATTTTGGTACTTTGATATAGACAAGTACTGCACAAAATAAAAATGGATATAACACTTTATTTATTATACCAGACAAAGCAATTTTATTGTTACCACAACAGATCCAAGCATTTTTAAAGTTTGTACATAATTCTGTCACGTTTGGGGTTTGGTCTCACTTTACGTGATTTAATAAAGCGTGGTGCGTGTGTGTGTGGGAGTGAATATTTCTCTGTTTTATACCTTGTACAAGAATCTCCACTTGTGTGGAAAATTTCACAGTGCAACTAAACTTAGGTCTCACTTCTCACAGAAGCTGCTATGAGGTGAAGTTCAGTAATATAAGTGGAATATATTTTTATATATAAAGCGATTGTTATGGCAAGGGAGAAAAAGATAATGGTTTATTTAAAATTGAAGTTTGATGTTGCTATTTAGGACAAGAAATATTCTTCAAATTTTCTTTTGTCCTACATATATAATGTGAAGATTTAAGATCAACAGAAAAAAGATTAATTTCTACAAATTCTTAATAAATTATGTTTCTGTATGTGGATCCTCTTCAGCTACAATTGCAAGTAAAGAACAAAAGATTTCATGCCAAACGTGACAAAAGGGGAAAAAGTTAGATACAGAACTAAATTAAAAATGGAAATTTGAGTTTTATTATGAATTCAGACCATCACACAAATAGAATATTTAATTTTCTTGTATTTAATCTCTTAGAATTGTATAGTTGAATGATTTATCGAAGGCAAGTAATCTGTAATTGTAGAATTACTGATGGTAGTAATAAAAAATTTAATTTTTTCCATGTTTTTTAATAGTCATCTTTTGTTTATCAATTGTTGTTATAACTGAAGAGTGTTCTCATATGGGCTGAAATGTGACTTATTAAACATTTGTGACAATATTTTTATTTGTTTGGGTTCACTTTCTCATAATTCCAATTTTATTTATCCACATTGTGTGTGTATTCAAAATTGAGTAAGGATATGAAACTGGTAATAATTGGCATATGATGAAAAGCAAATGTAAGGTGGGGACTTGCCTGAAATAGCTATATATAAGTCTTTAATTAAAGTTTCAAAGAGTTTCTCTCTTTGTAAATAAGGGAAGCAAAAGAAAGTCAGGGTTAAATGAAAATGCTTAATGTAAAATTGAAACATACAATATTTCATATTTTGCAACAGATTACATGTACAAGTGTACAGGAAACATTAGGTCTTATGGTATGACATCTTTCTCAGTTAAATTTGTTTTAAAAATAGGGCACGTAAAACATCTTTATAAAAAACCTGTTCCCATAGAAAAGAAATAAATTTAGTTTTCAAGAAATTTGAACCAGATCTGCCATTCTGTGAAAGTTGCAGCCACAGGCTCGAAGGAGTTGACATTCCTGACCTTGCGTCACGTGAGCAGCATGTCTCCCTCCACGTCAGACAAAAGTTCACGGAACTGGTTGATTAGGTTGGTGTTTTCCCTCAGGATAACTGCCATCTCCTCCTGGGCGACTCTTGCATCCTCCAGGCCCATCCTCAGGGCAGAGGGTCCCCGTAGCGTCTTTCTCCTGGATCGGTATTCCCCGGCAGGACCCAGCGCTGCCCCTGCCCCAACATGGAAAGACGAGTCGCCTTCCGACATACGCAGGCAGAAGTCTTCAAGACGGCCCTCGAAGGTGTGCAAGTCCTTGTCCAGGATCTGTGTCTGCAGGTAAACGGTCTGTGCCATCTTGTACCAATCAGCAAGGCAGTCTGCCAACTGCGCCATGATGGGAGCGCATTCTGTGTCCAGTAGCGAACGCATTCTTCGTCCAGCTTCTACCACCTATGGGATCACAAATTAAATCTAATTTGGATTTTGAAATTACTCTGTCAAGAAATCTGCAACAAAGTATATTCCAGGAAGTAGTGAGAGAGTGGGACACAACAAATGCAGATATTCATAAACATTCAAATGAGGCTACAATCCTGCTTTGTACCTACATGTATTTGAAAAGTCAATTTACATCATAGAGGTGCAATAAAGTAAAAAAGAAATGACAGAATGAAACACTGATGAGTGATAATTTATAGGAGCTTCATTTGCTGTTTTCCTTCACTCTTCACTGATTGTGTTGAAATATTTGTCTAAAATGGAAGGGAATGCAGGTAATTTATAATTGGAGATATATATAATTAATAAGGAAAGGAAAAAGATAGAAAGTAGGTGACTTACATGAGGTTCATAGATAGCATGCACCATGTACGGTTTGAAATTTTAAATTTTTGGAGACACTGCCCCCTTCATCAGAATATTAGGATGACACTTCCAGTGATTGGCAAGCTGAAAACAGACTAATAATTATAATTATATATATATATATATATATATATATATATAGACATCTTTTTATGATCTACAAATTCCCAGAATATCTATATTCTTGCACAGTCAAAATTAATTCACACAGGACCTTTTGATTTCTTGACTAATCATTGATCCTGTGGAAGTAATTTATTCTATTCCAGTGAAGTTTAGTATTTTATGAGGTAACTGTTCTTGTGTGCCCTCTATGCGGTGACTGATTTGTCTCACACAACAATAGTGAATTGCAGGATGAATATTACATTATTCATTGAGGCACAGAGAATAACACTTCCAATTAATGGAAGAACATTCCCACCTTAATTCTCTCAAGGGCGTGGAACTGTTCCTCGTTATATGAGAGACTGCGAGCCGCCCGGTCACGTAAGAGGTGCTGCCAGGAGTCGCGCAAGCGTTCCACGATGGTGGAAGCCCGAGCAGGTGGGTTGGTAGGTGAAGGGAGGCAACGGGTGGCCGCTGACCACTCTCTTTTCAAGGCCCCATCCGTCACATACCTACACAAAAAGACAGACCCCAAAACAATGAATTCTGACACAATAGTGAATAACTGAAACCTCATTAGTACGAAGATACCCGTGGGCACAAGGAATCGGTGGTAGAGTATAAAAGTTTAATGGGCAGCACATTTCTCTGTAACTGAGAATGTGCCCTAAAGTTCTTCACAATTCAATGAATGCTCGTGGCACACTGGTCTCCTTTATTAATTGAAGACTCTGACATGAACCATGACTTGGAGAAATGACGTACCGTCTGTGTAGCTGTCTGACAGCGGGGGCGAGGTTGGCGGTGAGTTCGTGGGCGACGACGGCCAGCTCCGAAGGCCAGTCCACGGAGCCCACCGCCGATCTTCCGCCGAGCCGCTCCAGCAGCGTTTCCACGGTCTTCTCCGCCCGGGCTGCGGTCTCCGCGGTGGCCCTCACTTTGGCGGCGACTTCGCACAGCCGCCCGCAGCGGTCCGAGAGCTTGGCGAGGGCGGCGCAGACCACGGTCGTGAAGCGCTCCACCCCCGCGTGTACCAGCCGCCCCGTGCGGGTCAGCTTCTCCACCTTCCGCTTGCTGGCGTAGCCCACGGCGCAGGCGACTTTGGCCACCCCCGCGTCGTTCTCCACGGAGACCGGCGCCGGGAAGGCGGGGAACTTGGGCCGGTCCGTCTCTGGAGATACGCACACGTTGTTGTTGTCCCTGCTGAAGAGGACGACGGGGTCGTCGGCGGAGGTGGAGGGGTAGGCCCGCCCCGGTGTGGAGTCGGCCACCACGGAGGAGAGCTCGCGGTCACCCACCAGCAGCAGCTGGTCCGTGGGGGCCACGTCCGTCTGCTCGGCCACGAGCGCGCGGAACTGGTCCAGCAGGTCCTCCGGGTGCAAGTAGACCCTCACGCTCTGCGTGCGATTGGCGTGGAAGACGTGCAGAGGTCGGCGGGAGAGGACGCCCGTCACCTCCGAGAAGAACCTGTCGAAACTCCACATCCGCTGGGGGTCGGCTTCCAGCAGGCCCGCCAGCAGCGGCGTCACCACCTTCCGGAGACCCAAACTCAGACGACAGTTCTGCGGAAGCTCCCGTCCCCAGTCCACGGGTCCGTTTTCCGAACTCTGGCAGCCGGAGATGACCCCGGACGCCTTTTTGGTCGTGATGTAGTACATGGTTTCTTTGTTGCGGCGACCTCCGTAGGGGCGGAAGGGCAACTGTCCCGTGGCCACGTGGTAGAGGGTGACGCCGATGGACCAGAGGTCGACAGTGGCACCGAAGGTCTTACCCACGGGCTTGCGGAGGACCGCCCTCTCGTACATGTCCGGGTGCAGGTACTCCTCGGTGCCGTACAGAGACACAAACTGCTGGTCCTCCTGCAGCTCCCTCGCGGCGCCAAAGTCCGTCAGCTTGTAGATCGTGCTGCCGTCCTCCGCCACGAACTTCATAATGTTCCCCGGCTTGAGGTCGCGGTGAATCAGGTTGTTGTCGCGCAGGTGCTTCATGCCAGCCGTCAGGTGCTCCACCACCAGCAGGAACTCTTCCTCCTGCAGCCCGTACGTGTTCTCGGGGTCGTCCAAGATGTTGTACAGGCTGCCGCCGGTACACAGCTCCATGACGATGACCTTGCCACGACCCTCTTGCTCCTCTTCGATGGCCAGCAGCTTCACGATGTTCTCGTGCTTCACCTTCTTCAGGACTTCGAACTCCCTCACCTGGACGTCCGGAGGTCGCATCTGGCCCAGCTGATTGAAGGTCTTCACGGCCACGGGCTCACCGGTGTTCTTGTGCACCCCCTGGAAGACGGCCCCTGTGGCCCCCTTGCCCAGGACGTTGGTGGTGCACCATACGTAGTTAACGGAGCCCCTCAGGAACGACATCGCGCTCGTGGCTTACCTGCACACAAAAGGAATTAGCGATGGAGATTTTCCTCGACCTGAACGAAGCTTTCGACGTAATATATCATGTTTTTTTTACAAAACAGACTTGAAAGCTCCAATAGCACTAAAGTGCTTAAAATCATACCTACATGAAGTAAATCTTAAAAAAATAAAAATCATAAATCAACTCCAAGAAACTTAAAAAATGGTGTTCTGAAGGATCATCCTCAGGCCCTTACTATTTATATATCAATGATCATCCACTATCTTTAGGTAAAGGAAATAATATATTGTTTACAGATCATACAAATGTATAATACGTGCAGGGAGCCTGGAACAATAAATGTTACAATGTGCAGATTAATGGCTCACAGAAAACAGATTTATTTATAATGCTGAAAAATCAATAGCTATAAACTTCCATAATGTGCAAAACAAAACCCCACACCAACTATCCATTGAAATCAATGGAAAAGACATATCTGAAAGAAAAAGTTGCAAATTTCAGGAAATTGATCTAAATGAATTGGAATGAACAGATCAAATTGAATGCAAAGCTAAGTAAATTGTGCCAGCATAAATCAATTAAGAAATATCAGATCACAGAAGGTCTATTCGGCACTCTGCCATTCATAGTGAAATACAGCATTAATTTTGAGACAATTTCTACTAACATTCTACCAATTTTGAGAACAAAAAATATTGTTAAGTAAGCCCCATAAAATATGAGCGTATATATTAAATATTCTTCCTTTACAAAAATAATACAACAGGTAGATGCCTCTTTTCTTGTGCAACAAACACATCAAATTTTGCAGTCTCTCTTCATTCAATGAGGTTTCAAATGTAAGGATTAAAAAGTTGAGTACTTATATTTAACAAAATATTCATAAACTTTAATTTAATTTACTTGCTTCATTAATGGCTACTCTCGGCAAAGTGTATTACTCGTGACTTGTAGAAGCATGTTACTCATGTAAAAATGTCCTAACTTGGTTTTCTTTTGTTGTTTACTATAGGAGCAGCCAAGCCAGTGAAACAGTATTATTCATAAAACCAACTGCACTAATCCTAAATGTAAGCTACAAAATTAACTACAATAATAACAGGTAAAATAAATTAAAATGTATATATTTCCTTGAAATCGTTTGTGTGTTTGCTGGTGTGTGAATGGCACATTTAAAAAGCACTGACAGGTCCTAAACATATTATATATATAAGATATAAAGGATCAATATAGAACTAAAACTACATTATCCAGTTTTCTTTATAGGTTATGTCTGTTCCACTAGCACCTATTAATGACGCTACGGAGAATCACGGCTGGAAAAGGACGTCACACGCTTCTAATAAGTTCAGTTTCTTCAGGGCGTGGGGACGTAATGTAATGTAACCTCTTACGCATCCAATACAAGATTCCTTCACGACTTGTGTCGTGTTATGACATTTCCCTGCCGTCGACCTGGATATCGACTGTCGGATCGTGAGCCGCAGTGTTTCCGACGGCGGCCGCGAGATGTAGCGCGTGGCGATCGCCACGTTGTGACGTCACCCGCGACGGACCAATGATGAGGCGCGACTGTGGCTGCGAGTAATGATTGAGCCGAGCGAGCAGGAAGACGGCTGTTAAACTCGAGCTAGTGTCCGTTCGGTGCGACGGTACGAGCTGAGACTTTGGTGAAGATGGTACGTGATGCGACGAACCCGGACGCAGTGACCTGCGCTTGGTCGGACGATGCACTCTAGATCGTCCCGGGGTTTGCGTGTCGTAGCGTAGCGAGCGACTAATTTCGTAGGCGACCGTGGGCGGACGCATTCAAGAAGTCTTTGCTGTGATCGATATGGAAGGGAACGTGGAGAGAGAATGTAGCGCCCTCGGAGGCCTGTTCCAGCAGATCATCTTCGACATGAAGGTGAGTCCTACTTGACGCCGTCGATTCCGTTAGTCTCGCGTCGCCTGCCTCAAAATGTCGGCGTGACGTGACCTGACGGCTAGGCTGGAGAGGGTGCGAATTTCCCGCAGCCCTTCACAATGGCGGCCGCCCCCTAAACTCGCGTTTCAACTTCTTATCACAGTGTTTATCGATTCGCAAAGGACTTGTCAGTCGGGGGGGGGGGGGTGATTTCCGATCGCGACCTTTCGTAATCGATACTCGAACCCTCACTGTTGTATTTACAACGGTGTGGCGTGACCCTGATTCAGTCAACTGCTGCGTGCTTATCAACTTGCTCCAGAAAAGGGACATTAAGCGCTTTGTTTGTTTGTTGCTCTGACCCTGATCCAATACCATCATAATTCCACCTTCAATTGGTAGTTCCGCATTCGTAATATTCAAAGTGTGTGCTACTTACGTTTGCAGTACGTGCCCAATTCCTACTTCCTGATGTCCGACACCCACATCGGTTGTCAAAATAATAATCATTTTTTAAATGTCACAATTTCCAGTTGTCTGCTACCCCCACCCTATTCAACGCAATTCAGAAACAATGCTATGTTCCATTCTTGTAAATAATGCAACTTAATACAAAATGTTTTGTCTCCCACTTTGGTGACCTCGGTTGTTTCTAGAAGTAAAAAATTATAATTATATATGTGTGTATATGGTTGATTCAAAACAAATTTTTGTATATAGTATAGAGAGGAAAAAAAATGGTTCTGAATTTGAGTCAACTTTACAAAACAGAACCCCTTTTCAGTTTCAATAAATAAATATAATGACCTAGAAATTAGTCAACTTCCAAACCAGTAAATAAATTTCGTATAACATGGGTTGCCTGCTTAATTGAAAGATGTCAAAGGAATTGAATAAAACCTTTCAACAGAATGTGAAAATGTTGATCTTAATTTACATTAAACAGTAGTACACCATGTTTTGGTATATTAAATTTGTGTATTCATCTGCTGTGATTTTATAGTGTAATCCAGAAAAATGAAATTTATGTGCATGTCACATAAGCAAACAGTCCATAAATTGTAACTATTTTTAAAAATAGCGCAAAAATTTAATTGGTGTGTTGCAAGTATTCAGTTTAAAGTCCTAAGAATATTGAATTTTGTGTGGAATTTTAAATTCTTTGTATATGTTTTCACATTCATATTATTTATATTTGATATGTGAAACATTTTATCAAGGACAAAAATTACTAAAATACTCTACTTATGAAAACACGTTTGTGTTTATGCAGATTGTTTATCTGTTAATGCAAGTAGTTTATCAAGATTGCCAAATGGCAAATTGTCTTTCTGTTTTGTTTGACTAATACAACTTGCTCAACAGACCAAATGCTTAATTTTGTATACAACATTGTGTTTATCAAAATTGTGGAACACATTTTGGGGATTTTTAACAAAATTTAAAATATAATAAGTAAATATTCTGTTGACACCATAACTGGCTAATGGATTGATTAATTTAAATTCCATGTTCTCTAAATATGGTTAAAACAATATAAACCCTTATTATTGGTTGTGAGTAAAGTATTTTGTAAAAAAAAATGATGAAATGTACACTTAACATGTTTTTTAATGAAATTGACAGAATAAGAATTTTTAAATGAGAATAAAAATAATTCTTGAGGAACTTAAGGTGAGATAATGTAACAGCATTGCCTATCAATTTGAAAACGTAGTTCTTCGTGTTGGTCCATTGGGGGAGGTTGTTGGAATAGAAATTTCCTATTCTGACTGTGTCGGTAGATTTTTGAAACCAATTAGTATTTTCATAACGAAAGGTTTGAAGAGATTGATGGTTAAAAGCGAATTTTAAATTAGTTTGAAAGTGAAAAAGGTATTAAATTAATTTAATTCACTATTTTATTTATAAATATGGTAAAACAATGTGGCTCAGTTTTTTACTGTCCTTTCTGACATCAGTTTAGGGCAGTACGCTGTAGTTAATCTCCTTCTTTTATTTGTAATAATGCACTTGTATATTGAAGTCATTGTTTTCTGCGTGTGGAAGACCATTGTTCGCTCCCAAAGTTTCGCAGAAAATTGCGTCATTGCAGTCGACGCGGAGATTATTTTGAGATTTTTTTTAGCAAGTTGTTGAATTAATTGAACATGGTATATTTCGCAAGTGGACGATTATGTCTAGATTGAATAAGTATTCCTAAGTTATTTACAGAATTTGATTTTATATACGCGAACGCCAATTAGTGTAAAGTTGTCAGAAATTATAGTGTAACAAAGAATTTTTTTTCGTGTGTCGTACGCGAAATGAAACTCGATACACTGCGTGTTTGTGCGTATCGCATGCCTTCGCGTGTTGGATAACCTTTTATCTCGACTATAGATACAGTCGTGTGCGATAAGACTAGCCAACGTTGTCGAAAGTTAAATTTCCCATTTCCCCGCCGGTTTGTGTTTACGGGATCTGTTGCCCTCCGTCCTCCTTTCGCAGGAGCTAAATTATACTTGAGACTCTTATGGACAGAATCTCGTATATTCTTCCTCTTGTGGTCGAATGTATTTTAACGCAAAGGTTTTATGTTTATCATATTTTCAATTGTCTATTGGGGAGTAAGATCTAAAATTTTGTCTTCATATTTTATTCTTGCGGCAACTACTCGCACAGACAGTAACAAGTTTGCAGTAGTTTTTCCTTTGTTGTGTGGATGACAAAGTAAGTGGGTCAGTGACTTATCCTCCGCCGCCGTGAGACTTTCACTTTTGTCTTAAAGTTCAGGCCCAGCCAGGGTCGTCGCCTCGGTTGCGTGTATGGATTTTGGTGGGCGCGGCGGGTCAAGTGAGTGTGGTGCTTGTTGCAGAACGGGACGCCGCTTTGGGAGGACTTGGTGGCGAAGGCGACGAAGCTTCACAGCTGCCTCAGGGCCACGATCCAGGCCATCAGCGCCTACCTCGACGCTTTCCAGAAGATCGCGGACGCCGCCACCAACACCAGGGGTGAGTGACAGCTGCGCCGGAACAGGAAGCGGAAGCGACGACTCGGCCCCTCCCTGCACACATTAATTACAGCCCCTCAAATATATATTTACAACCGGCTTGTATTATTTCTCATTTATATTTCTAGTTTTGGCACCAATCTTTTTCAGACTGACGTTAGCAACACTAGAAGTCGACGATAATTTATGAACACTTTATACTGTCTCGAATGTAAGCAAGTGTTTGGTACAAAGAGGAAAAGTAAGATTGTAATTGCAATGTGATGGGTTTAATATTTGGTTACTCTATTAAAAAACCAACAATGCTACCATCACTATTTATCCATCCTTCGAGAATTATAAAAAAAGAAACCTTTTACATCGCTTTGCCAGCTTTAGCGTCAAAATTCACACCAAAACGTGTTTTTGAAGTTGGTCATGATGGTACTTTTAGACATCAATTTTAACACTGCAGTTGTAGAGCTGAGGCCACAAAAATTTGTGGTTTTTATAATTGTCAAAAAAATTTATCCTGGTGAAAATTTTTAAAAATTATTTATAATAAAGTAGTATTTTCTGGCCTGAATATTTGTTTATTTGGTTACTGTCTCATTCTCGGAGAGAAAAAACGTACAAGTGAAGTAGAAATCAGGAATAGCTGAGGATGCGAAGGTTTCCAAAAAGTGGTCTCGGACCTCCTGAATGGAGTAGGGAATTTGGGTTTGTGTTACCACATTCTAAACTGATGCTCCTTATTACCCGAGGATGATCGGAAATATTTGCTGTGTACTTTTCTTGTTCTTCTTATTTACACATTTGTCTTCTTAGAACCTGTTAGAATCAGACAATGGTATTCCTGATTTAAAAAGTGATCTTAATTATTTATTCCAATTCCTTTCTTTAAATTTCTCTTAACCCTTACACACTCATTATTCAAATTAGCACTTCAGGGTGACTTCTTAAAGCTTAATACTTTTATTCCAGCACTTGAAAAGTCTTTCAGTGTCACTTCTATTTCCTCTTCCTCATTTCCGCTTATAAGAGTTTTCAACTTTTTCTAGTAATATGGAATGTTGTAATGCAAATATATCTAACATTATCCTGGTGATGGTTAATGACCCAACTTTTGTTTTTCATGAGCTTTGACTAGCTCTATGGTACCACATAATTGTACAGAATCTGTTGGTTTTCAGGTGCCACGAAGGAGATTGGCACCGCCTTGACAAGGATCTGTCTCAGACACAAGGCAGTGGAGGCTCGCATGAAGACTTTCACCAGGTAAACATAATTATTAAATAGTCTTCCTCAATTGTATGTATGTTAAGCTTAATATATTATTCTCATTAAATTAAGTGTGATCATCTTAAAACATACCATAACTCTGTAGTTTACTCTTATCAAAATTTTTCATTGATATGCCTATTTTTCAGCTTCACAAAAGCTGGTTAAAAAAATAGTACCTATTCATTATACATATTTTCATTCTAGTGCTATCATGGACTGTCTCGTTGTGCCTCTCCAGGAGAAACTGGAGGATTGGAAGAAAACTGTAGTCAATCTTGACAAGGAACATGCTAAAGGTAAATGACACTCTGTAATGGGTACATTCTCAAAAGTTGTCTGAATCTCTGCTAATTTATCTACAATGTCATAGAGCTTGTTTATTTGTTTTTCATACAATTGTATAATACTGTAAGAACCTAATAGCTTTTAATCATCATCACTCGTTATTCTTGGTCATACTCTATATAATGTAAAGTTCCTTACATTCAGTGCTTAGCTTAGGGCAACTGTTCCATTTTTTCTGTACTCTAAGTTAATTGTCTGCTAATATTTTATAGTTCCCACAGGCTATTACTTCCATGTATTTTACAATTATTTATTTAATAGTTGCCTTGCTAACTGTAACATTATACATTAATGTACTGCATATATTAGCTTCATAAATAAATTTGTATTTTTACTAGTTTTCATATTTACAAATGACTTATATATATATATATATTTAATCTTAATGATATATAATGGCCAAGAGGCTGGGTCTGAATTACCTTTTCATTAAGAAAAGTTACTAATACACTATGATTCATTATATGGAATAAACAATGCTACATATATAAAATAAGACTAAAGGACGTATTTAAGAATTTAGCCTTAAAGGTGGCTGAGATTATTTGTATCAATTTTAATGTTAACTGTTTATTTGATGTGTAACATTTCAGAAATTAATCTCTTAATATTATATTGCAATAATTTTGTTAGTTAATAATTAATTCACAGCTGACTTTTGCACATTACATGTTGTGAATTTACAGGATTAGTTATTTAAACTACATTTATTCTTTTTGGATCCATTTCAGAATATAAACGTGCACGAGCAGAATTAAAGAAGAGATCAACAGACACCTTGAGATTACAGAAGAAAGCAAGGAAGGGCAAGAGTGGGGACCTACAGCGTCGTGTGGAATGTTCTATGCAGGATGTAAATGAGCGACGCCAGCTTCTAGAGGAGACTGAGAAAAAAGCGGTGCGTGATGCTCTGGTTGAAGAGCGCAGCCGTTACTGTCTCCTTGTGGCCTTTCTGAAGCCTGTAGTGGATGAAGAGGTTGCCATGTTGTCGGAGTTGTCGCACCTGCAAGAAGTTGTTGATCAGATACAGAAGCACACAGCAGACCCGTACACACTTCCTCCTGCAAGTGAACAGGTAGGAGTTGATAGGAGTCTTCTTCTATTATGTCAAGTTTGTTGACTTAATTGCTTTGGTTCTTCCTCAGGTTATCATAGATTTAAAGAATTCTGAGGGCCACTGGACATTCCAGACGCCACCCAGCAGCCCAAGCTCACTTGGATCACGTAAATCGAGCATGTGCAGCATTAGTTCACTCAACAGCTCGTCTAGTGGTAGTTCAAAGTCCCACCACTCTCCTAGCCACCACTACTGGCATCGATCACTCTCTCAGGTACCTTCATGCTGAGCATTCCCTGGCAGATGCCAAGTTGTGTATGTCTGGTTTTTAGCATGTTTCTTTCCTTTTCTTGATGCACTTGCTTTTATTTATTAATGGATTCTGTTGTGAAAAGCTATATTTTGTCTCAAATTTCCTTCCTACATTTTATACTTGTTGCCTTTATTCAACTTAACCTTATTACCCTTCAACATATTCAGCTGAAATTAGCATGAGATTGTCAGTTCATAACTTTTAAAGTGAGGAAAGTGTTTAAATTAATTTTATGTTTGCTTACCTTTGTGGAAAATAGTGATTGCATTGTTTAACAGTTTAAAAATTTGATATAAATAATCCACAAAGTTTGTCAGAAACGCAATAAGTATCTTCCTTTTAAAAGTTATATAAGGCCAGCAAGTTTCTAAAGTACAGTTAAGGTATCTTACAAAAACAACTTGAATATAGCATCATAAATGTTTCAAATTCCATATTGTTGGTCAATATCTTCATAATGGAAGTTTAACTTATTTAGGTTACCCTACCTTGTTTTTTTTACTTTGTTTTAGTTTTTTAATTTTGTTTTTCTTACCTTATCCTGCCACGGTAAACTTTCATTATATATAGGATGTTTTCCTGTAGGAAAGTTACCAATTTTCACCGCAATAATTAGATGTTGCTGGAAGTTGGAGGTAATGTGTGAGGGAAATTTAAAAATTGTGTTCAATATTGAGCCTCATGTTTATTATGTAGAATGCTGGCCACATAGTCCTGAGAAAGGAATTATTAATTTAATCAATTAATGTATATGGTTAAAGTAACTGATCCTAGCCCACCAATTCTGTTAATTATGTGATATCAATTGAAAAACTAATCTTGAAACATAATCTCTCTAATGGGACTGTTCAAACTAACACAGATTGCAATAGTGTGGCAGGATTTTCCCTTTACTGCCCTTTTGAGTTAGCATCCTCTTGTTTTGTAGCGACCCCCGCCCGCAGGCAAGCCACGTCTTGCTAGCGTCTCTTCCAGGGACTCGGGCTTCACCTCGCAGGACACATTGTTCATGCGCCCAAGATCTGCTGCAGAACCGCAGGTAATTAGTGTGAGAGTGTGGTAGCTCATATTTAGTTTATTTTCCAGGACATGGTGATAGCAAGAGTGAAAAATTTTCAAGTAAGTTCAGCATTGGGAATGGAAACTGTGATCTGTGTTATTTGTTGCCACAAAATCTTCTCTAATACGATTTTTAGTACTATACTTCAATAGTGTATTTCTGCATGGTCACAATGCAAATTTGTATTAGTATTTTTTATATCCACAAACATTTACACCTATAGCAGTATTAAGTGTGTGACGGATTTCTTTATATTCCAGTGTATATGTTAAAATAATAAGCCTTGCAAAAAAAAAAATTGTTTGCACGGAGAGTTGCATCAAGCCAGTCTAAGAACTGAAAACTACAACAATGTAAAAACGATCAATTGGGGAGAGAGAAAATTAAACTGAAAGTAGATAGAGCTAAGGAAAGGGAAAGTGGTTTCAACCAACTTACAAAATGTCTGCAAGTAAATTTGAACAGGTTTCACATTCTTTATTGTTATAAAATTAACTTTTAATAATTTTTAATGCTAATAAACTGTATAGCACATTTTATTTATGGATTTTTGGTCACAGGTGAGGAGTAATAGCACACACCAATTATTCCTGAACATTATTTGTGCTTACACTTGGCAAAGCATTCTCAGTGTGAAAATTTGTACAATTACTTTACAGGTATCGAATATGTCTGAGAACAACAGCAGCAACTCTAGCACAACACCGGCACCCTTCCCTGGCACAAATACCACTGGCACTTTGCCAAATACAACTTCCACATGGCCCAACCTCCAGGAAACTTTGCAGTTTGAGAGGGCTGCCTCCGCCATTGTGAGTGACCGGCCCCACACAATTTCGTCCGCTTATGAGCGTGGTCATCAACGCCCAGCCCTGACGGTATACACATTCCAAGCCCCGGAATCAACACATTCGCAACCAGCCAGCCCGGTGTCAACCTTGACAACCCAAGACACCGTGGATGGAACCTGCCAGCTGTCAACCGAGAAGCAGTCGCAGCCAATATATGCAAGGCCTCCTATCCCACAGCGCTGCTCTTCACTGGAGAGACCCTCTGTGCCAGCCAAGGTGGCTGGTGTCAACAGTGGGAAGATTGGTGGCGGGAGGGTACAGCAACTGGTGAAGACTGAGCCTCCCAAGATAATATTACCGGCTACTCAGCCACTGTTGGCAAAAGGTGAAGTGCCTCTTATTATTATTCTAACTGAATAATAATGTAATAAATAAGGAGTACAGTGCAATGGTTAAGTTTTTGAGGAAAATATTCAGACTTTGATGAAATATGTTTGCAAGTTTTCATAGATAGCTCAGTATATAGTAAAGGGTTTTTCATAAGGGTAGGTTGATTGAGGAAGTGAATAATACAAGCTGTTTTTGAGGTATTAATAAAATTATTTGAAATTATTCAAATTGTTTCAAATAAAAAAAATTCAGAAATCCTCAAGCACACAGCTTGCACATGACAGAAATTTTTATTTACATTGATGTTTATTCATATAATATAAACTCTAGAAACAGAAGGTATATTCAATCAATTTCTTTTATGGGAATTATTAACTAGTTGCTTTACAGGCACCAACATCCAAGCATAACTCAGAAATGTTATTTGTTTTAATTTTTTTGTTTAATACTTCTAAAGTCTCTTCCACATCATCAGACAAGAATCCAGCGTCTTCCGAACAAGCTCAGCCAATGTACGTGAACATGCACGAACTTGCCAATATGGCTGCCAGCAAGGCCCAGGAAATGAGTTTTCCTCCACCTCCACCTGAAGTTATAAACGTTCCAGCAGAGTCTCAGGAGAAGGTAAATCATGAACGGCAAGGGATTATTATTATTTAAAGTTGCTAAGACAAGTCTGTCGTTAGTCTGTGAGCAGTAAACATGGTTAATATTTTTCATTTGCCTACAACATAAGTTTAAATGTTATCTTTTTTCAATGGCAAATGGTATCAATTAAGACACGAAAATTGACTTTTCAGACAGAGATTACCGAAAGAGATGGCAGCACCAGCGAGAGTTCACTGGAATCTTCCAGCGGTTATGGCAGCCAGATAATACCAGTAGATGAAGCAGGCCACGCTGATGGTATGACTCTCTTTAACCTAAAATTTTTATTTGTGATCAAATTGTACCACAGTTAAAATATTTGCACGTTCAGGCTTTTTCTGTAGACAATTGTTTATTTACGACTTATCTTCAAAGACACTTACTTGCACAAGCTATGTGCATAATCTTGTCCGGACACACTATTGCTTTCTGTCTGTGAAAGATAATTTTTAGTTTAAGAACACATTTATCTATTGTTATTACATACATTCTATGATCAGATACATATGTTGAGAACTTTGATTTCCATATTCAAAATGTATTAAAGGTATACAATCGTCTTGGACAAATCAGTTTGAACAACATTCCCTTGCTCGCTACAATGCTAGCACAGCTGAACTCCTCTACCTCAAATTTTGTCTACGCTAAGTATCTATGTGTTGAAAGCTTTCCTTCCCTGTGTAGCACGCTAACCTGTACCAACGTAGTTTGAACTAACCTGTATCGGTGTTTCTTAGATGTGTCCTTGAGTGTGTGTAGCTTGGAACCCACTAGCCAGTATTGCACGCTGCCTCGCGCCGACGCCGTTCCGCGCAGGAGGCCGGCGTCCACCGCAGGTACGCCATGGCTCTCTCCGTCCCCGCCGCCCCCTAGAGGCCCCGCCCCCTCTAATCTCTCTCTGTTGCAGGCTTCCCTGTCGCCTCGAGGAGCTCGCTGCTCCGACGTGGATCCGTCCAGGGCGGGAAGCCTCCGCCTCCCATACGACGCACGGCGTCCGTGTCCGGGCGGGCGCTAAGCCCGGTCGGGGGCAGCATGGAGAACTTGCCGCCCCCACCAGCCTTCATGCTGGCCGAGGTGGCCGAACGTGGAACCAGCGTGGCGGAGGCGGTGCGCACGCTCACGGAGCTGCGACACACTCCGGCCAGCCCCGTGCAGGCCCGCAGGGTGCAGCAGCGCCAGTCGGCACCCCCTGTGGCGGCGGCAGACGTGGGAGGGGGTGGAGGCGGCGGGCTCGTGGCGGCGCTGGGCGCGCGCATAGTCGCCAGAGGCGGCGTGGCTGGCGCCGGGACGGGCTTCCTGCAAGCGCTCAACTCGAAGCTGGCCCTGCAGCAGCAACAGCCGCCCCCTCACAGGGCGGGCAGGGTGAGACAGTTCATCAACAGTCGCACCGTGGCGGACCCCGCGCTCTGCCACGAGTCTCTCATGGATCAGATAAAGCGTGGCACCACCCTGCGCAGAACCTCCACGGTCAACGACAGGTCGGCGCCAAAGATTCGCTAATGGGACAATCTTTTTTTGTTATCTTCTACAGGAAATGTCGAGAGCAGGAGGATGAGCCTTAAGGTATTTTGTTTCCTACTGTAGAAAAGGATGTAAAGTTCTGAGCTATTGTTAATTGTAATAACTATTGCTATTGTCATTATTAATGGAGAAAAAAACATTTTGTGTAAAAGTGCATATGTATAGAAATAATAGTTTCCTTTAAAAGTGTATGGAGACTAGTGTAATAAATTGTATGCAAATTTATTCACACATCTTTCACCACATCATGCTATATGAACTGTAAGGGCGGTTGGCTCCTCAATCACTCCTGGACCCATCGTCACATTTTATGTTAAACGGCCTTTTGATATAGAATACCCAAGCCCAATTGTGCTGTTTTATAAAACCCTCTAATATGATTGTTTTACTATAGTTATTCTTCAAATTTGCTTTAAAGAAATATAATTGCAAACTGGTGTATTCGTGTTAAATCCTGTACTGTCAGGCGTACAGAAGTGAGGGAACCAAATACATCCTACTACACCGTAGAACCTTTTTACTTACAGACATCTAGAACTTGACTACCAGATATTTTAGTTAGTATAAAAATTAACCTATGTAACACACACACATTAAACTCAACAAATTGGTTCCACATGACTGCACCATGCAATTTGGTCTAGAAATTAGATTGTATTAAAACTTGTGATACAAGCAATAAAGAACATTTATTCAGTTTAAAAATACAAATTAGTACAGCAAACTGAAAAAGAAGCATCTTGTTCAGAGTTTTTCAGATCTGTTGTGACTTTCAGGCTGCTGTACCTCTTTTCTCGGAGAGAGTACAAAAACGTCCACCTTTGAAGGCACACACTTGCACAGGCGACGTATCACAGTTCGCGGCATTACCACACGTTTGGGGTCACTGCGACAGCTGGTCGATGTAGTCCAGCAGACCCTGGAGACGTCGACGCACCCTCTTCTGGTCGTCCAGGGCGCAGCCCAGGATGGCTGTCTCAAAGTTCTTGTCTACATTGCCCTCCACAGAGGTAGAGGTGCATGAATTCATGAAGGACAGACAACGAGATTTGGTCCCGAAGGGGTCAGATTTTAGACCGACCACCAAGCTGTCGATGAACCTGTTGACCTCGTGTAGGGCGTCTTCCTGCGTGCAGTCACGTGTTGTCTTCACCATCACGTCCACAGTCAGGCAGTGGTTTGTGATGCGGTCACTGTAGTGCAGAATGTACTCACGTTCGTCTGAAAAGTTGACACATATAATATTCTGTATTAAATAGGGCAGAAAGTAAAACATTCCTTGGAATGTATTATTTATTACATTTAAGGAAATTGCCCAGCCACCTACTCCTCTAGCAATGACTTTAAGAGTGATGGTCAGCCAACGAATTTAATAATTCACTTTGAGGTTGACAACCACATTCCATTGATTACAAAGGCTGGCTTTTTAGTTGCTGAGGTTAAGGTCTTGATGCCTTACTTTCCGAGAGGTCGACGATCATCTCCGAGTTGCGGAGTGTGTCAATCGTGGTGAGGAGTGTGTCCCTGTCCTCCTCCAGCTTCAAGGCGTCGCGACGAAGACGGTCTACGTGAGACTCGACTTGGTCCAGCAGCTCTACAAGCCGGTCCTTGGGCGACTTCTGCGGGCTGCCAGGGTTCGAGTCCACGATGTGCCCACCGTAGTTGGTGTGCCCTCTCGGCGCATCCACCTCCATCTCGCTTTCCGCGGCGGGGACCCCAGATTCTGAGGACATTTTCCAGAACACACTGGATTCTTCTAGACTAGCCGACAACCGCAGGCGACGTTCACCACAGATGTTACGTAACAGCTGGTAACCTCTCTGGTAATCGAATCGTCGATAAACAACTCAGAGACACGCGTGCACAGGTCGTTCGGTACGTCTCTCAGCTTATATAGTAACGTAAACTTATAACTATTCAAGGGAACAAACGAGTTCGAATTTGATACTCCACTCTGGTATATAACAACGAAGCAATATATTTACTATATTTCGCGAGTACATGTGTCATTATGCCAATTTATTTTTATTGTGTATTGGCAATTAAATGACATGCACATTCATTAACATATTTTTTTCATATAAATATTACAATACAGATTCTGATCCTGATATTCTAACGTTGATCTGCTTAATGGATCTAATTCTAATTTAATACATTTTAAAATTATATATTTAATTTAAGTCTGTTTCATTTCATTTGAAATCAAAGTCGATAGTATCATAAAATGGAACTTCTTTGCTTATTACTCTTTGGAATTTACTCTATTTATATTTTCGCTTGAGGTTATAGGTGGGGCAAGATACAAATATTTGATTTTTAAATAAGCAGGTGAGAGAAAAAAACGTAAGCGTATAAATTATACGATACTAATATTTTGCCAAATAAACCGTTACTGATTGATCTATTACCCGATTCAAAATTTTAAAACACCATACAGACGACACGATGAAATTTCGCCAAAATTTCATAAATGTTCTTGCTTTAAATAATGTGCATAATCAACTACTGTACACGTATGGATTTAATATGTGTAATTATTAGCTGTAGCGTGCTCCAATTGAATATTCAAGGCATTGAAATCGAGTGTACATCCTGCAAGACTCGCAATTTTAAATTCATTTTGGGAAATAAGCGTTCCATTTAAAACAATGTCACTTTTCGTTTTTCTGCGATGTCTTTTATAATTTTTAAAAGCAAACTTAAGTATGTATATGTTCTATTAAACGTTGTCGACTCCAATATGTTACTTAATGTTTCATTTCAAGAACTAAAATTACTGTAAAATGAAATACTCGAGACCTGCTATGTCTCTCCCGAGAAACTGAAATGTTCTATTTAGAAAAGAGGACTATTCTCATTCAATCTCATATTTGAATATGAATATTATGTGGTCTAAAGAGTATAAAATAATTGAACCAAAAAAAAATTACTTATGTCATTAATACTGAATTACTGCTGCGGTATTCTATTTAATACATTAATTCAACTGGTGAGCTACTTCCTGTTATACAAACACGTTACACTATTATGTTCTAATTGAACCCAGTTACGAATATAAGAGCCAGTGAAAAAGTGTGTGCTGTAACTCAATAATGGGAGAGCCAAACTTTTACTCGGTAAAGATCTAATTAATTTAGCACCAAACTGTGTAAAGGGCTAGAGCAAAGGTGCAGAAAATATATTTCTGGCTTGTTTGGTTTGAGACAGATTGAACTTTTTTTTTGTGTTCTTAACATAAATTTGTACTACATAAATGATATGTACCTTGCAATATATATCAATGCTACATTAGCATTTATTTGTGTACAATGATTCAAAAATTTAGTTTTGTGAATTGTAAAATGTTTTTCATGTAGATGTTTAGATATGATGTGTAATATTGATTATCTGTTGTATTTGTTTTTATAGATAGAATTCCTCCCTCAAGTTATTAAGTACCCTGTATATATAAAGAACAAGGGTACATATGCTCTCTGTATTTTATTGGGCATAAATTTGTCATGTTTAAGCACAAATATTCTACATTATATTTGAAAAAAAAATTTACAGTTTTAATTTTACCTCCATATTTCATTATTTTAAAAGGGAGGAAAGCTTATTGAAACTGTACACTTCGGGTCCATCGCAGGTGCCAGACATACAATCCCCAGGCATTGACAACTACATGTTTTACACACTTTATATACAAGCTTACTAAGGTGGAATCTCGTTGTGCTTGAACTTCTCCGTGGAGAGGGCGAGCTTGCGGATGTTGCTGAGGCAACCAGCCGAAGCTTCCTGCAACTTCTCATCTCTGGACCCGATAGTCTCCAGCAGGTACTGGAAATAAAATACAGTGTTTGTGAAACTAGCAGACAGAAAGCGAAATGGGCACACAACCTACGTTAAAAATTACACACAGACTGGCATTCTCTTTGACTGAATGTACATTTTACTTGGCAACCACTAGAGATAAAAATACTGGAATTTTCATAGTTTACTTTTAACCCTGTGGTGGGTGTGTGCCTGGAATCAGAATAATTGATTTTAGATATTAATCTATCAACAGTTTTTGTAACCGTAACTGAAATCTGTGTTACAATTTACAATAATTCTGTTTCAATGTAGTATTTGTATTGTTGCATTTAACATTACTACAGATGGGCAATATCTTGGTCTTCAGGATCTCCTTATCTTCACCCAGTCTCATCTCTGAACCTAAATTCTGTTTCTCGACAAAGGAGACGACCACATTTGTGGGCAAATGACCAGCTTCACATTCATCTAAAGATTTCTGTCTCTTATCATCAAGAAAGAAATGTCATAGGTGACTCACGGGCACGACGCCACTTTGGTGCATGGTGATGCAGTTGAAGGGGTCCGCCGATAGCTTGTAGAGTGCGTAGGCTGTGGTGCGGTGGACGGCCTTGTCCTTGGAGGCCATGTAGCCCACCAGCGGCGTGATAGAACCGAGTCTGCCGAACTCGTGGCAGTTGCTGCCCCAGCTGCAGCAGTTGGCGATGGCCTCGGCCAGGTGCTCCCTCAGCCGGTCGTCGTCCTGCCACACAACGTCAACGGTTAACTCTGTTGCAGGATCATGAACGCGGCGACGAGGCTGGTGGCCAGAGTTCTGGGGGCGGGCCAGCAGGTGAGGACCAAGTCCCGCCTCGTGCGTGCCGAGGGCGGCATCAAGCACTACGGCTTCACCTACTACCCGCGCTTCCCCGACCAGAAGGACCCGCCCCTCGAGGTTACGAAGCTGTTGTACGTCCGCCGCGTCAAACCCTACTGGGGCCGCCCTTACTGGGAGAAACAGATCCTCAAGGAGTTGGGTCTGTTGGACAAAACCAGCGACGTCGCCATCGTCAAGAACATCCCCGAGATCAACCAACGACTATGGCAAGTCAAGCACCTGCTGCTGATCAAACCCCTCAAGTGTCCCGACGGCCTCCCGGAGGACGGTGATTTCTCGGGCACCTTCCTCCAGGAGAACGGAGTCTTCCGCGTCGCGACCAAGCTCAAGGTTGCGCCGGAGTCCGTGCAGGCCATCGAGGACTTTGGCGCCAGCAAGACGCGCCTCGACGGTGAGACTTTGCGCAGACACCTCAGGCTCAAGTGGCTGAACCCTTGGTGAACTTCTCCCAATCATTCTATGTTTGTAGTCTGCTGTGCGTTGTTGTGATAAAATAAAGCAATCTGTGCGCCCTTGAAGAAGTCGTTACTTCTCCTGACTCTTCCTGCGTCGTTGCACTCACCTTAGTGCGAGTCCCTTCCTCTTCGTGGTCTCCGCTCCCGCTCCGCCGCCTCTCTCCGTCACCGCCCGCGTCCTCCCTTTGGACGGTCTTCTTGCTGGAAAGCTACCTTACACCACAGAAAGCAGGGACAGCCACCAGAACACACAAGACACACGACATCACAACAGAAAGACACGAGCCGCGGCGAGTGAAAAGTGGCGAGGCCTTACCGTGAGCACGAGCTGCGCCAACATGGGCACGACGCCGTGGTCCGTGATGACCGCCAGGTTCTCGCGGTCCAGCGCGATCTTGGAGATGGCCGCACACACGCACGCCAGGACCTCGTTGTCCTCGGACCGCAGCAGACTCACGATCAGCTCGAGGCCGCCCACGAATGAACGCACCATCTCACCAGAGTCCTGCGACACGAGACAAGTCAGACCGGGGCTGAGGGCGATGGAAAGAAGATGGGGGGGTGGGGGAGCTTCTCACGGTCGCGTTCTCGATGCAGGGGCAGAGCGCCCACGCGGCGTTAGCCTGGACGCGCGGCTCCGGGTTCTTGAGCAGCGACCAGACGAGCCTGACACCGTCCAGCTGTTCGATGGCCTCCATACAGTCCTTCTCGTGGGCGCACTCTCCCAGCACGCGCGCCACGTTCTCCAGCAGCGCCGCATTGGTCCCGCTCAGCAGCTGTACCAGCGGCGGAATGCCCCTCGCCATGAGCAGCGCCTCCCTGTTGGGCGGTGACCGCGCGCACTGCGCCAGTGCGCCCACCACGTTGGTCAGCACCTCCTCGTTCTCGTTCGACAACAGGTTCACCAGCGTGTCCACGGTGCGCAGCTCGTCCAGCCGCCGCACGTTCTCAGGGCTGATGGCGCACTTCCAAAGCGCGCCCGTCACCGCGGCCAGCAACGGCTTGTCTTGACGACCGACGTCGCTGCGCGCCAGTGACACCAGTGGGTCCAAGCCGCCGTACTGGCGCACCAGGTCGCGTGTCGCCTCGTCCTCGGCGCATTTGAAGATGGCCGACGCGCAGTGCATCTTGAGCTCCGTCGAGTCCTCGGTCAGCAGCCGCACCAGGTCTCGGATCATGCCCTCCGTCTGCACGGCCAGCTGGTAGCTCTTCTCGGATGCACACTGCTGGATGGTGCCCACGATGGGGATGACCACGTCCATGTGCGCGGCCTTGAGCAGCCGCGCCAGCAGCCGCACGCAGCCCGTCTTGCGCATCGCCTCCTTGTTCTTGGTGGAGCGCGACAGCGACCACAGCGCCCTCGCTCCCGCCCGCGCCACGTGCGCCAACTCCAGCTCCTCCGGACTCAGACGCTCCGCCGGCGTCTCCAACGCCGCGGCGCTCACGTCCAGCAAGTCTACCAGTTTGGGTACGCCGCCGCACTTACGCACGATTCTGCGCGCTTTGCGCACCTTGCCCACGTTGGCGATGGTCTCTGCGGCCAGGATCTGAAGCTCGCGGGCCTGGTCTGATAGTATCTTCACCAGAGGAGGGACGGCGCCTAGGTCAGTTAAGTTGCGCCGCACGTCAGGGCTGTTGGAGATCTTGCTTAGCACCGACAACGACCCCAGTTTGCACTTGAAGTCGTCAGTTTCAATCAGGTTGACGAGGACCTCGAGGCCGCCGATGTCGCGGATGGCCGTCTGGTTACCCTCCGTCGTGAGGTCGTGGTCTTTGAGGCAGCACAGCGCCACCACCGTGGCCGTCTGGTTGCCCGACTTCATGTACTTGACCAGCTTCTGGATGTGCCAGTACTCGGACGACACCTCCGGGCTCTTGCTCACCTCCTGCACGCGGTGCTCCTCCTCCTCGGCCGACGACGACTCCGCGGCCGATGAGCCGCTGTCTTCGCCACCGTCCACCAGCACGACGCGGGGACCCGTCACCAGCATCCCGCTGCCCGCGGCGCCGTCACCCTCGGGATTCCTGCGCAAGACCCGCTCGGTCCAGACTCTGCTCAGCAGAACCGGGACTTTCACAAATACTTACATGTTTGCTGCGATCGAAGATTAGTCGTTCGCGATTTCCGCGTTGCTACAGACGACGAGCGACGTATGGATCAAACAACAGTTCTAACGTCTCTGGCGCGTGGTTTATCTGTGAACGTAAACGTCTGTGACGCCACAGGCCTATCTTTGACAAGGATAATGGCGGTAAGGCTCAAGTTGTTGTTAAAGCCGGCTGCGGACTTGTAGCTATATTCCGCTGCCTTCGACCCTACGCAGAGAGTCCGTTCTCTTCTGAAAGGTAATAAACAGCGAGGAACGAGCCGTCGGAAGACTTTGAAGTGCCGCTTTAGCTCTGTAGACGCCATCTTCGAGAGGTTAAGGTAGCGTTACTAACTCTCGAGCCACCATAACAGTCCGGCGCGTACGTTGAATTATTTATATTAACGTTCAAATTCTTGTAGAATATAGCCTAATTCTTTGACCTCTTATTTCATTTCTTTTTGCGACGAAAGTTATTTAACGAACGGTTGTATAAATTCGAAGTTCGTCAAAATATGATTTAGATATATCATCGTAACGTTTTGCTGGCTATATACACAATTATAAATTAATTCACTGTAATACAGAAATCAAAATTATATTATTGTTTTACATTTTTTTATGTAAAATCTTATTGCATTTACATAAATTTCTGATGAATAGTTTTAACGAAACACTCAAAGTTGTAACTGTAATAAATTAATAAAGAGTTATTTCAGGACCTGAGTTTGTCGCTGTCTGATGATACCCCTTCCTAATCTGTTAGTTTTTACATATACTGGTCAAAAGCAAAGTGCCTAACTAAAGACTATAAAGGGAAAATACGTAATTCACACTGAGGAGGAATAAAATTTTGAATTCTATTGGGTCCTGATAGTTCTACTATAATTATTGATATATTTAGTTGTTTATTCAAAATCATTTAATTCTAATGTTGCTCATTTTACAGACCATTTAATGTGAGTAATTGGTGAGAAATTCATAATAATTGTAAATTTCTGTTAAATGAGTTTAGTTCACTGGAGCACAAATTGTTAAAAATGAGTTACAAAATTTCAACAGTCTCTCCTTTAATCCAAACGAGTTCACGGAAAACTTGATATAGTTTTAGTGTGCATTTAGTAAGGAGGTTATCGCTTTGTCTAAATAATTAATATAGACAAGGAGAGAGACAGTGCCTCTTAAATTCTGAAGAATTTCCACTTTTCCTGCATTACAACATCAAAATTGAATTTCAGGAAACCTGTACACATTGTCTTTTATTTTTATAACAATAATTTAACTTATTTCAACTACTCATATGTGTACATGATCTGCTGTTTTTGATAATAAATGTTTTAAACCAGTTTCAAATTGCTGTGACACCCCAGCAGACTCATTTCCTGTCATTCTGAAGGGAGTGAGAACAGTACCTAATGCCCCACCTACCTGCTGCACATTTTCTAGGGTTTTCCCTCTATCTCTTTAGGCGAAACATCTGGTAGGATCCTTTAACTATAGCCCAAAGGCACTAGTGAACCCTTGGCTACCTTGCTCTACTGTCCACATCCCCCCTTTTCAATTCCCTTCCTATGCTATTAAAGGGGAGTTGGCTGTTTCAGGATCACGCTCATGTAGCCTGTTAAACCCCCACAAAAAAAGGCAACAATCAAATTATTTTTCAATTTCAAGCAGCTATTAGTTAGTATTTTATATGGTATTCAATTTTTCTGTTGAGAATTTGGACAGTTGTTGATTGGAGATTATTATACAATTTTTACTGAACACAGTCCATCTCGCCATTTTTTCCTGAGAGCTTGTAACCATTAGGTTTATAAGAATTTGAAAAGATTACCAGATGAAAATCTCATATTATTGATTCCTCAACAATTGTCAACATGGCTAGGTTAAACAGAGTAGGCCATTGGCCCAATTCTAACAGTCAATATTTCCTTGTGACATTATGTTATTCTTTCATAGCACATTCTCAGGCATTTTCCCATTCTTTTTGCTTACCTAATGTGTCACACTTTTATAGTATTTTAGTGCATCTTCATTCAGGAAGAATAAAAATTAAATTTCATGTTAAATAAGAATAAATCTATATTTTATTATCATATGTGTATGGATAATCCCCTGGCCCTGGTGTCCTCAGGAAGTTGTGTAACTTCCTCTTGTTGCTCCTCCTCCTCCTCGGTAGCGTACCGCCACAGGATGAAGAGTGCGCCCCCACTGGTTGCTGCCAGCACCGCCCCCACCAACATCAGTACCTGAGGGCAGGACAAGAGACAGTGACAGAGTATGTGACACTAGTTCAGCTAGCAGACGCTCCTTACCCCTGACAGAGTGCACTCGGCCAGGAACGTTGCGATCGACACTCCGATATCGAGCAGGATCAGCAATGACGTACCAAACAGGTCCTGAAACACAGTCACTACATTCTCACAAAATTCTATTCCCACACACAAGTTGTATATAACCCTCACAACAGAGATTTGTGTCAGGGTTTTAGATGTTTGACCAAATTTGATTCTTTTTTACTTAACTCTTCTGTCTCCAAAATCCATGGATTATTACATTCACTTATAATTTATAGAGTGTAATAAATAATAATTTCTGTAATTTTCATTACTTATTCTACAGCTTTGAAGTCCAGTTTCCTCATAGGGAACATCAGTACATGTGTGCATTTCTTACACAGAGAGACAGAATGTGGTATTTTGATTGCATGTTTATATTCATATATAAACTTATCTGAAATGAAATTAGCAGTGATGTGTAACTGTATTTGTTATATTATATTAGTGGAGAAACAGATTTCTGTCTTTGAGGCCCTAACGATTTTCTTTAAATTTTTGTGTTATTTCTCAGCTGTCTTTATAAACTCCTTGTTTCTATAGCCACTTTTCCTCATACACATATTTAGGAATTTCTTATATTCAGTATTGTAATTTGTTTTATTGTATTTCCAATCGTCTGGTTATGGAAAGGCATTTTTCCGTGAGGCTTACCACTTTGACGAGCCTGTCGGGATCTTCCTCGGCCCAGCCGAGCATGAAGATGGTGTACGTGAGTGCGGTTCCCAATGCTGTGAGCAGTGCCACAATAGGATACACAAAGACCAGCCATCCACTTTTGCAGATTGATTTCTCATTTTGTACACCAAAAAAAACTCCCACCACGGCCACAAAGCACACCTGAAACAGGAATCTCAAGTTAGACTGCTGGAGTCACTATCTGTTTAAGATGTGGAAAGTGTTGAGATATACAGGGCTTTTAGGTGATAATTAATTTCTAAGTAGGAGAGTAAAAAATAATAACCGATTTCATTCATATTTTCATTGCCATAGAATTACAACATTTTTAATTACATGAAACTACATTTCATACTGCACTGTAGTATTACGACACATTATTAATTATTCATAAATTCCTGTATTGAATAAAAACAGCAGGTAACTCGAAGTTTGTCTAGTTTACATTTAACATCCTTGATTCCTTATTGTATTTGCGCCTGCATGTCTGTTAGCAATTTAGCTTAGTCCGTTTGTAGAGGAATAAACATTTTTAACAGAATTGAATATTGCTGACAGTTTTTTCTAGGCGGTAACTGTCTTTTCGAAGTAATATACTGTTGTCGTCACTAGAGGAACATTTAATTGACCTCGATATACCGTTTGTGTAGATAAGTGACAACAGTGGGTCTAAAATATAACCTTGTGGCACTCAGGTCATTTAGATATGTCTGGTTGAAGTTTTCAGTGTTAATCACAGTTTCCTGCTCGATGCAAATGATTTAATATTTTCCAAGACTACAATGACTTATATTACTCAGTTTATTAAATATGGCAGCATAACATTTCCCCAAATCAACTCCTCCACTTGTCATTAACAATTCTATTTATATAGGTATTTGTTAATATACGGGAAGGTTTTCTGTGCAATTTTGAAATAGTAATCACTTTTTTTGGTGATTCTACGTCACTAACCAACAGAGCAAAGAGTTGAAGAATTTGCCTAAAAGCTAGGGGAGGTGAGAAGGGTGTGTTCCAAAAATTTTAAAATTAAATCACCTTTTATTATTACTAAAGATGTTGACTTTCAACAAAATTCATTCGAGCGAGAGATAGCAGATTACGAGTATTGGAATTCCTGCCGTGTCTTCTCTGTTATCTGGCCATTATCTGTGACGCTGTCCTCCGGCTTTTTCGGCCCACCCCGGGGGCGACGGACCCCTCGAGCGCTTACTTACAAAGACGAATATCTTGAGGATTCCCGCGGGGGAGCGGAAGAACCTGGACGAGGCGAAGTTGTTGTGCTTCCCCGCCGCGCCGTGACGGAAAGGCGGCACGTGATACAGCGTCCCTCTGCGCGTCTGCATCTCCACTGACCTTACGGCGGGCGCAACAGGTGGCGCCTCTGGCGGCAGGAGCGCGCGGCGCGGTGGTGGGGGCGGAGATCTCGTGACGTAGCGTGGACCAGCACGAGCACGCCCCCGAGTGTTTACTCGGCCTCGAGGGTGAGTCTCGCTCGCGATATCGATCCGCCGCCACGCCCGTGCGCGTGCTCGAGCGTCGCCGCCATTGCGAGGGAAAGGCGCTCGCTCAAGTAGGTCGCCGTAAATCCTTCACAGAAGCGTGACGTCACCCGCCTCTCTCCGCTCACAGCTTTCCGTTTCATTGCGTTGCAGGCAGGCGACGGCAGCGCCATGGCTGCCAACCTGGGCGGCTATCTCGACGTCAAGGTGCCCTCTGGATCTCGCAAAAGGGGCTTCACCACCCCCTGGAAGGTCAGTCTCTCCCTCGACCGCACTCGCAACCCCGACGCTGGCGTCGCCCACTCACGTTTTCCTCCCCCGCAGGCGTGGAGGCGGCAGTGGTGCCAGGTGCGTCCCTCGGGGGACGGCGACGACTTCTCCGTCGAGGTGCTGGTGGGCGGCGGAAGCGCGGCCACTTCCTTCAAAATCCTCCAGGACTCGACGCTCTGCAGGTCCGAATCTAGGTCAGTCTCACTGCCGACATTCCTGTGTATCGACGGAGGATCACAGTCACAGTAATTTAATTGAAGAATAGTTTCTACAACCGTACTCTAGCCAACAATCGCAGAAAGTCTGTCGGATTATTTTTTTTTCTTTTGAAGAAGGGGGAAATCAAACCCTCCCGGTTTCATAGTAGAAATCCCATTTAGAATTTACAAATGGGTCTCAACAGTAGTAGTTCTGTCACGGCAAAGGCCGAGCGAAAGGTTTTTGCCGAACTGAACCAGACTTTTGTGACAGTAATGTGTCCATTGGTCGTACTGCGCCCTGTCTACGCTCGTCCTCCTTCCCTAAGACAAAGAGTAATTTCTTTACCCCAAAATTATATTACAACTTTTCATCTGCAGGTCACGGCGGTTCGCTTTCGGTGTGTTCCAGCAACTGCCCAGGAAACCGTCGCTCTTCCTCGCCGGGTCTAGCGAGTCCGAGAGCCAACACTGGATGGCACACGTCAGGGGACTGCTGCAGAACCGCCTTCTACAGCAAGGTAACTGACAGCCTTACCTCAGCCTCACATATTTTTATCTCAACTAGATATTATGGCTTCTCCTGTTTCAGGACCTCACACCAGGCTTGGTAAGTTGTGACGGAAATCAAGAATTTGCAGATATCTTGTTAAGAAAAACAGGAAAGTATACCTGGTGTAATTTTGTATGCTTCAATCTTAGGATTTACATCCATACGGTGATACCTTCCTTTCCTTGGAGTTACTTATCTTCTGCTGCCATCAGGTGACGGGGACTTTGCCGTGTCGCTGATAGATAACGCCCACTCCCGTGCTGCCGGTCTGGCTGGGTACTATGGGGTGCTGTCTGTGGGTACATCTCATGTAGCCTTGAGGGACCCTCACTTGAAGCGCACCAGGATCGCTCTTCGCTGGAAGCAGCTTCTGCAGTTCCACCTGGCAGCTACCTCTGACTTGGCAGACAAGGACAAGATCTGCGTCTTGCACACCAGCAGGTGACACGACTCGTGACGGTCTCTTCGAGGAGATGTGGTGGGATGGGACACGTAGTTCACCATGTAGGTCTTGAACTGTCAGGATTTTCGTGTCTGTGAGTCCAGCGGTTTATTTCTGTAAAGCTTTTAGAGTTACCTTGTATTCTGGTCATGTCTGACAAATCCTGAGCTTAAGTTCACTTCATTTATTTACAGATGGTTGTCCTTTTGACTGACACCCCCTCCCCCCCGTCTAGATTGCTCCAATTGTGTGTATGTTGGTATTGTCTGAAACTTTTGACATACTTGAACACGGCCGCTCTCTCCATGATTTTGTTCTCAATCTTTCTCATACACCCATCAGTCGACTATGGCCATGGTCCATTTTCCGTCCACTGGTCTGTTTTATGTGCTCATACTTTTAATGCTTACACTGAACATTGTCTTTACTGTTGTGCATTTCTGTCTTCAGAATGTGTGGCATTTCTGCATAAGGTGAGAGATTTTACATATAGTAATATTTTGTGATGTGTGTTTTTCTTGCATTTTCAATGAACCCTGCATTACTTTGTTCTGTTATGTAAGCTCAGACTTCCATGATTTCTATTTTTATTTGTATACAATACACAGGCATGAATTTCCAAAAGGATTACGGATTACAAAGGAAAATAACATAATACTTTCAAATGGAATCTATTATAGATATATAATTTTGAGTATAAATATATTTTTTATTAAATATTTATTTGTTGTACACATGTACAATTTTGCACATATGTATGTACTATTATAAAAAATTAAATTATGACCTGTTCAAATGATTGAACAAATTACAGCAAATGGAAGCACATTCCTAAATTTGGAATATATTTGAAATAATTTGAAATATATTAATCATTAAATTTCATTTATTCTGAATTGTTCCTTCCATTAAATTGTGATTATGTTTATATCTTCTCCCTTACACTTTTACTTGGGTTTTTCTTTCCAATATTTCATTCATTAATCAACCTGACAGCTGTGACTGTTTTGAACACGTTTGCTGGTTGCTAACCTAAACTATCGTCCACAGCGAGTTCTGTGCTGGGGCGGGCCAGCTGTACCTCTTCTGTGGGCCTCGGGCACCCAGGCTTCTGGAAGCGCTACTGTCTCGTGGTCGCCAGCCGCAGCGTCTGCTGTCCTCGCCACTACCCAGCCCTCCTCTGCCCTTACGCAGGGCCGGACGACGTCTCAGTCGCAGTGAAAGTGACCTTCGATGCTGTTGGGGGGAGGGCGAAGTGCCGGCGGTGCTTCTTCGCTCACACGGAGGCTCCAGGGACTCGGGTGTGCGGGTGTCTACAGCATCTGAAGATTCCGGCCACGGATCTACGAGGGGAAAGGTACAAACAAATCTGTTAAAACATTTCACCTTGTAAGATTTTAACAATTTAAAAGTTTGAGAGCAACATTATGTATTTTTTTTGAACAGTTATTTACCTGCCAAACTATTGTCTGTGATAGTGAATGAAAATAAATTAGCTGTGGGGACTATAAAAAATTTAAGTCCTGACAAGGCAATTTATACAAAACTACAGTAGAGAATATGGTGCACCAGAGTATATATATATATATATATATATATATATATATATATATATATATATATAGTCAGAAATTCATAAAATATTTTTATTTTCCTATTTCTTTCCTTTGTAACATGCACAATAGAAAGCTTGCAATTTAAGAATTAATTGCCTGTAATCCTTCTGACATATGTTGTTCCAATCGTACACATGGGCAAGATCACATGTCTTTTCAATTCACCGGTAAGTATAGGGGAAAAGTATCGAAAACGAGACTTTCTAGGAGAATTGTTGTGAGTTGTGTATTTTACAGGTAGCTTCGGGTCTGATTTCCGCTGGCCTGGGTCTTGTCTTCTCCACCCCAGGCTGCAGCGAGGTGGACGCAGAGTCTTTACACGAGTATCAGCGCATCGGTGGTCTGGACAGCGACGAAGAGGAGCTCCCCGACCCCACCCTACGCAGAGAATCTGGCGTCTACGAGGAGATAGCGGAGTCCTCGGCACACTACGAGAACCCGGCCTTCTTGCACTGGGCCTCGTTACTGGACTCTCCTCCGCCGTTGCCTCCCCGTCGAAAACAGAGCTTCACGGGAACTGTCGGCAGGTGGGTGTACCATCGGCATGTAAATCTTCGGGCCTCTTTACTTTGCTTCTAATATTCGTCCTCACCCAAGTTCGGTATTCAGGTCGGAAGCTTTGCACCTTTCTTAGGGAATTGCAGTAGTTATTTGAGGCCTTCGTTAAACCCTATCTACCGCAAGCACTCCATCCGGATAAAAGGACACGGACCGCCAAAAGCAAATCACCCGAACGTGATGTCAGGTGATAAGATTTTCGACGTGACGAAAGACTGCGCACTAGTTGGGGTCTGTAAATTACCATAATTGGGAAATATATCTGCCAAGTAAAAATTGTTTGTTTTATAATTTTCCATTAATTTGTGTGTTTATTTTTAGTATTTTGTGCGGTGGCCTCGGTGAAATAAGTAATTGAGAAAGTTTGGTGACAAACACAAATATCTACGAATGTTGTAATGTATTGACTTGTTCCATTTCCTTGGCAGATGAGATAACTTGTTTGAAGTATATATTTCCAAATTATTAGAAGTTAATAAAGTAAAGGCAAAATTGGCTATTTGGCCTAACTGCTAGAGATGGGAAGGGAGAGGTTTCATCGTTAATTTTGAAGCCACGAGTAAGCAGAGCAAATGTCGGTTTTCAGCGTCCGCGGCGAGGAGCGGCTGCTGCTGGGGCGGCTGAGGGAGGCGGAGCGGCGCCACTCGGCGTCGTGCTCGGCGCTGGCGACGGCGGAGCCCGACTACGTGCCCATGTCGCCGCGAGCCCTCAAGACCGCCGAGGACCTGTACATGCCCATGGCCAGCCTCCCCGCCTCCTGATCTCCCCTCACAAAGTGGGTTTTAATAAAGTCTCTCTTTTAGAGTTGACGTCAAGTGTCGTTTCTGTTCTCGTCTCCTTCCATCCTTTATCATCTCACGTCATCCGATGTAGGAGGCAGAATTGGAAAGTGTGTGTGATTCGCATTTGATGTCACGGAAGTCGCCTCCAAACACGTCGGAGGTGGAGGTAGAGGAGTGGGGGGCTGGGAGGGGAGAGTTGCGACGCCGTGTCGATTCGTCATTCGAGGTCGAGGATGCGCCACCGAGGGACTCTCGTGCTTCTCGTGCTGCTCATGGCTGCCGCCTCCGTGCGTTGCTGCCTCCGCGGGGGCCGCGACTGCGTACGCGACGCCGAGTGTTGCAGCGGCTGCTGCGACGCCGCCAGATGTCTGCAGTCCGCCTCCGAACGCTGCCTCCGAGGGGCGGCGAACCCGTGCGCAGCGACGCAGCTGCAGTGCCCCGCCGGGAAGCGGTGCCGCCCCCAGCAGGTGAGCTGCGTCGCGGCGCCCTGCGACCCAGTGGCCGTGTGCGTCGCCGAAGACCTCGACGATTACGACTATCAGCAATAAAGAGAGATTATCTCAGGCTCGGATCTCGTCATTATCTCCCTAATCTCCCGTCCCCGATAACACTAAGAAGCTGCGCCACTCGGCAGCCATGTCCTTCTGGAACGGCAACGGTGAGTAGCTCTTGCGCAACGTGGACGGGCGCGGCCTCTGGCTGGCTACTGCGCAGCAACGTAAAGCAAATAGTGGTGAAGCATGTTCCTCTGCTACATGTGCGAAGGTTCTTGGGAGATTAACTGAACGACGGGTAAGGTACGTAGTCGGCCCTATTTGGCGCTTCATATTCAAAGAAATGATAAGATTGGTTAATAGACATGTTAGTGACCTTTTTCTGCTTTACTCGTCCTTAAGTCGGGTTGTTCGGTGTCACGTAGTCGGTCCACGCACACACAAATGAAGATTGTACTGCAGAGAATTGCAGCAGGAAGCTACTTGACGCAGAGGTATGAAAGAAGTCCACGATTGTAATCAGAAGCTTCCACGCAACATCAAACAAGTTTTCTCATCCACTTCTCTTGACAAAATGAATTTAATACTAAAACAGATGCAATTAAAAGAAATATATTTGTATTCGAAGATGATAGCCTTTCGATCGAAGCTCAGCCAGAGGCCACGAGACTAAACTGAGGACATCAGAATGGAAAAGTCTCGATCCAACCCGGGAATTATCCATCCTTAGGCTGCTGATTGAGCATCAGGTCAGTGCTTCCATTCCCGGGTCCGGCCGAGATTTCTCCATTCTGTTGTTCTAAATGAGAATGTCATGTACCACTTTGAAGAGTCGTGTGTTGCTGATGACGGCCGTTCTCTTTGTCAGTGTCGTGTGGCGACTGCGACAAGCAGCTGACGGCCCGCAGCGGTGAGTACCGGCGAGGGAGGGGGGTGTGAAGGTTGTGTGTGGGTGGCAGAGCTGTGACGTCACCACGCATGCGCGTCTTTTTTTTTCAGGGGCGTGGACGACGTGCAGCAAGTGCTTCAGGGGTGAGTAGAGTGGACGGGCGAGAGCCGTGTGGTTGCAACACCGTCTAACGGTCTGTCTTTGTCTTGCAGTGATCTGCTTCGGCTGCTGTCAAGTAGCGGGTGAGTTCCTCAGACACACTTCTAAACCACTAGCGCTGCTGCTGCTAGCTCGTCTCTGACGCTTCCTCTTGTTGCAGGCGGGTGGAGGACGTGCCTGGTGTGCTCTGGCGGAGATTGCAGTAAGTCTTGTGAAACGCTTCCTTCGCCGTGGCAATGCGCGTTTTCACTTCCTCGTGGCGTCTCACGCGCTTACAAATCTCCTACCATATTAACTAGATTTTACATTTTCCGGACTGAAGTTGAGTGACTGAGCCTGTGTCTATTGTCTAGGGAGAAGCCGCGCGCCTTTCTCGCGCTCAGCCTCCGCCATGAGCTACTTCTCCAGTTCCAGCGGCTCCAGGAAGTCCTAGGGACGTCTCCGTATCATGTGCCCTATCTATCTTCATTAATGTGACGCAATAAAGCGAGGTTTCTTTCTCCGGCCTCTCTCTCTCTCTCTCCTCCCCCCCCTCCACTCACCCTCTGTCGAATTTCTCAGATGACGTCACTGGTGGCAATGGCGTGACAAGTCTACACTACGAGTATCCGAGTTGTGGTGTTCTTTCATAAGTGGAAGGTCTTCCGCGCAATACGAAACAAGTTGAGTCGTTCCCAACTTGTGGAGCTGCCTGCGAATCCACTTTGGGGGCTTTACCAGCTTTGCGGAAGATCCAGAGCAACGACTATTGCAATAGCGAAAATATTTATTGTTTGCGCAGCAGACATGAAGGCGCTTAGCGTAAGTCCAGTTTCTGAGGTGGTGATGGGATGGCAGACAGCGCTTGAGTTTGTGGACGAGGCTGAGGGGTAATTCACATCACAGGTAGGTTAGAGGCCGCAAAGTCACGATTCCAGTGAGACCGAAGTAATGGCTCCCGACGACTTGTTCAGGTCGGTTATGTGGGGTAACAGGACTTTGTGGCCACCCTGTACAACATCTCCAATAGAAACAAGTGACGAATGAGGTTTGCTGTTAATATTGCAGTGTTAGGGAAGTCAGAAGAAGACTTGGAAACCATAATAAATGGCATGAACGAGGTCCTGGAGGAAGAGTACAACATGAAGATTAATACAGGGAAAACTAAGGTAATAAAGTGTAGTATGGGAAACGGTGGAATAATAAAGTCTGTTAGATTGTCAATTGATATTTTGAAAGGCGTCAAGTAGAGTAAGATAGCACAGGGAAGGTATGATTATTATTGGCGGACTACGTAGACTGAAGGGTATATAGGATGGAGACAACTCAGCACTTCACGCGAAGATGATGGCAGTGACAGTCTTCGAAATGTCGTCTTTCACCCGATAATTGTTTGTTAATCACTTGCGCTTCATTCGTAATCTGACTAGAGCTCTGCTATTGAAGCGTTTCTCATGGTTCCCTTCCATGGCTGTCGTCAACAATAACAAGGTAGCGCATGACAACCGTTAGGCTAGGTTTACACGGGCAGTGATGACTGCCAGAAAACGAAGGGCAGTGATGTCTGGCGTGTCAACATACGTCAGTGCTGCGCTGACAACTGCCAATTCGTCGCTGACACGTGAGCACTGCCTCACTTTTCTTGGAGCGTGTCAACAGTATGTCAGTCATGACTGACGTTCCCCCTCCACCGACCTAGACGCTGCCCTCATGGGAGGCCAGTTAGTGGCAGTTACGGTTGTCAATTATCGATTGTGAACGGTGAGGCAGGGTTGACTATCGATTGCGCAATGGTAGTCAGTTTGTATTTTGCATTTTCAATAGGCGTGCAGTTTGGTATAGTGTGCGATTGGAGTAAGTGAATATTTGTTGTGAACAGCGGCCAGAATTTTGGTTCAGAAAGCATTTAGGATAGAGTTAGTTTGTTGCACCTATTCGCCTATAAATTTTTAGGTTAACTTTCCAAAAAGAATTATTGTCCATCCTCCAACAGCACAAACTTTAATTGAAAAAAATACGCAAAAGAATGATGTATATCTATAAACATACTTCTCTCACACGTAATGAAAAATAATTCAATTCGTTTTGTTCAGTAATTGGCAACTTTAAGAGGAATAAAACAACAAGTAATAGAAACCGACCCAATTTAACACTGAAAACCAGCTTCAAAGTACAGGCGCTGTTTTTATTATTGCTTGATTTCTGTAGTAATAATATAAAGCAATATTATATAGTAGCGTAATACTGAATTTGACTTTTTCAGGAACCCCTCCTCGTCACGTCTATTCTATCACAAATACAAAGTGATTAGTTCCTGTTTATGGACATTATGCGTATGCGAAAACACAAAGGGGAAAAATATTCAACTTGATATAAACAATATATCGACACTAGGCAACATTCCAACCGGTCATAGTTGCCAAAATATAGCAGAGAAGTATAAACATGCATCAGAGTTCTCTGCCCGTTCTGTAGTGAAGGCAGCACTAGCACAGAATTGTCAGTGAAGAAGTGGGCAGTTATCTGCCCTATATGTAAACGGTAGGCAGTGCACAGCCAACCCAACTTCGACGAACATCACTGCCCGTGTAAACCTAGCTTTACAGTTGTAGGGACTAGACTATAGATGTTTATTTTAACTTCATTATAACTCAACAATAAAATAGTATTTATAATTATAAAGAAATTAATCATTATAATAAGGTATATTCGTTTGGTGACTTTAGAACGCCGAACGAGCAAATCTTAGCTCGTTGCTCACAAAAAGATGTGTCTTTGGATGCTGACTAGATACACATTGGTTTAAACGAACGACCAGTCATTCGATTATTACAATCAATATCGAAAGAAACGACAACGAGATATCGATCACTGTGACAATTTAATATCGAGGAATTGAGAAAAATTGTGCAAACGTATGTTCATTGGCGGACCTTTTATTCGGCGAAACTCCATGAGCACAGGCTCGTGTTTCAGCTGCAGCAAGTTCGACACACCTTTCTAACAAGGTAATATTTTCTTTATTCCATCCACATTTTAAGTTTATGAAGAATCGGCGCCCGTTGCAGCACAACCAATCGGACGGTCGCACTAGCGCGGGCAGTTTAAACTCTGCAGCAAGCCTCTTCATATTTCAAAATAGATTTCTCCCAAAACTTGTGGCGTAATGTCACCGTCAACCACCAAATTATATTGTGTGTTTAAGATTTAAAAAGTGCAGTATTTCATAGAGATGGTTAATTGTCACCGAGAGCCACTCCCCGCCATCTTACATGCCACATATTTCCTTTCAGAGTAGTACAAACATCCAGGACCACTGTGACATGAGGCAGTGAACTCACGCTAGTAAAAACTAAATAGCACGTGGAAATAATTATTGTATAAATATTTTACACCTTAATATATTGTTTGTAGGCCAAAAGCTTCTGTAACACAAATTAAACAGTTCTGAGAATTACAGAGGTGGAAGTTTTGATGGCACCATGCATCTCCCTCCAAGAGCCTAAGATTGTGGAATAATCTGTGAAGAAAAGAATCTAAAACTACAGAAGTCATATGGTTTGTTGTGATTTTTGAGTTTAAAATTGTGTGTTGATTGTTTTTGTATTAAATGAAATTCCATTAATCCCATACTTGAGTAGAATGTGAAGAATTTGGAATGTTGAAATTGCTTAGTTACTATTAACTGTTATTATTTACATTTATTGTTAGCTTATAATAATATGCATACAGTTTGTTTGTGATGCATAATGTAGATAATAAATTAGTGTCTTAACCAAGTCTATATCGAGATACATAAATTATTGGATGGAGTCGAAGGCACAATGGCCGTCTTTTTTGTATTTATTTTTAATTGTTTAATGGAGGCTGGAAATTTGTTGATGCAGTTACAGACTTCCTTTCCTTGCATGAATTGTGAAACCTGTGCACAACCTAATTTGGTAGCTGTTATTAATCACAAATAACATCAGAGATTGAATAGCCAAGAGTGTGCGTTCCCAGACCTTGTCTTTTTCTGAACATTTTCTGTAAACTAAATTTCTGAAATAATTATTCTACACTAATGAGGTTTATCATCTTTACAGCAGTTAGTAATAGGATGGACTTGTGGTCTTCTCACTTGCTAGAAAAAGCCCTTTCAGTTTGGCTCCTGTAACTTCAATTACTGTTTTGGCATTAATTTTCATAAATGACATAAGCTGGGGTAGGATCTTAACAGAAACAGACAGTGAACATTCACATTCCTTAGCACAGTTTAGTAAATTTTGCTACAGAGCATAAATGAGGTAACTTATTACAAATAATACAATTTAACTATTGGACACACAACTTTGAAACAGAAATCATCCAATATTAAACTTGACTAAGGTATCACTGCTTCTGTATTTCACCTCTGCTTTACTCGACATGCAAGGTTGCCGACTGTCCTCAACCATTCTTAAATTACACCTTTTGTCTTCGGCAGGGATATTTTGAAGGAAGTTAAGGAATTTCCTACTTGGGCAGCATAATAACTAAAGTAGGATAGCACAGGCAAGTTGTATGGGTGTGAAAGGTGGATGGTAGGAGTTGCAAAAAAGGAAAATAAGTCTTTGAAATGTGCAGCTATTAGGAGAATGAGATAAGTGGATAGAATCACTAACCAGGAAGCTCTAAGAAGAATATGGAGGACTCTGACCAAGAGAAGACATAGATTAATGGGCCATGTTTTGAGCCATGAGGGTCTTGTAAAATTAGCATTAGAGGGAAGTGTGTGGGGTATGAACAGAAGAGGAAGGCAAGGGTGAAAAACACTAGCAGGTTAACGAGGATTCTGGTAACTGTGTAGAAATGATAACGCTTGTGTAGGATAGGTTAGCACGAGACTGTTCTTAGGACTCGTAACCAGAACAACCTATTGTAATCTTCAATTTTACAGTAGCATCAACTTCTAATGGCCATGAGTGACTTTCTTTGATTCAGGGAACTTTGCTTTATTTCATGGTATGGAGAGAGATACTCACATGACATGACCACTACTGTCGGTTCTGCAGATATTGTTTCTAATTTATTTTCTTATTGGTGTTAATTTTTACTCTTTTCAACAAATATTTATTATAAAAAATTTGTAATACCAAAATTGAACCTTCTGAGATGTCTGCCATTCAAGATTTGCTAAAGGGTGGAAAAACAGGAACTCATCACAGTTATAAAACCGTCACGTGACAGAAGCATATTTTCTCGTCACTTATGTTGTTTAGGGGAGGAGGACGAGACGCCGTTGCCAGGAGAGGCCTACATGAATTAACAAGCATATTCTTGGTACTGATTTGCCAGAGTTAAGACTGTAGGTTGGACGAGTGCCGCAGAACTAAAGGTGGACATATTAGTACAAATTGCTGTAAATAGCCCAAAGTGAAATGTTGTTACGTACTGCAAGTGGTCGGAACGGGAAGGTTTCGCACCGCCGAGCAGGAGCGGGGGAGGCTGGAGGGGCGGCGCAGTGCAGCCGCGGAGGCCGCGAGGCGCAGACATGCTGACGGTGCTGCTGCTGGTGGCCGCGCAGGTTAGCGAGCGGAGGAAGCGGAGCGTGCGCCGGAAGCCGCGGGGGCCGTTTTTTCGCGTCGCGCTTCCGGCAGCCTTGGCTCTCGCGGAAGGCCGTTCACACCGCCTTTGTCTCGCTGAAGAAAGCTTGACTGTCGATGTTATCTGCCTTCCTTCCTCGCCGCCAGGAGGCTTCGGGCTTCGCCGTGGTGCGGCCTCGTCTGCGTCGCGACGCTGCCCCGCGGGTGTTGCACGTTCCCGCCGCCCCCGAGCTCGACTCTCCGCAGCTCGAGCTGCGTCTGCGTCCGGCGCCACCCCTACTCGCCCCCGACGTCGCCCTCGTGCTGCCCGACGACCCCGGAGACGCCGACGTCGTCCGTAGCGTGCACAGGTGCTTCTACCACGGCGACGCCGACGACGGCCACAGGGCGGCGATGGACCTATGCGGGGGCGGCGCGGTCAGTATGATCCTTTCTTGAATACTGCTTACTACATGACGAATTTCTTATAATACAAAATTTTCGCTACACACGTTGAAATCGTTCAGAGGCGCCACATTCATGCTGATTTTCCCCAAGTTCCACGGCGAACAACTTATTTAATCTTCCTGAAGGCAAAAAAAACAAGTTATAGACGGGGTTTCTGTCCCTAATTCTCGTGCCGCGGGTTTCTTGTCACGCGCCACTTCTTTGTCCCTCGCCTTTCACCGCCCGCAAATGTCAGCCAAAGGTCTGTTGCAGAGCGGTGTGATCTTGTCGCCCCGGGGGCGGGTATTCACCTTGAGGCCCCTGGCGGCGTCTCCCTTCAGGCAAGACGACGACGTCTTACCCCCGCACGTCCTCCTGTCGGGACGGCGGCGAGGACCGACCCCCACCGCCAGGTCCAGGAGGAGCGTCGCCCCGGGGGCGGCTGTGTACGTGGAGACTGCCGTGTTCGTGGACGAACACCTGGTGCGCCACCTGACGCCGCGCTTCGCCTCCGCTGAGGGCGGCACAGCGACGCAGGTGGTACGCGTCGTCCTGGCCATGGTCAACGCCGTGCAGCTGCTGTACCACGACGCCTCCCTAGGGCGGCGCGTCAGCTTCGTTCTCAAGCGCGTGCAGCTGTTGGGCGCGGGGGCGGCGGCGCCGAGGGCTAGTCACGACATCGACGCCTACCTGGGCGCCTTCTGCGCGTGGCAGCGCGACGCCAACGCCGCCTCCGACGCCGACCCTAGGCACTGGGACCACGCGCTGCTGCTGACGGGCCTCGACCTGTATGTGGTCGACTCTAGGACCGGCAAACTCAGCAGCCAGGTGGTGGGCCTCGCCCCCGTCGCGGGCATGTGCACCGCTTCCGGCAGTTGCACCGTCAACGAGGGCCGCCATTTCGAGAGCGTTTTCGTCGTCGCCCACGAGATCGGGCATAAGTGAGTTACGCCCCCCCTCCCCCCGTCGCGTCGTCGCCCGCCTCACCGTCTCTGTTGTGTTGGCAGCCTCGGCATGCGGCACGACGGCCCCCTGGCGGACAACCAGTGCGACCCCGGCAGTTTCATCATGTCGCCCACGCTGGGCAGTGGCAAGATCACGTGGAGCTCGTGCAGCAGACGCTACCTCGATGCCTTCCTGCAGTGAGTACTCTAGAGCTAGTCGGCGCAGAGCCGTCCCCGCACGGAGGCCGTGACGCGTGTGTTTGTTCAGGAGCCCGCAGGCCGCGTGTCTGCTGGACCACGGCAGTTCTGCAGGGACGCTGGACCACGACGCGGAGGGGACGCTGCCCGGTGAGCGCTTCGACGCCGACGCCCAGTGTGAGTAGTGCGTGGGGCAGGCAGGTGGGGGCGGCAGAATGTAGCGTGCATGTATGAGCCCATTTCGTGTGCAGGCGCCTTCAAGTACGGCGACGGCAGCGTCAGGGCGCCCAAGCAGCCTCCGGAGGACGCGTGCAGGGACCTTCACTGTCGTCGAGGGCGGCACACGTGGACGTCGCACCCGGCACTCGAGGGCACGCGTTGCGGCGACGGCCGCTGGTGCCGAGGCGGTCGCTGCGTGCACAGGGACCGCGGGGGCAGCGCTGGGGGTGTCGTGGACGGCGGCTGGAGCGAGTGGACGCCCTTCTCCGACTGTGCGTCGGGATGCCTGCGCGGCGACGACGGCGCCTTGCGGGGCGGTAGCAGCGGCGTCGTCGTGGCGACGCGACGCTGCAACGACCCCAGGCCCGAAGGCGGCGGCCGCCCTTGCGCCGGAGGTGACCGACGCTTCCAAACGTGCGCGGCGCCGCAGTGCGTAGGCGTCGCCGGCGTTACGACGCGAGCCTTCGTCGCCCAGGTCTGCGGACGCGCGAGGGACGTCGACGTCGACCTCGTGGGCTCCGGCTCCCAGCGCGACAGCGACGACCGTGAGTGCCGCCGCCTCCCCTCCGCCCTCTCCCGCCGTCCTCTCCTCCGACTGACTGGGGGTGGCTTTTTTCTGTGTCACAGCGGAAGAGGCGTGCACCGTGTGGTGCCACATGCGCGGGGGCGGATCCAAGAGCCGGGGGTGGACCTTCCCGGACGGCACAGCGTGTCGGGGGCGCTCGCGACGTCGAACTACGGGTGGACCCACCTACTGCGTGGGCGGCCGCTGTGAGGTGGGTCGCGCACGTTCGTCACTTGAAACATTTCTTCAAAAGAACTGACTGACTGTGAATTCAGATCAGTGACCAGTTTCTTCTTCTGCCCGCAGGAGTTTACGTGCGGCGGCGCGACTTTCGCGCTGGCCCCCGAGTCGTGCCTGCCCCCACCGCTGCCCTCGAGGACAGGCGACGTCGCCGGGGCGTGCCAGTCAAGCTGCGTGGCGCCGGGACGCGGCCTCAGGCTCGTCGTGGGCGGCGACGGACTCAATAGCGTGCGGCTCTGCGACCCGGACAGACCGGTGCGTGACGTCATCCCCCCCCCCCCCCCGACGGTCGGACCCCATTGCTGACCGTTCTCTGTCGTTGCGCAGGTCTGCGGACACCTAAAGACGCCGTTCGAGCACGCTACGCTGGTCTGCAGCAAGTACAGGCGTCGCGTCGCCAGACTCTCGGGGCTCGGCATGCAGATCTCGGCCACGGCGCGTGAGCATTAAACCATTACTTTCATTTACAGCAACATTCAGCTTCAGCCTCGAGTTGTAATGCTTCCTTGCAATGTGTATTTAAAATTTAAAAGTGTAAGGAAGACACTTCATGCAATATCCAAAAAGTGGATGAGTCCACCTCACATCTTCATTGGCTCTACAGCCCATTCAGTGGCCTAGACTACCGGGTTGACTGCGGACAGTCATCTTGTGTGACACATTCCTAATATGGAGTGACACATGGTCAGCGTATCGATTTTCCCACGGTCTTAACCCCAGTCTCCATGACTGAGACGACACAAACGTCCCAGCCTGTGCCAGGATTTCGAACCTGGGTCTTGAGGTAGCCACGCTAGCCACTACACTGCAGTAGACTGTTGAAGAGGGAAGTACTTTGCAAGCATGGAGGAGGAAGAACATTAAACAAATTATAAAAGACATGAATTGTACTTCATTCTACAATCTGAAAAGAAGGGAGGGGAGCCGAAAAGAATGGAAGTGAAACTTATTTTAAAATTGGACACCCCTGAATGATCAATTTACAAGTCAACCCCCCCCCCCTCTCCCATCCGACAGATATTTATAGTGAACCTCCTAAAAAAATAACTTATGAAAAATTTAAATTAAACAACCATCTTGGCAAACCTTATTATAATTAAAAAATAGTAATTGACAACTTTTAAATGATAAAAATGATTTGGCTAATAATAATCTGGGAAATGTTGTCTTTTAATAATTATAGAAATTGTTCAAACAACCGCCTGGTGTGACTTTTAATAAATAGCAGGGCTGGGAAGTCTGTCCGCTATAAGTAAACAAAACGGATGTATATAGTGTTTGACTAATCTAGTGCACAAAGGGTTTTTAACAGGTAATTATTCTAAATTTAAATGATTTCGAAGAAGTAATTGTAAGATGACCAAAATTGTATTGCTTACAATGTTATTTATATTACAGATGATTATGGATGGACAAGTAGTTTGAAAGCACCTGTATTTAAAAAGAATAAAAATTTGTTTTTCCATTTTTTGGACTGATTTTATGGCTTAAATGTTTTCAATTACTAATTGATGAATACAGTCTTGTGTCGGTGAGTGTCGGGTTATCATCAAATCGAAAGATATTTTGTTACAGAGTAATGGATGACGTTTCCATATGTTTAATAAAAACACTGATAGTTTCAGCCGTAACAGCATCCTTGGTGCGCACAACACTCGTTTCCCTGCCAATGTGCACTTAGAATTCCATAGACCTGAAAAATTCCCGACCAGGATCAGGAGGCATGTCATATTAGTTAAAATTAAGGGACAACCCGCAACATTTTCTACTGGTGTATAAGAAATTTCTGTAAATAGTATATTTAATGCATTGTAAGGGAGAAAAATGTCAAAGTTTACTCATTGCAGCCAAAATGATGATGAAATACATTTTCAACTATAATAAAGTTTGTTAAACTGGTCATTAAACTTACATTGTCAATTAAAAAAAACAATACTGAAAAATAAAATAATACTCTAGTAAAATATGCTTTTATACATACAATACACTTTTGTAATTTAGTGTTTAAAACATTTAATGTCAATCATAATTCTTAATAGTTAATGTAACACTAAGAATAATTACTTGTATAAAAGTAACCCTTTTTAAATTTACAACTCCACTGTGCTCATGATTTATTTGCAGTAACTCTTTGACAGCGGCCACTGTATCACTGTTTCTCTAACTTGTTCATTTTGAGGGGTTTCACACAGTGCCCCTCCCCCCCCTCCTAAAAATATCTGTCATGGTTAGAATAAACTTATGACTCCAGCAAAACTACGATAGCTTTGAGAAATTGTGTCTGTTGTTTTACAGAGGACATGGACCGTCCCTGCAGAGTGGCGTGCCAGGACGAGGCTGTGAGCCACAGGTTTTACTTGGTCAATGGCGAGGATGGATGGTTCCCTCTGGGCACAGATTGTGCCAGGGGCGACCTTGATCGCAAGGCCTACTGTGTGGGCGGCAGGTGTCTTGTGAGTCTCTTACCACTGATTATTCTGGTTTTGAGGTTTGTTGAGGATGGTCTTGATGTTATCACAGAGAATTAAATTTTTTAAGAAGGCTGTGTGATAGAGTAGCAGTAGGAAGTTTTCCATCAGTTATTGCAATAACTCAATTGAAACATGAATTCATATCTTTGCAAGGTAAGATAATAGTACACTGGAAAGCTAGTAGGAGCCCATGAATCTGTTTGGAATTAATGCGCATGACGAGGATGATGATCGGAAGAGTGACTGCTCATCAGAATGTGTCTGCAGGCATGAAGAAAATGTAAAAAGCTGGAAAAATACACCATTATGTTTCTTATAAAATATGAATGAGTTGAGTTCTAAAATGAATATAATGGAATAACCTTTGGATGGATAATTGATTTATTTTTAATTTTCAGATGATTATGGCTTTGAAACATTTGAATATAATACATGATGACTCGATAAAGCTGTTTAATTTAAAATTTTCATCAATTTCAGAGCTATAGGGGTTTACAAGTGTGAATGATCATAACAGAAACAAACCTTCAGAATTCCTTCCATTCTTGAGTTGACACATTCACAGTTATAAATTTTTGTGATTATCTTTTTCCTGGTCTTTTAGTAGTTTAATTTCAACACAATTATTGTCAAGCGTTAATATCACTCACTGATAATTTATTTCCTTCTGTTTTGGCATGAAATTCCCCAAAAATAAACATATAATCTCACCACACATTGTTGATTATCCACTTTAAACTGTGACATTCCCAGGAGTTTGGGCTCGATGACACCCCTGCGGCAGAGTTTGAGTATAACTTACCTCTGAGGAACCGTTCCAAGACCAAGCGCTCCGTGTTCCGCAACGAGACCAGAGTGCGCAGCCATCTGGACAGGGAGGCACTCGACAGGCTGCTCTCCTCGCTCAATCTCACAGGTCAGACATTCTGGTGTAACGATGTCAGGAATGCCCAAGACACCAAATAAATAGTAAACACAGACTCCACTTGAATTGGAGTCTGAATTATTTACCATTGTCAATTTATTATCACATGGTACTAATCATATTGCTGTTATAGAAACTTCTTTATACCACTTCTTTGCTTTTTTGTGGAACATTTTTATTCCAAACTATACTTTTAACACTCCTGCTTTCCTGCATTGTTTGCCAATTTCTTGGTTATTTCTCCCATTTTTCTTCAGTACACTTCCTACCTTTTTCAACTGCGCGCTTCCCAGAGTCACTCCCCTGCTCTCTGTATCTATTCTTGTAATGGTTACCATTATCTCACATTTGCTTTTACTGAAATGCATTCCGGACTCTCCCACCATTCCTTCATTTACATCTATAAATACATAGGAAACAGAGGAGGTTGGGAGGAGAGGCTTAAAAGTAACTGGCATGTGTTGAACTTTGTAGGCAAAGCAAGCAGACAACGCTGGGACTACGGGTCCATCGACTTTGACAACCCTGTGCACCTGGGAGTTGATGTGTATGAGGGAGGGAGAATACCAGACAGCAATCAGGTCCTAGTGGGACCATAGAGTTCTTTGCCATTCTGTAGGTGTCAGGGTGTGGAAAAAATAAAATGGATAAAATACATTGTTGGCTATCATTGGTACCACTCTCCCTTCCCATCAAAATTTTAAGCAAATTACTCTTCCAAAAGTAAACATATTTATCAATAGCCTATATTATACATAACTCAACACCATACAAAAAAACTTTAAAATGATATTAAGCTAACAAGAAATTACGCCAAAGCTACAATCTTTCATTAATACAAAAATTTCAGTTAAAAATAAAAATCCGAAAAATAAATAAATGGTACGCAATTAAAGTATAACATACACATAATTGAAATGGTTAACATTTACCCTCATTTTACGTATTTATTCATTATTTAGCACAGGATTTCTCCTTCTTTTTTTAAAATAAATAAGAACATAGAAACTAGTACAAATTTTCCCGTCTCGCACTATAACGCCCCTGGTGGCGTCAAAAACATGGCGAACGAATTTCTGTATTCCAATCACGTTGAAATAAATTCAAAGTAAAATAGAATAAAATACGTATAATACATAGTTGAAACTTGCAAATTTAAGATTTTCATGGACTGCTTGAGACTAATAGCTTAAAGCGGCCGTTTTCAATTATATTACAATAAAGTCCCTTACATTGTTGTATAAGCGATCAGTGATATTGACAACGCAGACATCAAACATACAAAATGAATAAATCTATAAAAGCAAAGTGTTGTAATTATAGGTAGTTTTTTTGTTTATTTATTTATTTAAATGTTATTTTTGTTCCCTTCTAATGTGTAACATTTCAAGGCTCATTAATTTTGAGATTTTTTTATTGGTGGTTGTTAATTTGTCTCTGGACAAAATGGAATAATTCTGTTTTAATGTTCCGTAATAAGTTATGTGCTTTCAATGGCATGTAGTCTGTCCCACGTAAGTAGCTTTAGTTTATATAAACGTTATGCGTGCTCATCTTAATTATCTATATAATTCCTCATTAAATTTAACTTATTAGTGCCTTTAATAATAGTATTAAAGCCATATATTTTTATTAGTTCAATTAATTTGTGTTTCAAGTAAGATCTTTAAGGTACAACTATGAAATCCGAAAATTTATTAATGCAGTTTTTACTGTGTAAATTTCATATCAAGTCTGCCTTTTATATATTTGTTAGAAAATTTTGTAGTATATCAATATAAGGAAAAAGAGACAAAACGTTGCACGTCACATTAAATTTTAATAACAAAGTTTCTGACATATTTAGCCTATAAAATGTATTTGAAATTAAAAATATGCCTAATGAAAACTACATTAAAATAGTTTCGTGCTCAATTCTCTTCGATACATGTGGAAGGATTTATGGAATACTTTTTTATTGACTGGAAAAGTGCAAATATAACCGCTAATTATTTTCACGTAATAATTTTTAAAATTCAAATCTAAATAACATACAGTGATTGCAGACTATTAATTAAATATTTACTGTAACGTTTTAAATAGCTGAATAGGCGATGAAGTTTACGGAAGAGAAAACTACTCTAATATTATTGAATAAAAGTAGTGTAATCCTTATTTATATTCATTAGTTTTTCATTGTACTTGACTTCTCCGGTGAGTCTGATTTATCGTGCTTGACGTATTCTTGGAAGCTGTTTGTCATCGATTTCAAGTTTTGATATTTGAAAGCTTCGGTAATCTTGCATGTCGGGTGAAAGAATCGGAAATGTCGGTTCGTCGTCTTCAACTCTTGCCACGTTCAACAGCTGTTTGCCGTGATTCGGAGAGAACCATCGATGTCCGATAACAGGTGCGATTGTTGTCGAAATTTCGTATATATTATCAAGCCTGACATTAACTTTTTTGTTTGGAGGGGGGGAAATGACGTTTTATTGATTGCGCCTCCTATTGGTCGGTGGCGGGCCAATTGCAACGCGCCCTTACTGCTCCACAAGATGGCCGCCTTGCCGTCTCCAACGCAGGTAGTTGAGTGCTCGTCCTAGCCTTAAGTTTTTCTCAACATTTTCCTGGATCGACCCCTTTGTCGGGTGCGCCGCGTCGGGACGAAGCCGCCGACGTCGCCGCCCCCGGTACTGCGGCCCCTCGTCGCAAAGATTGCCACTTCCCCAGGAATGCACGCTATCAAATACTACTGACAGTGGGCGGTATTGTACCGATTAGTTGGTTATCAATAAGCGACCCTGTACGCTTGACAGACGTCCTCGCGGCCTAGTTGGGAAATATTCAGAGTCTAAAGTAATTCGTCATTTTATTCGTTGCCGGCTTATTTTGCACTTAAATGTTGACTTTCTTGGCGTGACACACCTCCGAGCAGTTCCAAAAATTACCTGTGCTTCGTTATGTCTGTGGAACTTTGCGTGTTTCAGCAAATTGGGATGTAGTTGAAGGATTTTTAGCCGGATCACTAAGTAGGCACACTGCAATGTTTAATTTTGTGTCGAAATAATTACATAAACCCATGATTAATTCTGGCTATTTTGTAGGTTAAAATTCTATACATACTTTTTCTCTAAAGTTATGATTTTAATGTAATAAGATCTCAATTATGTATGTATATATATATATATATATCGTTATTTGCCTATAACTGATCTCACACCAAATACTGAATTGCTGTCTTTGTGCACACATTTTCAGAACGATTGCTCCAATGAGTAGTTAGCCCCACTTCAATGGTGTTACCTCGACTCTGAATTAAGTCTTGTGTGGAAGGAAGTATAGGATATTGTCTGGGATAACCGTTTCTCATCCCATCGTCTGTTCTGTAAAGACATTTTTTTATTTGTGGCACAGTTTACTGTCTGGTGAAATCTATGTTGTGTGGCTGACAAAAAATATAAGACAACAGAATGAGAGAGGTATGTTTTCTTTTCCTCTTTCTTTTCCTGACTTTTTTCTTCAATCTACAAAAGTATTTATAATTTTTTGCTTTTGTGCCACTTTAGCAGCTTATTTAATTTTTAGCTTGCCCTTGTAGGTTCTTGCTGAATGCTTCATTACCACAAAGTCCAAATGTCGATTACTTTTATGTATATCGTTGGATGTAGTTGTTGACCACAGCTCTTCAGAGTGAAAATTGTCAGAACTGTTTGGTCAGGAAGATGCTTTTATACAAATACAGCAATTCTTAATGTTGTTGAAATGTTAATTTGGAGATGTAAGTCTGAGCTTTTCTCAATATGTATTTGCTTTACTTCTCCAAATTGTGAGGGAAATATATTTTGGGCTTTGTTACAGTAGTTTGTTTGTCTGATTCAAAGACCATAAGATTAAAGAGGGAGCAGCGTGTAGAAATTTGTTTAAATCTTCACTTGGCTGTCGGTTAATAATTTCTCATAGTTTAATCTGAATCCTATAAACTTGATAAGAGCAAACGTAAAGAAGGTGCTTACATTGTATTCAACTAGGTAGGCCTTTTATCTGCAATGCCCAAACAATACTAAATGCTTAGGTTACTTTTACCATTAGCTTTTACAAACTGTAGGATCGTTCAGCAACTCTGTTTATCCTGAAGGCAAACCCAATTTTTTTACAGAATTCTTTTCCTGTTCTAGACAATGGAATATCAAATGAGAACGTCATTGTCCATATCACTCAACACATGTACACAATGTTTCATATTGTTAGTTGGACCTTTATTTATTGAGGTTTGCTTTCAGTGTCCATTTCTAACTCAACTACTCCATTTTAGACAGTTCTGTTTTATTCAGTGACCCTTCACTCCTACGACAATATACAGCCCATTCACTACTTTTACAGACCTAGAAGTTCTTGGAGGTCTCTAATATTTATAGGTGCAACCACTTTGTAGAGATTTTTTTTTGTGGAGGGTGGGGGCGGATTCCATTATCAGTAGTGTAGTAGAAATTGTGTAATGGGTTTAAGGCATCAAAGAGTAGAAAAATAGATTGGCTTCAGCTGGACATAAAGGTCTATATTGCCAACTCTATGGAACAGACTAAAAATGCTTGTACTTGAGTTTCACTGCAGTTCTGATCTTTAGTTTTTTTCCCCGTGGAGAATTATGAGGCATTGGACCTATTGTCTTTAATGTCAATTTGGACAAAATTTACACTTCATATTTCTACTTATATCTTCTCTACACCTTTGTTGATGCAGAACCTGAAAAAATAGGTCCCTAATTTTAACAAACACATTTTTCCCATTTATAACCTGATCCTACAATTACAAATTCCAGATTTTTAATTTGAAAGTGTAATTGGGACTTACCCATTTGTTTTAGGTGGCTGGAAGCCATAATGCGGTTTATGAAGCCTACTACTGTGAGGTAAGTTCATTAAGGTCTTTCTACCTTTTATAACTTATTTCTAGCTTAACATCAATAATTATAATAGCAGACAATATTTTTTTTAATTACCGCATGTGTTATGATAATTTAGCCTGTTACCTTTGACAAGCCACATTCATTGAGCTATGTTCTTTTAACCCACATTATTATAAGTGATGTATTTTTAAGAAAAGGAAGGTGGCAAAGTCAAAATAAATTGAATAGAGGTTGAAAATTATGGTGTGTAAACAAGCAGGATTTTTTTAAATGGTCAAAAAACCCGGTTTTTAGAACAGAAAAACAAAAAAAAATGGTAAGAAATCACTAATTTTGAAGATATACGGACTTTAAAATTGTCGTAAATTGACCAGTTGGAGGCCGAATGTGACGGCATACTGCTGTCAACCTCAGCATTTCTCCGCACCGACACGTTGCCAACTTCGGCATTTCCACACTAAGACGAAAAAAACGCGTAACAAGTAACTGACAACTTTACTTACCCAAACAGTTTCCTGTGTTCGGATCACAACACAACAAATCTGTAACCAAATTCTCATGAAAATTCCCATATTCCAACCAAATTCATTGTCGATTTTTATAAAAATGGGCCTGTCCTATTAATAATAGTATATTTCCACTGCTTTTTCTTCTTTCTTATTCTTCGTTAGTGGATTCAAACATAAACACATCCAGATAACTATATATTTCTCATTATTTGCGAGTTTTAAAGATCCATCACATTTATTGCACTTATAATTCGGTTCTACGTGTAATAGTTCTATTACCACAGTAGCACTGACTGACGAAAGGGGGCAATTTCAACCTTCCCCCCCCTAGATAAAAACATAATTTAAGCAAGGCCTTTTAATTGTGAGAAATGATTGTGTTAATTTTGTAACATAAATCATTATTCAAATACCGTTAAATAATTCTGTAACATATCTTATTTACCAAATGTTAAATATAATATCGTGTTTTTGAATTCCTAGTAATCTACCTGGTTAAGAGATGTTGCCACTGTATTAGAGCGACTTTCCCGTAATACGCTATGTATATTTACGATATTAAAATTGAATGAAGGCCAATTTACAGCAGTGGAAAAATTCGTACACGACCATCTTATTTAAATATTATCAGTCTTTATATTTGTTCATATATATATATATATACATGAAAAGTTACACACAACAATGCGGGCCAGCTTGCAAGTTGCAATTGTCGCAACTCGGGCCAACAATGGAGTCTGGCGAGACTCGAGCAGTCGTCATGGGGTAGTGAAAGGAGAAGGATGTGTTGGCAGTTGCGGACGGAGAAAGACCACGCCCTGAAGTGATAATTTTCTCATGTTCTGAAATGGATTAAAGCTATTAAAATCCACTTGGATCTTCTACATTTGGCGCCGCAGCGTTGGGGCACTGAACAACGTGGTTTGGTAAGGACGACTACGTGGTACCCTAGAATTATATGACTACTGAAGAATTGGGAGACGCTGAAAAAGGAAGGCTGGGGAAGAGAGATGTTTTACGCATAGCAGAGGGGTCCTGTGACCGCTGCGTGGATTTCGTCGAGAGGTGTGTGTATTAAAAAGCAAAGTACAGTGTGTGTTGTGTATTTTGTTAAAATGGAAGAAGTGCAGGAGGCTATTACGTGTGAAAGAGTAGATGAGAAGGCAGAGGACGCTATGCTTAGGGACATAATAAGATATTTGATGAAAAATGAGGAAGTTCTTGATGACATGGTTAATAGTATTATGAAAAAAGAGGAAGTTCTTGATGACATGGTTAATAGTATTATGAAAAAAGAGGAAGTTCTTGATGACAGGGTTAATTGTATTAAGGAAATGCATGCAGATGTATATAAGGAAGAATGTGTAAATAGTAGTGATAAGCAGATAGAAAATATGGTAGAAGTAGAGTGGTGTGTAGATACGAAGTGCAGTAACATAGAAGGGAACAGGATAGTAATTTTAGAGAAATCGGTAGAAAACTTATATGACCAGTGGAAGGCAATTTCAGTAAGTAACATGAGTGTGACCCCAAAGGGAGGAATCGAATTGGAGATAGACAAAATCCTAAGAAGTTTATAAATGAATTACAGGAGTATTTTGCAATTGTTAATATCCCAGAACATAACAAAGAGAGAGTGATGAGACAGTGCTTAGGAGAGAAAATTGTTAATTGGTTAGATGTAGTGGTAGGGGAGGAGCAGAGATTTGAGGTGCTTAAGAGAAAATTTTTGGAAAGATTTTGGGATCAGAACAGACAGAGGGTGATTGTAGAAACCTTGTATAATGGGAAATACAGAGGCAGTAAGGATGGGACGAGAGAGGAATATTTCCTGACTATGATAAATAAGAACAAATACTTGGATACCCCGTTGGGTGATGAAGAACTTGTAAACAGAATCAAGTTCCATTTTGAGGTGGAAACAATTAAAGCCATTGGTGAGGGCAGAAATCTGTAATAGATATGCTGAAATTCCTGGATGATGTAGAACAGGAAGAGAGGAGGAGGTCACATGTGGGAAAGACTTTTGATAGGGGGATGGACGAAATGAATAGATATAGAAATCCCAGAGAAAATGTGAGTAATGAGGATAGGGATAATAATCAGATTACATGGAGATGTAATAACCAGCATGGAGAAGAAAGGGGAAATTATAGATCTCAGCAGGCTAGAAAAGACAATCCTAGACCAAAGGAAAACTAAAACCTTCTTCAATGGCGAGTCCCCTGGTTGAGGAAAAAAAGAATAGGGACTACAAAAAAAATCAAATAATACCAATTTTGGTGAATGGGAAAGAATTATTAGAAGAAATTGAGGATGAAGGGGAAGAGAAATCATCTGACCATGAATTGTTATCTGTTGATATTGACATTGAGGGAGATGGGAAAAGAAGAGCCATTATTGACACTGGAGCTACATCTACATTTATCAGTGAAAAATTATATCTTGAGCTGATGGAAAGGAAAGCAATTCAAGAAAGCTTGCCAATAACTGGGATGAGAGTGTATGGAGCCATTGGAGAGAAATTTGAGAAAAGCAGTAAACAGATTCTTTTAAAGGTTAGAATCCAAGGTCAGGAGATGCTTATTAGATGTATAGTAGTTAAGTCTTTGTTTGTACCTTTTGTATTGGGCTTAGATTGGATTGTCAAGCATAAAGTAGTTTTGGATTTTAGTAAAAAAGAGTGTCATATGGGTTTACCAAATGAGATAGCCAAGGAAATAGAAATAAAACTACCATTGGGGGGGCTAAGGATGGACCAAAACAGCAAAGAGATCATTTGTTAAAAAAGGAGAATGTGGTTGCTGTAACAATAAAGGAAGATCTGATGCGGAAGGATCGATTTCATGATGTAGTTAAGAAAGTTGAAGTGGAGGTTAATCATAATGTAGAGAGGGACATAAGGTGGTTAAAATTATTTGATGTATTTGCAAATAAGTTTAAGAAAAAATTTAAACGTGTAGAGCATCAGATGGAAGCTGATAAGTGTGAAGGTAATGCGAAGGCATTGAATAAGCAGGTTAGGGAACAGCTGATTATGTTTGCAAACAAAGATGAAGTAGTGAAATGTTTTGTTAATAGATTTAAGAATAACTCCCGAAAAACGTACAAGAGAAAGGTACGTGGGAGAAAAATTCATCAAAAAACTGAGTGGAACTTAATGATTAGCGGAAAAAGTGCTTCTATGTCTCAAAATTGTGCATCCTATGGTGAAAACGGAGCAGGAAGAAAGTTATGGAATAGGGGTGGATATGGATTTCCTTGGAATCCAGGTGGAAAAACTGAATGCGGTATTCTGTTAATGTCAAACTAATAAAGATCAGATGATACATCAAATTCAGCTTGCAACAATTAAAATAAATGTCATGATCTGTCAGAAACAGCTGATGGGATGTAAAATTTTATGTAATAACATTGTAATTAGTTATAAGAAACAGATGTTCTGTTGAAAATTTGCGACGTGCGTTAAACAGCTGTTGTGCAGAGACAGTTGACTATAGAAAAATTATGGCCAAAGCGAACAGCTGTAAAGACAGCAAACAGCTGATTATAGAGTTCTTACAGAAATGGTTTGGGTTGAAGTTATGTGGTTGTAATTAAAGTTAAGGGTTTGTCCGTGATTGGTCTATAATAATTTTGAATTATTTAATTGAGGAAATTGTATTTTACTGGATGTTTATGCTGATGAGGGATTGAATGGTACGTCAGAAAAATTTGTAATTAATTTATGAGTGAATTTTTGTAAAACCTAATGTAATTTTGACTAAGGGCGTTGGTCAGTCAAATTGTTTACGACTGTGTTTCAGTGAGTGTCATTAAAAAATTGTGCAATTTTTTAAATTCATTGGGGGCGGGGATAATGTAACATGAAAAGTTACACGCAACAATGCGGGCCAGTTGCGAGTTGCAATTGTCGCAACTCGGACCAACAATGGAGTCTGGTGAGCCTCGAGCAGTCGTCATGGGGTAGTGAAAGGAGAAGGATGTGTCGGCAGTTGCGGACGGAGAAAGACCACGCCCTGTAGTGATAATTTTTCTCATGTTCTGAAATGGATTAAAGCTATTAAAATCCACTTTTTTGGTATTTTTATTAAAAAATACCTTGGGCCCAAAAAGCATTTAAATCCTCGAATACGGAGGAAGGCCGGATCTTCTACAATATATATATATATATATATATATATATATATATATATATATATATATAGACAATTGTTGATCAGTAATTATAAAGTGCACTAAAATAGTACAATTTAATTTGCGTATTAATTTTTATGTGATTACAAATTAATTACAGTGATTAAAGAAGGTTAAAAATATTTTACGGAGGTGAGAATCGAACACTGTCATACCCTTTTCGACAGAGTCTAGTAACAAATTTTTAATTCTTTGTATTTCCGAAATTATATATTTCCGCGGATATTTTTCTTTAACAATAGTCTGGTACACGTTGAGAGATCGCTTTAAGCTCTGTTAAATTCATGTGCGGCCCGTTTACACGCAAATTTACACCCCGCTAGATTCCGCGTATTTTCAGAATTAATTATTTAATAAGGCAAATCTAGAGGAGTGAGATAATTAATATGATACCTCGCATATTTACAAAAATATATCGAACATTGCCGCTGCTTAAGACGCGGTATTTTATTGTAGTATAAAGTGTACAAAAAATGAAGACCTAATTTTAATTGCAAATTAAAAATAAGATGATTGATTAATTGCAAGAAAAAGGTAATACCAACGGGTAAAATTACTAGCTGGTACCGGGAACTGAACCCCATTCCACGGCATGAGACTAAGAATCTATAACCACTCGGCCACACCTTTGAACAACTAGGAGAGAGTTCAGGACATATTCAAGTACATTGGCATGACCTTACCTGAAATTGAGGGCCGGATGACTCTGAAAATTTGTGAATTCAACATCGGTCCTCCATTTCAGGTAAGGCCAACATCGGCCCTCAATTTCAGGCAAGACTATGCCTCCCATCTTCTCTTTTCACGGGTAGCCATAAAACAATGACATCACAGTTGTGATGCCACACATTTAAATTTTCTATCTCCGTAATTATCTGCTGTCGGCAGAAAATTTATTTGGCAAATACTCTTTAAAAGTGATAATAGACAACTTTAACCAGGTTTCATTTTACCCAGCCATTTACATACAATATATATTAGCCATTACTCCTTTTATCAATATTTTCACAGGTACTTCAATTTGACTTTGTCTATTTTACTCTTCACACAACAGACTGAATGAAATATCTCAGAAATGTCGCCACTTTACATGGTCTCAAACTTCAAATCTAATTACCATGGTAGCTTTGGTTATCAAGTTTTACAGCTTTCACTAGGAATTGTCTACATGAAAAACTCTTCCCTTTACAGGGCTGACCACAAAACAAAACTTTGTTGTTTTATTTCCTTGGCTCATGCCAGTCATCAAGACCAGGCTCTGTCACCATTTAAGACAACTTTATAAGGGTCTAGTTTTTCTTGGCATCTGTAGGTAGACCCCAACAACCAAGGCAGCGTGGGAGCCTTCGAAGCTGCCCGGTTCCTAAAGCGTTCCGGTTTGACGGACGCCATTCTCAGCAAAGTGTGGGACCTGTCCGACCCTGCAGGCAAAGGCTACCTCAACAAGGACGGTTTCTTCGTGGCCTTGAAGCTGGTGTCCCTGGCTCAGAGTGGCAAAGAAGTCAACATGGTCAATATTTCCTTGGATACTCCACCACCAAAGATGGTGAGATTAATATTTGTTCTTTTGTTTATATGGTTTATAAAATCATTGTGAACTTCTTATGTAAAATATATGTAATATTCAAATTGTTGGGATTGTCTGGTGTGGTTGTAGGGTGCAGATACTCCACCTGTGATTCCTATACACAATAGTGTCTTGTCACCACCACTCATCACAAATTCTGTGGCTCTGAGTGACTGGGCAGTGAAGCCAGCCGAGAAGGCCAAGTACGACCAACTGTTTGACTCTCTGCAGCCTCTCAATGGCATGATTCCCGGAAACAAGGTACCTAGCACACGTTTCTGAAACCGTAATACTTCATACCCTTTCAATAATTTCTCAATTGTCAACTGTACAGGTTAAAGGTGTCCTTATGGACTCAAAACTACCTTTACACACTTTAGGCAAAATTTGGGACCTAGCGGACATGGACAAGGATGGCATGTTGGACCGCCACGAATTCATGGTGGTGAGAGAAGATAATATTTAACAAATTTATAATTTTGTGCTGCTTAAACCTTGCTTTGTAGCATGTTAAACAGAATTGGTTTTGTCTTACAGGCCATGCATCTAGTTTACAAAGCTCTAGAAAAGTATACGATTCCCAGCTGTTTGCCACCAGAGCTTCTTCCTTCGGGTAACAGGAAAGAGTCCATCCCTGTGGTCAAAACAGTTCCAGTCCTCCCCAACGTTGTGAGTGTTGAACCTAAGGTATGTGTTTTGAAGGTCCCAGTAGAATTGAAAACACAGTATGTACAATATTATTCATTGTGGGCAAGGAAGAGTATTTTCTGTGGGAACTGTTCCAGCCTACAATGACTCCGGTAATACCATGGGTGGTGACTGTGGAAGAGAGAGTCAAATATGACACCCTGTTCCAGCAAACAGACGTAGACAAAGATGGCTTTGTGTCTGGCCTGGAGATAAAGGACATTTTTCTTCTATCTGGAGTCCCACAACTTGTGCTGGCTCGTATATGGTAAGACAATATATTGGTTTCTTCTGTCTCAGGTGGCCCAAAATGATGTAAAATTCAAGTTGCTATCTCCTAGATTAAATTGATCTGACCATTTAACAGAAGTTACATTTACCTTGTGCAGGTCTCTGTGTGACACAAAGCAGATCGGCAAGCTCAACTGTGAACAGTTTGCACTGGCCATGTGGCTCATCAACCAGAAAGTACAAGGCATCGATCCCCCGGCCTCACTGACACCGGAAATGGTGCCACCAAGTCTCCGTGCAAAAGCACCCACTGAAGGAATCGTGGTAAATTCATTCTTATGTTTTTGAAGGTTTATGAATACTGAAGTTGAGTTAAATTTCTAGGATCTTAAATGTCACTCTTGCCTGAGACAAACATTATTTACTTCTAATAACCAAAAAAGGATTTTACAATTTTAAAATTCTGTCACAAATTAACCATAACAATGAAAATTTACAATTAAGAGCCGATTCATGCCATATTAATTTGGAATGGGTGCCACTAATAATGTAAATTGTTTCATGGTTACCTGTACCATTATCAGTTTCCTGGTAAGCCATTTTGGTTTCATAACAATGGCAAGAGCATAGCAACTGTTTAGAATGCTCTCGTAATTACTTTTTTACTATTAACATTAATTGTAGTTGAGACTAATAATTGAAATTTCTATATATCACACACTTTTTACAACCAAGAAATTAAACAATAACCTTGAGGCAACTTCCCCGATTTCACAACAGAAAGTTCCTAGTTTCCTGCAGCAGTGGCTTCTTGTCTTGCCATGAAGGCCCTCCAGAAAACTAGCAGAAGTGATCCCAGAACCACAAGAAGGCCCACAAGCATGAAGTGGTGGGTGAAGCTGAGGTCTTTTTTCTCATTCACGACCAGGCGGACAGTGCCTGCCAGCTCATCTCCTTGCCAACAGCTGTGGAGAGAGTTTACCATATATGAGCTTATGGAAACATGGTTTAAATTACAGAGTCCTAAATGTAAAAGTTGCTGTTGATCACCAATTTCCCACCGGTTAAACGAGCTGAGAATTTCAATTCTGTATCCACAAGTGATTTAGGCATGACTGAAACTGCCCGTGGAAAATTTAAAAGAAAATCAATTTTATGATCTGTCTTTGTTACTAATGTTCTGCTTGATTCTAAAATTTGAGCAGAATAAAATAATTTTTGTCTGGACTGTATGATTTGCACAAGAAAATTGGATGGCAATAAAATTTCCTGTGTTATTGTCAGTGAAGCTTAGATCTCTTCATGTAGTGTAATGCAGTTGAAAAACAACGGTGGACCTCATTTGTAAGGAAATTTTATTTATATTTGTTAATCCATCAATTCCAAAATTGTTATGTCACATTGATGTGATTTGATGGCACTTTCTTGTGGTGTTTACCAAACAGTGTAGAATGTAAAATGTACAGTTCAAATTTTGAGCAAATAATCATATCAAAATAAAGAGCATGTCACAACGGAGAATAGACAGTGCAATGTGATATTTTCACTTGCTTAGACCAGCAGAGTTAAACATTGGCATCTGAAAATTCTACGGGTTTGAGCAGCTATCAGTCATGTAGATGCTGTTACTGCTAGTTTTTCTGAAACATTTTATACATAAGCATTATCCAGTTTGTTGTGAAAGTGAGATAGTTGTGAGCTAATGTTAAACTTTGACTGTACCTGTAAACTACAGAGTCTCCAACAATGGGCTTTCTGATGACAAGGTTTCCCCTTAAGTTGATGTAGATCCTTCCTTGTGTCTGTTTTTTTATGAGTACTGGATTAATTCTTGTTGACCCTATCTGCCACTCATCTGGCGTGTCTCGATTCAAGTTCCTGTAATGGAAAATCTTGTAAATCACACTTCTTGTGCTATGGTACACATCCTCATCACATACCCGGGGCACTTTAATATTACGATCTTTGCCAGCGTGTCTTCGTACACTGTCTGCCTTCCCACTTCCGGTTCCACTGGTGGTGCAGTTTGGTCTTCTGAATAAATGCCTGCAGAGTTGTCTGCCACGTCTACCACCTTCCCATTTCCAGACACCTCTTCGAACAGAACTCGTCCGGGACAGGCTACCTGGGATTGTGGATGACGAGAGGTCCTGTGTGGTCTCTATATAGGGTGAAATTAGAAAACAATACCTTGCAAAAACGAGTCATAATTTCTGATCTCCTGTTGGCCACTCTTGGGGTTGACCGGATAATTTCTGGCATCAGCTTTGATCTACACGGCAAACCTTTCATCAAATCCAATATGGTGGTTGTGGTGTGTTTGCTTGATGGCAGAGGGCGTACGGTGCACACTCCGTACCGTACCTCCTTTCCAACGACTCCGCATCTGCTACAAGGTGACCAAGGGCCCCACGCTGTGAAGACCTCCACTTGGAACTGTGACAGAGACTTGGTGGGCTCGCTATGTAGCCCAAGGGGTGATGTGTCTGGCGTCACCTGTCCAAGACAAAATGTGTTGAAGTTTATGGATGATTACAGATACATTTGCAAATATGTTTTGCAAGTATTCCATTGCCTACAATAGAGTAAATTTTTTTAATAAGTTTCTGTTTGAAGGGATCAAATTTAAATAATATAGTAAGTCTACACCTTCCTGACTGTTTGAACTGTCATACTGTAGCTATGAATCCCTGATAACAAACATTTTTCTTATAAACTTTTGGTATCTTCTTCCTCATTAAAAAGATTATTACTTTGTATTTATTTCAGTCAATAAACCTTTGTCTGGTTAGGTTTCCCCTTTTTCTTGTTTATTTTCTCTTGTCAATATTTACAGTTTCCTTTGTTTTTCCTCTGTCTATTTATTCTTCCTCCTTGCTCAGATAATGGAATACCCAAAAATATACATATAACAAAATAATCTTGGCATTTTTTTATTTTCCCCTTCTCTTAGCACCAATCTCAACTGTTGTACATTAGTCATTAATTAAATTTGGCTGTACAGGCTGCCTGTATATAAGTGCCAATGTATCTACAAAAACATAACTTGAGATAAAGTTTCTAACAGTTTTCATTATTGTCTATTACTACCTTTGGTTTGAAATCTCATTTCAGAGTTGCAGTGTCCTTCGCTGTCAGAGTTGATCAGTGTTCAGATAGCTTGAAATTTATTGCAATTTGTAAAATTTAAATGTATGTACAGTGTCCTAAAAGTTGGTACCAAAATTGTGTATGAACCCATAAGTTTTGAAACCCTTTTTTTTTAAAAAAAAATTGAAAATTTAGCTAGTTCTTAAATGGAACATATATGCAAAATGCAACATTTCCTAAGTGTAACCCATTTTTTAAACAAACTCTTAGTTCTATGTATTATGTTTCAAATATGCAAAAACTAGCTAAATTTTCATTTTTGTTTGTAAAAAGGATTTCAAAACTTGTGGGTTGCTTCACAATTATGGTACCAACTTTTGGGGTACCATAAATTATATATATTGGTTTAAGAAGCATTGTTTATTTAATATAATATTATTGGGCAAATATTTCTCCACCAACTCTGAAGGGAATTGTCCATTCTTTGGCCTGTTCCGAAACAATCATAATTCTACAGACATGTGTTTTAGATCCTTACCATTATTGTGGGTTCTTCACTACCAGCAACTTCCAGAAAGTAGTAATTGGTCACACTGCCATCATAAATGCATGAGTAACGTCCCGCCTCATCTGGTGTCACTTTGAACAGCAGCAGTGATCGGTCATGCGGCGACACAAGTATGTGCTCTCCCAGTTCCACAGGTTCCATCTCTGTTACATTAATTCCATACAGCCAGATGATGCTTTCCTCATTTCCTGTCCTGTCGGGAGAGATGCACGGCGTGCACTCTAGTCTTCCGGGAAACAAAGCAGCGAGTTAACACAAATGCATTCAGTTTTCAAACAAATGAAATTTTAACTATGAAGAAACTTTGTGTGTTAAACTTAAGTTAAGTAACAATCTAAAAAAGTGCGGTGTTCAGCACGAGATCTGTCATCATTTAGAAAGCAATCCAATTCTCTGAATTAAGCAAGCCTTATATCTGTCAGAATAATGACGCCTTGGTATGTCTTCCTTCACTTCAATCTATGCCACAATGACCTGGTAACAAATTTTTATTTTGAATATGTTGTGGTTCAAAACCAAACTCTTGTGGTTCTAAGAGGAAAAGCTTTGTTAAAGAATTAACTTGAACAAAACAGTTAACTGTTTTGTTCAAACTTATCTGATAATTAGGAAATGAATACTTTCTCAGTGTAGTTGCTGCAGGTCTTGGATACAGGTGTGATTAAGACGCCAAAAGATGACGACAGAGCATGTGGTTGTCGATGTCGTTTCTTAATTACGGCTGTACTCTAGTGAAAACCCAAGAACTATTTCATCTCTGACAATTGCCATTTACTTGACAGATAATAATACATCCTGGGAAAGGAAGTCTTACTTAATTCTGAGTACTGTGTATTCCAAGTTTGTTTAATCATGAACTCGGGATGGAGATAAACTTCTCTGATTTGATGGCGAAAGTCCCACCTGGTGGAGGTTCCCTCAAAGACTGTAACTGCCTTCGGCGAGATTGTCCCAAAGTCTTTCAGGTCTGTGAACTGTAGAGACAGGCAGTCATAGTACTGAAGCCAAAGAGCACGGATCTTCTGCAGTTTGTCTTCTTCTTTCCCTGGAAACTGGTGTCCTGGCGGCAGGTAGAATACAGAGTTTTTGGAGCTTTGTTTTCCCTTGAAGAATTTTATCACCTTAGCCTTGAGCTTCCCCAATAAGGATGACTGCACCTCCTTCTGCAGCAGGGCAGATACCAGCAGCATTAGTAGTAGTAGTAGTAATTTCATGCCAGTGAAATCTCTCCAAGAGCAGCTTCTGTAAATATTTTCTCAATGTAGTGGTCATATAAAAATTTCTCGGACTTCTAATTGTGTGTTATATATGTTACATTGCCAAACTTCTATGACTTGCTTCAATGTCATCTAGTGAATCTTCGATTGTAATCTGTGGCGCTGTGTTTCAGTGTAATAGAATTTACATGAATGGTTATTCCCTATTTAAAAAGTTTACCTTGTGTTTGCTGTGACTAGATTCTTCAGTATGGGCTAAGGCAGGATCCCAGGCCTTGCTTAACAGAAAACCTGAATCACTGTTTAACAAACTGCTAGTTGCTTCAATTATCTGTCCTAGGGCAGTTTGCCCTAGATATCTTCAATTCAAATGTACAAGAAAAGTTTTTCATCCCAGGGATTCTTAAACCTGGGTTGTCTTTAATCAGTCTTAATAAATTTCCAGTTTATGCCTGTGATTGAAATATCCCTTTGATATTCTTTTTGTACAAAATCCTACTGAATTGTCCTGTTATAGCTAAAGCAAAGGGAATCACTGTCCTGCCATTCCCCCTATTTGAAGTAGGGAATAATTCATAAAGATTCTATTTTTTTAGGTGCTTTCTTTAAGCTAGAAGGATCAATGTTACAAAGTAGATGATATACAGTTTTTCTATAGTGTATATTCCACTTGTTTAGAAGACCGAGTAGTAGTTGTACAAATTTAATACTAAATTTAAAAATCTGTTTCATAGTGTTCATGATAGAGTTTCATTTGAAAGAATTTTTTTGTTTGTTCTTGAATTAAATTCTAATTTATTGACATGTGAAAAGTGAGTTTGGGTTTTAGTAAAAGAACAAACAATGAAGTCTAGATGTGGTAGGAATTTACTACCTTATAATCATTCTTTGCTAGATACTTGACCACTAAACTGTGAAACTAGGAATCACATAAATTACTATTCTTAATTAGAAGTTTGTAGATGACAACACAGGTATTTCCCTGTGTGATTCAGTTAAGTCCTTCACATTGTGGAAAATATTTTAGCAGTTTAGCAGTTCCTTGTTTCATGTTTCACCCTAAAGACAGAGACTTTTTTTACAAAATATTGGATGTTTCATAATATGCCTGTGCTCTTGTAAATTACTCAAAAGATATGTGAAGCAGATTTTATTTTTGCTAGACACAACTACCTGAGTGCAAAAGTAAGAAATTACAATAAATCGACCAACAAGTCAGAAAATCACTGTATATATTTAACACATTACAAAGTTCTTTTACAATGTTTCCTCCTATTATCAAGGAACAGACAATCTTAATAAAATTCTTTCTGAAGTTAAATTTTGAATATATAAAAGTACACAAGGATGAAAGATTAGAAGTCCTCAATAATTGTAATTATGGAATCTGAAAAACAATGTATCCCATGCCACAATTTTTTGTCATTTTAGGATGCATTAAAATCTGCTTTTTACTTCACCTGCAGGAAAACAACAATGCTCCTTACTCCAATCCGGAGCTGGACATGATCACCAAGGACATTGAAGAACTTGCCAGGGAAAAGCACATCTTGGAGACGGACATCGCTCAGAAGGAAGCCGACATCAAAATTAAAAATGGCGAAATCAAGAGCTTACAGGTAAACGAGCGCTCTAAGTCCACCCCCCCCCCCCCCCAAAAAAAAAACTGGTTATGACTGAGATCAAAGTGAAACTTGAAAAGCTTATCTTTCCTGCAAACCCGTGTTGTAAACAATTTGAAAGTTGACAATACTAAATATATTTAATATATTAAAAAATTGAGAACAGCTTAAAAATAATTCCTTTTTAATTCTATATTTTTTGTTAATATAAATTTCCATTAATATGTATGCATTATCTATTGGAACCTATATTTGAGGTTGTCAGCTCCCATAGCATTTAGTGTTAACTCCTATTTTCTTTATTGACTTCTTGACTGGGTGTTTTTCATCAAATTCATCTGCTACCTTGTATTTTCTCAATGTTCTATTCCATCTATCTAATGACCCTCTTTCTGGCCTCGTGCTTTGTAAATGAATATTGTAATCGGTGTTATATGAATCTGGTGGCAGTTACACAAGACTTCCAAGATATTTTCAACTATAACTGAAAAACCCGGACATTTATCAATTTAAATAGTGGGGGACAGTAATAAATAAGCTTCAAACAATGTTCTGAAACCAAATAACTGATTCAAAATGATAACAAATGTGACAAAAACTAATATGTTTACATGCAAATGTGGCTAATATATTGTGGCCAACAACAATACTACAATAAAATGATGCATATCCCATACAGAGTCATGTGACCAACAACAATAACAAAAGAGAGATACTAATGTAATCAACCAAAAAATATAAAGATAAATTAAATGAGAATATATGTAGACAAAACAGAAGTTTTATTCAATAATGATGTTTCACCCTTAAATTTGGGTCTCTATCAGATACAAATAAAATTATTCAGGTTTTTAAAGTTTTGAAGTATAAAATTAAACAATTTTTAATCATGGTCAGAATCCATTAGTAATTACAACCAGAAAATTCTACATTAAGTTCTCAAAAATCTAATATTCAGTTGAGTAATAGGTTTTTTGGTGAGTCAGAACAAATTTAAACTTAGCTTGAAGGAATTTCCTTGCAGAGCGAGTTGGACACCCTGGCCGCTACCTTCAAGCAGCTAGAGAACCAGAAAGGGGAAGCACAGAAGAGGCTCAACGATCTCAAGAACCAGGTGCGTGGTTAACCTGACTGACGGTGGTTTTTCTCACTTTCTGTAAGTAGTATTTTTGACTTCATTTTGGATGCCATCAAAGCTAGCAAGTGTGTAAGTTTTTAATTTTTCTAATGTTTGTGCTTGCTGCTAGTATTTTACCCTTTACGTTAACCATTTTTTTGCCCTTTAGTTGAACACTGAAAGCTCCAGAATACTTTTGTGGTTAGCAGAAAAATTTTGTACCGAATACTTTCCCTCTATTTTAATTTCCCCGTTGGTGACAACCTACTTGTCAGAATGTTATTTATATTTTCCATTGTCTGACTTGTAGGATTTAAATGTAGAAATCTGTTGTATTCTGATGTAGACTAACTTAATTGTAGATGTTCTAAGCTGAGGGCTCGAGTGTACAACCACACTCACTTTTGCACTTAAATCCCTAGATATGAAAATTTTTCTTACTGTTAGAAATGTTGAACTGTCTCCTTCCTTTTTCTAGTCTATGACTAGAAATGTTCTAAGAAGTCTCACCTCACCTTTCACGTTAACAAATTTTTAATTTGGGATTGTTGTCAGACGTTCGGCACAGTGAAACTATTGGTCATTGTCACTAAAGCAAAGGTTTCGTTTGATGCTTCCAGTGTCGACGATAGATTGTATTTTATTTTTTTGTGCATTTGGTATGCATGTTTTGTAATCATGTTCTGCATTCCTCCTTTCCTTTTTTTAATTTCATGTAGAAAACTGCTATTGAGAAAGAACTTGATGACGTGAAGCTGGTATTGGAGGAGGAGCAGGATCAGGTAACTTGATTTTATTTCTTCTTTGACTTGTGCATGTGATACTCTGATGGCCCCTCTACACCATGGCCCAAGTTGAGCTAGTGCAGGCCGTGGTCATGGTGTGGACGGGGATGGGCTTGTATTGGCAGAAGTTGGTGATGGTATTGATTGGAAGAACACTAAAAATACTGCAAAGTTCTATAAACACAAAATGAAATTTAGTACATGCATTAAATATAATTAACAGTAAGGCTAAGCTTTGTAGAATAATCAGTTGTTTGATATTGGTTTGCTCTTTTAATTATTAAATTAATTTATGACCAGTTTTACATGGCTTTTATTTTATTTCTCCGTGACGTAAATACCACTATTAAAAGTTAAGTATTATTATTTATATGGTAAATGTAACAATTCAACAGCTTAATCTATTTCAGATTGTGAATTAGGTTTATATTGGTAGTTTTTGTAATTTGTCAATTATTTATACCTTTAGTAAGCTGTAGAAGTAAACATATATACTTATATTTTCCTGTTATTTATATTAAAGATAGGATTGTTATTCTGTAAAGTATTGTCCGCATTAAAATACACTTTAAATGTTTTTTTCATGTACAATTGAACATTTAATAAATAAGAATTGGTCATCTTTATTTATATGAACTCATATACTTTGCATGCTGGCATTGTTTATTTCTTCATTCACGATGAGGTGTCATGGCAATTTGAGTCATATTTTGGATTCCACCTAGGTTGACAACCTCCGTCGTCAGGCCGAGGAGCAGGAGGAGACACTCAGATCCCAGGAGGACGAGTTGAGTTGCAAGAAACAGGAGTTGGAGGGCCTCAAACAGGAAGAAGCCCGGCTGGAGCAGAAGCAGAAAGACTCCCGAGACAAATTGGATGATCTGACCAAGAACCTGCGGGACACACAGCTCCAGATCAGCCAAGCCAAAGCTAAAATAACACAGCTGCAGGAGCAGCACCGTCAGATGAATGATGCCATAACCGTGTGTGACACTGCCATAGAGTCTGGAGACCCGTCCTGTGTTGGCGATGCCTCCCTTGACATAGAGCCAGAGTTCAGGAATCCCGAGTATAGAAAACTTGCCACTTTGGAACAGGTCTGTTTCTCTTTCTCTCCTGCAAGAGAAACGTGTCAAGCACCCAGTTGACCATGTGATTTTCTTTGTAGGTGAAGTCTGTTCTCCACAACCACGATCCCTTTGGTGGACTAAATGGCCCTGTGGCAACGGTGGCCACTTCAGGCTTTGAGGGAGAAGATCTATTCAAACATGGTAAATTACACATACTTCTCTAACCCATTTTCATTTCTTACTTCAAATGATGAATCAGTCACTCAATTTTTTCTACAGAATGTATTAAAAAAAGAAGTGCAAGATTTTAAGTGGCTAATTCTTTTGTTTTAATCTTTCAATAATTTGAATCTTTAAACTCTTATTTTTTATTATTATGATTATTATAAAATATCTGTTTCAAAGTTAGTATTTTTCTAAACCATTTTTTGAACCACTTTGAGACCATTTGTGGATAAAATAAGGCTGTTACATTTAGATGTAGGTGAATGAGATCATCTCATGTTGCAAGTTTTGGGTGAGATAAAGAATTTATGGCAAAGGGAGAGGAAGTATATGTAATATTGTGGTTATAATTGAGGAAACACACTCACGAGGAGGAGGGCCAATGTCTTCTGCAATTGTCAATATTTTTCAGATCCATTCAAAAGCGAGAAACCAGTGACCTCAGACCTATTCTCCTCTTCAGAAGACCCCTTTGGCTCAGCTTTCGCCACAAAGATCTCGGTAAGTGTTTCTCCATCCCTATATTATCTCAATCCTTCAGATTTTTACTTTTTCTAAACATTATCACCTCACAGGATCCTCTGCCGGCTGACCCCTTCGGCTCCTTTGGTGGCGGCTCTACAGGTATGTCCACATTTCCTTATGTGAGCGACTACTTACCTCGTGACAATAATGTTTCAACTTCTTATTTTCTTAACAGCGAAAGGGGATCCGTTCGATCCATTTGGAGACGGGGTGAACAGAAATTCTTCCAAGTCACCAGTTGATGTAAGTATATCAGCTTTTTTTTGGAAACAGGCTCTCAAAATTGTGTCCTGATAGTTACGAATATGAAAACAATATACAACTTGGAGTAATGACAAATAAAACAATTATAAATTATACATACTTTCTTTTTAACCACATACAATTCAAAGGAATTATATAGGAAGTTATTCCAACAATGACCATAGATCAGCCAAATGTCCTAAATCGTTTGAAATTCCCAATATGTTCCTACAATAAGTTAAAAATGCCCCATCAAATGAGGAAATGAAATCTGTCACATGCCTAAGACAACTTGGTCGGGAACAAGGGCCTCATAAATTCAGGTGTGTTACACTTTACTCTACTACTCTTTTACATTCAGCGATAGGTGCTGATGACTATGTTAAACTTTGAGTAACAAAGTTGTATGTTTTTTCTGTGTTGAAAAAAATTATTTGTGATCTCTTATATTGTCTAAATTTGCAGATGTCCGGAAAGGATCCTTTTGGCTGTGACCCGTTTGCCTCACTTCAGCCTTCCAATGCCGGAGGTCCATCGCTTCAGCCTTCCAGTGCCGGAGGTCCACCACCTAGGCCAGAGAGTCCCAGTCCAGCTCTACCTCCTAAAAAGAGCAAGCAGCCGCCACCTCGACCTGCTCCTCCACGGCCTCTTCAGCAACCTGCCGTAGCACGTGCTGCGCCCGCACCTCCGACACCTAGTCCGGACCCCCAAGCCCCGGGCCATGACCCCTTCGCCGACCCTTTTGGAGACGCCGCCCCTGTCAGCGATCCTTTCTCCGCCACCAACTCGGGTACCAATTCGTTCGCTAACTTTGCGAACTTCGACAGTAAGGTAAGCAAGCGCCTGTCTTGAGTAGACTGGAAACTTCGCAAATGCGTCATTGACCTTGTAGCCTGGAGTACATTATTTAAGTATTGTTCTAAATCATTAATTTTGTGCTGCTTTGAATTGCATTTTGCTGCATACTCTTTTCTGTTGCTACAGTTTTTTTGGAGGTGGGAAGGTTGTTCTCACACTTGGTAGAGCAAGACAAGAGGCGTAGTTTTGGCTGGGGAAAATAGTATTAAAAATTAAAGATTAAGGATGGCATTGGTATTCTCCTTTTGGTGATCACTTCAAATTCTGACATTTGGTGACGTGTCCTGTAATCACATGGTCAAGTCAGAACAAATTAATTGCTATATACCATGTTTAAAAAGTGCTATTTGATTGGCATAATCTTGGTGAGAAACAGATTGCATTAACTAAATGTGATGTGATCATTTGCATTGAGCATGTAGCAAATGTCATATTTATTCACAATTGTTTCTGTATATCATAATTGTCATTTTTTAATTTCTGCTCACGGTGCCAAGCAACAGTTGTTTTTTGTAGCCCTACCACCGTTGGATATATCAGATTTTCTTTTTTGGCCACGTCAATTATCGAATAATGAGTTCTTTGTGTAGAAGAACTGTTCTTGAATTCTTTTGTTGCTGGATCCTATTAATAATTGCACATCCATGAGTCTGCATTCTCAAAACTCTATACACTATACTATATATTTTTTTAAAGTTGTTTGTGAATATTTACATTTCCGGTTACTAATATTTTCTTCTAAATATTTCTGTTATGTGGTTGAACTATACTGCTCTGACATAAGCTGGCAATGACAATAAAGAATCGTGTTCATAATTTAAGAATTAAGGTAATAAGTATTCAGAACAAAAAGTAAATCTTGTGAGATGATAAACAACAGCAGAATTGTCTTTACATAATAAAAATTGTCTTGTTTCTAAACAGCCTCTGTAGCTTGCACCGTACCACAATATTACTCATCAAACATTGCTGTAACTTTTAAAGCTAGGTCCACCTTTGTTGTCATTATTTGTATGTGATGCCATCCTGCCACCTGTTGTAGGATTCCTCAACCTTATTTACACTAAAGCTTTCCCAATAACTGCGCTTTCCTAAACTCGTGAACAGAAATTCTTCAAATGTTCAAATTGGCAGATGGTAGGTGTAACTGTTTAGTCCAGTTTTGAATGAGCTGAGACTATTAATTTTTGAGTATTGGTTTTGGGAATGTTTGGTTTATTGTGCCAAGTTTTATCAAGTAATTAATTTAATCTTTTATGTCATTTATCATGAGCCAATTACATGGAGGTTTCAGATTTGTGCTCTGGCCACACCTCATTGTTGATTGACTCTACATTTTTGAGTTAGAGCATTTCCAATTGGTTGGCCATACCTTTATTTTGAAATTGAGAAGAAGCAAAGTTCAAAGCACACGGTCTGCATGAAACACATTTGTTACACTTCTGTCCCTAAGCATGCTGCTGTTTTCATTTACGTTTAAGATTCATTATTATATTTTAGTTATAGCTGAACCGTAATTTATAGCATGCCACAGCAGTTGTTTATTTTTGCACTTTTTAAATTTTATTTTAGGTATTTTACCCGTAGTGACCTGCACGCACATCCAGGAGCTGCCTTTTTTTAACATGCTTGGCGAAGTTTCCTCAGGTTTCTTTCAGATCCATCCGTCCAAGCCACGAGTAACCTGGGGGTTCCCGTCTCTGTTCTCACGTTTTTTTCAGCCTTAAAAACTGTGCTCCCAATCTCCAGTTCTCGGGCAAAACTCTGGACTTCACGGAGGACCCCTTCAGGAACTACCGCTATGAGGACCCATTCCACATAGCGGACCCTTTCTCGGAGGAGCGTCCGGCCCCAGAGGTCCCGGCCGACCCTTTCGGACCCGAGGACCGGCAGTTGGCGTGGGCAGCAGTGGACAGCATCAAGATGGAGAAGGAGCACCGTCGAAGGCTGGAAAAGGAGCAGGCGGACCTTGAGTATGCTCTGGCCCTTAGTAGGGCTGACAAGCAGACGACGCTCCCTTGATGCTGCCTCCCAGAAGAAATTCCATTTCACTGTGTGTTTGTGTATATATATACATATATATCTATAGAGATTACTCCTTTCCTGGTATTTATTTTACCGCACGGGGACACGACAATTACAGTTGAAGGGTCGAGGGTTTTCAAGTCACCGGTTCTCCTTCGCCGGCAGTGCCTCCGTCGTGTCCGGTGTGCCACGTTTCGTGCCCTGAGGTGTTCATTATCGGTGGTGCTGTACATAACTTGTTTTCTATACACATGTTGTCATTAACCTTTTCGCTGTACGTGTGAATGAGCGTCATCGAGGCACGACTGCAAATTATCTTCCCGTTTATCGTGTCACGTTGAGCGAGCACGTGTGCTGTATGTTTTTGTGTTTCGTCAGTCTGTCAGGACCTCGACTAGAAGGGGGAAGAAATAAGTTAGATTACTGTGATAATTTTGTTGACTTAGGGTTTGGGCTGGGTGTGTTGTGTTAACAATATGAATTTTTAAACATAATTTTCTTCTTACGGTTATTTGCATGTTCTCAACCAGTGAAACATTTTTCCCGGTGTTTTGAATCTGTCAATTTGTGCAAGGTCATCTCTGTTCCGTGATTATGTATGAAGCCTTATGATAAAGGAAGAAATGTGAGCAGCATTTATTTGGCATTTTGCTGAGAAGTTTGACAAGTTAAAAGTTATCAATTTACATTTAAATCAATTTATTATAATTTATTTTGGGTAATGGTAAAGAGAAGTGTACTCGGGTGAGATGACAGTGTCTTGCACAAATTGTCTTTCTACTCGGCTAACTTTTCAGTCAATTCTTCTTATTTGAATGGGAATTTTTTTACAAAGTCTGCACGTTGATGTTTATACTTTCTATAATTATAATCCAGAGTTTACATTTGGATACTAAAACAAGTCTGTAGAATGTGAAGGCAACATCTTCGCTTCAGGCTTTGAAAGTTTTGTGATGTAGGGAAATTGGTAAAGCTTCAAACCAAAGTTTATATTGAGTATAAGATAGTAGCGTTGGAGATTATCCTGATATATATTTTACCCTGTGGCAGGGAATCTGTATCGGCGAGTAACAAGTAGTTCCTGTTCACGCAGTTTTGCCACCATTTGCATGTGTTCGTCTTTAAAATTAGGTCCTTATATTGGCTTCACGGGAGTTCCCAACTCTGAATTGTGTCAGGGTCGTTAGGTTTCTTCTGTTGGATCCACGGCTTTACTGTATATAATGTCAGGGCTGTGTATGAATACTCCATATCATAGGCTATTTTTAATATGCTTGTCCAAAACAGTCTCGAAATTCAAATTAATTCAGGTCAGTGACACATTTATATGGATTTAATCAAAATTCCTGTAATCTTTGACAAGGATGGGCAATGAAGGTGGGTTTGTGTAGTCCTATTTTGCTTGTGTAACTTAAAATTGATTAACTTTTGGATAGAACCCACCTCTCTAGCCAGTTTGTTAAATTTTCTCAGTGTCTGTGTATGTAAGTGAAGAAAACCTCACTCATTTAAATATGGGAAATTTGAGCTTATCTTGCAAACATCTTCTATTGTCAAGATTTCAAGTTTTGGAATGTAATTAGTTACAAGTACTCCTGTGGTATGGGTACCAGAATTTGAAAGATGGTGACATAACTCTCCTGAGTATTAAAGTTCAAGCTTCTTCCTCAGTGTGCCTGCACGTAAACATATACCATAGGTAAGGACTCGAGACTGTGTACCTTGCCGGATTAATACCGGTCTGTACACTCGCGAACTAGTCCCTTTTCCCCCTGGTATGAAAATAGTGTGGAAGTATTTTGTATGCCAGATTTTACGTTCTACACCGTTGGAGCCTTTCCTGCGTAGTCGTAGCTTTTGGACAGACCTAGCTGTATTGTAAGAGGAAAACTTATGACCAGCAACTTCACCTGTGTGCCGCACGTGCGTGTAAAGAGTGTACATATATCTCGTTATGTTCTGGGATACTTTTTATTTTGTTACGCCTCGGACGGCGACATAGATATTACCGGAGAGGATCGATTAGAGGCAGAGAAAATGTTAACTGTTACTGTCAAGTTGAATATCACACAAATATGTTTGTAATTTTGCTTGAAAGAATTAAACTTGTTAATGTGGAGTAGAACGTCAACATTGTGTGTGGGCTCCATAAGAAGCTGCACACATTTGTATTGACATGGTTGCCCCCAAAGTTGGGTTACTTTGAATGAAATTAAAGTAAAATTTACTGTACAATAATGTTGTTTGTATTCAAAATCCTCCCTACTTGTCATTAATCATTTTTAAATAAAATTGTGAACCAACCTCGTCATTCTTATATTATCTTCGTAATTGATTCAGGGAAGACATGGACAAAGTTTTCTTCTATTGCCTGCTGCAGTTTTGAAATGACAGACCAGTGTTTCCACTTTGTTCTTGCTTCACTTGAACTGACTGTCACTTTACCAGAAGGAGCAGAAAGATCTGTTGTATCAGTTCCTGACGAGAGGATTCCAAATAAACAGAGACCACAAATTATGTTTTTCATGGACATTGGAATTGTTTCATCGACTGGAACGAGCTGATACAACTATATTTGGGTCGGAATAACCAAAGTTGTGGGGAAAAGTGATAAAACCTTCAAATAATTCCGTCCCCTTTACTTTCATGAAAAATAATTATCATGGCCAAAAAGTGGACAAAATCATAATTTATTTTGACATAACTATTGTAAACCTAAAAGGGCTCCATATTTCAAGTTAAATTAACTAATTAAAATTGGTCTGTTTTTACCTTATTTATAACTATATTGTTTTGAAAGAAAAGATTTAGATGTATTGTTGTTTCCATTAGTCCACGATTGAGGAAATAGGATAAACCAATTAACTGGACTGTTAAAACTTATAATTTTCAACAAATTCCATATTGTCAGACAAAAGTCTTGTATGGTTTTTCTCTGCTGGTGGTATAGCCTGAAGTTGGCTTTGCCCTTAATCAGTACATCTTTCTTTGTACCTTCTCCACACTCTTAATCATTAGTCTCCTATAACCGTCTCTTCCATGGTCTTCCCTCTTCTTGCATCTTCAAATGCAACAGCTTTGGCAACATTTCTTGGATTATCCTCTGTAAGTGACCCAACTTGTCAATCCTTCTCAGAGTATTCATTATTACTTCTATCTTCTCTCAAGGTTGATAAAGTCCTCTACTTTTGCTTACGTAATCTTGCTAACATCCTTTGGGGTAACATCATAAAATGTTTACACAAAATTGTAAAGATGCGCCTTTCCAATCTCCTACCAGTCCATATTATTCATGGAACTTGGGATACTTATTTTCACCTCGCACATATTTATAATGGAAATGATATATTTCATTATTAAAGTAATTAGGCTTGGCCATAAATTCACATGCCAATGCTCATGAAAAGGTTTCAGAGCTGTCAACAATTGTCAGACTGGGCTAATGACATAACAAGTAACCATTTAAATGAAGGGGCAGCCTGTAATTTTTGTGACATGATAAATTAATAGTTAAGCAAGTTTATGTTACAAATAATATAGATGTCAAAATTTAAAGTTAAATGAAAGCACTCCATAATAAAACACAATTAAATGGAGGGATGAGCTTAACTGAATAGCAAATACTCTTGTATGGAATAGAAAGAGTGTTTGTGTAGAAATGTCGTTGCGTTAAATCTAAATTTACCCTGAAGCTCCTTTATTTCAAATGATTGCTCCACATATAATGCAAATAAATTATTGCACAAATACGGTTTGTATTCCATACAAGAGTATGGGAATGCCAAGCTACATTAACATAAGTTTGTTGGTTTACTGAAATGTGAAATTTATTATGACATTGAACTTAAAATAACTTAATCCTTTTTTCTTTAATATTTATAACTTTTACTATTATATCTCAAGAGACGCCATCTGTGTTGGTCCAGGCAGTGTGGTGTATCTCTGAGAGCTAAGGACGCCATTTCTTGATGAATAGCAACATGTGTTGGAAGGGCTACGTGAAAAATATGACAAATAATAGATACTGACTTACTTTTGATTATAAAGAAGCCTTTGATAGCACGAATTCAAATCATTTATTCAGAACTCAAATGATGTGAAGTATTGATAGGTGGACAGACGATCAAGATAGCATCAGGTGTGACAAGCTCTACACACTATTTTACATGGCGCTGTTATAGAACAACATCAGAGATAAAGCTTTCTATAAATCAAAATATATAGTAAAACCATAGTTCTCAACGTAAATAAAGAAAGGAAAAACCAAATACATGAGAATATTGACATCAAAAACCAAAAAGGCCGAAAAAAAAAAGTAAATTGATATAAATTTGAAGGAGTCTTTGTCTTAACATATCTTGGTTCGAATCTTATAACAGATGAAATCGATTAAAGAGTCATACGAGCATATTTTACCAACATTACACTCGTGAAATCCACCTTGGGACCTAGGAAACAATAGTGCACATACTATGCAGTTATAAAGATACTTAAACGCAAGATGCGTAGTTCACCTCGAGTTAGAGGTTATGTTTCCGGAGACTTAACACGTTGCGGTTTGTATCGTTACTGTTAAAGGTTGGCATATTGAATCAATAAATGGGCAAATAAAAGAAATATAATTGAATTATACAATCAATTTTGTGCAAAACTTCGTAATTACGAGTAGTCGTTCAAATCTTCTTTCCGTACCTGTCTTAGAATCATCTTGAGTATCAGGAAGTAATATTTTTATTTACATTTAAAGGCAATTAATCACTAATTGCCCGTTATTTATTTGTGTGCAAGTTCACATTCCTGTAATGAAGTTACCAAGACAAATGTGAATAAATAATGGTAATCCTTTCCTCCATTTTCGGTTAATCTGGATAACCTATATACTGATGAAAGTGTCTGTGGTAAGATATAAAGTAGTTGAAAAGAATGATTAAAGCTTCCCCTTGTTTCTTTTCTGGATTGTGAGGTAGGTAAATGGGGAGTAAGGCTGGTACTGGCCTCAGGTGGAAAGAATCCTGAGAAATGCCCAGCTATGTACAATAGCTCTGATAGCCTTCTCAGGTTCACATTGTAGTCCCTGGGTAATACAATTCCCTGTAGTAAGGAGAGAAAATTCGTCTGGTTTCTGTAAAGTTACCAAAACTGGAGGTGGTCATCCACTAGCTGTAGCTTTGAGCATGTGTATGTTTTGCAGTACAATAAAAATGAAATTCCCGTTTTTACTTGTACAATGTTCCTAGTGTTCTTCTAAAGTGCATTTGCTATCTGTTTTATTGTATCATGATCCATCTGTGATAGCATAATCCTAGTGATCTGATGTGTGGTTTCTTTAGAATATGTAGACATTTCCAGTGTTGATGACACCTCACTGTTAATTTCCTCTTATTAGGGGAATAAAGTCTTGCATTTATAAAAATCGCCAAAAGTCCAATGTATCAATGTGATATTTTAGAATCCCAGTCACCAGCAGCCTGTAAAAGTCGGTCCAAATCCAAGAAAACAGGTTTTCTGTCGGGATGCAGGACACGAACCAGTGGTATTTTCCTTCATGGTGTAGTAGGCAAATGTACCAATCATCCTGTCTGCCGAGGTTGTGTTGAACCATAAGTCATGCTATGTACAACTACTTCAGACACCAGATTAAAGTAAAAGATTTTTTTGTCTGGTTCATTGTCATTATTTTTGGATTTAGCATGATTTCATTAAGTACCAACTTAGTTACCTCAAGAGCAAGGCTTCAGGGACAGCGTAGCATGTCAAGTACCTCGTAGATGAATTTAAATCATGTGAAATGCAGCAATGGCAAATGATCAATAGAATCTCAGGTGTGGTGAATCATAGACAGATAATTCCAGTTAACAACCCACTAAGAATAACTGGCAACCAGGCCCTTCCCACAGGTTCTCTGGTACAACACAAGTTCATTCTTTCCTCCACAGCAATGTTATCAGACAGCCCCTGCCTCTGTGCTGCTTGACGATGTCTTCATACTTGTTGGTGTCATGGTCCATCTTTACTGGTAATGATCAGGGGTGATGGGTAAACGGCCCAACAATTAGGTTTGGGCGATATTAGTTAATGGACCAGATTATGACAATTGTGTTACCGTCCAGTTTTAGAATAGTTCTTGGGTTCTGAAGCTATGGTGCCATTGCGTACATTGATGAAGTAGTTTACCTTACAATGGGTTTCTTTTAGCCTGAAATGACTTTAAAGTTGATGTTAAAAAATACAAAATGGTGTTTATTTTATGTGATGACAAAACTATGAACCCCTCAGGGTTGAAAATTTATTTATAATTTTGACAATACTGATTACAACAATAGAGATTATTTAGAAATTGTGAATTATATAAGGATTGTTGTAAAGTTAAGCAGCAATAATTACCAAATTAAGCTGCACAAAATAAAAATTTTGAAAACTTTAAAATAAACCACTTCATTTTCATTCACTTTATTTTGAAGCAAAAGTAGTATATTACGAAAAGACACACTCAAGTATTCATCCCACATGACAATAAACAACTGTGATATGTTAAACATGTTGGTAAAGCTTCAGTACTACCAAATCATACTGAGAATGTAAAAATAGTTTCAATTTCATGGTAACTTTAATGAGAAATTGAAAAACGTGAAGTTTTAAATTGAATGTCATTTTTGTACATAATAACAAACTCAGAATTATAAGAAGAGTTAGACTAAATTAAAAAAGAGATGTTAAATAATGTTAATAAAATATATTGTGGAAATTGTGTAGGGGATGTGTGGTTTTGGAACTATGGTGAAAGAGCTTAAACCATCGTAATGTTGTCACTATATAAATGAGAGGAATGTCATCAAGTTCATTGGGAAGGTTGAAAGTTTAGATTTTGAGCAAAATTTATTTAAATATGATATATCTGAAATGATCTTTATTAAATCAACTGAGAAATACTTAAAGCTATTTATTTTTAACTTTTATTACATTATTATAAATTATAGAACTTTATACTAACAAAATGTTGATAAAGAACATACATAGCCTACCTCTACAGAAGGTAGTCAGCAGTAATTAGAATTGAAGATCAGTAAAATAAAGCAGAATTCAAGAAATGAGTAATACAAGGATGCAGTCTGCTACCCAAGCTCATTATATATATAGAGAGAGAGCAGGTGATGAAGAGAGTTTAAATGGAAACGGGATCATACTGCAAGGAGAACAAATAAAAAACCCTATTTTTTGCCGATGGTATTGCGGTATTAGGGGAGTCAGAAGAAGACTTGGAAACAATAATAAATGGTATGAGCGTGTTCCTGGAGAAGGAGTTCAATATGGGGATTGAAAGAGGGAAAACCAAGACATTAGAGTGTAGAATGGGAAACAGTGGAATAACAAAGGCTGTTAGATTGGGAAGGGATATTTCGCAAGAAGTTAAGGAATTCCGCTACTTGGGAAGCGTAACTAGAGTAGGATAGCACAGGCAAGGAAGAAGAATTTAATTACGTATTATAGCAGTAACGTGTTATCTATAGCAATAAATAAAATTGAAATGTCTGTCTCTAATAGGCTTAACTGATTTCAATGAAAATTTGAGAGTTTAAAAGAAGGCAATTTAACTTAAATATTAGTGAATATTTCATTTCGATAATAATATAAATAAATAACATTAATCTACATGAAGGTTGTGCGTCAAAATCTCCAAATTGAATGCGGGTTGCCTACGCTCTTGACGGATTTCAATGAAAATTTCAGGGATTGAAACGAATTTTAACTTAAATTTTCGTGTATGTTTCATTTATATATCGTGAAGGGATGAGAAGATATTTATAAATTCATTGAATTGTTCTAAACTAATTGCGAGTTATAAGGTTTGCCCTGAAGCGATCATAAATAGATGGTATCAAAATCCTGTATCAAATCTCGTTTCGTTTTTAGGGCAATATAAAAACAACTATTTCGGCGCAAACGAAGTCGCAGGGGTTAGCTAGTTTATAAATAAAATACGATAACATTCACAGCTCCAGAAAAAGTATAGACGTCTCGTGTAAAATAAACAATCAAAAAATTATTTTATCATTATTTTGTAACCTGGCAGAAAACTGTGTTAGATTTTATTAAATGGACTTTTAAAATATATTTTTAACAAATTTTAGAATTTTTTTATAGATTAAGTGAAAGTATTTTTTGATTTGGTAACATTTATTGGTAGATATTTTATAATTTCTATTAAAATGATTTAGTGTCGTGAATCCTCATTTTATTTTGCCACTATTTCACGTAATGGTCTTAACGACATTGTTATATATGTATGTATTGTGTACATTGGGACCTTTATTAGTTTGTCAGTGCCTACTTAGTTGAGAATTAATGTCATTTGTGAAGAGCAGAGCATATGAGAGTGGTGTATTTGAAGGGAGCCCCTGTGGGATGTTTATTACCTTGCTTCAAGGTTAATGGCTCAATCAAGTCTCGCCGTTTGACGGTTTCTTTTAAATATCCACATTGTCTTCTCCAACAAACTCTTCCAGATTCCTTTATTGTTAAATGGAACGCTTGGTACAATGCAAAAGTAAAATCTTTATTTTGTGAAGGAATAAAGAACTGATTTCACAGAACTTGTCAACTGGGAGTCATTGCAGTGTTCCTTGTCCCCGTGTAACAACACCCTACTCGCCCTTGAAACATAATTTTATTGAATGTTTTTTTACATGTGTATTCAGTATGATCATGAAAATTCAACTGTAGCCAAATACTTTTATGTCCTCTAAATTTTTTAAATGCGATTTCGCCCGTTTCAGTTGTTATCCAAACATTCGTTAACGTTTGACTTACGCTTGTTAAGGTACCGAGATATTTTACTGTTGTTTGTAAATGATTTTTTTGATTTCAGAAATATTAAAAAAGGCTGCATTACCCTAATTGAACTATACATGTTACTGGTAATATGAAGACATTCCTCCTTCGTCACTTGACTTTTCTACAACTCACCCTAGACATATAAAAAAAAATCAAGGTAAACATGATAAAACTAGTATGTACCACTTGTGGCCAACATACATATAACTTTTTACCATTTGAGCACTTAAAAAAACCTCAGACGTTAATAACTTTACTGTTATGTGTTATGTTTTTGGGAAGTGGAAGGTTGACTCAAGTACAGACAGCAAACGAATTACATTTGTGCCATTTGTTATGAAAAACTCTGACAGGTTTCCCTTAAATATACAAAAAGTGAACACATTAATTTTAAAAAAAATGAGAGTAAAAGGAAAATTGTATTAATAAAATGACAATTATTGCAAACATTAAAACAAAAAAATATTTTATAATACAATTATTCAGTAGGAAATGTTAGCAGTGCCTGTTGGTATTATGAGAGAAGAATGCAGGGGTGACAGTCCAGTTCAATTTGAACTTTAGGAGCTTATGGACACTTAAAATGAGACGTTTTTGTGCAGAGTTATTACAGCTGTAATCTTGAGATGTTAAGAACAGTTAATTTGCCGCCAGGTGGCGTATTGCGGCCTGTTCAGGTAGAGGACAAAGGCAAAAGTAGTGTTTATCTTTTATAAATAAATATTTGGATAAGTGCCTCGAGGCTCTGTGGTCCTAATGTCGCATAGGGCAAGGAGATTAATAAGCAGACTTTATCCTCGAGTTGATGTGTGAAGTATGCGACACAGTACAACCAAGGCAACAGCTCAAAACAGGATTCAATCGTGTAACAACAACGTTGTACGACACTTAATCAATACGTTGGAAATTCTCAACTTAGCCTCTTGTTTTTATATTGATTATAGACCATACATTGTACTCGTTTTAGGAAGACAAGAGAAGCAATATTGAATATACGTCTACTTTTATAAGACTGGATAAGAAAACAGCAGGCCTACGTTCATGGCATTTGTAGATTTAGAACAATCCTTTGATAATGTGAACACTATTAAGGATTTTGAAGACACGGAAAACATATCGTGAAAGAAAAGTTATTCATAACCTGTGTAGAAAGGAGAATTAGAATTCAAGGACAAGAAAAGAAAGGAGTAAGACGAGGATGCAGTCTGTCGCCCATGCTCTTTAACTTATATATAGAACAGGCGATGAAGAAAGTTAAAACGGAACATGGGAAAGGAAATACTGAAAGGAGAAGAAATAAAAACCCTACGCTTTGCTTATGATATTGCAGTATTAGGGGAGTCAGAAGAAGACTTGGAAACCATAATAAATGGTATGAATGTGTTTTTGGAGAAATAGTTCAATATGGGGATTAATAGAGGGAAAACCAAGGCATTAGAGTGTAGAATGGGGAAAAGTGGAATAATAAAGGCTGTTAGATTGGGAAGGGATATTTTGAAAGAAGTTAAGCAATTTTGCTACTTGGGAAGAGTAATAACTAGAGTAGGATAGCACAGGCAAGGAAGAGGAATTTATTTACGGGTAATATAAGTGTGAATATTACGAAATCGTTGCTAAAAATGTGCGTAACGAGCGTGGCGTTATCTTGGTGCGAAACGTGGAGTTGGGGAAAGGAAAAAAATAGAAGCATTTGAAATGCTATAGGAGAATGAGATGATGGGTGGATAGAATCGCAAATCAGTAAGGTCTAAACAGAATGGGGGAACAATATGGAGGACGTTGACCAAGGGAAGGGATAGATTAATAAGCCACGTTTTGAGAGATGAGGGTCTTGTAAAATTAGCATCAGAGACAAGCGAACACAAGAGGAAGGCCAAGGATGGAATACGTGTAGTAGCTTAGGGAGGATGTGCTAGGTATGCAGAAATTAAAAATGCTTGCACAGTCTTATGACTGAATACCACAACAACATTAATGAAAGTTGTTAGACAAATGTACAATAACAGCAGTTTGACGTTTATTGACAATGTATAATACTGTGACATATTAGTTTTCTAATTCGTGATTTTACTCCTCCTAATAATTTGTATTTATTTATTATCTCTCGGATCTCGTCTCCAGCATTATACATGCATTCAGTCTACCTACCTAACAACACTGTTTGAGCAAAGTGTTTCCCACTGAATGTATCTCAACAGACATACCTAAAAAAACGAGATTCTTCCACTGGAACAACAGCGCCACGGCCGCAACTTTTACTCTTGTTTCCCAGGGCATGGTGGAGCTACGCTACACAATTTCTACCGAGCCTTTGTTGGTGAAAACCCTTGGCAGGGGATCCGAGATCCAAGCGATCACTTGTTCAAATTAATTGCGAGGCAGCAGGAAACAGTTGTTGGGAAATTCGTTTTTAGGGGGGTATAAGGCCACATGAGGGTGATCCTGAAACAGGCATAGAAACGGAATTGAAAAAGGGGGGATGTGGAAGGTTGAGCAAGGGTTGACTAAGGCCCCGGGCTGCAGTTTAAGGATCCTACCCTCGAGGTGTTTAACCTAAAGAGATGCAAGGAAAACCCTAGAAAAGTTTCATCAAGTAAGGTTGGGCTATTGTGTACTGTTCTCGCGCAATTCCGAATTACGGGAGATGAGTATGATGAGTCGCAGCATTCCCTTCTCCGTTTCTCCAGGTTTAGGAGGCAGCTGGCCGACTGGTCCAATGGGATCAACGGACAACTCGTACCGTATGCCCAAGGTATTCGACCCCAGTACATATGCCCTCGAAGTTCTGACGTTTTCAAGTTACAAAAAAGGGTTATAAGAATACTATGCGCGAAAGATTGTAGGGAACATTGCAAACCTCTATTTAAAAGCTTAGGAATCCTAACGTTTCCGTGCGTCTACATACTAGAAATTCTAAAATTTGTAAAACGTAATTTCAGCCTATTCCAAAGCAATGGGCATTATCATCAACACGGTACTAGAAACCGATCAGTCCTCAGAGCTGGTTAACATCGCCTTCACCTTTACGAGAACAGTATCCACTGCTCCGGAATAAAACTCTACAACAGCCTTTCAGACAACATAAAAAATTTAAACAGTTATAATCAGTTCACTAAAGCATGCAAGAATCTCCTGCTAGAAGGAGTTTATTATTCTATTCCTGAATTTATCAATCGGTCTGAAAGTAATTAAAGTCTGTATATTATACGTTATCCTCTCATTAACGGCCTTTTCTTCTTGTTTCATGACCTAAATTGACGAGATCTGCTATAGCCTGATTTCCCACGGATCTACACACGTGTGTTTCAAAGTGTAGTGTATTGTGAAGTGTGAAGTGCGTGGATCTATTATACCGATATAGTGTTCCAAATTGACATTGTATATCTAGAAATTATATCTTTTGTATATGTTATGTATACTTTCTTTTATTTGTCTATCATTGTATACATAGTTTCCTTTACTATCTCTCTTATTGTTCTGTACTCATATTCTTGATATGTTGTATTCATATTTTGTTTGCTCTGCTTTGTTTTATTCTATTTATCATTGTATACATAATTTTCTTTACTCATATGTTGTATCCATATTTTGTTTCTTATATTCGTATTCTTAGTGTGATATGTAACATATTCTTTGACTTGTCCTATTTCCTCAATAGAGGACTAATGGATCCAATAAATCTTATCTTATCTTATATCCCCTAAAGTATATGATGACGGTGCCTCGGCGTGTGAGAATCAGAGATGGAGAGGGAGAGAGAGTACGAGGCATTCCCAACGCAGTCGAGTGATCCCCGTAATCAATTTGGGGAGAAATGTCTGTGAGAGAAAAGTCCCACAGGCCCTGTGTTTTATATTGGAAAATAGTCGTGCATAAATAGGACAATAATTGACTGGAACAATTTCCCTGCACGAGTGTTTGGAAAAAATTCCTCTAATAGAAAGAAAATTTAGACTTCATCTGCAGTGAATATAGTTTTCGTGTAATACGGTGAAGTGAAATGTCAAACAATATACTTAAGTGAAATAGAAAAATAGTTTACCTGTTTTCAGATATATTTCGTTTTTTTTAAAAAAATTTATCTTCTAATAATATAATTCCATGAATATTCATCAGCAATCAATGTACAACACTTGATTATGTGATTACACTAACTCATCAAGCTGATTTAATTCCAAGACTGGTTTTATTGTTTTGGGTAGTGAGTTGGTCAGTGGGTCACATGCAGTTGTAAATTATCGTTCTCGACGTCAACTTGGGGGTTATCGTACCTGTTGATGCTCCACTTGAGAGCGTGAAGTAGTAAAAGCACGGTGTTTAGCAACACGTTCCAGAGATAAGATCCGCCGTCTTATCTGCTTGTCGACAAGCAATCTCTGCTAATTCGATTATCCGCGTCAAGGTCGGAACTACTCAGTTAGCGTCTCAGCTTTCAGAGAGACATGTGGTGCTTAAGATGGCGGCGCCGATAGCGGCAGATTAAGATGGCGCCGTCGGCAACACTCTCACGTGACAACGCTGCCTTGTGCCTTTCCAACGGACATTCAGTAATTCACGTGGAAGGAAAACGTTTTGGTACTTTCGTGACTTTAGAGTCGGCGTCACTTTGACGGAGGATCTTTGGTCATCACGTTGCTTGCAGTGGGAGGAGCGGACGACCGCTTTTGCCGTAGACATTAGTCACACAACGTTCACAGATCACCTAAATATGTCACACTCCACAATAAGAGAAACTTTATCACGAAAAAGCAACTAAGAAATATATTTGGAATTTCCGTCTTCAGGTTAAATAATTGTCCCAGGTTCAACAACGTCGAGTTTATAACCAAAAGAATAGAAACGAAGCACACACTCAAAAGCGACATAAAACTTACTCCCAGGTATGAACATATACCACCTACAGGCAATATATGTCGACGAACCAACAAATCCAAATAGTCGTCTTCCCACAATTGGAAAACAGAAATCAATGTACTCATCCACTCAAACTTACTATGAATAAAGCTATCAACAAATCTATTGACACATCAACACCATCCATCAAATCACGTGGTCATCCAATCATTTGTAGACAAAAGCCCTCAAAGAAGCTTGGGCGAGAAGATATAGAACCCATCAAAATACCCTTCCTATAAACAATCACATTAAGTTATAGTAATTAGAACCAATATACCGAATAATAAATTAACTAACTAAACTTAAAGATAAAATTCCGATAAAAGAACAAAATAATGTAATACATGAAATTAGTTGTAATGATTGTAACACAAATTATATTAGACTCACAGGAACGAACCTGAAGACTACATTATATAACCATAAAAATAATGCTAAGAGCAATACCAAAACAAATATAGCCTTGTCACCATTTAAACCTAAAATCGATTATATTTATGTAAAAATTATACAAGAAGAAAATAATATAATTAAAAGAAAGATTTTAGAATCCATTTACATTTTTAAAAACAATAATATTCTGAATTCCAGAAAGGAAAGTGAAAAAATATCCAAACGCTACGCCAAAGTTTTAGAGAAAAACAGAATTTTAGTTAAAAATCTTTTAGATATTTTGGACTACAAGATTCGATAAGTCGATTTGAATATTACGATTATTATCGACAGTGACATTTAAATTTTGACCTGGCTAAATTTTAGGACTAATTGAAAAAAATTTTCAATGCAAATTTTTCGCCTATTCATGGTTGTATGTTGGCGTTTGTGCTGGGTGAACACATACCATCAACTCCGAAAATGCTCTTGTAAGCCAACGCAGGCTGGAATCGCATACTAACCCATTGAAGAATATTAGAAATCTTATATTCTTACTAAATACATGAAGGTATGTATAATGTTTGTAAACATTATATCACTGAAAAAAACCAAATGTTTTTTTATAATAGTTTTAAACAAATTTCCATATATATATATATATTATAATGTTTTTTAAAAGAAATATTGGATTTTATTTTGTAGATGAATATGGCAATTGCCGAAAGCTTCTTCCGAATAAAATTTGGAAATCAAAATTTAAATATAGTTTTGGTTTATTGAAGTGACTAATAAATGTAAGGAAAAATTATTATCATAACTCACTTATTAATTTCCTCAGTATTGAGGTGGCTGCTTACACAATTCACCACATTCATTATCTACTCTTTCGTTACTCGAGTCCACATCACGTCCCTGTGACGTCATCCAGCGTGGTTAACATACATTTTAATTTAACAAGCAATTCCGTGGACATGTTCATACTTTATTTGCTTTTAACAAGTACCGACCATGCTGATATTTCAAATTCCATTCCCTGAAGATAACACACACCCGCCCCGCCAGAGGTAATCTTTCATCAACTTCATAGTACCGTCCCTCATAGACAAGCAGTATCAACAGAACCAAAGGAAATTATTTTTCCGCTATTAAATGCAAGCAGCGGCGATGTTAATGTTGTTTAATTTTATAATTCTCTGGGGCGCCAAAGAGCATGATAATCCACTAGGACCTTCTCCCTCATAGGTCCATAAGCAGCAACGTAAAATCTATATTAAAGAGACAAAATACACTTTAAAGTGGATCATTTATTTACACAATAACTAGTATTTTCAAATATAAATTTATTCGACATAATAAAAAAGTGGCCACGTTTTGAATTCAATATTGCGAGTTGGATACCAAGTTATTTGTCAAAGAAAAGTTAAAAATATATAACTCTTTAATCGCAAATGTAGGAGGAGATTATATGCATTTTTTTCATTGGATTTAATTCTAAAATTAATTGTTTTCTATATTCTTAAGCCAAATGTATTTTAAAGTATCCCATTAAATTATTTAAAAGTCGTATTTATTAATTCATGATAAAATATTTGAATACGTTATTTAAACATTATTTACCAGTAACTAATTATAAATACTCAAATTTCCAAAATATAATATTTTTTTAAGCTTGCGAGGCGTCGTTTTTGATTGACAACTATTTAGTGTCTTTTGCGTGTTTTCAGTACTTTGAGGTTTTGTTTTCTTCTTTAGAAAATATTGAGTAACTATGTAAACAATTTTGCAAAAAAACCCTGCGCGTTACACGCAAATTGGCTGATTTTATTTATAATTGACAAATATATATGTATTAGAATAAATGGAGAATGCAATATACACAAAGTTCAAGGATATGGGAATATTTTTTCTAAGAATTTATATCGAAGGAAAACAGTGAATATTCTCCTCTGCAAATAAAATAAATGTTTACTTTTAACTTCTCTCTCTGAAATACGACGTCATAAGTACTTTTCCCTGTAAAGTCCTGTTTCGTGTAACGTGTCAATGTAAGAAGCTCTTGAAAACTAAGATGTAGTTTTATAAAATGAGATGACTGAGCAATGAGCGCAGTTGTAGAGTCGACATAGTCTCCATCTTTTTCCATCAGGTGTCGTTGCAGAGGAGTGGGGATGAGATGACAGCCACGCCCCAGATGTGCTCATCCCTGATCCCTCTTCCTCGACTTGGTTTTCCAATTAATTTTATTCACGCAGTTTAAGAAACTTGTTATTGGGTGAAAATTGGTGCTTATGCTTTGTGAAGGTGAAAAATCAGAGCTACAATGTTTTCTCCAATGATTGTGAACTGTACTGTTTGTATTCGGTGTGGGCGCCACACGAAAGGGGGAAAAAAAACACTTGCGTCCAAATTTAAACAATTTGAACGAAGGCGCACTCAAACCACACACATTACCATTCCTCGTCCACCTGCGTCCGATGACCCTCGAGTCGATCTTGATTGAGCAAATCCTAACGGGCAGAGATTATATTATTTCGGAAAGGTGTTTACAGTAATAAGAGCAGGTAAGGGCCGTGGAACAGTTGGTGGGAGGGTGAACCTGAAGCGTCTTGAAATTAGTCAAGTGGGACGTGGAGAGACGAGGGACAACGTCATGTACAAAATATATGATCCACTAGAGTGTTACCAATATTGATATATTTGTAATAATTTATCGAAAATGTTATTATTGTAATACTGAAAAATTGCCGCACATTTGGGGAGCGGAGCTGACGATGACGTATGCTGGACCAGCAACTTTCACGCGGAACCTTTGGATGCATTACGATGGCGACGAGTCAGCGCGTGCGAGACTTGTTGAGCAGCGTCGCGACGCTCTTGCGGCGGAAGTGCGAGGCGAGGCGTCGCGGCGTGTAGCCTCCGGCGTCCCTGGCCCTGGCGTCGGCGCCCCTCAGCAGCAGCAGCGCCGCCGCCTCCGCGTGGCCGGTGGCGGCGGCCAGGTGCAGCGGCGTCCTGTAGTGGGCGCCGCGGACGTCGACGCTGACGCCTCCGTGGTTCAGCAGCAGATCCGCGACGTCGCGACGCCCGTACTGCGCCGCCCTGTGCACGGGGGTGTCCCCGCGACAGTCCTGGCTGGCAGGGTCCGCCCCCGCGCGCAGCAGCAACGCCACCGCGTCGCTGCGGCCCCCGGCGGCGGCATAGTGCAGCGGCGTGGCGCCGTACTCCCCGCTGCGACTTCGCACGTCGGCGCCCCCGCGGATCAGCGCCGCGACGGCCCCCGCGTTCCCCCTGACGCAGGCGCAGTGCAGCGGCGTACGCAGTCGCGGCCCCCGCGCCTCCGTGTCCGCCCCCGCGCGCAGCAGCAGCGCCACGGCGGCGGCGTTGCCGTGCGTCGCGGCCAGGTGCAGCGCCGTGTAGCCCATGGCGTCACGGGGGCGGATACGGCGGTCCTCCGCCCCCGCCGCGACGCTCAGCAGCGCCTTGATGGCCTTGGCGTCTCCGCGACGCGCCGCCTCCAGCAGCTCCGAACACTCCGACGCCTGCGACGCCCAGCTGCTGAGAGACACGCCACAAGATGACGGCGACGCCCTAACACCTTGCCGAACGTCAATTATGTAATGAATCTCTAATTAAAGTGAACCACATTAGCCTGGGCGGAATGTTTTTCCAAATATTAGGGCGACTTTCCTACGTCCTTACTACAGATTAGTACTTACCACAAATATCACGTCCTATCACGTAAGTTAATTAAAAATTCATTCCATAATGTTAAGACGACTAGAGTGTATGAGTTGAGTACGTAATAGATTGCCTTCCTCGCAATGGTGGTTGGTACGTAACCTGTCAGTACACTTACTCGTGCTGGGAGCCGCGGCTGCTGCTGCCCTTGGAGGAGGAAGAACCCATCAGTGCATCGTCGGGATTTACGGCAGCTAATCTCGTGTCGAGAGCCCGATAACAATGCACTCGAGATTACTCAAATCTCTGCCCTTTCCCCCTCCTCCTTCCCTTTCTCTCGAGACGAAGGTCTTGTTGGCAGCCATTTCTCTTGCCACCTAAACGTTGCATCCCCGTGGTCCATGCATCGGCTCAGATTCAACATAGAGTAAGAAAAAACTATTTCCATTCTCCTCCAACATTTTCGAATAGAAAATTATATATTTTTACCATTTAATTGACATATATGCTTATATAACTTCGCATTTCAAAACATGCTCACTTTTATTAATATTCCCATTTTTATTAATATTTGTACCTTATATATTCGAAAATATTAAGATATGGCGTAAATAAATCATCCACTTTAATTTGTCTTTTGCTGCTTTAAGAAGGAGTTTAGCGGACTCAAAAAGCGCTGTTTTTACACGCCAGGCTCTTATGGACGAGTTACACTTTCAGGGGATGACGTCACGTTCTCTATCTGTTTAATATACTCCTTGGGCGTAACGACGTCTTTGGAGAAGTAGAGCTTTGGGGGACGATGGGAACATCTTTGAGATATGACAGGCTTTGGAGGTGGCAGCGAGAGCTTTGAAAGGAAGAAATGTTTGGGTTGACAAGAAGAAATACTAAAAACACCAACAGCAAATCCATTACAGGTTTTCAATTCTAAATATATATTAATTGTTGTACGGCTGTGAAACTGGATTTATAAATAATAATATATTTTAATTTCCCACACAAAATTATCATTTGCATAGTACCGGGTTATTACATTATTTCAGTTAAGTCGTTTTACTATTATTTAATCTCTTTCATAAGTAACATTTTAGAAAAAGCGTGTAACATAAGTCAAGCTTCGGTAGTAAAATACATTATTACTCTTATGAATCAGACAGTATGTGTAGAATATTTTGTATTAAATGTTTGCAGTGTCTCTAGTTATATTAGGTAAGACTATTAGATTTACTTTTACTGGAATGGCTGATGGATGTAGACGCTACTACTCGAGGATTGAAATTAATTATTTTTTGATCGAATGCAGTAGTTATTAATTGGAAACGTCAGAGAGCATGAATTTATATAGGATGTTCAGTAACGTGACCAACACAGCCTGCGAGTAAATTGGAAATGACGTAGAAGGGGGCGACGTTACTTGACGTCAGAGTGGCTGCAGTGACGTCACCTGGCGACTCGCATCTCAACCCAAAATGGAACCTACACGAAAATTTAACTTTTAAATTTATGCTCTCATCCATAAAATTATTATTCAATTTCGTTTAATTGTTTCGGAAGCTATTAGAGAAAAACTTTCAAGTAGACAAACAAAAAAAATTCTAAGAACACTCGTTTATTATTGTTGTTGTGGTATTCAGTCCTAAGACTGTTCTCATGCAACCCTCCATGCTAACCTATCTTGTGCAAGCCTTTTCATTTCTGTTATTACCCCACACAATAATTTTACCCTCTTGTCTTAAAATGTGGTCTATTAATGTATCCCTTCAAAGTCGTCGATATTGTTCTCTCTTCCTCTATTCTTCCTAGACTTTCCTAGTTGGTTACCCTATCCACCCATCTCATCCTCCTATAGCATCACATTTCGAAAGCTTCTATTCTGCAACTTCTACCGTCCACGTTTCCCACCCACTTTTAGCAACGATACCCTAATATTCACACTTATATTACATGTAACTAAATTCCTCTTCCTTGTCTGTGCTATCCTACACTAGTAGTAGAGTTCCATAACTTCCTTCAAAATACCCCTTCCTAATCCAGCCTTTGCTATTCCACTGTTTACCATGCTACACTCCTTTACCTATATACAAGTTAAACAGCATGGACATTGATTTCTTCTTGATTTTCTTGCCTTTAAATTCTAATTATTGCTGACTGCCGTCTGTAGAGATTATATTATTTTATTTTATTCCTGTGCTTTCAAAAATCCTTAAGTGTGTTCCAGTTCACATTATTAAAGGTTTATACTAAACCTACTAATGCCATGAATGTAGACTTGTTTTTCTTATCCTGTCTTCTAAAAATAGACACAGAGTCAATATTGCTTCTCTTGTCCCTACATTCTTCCTAAAACCAAGCTGATTTTTGTCGTTCCAATCTCTTATATGCTATTTTCGTTAATATTTTACCCTAATGAGATACCAAGCTAATTGCCCAGTCGGCGATTAGGGACCGTGTAAATAGCAATTTTTACTTTGAAATCACAGACAGTTTTAATTGTTAATATTAAAAAAAACGAGTCGGTGTAATTTAGAGACAACAATGGCTGATGTATTGTCGACAATGCCCACGCCCCTGTAAAAGAAAACGAAATAGTTTTATCACTTTAAAATTTACAAAAAAAGGCGGCCAATTAGTCAGCATATAAATTTATCACTCTTTTAATAAGGAAACATTTCCGACAATTTTCAGACTTTATTTTTAACAATTTCCAAAGAGGGAGGCGTTCTTTAAAATATTGTAAAATTTGTGGTTATGTTCATAAATATTGTTGTATTTCAAATGTGACAATTGGTGTATTGATTATTAGGTGAGCGTTCTCATTTGTGCACCCCTTTTCGTTTATTTATATATTACTACTACAAAATGTGTAAATTATTTGGGATTCTATGTTAACACATGGTTTATCAATGTTTCTCCACGGAATAATAACGCGAAGAAGGTACAAATAAGTACCGAAACGTTGTGTTTTTCCTCTTTGGAAATTGTTGAAAATAAAAGTAAAGTCTGAAATTGGTCGGAAATGTTTACTTATTATTACAAAATCAGTCGTTAAAATCTAACCTTGTCACTCTTTTGTTGTAGTAGTTAAACTGTTTAATATTATTCTCCGTTGTTAAAATTCACTCATTGTTACATCAGTTCGGCCGTAGCCGCCAGGGGCTGGAGATGGTCCAAATTCTTCACAGGTGCATTTAATTATCATTTCGGCTTAGGGAGTCAAGGAGTAAATATGATGAATTCCTAAATTTGAAAGTTTTGAACCATGGTTTTTATATGTAATTTAAAAAATTGTAGCGTAGAACCCACATTGAAATATATTTGTAGTAGTGAAAAAGGAAACGAAAGGTCGCGCTTTTGAATAAATAGTGATAAATTTATATGCGGACTTATTGGCCGTCTTTTTATTTACCACATTGTTCATTGTTGTAGTGAGATTTTCACGAATACGCGATTAGAAATCACCAGAGATATTTATCAGCCTGCCTCCAGATATTAACTACAAGGCTTTCGTGAATCAGTGTAAAGATATTCTAGTATTAAATGTACATGAGTTCCTTGACCGTAGTTGATAAAGAATTTTCCTGAAGAATGTGTTGCCTTGTACAGTGTGTTTGCGACTACAGCAGGAGGGTCAGATTCCTCGTCGTGCAGCTCCTGCAAGTGACGTGTGCGTGTTTTCAGTTATTTTCTACCGTGTCTTGTTTACTCCAGTTACTTGTATTTAACGATTCCTCGGCAGTTAACTGTCTCTTATCTTAATTTGGTTTTTTAATCGTTGGACTATCCCGTTCCCCCGACCTAATGAAAATAGCAGGAAGGTGTCCCTGTCGCCGCGGACTTAATTGGCCTGGAGTCGTGGGCGCCGTAATTGACGGGGGAAGGCGTTGACGACCAATCTCGCGCTTAACGAGCGGCGAGCCAATTACCCCGATCCGTTTCGCGGATAGAGCGCGTGTACAAATAGGACCGGTCAGGCTTCCTGCGGCGCACAAAATGGCGTCCGCTTGGGTGAGTAGGTCACGCGCCAGGTCCGGGGCTCGTGGCTGCCCGTCTCGTGACTCTGTCGGTGGGCGGTGTTGCAGCTCGCGGTGACGGCGCTGGTGGCGACGGTGGCGACGCTGGGCGAGAGCTGTCCGTCGTGCGTGATCCTCCGCGGCGCCGCGCGGTGTCACGACCTGGTCGGCTTCCCGCTGCCTCGGCTCGGCCAGTGCCTGCCTCCTGGCACGCGCGTGCTGGACCTGGCCCGGTCCGGCCTCGGCCCTCTGGGGCCCAACTCCTTCTTGTACTTGCGCGCGCTGCGCTCGCTGGAGGTTTCCGACAACCCCGTCATCATGGTGCACGAGGACGCGCTGGAGGGCCTCGGCTGGCTCGAGTCCTTCTCGTGCCGCAACTGCTCGCTCGACGCGCTGCAGCCGCGCACCTTCCTGTGGACGCCGCGACTCGTCGAGCTGGACCTGTCCTGGAACCACCTGCGAGCCCTGCCCCTCGACCTGCTGCAGTCGCTGCGCGCGCTGCGGGTGCTGCGGGTCCTCAGGAACCACCTCAAGGTCCTGCCGCCGTCGTGGCTGCAGCGGAACCAGGGACTCGCCCTGCGCGCCGAGGGGAACCTCTGGAACTGCGACTGTCAGGCGTACTACATGATGAAGGCGCTGGCCGTGGCCGGCGTCGACCACGACATCGCCCTCGACGTCTGCGAGTCGCCCATCCACTACCGCGGCGCCTTGCTCAAGGCCCTCGTCAGGGGCACGTGCCAATAGGTGAGTTGCAGTGTTTACTCAAATTGCGGCCCTCCTCAAGTGTGGCCCGTGATGTATGAACAAATAAATTGTGGTTCTCCCCTTTTACTGTAATGATTTAGCCTTTCACTTTCTCTGTTCTTGTTTGCGGCACCGTTTTCGTGTACGTCGACGTGAATCTACATAAACATATTTAGGATATTTCGTGCATATTTGACCCACGGCATAGTCATGCATCTCGTAAAAGGGAATCTTACTTAAGCCCACATTCGCAACAAAAATTCCTTGTGAAACTTAATCGCTATGAGCGTCATCCAAAATTTGGTTGTCTGATCGAAGTAGATTCTCCTGTGGGAGACGTTTTCAAGATCTCCCTCTCCTTGTTATTGTCCTGAACGGTCGGGTCGACCTTCGTCTAATCCTGAGTATAGTCACTTCCATTGGTCGTTTAGGCAAACTTTAGTATGATTTGGTTCCCGAATCTGAAGGCATGAAGTCTAGGATCTAGTTCAGACTTTGACACGCGATTACCATTAAACATGGTCAAGAGAGAAGCTTAAAAAATAGGTTGAGGATGGATATCAATACCTCCAAAAATATTGATTCTAAGGTTACCCTTGTAGAGCCGAACGGGCTGTCATTTTTAAAAAAATACTGTACAATTTCGAAGAGATTGTAAGATTCCCACCAGGAGAAACGACTAACACAGACTTCACCGACACACAAGCAAAGTCGTTACCTGTCATTAAAGTATGCCTGAGGCTCTTCCAATCCACGTCTTCAGGTCAGATATAATGAACGCCACAGTGAGTCAGCGATGCGAGTGGACCACTTTTCCAGTGACGCCTTCATATTGAGACAGTGAAAGGGTTACAGGGGAAAGAAGCCAGGAATTATACAAAAGGCATAGCATCGTTTAATACATATAATGTACAGAGTAAGGTTTTCAACCAAAAGTGACGGCCTTGCCGAAGACCTTGGGGTAGTACACTGGAGACGGCAGCTTGTTGACCGTCATCGCCGTAGCCGCAGCGTCTTGTTGCTGATGGCCTCCGAGGTATGGTGACTCGTTCTGGCTGGCCAAAGCATTGGCCGTCGCTTGCTGGTTGCTGCCAATTAATCGTTGCTGAACAGCTAAAGCATTTGCCTCTGCGTTCTGAAGGCCTCCAAAATACGGTGATTGGTTCTGACTAGCCAAAGCATTAGCCGCTGCCACTTGGTTGCTCCCAAGTAATCGTTGCTGAACAGCTAAAGCATTTGCCTCTGCGTTCTGATGCTGATAACCTCCAAAATATGGTGATTGGTTCTGATTAGCCAAAGCATTAGCTGTCGCCAACTGGTTGTTTCCAAATAATCGTTGCTGAACAGCTAGAGCATTAGCTTCTGCATTTTGATGCTGATGACCTCCCAAGTATGGTGATTGGTTCTGACTAGCCAAAGCATTAGCCGTTGCCAACTGGTTGTTTCCAAATAATCGTTGCTGAACAGCTAGAGCATTTGCCTCTGCGTTCTGATGCTGATATCCTCCTAAGTATGGTGATTGGTTCTGACTAGCCAAAGCATTAGCCGTCGCCAACTGGTTGTTTCCAAATAATCGTTGCTGAACAGCTAAAGCATTTGCCTCTGCGTTCTGATGCTGATAACCTCCAAAATATGGTGATTGGTTCTGATTAGCCAAAGCATTAGCTGTCGCCAACTGGTTGTTTCCAAATAAACGTTGTTGAACAGCTAAAGCATTAGCTTCTGCATTTTGATGCTGATGACCTCCCAAGTATGGTAATTGGTTCTGATTAGCCAAAGCATTAGCCGTCGCCAACTGGTTGTTTCCATATAATCGTTGCTGAACAGCTAAAGCATTAGCTTCTGCATTTTGATGCTGATAACCTCCAAAGTATGGAGACTGGTTTTGTACGGCCATAGCATTAGCCGCTGCCACCTGGTCGCTGCCAAGCAATCGTTGCTGAACAGCAAAAGAATTTGCCTCTGCGTTCTGATACTGGCTACCACTCAGAAAAGGAGACTGGTTTTGTGTAGCTTGTGCATTAGCCGCAGCCATCTGATTGTTACCTAGTAATCGTTGCTGTACGGCGTATGCATTAGCGTCTGCATTCTGGTACTGGCTAGCACTGAGGTAAGGCGACTGGTTCTGGACGGCCATAGCATTGGCTGCAGCCTGCTGATTGTTACCTTGTAATCTCTGCTGGACAGCCATGGAATTAGCCTCTGCATTCTGGTACTGGCTGCCACTTAGGTAAGGTGACTGGTTCTGGACGGCAAGAGCATTAGCTGCAGCCTGCTGGTTGTTTCCTAGTAATCTCTGTTGGATGGCCATGGAATTAGCCTCTGCATTCTGGTACTGGCTGCCACTGAGGTAAGGTGACTGGTTCTGGACGGCAAGAGCATTAGCTGCAGCCTGCTGGTTGTTTCCTTGAAATCTCTGCTGGATTGCCAATGCATTAGCTGCTGCAGTCTGTGACTGGCCACCAAGCAGGTATGGTGATTGGTTTTGGACGGCATATGCATTTGCCGCTGCTTGTTGGTTGCTCCTCTGTTGGATTGCCAATGCATTAGCTGCTGCAGTCTGTGACTGTCCGCCTCCAAAGTATGGTGTCTGGTTCTGGATCGCAAATGCATTTGCCGCTGCTTGTTGGTTGCTTCTCTGCTGGATTGCCAATGCATTAGCTGATGCAGTCTGTGACTGTCCGCCTCCAAAGTATGGTGTCTGGTTCTGGATCGCGAATGCATTAGCCGCTGCTTGTTGGTTGCTTCTCTGCTGTATAGCTGCTGCATTAGCTGTTGCAGTCTGTGACTGGCCACCAAGCAGGTACGGTGACTGGTTTTGGATGGCGTATGAATTCGCCACTGCTTGTTGGTTGCTTCTCTGCTGTATAGCTGCTGCATTAGCTGTTGCAGTCTGTGACTGGCCACCAAGCAGGTACGGTGACTGGTTTTGGATGGCGTATGAATTCGCCACTGCTTGTTGGTTGCTTCTCTGCTGTATAGCTGCTGCATTAGCTGTTGCAGTCTGTGACTGGCCACCAAGCAGGTACGGTGACTGGTTTTGGATGGCGTATGAATTCGCCACTGCTTGTTGGTTGCTTCTCTGCTGTATAGCTGCTGCATTAGCTGTTGCAGTCTGTGACTGGCCACCAAGCAGGTACGGTGACTGGTTTTGGATGGCGTATGAATTCGCCACTGCTTGTTGGTTGCTTCTCTGCTGTATAGCTGCTGCATTAGCTGTTGCAGTCTGTGACTGGCCACCAAGCAGGTACGGTGACTGGTTTTGGATGGCGTATGAATTCGCCACTGCTTGTTGGTTGCTTCTCTGCTGGATTGCCAATGCATTAGTTGCTGCAGTCTGTGACTGTCCGCCTGCAAAGTATGGTGCCTGGTTTTGGATTGCGAATGCATTAGCTGCTGCTTGTTGGTTGCTGCGTTGTTGTCTCTGCTGAATAGCCACAGCATTGGCCGCTGCAGTCTGCGACTGACCGTATCCCATGTACGGTGACTGGTTCTGGATGGCGTATGCATTGGCCTCGGCTTGCTGGCTGTTTCTCTGTTGGATTGCAACTGCATTAGCTGCTGCATTCTGGGACTGACCTCCAGCCAGGTATGGTGACTGATTTTGTATAGAAAACGCATTAGCCGCTGCTTGTTGGTTGCTTCTCTGTTCTATGGCTGCAGCATTAGCCGTGGCAGTTTGTGACTGACCGCCTCCCACGTATGGTGATTGGTTCTGAATCGCGAATGCATTAGCCGCTGCTTGTTGGTTGCTTCTCTGCTGGATGGCAACTGCATTAGCTGCTGCATTCTGGGACTGGCCGCCAACCAGGTACGGTGACTGGTTCTGGATGGCCACTGCATTAGCCGCTGCTTGTTGGTTGCTTCTCTGCTGCAATGCAACTGCATTAGCCGCTGCCGTTTGAGACTGTCCGCCAACCATGTACGGTGACTGGTTCTGGACAGCGACTGCATTAGCCGCTGCTTGTTGGTTGCTTCTCTGCTGTATAGCGGCAGCGTTTGCTGCTGCATTTTGTGATTGACCACCAACCAGGTATGGTGACTGATTTTGGACTGTGTAAGCGTTAGCCGCTGCTTGTTGGTTGCTTCTCTGCTGGATGGCAACTGCATTAGCTGCTGCATTCTGGGACTGGCCGCCAACCTGGTACGGTGACTGGTTCTGGATGGCCACTGCATTAGCCGCTGCTTGTTGGTTGCTCCTCTGCTGCAATGCAACTGCATTAGCCGCTGCCGTTTGAGACTGTCCGCCAACCATGTACGGTGACTGGTTCTGGACAGCGACTGCATTAGCCGCTGCTTGTTGGTTGCTTCTCTGCTGTATAGCGGCAGCATTTGCTGCAGCATTTTGAGACTGTCCTCCAACCAAATACGGTGACTGATTTTGGACGGCGTAAGCGTTAGCCACTGCCTGTTGGTTGCTTCTCTGCTGGATTGCGATTGCATTAGCCGCTGCGCTCTGGGACTGGCCGCCAACCTGGTACGGTGACTGGTTCTGGATGGCCACTGCATTAGCTGCTGCTTGTTGGTTGCTCCTGTGCTGAATGGCGGCAGCATTAGCCGTTGCAGTCTGCGACTGACCTCCTCCCAAGTATGGGGCCTGGTTCTGCGTGGCGAATGCATTAGCCGCTGCTTGCTGGTTGCTTCTCTGCTGGATGGCCACTGCATTGGCAGATGCAGTCTGGGATTGACCGTCTCCCAGGTGCGGTGACTGGTTCTGAATGGCGAAAGCGTTAGCTGCTGCTTGCTGGTTGCTTCCTTGCTGTCGGTGCTGAATGGCCACTGCCGTTGCCCCTGCTTGCTGCTGCGAGTTGCTGAGCAGGTACGGTGGCTGCGCTGAAGGCTGGCCCTTGTTGAATAGTATAGCTGAGCCCTGCAGAGCGTTTTGTTGGGCTAAAGCCGACGACAGAGCTTTGTTGATCGATAGTAGAGGCTGTTGGAACGTCGAGTCATAGAGGTTTCCGGCGTCGTTCTTGGAGATTGCCGCTGACATGGCGAAGGTCTTGTCGTTCTTGGACCCCACCATAAATCTGGCCTCTACGCCGTCATCTACCGACAGAGAGAAAAGAATCAACACTCACTACTTACCCAGCTACGAGACTGACGTTACCAGGTTTCACGACATTAAAGAATTGTGTTCGTTGAACGTTGGTTCTGTGAGTGACATTGGATCATGGAATTTTACGTGATTCAGACCCTGGAAATTGGACTGCATTTAAATCCTTTCTTTTCCTCATAAAGTGGTTCACTATATGCAAGAGTGAGTGGAATGCAATGACCTTTGTTATGGAAACAATGACTTTTGAGTTTCGGATGTGACAAATTAACCAGCTAAAACCTTCACTTCCGAGAAACGTCCAATGTGAGCAGTCAACTCTGCAGTATGTATCATTGTTGGAAGGACAGTTAGTGATAAGGAACGGGGAATGTGGAATGTTTATTATGTACGTGGGGAAGGGCGGAATCAAGTCGGCCAGTGTGCGTGTAGACAACCCTCGTCTCGCACAGTGGGATTTGAAATTATCTTGCAACACGGAGGATTGCCTTCAATAGAGGTCGTGTTTTAGGGAAGACTTTGCTTCGGAATGGTAAGGAGATAATATCGTGTAGGATACTCACCTTTGGCCTCAACGGTGTGTGATACTTCATTGTCAGCTAGCACCTGAAACGGTAAAGAGTAGATTCATGAGATCGGTGGGTGGCGCCGGACCGAGGGACGCTCCTCAGCGTGACTGACCTGTCGGCCCGTGGTCGCGACCAGCAGCAGCAGCAACGCGGTGATGATGCCGAGAGCGTCCATGGCGGAGAGACGGGGGCGTCGGCCATCGAGGAGGCTTTTAAGGAGCCACTTGCTCAACGCGCCGTGGAAGATGGACCTCGTAAAGATAATCCGCGCCAACCCTGACCTTATGCGACTTAAGTGCCCGGGCACTGATTATCAGGGAGACATCCATTAACAGAAGCTGCCAACGATCAAGGGCTGGAAGATCGTCCACGTCAACTGTGGAAACGTTCACGCGATCGATCACCTCAAGTAGATCGTAGCGGTTCCTATCATTCCAGAGGACAGTCCACACAGCGTTGTTGTTTTGTGTGGTCCCATCAGTTCACGGCACTTCATTTTAAAAAAACAAATATCTACACGCGAAGGTCGACGGTGACAAGTAGACTTTGAGCTTCAGCGAATGATCCACGTGAATTTTGAATTATTCAATGTTGACTTTTCTGAAGCTGCGGATCACAAACGAACAGAAATCTTCCATCTCAACTTGGAAAACCTTCCGCTCCCCCAATTTCGTTTCCGTGAATCGTCCACATCGACTCTGTGGCGGGCCTGCAATGCTACCACTCTGACGGGAGAAACCCGGGAATTCAATTACGCTATATTTTTAATGTCGTCAAGACGTCATCAGGCACGAGAGCAGCGTCACACTTCCCCGGTCCTCCTCTATGGTGTCACAATCACCTCGGAGTCTTAATCTACCACGGGTACCTTCAATAGAACACAGAAACGGTCAATTATATTTGTAAGAAGGTCAAAATAATTGAATCATCCCTTTATAGGTTTGATTAGCGTGAAACATGTGGATAAAACTGCGTGTGTGCTTGACCCTGGTCTTGATATTCTTCATCTTCGATGGCTCTGCAGCCCATTAATGGCCTTGGCTTACCAAGTCATCTAGCATGACGCATTCAGATTTTGGAGTGACACGTGGTCAGCGTACCACCAGTCTTAATCCCAGTCTCCGTGACCGTGATGACAGCCAGGGACCTCTTGGTTTTGAGGCAGCGACGCTAACCGCTACACCACACGATTATGATTATACAGTTCTTTACTGCAGAATAATATTTTATTCAAAATAATTATATTTTTAAATTGTTTTTTCACTATTGTCGCATTGGGTAGCAGAGTTTTAGCTACAGAAAGATCCGTCTGGGGCTCCAGAATCGCAATCTTCAATCATTCGAACTGCGACTCATAAGACGTTTAGGATATTTAACAAATTGAAAACAATCTATCCGGAATGAAATGTTGGATAGTATTCCACGCATCGCAACTATTTAACCGTCTCGTGACAGGTGACGTCATAATCTATCCTATTTATCTCAAGGTAAAGATATTTTTTGGGATGGAAGGAGCCTAAATCTTCTCTGCGGTGATCACAAAAATTATACTGCAGACGGATGAGGATAAGGGGTTGTTAACCTTACAAGTCGGCCGGTATGTGAAGCGCATAGCTTTTTATTTGTATAGATTTTTCGGTTGTGGCAGTATCTGTTTGCCGTCGCAATATTCATTTCTCCCTTGAACGTTGTCAACCTTTAGCCGCAAAGTTAATTTTGCTGGGTCTTTGGAGGTAATCTTTATGGCCGCCCGCGCGTCGTTAAGTCACGCGACGTTAACCCGGAGAAGTCTCGTCCAGCGGAACAGATGGACTCGGCACAGGGAGTGCGTAAAGCTGGTCAACCTGTGAAGCCCCAACATGGCTGACGCGTGAAGTGACGTCACCTCGCCATTGCCGCCGCCGCCGTAAAGCGGCTTCGCTCCGTCGGAGCGCCGCGTCGTAACTCCGCGCCGCGGGGATAAAGCGCCGTGCGGGGGACGGACGCGCTCACAGGCGTCGCCATGGCAACGGGCAGTCGCGCTCTCCTGCTCCTCGTCGTCGTCGTCGTCGTGGTGCCGCTGCCGCTGCTGGTCCAGGTCAGAGGCGTCGTAACTTCAACTGGAACGTCGTAGTCAGGTGTCAGTAAAGAGTTCAATATGAGGGAAAACCGAGGTAATGCAGTGGGATATTTGGACCGAAATTAAGGAATTCTGCTACTTGGGAAGAGTAATAACTAGAGTAGGATAGCAACAGGCAAGGAACAGGAATTTACTTACGGGTAATATAAGTGTGAATATTAGGAACTCCTCGCTAAAAATGTTCGTATGAAGCGTGGAGTTATATGGGTGCGAAACGTGGACGATTGGAGCTCCGGAAAGGAAAATGATAGAAGCCTTTGAAATGTGGTGCTGTAGGAGAATGAGATGGGTGGATAGAATCACTAACGAGGAAGTTATAAACAGAATAGGGGAAAAGCGGATAATATGGACGACGTTGACAAAGAGAAAGGATAGATTAATAGGCCACGTTTTTAGGCACGAGGGTCTTGTAAAACTAGCATTAGAAGGAAGTGTGTGGGGTAAAAACAGAAGAGGGAGGCCAAGGATAGAATATGCTAAGCAGATTAGGGAGGATGTGTGTTGTGCTAGTTATGAGGAAATGAAAAGGCTTGCACAAGATAGGTTAGCATGGAGGGTTGCATTAGACATCAAATTATTTTAAAGTAAGAGAATAGCAGCAGGTTGAAAGTGAGACGCGCTCGAGGCAGAAACGTGGCAGTTACAGACCTCTTAAGCGTGTTTTTAACGGTCCAAATAACAACGAACCAAAATGTTTGTAATAACATCAGATCGTAAATTTTATTTAAATTAATGGTGTCACTTTTTAACGTTAATGGCCCACTTATTAGATGTGTTGAAACGTCTTACAGTCTAGGATAAAAATCACTTTCTGCGGCCAACATTTTTTTTGTATTTTCCTTCTCAAGTTTAAGGTTGTTTAAATATATGTACTCGTATATAAGCCTGCCTCCGCGACTGAATAATTTTTCGGGGTTAATTTGAATTTCTCAAACTTTTTTAGGCGAATGTAACAGTAATTACAATATTTAAACATATACATGTGTCTGTCGGAATTATTAATTTTATCTTGAATATTTTAAATTGGTGATAAGCCATAAGTTTTAAACAATTCAGTTGGTTTATAGGCTTACTACATTTTTACAATGAAACGGGAAGAATTGTAAAACTAATTTGTTACTGGGTTACGTTCGCAGATAGTTGTTACTTAATCAATGCATTTGTGATATGATAGATGACGAGGTAACCATGTCTTTATGGTGGATGACGGTTCTGTTGTCGCCGCAGGCCGCCACGTTGACCCAGCAGGGCTTCGCCCGCGAGCACCGGCCCTCTGGCGTGCTGCACGAGCCCAAGGAGCACCTGGCCTGGTGGTGCCACAGCTCGGAGGCACGTCGCAGGAATGAGAAGCTCTGCTTAGGCGTGCAGCGCCCTCATCCCCGCTGACTCTCTCTCTCTCTCTCGCTCTGCCTGAATGAATAAATAAATAAATATTCGCACCGACGAGAGCGAGGCCTTGTCATGACGACCCTCGAGTCCAATCTTCCCTCTCATGCTACGTCTTCACTTTCCAATGTGAACAGCGGACAACCCTCCCAGTGAGAGTGCCTTCACTTGACAAAGATCTTGCACTTGTTCCCACTGCAAGGCCACAAATCTGCTAAAGGTCCCGCAAGAAGCAAAGAGATTATTGAAGTTACTTCCGGGGAATGCCTTCCTTATAAACAAGGAAGTGGAAATACTTCAACTGAAGCTCAGTAAATCATAAAGTAAATTTTAGAAGGGAGACAAGAATGAGAAAATGTTGACCCGACCAGGGATGATGGTCCGGTCGACATTTTTCCATTATTGTCTCTCTTCCTAAATTATAAATTTACTCCCGAAAATTAACGTGAATAGCAGAATTGAGTAAAGCCAGAGAATATGAACGAAAAATCTGCATGTACCAAATAATAGTAACAACCGACAATTCTGGTGGTTAAAGTCGTGAGGTATTAAAAAGAGAATTCTACCCTTTCTCTAGGCAAAGTCCATGTCTTTAATAGTACGACGAGCGTAACCCCAACAGGTAAAACTCAATACAATTTCTTTTCATTTATTTATTTCCCTTACTTGGGCAGTTCCCATATTCCGTGGACAGCCAGCTGAAAGGATTTCTATGTTTTACTTTTGTGTCACTTCAATTATAGATATTAATTTAAATTCGCCGTCAACAAGATGTGGTTCTATATAAAGATAGGAAAAAAATGGCCACCTAAAATATGTAATGTATCTGTAGAGGTCTTCGTCCCCCCTTGATGCCCCTTGCGCCACTGGAGGTAATTTCATGGTCTGTGCGTGTAGGCTGTGACCCTGCCTGGTTGTGCGGCCATCCGCCAACTGTTGCGTGCCTTCACCCGGATTGTCTGGCCTGCCTGAGACACACAAACAAACAACGTCTCTGACTCTTTATTCATCTCACGGTCGTTGCAGTGCACAACGCGGCTTGTCGCCCGCACTCTTACTCTCTTCCTGCATGCTTTCATTGTACTTCAAATAAGATTGTCGGTGAGGCCGCTAGAGAACTCTGACCTTTTACTACGCTAGAAATAATGGGAGGACCAATCAGCAATACTACAAGGCCTTCTTAAGTAACACTGGCTCCTCCCTCCCTCCACGTGGCAAGCCGGGAAACTAAATTAAACCGGTCTTGTTGATTTTATCCTGTCAACACGGAGAAGAAGTGCAAATACTAGTACAAAAGGAAATATTTTCACTCCAGTTGTGGCTGGATTACTCGTTAGTTACGGCATTGTTGGCTACTGCTGACGTGGTTGGTAAGAGGACTCAGCTGTCGCACCAGCGGGATACGCTTAGATAAATGTTATACAACTACACAGAACCACAGGAATAAAATATCCATAAAGAAGGTTTATACACAACCTCTACAGAAGGCACGCAGCGGTAACTAGATATGAAAATCAAGAAAAGAAACAAGGATGCAGTCTGTCGCCCATGCTGTTTCACTTATTTATATGACAGGCAATAAAGCAACTTAAAACGGAATATGGAAAATGGATTATAGTACAAGGAGAAGTAATAAAAGCCCTACACTTTGCCGACGATATTGTATAATTAGGGGAGTCAGAAAAAGAGTTGGAAACAATAATAAATGGTATGAACGTGGTCCTGCAGAAAGACTTAAATATGAGTATTAATAGAGGGACAACCAAGGTAGTGTAGTGTAGTAGGGGAAACAGTGGAATGTCAAAGGCTGTCAGATTGGGAAGGGATATTTTGAAGGAAGTTAAGGTATTCTGCTACTTGGACAGCGTAAAAATTAGAGTAGGATAGCACAGATAAGGAAGAGGAATTTATTGACGGGAAAAATAGGTGTGAATATTAGGAAGTCGTTGCTAAAAATATTCGTATAGGCCATGGCGATTTTTGGGTGCGAAACGTGGACGGTAGGAGTTGCAGAAAGGAAAAGAATATAAGCTGTTGAAATGTGATGGTATTGGAGAATGAGACGGATAGATAGAATCACTAACAAGAATAGGGGAACAGCAAACAATACGGAGGAAGTTGACCACGAGAAGGGAAAGATTAATAGACGATGTTTTAAGACACGAGGGTCTTGTAAAATTAGCGTTAGATGGAAATGAACAAAAGAGGGAGGCGAAGGAAGGAATACACTAATGAGATTAGGGAGGATGTGTGATGTGCTAGTTATTTGGAAATGAAAAGGCTTGCGCAAGTTAGGTTCGCATGGAGGGTTGCAGCAGACCAGTGTTAGGACTGAATACCACCGCCTCAACAACAACATTATTTCTATTATGTACGTGAGTGTAGTAAATATTACTGTGTTGGCAGTCCTGCATTACCCAAATAGATTACAGTTGGAGGAGACGAGGAGCAGCTGTGGAGGCTGTCTCTAGCTGCTGCTTGACAGGATTGTGTGGCTTGAGGATGGAGAGAGAGAAACGACGTGAGAAGGCGTCTGTGATTCTTTATTGACGGGTGTGTTTATCTAGCGGTCGTCGGTGACGCACCTGCACCTCTTGTTCCTGCACTCGCCTGTCTTGCGTGGAGGTGGAGGTGTAGTGGCTGGAGGTACAGGTGACGCAGTCCTGCACAGGATGTCGCACAACCACTCCACGCACTCGCTCAGCTCCTCCTCCTTCTTGTGCTTGTGCTTTTGGCCGTGTTTATCGTCTGCAAAGAGACAGTGAGGTCAACCACATGTCATCTGCTATATGCAACTCTGCAAAACGAGTAGCAAAACACAATCTCAATGACTACAGTATATTATATAAAATATTAATTTTTAAGAATTAATAATATTTGAACGTTAATTAAACATTTGTTCTTCGGGAATTCCCATTCAAGTTGTAAAACAAGTAACAATATAAAATCTAACAATAGATGAGAAACTAAATTTTAGAGTAAATTTGAAGGAAAGAAAAAAATCTAAATATTCGTGCCAGAACAATTTCTGAAGCTGTCTGTCTGTAGGCAATTAGAACTCCGTGAGCAAGTCACAGTTGGGAATATGTAACAGTCCTTATGCCGTAACTGTAGATAAGAAAATAAATTTCAGAGGACATTTAAAACGAATAGAAAAAATTACTACCAGAAGACAATTTGTGAAGCTGTCTGTCTGTCTGTACGGCATTTGTTGCTGAATGACGCCACAGCCAACTACGCCTAGTAATAAGCAGTAGAGATGCTGATTGGTCCTCGCAACATCACACCGAACGTCCCCTGGTATTGGCTGTCGTCAACTAGCGCAGATATAGACCGTCTCGACACTCCGCCTGGATAACTGCTCCTTCGGCAGCAGCCTCCGATCCAACAGTAATGGCACTGACAGAGACACTACTGCAAAACAGTGGCCAACGGTTGTCATTTGTAACCCCCACCAAGGGCTTTCAAGAAGTCCCGGTCCTCTGTCTTGGCACGGCGCGGCCCTCCTTAAGTAGGTCCACAGACTGAATTGTTGGCGTACCTCGCTCACGGGTGAAAGACAAGGAGGCCGTCACTCTTGGTCATCAAAACCAAAACAAGGATTTTAAGTGTTGCGGACCTTGGACACGTGGTGAGAGTCGTCCGCTGATGCAATTGGAAAAGCTGGCCAGCTGCTCGTCGAGCCATCGCGGGACCCACCTTATGAGAGTTGTCCAGTGGTGACCATCGCCGAGGTAACCCGAGTTCGCCGTGGACTTACCCTGTGCGCTGGTGACCGTCATGGCCGCGACCAGGACGAGGACGACGACGACGAGAAGTAAGAATGGCCGCATGTTTGCGTCTGTCTGTGGGACGGGCACGGCCTCCTTTAAGTAGGCGCCCGCTTATCTGCGCGGCGCGGTCACGAACCACTCTCGAGGTAAGGAACTACTCAGCTGGCGCAACTGACACAAAACCTCGCACACGTCAGAGGAATATGGCTTCTATATTTATTTGTCGAGGATGGCTGCACACATCGTCACTATCAAACAGTATTTATTTCCCTTTTCTTTCATAACTTTTTCCCTGAAACTATACAAGAATAGTAGAGAATATAATAAAAATTCCTTTAAGAGAGTTTTCGACCAAGGGACTTTGTCACCTTGCTGTGACAGTGTGGACCGAACAGATTCAAAACCCTCCCTCTGCAGTTGCTTGGGATCGCCACAGCGAAGTTCTTCCCATCACCGCCATCAGCGCTGCGCTACGACGACCACGAAACAAAGGAGGCTCGCTCGCTCTCTTGCCGTGCGCATCGCTCCACTTTCTTTCCTTCCTTCTCCGTTCTTTCCTTTTTATTATCACTTTCATGGGGTGGGTTTTTTATCGCGTGATAATTGACCGTTATATTCAATTGACATGTAGAGCTTTTATTATATTTATATTGTTCAGCTTCTTTCGAATTTGTCAATGTTTTCCATTAAGCTTTATTTAAAAAAAATAGTTTTATTTTGGGCCAAAGTTTCAAATCTCAAGTTGAGCGTGGCAGGACCTATTTAACTGTTGGCAGCCTTTGCTCTTCTCTCTTTTCCATCATCCCCTTATTTTCAAGTCCCTTCCTGCGCGACTGTCATTATGTGGAGTACCCTTGCGTAACCGTAGTCACGAAATACATAAAAATAAATATTCCTCCGCCGTGTTCGAGATTTAGTGTCTGAGTAGTCTTCGCCCTCGAGAGTGGTTCGTGACCGCGCGCAGATAAGCGAGCGCCTACTTAAGGGAGGCCGCGCCCGTCCTGCAGACAGACGCAAAGATGCGCCTTTGCTCAGTCCTTCTCGTCCTCGTGCTCGTGGCGGCCATGACGACGACCGTCGTTCACTCCGGCGCACTCAGTAAGTCCACGCTCTCCGGTTCTCGCGCACAGAGACGACAAGATGGCTGACTGTGCTGTCACGTGGTCCATGTTCCAGAAGGCTGCAGGACCAGCGGCAGCGGCTGCCAGCAGTGGCTGTGTGACATCATCTGCAGGACCAGAGGCAGCAGCGATGGCCGCCGCAAGGTGGGCGAGTGCAGGAACGACGTCTGCAGGTGCGTCAGCGAAGATTAAATAAAGCAGTCATAAACTCTGCATCTGCGTTTCTCTCTCTCCTGCCTTACATCCCTTCTCCTCGGGACTATGACTCGGAGGGATAGTCGCAGGGCACAAGATGGTCGACAGAGATAGACCACATGGCGTTTCGAGGACTTGAAAGGGAATTGTACTTGGTTGGTTGACCGTGGCCATGGACTCTCGGCTACTCGTCTCTCGCCCTTCACAATTACGGGAGGAGACTTGGACCACTTCTTGATGCAGCTGGCCGAGTGGCGCGACTGGTTTGTTACAGGCTACACGAGACCTAGAAAAGGGGGGATGTTGAAAGTACAGCAAGGTAGGCTGTAGTGTAAGGATTAACATGTAAGAGAGTGGCGACTGCGTGACGAGTAAACCAGCGTCCCCTTGACCTTGCTTTTGGGACGTTCCTTTGGTTTTCTAGTGAAACCACTGCACCATTGCCAATTTTCCCATTAACGTCCTACTTTACAGCCAGACAGACTTCCTCAGAGCCTGATGTTACTGAGCTGCAACAAGAGCGTACATTGCAGTTCCCCTCGGCTGCTTCAGATGTATACAGCCATGGGGTCGAGTGACTAAGTCCAGGGCGTCAAAACAAATACTATTACTCAAATAGTCGTGTTCTCTGGGAAAGATTAATAGACGATGTTTTAAGACACGAGGGTCTTGTAAAATTAGCGTTAGATGGAAATGAACAAAAGAGGGAGGCGAAGGAAGGAATACACTAATGAGATTAGGGAGGATGTGTGATGTGCTAGTTATTTGGAAATGAAAAGGCTTGCGCAAGTTAGGTTCGCATGGAGGGTTGCAGCAGACCAGTGTTAGGACTGAATACCACCGCCTCAACAACAACATTATTTCTATTATGTACGTGAGTGTAGTAAATATTACTGTGTTGGCAGTCCTGCATTACCCAAATAGATTACAGTTGGAGGAGACGAGGAGCAGCTGTGGAGGCTGTCTCTAGCTGCTGCTTGACAGGATTGTGTGGCTTGAGGATGGAGAGAGAGAAACGACGTGAGAAGGCGTCTGTGATTCTTTATTGACGGGTGTGTTTATCTAGCGGTCGTCGGTGACGCACCTGCACCTCTTGTTCCTGCACTCGCCTGTCTTGCGTGGAGGTGGAGGTGTAGTGGCTGGAGGTACAGGTGACGCAGTCCTGCACAGGATGTCGCACAACCACTCCACGCACTCGCTCAGCTCCTCCTCCTTCTTGTGCTTGTGCTTGTTGTCATGTTTCTCATCTGCAAACAGACAAGGAGATCAACTTGTAAATGACGGGGGGATATTATTTAATGAATTTAATAATTGAGTTTAAATATATATATATTTATTTATTAATTGTAAACACAATAATTTTTAATATGGGTAGTGCGTAGATATATTAAGTTCAAAATAATTATTTAAAAATGGGATTTTATTAAATATCTCAGGGTATTAATGGTTTGGGTGATCACGTGTAGCAGATCTATTCGTTGACGAACCTGAGTTGTTTCATAGGCGTCTCGCTGTAATTTCCGTGTTGTGGAACTTATAACGGCCGGTAGACAATCGTACGAAGTCGTGCTGGCAAAGTAAGGAAACTCCGCTTTTTCCTCTTTCTTCCCTGCTTCCTGGACTGATCAAAGCTGCTACCTCACTAATCTGCTCTCGCCGTAACTTCTCTGCTGCCAATCTCCTTTCGCCACCACCTTCAAAAATCTCCTCCACCACTCTCCTTCAATATCCTCTCACCATCACTTTGCAAAATCTGTCCAATCTCCTCTCTCCATCCACTGCAAAAATCTCTCCAATCTTCCTAAAAATTGTCTCCGCCAGCCTCTTTAAAGCCTTGTCCCCACTTATCCGACACCTATCACTAAGGTGGCAGGGATGGATATCCTCCAATCATATCCCTTGTTTCATTTGGGGAACACACGCCACCCGGTCACCAAATTCCCAGGCAGATTAAGACATTCCGAAACGGCGACGATGTGTCCGAGCTTTATAGTCCAGGTGTCAGTCGCAGTTCCTTTGTTGTTTTTCCGAGCCGCCGAGACGACGCGCGGAAAAACCCCTTCTTCCTGACAAGCGACTTTCTCATTCCGGAATATTTGGTATTTAAGTTCCCGTAAATCATAATAAAATTTGGACGCGGGTTCTACTGCGCTACAAACTACATCCCGTCTTCTGCCTTCTCAAACTACGTGCTTTAATTACCCTGTTGCTTGAAATCAACTCTGCAAGACGAGTAGGAAAACGCAATAATAGATATCAATGATTACAGTAAATTGTATGAAATAAGAATTTCAAATTCAAAAAGGAAATTAATGATAAATTGAACATTTGGTCTACTGGAATTATCATTCAAGTTGTAAAACAATTAATAATTTCTTGAGTAATTATAGCAGAGTGCTGGAAATGATACGCGTGGGTAGGGTCAGTAACTAGGTAGTTCCAAGCAGAATAATGGAAGAGAAAATAATCTAGAGGACTGTGAAGGGAAATATTATGAGACCACGCTTTAAGACACGGGGGTCTTGTAAAATTAGCAACAGAGGGATGTGAACAGAAGAGGGAGGAAAAGGATGGAATACGCTGGGATGTGGTAATTATGCGGAAATGAATATTTTTGCACAGAATAGGTTAGCGTGGATCAGACCAGTCTTAGGTATCAACACCACAACAAGAACGTTTGTAATAATAATAATTTAGAGTACACGTCAAAGAAAAGTGAACAGGACAGTATTTTGAGCTCCTCACAGCAAACTAAACCTGGTAACAAGTGAACCTCTCTAACAGTGTCGGAACTGACAAAGATACAAGAGATGCGGCGATTTTCATTTATGACCCGCAGCGATGACAGTCAACAAGTGGACGAGGTGTGATGACTCACCGGAAGTGTCGTAGTCGGGCAGGAAGCAGCCGTGGACGAGGGCCGCGGCCATCAGCTGCGTCAGCAGCAGCCAGGAGCAGCTCATGGTCGGCTCTGTTGTCTCCGTCTCCGTGTCCTGGCACGGCGCGGCCCTCCTTAAGTAGGTCCCTGCACACTCACAGACTGACTGATTTACGGCGCGGAGGCTTTTAGCGTAACTCACTCACGAGGGAAAGTTGTCTTATCAGAAGAGGCTGGACAGTCTGCGTGAGGCGAGGCGAGGCGAGGCGACTAACCCTTCCTGGGTCCCTATACGTTACCATAGGCCGAGGAGTGTGCTCAGCTGATCCTCCGTCGCTGGGCAGACAGACTCCACAGAGTGACTAGACCACAGTTCCCTGTGACCGTGCCTGCTTAAGAGGACGCAGCTCTTCTCCTCGTGGCTGCCATGACGGTCACGGTCTTTGCTTCTCGTGCTGCTGGAGGTCCAACTGTTACACACACACTCACACCTGCGGGAGATATCAGGCTTGACAGGTTATGAGGTCTCCATTCCGGAAGTCTGCAGAAAGGGAGCCTATAGGTGGCGCGGCAGTCTCAATCCCAGTCTATCCCGGCCTACTGACGTCACTCTCAAAATACTACAGCCCTTTGCTTCACTGTGTCCATTCGGAATGGCCTACGTTATTGAGTAAGGTCTCTTCTTAAGCAGAATTTAATGCCATTTTATAAATCCGTTTAGGAGAATATACTGAAAAAAGTTAGGGCTTTTTGTATACATTTCACATAGCTCGACTTTGACAACTCATAGTTTTCAAACTATTGCTTCAAATGGTCTGAACATTTAACAGCAAAGTTTTAATAAAGTACGTTTCTTAATATTTTTTTGATTTTAATTAATTAATTACGGGAACCTCGACCAACTCTGGGACAGCGCATCGCAAAAGAGTGGGACAAAGCTTCTCTCGTAGTGGTTGAAAGTCATAAATATATAATATAAATTTCATTGATGAAGCAACGCTCCAACATTTCGTACGATTTTTTAAAAAGTGTAGGGAGAAAGGAATGGTTATTGGACCATTTCAAGCAATATTTTGAAGGCTATCAGTTGTCAAAGTTGAGCTATATGAAACAAAGATTTTTTTCGCAAAATCGGATGTATAAAATGATTTTAAAAAAATTTTCTTTTGCATATCATAAAACGGCATTAAATTCTGCGTAAAATGTGACATTTCTCAATATCGTAGGTGATTCTGACGCTTCAAAGCTGAGGGCTTCTAGTATTTAGACTGTGACGATATTCTTCGTAGAGATTTAAACACTATGAGAGATTGCATCGGGACTTGGTACAAACACTGTGGGGGGAATGAGAAACGCCTGGAAGAAGTAGAAGAAGTTTTAAAGTTTGTGACGTCACCGAGAATAGCCGACGTGGAAGGATGGTAAGATTTATTCCCATATAGAATACGTGAACGATACTTTGTTGAGTGTTTAGTAGATACGATTGTCTGCCAGATGGCAGGAGACAGGCACGCGGCGCTGCTGCCCTCTGGCGGCAGCCACGGGAACCAAGCGCGCGCTTTAATCTGCATCCCTTTTATAAAGAGATTAATAAATTAGCGGGGGATGTTGTTGTTCCCACCCCCCGGGGGGACGCTGCGCGGCGCCATCTTGGGGGACAGGACAGACGCCCCCTGGCGAGCGTGGCGGCAGGGCCGGGGTTGTGCGCGTGCGCGGTGAGGAGAGAGGTCGGGGGCGGGGGCGGCGTATCGACGGGCCGGCAGTCTGGAGGCGGCCATGGCGCGCGCCGTGCTGGTGCTGGTGCTGCTGCTGCTGGCGACGGCCGCGGCGACGACGACGACGACGACAACCGGCAACGGCACCGACGCCACCAACGAGACGGAGGTGAAGGCGCCGCTGTTCCCCGAGGACCTGTTCACGACGGAGCAGCGGCGTCGTGGCGCCGTCGTGCTGCACCTACTGGGCGTCGTCTACATGTTCGTGGCTCTGGCCATCGTGTGCGACGAGTTCTTCGTGCCGTCGCTCGACGTCATCATCGAGAAGCTCGCCATCCAGGACGACGTCGCGGGCGCCACCTTCATGGCGGCGGGCGGGTCGGCGCCGGAGCTCTTCACCTCCGTCATCGGCGTCTTCGTCAGTTTCGACGACGTGGGCATCGGCACCATCGTCGGCTCGGCCGTCTTCAACATCCTCTTCGTGATCGGCATGTGCGCCATCTTCTCGCGCACCGTGCTCTCGCTCACGTGGTGGCCGCTCTTCCGCGATTGCTCCTTCTACTCGGCCAGCCTCATCACGCTCATCATCTTCTTCCGCGACAACCACATCTACTGGTACGAGGCGCTCGTCCTCTTCAGCTTCTACCTGGCCTACGTCTCCTTCATGAAGTGGAACCAGCCCGTCGAGCGCTTCGTCAAGAGACACCTCTACAAGAACAGGGTCACGCGCGTGCGCAGCACGGACCAGCTCATGCCCTCGGTAAGTCCCGACCTCACCAGCCCATCGTCTGTCCCGACCTCACCAGTCCATCACCTGTCCATCACCTCGTCCGAGGATGGTGATCAAGTCTCGGGAAACCTCAGTGACGTCACGTCTAATTTCAGATTACCATGAATTACCAGGAATGCGAGTAGCAGCGCGATGTGACTGAAACGTCAACCGTCCCGTTCTCAAATCCCCGTCATCTCTTGGCTTTCTTATCATGATGATCATCACGATCCTTCCTCACCAACGACGTTCAGCTCCAAACGTTGGCAACAAATTTCAAAGTTTACATCCTGCCGTCTTTCACACGCTTAATTTATAAAGTTGGAGAGGAAAGCGACCAATTTAGTGAGATTTCCTTGGTCTTAGTCAACACGTCACATGCCTGACGACGTTTCGACCACACTTTTCGGGAACAAATTTTTTCTTTTACTGTTTTGGATATCCCGGGATTCACCTCCATTATGAAATCAAACAATGCACCAAGTCGAGATACAGGAAGAATTTTTTCAGGTTTCAAAGTTTGTTGCCATCTGCGCGTCTTTGCACGCTTCAAGTGATTAATAGTTTACAGCAGCTGGGGTAGTTTTCTTTTCACTCTCTGAAGACTCTGTTAACTTTTCGTACATTTAAATGTACGGTCTTTAGCCTTGTTTTTATTTTGAAGTTCGTGTAGTTATCGCATTGAGCTTACGTTCTACTCACCAGAATTGTTTAATATGAGTCTGTTTGTGTCTTTCCTCGATGGTGCTTTTCTTCTACCATCGCCGCTCCTGTATCTATTGACGCTTAACGCGGGGGCGGGCTGGGGTTGCTCCAAGATGGCGGCGTCGATGCACATTTGTCGAGTCCTGCCGACGACATAGTCGTAACTCCTTGTCGTGACTTGATTGCCCCTCACCCCAGACGCCTTTCTCAGTACTCGGAGCCTTGAGAGAGTGCCCGATACTTCCAGGGGCCTGTTGAGGCAGTCGGCCAGCTGCAGACCTCACTAAATCCGGTAGAGGCAAAGTTGCGTCTCCACAACAAAGTCTGTCTCCAGTCTTGCGCAAGGGTTCACCTTCCTCTCCCAGATAACCAGTCTTCATAAAAGTACTGACAATTTTATTTCGTTGGTCCATTTGCTTATATATATACCGCCTATGGTTGGTTGTTTCACTGCAGTACAGTCTGTCGTCCACAAGAAATCCGATGAACGTTAGTTGGGACGATGGACCTTCAACCTCTTTATCTTCTCTTACAGAACTCGTCGTGACGTCTTTATTATCTACTGTTTACTTTCCTTAAAATATTTGACCTTCATTTGATTGTGTGTGTCAAATAAGCCACGTGAAGAGATATTTACCTGATCAAGTTCCAATCGCGGCAGCCGAAACGTCGTCCGAGAACTTAAATAAAGTTTTTTTTAAAAAAGGAACATTTTCACATAATGAGGCGTGTTGTTTATCGCAATTACCATGAATACATTTCATCGCCGATTTTCAGACCCACAAAGTCTTTGTTTTGATTATAACAGTTATTAACTTCTGTAAGCTCAAGGGACACGGGGACAAAAATTTCGGCCAAAGTGTGATAAAAATCGATTTTATAATTTTTTCTTATTAATATGCCTACAAATTCAAGAAATTGAAAAAAGAAGCTTCCAAAGAAAAGAAGTAAGGTGTAGCATAATGCTGGATGACAATTTTAATTTTTTTGATTCTAAATTATTACTTTTTTCAGAAAACTGTGTTTTTCTCAGCTTCATGATTTCTGGTACGAAAAACCTTCTATGCGTCACAAAAATTAAAATATACTTTCATTTTAAGTATCACTTTCCTAATTGTTCAAGTAGTTTAGAAGAAAAAAAAATTCAAAATGCAGAAAAGTGCCCATTTTTAAGTTACCGTATAAAACCCTTAGTAAAAACTCTCCACAATTTTAATCAATTTCAAAAATAATACTGACAATTGATAAAATTGGTCAGCGCTATATATTAACGTAAAAAAGGTAAAATATATTCAAGTACGTAACATTGCGAGGAACGTTTTCAAAAGTACAAAATTTTGAGAAGAGTTTTTCAAAATATCTCAACATAAAAGAAGTTTATAGAAACAAAAGTTTGTATATTGCTACACATGTGTTAAAAATTTCAGCTCAGTTTCAATTCATTTACTGGAGTTTCAAATTTCATTCCCCCCCGCGTGCCCTATAACTTAGTGTTTGAATGAGGCCAAAAAGGAGACAAAACATTAATGAAACACAACCAATTACAGTTTAAAACAACATGTAGTTGTTTAAATTATAGTTGGTTGTGTTTCATTAATTTTTTGCCTGCTTTTCCGCCTCATTTAAACGCGAGTTTATTTTCATTAATATAAGCGACGTTTCGTCACCATAGTTACGGCACATCCTCCGGTTATTTCTTGTAGCGACTTTAAAGAAAGCGATATTAGTCACATTTATTTATTTAATACGGACACTCGTCTACGATGCTAGTGAACAAGCAGCCGTCGCTATGTAACCTCCAGCGATAACTAAACATTTCAGCCCAGAGATATTCATCCAACGTTTAGAAAACGATATTATCTGAACGTTAAAAACATACTAATCTGACTTATAATTCTGTTGAACAAATAGAAAATCGAAGTATATAGAAAGCTGAAGTGGGGCGCGTAGTTATGTTAAGCGTCTTTGACCGTGGTTTTTGTTTTTTGTTGAGGAAGAAATGGCAGCCGCAGAGGCCAGAACCCAGGAACATTTACTACACACACACATTTATATATATATATATATATATATATATATATATGAAGATGAATGATAAGAGAAAACTGTTTAATGAAATAGGGTGTCAAAATAGTATACACTGGGCATACAGAAGCTAATGTCAAAAATAGATTTTATAATGATAAATTGTAGTGTACACATACTTTATAAATTATTAAAGAGTTTAGTTTAAAAATTAAATAACATTTCGTTTAAAATAAATTCTCCGAGAGGCGGAATTCGAAGGCTCGATCACCCTTCAGTTGTAAGAATGTTTCGTATTGGCTAAAATTTGAATCGGGAAGGGGAAAATCAAGGAATGACAGAGATGACAAAACACTAAAACGCTGACCGAAACATTTCTATCGTGTATTCAACTAAGATAATAATGGAATAAACACTAAGATTCGTCATTGCATGTCTTACTTCTTTGACCATGCCCCATATTCACCCCATTATATCCCAAATGTGGTCACGAAACGTCAGGATGAATTCGGTAGAAACCTCTATTTATTTGATGTAATCCTTTTGAAAAAAACGCTAATTGGCTTAGGGATGTTGTCGCTGTTATCAGTAAAAGATTTTAGTTCATTGTGCAACTATTTAAAAATAGCGTCGTGTCCCGCGTCAGCTTTTGAATGGATCGGATTGCTTGCGGCTTTTCTCGCGTGATTAACTTGTTCCCCTTCCTTCCATCACACTCCTTCAGAACGCTTTTGTTATTCAATATCACGGGTCTTCTTTGTGATTTATACTTTATTCTAGCTGGCTGTCCGGTGTTGCCTGGGTTGTTATTTTTACTAGCGCGGTGGTGTAGTCACCTTTGGTAATTTCGTGTTACTGCCGTCAACCCGTTTCTCCCCTATCTCTCTCTCTCTCCATCATCTCCCTGAAGTACAGGTTAACTTGCAGTGACTTCCATAGCAACACCTGTATCACTATCTTAAGAGTCTCGACCGCCGCCCCTCACTAAGGGGAGACGTCCGCCCCTCATCCCCGCCGGTAGCCGCGTCTCATCCTCAACACTGCTGATTTCCGAGAGAAATTAATTTACAAGAATCTGATAGTTGATCCATGTCTTTGGTGTGTGCTAGAGAGAAGCAAGTTGTTGTAAATTGAATGAAGGTTTTGCTTAAGTGAGGATAGTGAACCTGACACAACGTGTTGAGTCGCATTTCCCTGGTGGCAGATACTCGCACTACACTGACATCGTCAACTCACTGACCAATTTTGATAAAAAGGCGCTCTTTGATAAAGAAAGAAGGGAAAATAGAATCCAACATCATCTGTGTTGTTCTTGGAAGTTAAATACATTTTAATTTTTGTTTGGTAACAGGCTACATGAAGGTGATCATGAAACAGGCTACTCCCATAGGAAGGGAATTGAAAAGGGGGGATGTGGAAAGTAGAGTAAGGTAGCCAAGGGTTGACTAGAGTTACAAAATTTTGAATTTTTGGAGGGGAAAGGTAGGGATGCCAACCCAATTGGAAAGACGCTGGTGAACATAGAAATAACGAGGTGGCCAATCACGTTTCAGGAGAGGTGAGTTAGAGGTGGGGAGGACCTCGCCAAAGGAGCGTTCGGAAAAGACTGTTGGAGGTGAGAGTTCAGCACGAGGAAACGGAAAGTCGGGCTGGTTGCCTTTTAGTCTAAGAGGGGAGGCGATCTGGTTGCAAGTATCACAAGGAAACGACACCACAATTTAGGCCTGCCGCTGTTTCTGCTGCCTTTGCGTTGAATAGAGGACTAGGAAACTAGAGGAGGATGAAGCTAAGTAAGGAACAAAAGGCAATAATCTCTCGGGCTACTATGCGTATAAACACGTCATACAGCCCTCAGTAAAGCAGATTGAATCTACCAAAGTCTCATGGAATGCCATTTCTTTGGTTAGGGCTCAGTTGGGCAAATAAAAGTAATTAAAATTAATCAATTCCTAAATATTGTTGAATATTTTACTTTTGTTAACAATGAAACTGTTTTAAATTGCAAAGTTGAGATTTATTGGCGACCACCCTTTTAAATATAAGTCCAATTTTTTTAATATATTTATAAATTAATAAAATTCACGTCACACTTCGTCGATCAAACCCACCCAATTTCGAAGTGTGGATCCAGCCGAAAGCAATAACGCAAGTTGAAGGTGCAGATGAGCAAAGCCAGACAGGGTTACTTACAACCTGCTTGTGGTTAAACTAATTCAGATTCCCTCATAATAATGTTACACGGCGGAGTCTTTGGTGGTTGTAGAATCATGATAACGGTGAGTCAGGAGTGTGCCTCTTTGTAGTTCCAGCAAACGTCGACCTTCTTGTCCTGAGGTCGTGGTTTAGTTATCCTTGTCGACGTCTCCGCTCAGCAACTCTGTGACAGAGAGGAATTAGCTCTGTCGTATTGTCTGTCACCTTGTGCCGAAATTTGGAACTATTTTAACACTAGGTGTATTTTTATTCTTTTCAAATGACAGAGCAGCAAACTGTCTTCTACGTGTTCGCACACACACACACACACACACACACACACATATATATATATATATATATATATAGTTTGCAGTCGGAACGTGTGGAAGCAGGTGCAAGGAGTGACGTCACACTTGTCTATTGCCACGTCACTTGGCGCCTCGTTTCCCCTCGGTGACGTCACGGCGTCCACGGTTCCCACGGTTAGACTCTGTGTGTATGTGTGTGTCTCTGTTCCGACCGTGCCCTTTCCAAAATGGCTGCCGATATTTGCACACACCTTGTGCCGTTGTCACGTGCTTCTTCTTATCGGCCGCAACCTTTCTCGGTTTATAATAATATCTCAACATAGGATTGAATTGAAAGGAATTAAGAAGAGTGTAAAAAGGGGAGGGGGCGGGTTAGTTATCGTTGTGAGGTGAGTTGGGGGAATATTAATTATTTAATTTAATATTAAATATAAGCTCTTATATAAAAAAGAAAATTTAATTGGTTAAAACAAATTTACATTAATCTTACAATCTTGATATTTTCAAACTTTAAGTCGGCAATTCTTTCTTAATTAACACTACATATATATTTACATAAAAATTATACAAATAAATTCCTTAAACATAACAATTCTGTATCTCTAAACTCACTAAAATCTACTCAGACCTGGCAGGGGAACTTATCGTTTCATCATAATGGACGTTTCTACGTCTTCCTCGTAGCAATTTCCTCCTATTTAGGTACTGCTCCATCCAGATCAGAGCGCCGCCGTTATTCATCCTGGTTTAGGAAGCATTTCCGTTTATCTCCCTCTCCTTGGAATACCTGTCCGATAATTCCGATCATCTGTTCCAAATCTCTCTTGCCAAGATGCCGATCATCTGTCCAGCAATATCTCACCAAATCTCCCCCTCTCGAAAATCTGTCCAGTCTCACCGCTCTAGGAAAATCTACCAAAAATGTGTCTGCGCGCCTTTTCAAAACCTACTTCCCACTTCTTTGGTTCCTATCACCCAGGTGACAGGGATGGATGTTGACCAGTTCACCCCCGTGGCCGCCATAGCTTGGGGAACTCCCCCGGTGCGCCGTGATGTCTGGTTTAATTGCCCCTGCTTCAAATGCTGTCTCCTTTCTTTTGACTCTGCACCGCTAAACGCCTTAGCAGATGTGCTTGACCATTACAGTTGGTTTCTGTGTCTGTCCTCAAGGATTCGATTCTGTTTTTTTGGTAAATATAAACTTTATACAAGTTTGGACTCTGCGGAAAATGAAGGTAGAACTTGGTCAGTCCGGTAACAACGTTGAATAAGTAAAGGTGTCGTCGTTCTCGTGTGAAGACGCAACTGAATTTACTATACGTGATGTGATTCGCTCAGCGCCAGCCAATAAGGAAGCTGCGTCGAGGCCGGGACGCGTGTGACGTCATCGTCCTTGCACCGACGCGTCTAAGTGTATATACGAGTAGGAAGAAGGAGGAGGAGGAGCAGCGGAGGGATGAGAGAGAGAGAGAGAGAGAGAGAGATAGAGGATTTTACGAGCCCGGGGGAAGAAAGCGCCTTTCCTGATGCGGGTCATGGACGTCGTCGTAAAATGAAAGCGCCGGGGAAAAGAGAAAAGCGTCCGCCATGCATCATTGACGAGGCTAACAACAGCAGTGACGTCATAGAACGTCCCGATAGGTTCCAAAAGTACATGAAAAAAGATAGTACTTAAGATAGTATTTATTAAAATAAACACTTATAATTTGGACGTGAAAGTGCAATCAGCATCCCCTAGTAGAGAATTTTCAATCTCTTCATTTCATCCCGGGGTTTAGAAATAAACACGATAATGTAGTATCTGGTCCAAAGTAGCAATGTTGAGCCTAGCACGGCGACCGGGATGTCCCCAGCCTCACGCGTCACTGCCATAGTCCTCCATATTGAATGAGGTCACCGTGCAACTTATGGCATGTATTCCCCATATGCAGACTCTAATAAAAGTTCATTGCAACATGTGCTTGTATTTTGAAAAGTCAAACTCAGAGTAAAGGTTTCCTTCCTGTTCAAACTGACCACCTCAGGTCTCACGTCGCTGTGTCATGACCGTCGATGCAAGCTGTCACAATTCCACCGTCAATGGTTTTAGGGAGAAATTGGTAGGAGGCGCAGCGGCTGGTCCACATCTACCTAGCATCCAAGCACCGGGGAACATCACTGCTTATGATGTCGAGGTATTCAGTCCTAAAACTAGTCTGATGCAAACCTCCATGCCTACCATCCTGCGCAAGCCTTTGCCTTTCCGCATAACTATCACATCCTCCCTAATATGCTTACCGTATTCTATCCTTTGCCTCCCTCTTCCGTTCACTTACCTCTAATACTAAATTTACAAGTTCCTCATGTCTCAAAACGTGGCCTATTAATCTTCGTTAGTGATTCAATCCATCCATCTCATTCTCCTATAGCACCATATATCAAAGACGTCTATTCTTTTCCTTCTATCGTCCACGTTTCGCATCCATATAACGCCACACTCCATACCAACAGTTTTAGCAACAATATCCTAATATTCAAACTTATATTATTCCTCTTTTTCTCTAAAATCTTCTTTGTCTATGCTATCCTACTCTGGTTATTACGTTTCCCAAGTAGCCCAATTCCTTAACTTCCCAATCTGACAGCCTTTGTTATTCCACTACATTTCCATCACCTTGATTTTCCCTCTTTTAATCCTCATATTGAACTCTTTCTCCAGGACCACGACGCAGAGTACTCCATCGAAACGTCGTGGCTTAAGTTTCATTTGACCCGGGTGGAAACCCAAGAATTGTTCATCTTGAATATTGACCGGGAAAATCTTCGATATTTGTTAAATAAACTTGAAGCCTATTACTATTTCAGAAAGAAGCTTAGAGACTCTGATCCTATTTAGAAAAATAAATGAGGGCATTAAATAATGAACGATTATTGTTGGGGTTATCTTTCCAATTAACTGAAATCGTATGAATATCAATAACCTCTTGAGTTTCGATTATCTTATGATTAATGGTTGATTAATATCTCCATTACGGTAATGTCATTAGGAAATCGTTACACATTGCCTACATTAAAGAGATCCTTGCTCTATCATGTGGTATCAGGTTAATGTTAGAATTAATGTTAGGAATTCAATGGCGCTCAGAGATAGAATTAAACACGATATTGAAGCAGTGAAAGAAAATGGAGTTAATAATATATTAAATATTTATTTCTACTAATAAAAATGTTGTTTGTGTTCGTACCATGTGATGATTCAAAAATCCTGTATATATATGAACAAAGACGCTCGATATTTAATCGCTGTAGTTTTTAGTGCTTACTCACGTCATGCAGAGGAAAACAACGTCTTCACTTCATAACTAATGTGAGTGATTGCCACGTCACAGTGACGTGGGTGATGAGGACTCCCCTAGCCTCTGTATCCTTGTTCTCTGTCTCACAAACTAGGCTCCACTCCTCTCGGGATGGGATCTACCACTAAAGGGTTGCGATGGACCACACCCGCACTATGGCGTGTTATGGCGTCACAGTGACCTACATAATCCTTCTCACGTGTCGGTTATCTAGTGTATTTTGGAGGTTCAGGGGCCAGATAAATACTGTCACGTTTCTGAGGGATCGTGAAACTGAATAACACTCTCGTAGAAGTGCTGTACAAAGCTCGTACTGCGAAAGACTGACTCCGACTTGGAATCCAGTCCTATTTATACACACATAGAAGATTCCAGAAGCAGAACATTCTCGAAACAGAAAATACTAGAAAGTAAAGGCAAACAATGTAAATAAAGTAAACAAATAAAAATGGTTGCGTCGGGTGCGATCGAACCTGAGTCTACGGCTCTATACTCCTCTGATATTACTGAAGGTCTTAAGATGTGGCAATATCTTCTCAAATTTTTACAAATCATTCTGTTAATGCGCTCATTCATGAACTAGTAGCATGTGAATATATATTACACTCGTCGTACAATTGTGAATGTACTTTTTCCAATATGATCATTTACTTTTTAATTAATTCCAGAGTCTCCTGGACACGGCCAGCGATCACACTCCTCTCCAAAGTATACACACACACGATACTCTCCGCGCCAACCTCTTTGGCTCCCCAGATAAATGTATGCACACCACGACCATTTAATTTGTGGTATGTAACTTTAACAGAAAATGGTATAAGTTGCGTACGATCCACGTTGCCTGCGTCACCCGCTCGGTGTTTATTCTCTGCCCGTTCAGTGAGCTTCGCAATCCCGCTCTCACAGACACGGCTACGTTTCCAAAGATCATCAATCACATGGCGATAGCGGCCAGTAATCTGACAACAGCGCAATTAACAGAGACGCTTGGTCCTTAGGGTGGTTCGTGACGTTCAATCACGTGACGAGAGCGACGAGGAAAGGTCATCTGCAGAGGTGACACAGTAATTGTGTTGATATTAATTATGCTCACACTGGTAGAGTTATTATTTTCTTCGTTTAGTCGCTGTCCGTTGACGGCATCCTCGGATATTTCCTCTGCGATTAATGTTTTCTAGAGTTGCTGGTTTAAACGCGGTCATCGATTTCACGGCACACAGTGACGGTGGGGGAGGGGGTGGGGGCGGGGCGGGGAGGGAGGATGGGGGGAGTAATGGCCCGCTGCTGCTCTCGTCAGTCACCGCAACCGGATTTTTTTCCCGTCGCACTTGATGTAACGAATCTAACGATAACCGCGTCATCAACTGAGGGAGGCACAGGCGCTGACCACTTGCACATGGTGCAGCGCAGGGACGGATACGGATGCTGTTAATTGTTAGAGAGGTTGGGCTAGTGCTAGTGACGTCACGAGTTGACGCTCTCCGTCTCTGGGGGGTGGACGAGCCGTACAGTGCGTAATCAAGCGCGGCGCTGTAAACATCTGCACACACGAGAGGCGGGGGAGGCGGCTGCAAATTAATAAAACCACGGTGGGCAATGTCCGCTGCTGCCATCTCGTGGCCAGACGACCTTCTTGTGCCTGCGGAGACTTTTCTTATCTCGATGAGGTACGGCTTTTACTTGCGACTGTCTCATGTCCGGCTTGGCCTCGGTGCTTGTCCTCTCGTCTCCATGGCAACAGAGGGAATCACGTTGGCGGAACCGACTGACTAGGCCCTGCTCACGTAGTACTAGTGGCCGTGACGTCACGTGGCCGCCGCCGCCGCTGCCTTTCACACTCGTCCTTGCCCGCCCCCGCCTCGTATTGATTCGCTCTTTGTCCAGTAATAAACTAAAGGGTAGAGGCCGCCATGTTGCGCAGTCGAGCTACGTCATCACGCCGCTGCTCTCTTGTTTCTCCTCCTCCTCGGCACTTGCCCCATTGTTGTTGCCCCTGAGACGCTGGCAGCCAAGCGGACATTCCGCCACCTTGATAACAGCAAGTGCTGCCAACCCTTCAAAGTCCGCACGGCTAATGAAATTTACCACTTGTTTCCCCTTTCAAAAGTGTTTCTTTTTATTTTGATCTTTTCCTAGAACGCGGCCATTTGTAGTTGCCTTGCGCCCGCGTGCTGTTTCCTTAAATCCTCATCTCAGGGTTCTACTGTCATCTGAAAATAAACTAAGAACGTTCTGGTCTCTATTTAATTCTTCTTTTTCCTTGGCTCTGCAGGACATCCAGGGTCTTGGCCCATGACACATTCCGAATTTGGAGTGCCACGCGTCACTAGGCGGCCTCTGTTTACTTCTTCTTCCTATGACATTCTAGCCCGCAATCCTCAATTGCTTCTCTATCCGCACATACTCTTCTCCATGCCCGCGCTCTGAGAAGAGATGTTGTGTCCTGTCCCCGCCATCTCCGACCTTCCTCTTCGTCGCCCTCCACAAAATTTACCGGTTAACAGCTTTTACGGAATTCGGTCATTTTCCATGCGAATGACGTGGCGCGCCAGTTCCAGTCGTTTAAACCTGATCCACAGGGAGACTGCGGTGATGTCGTACAGATCATGCGATTCTTGGTTTTATCTCCCCGTCCTTCACTGGGCCCAGTATCCGCCTAACAAATTTCCTTTCATATAGGTTCCAGGGATAGGTCCTGAGGATATTTCTTCAAACCTCTCTCTTGAACTAAAGTACTGTTTCTTTCTCTTGCATCCTAATTATCCACTGAATTATATATATTTAAAAACTATCCAAATAGCCTTATGCTATATTGTGATGGCCGATTATAGATAGCAAGTGCAACAACTTTGTCGATATTTATTTGAGGCATGTACAACGTTTCGTCCATATTGGTCGACTTCCTCATGTGACACACACTGCTTTGATAGCTTCCGGTGTCGGTTACGACAGAAAATATATACGCATATAAATCTAAAATTTACTTGAAGGAGTTGGCAAATAAGGGTGAAACGTTAGCGCCTGAGACGTAGGCAGCCAAACGGTGAGGGACGCCGGGCGGGCAGGCTGGCTTGCAGGCCGTGACGTCACGCGCTGGTACGAGATGGCGGCGGCTGAGTGAGGGTGACCGTGGCGTGGTGTTTGTTCCGCTGATTGGCCGCTTGAACGTGGCTTTAAGAGAGCCTCCTCCTGTATCGACCTCCTAACAATAGACAGAGAGGCTATGCATATTGATCCCGCTGGCGGCGACAGGCACGGGCCGGACCTACTCGGTTCGGTCGCGACCGACGCCAGCGGACGAATAATCTCGCTCACTGTTAATTAATCTCGCTATTCAGTCGCCCGTCACTCACAACCGCGGCCATTAATTATGACGTCAGTCGCACGGCAGCGGCGCCATTGTCGCACAAACAAAGAGAGCTTTCACGTGAAGATGGCGTTATTGCGCCGCCACAGAAACCTCTGGGACACCCTGCGGTGAGAGCAGAGCGATGGAGTGTCCTGTCGTGTCGTTGGACAGTGAGGACGACGCGGGCCGGTCACGTCATCTTCTCTCCTTATCTCTGTGTGCTGTCGGGATTCGCACGAGTGTGAGACCTACCTGATGCGGTTGACCCTGCATCATCGCTGGTAAGGTGAATCTCGCGAGGGTAGAATCCGTGGGTCTCAGTCAACCTTCTTTCAGCCTGGACAGCCCTTATCATCTTACCTGGGCATTTCCAAAGAACCGTCACAGTTCGGCTGAGCTTCGTTTCTGTTTGAATTAGCATCACGATGTCCACACTGAATTGCAGCTGAAGCTACGCAACGATAGAGCGGGAGGTGCTTGGTCCCCTAAATGCCATGCAGTAGCTTCCAACACGGCTTCTGCTGTTTTTCCATCGGCAAGTCTCTGGCAGCTACACGGGGAATTTCTAAAGCAATTAAACTTGTTTTCTCTCCGGATATTCCCTGCCTCCGATGACGTCATCACAATTTCAACAAATTCAGGTAAATTACCTGCGAATGTCAAAGGAAAAAAGGTGACGTCACCTGCAGATAATCTCAACGCGACGTTGACAGTTTTGAAGCTGCAATAATACATAGACAACTGCTGCAATCCCACTTTCCGTATCTTCATCTGTGCAGTCAAAACTCTCTCTTTAACTAAAGTACTGTTTTTCGTTTCTCTTGCGTCCTAAATACCCGCTGAATTATATTATTTCATTAAAAACGTTTGATTTATAGTTTTCAAATAGGTGAATTGGGCTGCCGATTCTTTCCGCGGTTGGTCTCACTGCTTCATCCCGACGGAGCAAGTGTTACTGGAGAACTTAAAAAATATTCATTGTATCTGAGAGTGTAAACTTGTGTTGACAGAAGAAGATACAAACACGTACCGAAACGTTGTCATTATTTTGTATTGTATTAAAAGGTGAAGTCTGAGTCAGTTCGTCATAACGGTAGGCAGACGAAATTTACCCAAACATTACTCGATCATCTATGTGATGTCATAAAATAGGAAAAAGACAGCTTCTCTGCAGTACTTACAACGACGACGTTTCGCCCAGATTTTTGGAACGTCTTCAAGGTAACTGCAGGAAAATTTCGAGACGAAACGTCACGGTAGCAGCAGATTCTCTTTCTGTCACTGACTCCAGCCTCTGTATGATTTCTGACTGTCCTTCACTCTCTCTGCACAGTTACATCTTCAGCTCTTAACATATTTATTGTCAGCCCAACCATGGTTTCTTCTTTATTTTAATTAATTAGATTTTCCATTTCTTTCCCTTTTCTGTCACATCACAACAGTTCCTGTAATTTCGTCGCTATTAAGTAAACGCATCTTCTCATCATCATTATTTATTTAATGTATGTAATAAAACAATTGACGACCTTTTACAGACACTTCATTTATTTACTTAGTTTCAGAAATTAACAATAACGTTTCGGTACTTATTCGTACCATGTTCGGTTTCTGACCGCATTCACGACCAGGTTGATAAGTAATTATTGAATAACATTTTCCATTATGCGAATTTCATTACAGAAACGTGACACATTGCCGAGATTAATGAGATTCTTGCTCTATTAACTGATTCTCATGTTTTAAGAGGTTTCGAGCTCAAGTATAATCTTGTCCGGGTCCTCTGGACGTTTTTTTCCTAAATTCAGTTACCTTACGCTTGGTTTCTTGTGCAGGGATGTTGCAATGAACTGAAAGACACTTCGAAGAATGTACAAATATGTACCGAAACGCCGAAACTCTAAATTTATATGTATATTTATATAAGTATCTGGAAAATATCGTTAATGGCTTTATTAGTTCATAGTGACTTCTGTATATATGACAATTGAGCGTCGCGGATCAGGGCTCGTCTTCCACGGCGGAGACTCTTTGGCTGACAGTCGCCCAGCAAGATGGCGCCGTCTCCTTACCATTAATTAATTAACTGTACAATTAGCGGCACGTGCTCGGATTTTAGCCGTCGAGAGAAGAAGGTTGGCAACGCTGCGGTGGAAAGGTCACGACGATGGAGCACGCAAAGGCCAGAGGTGCTGTGACGTCACTTTGCAAATTTCCTCGTTGCCAACCTTCTCTCACGTCCCCAAGATGGCGGCGCACACTTCAACTACTTTACGAGTGTATATACGTTAATATCTGTGGTGGAGTGCACAGGGTGTTTGGAAACGTGCCGCCCCGGGGTCTTCGAATAGTTTCCATACGCCCTGTACTTGCCGTTGTTCCCCTTCCTTCCTTCCTAGTTAGTTGTCGCATTCCTCTTCCTCACTCGGCTTTCCCTTCCTTGTCTCCTTCTCCTATGTGTCTCTCTCCCTGGCTGACGCTTTTCTGTCTCTCTGTCTCTGTCTCTCTCTGTGTTATCTCTGCTCTCTGTTATGATGTGTGTATTCGCTGTTGCTGGGACTTAAAGAGAATATATATATATCCCTCTTTTCCAGCACCAGAGCGCAGCACAGACGCTGGTGAGTTTATGTTCTTGGTTGTTTTTTATTTTCTCTCTCTCTCTCTCTCTTGTCTTGGCTTTTCTCTCTCTCCCCTCTCACCCTTTTCTCTCTTGCATGTGACGTCACACCGCGTCTCTGTCTCTCTCACTCACCTTGTGTAGTAGTGACGTAGTAGTTTAGTGAGTGACGTAGTTTCTAGGAGTAGTTACAGGCAGCGCCACACGCGGCCAGCCACGTAAGTACAAGGCGCTGACGTCACCAAGTATCTTAGTATCTTAGACAGAGTATTTTATCTCTCTATCTCTCGCTAGATAATTTTTTTCTCTTTCTCTGTTTGTCTTTGACTATTATCATTGTTATCATCATCATTATTGCATCTTCTGCCCCTGTGACGTCATGAGAGGGAGGCTCGTTCGTTATTCCTCAGCAAACACTCGCGGTGACGTCACTCACTCCAGCCACTAAATCCTCCTCAGCCTCTGACGACGAGGAGCGGCAGCAAAGGAGATTGTGACGTCACCGCGAGGTACTTCCACCCCATTACGTCATCGAGCAATTAGCTCTTTAGCAAACAAACTTGATAAAGTGACCGTGACGACGTCGCCTTGTCTGGAACCTCTCGTCACGCGTGGTTATTAAACACTCATACCTTAAGACTTGCTGATCGTTCAATCATGACGGCTGCAAACACGCAAAGATGTCTTTTAATTACGAGAACCAGAAAGCTTACAACAGCAGAGAGTCGTAATGAGGATAAGGGTTTATTATTTAATTTGAAGGTTAATTTTACTATCTTTTTTATAATATATTAAATGAATAGTCAAGAATGATTAATTTTCTACAGTAAATTCTAAAAAAAACATTTATGTTCTCTATTACAGAATTAAAATGACCGATGTAACAAGGTTTACAGTCTAAACAGAAATTATCTTTATCGAAGTTTAAAATATGTGACGAAATAGCCGAAAATTATTAAACAATTCCCTAAGTTTCCTTTATTTTTACATAATGAGGTAGAAATTGTTCTAATACAAATTTGTTATTGGCTAATTCAACCTGGTCGTAATAACCGTAGAGACGTGGTAATTGCGGTGCGTGTATCTTGAATAACAACAAAGAGAAGAGAAGATCTCTGGGGGGAGTGAAAGTAGATTCGCTGACGAGGTAATATCTCATCTCTGGCGGGAGCAAGGATGATGTAATGTACATTGACTTGCAGTAATTCGTCTATTTATTAACGTTCTCTGAATACAGAGTGTTTTTGAATTATTAGAAGAATTTTCTTCCATGTGCAAGGAGTGAAGTTTCATTGTGAGGAGGCTTGTGACGTCATCAAACGCCGCCTTATATTAACTACACGTGTTTCGGTTTCACATTTAGCAAGCGTCGAGGTCCTTAAAGTATTTATCGGTGTATGGGGTGCCAAGGGTTGTTAGTGAAAGTCGTCATGTTTGCGGTTGATTACGTCATAAGAAGGATGGAAGATGCTGAGGAGCCGAGACGCATCGTCGTGGTCGTCCTCAGGAGTAGATGACAGAGTCGGGGATCCAAGATGGCTGTGGAGAACGAAGCCACGCTGAGTAGGTCTGGGTTAGAGGTCAGCGCCTGCCGCCATCTTAGCCGGGGATGTTTTCGGTATCGATTCCCCCGTGCGGGCGCGCGTGACCCGATTTCGGCGAGTATCAAGGCCGCGGCGCCATCATTTATCACGTGCAGCCTCTCAAGACAAATGGCGGCGGCGCCTCCATTAATCAGCCATTGTCCCGTCAGCGCAGGGCCGACAATAGTCATGAGGGAAGGTGCAGACCGTCCGTCACCACATCTCTTAAAAAGCGTTCATCTCTGGAGTCGATTCAATAAACCCAAGATATTCACTTGGCACCTTTACCTCGTTGTTTCTCTTAAAACATTTCATCGGTAAATTTGGCAACACTGTCGCGCGAAGCGTGATGCTGACTTTATTCGTCGGGAGTCGGGATAGTTAGTTGGATGCAATGAACACCGCCCCGCGAAGACGTCACCGCATTATATTATCTCTGTCTGGCGTACAGTGCGGTATTGAAGCTCTTTGTCGGCGCGTCTTCAGCCTCGAGAGCGTCACATTTACCCTTTCACGCCCTGCTCCTACTTTATGACGTCGTCGGCCATGACTCGGGAGACTTGTATGCATAGTAATGAGACGATACTTGAATCATTACATGTATATATATATATATATATATATATATATATATATATAATTACGGAATATGAATATGAAAATTAATTTCGTGTTCGGCCCAAGTCTTTACACAACGTGCCTCAGTCATCTGCACTGCGACTTGCGAAACTTAAAATAACATCTCACTTAGGTAATGATACATTTTAATTATTTGTGGAGACAAGGTAAGCGACTTTACTTTTACTTTCAAGAAAAATCCGCCTCGGGCGCCACAGTCGCATTCTACAACTCTGTGCATTGCGACTCATAAAACATGTAGCATATTTATTAACTAGCTAGCTGGGGACCCGGCGTTGCCCGGGTATTTATTTATATTATAGCGGTACATTATTTAACTGTCGGTCTGCGCATGACTAAACGGGCAACGAAAACGTCACAATATGAACTTCAAATATACTCCCAGTACCTCGAGAGAGCCAAAATTACCCGTAAAAAATTGCAGGGCTAAAAATATTTTCAGTATTCTAACAGAATAAAAATTCTCCCCCAATTAAGGGATTAATTTTTACTTAAGTCGCATATTAACGGTCATAATGTAACACAGCGACTCGCATTACACCAAACTCTTTATTTCCACTCCCACCACATGCTGGAAGGGACATATAACAATTCCGCTAAACCCAGCCCCTCTCCCTAGGGGTGACGGCACTGTCTAATTTCCAAAGTGTTTAGTTATACGAATATGGAAACAAAATTTTATCAAAATTGTTCTGTCTCTTAAATGTATTCCGCAGAAGTGTGTTTTACCCCCTGGCCCTGCCCCCCTGTTAGGGGATGAACTACATTTTAATTCGCCATTCTAAATGTAAGAATCAAACTCGCCAAGGTCCGATTTCTAATTGATCCTGAACAGTTTTATTGTCATATGACACCCCCTTCACCCCCGCCCCTACGAATGCTTACCTTAGACGATGAATGGGGTTGAAACTATACGAAAATATATTAGGTGAATACGTTATCACATTGATTGACCCAGAAAAATATTTTTTGTCAGGAAATAACAAGTTCCGCCCCCTCCACGCCCGCACAGATAGTGTTACCCCAACAGTGTTGATTTCCTGGTCGGCTAAAACATGAAATTATCCCATCTGTTAAAAATAGTATGCGAAAGTTTGGTTAACCTCCCGTTCCGTCTAGTCCAGAGGACGAACTGTAACTTTTATTACTTTTCTTATTTCATAATTAAACTCAGCGTCTCACATCCCGATTGTTTTTTGGTCATTGTTATGTGTTACCTCTCCACCTCACCCTAAGAACAGCGTACGCAAGATTCAGACTCAAATGACCCTTCCTCCTGGGTCATTCCCTTCTTCTTTCCTCACGACTTATCTAGTGCTACATTAAAAAGAACTGTGGACATTGAGTCTCCTTCCTGGTTCACTGAAAATTCTTCTTTAAGTTCTCCTTAATCTTCACTGTGCATTTTGTATTTTTCAGTGTCATGTTTACCAATCTTATGGTCTTTGATGGGATCTTCAGCTCTTGTCATGGCTTCATACAGCTTTTCCTCGGTTGATGCTGTCATAAGCCGGTTGCAACCCTACAAACAACTGATTTGCTATAACTTAGGTCGTAACTAGTCCTGGGCTCGTTTTGTTTGCCCTACATAGATGGAGACTGCTATGGCATGTGATAAGGCGCGCGCGCACACACACAGACACATACAATGGTCGATTTTCGGGTGTAGTGGTTCGTAGAATCCTAACACCATGGACATTTTGAAATATCTTGCTTGGCTCTGCAGCCCATTCAGGGCCTTGGACTACCGGGTCTTAGATGAAACATTCCGAAAATGGAGTGCCTTAATCCCAGTCTCCGCGACCGTGGAAACTAAAATAATTATTATTATATTGCTAAAAGATAGAATAAATTTTGCGAAAGTAAATGTTTTCACGACGAAATATCGATTAAATTGTAAATGTTCGACCAAATATAATTATTTTGTTTATTATATGTACACCTTCATTTCTGTCCTTTTTTAAAAAATAGTCAGTAGTATATAATTGATGTAGAATAATAGGATGACGAAGGTTGAAAGGCTTGAAAATGTGTAAAAATAAACATAAATTAATAAAGTTTAATTTTTTTAAATAGTAGGAATAGCAGCAAATAATTAATATTTTAATTTAAAAAATTCTAATTAAAACATGAGTGATTGCGTTCATTATACAAATTGTATTTGGCAAAAGTGGCCAAACGGTTGAGCAGAAGCGACGGTCCGCGGCGGCTCCTCCAAGAGTAACGACCCTCTGATGCGGGTTCTCTGTGTCTCGTGTTTTGCAGCACGCGAGCAACGCGGCGACTTCGAGCCAGACGAGCGTGGGCGGCGGCTCCGGGGCGGGCGGCTCGGCCGGGGGCGGCTCCGCGGGCAGCGGGGGCGGCGCGGGAGGGCCGAGGGGCCCGGGGGCCGCCTCCACGCACCACCACCACCACCACTCGGGGACCAAGTTCCGCCACGGACTGCTGCAGCTCATGATCCACACCATCGACCCTCTGCACGACGGTGAGTGTCGCAGTGCAGCTGCCGCCTCCCTCGCCTCGCCTCGGCCTCCATATTGATCGCGGCGCCCGGCCCGGGCGGCCTCGCCATCTCTGGCAACGTCGCTCACCTTCCACGTAGCCTCCTTGGTCAGAGATCTTCTTTACACTCTCAAATTAGTCACCATAAGGAAGTTAATTAATGGATCGTCCTTAAAGGTACCAGGAAATACTTTCTTAGCACGATGAAGCACCAATTGAACAAATTCAACGCGTGATTGTTTGCCAATTCCGCCACTTTTTCTGCCCAGATTAGGCGATGTTCTTTGCTAATGAAATGAGGATGGGAATATCTTTGACGGATCTTATTCTGTGATCGAGTATACGTAAAAAGAAAGTTTAACAAGAAAATAGGTGGACACTACACTGTGAGGGAGTCCAGGAGCGTGACGTGATTAATCATGATTAAAGAAATGTCGAGCTCCCCCTGGTCCACTGTAACTGGCCGGGAAACGCCAGTCCACTAAAGTAACCTGAGACGTTTCCCAGTAACGCTAAGCTGTTGTTGTTCTTTCCGTCCAAGTTCATCCACATCCGCCTGTTTTCCACGAGTATAATTTTGCGTAACGCTCAACAATACAGGTATACTACACCTGTAGCGTTAGAATATTGGTCAGTGCTTGACAAAATTGCTGAGTCCGTGAGGAGGGCTGCAGGCTCAAGAATTGTCTTAATTAGTTCCTCTAGTGGCCGGCCGCCATTGTCGCGCGTGCTTCGTTAGCGCTTGCCGCCTCCGGGGGCGCGCTGACCGACCTCTCGCCACTGTTTCAGGCAAGGTTGACGAGAAGGCGACGCAGCTGCACGCCATCGCGTCCCTCAAGGTCCTCCTCGACGCCACCAAGCCTCACAACGGCGCCGCGACGTCCTCGGCAGCCAACCACGTTTCGCAGCAGCAGCCGCCGCCTCCGGACAAGGGGGTGGAGACGCGTCTGCAGGAGCAGCCCAACGGCGTCGCCGCGGGGCTGGAGGAGGCGGCTGCGGGGGCGGCGAGCGCCGTCGATACCGTAAGTCTCCTCGTGGGGGCGGCGCCGCTGCGGCACGCGATGCGGAATTCTGGCCTCCGATTGATCTGGGGGGTAACGCAGATCCCGACCGCCCCTCGTCCTGTCCCCTCCCCTTCCCACCCTCGCGAGTAAGCCTGTCCTGAAGATGGACGAGGACCGGTGAGTGAGACACGCAGACAAATATCTTAAAAACTAATTACTTATGTCTAAGCTTAAACAAGTCTAAACGCCTCATTAAACTTGAACTAAACTGTAGCTTTGTGCTTGTTTTAAATCAGCAAAGTGTAAAGAAAGGTTTTGCCTTCCACGCTGCTGCAGGAAGAAGCCGTCATCTACGTAAGTAGTCTCCCGACCTCCTCTGACGACCAGGCGGCCTTCCAATGCAAATACGGGGGCGGGAACCTCCTCAGCCGCGTCTCAGCCAGTCGCGGACGCTGTTCGTATCGGCCCTCAACTTTCTATTCCTTATATATGCCATATATATGTAGGCACTCCAACGACTCAACGTTTGTTGCTCCGATGAAACGTCTTAGAGTAAAGTTTTTGAGGCGTTGACGTGACGTGGCGCTTCCGCCGTGTTTGCATTTGATCGCCGCCCCCGCCGTAGACGTCGAGGCTGAGACTTGAGAGTTGTTTCCGCAGATGGCGGACGTGGAGGGTGAGGAGGAAGGCAACGAGGCCCTGGACATGTCGTGGCCCGACACTGCGCGTAAGAGAGTCACGTACCTGCTGGTGGCGCCCATCGTCTTCCCTCTGTGGTTCACGCTGCCGGACACGCGCACGCCCAAAGGTCAGCAGGTCATCTCATCTCAGCTCAGCTCATCTCATCTCAGCCTCTGCTGGTCGCCACTCACGAGGCTCTCTCTGCGCAGGCAAGAAGTTCTTCGTGGTGACGTTCCTCGGCAGCATCGTGTGGATCGCGGCCTACTCCTACCTGATGGTGTGGTGGGCCAACGTCGCCGGGGACACCATCAAGATCCCCCCCGAGGTGATGGGCCTCACGTTCCTGGCGGCCGGGACTTCCATCCCTGACCTCATCACGAGCGTCATCGTCGCGCGCAAGGGCTTCGGCGACATGGCCGTCTCGTCGTCCGTGGGCAGCAACATCTTTGACGTGACCGTCGGGTCAGTCCTCGACCCTTGTTCTCCCCCCACTCCCAATCAGGTGTAACGTCCGTGCCTGACCGTCTGTCTGTCACCAGGTTACCAGTGCCTTGGCTGCTGTTCGGCATCATCTACGGCAAGCCCGTCGAGGTCAACAGCGTGGGCATGGTCTGCTCCATCGCCATCCTCTTCATGATGCTCGTCTTCGTCATCCTGTCCATCGCCTGCTTCCGCTGGAAGATGAACAAGGGCCTCGGCTTCACCATGTTTCTGCTCTACTTTGTCTTCGTCGCCGTCTCGCTCATGTTCGAGTACAACGTCATCACGTGTCCCGTGTGAGGAGGCTGTCGGCGGCTCCCATTGTTGTCCACGCACAAGAAGAAGCAGCACAACGCGACTTGTTGCGCAATTGTTATTCATAAATCTATAAATATTTAAATACTTGAATAGATATACGCATAAATACATATATTCATACAGTCGTAGCCTCGAGGAACCAGAGAAAGTAGTCGCAGTGCTACCAACCCTCTTCAATGTCGGGTCCTAGGTACATACAGTAGCGCGCCATGGGAGGGGCAGGGGGAAAGACAATGAGAGCAGGCAACAAGTGCTTTGTTTTTTTATGTAATACCAAGAGAAAACCTCCCCTTGTATAATAATGATGCTGTTAATTCTCCTGCGTTGTATAAAATAATGGTAAAAAACTTGTATAGTTTTTATTGTAAGTTATGTACATACTTATATATATATATACATAAATAAATAGGGGAAGTTTAAGTAGGCTATTTTAATAGGATCTATGGGTTTTATATGCATGGATGTCGTTGTTTGTTGTTGTTGCCGCCGCTGCCGATGTTCCTTTAAGCCAACCTAACCTAACCTCTGATGACGCGCAGTTTCCTTTACCCACGCCCTCCAGGCAGACCAAACAAGGTTAGGTTAAGTCAGTCTGCTCCCCTCAACCCTTCACTCCTCTCCCTTTACTGCGTGGTTGTGGGATTTTTCTAGATGCCTTTTTGGTGAGCCGAGTAATTTTTTGTCTAATGAAGCAATAAATAAAGCCATCGTCGTGTGTCTCGTAGCGGTGTTGTAAATACATACATACAGGTCTTCTTCTACTTCTTCTTCTCCTTCCCTATATCTGCAGAGAGAGTAGAAAAATATTTTACAAAAAGTACATATACATACATAGCATAAGAGGTATAAAATATACCATGTTGGCTCTTTTTAGGTGAGAGTGAGAGGAAACCCCATTCCCCTTCACAGACAACGAATTTGAGGTTCTGTTTCGCCGTCCACTCCTTCCCCCAGAGTGAGTGGCTGATGAACGATTCGCCGACACTTGATTTTCCTTCCCCTTCCTCTCCCAGAGTATGAGTGTTGAATTTTGCTCTCCGCACACTCATCATGATAATAATAAATCATACTATTATTATTATTACTGATCACTATTACAATTACTATAATTACTATCCATGTTATCGTCTTTATTAAGAGAAAGATATTATACTATTGTTACGTATGTTTAGATAAACAGAGAGAGAGAACAAAGAAAAAGTTCCGTCAGGAAGTTGTTATCCTGATATTGTAAATTATTTAAATACTACATATATGAATAATAACTATTATCACATGGCAATGAAAAGTGTGTATATATATATATATATATATATATATATATATATATATATATATATATATATATATGCAATAGTGATGTTTTATGTAGGTTGTTACAAGTAGCGTCGCCATGAGAGAACCATGAAATTCATGGTTTTTGTTAACAATTTTTGCAGACAATACTGAGAGTTTTAAATAAATAAATATATATAATTATAGCCCCCACCGCTTGTCTCTCCTCCCCTCGTCTACCCCGGGGACAACGAACCCTCAACTTCCTCGACTGCGGTGCCCTACATATCCCCTTTCTCACCTTTCTTTATGTTTGCCAAAAAAAAAATTGTTATCCTCTTCTCGAAGAGAGAGAGTGAAATGGTTGATTTATGGAGAAGGAATGCAAAACAAACAGAAAGAAACAAATGTTCTATATATATATATATATATATATAAATTTGTTGTAGCTTTTGAATTCCTCTCCTCTCTTGTTGATTTATACCGTGGTTAAGGTAATGATATTTTTCTTTGTTCGTGTCTGCCTTGTAATATTTATTTTCGTTACTGACGTGTACATATCCTCAAATATATATGAATATATGAGAAATAAAATAATTTTTTCCTGTAAAGATTTTTCTTCTGGTCTCTTCTTTCAACTCCTCCAGTGTTCTCTTAAAACTTCCTGTAACTACACAACTAGTACATCTCAGTCGTAAAGAGGTTGAGGCCAAATTGGGAAACTGATTAATCAGCATCGAGATGTGCTTGTCGATTCCTGTTGGTTTTTAAAGGATTTAGACTGTCTAGGCCAATATTGTATGACAAATTGCATCATAGGGGTCAACGGAGAAAAGAGCTTCCGCCTTAATCAATTCTACAATATGTGAATGACAGAAAATTTCCTTACTGAATTAAAATGGCATCATGTCTACATCAATTTTTTGGACAAATGTCACACCAGTGTTAGTTATTTTAAGGACAAATAAATATATATGTATTATCCAGTTTGTTTCAATGTAACAGGTTTTTTTTTACTTTACAGCATTAACGAAACCTTGTGTGAGTATCTGTTTTCTCTACATAAATGTTTTAGTAACACTTCCAAATGGGCTTCTAATAAAAGTGACAGGGACTGTTGTTTACAGACATATAATACCTATTGGAGAGCAAAGACTTTTCTGGTGAATTTGTTGGATAAACTCTTTGCCCATTGGGCCAGAAAAGAATTGGCTCAAATTGTGCCTTTAAGATGCCGAGTCTTTTATAAATTGCACACAAAGAATAAGTTTTAAAAAATCATTAACACAAAACCAGTCACAGTTCCAAGTGAAAAGACATTTTAATGAGTGTACCCAAGGCATATATACGGGCACGAGAAACCAGTAATTTAGTTTTAATTTAATTTCCCTTCAACCACCAGTTTTTCCATCCACTTGTGTAGTTGAAATCAAGATCTGAATTGAAGTTAGTTCTCAACCAAATGTTTCCAGCTAACTCACTCGCAGTCACCTCTCATAATTTGCTTGGTGGTATTCACAGTAACTTGCTCTACCTTCCGTTTCAATTCCCTCCCTATGCTATTAAAGGGGAGTTGCCTGTTTCAGGGAGTTTTAGAATTTAAATTAAAATATACTCACTTTATAATCTATATCTGACAAATTTGACATAACTGTTTTGGACTAAATTCAGAGTGAATACCATAGAAAAGGCAAAAATCGATTTTAGGGAGAATCCTAATTAATATTTTAATAGCTGGTTTTCATAATTATATTTTTAAAAGGTTTATTAATAGAAAAAGGTTTTGATGGGCATTATATAAGTTAAAATGTAACACCATGTGTGTCAATCGGGTAATTTGCCACCTGAAGATGGTAAGAGCTGTAGCTATTCAACTAGTACTGTTATGTCAGTTGAAACTTTTAAGAAGTGAATAGTAAGTTTAGAGGCACCAAACCATCTCTACGTCTGGACTGAGTAGTTCTGTAGGCTCCGTACATTGAGGTCTTTACCATCTCCATTTCAGAGGTAACAATTCCCAACTCATTAATTTTTCCTTATTAACCCGATCAACTCAGATTTAAATGCCATGTATGTAAATATGTGCTCTCAACTGAATAAGGCTTTTTTTTCGCACTTAAATGTTTATAAAAAATAAACTAATGAAGGAAAGTTACACTCCCAATGTCACAAGAAATCAAGCAAGCTACCACAAGTGTCCTCAGTTCACATCAACGGATTTAAAAGTCCAGTTCAGAATGACGTGAACGTCATGTCCTATGAGTTGAATGGCTCAAGATGGGTGACAGTTTATTGTGTAAAAGGATAATGCAGTATATCTGCAAGGAATATCTAAGAACATGGGCTTGAGCTTTGGATTTAACCTTGTACATGAGTTGCCTGGGAAGTTGTGTACAACTGCAGCTCATGCAGCCAACAATCTCCTCACATCACATTGAGTGCGGCCGTGGTAGGGAAAGTTTCCACACATAGTTAGTGTGGATGACATCATCAAAGTTTTGCTGCAGATGGTAAATCAGTTTATCTGTTTCCTTGTTCATATACACTATTATCCCCATTATGATTGAAGGGATCCAAAGTTATCTGTTAAAGTAAACTATTAAATGTGATATTTATATACCAGGGATGTTAAAATTGGAAACATTTTTTGTTTATTTCTGCAAATATAAATATTTGCCTATTTATTCTTGCAATTCATTTCATAAATGAATACTCATTGGAAAAAAATGTATGAATCTTTTCTGTCTATTTTATTAAAAGAAGTATAAGGGAATGAAATCAATTATTAACATTACCTGTTAACAGTCCCCGTGGAATCACAGTTCAACAATTGTTTACTTGTCTTGAGAGCAATTTGTTGCCTTTCTTAGGCCAATAGGTATTCACTTCTTGTGATGTAGATTAGTGTGAACTGACAAGTTGATAACATATTGATTAGCAGGATTAATATTTGAGAAACATCTTTGCTTAGTACTTCAATTAAAACAAAATTATACAGATTTCAACATATAGCCATTTTTATGTGGATTCATGCATAGACTGAAACACAATCACTAATTCTGAATCCTTATTTTATATGTCAGAATGCATATGGCTATGTGTTGAAAACTTGTGTTTTAATTAGTTAATAGTTTTAAATGTACCTTAAAAATTTAACTGCATATATTAACTGATCTAGACATAAAGATGGTGGCTGACTCAAATCAAATAATTTGTATATGAGAATTAAACTAAATTTAAAATACACAGTTTAAAAGAATTAATACATAGACAAGAAGAAAATCCATTCCACAAATGCAAAATACTTAACAGTAAATATTTACTGTTACTTCCTAAATCACCTTAAAATCTATACACATGCTGTAATGTGAAATAAAAATATTGACACGCATTTTTGGAGGGTCTTAATGCTGCTTAAAAAATTACATTAACTGTCTTCATCTTACATTTTTATTAAAGAAGTCCTAACATTTGGATGTGAATAATGTGATCTAGTAAATTGTAGGTCAAACTGGGCTCAGTTTGCACAAAGGATTGATATGATAAGTCTTGTACCTGTCGGGGAGTCGACTCAGGAAGCTTAGTCAGGTTAGGTGCCCTTGTCCATTTGGGTCCCTTAATTCAGTGAAACTACATTAAACGAAAGCACCTAGAAGACGTAACCTGGATAATCTGATTCACCTTAAAGGAGCAAAATGGACAAACTCAAGTAAACTCATGATACTTTCACCTGTCTAAAGATGTGTGTGAGGGGAACAAATAGTTTCCATAGATCTGCAGTGCTTGTACAAGTCACCAAGTTTTCTACAAGCAAGCTAGAGAAATAACAAGCAAATGTGGCATTTTGTGATCTAGTTGTTTATTTATGGTTACCTTAAATTACAATAATGATTATTTGTGATCTATGAAAGAGAGAAAGGAGGCGGCCTATCTGAAATTAAACTCAATATCACCATTGAAGACAAGATAAAAAATGTACCTCAACTTTTATGCAATCATTGCTGTTTTTGTCATGTGAGGTATAATTACTTTAAATTAATCTATTAATGCAACATGGATTGCACAAATGTTGTCTGGTAATTCTTTTATCAATTAGTTTTGTGTGTTTATTGGACAATGTCTGCCATTTATAAGAAAATCCTAATAAAATGTGCTACAAGTTTACTATTTTTTTTACACATCTTAGATGAGATGTTTCTGTGAAGAGTTTTGCAATTACCATCATTGCTGTTGAAGACCAAAGCAGTTGCAGAACAATGCTGTATATCATGTTCTCTCTAGTCCTCCATGAAAGAAGCAAAAATATAGGCGATTTGAATAACTACATTTTTCATTCAACTCTTAACTTACTCGTTTGGTAAGTTATGTTCCATCAATCGTATTATCAGATGAAAGAATGAAATTCTGAGTCCTTCCAGGCCTTTTCATGGTGATGCAATACATGGAGGACCGAGAACTTTGTCAGTCAACAAACGTGACTTGACTCATTAGTCAACGGGTAGCGATATCATGAAAGATGAAAAATGGTGAGGTGGGACGAGGAGAGAGAGATAAATAAAACAGAACAACAGCTGAACAAAAGTCACCTCTCTTTTTTTAAATACTCTCTTTTAGTTGTATTTATTCATCAAACGACTTGGGAATAATAATAATAATAATTGCAATAAATATTACAATAGTGTATGTAACATGAAATGGCAATAATCAACAAATGAAACAAAAATGAATCAAATAATCGTCATCACAATCGCCGACAAATGCGCGCACTCGACGAAGGAAAACATAAAGCTTCGGAACGATAACTCTATGATAATGTTGCATAATATTGTTCGTTATAAATAGTCTTTGGTATTTGTTAGTCCTCACCCTTCCCGCACGGGGGCCAGATCCTTGGTCAACAGTAGCGGTTACGGCGGTGGTGGGAGGGAGGAGGTAAGATAATATATTTTCTTTTTTATTTATATTATTATATTACGTAACACACACATAGGGAATGACAAATGTCTGTATATAAAACACGCACTTTGTTTCTGCCTTCTTCTCTTCCTTTCTCTGTCTATATATATATATATATATATATATATATATATATATATATATATATATATAATAAATCTCAAAGGTCAACATTATAAAGGCAAGGAAAGAAGGGAAGATGTGAGTGATTCATGTATTTTTTACTTCCATTTATATGATTTTCTGGTTTCTCCGTGAAGAACAGTGAAGGACAGAAATTTTTGTAATTGGAAAGCTAAGAGATAAAAATATTATGAGTGAAAAATGGTAAAAAGTACTCAAAGCAAGTAGGGGAAGCAAGGAAAGTGGAACTGGACTGACTCTGACCCTTTTTTACATAATCCAACACGGAGAGAACAGAACTCGAAATGTAAAAACAACTATCACTGTCGTCGAACCTGACAGTGTACCTTATTTTGTCCACAAGGACAGGTGCGATGTGCCTTCCTTTCCCATCCTTAAGCACTATTCTACAATGACTAGTATCCTGTAAATAAAGGAGTGTGTAATATTTCAGAGGCTGGGTGAAGGAACGCGTGCCCAACCCAGCATGGGCGTCAATGTGCGGGCACTTTTGAGTTTGAATTCCTTTCCAACTGTGTTTGTGTGTGTGGATTTTATGGGATGGACAAATAGTTTTTTTATTAATGGCAAAGAGGAAGGGGATATATGAAGTGGCTCAACTTGGCAATTTTCACCACCCTTCTTTCCTATGGCATTAATAATGTGTATGTATGTGAGTGATAAGGAAAGAGATTGGTGGTTTACCTGAGCATTCATGGTTCACTTTCTCTGTGTTTCTTTCTCCTTATTACAGAGATGTATCACACTACTGTCATTTGATTATATATCTGGTTTGGATGGGGAGGGAGAGGAGAGGAAAGGAAAGGTCACGATTAAAAAATACACGTACACAACTCGCCCTGGCAGAGGGCTCACACGACTGTCTTCACTTAAATATATATATATGTATATTGTATTTACATAAGCTTATTAATCGAAAAATTTGACTTTTCTTTTAATGTGTTTTGTATATATGAATATATATATATATATACGTATATATATTCATTAATATATATATATATAACTATCAAGGGGTTTTCTGTTTACTCTTATATACTCTTAAGTTTTTAGGCTGATGTCATCCTCAACTTCAAAATTAACAAGTAGGCTATATTATACAAGTACTCGCACTCAAAAAAGTTAGAACCGAAAATGTTTGAACTCTTGCCTAGGAACATTTACATGATAGACTGACTAGTTGCCGTTCGGAGACGTCCTCGCTACACTACGGTGACGTGACTAGAAGGAGGAGTGCTTGGTTCGCTCTTCGTTGCATGTGCGTCTCTTTGCCACCGCAAGTACAAGTAAGTGATTAGTACCATACGCAGGTATGTATACATTAAAAAAACCTGTCCGACCTCACTCGCTTGTGAGTATATTGCTGTCGTTTTGTGCCCGAGATGGATTTGATAAGAGATGAGAGGGAGGGTGGGGTGTTTAGGGTGGGGCTGATGAGAGATTGTCTTGCTTTACGCGTTGCTCTCCTTGCGGCCTGTCGGGGTGGTGTTATTTCCACCCCCTCCGCCGCCATTACTGAGCTGCGCCAGCTTCTTGAACTGCGTCGAGTTGACGAACCGTGGGTACGAGTCTCTGTGCATCAGAGTATAGATCTGCATCTGCGCCTCATCAAAAGTGTGCGGCGTCGGGTCCACCATATTGCGGTTCACGATCTCCCGGACCGTTGCATCCAGGCTCACCTGTGACAAAAGGAGAAGTTACAATACACCAAACAACACGGTCCACCGGGCCAAATGGAGAACATCACTCACCTCTTTGGGCGATAAGATGGAGATGTAGTCCTCGTAGATAAAGCGCGCCTTCTCCTCGACCACATCGGGGTTCGACTCTTTTTTCAGTTCCTCACAGGCCAACCAGAAAAGAATGTTCTCCTCACTGTACTCGCAACGCAGAAAGTCTCTGAACACTTTCCTCCCCGCTGTAAATAACAACAACAGTTACATCACTCTCTCTATATATTTTTTTACCTACACAGATAATAATAATTTATCTAGGTAAGAAAGAGGGATACAGGTTATCTTACCTTGAATCAATGGTTGATGTCACCAACCTTGGAAGGAGTAACATTTGAAATTTTCAATAGCATGAAACTAGTGGCTTACCTGAAGTTCGCAGATGTCAGGCACCATGCAGAGTTTTGGACTTTTAAATTTTTGCATGAAAATATTTTAAGAGACAGCCAGCTGTCAACAAAACATTTTCATAACCTTCTGATGAAGGGCGTGTTGTCTCCAAAAATTTAGGAATCTGAAACGCTACGTGGTGTCTGCAATCTGTGAACCTCAGGTAAGTCAAGAACTTTGTATCTCTCTTTCCTGTCCTTATTAATTGTTTTAATTAACCTGACAATTTCATTTTCTATATATAAGCCAAAATAAGATGATAATGTCTATAATAAATTGTTTTGGATATGAAATGAAGACATAATACAGCTATAGACCTACCTTAAATTGATAGTAGGCATTGACTGCTGAGGATCTAGGAAAATGTGAATATTCAAGAGTCTATGCTCCCTTCTTCATACAAAGCATAACTGCTGGCTGCCATTCAGACATGCTCCATCTAAAAAAAGACAGCTTAGGCTCTTGAATATTCAATTTTTCATAGTTCCCTTTCAATCAAAACCTACTATTAATTTATGGTGAGAACAAGGTGACATGGTCATTTGGACAGTATAGGACTGTGCAGCCGGACTCAGGACGAGGTCCATTCTTCTATCCTCATAAGAAGTGAAAAAGTTTCCTTCCTCAAGATAAGACAGGACAGTCCTGTCGTGTCTTTAGAAACAGGGGTTTAGGACGTGGGAAACATTTGACAAGCCAGTTTACTACACACTATGGTTTCCCCAACTATTAATTTAATGTAAGTCAACTAGACCCCTTTTTCCTGTAGATATTAATGAATTCAGTGACACATAGACTCACCTGAACTCCTCATAAGCTTGTCAAACGATTTCCCCCAACTGCGGATCTCCTCCAGAGACGGTCTGAAATTATCAAAGTGACATATAAATATAGAAGGTAAATGTGTTTTCAATATGTTTTCAACACAATAATAATAAAATTAACACAGGGGATGGGACAGATGACATTGACATTAAAGTTTATTCTTGTAACGCTAGAGGTGGAGTTACGAGTTAGCACATTTGGAACAGGACTTTTGGGCAGAAATGTTGTTCTCCTTTGGCTCTACAGACCATTGAGGGCCTGGGCCTACTGGAGCTACTGCGGACTGTCACAGGCAAAAATATTATCTAGAGTTAAAGGTGTTATTTGGTTTGCTCGTGTGTCAGACAACTCACATTCTGCAGCAGAAAGACCACAGTGTCTTCACTTTCTATTCTTATTGTTTACCTACTTTTGTCACATATATATCATTAATATTTTCTTTCCTCACTCTCCAATCCTTTCCTTCTTGCCTTGTGGTTAATCACATGTCAAATTGACAAAAATAAATTTACTTTTCCAACTACGTCTAGGAGTTCAAATACAAATTAAATGTTTGGCTCTAAGTGTTTAGTAACAGTTCCTCTCTGCCTAGCCAACATCTCCAGTGTGGGCTCATGGCTGACATCCAACTACTTCTTCCCCACACTTATGAGATGTTAGTGAAATTTTAAAAAGAGAAATATGACTTGCATATATACTGATCATATAAATTAAAACAGGTCTGATAATTTTAGTCAGTAAACTTTCATTACCAGACAAATACAAATTGGCCACACATAATTTACATCTTACCTTTATTTGATAAGTAAATTTGGAGCTTTATAATACATATTTCGTGCAGTACAGTAGACTTTTGGAGACAAATATGTCAAAGAGCAGAGCCCCTGATTTCCTTACATAGTATTGGACACCCAATTGAGGTTTTCATTAATTAATATTATAGGGTAACAAAGTCACGCACAATGGGTAATTGGATAGTGAGAAAAGATAATATTAGGAAGCCGGGGGATTAAGGTCCCAGGTTCGATCCCTGTTTTTCCTCGATATTTCCAGTCTTTCCTTCTTCTTGCTTTCCTCTCTATGCCTTGAACATACACTCTTCTTGTACCAATATATTAGAAAATTGCATTTCAGTTGATCCTTTGGGTATCATATTTATCACCTACATGGAATGTCTGGAGTTTTTCAAAAGCATGTAGCATGTAGTTTAATTTAAATTGTTAGTAGACAATTATAATTTTAATTTTATAATTTTTAATTGTCTGTTTCTTATATCTGTGTTTGATTGTATCAAGCGTAGCAACTTTTAACACCACCTAAAAACTGATCTCTGGGGAGCAATGGCCTAATTTCCTCGGCTAGTCAGAGAAGGACCACGTTTAGACTTAACGAAGCCCTGAGCTATTTGAGAAAAGTCCAAATATTTGCTGTCTGTGGCAAACACCATACCCAAAGGGTTAAAATGAAACACAATTTACTAGAATATTGATAGTGACATAATAAATATTCAAGTGAAAATAATGTTTTCTCATGACAACTTAATAATGTAAAGTTTGGTAAAAAGAGAATGAAAGTTATATTACATTTACAAAGGATTTTTGTCAAATTCTGGAAATTTGTTACAAGGATCAACGAATTATATTAAATTATAAATTTGGAACAAATGTCAAAATTTTGCCCTCTGAGCATTTGATCAATAAATAAATATGGCAATTAATTAATCTTCATTAAATAAAATATGGCTTCAAAGAAATTCCAACAATTATTATAAAAAATCTTTCAGAAAATCATATCTTGAGGTGATCTTAAGTACTCCTTCTGATTTTAATTTATAATTTTAAGTAAAGATTTCAATGCTGTGGGTCGTCACAAACAACTGACTTACAATTCACAACTTTGTATGTTGGATGAAATATTTAATGAATATTGTTATATAGCTATATGCCGTATGTTCATTGGTATAAATTACTGAACTTGAAGGCACTAGTTGACACATTATTGGAGCAATAAAGATAATATCTTTTTAGCCCAAACAAGTAATTAGAATAATATGTTGAAGCTATTTATTACCCTCCTTGGTCAATTTGTAATATCCGTTATAAGTAATAATTATAAATTTAGTGCCAACTTGAATATGTATTCATTTAATAAGGAATAAAAATAATTTGGGTAATAGTTACAAGTCTCTGTCGATTACACCGATAGTGGTGACATGCCAGTTTTTGACTCACTTCCCAATACCATCAGAGAATTAAAAGGCAATGCAGCAGTTGCATGCACAAGTGAGCAAAAAAATTATCCTGAGCCACTATCTTCTAGTTTGTAAATAAAGTTATGGAGACTAATTGCAATCAGTAATAAACTCTAAAGCTTGTTAATTTAGTGTAAATACTTATACTCACAGAGGTTCTCCGTTGGTGGGGAGGTCAGCGACTCTGGGTCTGTCCTCCGCGTTCTTCAACGCCAAGCTGAAACAACATCACCAGTCTTTTACATTTTAATACTCTCCCGTGGACAATGATTCTCCCCTTTGCTTGCACCTTGAAGGAGGGGCGCTAATGAGGCCTGGCCTCGGAGGTCTCGTGCAACGTTTGTGCCAGGTGTTAATTTTTAAAGCCACTCGAGGCGCTCTCCTCAACTCTCTGGCTAATGAAGGCGACGCCCGAGGACCGCGCTCGGGCGTCGCGACGCAATCAGTTCGATCCGTTTCCATTCCTCCGTGACGATTCGAGCACTCAACGTGCACGTCCCGTCCCGCTATCACTTCGGAGTGATGATTGTCGTCATTTACCAGCAAGCAGTCCTCCCCTCTTTCAAGGTTACCCACCACACGTCACGTCACGTTACGTTACGTCACTTGACCTCTTGCGGATGCGGTTGACGACGGCCCTCCAGCGGCTGGACACGGACGCGGACATGGTCATGGCGACGGCGAGACTGGCGCGGCAGCGACGTCGCGACGTCCTCCCGCCCCCGCCCCCCCTCCCCGCCCGCCTCCACCCCACCACCAGGCAGGAGGGATGGCAGGGCAAGGAAAGGCTAATGATGAAGAAGAGAGAGAGAGAGACTCACCACGAGCAGGAGCAGCAGCAGCACCAGCAGAAGCAGCAAGGCTTGTTGGGCCGCTGACCCGGCGCCGGCGCCACCCCCGCCTTGGGGGCGTGCGTGTGGGGCGGCGTCCCTGCCGACGACGTGCTGCCTCCGCGGAGGCGGCAGGCGGACCCGGAGCCGGAGGTGGACGTGGGCCGCTCCCCGGGCTCAGGCGCGCTCGACATCTGCGCACACAGCGAGCCTGCATCAACACGCCCGACTGAGTAGGCCCAACGACCGCCACAACATCGTCATCTATCTATCAGTCTACCTCTACACCTCGCGGCGCGCGCGTCGCTGACGTCACGGGCCTACTCAGTCGCGTCGCCGTGACGTCACGACGCCCACGCGCGCTCGATACGGTCGCGCCTCCTCGTGGCCAGTGCTGCCAACTGCCGCCCCATTCACACGGCAGGGCCGCCAACCTGTGGAGCGCCGCCCTTCCGGGACCTACTCAGTCGGCCGAGAGGCGCTCGTGGCGCCGCGACGCCCCCTCGACGACGTGGACTCGCCCGGGCCTCGCAGCGCCGCTGGATCGATAGCGGAGCCGAGCCGAGCCGAGCCGAGTAGGTCCCGCCGCGCTTTGTCTCGCGGCCCGTAGCCCTACTCAGTCGCGACAGCTGGAGAGTTTATTTTCCGTGGCGGCCAGGAATAGCACGCAGGGCAGCCAACGCGAGCGCGGTGCTCGGCCTCTGACGTGAGGAAGCCTTGCAAGGCCCGGAAGACCCGCAGAGGCTATCGATCCCGTACTTTACACTGGACTGAGTAGGTCCGCTTCTCCCCCGTCCTTGACGTTTGAGGGCCACGCGTGCCTTAGGGAGTGCGACGCTGCTCCGACATTGCAGGCACAGGGCGCCCCCAAATTTCAGTGAAACTGGGTCAAGGAGCGAGTACACGATTGGAACTTGGCAAACACCGTGTACCGGCGACACATTCACCACAAATACTCAGGTCACGTCGGTGTCACCGAGTTGCGTCCGCACACAGTCTCGATATAGCCCAAGAATGCGGTAAAGATGGCGGAAGGGATTGTTTTCGGTGGGGGCGTCGCACGTAGCCAGCCAGCTTTGTTTATCGATTGGAGCTAGCGAGCGAGCGAGGCGCCGCGACGCCCGCGGGGCCGTGTCTAGGGCACAGAGAGGAGAGAGAGGAGAGAGGAGCTGAGGCGAGGAGAGAGCGTGACTCACCTTCCGCCAGTCCCATCAAGCCACTATCCTCGGGCGCTATCCGTGGACGGCGGCCAGCAGCAGCAGCTCGCCATGGCTCCCTCCGCACTCACTGCGCCGCTCTGAGTCTCTGCGCTCCGCCGCGACGCCCAGCGGCGCTGCCGTCGCGACGCCACTGTCGCCAACTTCGGCCTTGCAAAGTCACAGGGGCACCACGTCCACGATCACGTCCTCGCCACCCCGGCGCCGCTTCCTCGCCGTCGCGCATTCAGGGTGGCAATACTGACGCCCGCGACTTGCTTTCCCGTTTCTCTCTCTCCACTAGTCTTCAAATTCATCTACAGAAAAAGAAAGTAGAGAAAAAATCAATAGTTGGGATCGGACTTTCTCCGTGATTGTCTAACCTGCGGAGGCAGCGGCCAAGGTTCGCCAACCTGCGACGGCGGCGGCGGCGGCACGTGCCCCCCGCCTCCGCCCCCGCAGCGGGTCGATGGCGGCCGCCATGTTGCTCTTTAAAGCGGGGACTCCCGAAGAAGCAGCAGCAGCGGGGAATAGGGTCAGCGCCGTCCTCCGCGGTGCTCGGCCACTGACGTCACACTCGACATCTGTGGACGTCAACGGCCTAGCGCCGCCGCGAGGCCCCCGCGTCCTGGGGCGGCAGAGAGAGAGAGAGAGAGAGAGAGAGAGAGAGAGAGAGAGAGAGAGAGAGAGAGAGAGAGAGACTACGCTTAGGCTCGCTCGCCCTTTAATGATTGCTGGCGTCTTTGTTGTCCTGCAATCATCTGCAGCAGCCGTGGCCGCGGGCGGCAGCACCGTCACACACGCGACGGGCGCCATGTTTGAGTGTCGAGACGCGCAAGCTAATCCTTCACGATGACAATCTGTGCCCGAAACTATGACAAATACAACTTAATAAATTACGATATATTTAGTAAAAAGAAACAGTAAAAGGAAAAATATTTCAGAAGAAGAAAAATAGTGTTTCTGCAGTTATTTCTCTTCGGGTTCTTGGAAACTGATACTGCAGTCCTATCAGAAAACGTGCATTAAAAGTAAGAAGAAAATTAATAAAACTGTTATACAGTCGCGGCAGAACACATGCCTGGATGGAATTTGGCAATGAAAGTCAAGAGAGTTGGGCAGTACGAGAACTGGCGCTTTCCAAAATATTCTTACTGAAGGAAAGTTTACTTCACCGACGAGGAAACGGGAGGGAAAGTCTTCGAAGGGTCATTTTCCAAGTCATTTATGGAAACCGTCTCCGATTACTCATCGAGATGGATCTCGTTACTGAGGACTACTCAACGGAAACACATTACGCAAGGGTTTCCCAACCAGAATCTTGACGATTAAATGTGTCGTCTTCTTCACACTTGCTTTTGAGCATAATTGGCTGTTGTTTGCCCTAGATGATGATAATAGTAATAAAACGTGACTTGGGTCTGGCCCGTGTGCAGAGCTCTTCCCACGGTCGGATTCCTTCACTTTCCTGACTGGCATGTGGCCGAGCATTGTCGTGCACTCTTCCAAATTCATGGCAAAAGTCCGTACTCATAACTTTCCAAGGCGAATCTACAGTTTGTAATGTTTTCTTTCTTAGCCGGGATTGCGTGATTGCCTGTTCGTTCTCAGTTTTCTGAGTCACCTCAGTGGAACTGACGCAAGGATTCCCGCGGGACTGCAGCAGCAGTAGCGGCCATCTTGAAGACACGGAGACGGCTTCAAACGAATTTGGAAACAGTAACGACTCCACAAAATAAGAATGTGTAGAATAAAGAATAGGTTTAAATCAAAATAATGTGCACCACTTTCGGGGTGACTGCAATATTTATTCCTCCCTTGCCACAGAGGACAATTGGCAACACTGGAGGGTCTGTGCAGCTCCCAGAAAGAAAGGAAAAGACTGGAGAAATGGAAAATAGAAAGCACCGCTACAGTGACAGCGAGTTTCGCGAATATCGTCCTGTTGCGTAAATTCTGCCGCCGTGTTGACGTCACCGGTGACGTCATAACGCGAGAGGTGGAAACTTTATGTGAATTAATAAATTCGAAGAATGAAGTGATTTATTCGCGATTTCTACGTAGTTATGAGTAGGCATAGGGAAAGGCCTAGTTTAGAATCTCGTGTATGCAATATATATATATGAGGGTGATCCTTAAACACGCAACTCCCCTTTAGTAGCATAGGAAGGGAATTGAAAAAGAGGGATGCGGAAGGTAGAACAGGGTAGCCAAGGGTTGACTAGAGCCCCGGGCTATAGTTTAAAACCCCTACCCCGTGTTTCACCTAAATAGATGCAGGGAAAAACATTGAAAAACTGCATCAGGTATGTCGGGCATTGGGTACTATTCTCACGCCCTTCCGAATGACGAGTTTGCTGTGGAGTCGCACCATTCCTTTCTCCGTGTATACCAATAGGATCAGCGGAAAACTCTTGCCTTATGCCCAAGGTCTTCGACTCCAGTATATAAACCTCCCAAAATAGGTGAAGGTGCCTCGGCATGTGAGAACTTTGAAAAAAAACAGAGAGAGTGCGGGGTATTCCGCACATAATAAGGTGACCCCCGCAGTCACTTTGGGGGAACTGCCTGCGAGAGAAAACTCACAGAGGCACCTTTAACGTAAACAGTATTTAGGAGGATGGAACGACAAATCGAATGCGAATTAGGTTATTAGTTTGGTTTTATAAAGGATGTAGGGACAAGGGAAGCAATGTTGACTCTGCGTCTAATTTTAGGATAGAGGATAAGAAAAAACGGTCCTGCTCCATGGCATTTGTAGATCGACAGAAAAAAGCCTTTAATTGAGCAGACTATTTTGAAGGGGACAAGAATAAAATGTAGAGTAAGAAGAGTTATACGTAACCTCTACATTAAGGCATTCAGCATTAATTAGAATTGAAGATCAAAAAAATAAAGCAGAAATATAGGAATGAGTAAGTCTGTCAACCCGTGCTCTTTAACTTACATATACAGAACAGGCGATGAAGAAAGTTAAAAATGAATATGGAAAAGGAATACAATTGCAAGGAGAAGAAATAAAAATCGTAAGGTTTGCCGATGATATTGTAGTATTAGGGGAGTCTGAAGAAGACTTTGAAAACCGTAATAAATGGCATAAACGTGATCCTTGGAGGAAGAAGGCAACATGAGGATTAATAGAGGGAAAACCAAGGTAAGGGAGTGTAGAATGGGAAACAGTGGAATAATAAAGACTGTTAGATTGGGAAGGGATATTTTGACGGAAGTTAAGGAATTCTGCTACTTGGGAAGCGTAATAACTAGTGTGGTGATTCATGACCCTTACAGTCGGGTAAAGCAAAAATAATTTAGTTTCTGTTATTTACGTATACAGGACGGAAGACGAGAATGGCTTGGTGGGGCCGAGTAGGCGGGAAATGTCGGCGGGAAAACGTCACCGTCTGCAACATTGTTGATGGCCTGGAGTAGATTGTAGATTGGACAGTTGTTGCAGAGAGGCTGCGGGAGAGAGACGCTAGGGAGAGACGAAGCAGTGGTAGAACAAGGCGACATGTATAAAAATTAGTTTCTGCACATTTAAGAAAGGAGATTCATTTGGTGGGAGTACAGAAAATAAAAAGACAACATTTGATCTGAAGGAGAGGCACTAGAGAATCTTAATATGAAGAAGACGTGACCCAGCAAAGGAACAACCGACATACGAACAAAAACGAAGAACGACGTCATCAGGCGTTAACAACCGGTAACGGCAATTTACCTCGATTTTTCCACACAAACCATTCTCGTCTGATTCGCGAATTTAATTTTCAACTATATCGTTCGTCACTCGCGTTCCAGGGAGCAGCCATTTAAGAAGCTGCGTTGATTATTATTTTTGCTTTTACCGACTGAGCTAATGATTAAATTGATATCGTAAATTTATATGGTTTTCCACTATAACTTAATTTGAGTTATATTTCTATTCAAAATAAATACATTATTACTATTATTATTGTTTGTTTGATTGTACAACAATATTTTGATGGTGTAACCAACGAACACCACACTAGAGTAGGATAGCACAGACAACGAAGAGGAATTTACTTACAGGTAATATAAGTGTGAATATTAGGAAATGGTTGCTAGTATGGAGCGTGGCTTTATATGGGTGCGTAACGTGGGCGGTAGGAGGTGATGAAAGGAAAAGAATAGAAGCCTTTGAAATGGGGTGCTATAGGAGAATGAGATGGGGTGGATAGAATCACTAACGAGGAAGTTCGAAAGAGGATAGGGGAAAAGCGAACAATATGGAGGACGTTGACGAAGAGAAGGGATAGATTAATTGGCCACGTTTTGAGATATGTAGGTCTTGTAAAAATAGTGCGTGGGGTAAAAACAGAAGAGGGAGGCAAAGGTTGGATCAGGGAAGACGTGGTAGTTATGTGGAAATGAAAAGGCTTGCGCAAGATAGTTTAGCATAGAGGGTTGAATCAGACCAGTCTTAGGAATGAATATCACAACACAATATTATAATAATCGAGGTTATGTAACCAAGTCTTCCTCTTCTTGCTCATTGAGTTTTTCATTCTCATTTCTAATATGTAATATACACCAGATAAATTCACGTTTAAATTTCAACAGCTGTACAGACAGAATGTTTCATACTGAGAAGATAAAGACTGTTTCCACAAGTTGCCACCACTAGCGCTATTAGGGTAAATTGTGAAAATATTGCCAAGACACGCCTCACGCGGACAATAAAAGACACTGCTTGAATAAATTTCAAATTTATTTGTTATATCTCAATTTAATATACGTGAATCGTACTGAGGTGGACTTACATTGTTGTTGTAGGTTAGGTGTGTCCCAAGGTCACGTCATCGCGGCCTGATAACCGCAGACTTTGGCTCAACCCTGCCACACATTGGTGACGGTGATGTTATTAAACGGCTGCGGTCCTCCGGAGCAAAGTGACGCGGACGACGCCGGCTAACATTGAACTTACGCAGAAAACGACGGCAAAGTTCCGCGTCTCGTTGGACGGACGTCGTTACTGGCTTTATCTCATCCGAGGCGGCGTTACCAACATCACGGAACCAACAACCACACCACGTTGGCCAGACACTACGCTCTTTCACCTGGCGGACAAGAAATATTCATATTTCAACGTCATTTGCTGTAAACCGTAAGTACACAACAAATATTTGCTGGCAATTTTACATGTTGAATGTAATCCTAATTCTAGACTGGTGATTGAGATGCTTCACGTCACACCTAATGTTTCCACCACTGGTTGATGCAAGTAATTTAAACCATGAAAAAGAAAAAAGCCAGAACACACATCTATGCTGATCTATTGACCGTCTTTTTATGTATTGTAAATTTTAAGTCAGAAAACTATTAACTTATGATGCATGGCCTGACAATTTGCATCCAAGTATGTTAACATTTGTATATCTAATTCCAAACTTCTGGTACTTTTGATTAAAATGCCATTCCTAAATTTGATCAAATATAAGTATGGGTGTGAAGCACACCAAGCATTTAAATCTTGGTTTAAATTCTCTAACACATTACTCAAGTCAAGATTACAGTTAGAGTTCCTAATGAATTGCAGAAAATGTAATCTTATTCCTAAACATTTAATGATGAATTGCTTTGAACCATGTTTTTTTATATATAAATTAAAAACTGTAATATAGAACCCATACTTAATTTCTTGTAATATTTAAGTTTGTAGTACGTCTGAGGAAGTCTCAAAATGGAGACGAAACGTCGCTTTTGAATTAATGGTGATAAATTTATATACTGACTTATTGGCCGTCTTTTTATTTATTGTAAATACTTCGTTACACTACTCGACGTTTCGTTCCTTAATTTGAAACCTAATGTGGTGAATTAAAAAAAAATACAAAGATTGTGTGTGTCATGATTGATGTTAACATTTTCTGGATTATTTTTAATGTGTAGGCCTAATAGTTCACTCTGTTTTATAAGATTTGTCTGTTAAATGAGGTCTTACCTCTTGTAACTGTTAAATTAAGTCCATTTTTTTTCTACGGGCTGTTTCATTGTTTTTTGATTTCTCATTATTCCACGTTATCATAAAAGTTCTACGCGTTCTCCCAGATCTCAACTGTTGTAAACTTCAACTTGGTTCTTATTCATAAATACAATACAAACAATGGCCAAAAAACCGAAAAAGAAGAATTTAATTTGTTAAATAAAATAAAATTATACACATCCGTAATTATTTTATCCATTTAAAAATTTACCAGATGAAATTCACAAATTATGAACGAAACGTCGCAATTATATTAACTAAATTGTTTGCTGACAAATTGCCTGTATTTTCTATTATACTTAAATGCCAGATAATTGATATCTTCGATTTTTTTAATGCTTGGAATATAAGTTTTTCGAATTTAATTTGAATGAAAACGTTTCGTCCCAATCCTTCGGGACGTTTTACTTCAAATTAAATTCTTCTATATCTAACGTTTTGTCATTCTTTGAATTTTATTTATAATATTAAGTCAGATAAATTTAAATATTTGGCCGTAACTCGATCATTTAGATAAGAATTAATGACACATAAATGGACAACTGTTAAATTTTTAACAAAAAATTTAAAACTTACACTAATGAAGTAATAAAAACAAAGATAGTGCAAACCAAAGAATAACAAAAATCTGAAAGTAAGAAAAGACAATTAAATAAACGATCATATAATTCATGCGATAAGTGTAATGTTTTTTATTAACAGAAAATGTATTGGATTTGATATGTAACATTTCAGAAATTGATCTTTTGATGAAAAAATCGACCGTCGATGACGTTCCTCATATACAATATTGAATCACACCGTACATTTATTTCTTTTACTACTTACAATATCTGACTGTTAAGAAATATTCAGGAAAAAAACTTTATTTACAGTAGTTCGTGCCTCACGTATCGTTATATAAATTTGGAGGCGTCATATGCAAGTGTCATTTAAATTGTAAAAGTACAAAAGAAACATTTACAACTTTATATATTTATAAGACAATTGTCTTATAACATGGAAAAATTATAAATGGAATCAAGAAATTAAGAAGGATAATAATTTATCGGAAGGTTCGCAGTGATTAATCGTGGTTTTGCTCTTTACCTTCTGTATACAAATTGCCATCATAACGAACAATTTTCATATTTATTTTATTTCATTTATACAGAAGCAATTCGCTCCGCCAAAAGCAAGAGACGACGTCCACTAATTAACACCAACGATATTCAGAACCGTCCCCAAAGATCATAACCAGCGACACTCCCCGTGTCTCTTTTTCTTCTTCTCAATATTATCAAAATATTGATAAATATAAAAGTAATATAAACTGTATTAAGAGTAGTTCGTACACGTCTAAATTTTCGTCCGTCTTAATTTATTGATTCCACTTTAAACAACACCAGCAGGAACGAAACGTCATGAACCAACTACTGATTAATAAAATTTATATTATTTTTTTCTGACTTTTAGGCTGTTTTAATATTTATTGAATTCCAAACAGTCAGGTATTGTAACTAATAAAATATTGAGCTTAATTTTATACATAAAATACAACAAATGGCCAAAAATCAGAAATAGAAGAATTTTAGTTTTGAAGAAAAAAATTGACGTTTTGTCCTCAACCACTCGGGAGCCCTTTTCAGATCTATTCACAAAAGTTATATTAATATAATAATACAAAATTTCTTGTTAGATTTTAATTGTAATTAAGCACATCATACAAAGTTTATTTGTTTGTTTGAACCATAGTATGTGCTGTAGTGGGACGGAACGTCATATTTAAAAAATAAATAAAATTGTTCTATTTCTTACCTTCGGCCATTTATTATAATAATATTTCATCGGTTCTGTTTTTTTAATGCCGTCCGGACTTTCTGAGAATGTTATGACTGGCGAGAATTTAATTTCTTTTTAATTGGAATCTAATTTTCATCACAACTACAGAGGAAGTATTTCAGAAATATTCTGTCAACTTCAGGGATGAAGAACGCAGTTAAATTCATTCCATGCTGTGAATGAATTGATAAATAATCGTTTTCAAGAGCAAAAATTTCTTCAGAAGTGAGCAGAATTTTCATATTTCTAGTTTCCGATAAAGTGACATTTGCCCCTAAAGCGTAATTTATTGTAGAATACACTTCAGGGCCGTCTAGGTTTTGTTGATGAAGTGCAGGATGAACACAAGCCGAGAGCCGTGATAGAGAAGCGTCCCGAGGAGTCAGCCGCGGAGCTCACAGGGAAATGAATGAAATATCAGGACCGACACGAGACTTGTTCAAGGTCAGGGCTGCGTCACGGGGATGAGCCCGAGAATTTAAGTGGAACAGAGAAACAGCTTTGAAATGAAACGTCTGAGGCTGGCCGTTGTAAAGAGTTGGGTTTCTTTAGCGTGTCGCCCTGCATGGCTGGGCCGGCTGGGCAGGGCAGGGAGGGTGGGGTGGTGGGTGGGGGTGGATAGGGGAAGCGGGCGGGAGGGCGGACGGGCGGACGGGAGGGCGGGCGGGCGGGCGGGCGGGGGGAGAGCGAGGGGGCCGCAGCAGGCAGGGGGAGATAATTCTAGGGAATGATTGAAGAGGGCTGGGGGAGGGCTGCGAGGGTGAAGAACAAATGCGGGAGAGACGCCGAGCCGAGAGGTGGTGAGTACGGTGGGACGCTGCGAGCTTCTTTACTCTGGCTGGCGGTGGGCGGCGGGCGGGGGCGGAAACGTGGCAACGCCGGGGGGCAGGTCGCGGGTTCGAGGTGGGTGGGGGTGGGTGTGGGGCGCTTTTCTACGGTAATATTGATCTGGGCGGCCGGAGGGTGAGTGGAGGGGGCGGGATCGATGCGAGGCGTGGGTGGGTGGTGAGGCCACTGAGTGACGCGACGCCGCTTCGTTTCCTTCGCAGGGCCATGGAGGCGGCGGCGGCGGCCATGGACGGCTACGAGGACATGTTCAAGGAGATCACGCGCAAGCTCTACGGCGAGGAGGTCGAGGCGGCCGAGTACGACGACTTGGCGGCGGCGCTGGCCGGGGGAGGGGGCGGCGGAGCCGGCCCTGCGGCTTCGGCGGGGGGCGGCTGGGTGCAGAGCGAGGAGGCGCTGCCGTGGTCCACCTCCAAGGTGGCGGCCTACAGCCCCCAGCAGAAGCTGTTCCGCTGCGTCGAGTGCGGCGACTGCGTGGGCGTCCTGGCCCGTGTGGCCGAGCACTGGGTCACGGCCCACGCCGCCCCGCCGCCCGCCTTCGCCGCCCCCGGCCACGGCTGGGCCGCGCGCTGCGTTCGCGTCGACGACGTCTCGCGCTTCCTGCAGCGCCTGAGGGCCCGAGCCGACGCGACGCCCCGCGGGGGCGGCGCCTCCCACCACGCCCAACAGCAGCAGCAACAGCAGCAGCAGGGCGGTGGAGGCAAACGCTACTGCTGCGGCTTCTGCCCCTACGCCACGGACCGTCGTGACCTTTTCACGAGGCACGAGAACATCCACCGCGAGGAGAAACCCTTCCAGTGCTACGTGTGCCACAAGCAGTTCAACCGCGCCGACCACGTCAAGAAACACTTCCTCAGGATGCACCGCGACTTCCCCTACGACCTCAACAGGATCCGCCGTACGCCCGCCAGAGCCTCCTACCGCCCGGCCGCGTACGCCCCGCCGCCCCCGCAACAGCAGACGCCGCAGCAGCAGCAACCGGCAGGTGGAAAGCCGCGACGCAAGGGAGACAAGCGCTACGCCTGCTGTTACTGTCCCTGGTCGGGGGCGGACAACTGGTGCCTGAAACGCCACCTCAACACGCACCTCAAGCCCTTCGCGTGCGCCCTCTGCGAGTACAAAGCGGCGAGGGCTGAGCGTCTCGCCACACACGTCCTCAAGGTCCACAACAAGAGGGCCTGCGCACGCTGCGCCTTCCTGGGCGACGACGCCGCCCACCTCGCAGCTCACGTCGGCGACGCGCAGTGAGTACCCTCACCCCGTTTCCTTCTCTTTCACTCACCGACACACACACACTCACGTATGTCTGTCGCGATGTTACAGCCCTTGGGAGCAGCGTAACGGCGCCGCTTTCGCCAGCCCCGCCATGTTGGACGCCGCGTCCTTTGGGTAACTCCAGCTTGCACATACTCCGCCCCCACACCCAGCGGCGGCGGCGGTCACACCTAATCCTGAACTGTCTGTTTCAGGGCGCGCGTCAAAATCGAGTCCGGCAAAAGGCAGCACTGTGGGGCGGAGCGTCTATTCCACTACCTGGAGGCGTCCGACGACGATGAACCAGACCACCGCGAGGAGGAGACGCCGCCCCCTGCCGTGTGTCCCGACTGCGGCTGCGAGTTCCTCGACACCGCCTCACTGGAGACGCACACGCTCACGCATCGCGCCAGAGCCTCGTCTAACGTCGCACCGCCGCCTCCGGTCCGACGCAGGAGGCCTCCGCCACCGCCTTATCGCTGCGCCGTATGTGGGGGCGGTCGCGCCACGCAGTCGGCCATGCTAGAGCACATGCGCTCCCACGGCGCGGGGGCGGTGCTGCGGTGCCGCTTCCAAGGCTGCGACTTTGCTACCGCGTGCGGCCGCGACGCCCTGCGCGACCATGTGGCCGTCCGCCACCTCCGTCGCGACGCCTCGGCTCAGTGTCCCGACTGCACCGACTCCGCTCCGTGTTCGCGCTGCGACGCGTCTCTTCGGAGGCGGCGTGCCTCCAAGAAGGCCCCCGGCGACGCGTCGGAGATACGCGTGCTGTGGCGGGGGCGGCGACGCTGCCGCCAGAGGAGGCCCGACCGGGGTTTGCGCTGCTCCTTTTGTCCCCGGCGCCTCAGGACCGCCGCCTCTTTGGCCTTGCATCGAGTCTGGCGCCACGCCGCCCCCGCCTTCCCCTGCGAGCACTGCCCTCGCTCTTTCTGCCATCGCTACCAGGTGGTTCTGCACGCCAGTAGGGAGCACGTGGCCCCCAGAGCCGCCCCCATACTCAACGTTCCGCGGATCGTGCCCCTGTGACCCGATCTCCGCCGCACCAATCCTGCCTCCTAGATAAAGGACGGAATGCAGTCTTTTGCTTGAACTCACAGGAAGGTCCGCTGTTACGTGGTCTATTCTCTTATGTACTTATATTTTACTGTAACCAATAAAACATATCCAAAATGCGGTCTTGGTGTTACTTGCATATGGCAACTCAGAATCCCATTTCCTTTATGAGAGAACTCATTGTTAAATTGAAGCGTTGCGACAATTTAAATGCGAATTTATAACAGCAGCGAAATACGTATGATGTAGCTAAATCATCCGCTGACTGTACCAACGATTTCACTAGACACGCGGAATCTCGTGGTATAACTTGTTCACCAACGTGGTGTTAAAATGGCACTTTGTAAATCAATTAAATATAAAAAACTATGCGGCGTTTTTTTGCTAGTCCTTACTTTAATGGCAGGGTTTTTTCTTTCTTTAATATTAAATTTATTCAACCTTTCCTCAGATTAATTTTTGCCTTTCTTGGTGTGATTATCTTTGTGCGTAGAGTCGTTGTATTGATTGTTTCTTCGGCCCAAGATGTTTGAAATTTAATTAAAGGAACGAGTGAGAAGCATGGGTAAAGAAAAAATAATCGCTACGAAAAGAAAATACGTCCCTTCTAAAACAGAAACACGACAATTCGAAGAGGAGACAGCCGGAAATGTAGTTGAAGAGGTAAATAATGAGTTTTGAACCTAAACATAACCTATATTTGTACGAAGCACTGTCAGCGGTGTAAGAACTCATTTATTTGTATTTACGAAGGACAAATTGATTTACAGTAATGGAGTATGTATAACGGTTTTTCTTGATCTGAACACAATATTCTTTCTATTCAATCAAACACCTAATTTATCATAATAGTTTTTGGGAAGTAAAGTGGTAATTTCATGTTTGAAGATGTCTTCTAACAAATTTATGCACCAAGTTCTTTTCGTCGGAGAATGAGTGTTTTTTAGATTTTAGTTTTTACAACAAGAAGCTAGTGAATATATTGAAATATGTAAATCTTCACTAAATTGTAAAATTAAATAGTTAACCTACTTGTGCGATTGTAGCATACTACCATTCAAATTATAAAACAACTAGAGTGATATGAATGAAGTGTACATGTTTCACCCCCTTACTCCACAAGCCTTTGGTAGGGTTAAATCCCTTTGCTGTTTTCCCACATATCCTTAATACGAAAAATCAATTTGTTCTAAAAATGATTTATCTGTTTGTAAATCATACTTTTTGTGTTGCATTTTTATGGATAAATTAAATAACTTAAGCAACTTTTGCTTAATTAAGTTTGTTTAAGAAGTGCTGTCATAATTGTGTGTCCCACTTCTCTCTCCTGAAGACAACCAGAAATTTAAACTTTACTGAAACACAATTTTTAAAAAAGAAAATAAGAATATGACTTGCTGCATGTCAAAAGCTACTGTGCTCCATACATTAAATGTAATTATTATATTTAAAAAATTGGAACTGGTGATTGGTGCACAACTTGTAACCTCACAGCTTGTAAATAAAAGTTATATGTATTGATAAATTGTTATTATTTCAGCTTATATTGTAAAGTTGGTTTCATTTTTGGTGAATGAGATATACTTTTAAACTAATTAAGAAATGAATAATGAAGAAGCCATTGTACAGAAAATAAAATAAAATAATTTCCATATTCTACATAGGATTTTATATTTTCTACTTTTAAACTGATGTTGCTGTTACAGTGTTCTTTAGAAAAAAGATTGAAAATCTAAATTATTTTTCATTACCTACATGCTTTTTATTCCTTTTAGAATGATCTGCTGACCTCTATAACAAATGATGATGCAGACAGCTCAGATGCTGAATCAGTCACTGAAGGAGATGAGTCTGAAGAAGATGAGTCTGATGTTGAATGGGACACTGATGGTGGTGACAGTGGCACTGAAGATGAGGAATATGAAGAAGAGGATGAAAATGATGAAGAGAGGTCTTCTGGTGAGGAAAACCTGAGTGATGAAGATACAGTGAGTGAGAATAATCTGGATCATACCAAACAGGAAAATGGCATGGCAAAAGTTAAAACAACAGAAAGAACTAAAAGTAAAGATGGAGGAGCAAACAATCCAATGGTCAAATTTCAGAAAGGAAGCAAACTAACATCTGAAAATGCCGTCATGCCAAAGTCTGCCTCCAGTGCCGAAGACAGTTTACCTGTTAATGATGAGTACAAGACTGACTCGTCAGATGAAGAGGTAATTTCATGTGAAATAAATGAAAATCTTTATAGTACTTCTGTTTGTTTGTTGCTATAAACCAATCACTATGAAAGAAGTATCTTTATGATTGAAGTTTTGACCATATATTTCTTGGATTAGTTTTCCAGTATTTGTATCTTGGTTTTATATTTGTTTTATAAGGAATAGGATTAAAAATTTATCCACAATTAAAGTACTAGTAGCATATTCAATTTTATATTGTTATAAATTCTGAATGTAACTCAATGGTCTGCCTATTTTTTTTTATCAAATTTTCTGAAATAATGCCAAATTATAAGCATTTTAACAGAATTGCTTGCTTTTAGTTACAATGAGGTATTATTCGTTTTATTTGAAGCAAAATTTTTGGTGCAAAGAGAATTAGTTTGTTCTGTTACATCAGTTTGCTGACTGCACCATCTGAAATGGTATCAATGCTGTATACTTTATTGGAATATAATATTTAATTATAATTGATTAATGATTGAGTAAATAAGGGCCAAAGTGGTTCTGTTATCATTTATTGTGTTCTATTCTTATCCAGGACATTCGGAATACTGTAGGAAACATTCCAATGAACTGGTACGATGAATACCCACATATAGGCTATGACTGGGATGGCAAGAAGCTGCTGAAACCACCCCAGGGAGATGAGCTGGATGTCTTCCTGAAGAAAATGGAGGATCCGAACTTTTGGTAATTCATTGTTTCATATATAGCTTAGGAGGTTTTTAATTTACGTTTCTAATGATTCCGTGTGTTTCTTGACAGGCGAACTGTGAAAGATCCTCAGACAGGCCAGGACGTAGTAATCTGTGATGCTGATATGGATTTGATTGAGAGACTGCAGAACCGAAAGATACCAGATGCAGCATTTGACGAGTATGCGGTAAGTTTAACTAATAATAAGTCACCTCAATCTACATGTTGATGGATGCATTCATTGATAAGTCATAAGCATTTTTTTGCAACAAAGTTGGCATTTTGAACTGAAAACATCTCTTAAGTGTTCTGGGCACCATGAATAAATTACTAACTTAGTACTCTAATACTTTTTAATTTATAAAAATGAGTTTATTGTAAAATAGTTTTCAGTAATGATTGCTGTTCAGAAAAAAATCTTTATGATTTCTGTACTGTGACCATAGGTTTGTGTTAAGCACCTTACTTCCACAAGTTAATTTCTGTTACTTACCCTAACTAAGGCCCATGTTATCCTTTCGCAGCCCTGGATTGAGTGGTTCTCATCTGAGGTGATGAAAATGCCCTTGAGGAAGTTTCCAGAGCACAAACGGTCATTCTTGCCAAGCAAGACGGAGAAGGAAAAGGTTTCCAAGCTTGTACATGCCATCAAGATGGGCTGGATCAAACCTAAGAAAGAGAAGGACAAGGAGCCAAAGTTCTACATGCTATGGCAGACTGACGATACTGCTGAACACATGCGCCGTATCCATGATCACATTCCAGCGCCCAAGAGGCACCTACCAAGTCATGCAGAATCCTACAATCCCCCACCTGAATACCTGTTTGACAGTAAGGAGGTAAGTCATACATTTGTAAAAATTGCATACTTCAATAATTCACTCCTCAAGTTGAGGTTGGATAATTTTTTTACTTCTAATTAAGTTAATTTAGTGTTTATTATTGTTGAAATTTTTTAACATGTTACATTTCTTGTATAAAATTATTAGATTTACATAGAATTCTCTCTTAGAAATTTTTATTTTACTACTTGTGCAGCTGAAGCAGTGGCACAAGCTGAAGGCTTCGCCCTGGAAGAGGAAGTTGCACTTTGTGCCACAAAAGTATGGCTCCCTACGTCAGGTTCCAGCATACAGCCGGTACATCAGGGAACGCTTCCTGCGTTGCCTTGACCTGTACATGTGTCCGAGGGCCAGGAAGATGAGGGTGAGTACCATCTCCAGCTGTCAATTAGCTGAAGATTTGTTCTATAAATCCCTCGAATTTGGATTTTAGAGCTCTCAGTATGACCATACTACATGTTACTTCTCAAAACCATTTCTCTGAGCAACAGATCTCTTGACAAGTGAGTATAATGTTTTAATTCTGAATGTAATGATCATGCTAGGTTATTTTTTCCCGACGACTTAGAGAACCGTGTGTGCCACTAGTTCCTTAATTCCATCTGTTTCACTGAAACTTTATAAATTAAATTCTTATACACATTTATTCTTCGTGAATTCACATTGCCAAATTTTAGAGGTAACGCTAGCCTGTTCGGTGGAATGATTCTAGGATCTTTCCATCCATTTTCTTTTTTGATTTTTACCTGTTTGTGAATTACCTATGTATTTATTAATAAATCATTTCTTACTATGATAAATATACAAACAAACAAAACAAACCCTATGGTAGCATTTTTATTGATCACTATTTATTAAATATTTCTAATATGTTCTGTCTAGATTTTGGCCTTCTTCAGGTACAGAATTAATAAATTTCCAACAGACTTCAACTACAGACAGAAATTCAAAAGAAAATCGGTTATAAATTTTAATGTGCAAAATTTCATTTAAATATAAAATGTACAGTATTTGAATAAAATTATAAATATAATATGGACACAATTTGAATGGGTTAAATAACTATAATACTAACACATTGTTAAATAATAATTAGGCTGTAACCAAAGCAAATTCCCTTATGTATGTATTGTATCCATTCATAATTTACGTCTTTGTACATGTTATGTTTTATCAAAATTTGTTTATTCAAATTTTTAATTTGAAAACTTATTAATTCTTTGCCTGAAGAAGTCCAAAAATCTGAATGAAACCTAGTACAATAAATAGTGTTTAATAAAGATCTGACATATTGGCTGTTTTGCTTATATACCTATGTATTTATTTTACTTTCATGTTCATGAGGTTGGTTACTTTGATTAGATGAATGGAATAAAATGTACTAAGAGAATCTTGATTTCCTAAGATTAAATTATAATATAAAACTGCTAAAGTAACAAGATTTGATGATTATATTTGGTTTATGTTATTCTTATTTATTAAGTTAATAATTATTTTTAAATTATGTAAATGAAATGAGCTTGATAATGAATGTAATTACAATAATTAAATTACTCATATTTTGTATTTACTTCATCTATTTAAAATTTTACCAGAAGAAACACTCAAAGTTGGGTGAAAGATTGTATTTACATAAATTAAATTTATTTTCTGCTTATTTGGCCATGTATTTATTTATTTATTATTAAACTTAATGTCAGAAAAATAGTATTTGAATAATTATAGTGTATAATATTTAGTTGAGATAACACCACGTGTAGTGTGGCTGTCTGTTTTTTGTGTAAATGATGGTAAACAAATAACAACGTATAGAAAGTGAAATAGCAAACTTGTGAGAAATCCAGATTATTGGTGTATAAAGCAGGTAAAATTATGTTAATTAAATTTTAATGTAGATGGCTTGTATTGAATGAATGTGAATCTTAAATAGTATATACTTTCTAAATAATTTGTAACTCTTTACAGATAGATATGGACTTATGGTTTGAAAAATTCTGTGCCTTCTGTAAATGGCAAAAAAAAAAGATTGTTTTATTGGTATTTATATAGGCATTATAATATAAATAGAGGGAATTGCCTGACTGGAATGCAAGTCAATATTTAAGTTTCTTGAATTAACTATACTCTTCTTCACTCGCAGCTTACGATCCAACCAGAGGACCTGGTGCCAAAACTCCCAAGTCCCAGAGACTTGCAGCCCTTCCCCACAGTCCTGTCTCTAGTCTTCAAGGGTCACACTGACATGGTGCGCAGCATCGCCATCGAACCTCATGGTCAGTACATGGCCTCGGGCTCCGATGACCTCACCGTCAAAGGTAAGTTGAATCTTGTTGCACATTCCTCAATTTGTCATCATTTTACTTACATGACCTGCTTTCTTTGCCAGTGTGGGAAGTGTCTACAGGGCGTTGTGTGCGCACCATCCCCGCCGGCGGCATTGTACGTTCGGTGAGCTGGTGTCCAAATCAGGCTCTGTGCTTGCTGGCTGTCTCCGCTGATCGTAAAGTCCTACTTGTGAACCCTGGTGTCGGTGACCGCCTGGTTGTGGAAAAGACAGACGAGCTGCTTAAAGAGCCACCAGAGCAGGATGTCCTTGGTTGGTGTCCTTGGGCAGTAACTGTGCCATCTAAATTTGTTTTCATTCAGGATCCTCTAGACCCTTCTCTCTTCAGTTTCAGAGAGGGTGAAAGGTGCTGTCCAGTGGGAGCAAGCTGTGGGTGAAGAATGGGACAAAGGAATACGTATCATTATAAATCACTTTAAGGAAGTCAAACAGGTATGTTTGGCTCTGAAACATTATTCATGAATTACATGTGAGAGGGAGGGATAACAATAAGTTAATGAATTACATTGCATTGTTAGTGTCCAGCCCTAAGAATTTGTGAGCAGTTCTCACTTACTGTCTTTTCTTGCCACAGGTGACTTGGCATGGAAGAGGAGACTACTTTGCATCTGTGATGCCTGATGGTCAGAACAGGTCTGTGCTCATCCACCAGATCTCCAAGAGGCGGTCGCAGATACCCTTCAACAAAGCTAAGGGTCTGGTGCAGTGTGTTCTCTTCCACCCTATCAGATCCATCTTCTTTGTTGCAGTGAGTGTTGTCCATTTTCTTTCCTGTCACATGTATTACATAACTTGAAGGAATCTGAACTTTATTTAAAATAAGAAGATCTGTTGCAAAAGGGAACATTGGTGAGGAATGGTTTTGGGTTGTAAATTTATCCTCTATCTCTGTGTAAAAGTTCTTAGATTTCAACATGGGCTATCATTTTTATATTTTACAACTTTTTGACAGTACTCTCCATTATTAACAGAAATAAATTCACCTGGAAAGTTTCATTCTAAAATCACTCTGTGTTGTTGTCACTTTAATTTTCTCTGCCTCCTGATTTTATAATTGTATTCTCTAAAATATTATGGTTTTTATTTAATATATTTTTCCCAACATTATGAGGAGTTATTTGTTTTAAATAATATTTCCAGACACAGAGAAACGTCCGGGTCTACGACTTAGTGAAGCAGGAGCTGGTCAAGAAACTTCTGTCCAACTCTAGGTGGATTTCATCGATGGCGATTCACCCAGGTATGTACTGTCACCACCACCCTCTCATCTCTAGATTCGGTTCAATCCCAGACTCAGCACCCACTTTCTCACAGGTGGCGACAACATCTTGATCGGGACTTACGACCGTAAAATGCTTTGGTTTGACCTGGACCTGTCGACCAAGCCTTACCAGGCACTCAGACTCCATGGGACTGCAGTGCGGGCTGTAGCCTACCACAAGAGGTACCCACTCTTCGCCTCTGGCTCAGACGACTGCAGCGTCATCGTTTGTCACGGCATGGTGTACAAGTAAGTGCAACCGTGTTAAGTATTCAAACATTGAGCATTGTACAAATTTTGAATATTGCTTGTGCTGGAACTGTTTTCAGATTTTGCTGTATTGTCCGTGAAGGGAATGAGAAATTTAAAATAGTGTTTTGCAGAGTAGAACAAATTTTACTGTACAATTTAATTCACAATGTTTAAATGGGAACTCTTATTGTCTCTTCGAGATCGGGAGAAGTAATGCTCTGACATAAATTATTCCATTGAAAATTAGTTAATATTTTATTTTAATGTACAGTTTCCCATATATTACTTTAATTAAATGAATGATTTCTTTCTTAATGCAAAGAATCAAACTTGTACCTTTTCCTTTGCCGACAATAACTGAAACAGAACCTACGTGTCTCACATTCTGGGTTTCCCTTACTTGCCCACTTTATCAGTGCTTTGAATGTGCATGACTTCTGAGGGCTTTGGTGCTCATTGCAAATAGAGGGGTTGTTTCCTTTAGTCAGTAGAAGAAGAAACTTTGTGTCTCAGTGTCAAATCCTATATTTTTGGTATTATTATTATCTATAATATTTCTCATTCATTATAGACCCACTAATGGACCACTTTTGCTTGGTCACTTTCCAAGTATGTTGCCAAATTTAGAGCTTCATTTTATTGACATATGCTTGTGTTCAAATGCTCAGCTCTGGGCTCTTTCCCTGAAGAAAAGATTTCATGTTCTAAGTGCTGGAACCTTCTTCCTTTCACATTATCTCTCTACAAGCTGTCACAGTTGGAAATTGAATGTAATGGCACCATGTCAATTGTTTCCAGCGACCTGCTGCAGAATCCATTGATCGTTCCGCTCAAGAGGCTGAGTCACCACCGCAACACTGATGACTTCGGGGTGTTTGATGTTGTCTTCCACCCTTACCAGCCTTGGTTGTTTTCCAGTGGCGCTGACGGAACTGTGAACCTCTACACTTGAAATTGGCTTCCTCCTTCAGATACAATATTATCAAGATCATTACACTGCTGTTTGTATTATAAGAATAAATTTTTCTTTTATCTTTTCCAAACCCGGTGGGTATTCTTTTATTCTGATTACATCGGTTGTCACGTGTCGATTGACGCAAATATTTTCCCCAGGCTATGACAGCTTATTCCCAAAGAGGTTTGACATCCAGCTATTTGAAAATAAATAACGGCTAATAACCTTATAATTTCAGGTTAGTATGTCTCAATTTTTGCACCTTCATTTATATTGTTAATAATATTTCTATGAAAGTTGATAAATTTCTTCAACATTCATAATGTTATAACTGAGTCCATTATCTATCAAAATCTAGAATTTTTAATTGGCAGGAGACTTTAAAGCAAATAATACCGCAATATCAACACATGTTAAATTCTTAAGTCACGAAATGGATTTTAACAATACTCTTGTGTAAAATAGATTCAATCAAATTTAAATTAAGCCTATTGAAGAAATTATTAAATTACATACAGGAGAATTTTATCTTTAACTTGTGTTAATGGTAGAGTTGTGTTAAGGTAAATGTCAAATTTATATATGTTTCATTATCTTGAACGTAAGATTGCCAGTATTGTTTCGAATGGTAGGTGAATTAATATTAGCATCTTGAACATTACATTATTTACGCCACACTTGTCATTAAATTATGTATTTCAAATTTGGTTTGTGTGGAGATTAAATGACTGAGAATGTTGTTTGGTTTTTCTTTTCTTCTATGCGAGTACTTCAACAGTCTACTTTATAATGTGACAGTTTGTTATTTTGGCATAGATGGGAAAGATCTAAGTATGGTGGTACATTCGACTTATTAAAAGGTTCTACTGCAAATCATGTAAGCTATGTTAGCATAAAACCTTTTATTTTACTAGCATAGTGATAACAACAGTGAAGTGGTGATATGAAAACACAAGAAAAGAAATGTCTCCGGAATGTGTGCTATCACAACCAAAGATATGAAATAAAAATGATGAGTCTGTTTCAGTCCAGCACCAGCTTGGCACTCTTGCCATCAACTTCCCTCTTGAGCCCGTTGTGCAGGTAGAACTCCCTCTTGATGTATGCAAACAGGATGTCAGTCACCAGAAATATCTGTTGACAAGGAAGAATGATACAGTTGCACATTACGTGTGAAGGCCACAGGCTGAAATGTGTCTCAAATAACCTGGGCGGTGGCGAATGCCAGAGTCACGCCGAAGTAAAAGTTGGCGTTGGCACTCCTTGAGTAGATCCACAGGTGCCAGAACACGGGCCCCAGAACCGAGGTGATGACGAAGAAGCATCCCACAATAAAACCCTGCTGCATAACTGGAAAATTACGAGTGACATTACACATTTCAATGTAAGATGAGCTTACCTTCTCTATTTAGCTGATGGATATCTCTGTGTACTGTTCACAAATCTTACAAAAAGTAAAAGTTAGGACTGGAATCTGTCCCTCACTTACAGCTAAAGAGGTGCCTCCACATGGGTAGCAGGCCAAGGTAAAAGCCCACATCTCCCAGACAGGGATAAGACTTGAATACCGCGGTGAGAGCTGTGAGACTAATGGCCAGCAGCATGGGCTCATTGTGAAAGCGTAGTGTCAGCGGGGCCACGTAGAGAGCAACAGCGTTGATTTGGAAGGCACATATAAACAGTGCCCGGAAATGTTCAAACATCTCTGTGAAGAAGTACCAGAAGAGCCCCACGTTGGGCCGCAAGTCTGGCACGTTCAGTCTGCAGAAATTATTCTGGTAAGGTTTCAGAAGCTTTTTTAATGTCTCAAACTGATCAGAGGTCTCTTACATGAACCCAAAGGTGGAGCTGATAAACTTCCAGCTCCCACATAGACTGTGGGACAGCAGCAGTAGCACCGCCAGCAGCGAGATGAAAGTCACGACTGTGAAGAATATGGAACGCTTGAATGCCATATCCCTCTTTCGGTAGAGAGGTCCCTTGAGATCACACTTTGCAATGTACAGAGCCACCGGCACAATCAAGACTACTGGGTACATCGACTGCAACGTCACAAAAGCCAGGAACAGGCAACATAGTACCCTCCTCCCTGAAATGAAATTTAAATCTTAAAGACTGAAGTGATCATGTCATCACCTGACAAAGTGCTTTAACCAACCTGTTATCATTAGCAGGAAGACTGAAGCAAGGCATAAGTTGGAGAAGACAGTGGTAGTTTTCCCCACACAGTTAAGGATGATGTAAGGGTTGAACAGATACGCAGACATGACATAGGCTGGGGCAGCCTTCTGGTCGTCTTCTGACAGTAGCAGGGACGCAGTTCCCTTGGCATACTTCTTCATGTCCTGGTTCTGCCTTAGGCGCTGCACAAAAAAGTTAAGCTCTTATCTCTCTATCCCACAGCTTCAAAATATTCACAAAAAAAATCAACCCCCCACCCACCTTACCTGAGGTTCACTCAGTCAAACCCAGCTATGTGTTGAATTGTATTCAGTTTATTAAAACTTTCTTATGCTATAGGAGTGCAAATAAAAATTTACTTCACATTTGCATAGTAAGAATCAATGGGTATACTACATAGGTAATATGAACTAATTATGCTTCAATAGATGCTCATAAACAAAAAACAAATAAATGTGTTTCTTGACACCCCACAGAAAAAATCTTTATATTGTAAAATGCTAGAGTGTTTATGTAGAGTCAAAAATTTGTCAAAGGAGACACCAAAATAAATTGTGAGGAGAAAGAAAGCCACAGATCAAGGGCAAAGGTTGGTGACTGCAAATAATGAATTATTCCAAGATGTGACTCTTTAAGGTTTACATACAAGCAGTTGACATACCAATTCCCTCATGAATTTGAGAGCAGTTTTGTGCAGCAGGTAGGCAGTGAGCAGGTCAAAGGTGGTAAAAATGATGCCCAGTAGGGGAGAGAGATAGTGCATCATGAAACCCAGCACTGCCAGCCCCAGTGGAGTCTCATGGAACAGGTCACCATTGTAAGGGTCCACACCTTCGTCTTGCAGGAAGACTCCTTCTGTAACTGATTGCAGACAAATATGTAGACAGGGCAGACAAGTCCTGCGTTATGAAGGTATTGCTATATTTCACAAATAAGACCAAAGATAAAAGAATTAATTTCTTTACTTATCCGTATCTTCCGTTGGTTTCATCAACCATAACGAATAAATCACGCGATAGCATCGGAAGAAAAAGGACGCCCCTGTGGTGCGTTTGACGGTTATCATTGTATTTACCTTTTTTCCAAGAGTTGAGCGGTGTGGAGACTTCGACCCTGTCGGCGATGACCTGTCTGTAATCCGAGTGCAGCAACCAGAGGCGGATGGCCCCGGCCACGACGTACTGCCACAAGAACAGCCTCTCCATCATCGGCAGTGGCGGCGGACAGGTTATGTCCGGACGAAGACAACAACAAGGACCAGTCTCGTCGCTAGGGCGACATGAACCCTGCAGCCCGCTGATAGGGTCGTAAATTAATAACAGCTAATAGCGGTCGGGCATATTTCTCAGCCTACAGTTTTATCTACAGATCTCCGCCCTCCTCGGCTAATTGTTATTATACAGGTAACAGAAGACAAACGGGAAATGTCAGGGCGGCAAACCTCGCAGAGATTGACTTCACCAACGTGGAACATTAGGTTAATCAATTTATAAGAAACTTCTTTGGCCTTCTGCGCTAATACTTTATCAATTTTTAAGAAAAACCTAGATCATATTTTACATTTTTGTTAATTATCTTAACCAAATTCCCATTTTCGCGTTTTTAGTACGACGCTGTAGGGTAAATTCTCATGTAGAGAAACATGTGCATGACGGATGCGAATGTTTGAAGCCAGACATTGGTTCCAATGACATCACAAAGTAGTTGTGAGGCGTTATATGTTTCAATATCTACTTACGTAAGTCTGTTAGTGCCACTGCTTATTGTACGTTCCTTTTGTTCGTGATTATTCTTTATAAATATTGGACGAATATTTTCAACTTCAGATGCCTTTATAATTATTTCAATTACGTAGTGAACTGGCAGTTTAGCACTTGGGGACTTTGTCGTTGGCGGGTTGGCAGTATGCCGTCCCATCGACCCGTCGCGTCGGCGCTGGTGGGGGCAGTGCAGACTCGGTCGTGGGTAACGACGGTCGCATATCGATCCGGCTGGACCGTCGGCCATGGCGTCGTGACGCATGAGTGCGTGTCCGGCGCTCATGTTGTGCTTGGGGCGCCGTCCCTCGGACAGCAGCGACGAGGGGGCGACGCAGGCCCACCACACGCAGCGCCTGCGGCTGCTGCACGAAGGAGACGCCCACGTCTGCCTGCTGAGCCACCCGCGCTCCGTCGTCACCAAGATCCTCTCCAGCAAGGTCCTGCGTCGCTGGGAGCCGCACCGTCTGCGTCTCGGCCACGACGCCCTCGTCTCCCTCACGGTAACGTAATCTTAGCCTCAGCCCAGCTTATCCGTAGACACATCACCCCCTCTCACCTCACCCGCATACACCCACCATTTTAAATGGCAACGATAACCCGATACGTTGTGTGCTAACTATTTTCCCCTCCTTTTCAGTCGATTTTGCTCAGTATTGAACCCAGACTAAATAAAATTCGGTTGCAGAAAATTAATACAGAAATCAAATTGTGTCCCCTTAGCATTGTCACCATAATTAAGAATCGTTATGCGCGATGAAATAGGAAAAGCTATTTTCTTTGCGTCATAACATAACCTTCTAATTCTCGTAGAATAATCTCCTACCGTGGCACAGCAACAAACACGGCACTTGTCAACTGCAGTGTAAATAAAGGTGAAACTGCCAAATATTTCAACAGACGACGGAAAACACAGCACTTTGAGTTTTAAATTTAAAATTGACTCTTGTTTCTAAAGCTTAATTTCGTTTAATTTACGACTATAAACAAACAAAAAGAAATTATTAAACCATCAAACTATCCAAAATGTAATTATTATTTTAAATATATGGTATAAACTTTAATAACGACGTGCGACGTTTCATCTCCATATTTGTGATTTACCAGTTAACTATAACAATCAAGAAATCAAACGTCGAGTTATAGAAATGGGTATTAACAAATAAATTCAATACAAAAACATAAGTAAGTAAAAACAAATTAGAAAACATGAAATTTATATTTTCATCTACTACATCTGGCGAAATTCATAAATCTATCGTCAACAATGACTATATTAAATTACATTGTTGTCTAAAATGATGAATAAAAATAATTGAATGTAAGTCATTTAAATTTATCACTATTTATTCAAAGCCGACGTTTCGTCTCCTTTTTTAGACTTCATTAGGCGTAAAATTTAGCAATTAATTGTATTGACTCCCTCAGCAGATTGTCAATGTAGTATATGTATGTTTAAAGAATGAGCTAAATTCCTTCTTTTGTTACATGTTTACAGTTGCAAATAATAATAATATTATTTTAAATACTCTCATTTTCTTAACAGTTGTCAGTTCAAAATTTATAGACAAACTTTATTCACTTAATTGGACAGAAACATGTGATAACACAACATTTTTGTAATCTGTTTTAAGTATTTACTTTATTTGCGTAGATTATTGTAGATACTTTTGTGTTGAAGGAGAGATTAATTAACACCACACTGAAACTAGAAAAAATTGAGTGATATTTGTTTGACACATAAAGAAAAATTTTAGATTAATAATAGTTTAATAAATGACTACATTTACTTAAAAAGGGCAGAATTGAAGACTGATACAACTGAAATGGAATTTCTGAAAATCGATCCAACTTGTAACAATAGCATTTCAGTAGGCTTGTAGTCTGTTAATAGAGCTTTTCTTGACCATGTTCAATGCACACACCACAATTAACAGAACACCAGCCTAAACAATAGAAGTTGACTTAAATAGTTGTCAAGGCCAAAATGTATTTCAAGAACTTACTATAGGATTAAAAAAGTCTTTATGAAATCATATGTTGAATAGAAGTAGCAATCGATTGGAGTTGAACCACCATCCACATCCCGACGAGTTTCTGTCATATTCCTTCTGCAAATTCATATGTATTTCTTAGAATTTTTCATGAGAGTAATACTTTGTTCAGATTTAACGTCTGTGTAGAGCAAGATGAAATCCAAATTTAAATCATCAGGTTTATCAATAACCCGACAGTTTTGTGTATTTTTTTATGTTTATTGAGAACAGTTTTGTATGTCAGCTGTTTATTCTTAATTGTTTTAACACTATGATGTGTCAAGAAACATACAAAACTATTGTTTTAATAGTATCCCTTATTTTGCACCCTCATGCTTTAAAATGTGGCCTATTAATCCCTTCTCTTGGTCAAAGTCCTCGAAATAATTGTGTCTTCCCCTATTTTGCTTAGAACTCTTGTCTATTATTTATTACTATTTTTTGGTCACTAAAATAAATCTTTCTTATATATTCTTATAAATTTATACCATTTGTAATTTTAACTTTTACTGGTAACTGCTTAATCTTCCCTGTGCTGAGGGAATTTAGGAGTGTTCACCTGTCATCCTTGGCTAAAAATATTGGTAAAGATTTCCAACCAGAAATGCAGTAAAAATTGTAACTTTAATTGTAGCTTTAATTAAATATGGCTTCTTTTTAAATTTTGTATCACAACCTCAATGGTTTTTAATCAGCCTTGGTTATTAATTTAAAACTGCGATAAAGTTTTTTATAATATAAAGCAATGCATAGAGATGTAACAGAATTAGTTCAAAAAAGTTTTTTTTTTAAAAAAAGAAAAAAGACCTGTTCAGTGCATCTAATTCACTGGTTAAGTTCACGAATGAACCATAGTTGGCAGTTAATATTTTGTAAGAGTTCTGAACTATTTTACTCTCTCTCTCTCTCTCTCTCTCTCTCTACATATATATATATATATATATATATATATATATATATATATGTGTGTGTGTGTGTGTGTGTATAGAATTTCGTAAAATTTTAACAGTTTTGTTTTTGTGAAAATTATTAATTTGTTTCTAGAGGATTATTTCCAAATTAGCGGTCGGAAGCTTCTTCAACTTCTAATTAATAAATTTATTTTGAAATATGTTTATTTCAGTTGTAAATTAAATAGCAAAATAATTAGTTTAAAAAGATTGTCGGTATTTGTTTGGGAGGAACCCGGACTTTGGGATTACGTCACTGGAACAGCACTTGTTGTTTGTTACCCCATCGCACTTCATCAGAGGACGCCAAAGTGCTGCAACTTCCGAAAGTTGCGTAGATTGCCGAAAGCACGTCGATAGTTTTTCCTCAACTCAGCGTAGACCCGGTCCCAATGTTGACGTCATAATATGTTGTGGCAATCAGGCCTAAGACCTTCGTTCTTTGAGTTCCGAGACTGTTCTGACGCAAACCTCCATGATAACCTTGCCTGCGCAAGGCTTTGTCATTTCTGCATAGTTTCCACATCCTCCCTAATCGGCTCGGCTTAGCGTATTCCATCCTTAGCCTCCCTCTTCTGTTCACTTCCCTCTAATGCTAATTTTACAGACCGTCATTTCTCAAAACGTGGTCTTTAAATTTATCCCTTTTCTTGTTCAACGTCGTCCATATTGTTCTGTCTTCCCCTATTCTGTTTAGAACTTCCTGGCTAGTTACTCTATCCACCATCTCATTCTCCTATAGCACCACATTTCAAAAACTTCTATTTTTTTCCTGTCTGCAACTCATACCGTCAACGTTTCGCACCCATTTAATGCCACACTCCATAGGAACATTTTTTACAAGAAAACTTCGACTTTTTCTTATTCACTTTTTTAATGAAGGAAGATCATTTGCTAAATTATAAATATCTGAATTAATGAAAAATGAAGGGATGTAATATTTTTGATTTCAATTATGTGTTTTCAAAGTTAATATTTGCATATAACTCTGTAATTTTGAGTAGGCAGGGAAAAGGGCATTCTGAATGGAGTCTTAGAGTTTTCATGATTATTAGAAAATAACAAAAAAATAATTCTCCCGCCACCTCTTGCTACATTTTCCTATATACAAAATACTTATAATCTAAATTAATGTTTATACTCCTGAAAAAGTACACTGCAAGAAATATATCAACTTGAACGCATCACTTCAGATTAAAAATTTAAATTCGTCTATGCATTAATATTAATTTATATTGTCGAGGGAAACCACTTCACTTTACACATTATCACAGATTTAACCTAAATTCATTTTCTTGCACAGTAGTTTTCCCAAACGTTGCCACTGGCTAGTTTTTGATAATCCTATTTAGGAATGAAAATTTGCCAGCATCTGTTTTTTTTCCCTATTTTACTTTGAATTGATGATCCCATCAACTGAGATAACTGCAGTTAATTCCAATCCACAGTTTTTGCCTTGTACAAGCTTCTCAGCCTCTGTTTCTCCATCCATCCCAGTTGTTTCACTTGCACAAAGTTAGCAACACTTTTCTCAATTTTTTTCCAATAATTCTATTTCATTTTTATGGGGGTTAGAAAATTGCCCAGACTTGTGTTAAATATGTCACCTCCTCTGATTTAGAACTTTTCTTTTTTTAAGTCCCTCATTGTGAAATGAAGAAATTTCACGCTTGCTCCTACCCGAGTCTGTTCTTCAGATAGATTCCTAGATTGAGCTGCTAGTCTTCCCATTAATTTTCAATTATCAATATGCCGCAGGCAAATGACCCTGTCCTACATTTATAATTCTGTCTACATGACTCTGATTGTTAAAAGTGGAAAATTATAAAACCAAGTTGGCTCAATTATATATGTAGTTTTCCGTCATTCATGTTGCTAAGAAATGTTAAATTTAGGAAGAAGTGATACTGTGTGGCTGCATCAGTGTACGTACAAGTCTTTGAATTTATGACCCTTAAAATGGGTTTTGTCATTTAAAATAATCTCCTACTGTGATTTTAAAAAAATAGTACACAATATGTGCAAATACTATTTTTGTTTTGAAAATATAAACTACTTTCGTATTGCCATCAGTCTCAGTTTAATAAATATAATAATTTTTATTATCACATCTTTATAAGTTTATATTATAAAATACATATAATGGTTAGACAGAGGTATAGGAATCAGGCAGGTGCTAAACTGCAAGATGTACCCAGAAGCAGATATAAACTCCAACCATATCTGTTGTTACGAAATGCAGGCTGAAAATGAAGAGACCCAAGAAAGGAAGTAGTACAAAAATTGGGGATTCCAAAAACTGCAACAACATTAGATGTTTCAGAGTTTCAAAGGTATCAAGAGTAGATTAATAGAGAAAGAAACAATATAGCAGAGAAATGGGCGCTCTTGAAGGAAGAAATGACTAGAGCAGCAAAAGAATAAATTGGAAGATTGCTCAGACCAGTAGGAAAACATACGAAATAATAAAAATTATTGATGAAAGGCGTAAATATAAAAACGCGAGAGATGAAAATGGTAAAGAGCAGTACAGACGCTTGAAGAATGAGATAGATAGGAAGTGCAAAGCAGCCAAAGAGGCTTGGCTACAAGAGAAATCCAAAGCGGTTGAAGAAAGTAGACGCAGCTTATAGAAAATCAAAGAAACATTCGGCGAGAGGAAAAATATTAGCAAGAACATCAGGAGAACGGATACTGGATAAAGAAGAAAAAGCAGAAAGATGGAAGGAATATCTAGAAGAGCAGTATCACGGTGAAAGTTTATATCAGTCTGTAATAGAAGAAAAAGAGGAGGAGGGGGTGGATGATGAAGATCAGGAATGGCTGACAGACCTGCGTAATTGTAAAGGGGCAGGAATTGATAACATCCCAGTGGAGCAATATCATGGCTGTTCAGGATAGTTTGCGAAATCTACGAAACAGGAAGAAAGCCTGAAAATTTTAGTATAAAACATAATTATACCCATAATGAAGAATACAGGGGCTGATAGATGCGAATAGCACTGGACAATTGTGCAAAATATTAACTAAAATAGTATATAGGAGGATGGAATGTCAAATACAATGCGAGTTGGGAGAAGATCAGTTTGGTTTTAGGAAGAATATAGGGACAAGAGAAGCTATATTAACTTTGCGACTAAGGATAAGGAAAAACCGGCCTACGTTCATGGCATTTGTAGATTCAGAAAAAGCGTTTGATAATGTGAACTGGAACACACTATTAAAGGTTTTGAAGAGCACTGGAATAAAATATCGAGAAAGGAGGCTTATATAGAACCTCTACAGAAGACAGGCAACAGTAATTAGAAATGAAGATTTAAAAAAGCAGAAATCAAGAAAGGAGTAAGACAAGTCTGTCGCACATGCTGTTTAACCTATGCATAGAACAGGTGATGAAGAAAGTTAAAACGAAATATCTAAAAGGAATCATACTGCAAGAAGAAATAAAAACCATACGATTCGCCGATGATATATTAGTATATATGACATGAACACGATTCTGGAGAGAGACTTAAATTTGAGGATTAAGAGGGAAAATCAAGGCAATGGGAGTGTAGTATGGTAGGGAAACAGTGGAATAACAAAGGCTGTTAGATTGGGAAGGGATATTTTGACGGAAGTTAAGGAATTCTGCTACTTGGAGCGTAAAACTAGAGTAGGATAGCACAGGCAAGGAAGAGTAATTTTCTTAAGAGCAAATTAAATATGAATATTAGTGTTCGTATAGAGCGTGGCGTTATATGGGTGCGAAACGTGGACGATAAGAGTTGCGGAAAGGAAAAGAATAGAAGCCTTTGAAATGCGGTGCTATAGAAGAATGAGATATGCGAATAGAATCACTAACGAGGAAGTTCTAAACAGAATAGGGGAAAAGCGAACAATATGGAGGACGTTGACCAAGATTAATAGGCCACGTTTTTAGGCAGGAGGGTCTTGTAAAACCAGCATTAGAGGGAAGTGTGTGGGTTAAGAACAGAAGAGGGAGGCTAAGTATGGAATAAGCTAAGAAGATTAGGGAGGACGTGGGTTAGCATGGAGGGTTGCATCAGACCAGTCTTGTGACTGAATACCACAACAACAACAGGATCAAATGTTAAATCTATAAATGTAAAGACAAATGCGCAAAATTCAATATATGACTCTGTATTATTATTGTGATTAACTAATACATTCTTGAAATGTAAATATTGTACTTAAAAATATTGGGTGATCTTTGCGATTTTTTCCATTGTTCGGTCCCGGACGTTGCAGCAGCAGCAGGAAGGTCCCCGTACATAAGGACGAATCGTTTTAATAAACGTTGACTCTTAACTATTTAATTTGTAGGTTGTAGCAAGTGAGAGCCAGCCACAGTGAATAGTAAGCCAGCGAGTGTGAAAGGAAAATGAGCGACTGGTGAGGTGCAAGTGTCAATCGATAGCTTGTGTCAACGCCATTAAGTCTGATTGAGGGAGCCGCCCTCGTCGGTGACGTCAGTCAGTCAGTCCCTTGACCACAGAGGTCGACAGGTCACGTCGGGCCACAGGAAGAACGTCTTCCTCGATTTCCTCCTTCCTGCCGACGTGGGTCAGAGTTGCACCTCGTGCGTCAGCGCCTGATAACCAACAGAGTTCGCAGTCCAAGTCTCAGTCCAATGAACGCGCTGTTGCCACGAGCGGCGACGGCTCTTGAGAGTTGCGCCGCGACGCTAACGACGCCGTGACGTCAGCCATGCCCTACATCCATGGATAGGGTGGGGGGAGGGAACAATATTCACAGGAATACAGTCTGCAAACGGAGAGAGGGGCTACCCAGGCTTGACGGCCCAACTGTTGGAATCCTATATAAATATATTGCACCTGATAGAGTCAACACGAAGTGACAATTGGCCAAATGTTTCACAGTTATTAACCATTAGTTTGATACTATTTTGGTTCCAAGTGCATTCTTGTAAAATTATGTTATGATTAACTGTCAATTTCTCCCAAAAAAAAACCTAGAAGGTACAAATAGGTTCTGAAACATAGACACATTTCCATTTCACTTAACTGGGGTACATTTGGTTTCAGGTGCCGTCACATAGCTTCCAGGTGTTTTTTTGAAAGGGTATGTATTAGCAACTCCCATTTTAATGGCACTGTAAGGGAATATGAAATGGGAATGTGGAAGGGAGATGAAGGCAGCCAATGGTTGACTAGGGCATTCTGGTTATAGTTTAAGGATCACATAAAACAGATGAAAAGCAAAACTTAAAAAGTCTGCATCCGTTAGGTCAGACTGTCTGGCATTTGTCCACATGAAGGGTTACCAACTGCCCCTTTTTGAAAAGGAACAGTCCTTAAGATGGCTCACCTTGTCCTTTATTAATTTACAAAAGGTTGCATTTTTTTCTGACAACATAGGTACAAATTTAATTTTCTTTACTTTTGATTTTTGTCTTTTTCAACCATTATTTACCAAAAAAAAGTAATCACTGAGGCATCTGGTGGTAACATTTGTAACATCAATCATGTATGTCCGAAGGATGAAGATTTAATCCTTTTTTAATAATTAGTAGTGCTTCCTAATAATTAAAAAATATTTCCTGAAGTACTAACAACAAAAGGCCAACAATTTAGAAAAAGTTCTGAAGAATTTAAAAAGTATTCAAATCCCATACCTTTTATGTTGTCAGTCCCTGGCTCTTGAGCTTGTGAACATGTTTACAGTACTATAGACTCTAAATGGTACAAAGACAGAAAACGATGTACCATCGGACTTGTCATAAATGAACTTTTCATTTATTTCAATGTGAAAGAAAATTTTTCATTAAAATAAGGGTTTTCTAAACTTGGCTGTAAACTAAAAATAAAATGATTTTATAAATAAATTATAAACTTTTAGAATATATTGAAATTTTAAATGCTATTTATTTGTGAAATTGCAATAAAATACTCATTTGTTTTCTTTTAACATGTCTTGGTGAATTCTTATTAAATAACCATGCTCCAAAGTGTAAGACTATTTGACGTGTCATTTTTCAGCCCTCACTGGATAATTGTAAGCAAGGGAGGTTACTGATCCAACAACCAGTTTTTATTTTATTCAACCATGCAACGGTATAATATTTTTTGGAACTTTATGTAGTTGACAACCCAACCATCTCCTTTCTTAAGATGACGGGACAGGAGTTTGCCATGTGAAGGGAGTGTCCCCTCCTCCGTGTGTCAACAAGTTTAGCAGGTAGCCGGCTGACTGTTTCCATAGGTAGTAGGTACGTTCTGTCACATGTCTCGAGAGAGAACTGAGGTGACCCTGTTCACTTCCTGGCTTATCATTGACCATTACTTAAATAAATCATTATTTGAATTAGCTTGAGGTGGACATACTATTTTATATCAGCACCTTTTTGATTAATCAATCATCTGGTAGTCATAATTTTACAAATAAGAAAAATGGCCAATATTTCTGCTTTTTTAACACTTTATTGAAGTTCTGTATGATGCTTCTAGTCTGGTGATAGCTTTGGCCCTAATCATAACTTGATGTATTCTTGGAAGCAAAATTCTCATCTTGTTTTGTACTTTTATCCATTTAACTTCTGTTGGAAATTGGTTATTGTACCTACTTGAAATCCAAAACACTGGATGAAAACTCGTAGAGAACTCAAATGTTAAAAAAAAAATGCACAGACACATTGACTGTTTTATTTATTGTTAGACACCTTTTTGATTTTCCAGGCACCTAGAGGTGAATATTCTAACTTTACCAGGAATAGATAAACAAGCCTATTTTACTGCCACAACCATTGCTCTTCAGATAAATGACGAAATATTGGTAGGACCTGCAATGTTACACAGAACAAAATTCAGATTAACACCATAAATTTGCCGAGCCACATGCTTTATTTTCTTATTTACAATTGTAGGCCTTATTCTTCATGACATTTATTATATAGTAGCACATTTTCTTATGTATTATAAACAGGAGAAGTCTAGAGTATTGTAGGTGAAAATAAAGTTAAATTCTTGGAGAAGGGGTTTCTCTTGCACCTACAAGTAGAATTTGAGACCAGTAAAACTGTCGTGATTGATGTCTTTTTCGATTCTGTTTGTCAGGAAGAAAATATTTAAATATTGAAAAAACTATAATAAATTTTAATTTAGCAATTACATAATTACAATTGCTGAAAAATCAAGAATTTTATAGTATATTTCTAAAATTATTATAAAAATATATGAGGAATTGAAAATATTAATTTGGTCGTTGCAGCCATCGGGCTTCATGGAGTCTCCTTTGGCGTACTCAAACGTGGAGGAGGTTCACGCTGTAGACTCTGTCCAGCGCTACTGTGTCAGTGTGGTCCTCACCGATGGTTCCCTGCTCATACAGGCTGGCAACGCCTACATCAGGGACCAGTGGCTGCATTCCATCCTCTGGAAGGTGAACAGTTCATTTAAATGGCCTATGAATTTCTGTAAATAATTTTCATAATAATGTTTGAATACAAATTTTCAGTATGTCATTAGTAATTGGTTGCAATTATAGAGGCTGAGTTAATAATCTGTGCAAATAGAAACCAGAAACAGGCTCATAAATAAAGATGAATGTTTGAGACTGTTTTTAGTATTATATGTGCATCAGTATTACATTTCATTTACAGTTCACTTTACTTATCTCATGTCATATAAAAGAAAACTTAATGAATGTAGCATTCAGTCTTTGATTTTCAATCTGTCTGCTGTTTTGACTGTTCTGGAACCTTTTTTCTTATGTATTTGCAGAAGAACCTGTCCAAGTACCGCAATTTGCTGAGCCATCATGTGAAGCCAGAGGCAGTCCTCAAGGAGATCAAGGTTGTTGGCATTAAATTTTACTTATTGAATTCATTCCCATTCAGTTATAATAAGGCAGAAAAACTTGTCTGAAGTTTCATGCTCGGTTGATCCAGTTCCTCTATGGTGACCTGAGATTGCTTCTAACTTTGCCCATTCAACATTTGTGTTCTTGTATATCCTTCCTCCTTTTAAACTTTGCACAGAATTCCCCAATGTGGGTAATTTTCTTGGAACAAGGTATGTTATTTACAAGTATAACTTGTCAATTCCAAACAATGCTTTTGTAAAAAAAATCTGTTCAGTGATACCCCTACTTATTGGTAGACCTTCTCAAGAACAATATTAATAAACTGACAAATGGGAAATTGCCATATATAGGCAGACCAAAACAGGGAACCAATGATATTAAGAATAAAGTAAGGGGTTATAGCTTATACATTAAGAGTAAAATTATTATGTCTTGTATGATTGTGGCAGTATAATTTCATTCAATGTCGAGAATTCTGACTTTATAATATGATTAAAATTATAATCATGTATCTAACCATGATCAGTTGAAACAGAATTTTTATCTGTAGGAATTTTATTCTTATGTTTATTATCCTAGTTTTCTAACGCTATGTATGTAGAATTGCAATCATTGTCATCAGATTATTAAGGATTTTTATCTTTCTGAATGATGCTTTACAATGAATTGGAAGATTGAAAAAAAATTTATAGCCAAGTATTGAATTTGTGATTAATATGTAAGTATCTTTAATAAGGAAGGACAATCTTAATTTTTTTGATTATAAAGCTGTTGTGCGAATTCATGTGATTTTGCACAATGAGTGTGCGAGACTATGTGGCACTGTCAAACATTTCTCATTCCATGCTGATATTTAAAAAATGGTTGCTCATACACAAATTTATCTTAGAAGGAAATTTCTTAGAAAAATATTAGAAGGCATTTGATCATCAATTATTTCCAAAAATACAGTCAAATTCAAATGAGAATGTGTTTTCAGTATTTGGTTGAAATCAAAATTTTTAATCCTTTTTAAAATTAATTTTAATTTTCATAATTAATTATTGAACTAAGTTACAATTGTATCAACTCATTAGAATGAAACTCAATCAGGTCCGTTCCTTTTAACACTATATAAGTACACATGTTTCAATATATTTCATATGAAGTATGATCTTTAGAAAAACAACTGTTATCTAAGAGCATCTTCAATAGTAAAATACAGTATTATTCTTACAAAATAACAGAACCTGTGAAATATATGTTATAATGTCTCAAGTTATGGCTGCTACTGATGGATACAGTATTTGATTTACTTTTCCTGTAAGAGAGAGGTAATGCATGGCTGATATATGTAGACTAGTATATTTTGGTTAGTACAATTTACAAATATGCTGCAAACACCAAACATTACTGCTGAAGTGTTGAAATTAATTATTTAATCAAATGGAAGAGTTATTATTTGAAAAAGTCAGTAAATGTGAGTTTACATAAAATGTTAAGACACAATTTTTGCTTTTCGTCCCATTCCAAGGACTAGTTGAATTGGCACATTCCATTTGAAAAAAGAAATGCTTTAAACTACACACAGCACTGTTTATTTAAAGCAAAATTGAAAAAATAACTAATTAAATTCATGAGAAATTGTAGTTTATGTTCCAAATACAATTATACTATTAATATCATGTATGTTAATAATGTTTACTTGGAATTTTTAGATTTATATCAGCAGTCAACCCACATGAGAGTGCAAGTTACTGCTAGAGATTTAAGACTGTGATGTGACCGCTGTGTGACTCAACCTGCAGTCACCCTAGAGTTTATGATTGACTTTTTACTCAGCATGACGGGAGTGTCTCTCTAGCTTTAAGGTCACAGGTTTTACCCAAGGATAGATGAATTGGTTTATCTAATTTTTTTTATATGAGACCATATTATTGCTGTACTTGAGAAGGTCTACCAATAGGAATAGGAAATGTTCTATTGTTTTTCCAAAAAAAAATATTGCCTGGAATTGGCTAATTATACTTCTCTGAACTTTTAAGTGACTATGGACTTACAATTTCACATTTTCCGTCATTATCCTGTAATATTTTACCAACATGAAATGGACATATATATATATATATATATATATATATATATATATATATATATATATATATATTTATAAATATGAGATAGGAAATGACATTGTCATGTTTAAAACAATTAATGGGGAAAGGACAGAGAGATAGAAAGAAGATGACTTACCTGAGGTTCATAGATGGTAGACACCTTGTGAGGTTTAGAGAACTTGAATTTTTGGAGGCACCGGCTAGCCGATCACTGGAAATGTCTTCCTAACTTTCTGATGAAGGGGGCGGTGCCTCCGAAAATTCAAGTTCTCTAAACCTCACAAGGTGTCTACCATCTATGAACCTCAGGTAAGTCATCTTCTTTCTATCTCTCTGTCCTTTCCCCATTAATTATATATATATATATAGCCCTACTTCTGATGCACACAAATATATTTCTATTTTATTGTCTTCATTATTTCAAAGAAGTTCAAAATAATACATGTGAAATCCATTATTTGCTGTTCCCACATTAAAACACAAATGAGAAAATTTACAGATTGTGTTGTCCTCTTCAGGGCCTGGTAGAGCTGTCTCAGAGCTGCCCCTTGCAGGATGAGAGTGTGATGAGGGAGCCTCTGGAACTAGCAGCGACGCTGATGTTGAAGGCAGGCGAGGATGATGGCGCACTGCTGGATGCCGTGTCTCCACTGCTGGAGGCCGCCCCTGTTCCACCCCCGACTCTCTGCTTGCGCATGGGGGCCATCTGCCAACGAAGACCCCTTCCACCCGCAGTAGCTGATCATGTCGCCCCCGTGGTGCACCGCATTCTTCGACGCACCGTGGACTTCAGCAGGGCGCCTCCGACACGTCTCCTCGCAGAACGTTTCCTCCTCGCCCTGGAGCCCGATCCTAGAGGGTTTGTGGCCACTCTCCATGGTGCCACCTCTGCCTGTCCACACCCACGTGTGCTACCCAACCTCGTGGCAGTTGCCCTCGCCATGGTGTCTGCTGGTGATGATGCCATCCCCTGTTGCCTCACAGTGCTGCAGGCAGCGTGAGTTCGAGATTTTCTCTTGTCCTGTGAAACTCGGTTTAGTCTCTCAATCATTACCACATACATTGTTCACCCTTTCATTTAAATGGTGGTGTTTATAGATTTGCTGATGCTGTTGCACCTATTCTTCTGCCTAAATATTAGTTTGCCATACAAAAATGCCAATGGAAGTCTATAAGTACTCAATGAATTACATATGACATTCATAAAGAAAGTATTAATCTAAAAAATAATACATTTTGACTTTAAAATATGTAAGCCTTAGTTGTTTCTGCAGGGAGAAAATGGTTTGTATTTAATACGAGGATAGTATTTGAACACTGGGCTCTAAACTCTTACAAATCAATAAAAATCTAGATTTTACATTGGAAATTCATAATTTCCATATGCACTTTTAACTTGTTTCTTGTGTTAAGTTGGCAAAAATTACTTCATGTTTTTTACATTATAATGAAATTGGTAGAAGTAAAATGTATTTGTTAACTGTCACTGAGACTGTATTCCAAAACATTGTACATCATTGCATTTTCAATTTATTCCCAATGACTTTTATATTAAATGAATAGGCCATGGCTCCACCTAGTCTCGGCTGTTTTGAACCTACTGGAAGAAAGGGAACAGAATCATGTTGTCACTCCTTCTGTCCCTTCTTTGCCACAACGTAGTTATTTTTTTTACGACACACATATTCTCCTTCAAGTCGTGCCGCAAACACCCGGCACAATATTCTCTCCACATAGAAAGATCTCTCGGTGGAAATCCTGTCCATCTTCAGGCAGAAATGAAAACTTTGATAGCCTGTTGCCTCTCTGGAATAGATTTACTTTCAAATTGTCTCCAATTAATTCCACTTTTACAAAGAAGGTAAAAGAGTTTCTACTGTTCCTTTTTCATCAAGTTGAATGGAGTGGATAGTGTGTCATAGCATCTTTATCAAACATTAAACTCTATTATACAGACTGCTTATATTGGCAGAACATTAACATTTTAGGTGTTGAAACTAAATACCATTCTAGATTGACATTTGAATATTTAACTAAAGTGTTTTCCAGCAAAAGTAAAAAGTAACAGTATAATCAAGAACTGGTTTGTCATTGCATTTATCTTCCTAAATTTCTATCAAGTGACACCTCACAAATTTGACATTAATATTAGATTTATCATGTAAAAACTGTTTTTTATTTCAGTATCTTTTCCTTCGCTTTCATATATACAGTAAATTATATCAGCAAATTAAACATGCCTTATTTATAAAATTGCTGAATTTGATAATTGGTTAAATACATAAACTGGTCACATATCCAAAATATTCTCAATTTAATTTCAGTCTGCATTCCTATTGCTTTACTGTAAATTTTCTGTTGAGGTCAGTTTTCTTCACGGTGTATTTTAAGGACCCTCTCTCTCATTCCAGGTCCGAGTATGACGACTGGCTTCCGGGCCTCTCGCAGCTGCTGCAACCGATTCCATTCCCTGAGGAGGTCGTAGCCAATGAGGAATTTTTGAGGTGAGGACTCTGACTGGTGCTGACTTGAGTGTGGCCACTGGTCACACACTTCAAGAGTAGAGAGGATCTTTTCATAGGTCTTTGTTTTGATTAATTTTTCTATTACTGAAAATACACTCATTTAAAGTTATACTTTATTCTAATGGCCTAAAGATTAAGTTTAAATTGTGTTGCTGTTTTTGAGTTTTCATTTGCTTAATTAGTTAAAATTTAAGGTTCCTATTGAGACTTCAAACAAGTTTCACCCTGTTTTCTATTAACCCAAGTATAATAATGTGCCAATTGTAATAGATATATTGGTATTCAATTCCTTCATTTAAATGTTACTTTTATAACTGTTTGTATTAATTCCTTTCTTTTCTTTTCACTATTAAAATCTGTGTCCACCTGGACATTCACTGCCATGCATATCAATAATTTTAAGAAAAGTTTACTTCAGTTTAGAATCTTTATAATTTCACAAGTTTCATAAGTAATTTCAAATGTGTTGTTTTTTCATTGTGTCAGAAAGCTATATATAGATGTGAATGAAATATAAAACCAGAAACAGGCTCTTAATATTTTATTAGCAGAATTCATTAAGAAAGCTTTCAACTAATTTTGGTATATTCATCCATATTTTTTCTCTGCTTAAAGACATTTAACTTGTAAAACTATTGTACATATAAGTAGTTCGTCACACATTATAAAACATTACTGCATAAAGGAAGACTGTTTCTGCTTTTTTGTTTCTCTCACATGATTTTCTTCTTGACTTTCTTTGAATTGTTTTGTGGGTTGAGTTCTGATCCATTGTGTATGCAGAGGTCTGACCGTGGTTCTGAGACGCATCGGGACAGATCTGAGGTGTGATGTCCACAGTGCAGTTCTGGGTGTGAGGGATGGGAAAGATGGCTGGTTTCATTTACTTTGCACAGAGCACGGGGAGCTCTGGGGACTCGTGGTGAGTGTAAACTTGACTTCAGGAAACTAGTTTCTGTGACAGTCACTGAATAATTTGTCAAAAACTGTAGCAGTTTAATATTATAAATGAAACCATTGACGTTTCAGCTGAAGACGTTGCTGAACTGTTGTTGCCGGAGGAAGCAGTTCTTACAGAGACTGACGGCCCAGCTTGGTCCATGCCTGCTGCAGGCGCTGAGAGACTGCGCTGCTGCTCTTGAGGCGCTGTGTCTTATGCTTGAGTGGAACCTCATAGAGTCTGAGGACCAGCGGGCACAGATTGTGGCGACGCTGCAGAGCACGGCGGATGGACGCCAACACTATTTCAACCTGTGCCTCAGGCAGCAGCACCTTCATGAACTGGTAATTACCTATGTTCTAGATAATACCATATTGCTGAAGGTCATGTGTAAGACTATATAGATGAGTGGATTAAGTAAATCTGCTTTTTGTCTACTTGAATTTATGTATTTCCAGATATATTTAATATCCCTTGAAATAGAATTTTCAATATAATTATAAGTTATAGGGTCTCTTCTGCAATGTGAAATGAAATACATAATTCTTACAACTTTCATCTTTTCAATACTGTTTACAGGGTTTGATTTTTGATTTTTTTGTATAATTGAATTCTTCAGACAGTGCTATATCATTTAGTAATCTAGATTTACAATTTAACCTATTTTGGAACTGAAAGTTTTCTGCAGCTCTTCACTATAAATCAAACTTTAAATTTATAAAATCAGTATGATACAATTTTTAATTTAAATAATTTATAATGCTATTATAATCCGCATTCACAAAGTCATAATAAACCCAATGTTTATAATCCTTATTAGTTTCCCTGATATTACCTATTTTAGTGGGGTGTTTTGTTCATCTAAATGATACATATTTATATTTTTCATGGGCTGTAAATATCAAATCCAATAATCTATTTGTATAATTTAATATTCATATGAAATAAATTTAAGTATGATATTGTATATATAAATGTATTTGCAGCAAGGTTCTCACTTAAGGTTGTTTTATTGTTTTGCTATACAACAATAATATTTTCCTGGCCTGTGTGGTCCAATGGTGAGCGTCACTGCCTCGTTCTACAGAGGTCGCAGGTTTTATTCCCAACAAAGGCTTGGATGTTGTGTATGTGTTTGAGTTGTAATACTGAAGAACCACAAAATAAGTTCCACAGAATGTCACTAATTGCCAGTAGCTGTTTATGCAACTCTAAATAATCAAACAAAAAATGATGTTTTAGCATTTAATTTTAACGTCAACGAAATATTATAAATCTTTTAAGTAAACCCAACATTAAGGTTTACTTTCCCTTCATGTGCAGCAACAGAAGGGCGGTCCCAGGAAGCTGACTCTGCCCAGCCGATCCACGGATGCTGACATGGCCAAGCTGCTGAGCTGTGGGTCCTTTGGAAATCTCGAGTGTCTGAGCCTGGCCTTCACACATGTCACCAGCGCCTGTGCTGAGCAGCTCATCAAGCTGCCCTCGCTGCGCTACCTCAACCTCTGGGCCACTCAGGTACAGCGTGTGTCTGACCCTTTCATTCTCAGTCATCACTTTTATCTCAGCGTCTGTCACAGTTGCAATATTCTTTTGCAGTTTGGGGACACCGGTCTGCTGATGATCTGTGAACATCTGCAGCGCCTGCAAGTTCTGAACCTTTGCGAGACGCAGGTTTCTGACAAGGGAATCGCTGCCCTGTCCTGTGAGTAATAAATTCTAGGTTTTACAACATACAGCTTCATGGCATGTGCATGTCCCTCTAACTTGTTTCAATATTTTCCCATTCCCGTTTTCACAATTTTTTTATTTTATTTTACAAAGATGCACACAGTTTGAAACTTTATCTCTCCGTTGAACACATACAATTTTTAGAAATTTATTACTTGCAGAGCTGTACAAGTTGCATTTTCATTTCACTTTTTTATTTTATTGGAATTAACAGATTTTAAGATGAGAAATGTATTTGTTAATTTGGTTTTTAATTTCTAATATACTGATTCTAGTTACAATTCATATTTTCAATGTTAACAAGATAGTGCAAACAGTCCTCTTAACATTGGTAACTTTTGTCTGCAGCCATGACCAGCTTGAGGAAGCTCAACCTCAACAGTACCAAACTGTCTGCGCACACTTTTGAGAAGCTCAAGCAGCAGCTGCCGGCGCTTCAGGAATTTGACGTGCGATACACTGAGGCCTGGTAGTGTGTGTGTGTGTGAGAGAGAGAGAGAGAGACTGCGAGAGAAAAGGATAAACACCAAACTTACAAATCTACCTGTCTGTCAGTCAGTCACAGTTTTTTTTTCTTTTTGTACAAGAAAAAAAGGAAACAGTCAGGAGATAACACTCTTATTGTGATTCTTATACATATATATTTTTTTGTCTGGGATGAAGAAGACAGACTTGTGCCTTCGAGCCCTAATGGGGTGACTTGAACTACTTTCCCTCTTACAGATTTACTATTTAACTTATATTGCATAATATTGTAAATTATACAAAGGCAGTAGAGGCAGTTTCATGGGTGTCTAAAAAGAAAAGGGCCTTTATTTCCTTTGCGTATCTGGGCACCTATAGCAGTCTGCCCTCGGTTTATGATACAGTTAGCATGGCACTGGTTTGTTCTGTCCCCAGGTGTGGCTGTTTCTTGATGTTTGATGATTTAGACAGTTGCCCTTTCCATGCCTGTTATTCTTCTTTTTATTTTTAACTAAGATAGATTGAATCTCCATATGGGGCCACTGCTTTTTTCTCAGTTATTTATAGATCTACACTTTCCTTTCTGCCCCAAGCTCCAATTACTTGTGCATTCAGCCTGCCAATAATTCCCACCACTCTTTCTCCATGAATTAGTTATTTTATTTTTGTGTTATTGAAACTGAATTGGGGATGTAATTGATTGCCATCCTTTAGTCCCAGAGGGAAATTGTATGTCTCATTGTGGTGTGTGTCTGGGTGAGATTTAACTTGGAGTCAGATTTTTTCTCCAGTTATAGAAAGTTTTAAGATTGCACACAAATCTTGATGCACAAAACATTAAGACTGTTGAAGTGGATACAAAGTTGAGTGGATCAAATATAGGTGAAAGTGCTTCGGACCGAATCTCAATAAAGTGATATACTTCAGAAAGACAGTGTCACATTAGGACAATAATGTTTTTTCAAAGTGAATCATAAATCTTTGGTGGTTAGAATTGAGATAAAATAAGCTCTGCTGAAATTTTTTCTATTGCCTTTGTATCAATAGATTATAAAAATACTGTCAAAGTTTATCGTCCTTGATTCAAATGAGCTAAATGTAGTCTTAATAACTTGTCTGGAAACTAGGTGTACTGCATGTGCTTAGTCTTTGTAAGGGGACGAAGCAGATTTATTTGTTATATCTTCTGTGGTGGAGGAACTTTCTTTTGTGACTTCAGCGAGTCTATGTGTGAATGAGAGAGAATGCAAGTGTGTGTGTTTTGTGTTATTCAGTTCCTGAGATTCTGCTCGTTCATTCATAACTTTGTCGTTACCATTTGTAAACTAGGTTAGTAGTCCGAGTGAACGAGGCAACACTTTTGTAATATTTTTTCTCCACGTGGGTTTTCCACCTATCGCCAAGGTGGGGAATTACTTCTGGAATTTCTCACTGTGTCAGTTTTAGAGAAGTACAATGTGAAGTCTGAAGCAGAGCGTGGATATGAAATCCTGCCAGCAGACCGAAACACGTGTCACGGCCCTTCTTCAAAACTGACTGACAAATTACATTTTTGACGCAACTACGTATACTTGGAAATATGTGCAGGCTTAAATAGGTCTAGGAAATTTGAAGAAATTATTCTCCACTTCTTCCGTCAGTCTCGTCGAGCACAAACTACATTTTTTACGTCTAACCGGCCTCAATAAATAAGGTACGAGTATGTTTGTAAAGGAAATGTAACCTATAAAATAATTGTGTAAATAAATATATAAGTAAATTAGAGAGGGGAAATGATAATATTGTTTATTTTTTCGTGTAATTGTGTGGGAGTAAATAAAATATGTTGTATGTGATTATATTTAACATCGGTACTACTGTACCGTCATTTATGTAATCGTCGTCGGGAAACTGTTTTACAAATGTATCAAACTATTTATTTGTATATTTATTTTATTTATTTGTTGTACGTTTATTATAAAATATACATGCATATTCGACATTTTGTCATTACGCAGCCTGTCCTTTTGAGCGACTCGGAGAAGTACGTACGTTCCAAGAATGCAAATCATCCAGAAAGATAACCGTGGGACAGTTACCGTCGTTACAAGTTCCGTTATCGACCACATTCTAAATCTAAGTCAAGTCCTGCTTACACTAGCATTGTTAAAAATCCCATAGAGAAAAAATAATTTGTCACGTTGCAAAGTAATCAACTATCGATTAGTATCGAATGAGGTGAAGAGGTGTGCAGGTGACTAATGAGGTTATGACTGTTATCTTCGCAGTAGGTGAGGGGAAATAATTGTTACTTATCTTGGAGTACCGTATTTAGAATAACTCTTACTTAACGCATCTTTTAAATTGAGATATCAAGTCGCTGATAAGCTCGACACATGAAGGTGAACTCGACGTTGTTTACAAACGATCAGATTTTAATCGGCAAGATTTCAAAACGATTGACTAAACAAATAGTTTAGGTTAATCTCTTCAATGCTTAATTTACAGAGGAAAAAAATAAATGTTAAGACTAATTGTTTGAGCCCTCTCTCTGAAGTTTCATTTACAGTATTTGTAATATAATTAACATTTCGATCATATGCTTTGAAAGTTCTTAGGTTAACAAGGTAAACGTTACTATTAACCGCGAAACATTTATACTGATCCAGCTTTGTGAAAATAAATGAGTTCACGTCCAGGTTAGTCAAAATTAAACTGAATAAGAAAAATTTAGCACATCACAAAGTCGCGTTCTTTTTAGTAGCATCTTCAGGTGTGATAAAGTTTTATTAAAAATAATGAACGAGATAAAAACTGCATCCAAAATTTTCTCATTTTTGCATCTCTTGAATTTTGTAGTAATTTTGGTCACTAAAATTTTAAAATTAAATTTATTTCTCACTAATTCAGCTGTTCAGTCATTTATGGTCAATCAAGTCAGATCAGTGTACAATTTAAAAAGTTTAAATATATCAATTATCTGACATTTTTGCAAGTGTACAGTATTTAATAATGGTCACTGTTACTTGTAGAAAGTTTCGCCACAGATTTTTCGACTTGTTAGGGTTAATTTTAAATTGATCATAAAAACAAGAAAATTTGAGTTCTAGACAGTTACTAGCGAAATGTATACTTTTAAACATAGAGGTATTTTATTTTATTTATTCACATCCCAACAATTGACTTTCCACACAGCTTTGACGTTTTGACATGTATTGAGGAAGCATTTTATAAGAAACTGTGGTACCAGGAAAATTATGTCAGAAAGAACACTGGTCAGTATTTAAATATATCATCAAGCAGCCAATAAGTCAGAATAATGTGTTGTGCTATTCAATCCTAAGACTGGTTGGATACAATCATTCATGCTTACCTATCTTGTGCAAGCTTTTTCATTTCCGTATAACTAGCACATCCTCCCTAATCTTCTTAGTGTATTCCATCCTTGGTCTCCCTCTTTTGTTCACATTCCTCTAATGCCAATTTTACAAGACCCTGGTGTCTCAAAATGTGGCCTATTAATAATTATCCTTTCTCATGGTCAATGTCCTCCATATTGTTTTCCCCCTATTTGTTTAGAACATCCTGGTTATTTACTCTATTAACCCATCTGATTTTCAGTATTCTCCTATAGCTCCACATTTCAAAGGCTTCTATTCTTTTTCTTTCTGCAACTCCTATCGCCCACTTTCGCACCCATATAACGCCACGCTCCATGTGAATATTTTTAGCAATGATTACCTAATATTCACGCTTATATTACCGGTATGTCTACTATACTTCTACCATCTCTAGTTATTACGTTTCCCAAGTAGCAGAATTACTTCCATCAAAATATCCATTCCCAATCTAACACCATTCGTTATTCCTCTGTTTCCCATACATCACATTGGTTTACCCTCTATTAATCCTCATATTGTACTCTTTCTCTAGTACCCTGTTCATGTTATTATAGTTTCCAAATGTTGACAGTGAATTGTCAAAATCTTATTGTGAAGAGTAAACTATCATTTGCAATAAATGACAATTGTTGGCTAGATTGTTATTTATAATTGAAACATTAGTTTGACAAATATTGTTTTAATGATTATAATTATAAATTTGTTTATCCATATGTGTTACTGGATCATCCATAGGTAATAATTCAAATAATTTATTTTGTTTGCACATAAGGTTGAAAATTAGCCAATTGCTGTATCTTTATGAGTTTCCCAGAAAAGAATACCTATTTTAACACTGGTAAGGATATCTTTACTAAATGCAATTATGTGTATATAGAGTGGGAGTAGATGGTTACTGTCCAAAATGAATGTTCTTCCTACAAATCCTTTTCAAATGGCCTCGACAATCGGACCCACTACAGACCAATACAAGCAATTTCCTGTATATTGCATTTGATTATTACAAAATTCGTAGCAGGTCATTTAATGTCGATGCACTGAAAAAGAAAATCCCTAGGAAGGAATATTTTGACCCTTTGGAAATAATAATCAATAGGCGGTAGCTTGTAAAGAAGTTTAAATGTGTGTCATGCAAGTGCCTACCAAGTCAAATAGCATTTATAGCGCGTTTTTCGAGTGATTTCTGTTCACACGATGAGACGAAATCTGTCTATACCTGCAGCGTAGTGGACTTGAACCCGACATTTTAGACCTTGTGCGTCGAAAAACCAGTTTTCCATTACATAAAATGCTGTTGTTTGTAATGGTGTGAAGTAGAAGAACGATTTCCCCTCACTTTGGCTTCAAGTTTGACGCGCGCTGCTATTTCAGCAAAGTATATAGTCTGCAAATCCTGTCACTTGTGTGTAAAATACTTTATTCACTCCAGGAGGATTTTCTTTTTGGCAACTTTGTGGGTCCTTATTGGCTATGGATGACGATTGGGGAATTTTTATTTGTTATTTTCGTAAATTCACGGACGAGTTTTACTTTAGAAGCGAAATTTGAAGGACGATTCCAGTGGTGGCTCGTGAGTATTTAAAGTTATGTGCTACATCATAACGTCTAATAAAAACGAAATTTTAAAATTGTAAAAATATAATACCATATTGGTAAGACGAGAGTATATTTTCTCATTACATATTTTAAATAAATGAAGTCAGTTTTTAGGAAAGAGTTGCTTATTATGGGAATATTGTATGCAGGATCGTACGGTAATTTTCTCATAATTTCTTCGAAATCCCGCGTGTTAAACGTTTTTTATTTTTAATAAAACCAAATAAACCACAACACGTGCATAAACAGTAATATTTTTATCAGTTGGTCAAAAAAAACATTTAAAACTGTATCCTGATGTCAGCACTTATCTCGCTCTGTGCGTTTGGTAGCTGATCTTATTGCTGGATCTTAGACTAGCAGGTGCATACGCATGCGTATTTCTCAATCCAGACAAGATCCTCGTGCCACGCTACTGGCTTAAAAGTGACTGGGGGTTGAGTAAGGAAAAACGAGCGCGTTTGTTTTTCTGGTGCAATTTATTGGCAGGAGCTATCGGCTATGTACAAGAGGTTCAGGTTCAGCAGCCGGAGAGGTCGGGCAGGGCCTGTCCCTCGCACTCGCGCTGCCAGCCGTACCAGGCGTGGAAGCCGTGTCTCTGGTAGATGAGCTTGGCGCAGGCGGAGTCGTCCACGATGGAGTCGTCGGTGAGCGCGTAGCAGTCGAGGTTGCAGTCGCCCCCGGGGGCGCCCATGCCGCACCAGTAGTAGTTGTTGATCTGGAAGAGGCCGAAGTCCTGGCTGCCGTCGCCGTTGGGGGGGCCGATGGCCGACGTGTCCCTGCCGCTCTCCGCCTCCACCAGGCACACCCAGTTGGGCAGGTCGAGGAACCCGCGGGCGCTCAGCTCGTTGGCCAGTCCGCAGCGGCTGTACACGACGGCGTCCGCGGCGCCCCACGACGCCAGCGCCACCATCGCCAACAACACGAGTTTCGTCATGGTCTCTTGCTCTGCTCTGCGCCGTGGCAGCCTCTGCCCCCGCCTTTATAGTGCCGCCTCCAGGTGTTTGTGCGCGACGTTATCAGCTCAGGTGTGTCTTATCAGATTCCCCACTCGAGCCTCGTAAACAAGCTGCCACTCGACAAGTTCCTCCCTCGACCTCTGATTATCCTCCATCAATCAAGTGCTCTGCGTGTCCCCTATACCATTCAACCATCATATTATGGTGTTAAGCGTTGATCACCCCAGACAAGCTTTCTGTCGATATTTTGGCTTGTTTCTGACCGGATAAGATCCTGGTATAAAGACATATAGAACTCGCAACAGGATATGGCAGATGACTACATTCCGTGGTCTTGTGGCTAGCCTGGATAAATAAGTGTGATAACTGTTATACGAGTCGCAGTGTTGTATAAAGATCAGGGCCAAGCACGCGCACAATTTTATTTCCCATAGGTATATACATTTATGATACCTGCAGTAGATTAAGGGCGCGGAAAGGAAAATGTTAAGATTAGCCCAGGGCTAATGTATGAATAATTCTATTGAGGCAACACTAATCCTGTAAAGGTGCGTTGCTGCACCAGTCAGTCGCCATCTGCTATGCGACCACAGGGTTAAACAAGGAGACTTGGAATTTATTTCTAGAATTATTTCACCAATATTGGACACGAGGGGGCGCTGTTGCAGCCTCGGAGGGTAATTCATCAGCTGCGTTGGGTTTGCACGGGCAGATATTCGGTTGCCTGTGCACTGCCAACCGTTTACATCCTGGCCAGACACTAATTCACTGACAAGTTGCCCTCGCTACAGAACAGGCAGTAAACTGCTCTGCTACATGTTTATACTTCTCTGCTATTTATTGGCAACTACGAACGGTTGGAAAGTTAATATTTCGTAATATCAATATATTGTTTATATCTAGTTGAATATTTTTCTTCCTTGTGTTTCCCGTACGCATAATGTCCGTAGGACGTTCTGTAGTGAGGGAAAGAGTTTCTGCCCATGGTGGAAGAAGAGCTTCTTCCACCATGTTTCTGCCCACGATGTAAACGTTTGGACTGGACAAGGCGCCGCCATATTTTAAGGAAATTGAAAGCTGTCGCCAATTTTTGGATGGTAAGGTATGCTTGCCCTGTCGTCTGCTGGCATTGAATTGAGGTGGACTTACGAATACGTGCAGGAAGCGTATCTCGTAAATCGAGATTTAAAAACTATATATACATCTGTATTAAAGTTACAAATGAACGGAAACCAGCTAGAAAGTGTTTCATTACATGTAATATATATAACACATCACTTAAAAATAGTAAATTATCTCTGTAATGTCACACAAGGAAAGTGCCGAAATTAAAGTTAACACAAATAAAAGGCTTATAAACATGTCAATGCTCAATACAACATGCAAACTTTGACAATGAACTATCTAGAAACTTTATAATAGTTCATTTATAATTTTTGTATTAAATCAGTCATTTCTGAAATTAATGGCCGTATTAGATGAGATATGAAGCATCTCACTCATCAGTCTACAATAAAGATTACACCCAATATCTAAAATTTTAATCTTTTTCCAATCATACTATTGTACATTGCGCAAATAATATATAAATACATCTATACTGACATTAAATATAGTTTAAAGTTGATAGGCATCAAGGTTAAATGAAACACATTTATTGTATAGATGAATTGAAAATTTTATTTCGCCAATTGCAATATAACGGAAGTATTTAAAAAACAGCACAATAATTTGAAGCAGAGTTTGGGAATGCTAGGATATGGTTGGGGAGGTCACAGCCTTTGGTTACAGGGACCCTCAACTGCAGGAAAACCCTACAAAACCTGCACCAAGTAGGACGGAAAGAAGTGATGGTTTGGAATGAAGATACCGTTCGAACCTGAGGAAACTAAGAAGTCGATTAGACAATAATATTGAACAAGATGAGCTGGTTCTCTATATCTGAAACAAAATAAGTTAATTAAAATATTGACGTTTTGACTATTTTGAAATCTGGTTACCTTATTGCCTGCCCATTAAACAATATTAACTTAGTATGCATGTGCCTAACCTGTCTTCCTCATTCAGCCATAGCTTTAGATTTGCATAAATGATGCAACCTGCAATTAAAGTAACATTTTTATTAAAACTGAATAATGGGATTCCTCTCCAAATTCAGTTGAAACCATAATGTGTTCAAACTGTGAAAATAAAATCTGACTATTTCCCAACAAGATATAAGGATTGTATAGACTACCTTTAAAATCTTTGATTGCTATTAACCCTGTTTTTCCTTCAGTGTGAGGAGCAAGTAGAGCTTCCAAACAACCTAAACATTTCAGCTTTCTACTCACTTGCCCAACAACACTTCCAGAAATGTATTCTACCACCTTTTCAGAATTCAATGTTATCAAAATTTTTAGTAGACTGAGGTTTAAATAAATTTCTTAAAATAGGTACAATTGGTGAATCAACATCCCCTTCAGTACTATTAGCATTTTTGGAATGTTCTATCTGTGTATAACACTTCCTATATGCTGACCTAAATTGAAAAGCATTCGTATTGTTTGTTTCCCCCACTCCTACGTATAAGAGAAAAGAACAGTTATAAATGATCTTGTCTCATTCTTCTGGTTAATATAAATTTTAAAACTGGGGAATCATTCCACACATACATTTCTGAAAGTTGCCTTAAACCCATAAGATCTAAAATAATTCCACATAAACTTATATCTGAACGCACACAAGTGGGCGGTGGTTTCTACTCTGCGACACCGAGCCCGCACAATAGCAGACGAGGAGAATTTACCTGGGGAATTATCTCACCTTAGGAACTCTCTTCTCGCCAATGGGTTTACGGAAGCACAATTTAAACGTGCATTTCTACCCAAACGAAAAAGACCAACCGAGGAGATATGTGATAAGCTGGCCTATCTTCCGTTTGCCGGTTCCACTACTAGCAAAATTGGTCGTGTCCTGGCCAAGCACAAAATAAAAACCATTTATAGGCCCCTGGCAAAAATAAAGAATAAACTCAGATCAGCAAAGGACCAAAGAGGACTGCGGACGCCGGGGGTGTACGAAATCCCTTGCCAATGTGGCCTAAAATATATTGGACAGACAGTCAGGACAGTTTCTGATCGTATTGTGGAACACCGCAGGTTTCTGAGGCTGAACCAAGGGGATAAATCTGCAGTGGCCGAGCATTGCCTTGATACAGGACACACTATTCTACTCGATAAAACTAAAATATTAGATCATGCTGGGACATACTGGGATAGTGTGATCCTGGAAGCAATCAATATTAGATCATCGGACCAGCTAATGAACCGGGACGGAGGCTACCAGCTTAGCACGGCGTGGGCACCGATGATCGGGCGGCTTCGTGAGAGGGGGCTTGCGGGTCGCCGGCCGGATGCTTACCCGCCTGTGGACGACGACCTTGAGCACAGAGCAGATGACTAACGACTGATGTGTCCAGCGGGGCCTACCCCCACCCCACCCACATGGCGCTAGTCAAACAACCAATCGGGACGCTTCGTTTCGTGCCGACGGGCACCCTGATGGGGTATATATACGGGTCTCGGACGGAACATAAACACAGGCGCTATCATCTGACCATAATCCTGTTATTTTCAGAATGCAAGCAGACGTCGACCTACTGGCAGCACCGAGAAGCTACAAGACCATCGATTGGGCGAAGTTCAAGAGAGGCCTCGCCGACTCCATAGCGGAACCCCCGCCCCCGAGGACACCGAGCCGGCAGTGGAGTTCATCACGGAGATGACCGTCCACTGCGCCAACGAGACATCTGGACCCCGGCGACCGGCAGCGCAGAGGACGCCCTCCCTCCCCGCGAGCATCCTCGAGCTCATCCGAGAGAAGAACCGTGCCAGAAAGTGCTGGCAGGACACGCGAGACAAGCCAGCCAAGGCTCATATGAACCGGCTCGTCCGGGAAATACGAGCCGCGACTCAGAAGCACAGAGATGCGCTCTGGGAAGCACGGCTGATGAGTCTCAACGTCGCTGACGGCACTCTCTGGCAGGCGACAAGGAACTTCGTTAAGAAGAGGACCAGGATTCCACATCTCACGGGAGTAAACGGCGCGGCGTACAGTCCCTCCGAAAAGGCAGAAGCCCTTGCGGACGCCTTTGAGGGGAACTTCCGTCCAGTCGAAGAACCTAAAGATCTAGCACAGATAGAGAACGTAAACAAATACTTACGGAGTTATTTTTCCAGGATACAGGAGGACGACGAAGACATCCCCGAGATCTCAACAGAGGAGCTGCGAGGCATTCTCCGGAAGCTGCCCCCCAACAAGGCGCCAGGAAGCGACGGACTACCGAACATCCTGCTGAGAAATCTACCAGAGGAAGCCGTCGAGTACGTGAAGAGGATTTTCAACGCCCTGCTGAGCCAGCGCAGATTCCCGCGTGCCTGGAGGCACGCCACAGTATGCACGGTCCCCAAGCCAGGAAAGGACCGTAGGGACCCTGGCAATTATCGGCCAATATCGTTGCTGCCGACGCTCTCGAAAGTCTTCGAGAAGCTTTTTATGGTAAGACTCCAGGTTTACCTAAATGATCTAAAACTAATACCCTCGTTTCAGTTTGGTTTTAGGAAGGACCACGGCACGACGCAGCAGATCATGCGTGTCGTTGAGCGTGCCTCTCTCGCCCTGAACAGAGGTCAGCACTGCGGCGTGGTGTTCCTCGATGTCGCTAAGGCCTTCGACTCCGTTTGGCAGTCGGGGCTAATGTTCAAGTTGGCAAGGTCCGCCTTGCCAAGTTGCTACGTGCGCATCATAGGGCAGTACCTGCAGATGCGGACATTCTCAGTAAGGGTGGGCGAGGCCCTATCAACGGTAAGGCAGATCCGCGCAGGCGTACCGCAGGGCAGTGTTCTCGGACCTGTCCTGTACAACCTCTTCACCGCGGACATCCCGAAACCTGGAAGGGGAGCCGACATCGCCCAGTACGCGGACGACACCGCGTTGTTCACTGCGTCGCGGGACGCAGACGTCGTGGGAAGGCGCCTGAACGCGGGCTTGCAGAGGATCCAGCGCTGGGCTACGAACTGGCGGGTGAAGATCAACGCGTCGAAGAGCAAGGCGTTGCTGATCACCCGGCGACGGCCAGAGAGACCCGTCATCCGCTTCTTTGGGGAGGTTATTCCGTGGTCCACGGAGGCCAAGTACCTAGGGGTAACCCTGGATTCGAGGCTAACGTGGAGGCACCACATTAAGGATATAAGCAGGAAAGTATATGGTAGGTTAAACGCTCTACATCCTCTTCTTAGTTCCAGCTCGAAGCTGTCTCCGAGGGTGGGAGTCTCGATTTACCTCTCCCTCATCCGCCCAATCCTCGAGTACGCAGCCCCAGTCTGGTCCAGCACAGCGGACAGCCAGATGGAGAAGATATTCGCTCTGGAGAGACGATGTCTTCGTAGAGCATTCCACCTACCACCACACTCGTCTAACAACCTGGTAATGCAGCTGTCAGGAGTGGACAACCTCTGGGAAAGGATACTAGAAACCTCTGAGAGGTTCTACCACAGGGCGTACGCATCTAGCAATGAGCTGGTCTCATCACTAGGTCGATACGACCCTGCTAAGAAGGTAAACAGGAACCGACCTATGTCGATCTTCCTGTAATGTATCTAAATCCTAGTCATTGTTAACTAAAGTTATTTACTTTATTAGGTTTACAAGCCTCTTTACAGCTTGTAAGAAAATCCTACCCAAAAATTATTTATTTATATTTATATATACAGATATTATTTATACAATTATTTATTACATATTACTACACAATTATAATTCCCCCCTTTTCTTCCAGACAATAGCAGAGAGTCGGCGAATCGGAAACAATTGGGAAAGAAACTAGCAGCAGCGGTACATTGTGTGAATGCTTGTATGAATGTGTGTGTGTAAATTTTCATTTACTGTTATGTAGCCTTTATGGCAGGATTATTTATGTATGTTATGGATGAATGAGTGAATACAAATAAGTGACATTTAGTAATGACAGATTTTTTTAGTATGTTATAGGCCTAGAATATACCTGTCATCGCGGAGCAGATTCCACATGGAAGGAACTCCGACCAATAGAAGAGGAGGTTCGACCTCCAGTTAGACGTCACCGCTGCTGCTGAACATAAACACTTACCCACGAGTAGATGCAGGAGGATATCCTGCTCGGAAATGAGTGAAAGCCAGGTGGAGGTTGACTTCCTCCTTCCTGGTTTTCCTCTTTCCCTCCCCCCTTGGTCCATGGCCAAGGTAGCTAATTTAAGACTCCTGCAGGCTGAGGCGACCTTGGGCAGTTTGAGAGGTGTATGTACGGGGGTCGAAGACCTTCGGCATACGGTAAGAGTTGTTCTCTGATCCTATTGGACCAGTCGGCCAACTGCCTCTCAATACTGAACAAGGCACGGAGGCGGGTTTGTTGCGTTCCCACAGCAATCCAGTCTCCCGTCATCAGAAGGGCGCAGGAGTAGTACCACTAGCCCAACCTACCTGATGCAGGTTTTCTAGGGTTTTTCCCTGCATCACCTTTAGGTGAAACACCGGGTAGGATCCTTACACTACAGCCTGGGGGCCCTAGTCAACCCTGGGCTACCTTGCACTACCTTCCACATCCCCCCTTTTCAAGTCCCTTCCTATGCTATTAAAGGGGAGTTGCCTGCTTCAGGATCACCCTCATGTAGCCTGTTACCCAAAAAAAAAACATAAACACTTCAGCCTGGAAGATGACGGAGTTGCTATCTGTCGAAACGTCGCTGTTTACTGAGACTACCCGATTGGAAACCCGAGAAACGTTTCTACATATTCTTCACCGGGAAAGCCTTCGTTCTTTTATATAATCTTTGGTTCTTTGCCTTTCAGGTTAAAATACTGAATTGTAAAAACATTTGTCATGATTTAAGGAATTAATAAATTTCGCTTTTGGGAAACGCGAATGCTTAATAACCAACGGTAAGTAAACGTTGCCCTTTTTAATTATGTAATGCCGATTTCAACATTTGGTAACTTAAATAGCTGAATAATAATAATTGTCATCACACAGTAATAGGAAATATAATTTTGTTATTCGTATATCATAAAATATAAATAAATACCGTTACATTACCAGGATGAATTTCTTTAGTCATTAGTAAATAAATTATTATAAAGGTATATTGAAAATGTTAAATTGTGATAATTAGAATATAGTCTTTGTAAAACCTTTTGAGGACTCTATGTTTGTTAAATAATAGTGAAGATTTCAAGTTCAAGAGACAGTTTCAAAATTGTAACAATATTTGCAATCTCTGAAAGCAATTCTGTTATGCCACTTGACTGTATGTACCTTGATGGTAGAGATCGGGGGAAAACAATGATTTGCTTCCTATATAGTATGCTGTTGCAAGGAACTGCTATTTGAGGAAATTGTCATTTGTGTCTGTTCCGTAGTGTTTAATAAATAATACTAAATGTGTTCAAATCTGGTGTCTGAATAAGGTTGGTCATGCAAAATTATTATAGAAAAACATCAATTTCATATTTTCATACAGTTTAGATTAAAATGTTATTTTTTTATAATTTTATTAAGATATTTACAATCTGTTCAAAAGAACATTTAGTAAATTGCATGGATGAATGACACATGAGGGGAGAAGTGGTCCAGTGATCACGCTCCGTGATACATGAATACAATAAAATTAATCTTCACAGATCTGTTGGCCGCTTCCTCTTCAATCTGCGACGAGAGGTTAGCTCATCAAGAATACATTTATATATGAGTATTTTATTATCTGATTTTAATTTGGAGTTTCTGCCAAGTAGCCAATGCATTTGTCGAAGCTTGCTCTTGATGTGATCCCTTTTGGATGTTAAATGCGATTTCCACGTAAGCTTAGAGTCCAATAGTAAACCAAGGTATTTGACTTCGTTGGTGATGGGTAATGGTGTATTATTTATAGAGACATTTGGACAGTTTGTTTTCCTGGTGGTAAAATTTACTTGCACTGATTTATTTGGATTTACTTTTATACGCCAAAAGTTTAGCCATTCTTCAAGGTTATTTAAATGATTTTGTAGAGCGGCAGCAGCTGTAAGGGGATCAACATCTGCAGATAAAATTGCGGTGTCATCAGCGTAGGTTGCAAGTATTGTGTTTGTTTCAGGTATGTCCGCTGTAAATATAATATATAAAAGTGGTCCCAGGACACTACCCTGTGGTACTCCAAAGGCAATTGGATGAATTTTGGAAATATCGTTGTTAAACTTAGTTTGAAAAAAGCGATCACTTAAATAGGATTTTAAGATGAAATAATAGTTGGTGGGAATGATGAGTTTGAGTTTGTATAACAAACGTACGTGCTTCTGCAATGTCTAGGAAAGCTGCAACACAGACCTTTTTTTCTTCTAAGCTATCTATTACTTTATTCACAATTCTGTGGCACTGATGAATTGTAGAGTGGCGTGAGCGTAATCCAAATTGATGAGTTGGTAGTATCTCATCCAGTTTTATCTCAGCTTCCAGTCTTTTTAGCAGCAGTCTTTCGAATATCTTGGATAGCTGTGGTAGTAGGCTTATGGGCCGATATGACGAGGGACAGTTTGGTGGTTTACCAGGTTTAGTTATCAGTATTATTTGTGCGAATTTCCAAGATTTTGGAAAGTAGGTTGATCTTAACATGCTATTATATTTATGGTTAATAGTATTATTGCTTTCCGTGGCAGTTGCTTAAGGATTTGTACTGTTATGAAGTCAAACCCAGGAGATTTATGGATATTGCATGAGTTAATTTCTTGTTGAACTTCTGATGACGAGAATCGTTTGATAGGAAGAGTCATCGGACAAGGTGCATCTAGATACGTGTATATGTTGGCATCATTAACGTTAGGGTTGGGTTCTGGAGAGCTGAAAGTTTTTGCTAGATGTTCTGCAAAAGTATTTGCTTTCTCATCAGTCAGTGCCCAGTTTCCGTCTTGTTTCCTTAACGGCGGTATATGGTTTATAGGTTTTTTAAATTTTTTGGTAGCTTTCCACACAGAGTAATCGTCCTTTGATAGAGTGGTTATAAATCTTTCAAATGTTGAATTGCGTAGATCCTGTAGAGTTTATTTGACAATCTTGTTAACTTGTTGTAAGTAGTTTTATCGACAGGACTCCGAGTTCTTTGCCATATGCGCCTTGCACGTCTTTTCTCTGCAATGAGCTGTCTGATTTGTAAAGGCACGTTATTATCATGATCGAGTTTTCTGAAAGTTGATGTAGGTGTACTGTTCCATGCTGCCTCTTGGATCGTATTGGTTAAATATTTTACTGCACTATCGATGTCTTCAGGTTCGTTTACTCTTATATTTAGAGTTAGCTTTTCCTCAATGTATTGCTGAAAATTTGTCCAATCTGTTTTTGGGGATACAAGACTAGGTGGTTTTCCTTTCAGAATTATATGAGTACTAAGGGTAAGGATTATTGGAGTGTGGTCGGATGAAAGGTCCCAATTGGGTGCAGTTCCATTGACTACGAAGAAGTCTAGCAGGTCTGGTAGTTTATTGAGATCGGATGGCCAGTAGGTCGATTCTCCAGTTGACAAATGGGCGAGGTTGTTGTTAACGATCACTCGTAGTAGATTTCTGCCTTTTGGTGTCGTGCATCTTGATCCCCAGTTTACATGTTTTGCATTCCAATCGCCGCCGGCTAGAAACCTATTCCCCAATGAGTTGAACATGGTTTCATATTCGTCAGTATTTATTGCATGTCTGGGTGAGCTATAGATCGCTGCCACTGCGAAAGGTCTGGGTTTAGCATTAACATGTATTACTGTACCTTGAATTTTATTTGTTTGGATAGATGGTAATTCATGGTGTGAGATCGTAGTGCGTATTAATATCGCAGCGCCTCCATGCGCTGTCCCATCAGGATGAATGGTGTGGTGCGTTGTATATAATGGTATTTTAAATACTGTTCGGTCAGTGAAATGTGTTTCTGATATGAGCATTATGTCTATTTTAAGTAGTTGAAGGAAGTTTATTAATTCTGTTTTGTGGTTTATCAAACCATTTGCGTTCCATATGGCAATACATAAAGACAAGAGATTCATTAATGAGTTTATTTATTTATCACCGTTGATAACATATTTAATATCATACTGTTCTGATTAATAAGTTGATTAAACATTGCTTTAAATTCTGACAGGAAGGTATTTAGTAGATTACTTATGTTGCTATTTTCGTCCGCTACGTTACGTCGTGCTGTAATGTTGGCATATGTAAGTAAATTAGTTCCTTGTTGCTGCATTGGTTGGTTTGTCGGTTGAATGAGTATAGGTTGATTTTGATGCTGGTAAGTAATTCCTTTTGGTTTATTCTTGAGCTTTGTAGTTCTCTGTAAACTTCGCAGCCTTTGTAGTTAGATGGATGATTGTTTCCGCAAAGTGCACATTTGGGTGGTGTATCTTTAGGCTTCTTACATACTTTTGAATCGTGGCTCCCCCCACATTTAACACATCTGAATGGTCGTGTACAGTATGACTTAGAGTGTCCGTAACATTGACACCTTATGCATTGTATGTTTCTTTTTTTGTGCGGGGCTTCGACGCTTATCCTCATATAGCCTATAAATTCTAGGTTGTAGATTTCTTTATTATTTTTCTTAGGCTCTAAGTCTACGAAAAATAACATCAGTGATTGTTTGCTAGTTCTATGCCGAATATTCATAATGTTACGAACAGTATGTCCTTTTGCTTCTATTTCTTGTTAAATTAATTCTATGGGAATTGAATGGGGAAGATTTCTAATAACTATTCTGTACGCTCTTTCTTGTTTCATTTGGTAAGTGTGGTGTATTATTTTTTCTTCATTAAGATGTCTGATAAGTTTCCTATAGGTATCAGCAGTATGCGCATTTAGTTTAATTGTGTCGTTGGTAAGTGCTTTACTGTAGTACGTGTCATCTTCCGTGACTTTGGATAGGTTCTCGATCATCTTTTTGTAGTCAACTACTCCATAAATAAAAATGGGAGGAGGTTTTGGGTCTTTGGGAGCAGTGCTAGAGTTAGGATTATTATTTTCGGTGGGTACATTTGTTAGTGGATGAAAACGGTTTGCTGTAGGAATTGAAGGTTCTGAAGCAGCAGTTGTTACTGCTTTTGTATGATGAAATTTTCTCTTTTTTATAATTTGCCATGGATGAGTGGTTGCCAATGTATCTTCTTCGCTTTCATCTTCCGATAGAGCGGAAAGTGTGTCCGGAGTTAAATTGTCTTGTTCCATATTCTGTGAGTTTACATGAAGGTCAGGCTCTTGAGAGTTGATTGGTAGTTGAATTGTTGTGGATTCAATTGTTGCTGATTCAGGATAGGTTGATAATACATAATAGTTTGCGGTATAGTCATGTTGGTGTTTTGTAGTACTGTTGCCATTGGCAGGTTATTTTCAATGTTTTAACTTGAACAATTTTGTACTTGCATAATATGCTGATATTGCTCATGTTGATTTAAAAACTTGGTGTTTGTGCCATTTGTATTACAGTACTCATTCATGTCTGATAAAATTTATAGCGCTCCATTGAATTTACATGGTTTGGTGTAATATAACTATAGTGCGTGTATATTCTACTCACGTAGCTGTCACCAAAGGCAGAATTCCGCGATTATATATCACGACTTTTCATCAACTCGGATGAAAATTGTTGATAACTTTAGTAGATAACACTAAATTCACTGCACTCAATTAGGCTCGAACGCAGCCGATTTATCCGTCAACACGCTTGGGCTCGTCGATGCGATGTAAACAATACGTACGTCCGCACTCGACGAAGGCAAGAGCTCAACTCCTAGAGTAAAATGTACATGCTATAAAATTTATATTTATAATACTCCCAGTTTATTTACTTTCATAATGACATGACAATAAAATCACTTTATCTTCTTTATGGCTGGCAGTTGTCAAGCAAACGATACAGATTTATCATTTTGCTGGTGGAATAATCCTAGAATCTTCTCTTGCACTATGAAGTTCTACTTCTCTATGGGATTAATGGAATATCATTTAATATTAAACCCGTCTTTTCCCATGTTGCATTTATTTAATTGTATGGAAACCTTTATCTGCCATTCTCAGGCTGAAGAATCTATTTTTGTCCCTTTATTAACAACTTGGACTTGTTGAGAGATCGCTTTAAGCTCGGTTCAATTCATGTGCGGCCCGTTTACACGCAAATTTACACCAGGTAACGGCTAGATTCCGCGTATTTTTTAATAAGGCAAATCTAAAGGAGCGAAATAATATATGACACCTCGAACCCTCGAATTTCCATATTACCTCGCATATTTACGAAAATATATCGAATATTGCCGCTGCTTAAGACGCGGTATTTTATTATAGTATAAAGTGTAAAAAAAATGAAGACCTAATTTTAATTGCAAATTAAAAATAAGATGATTGATTAATTGGAAATTAAAAATAAGATGATTGATTAATTGGAAATTAAAAATAAGATGATTGATTAATTGCAAAAGAAAGGTAATACCAACGGGTAAAATTACTAGCTGCTACCGGGAACCGAACCCCATTCCACGGCATGAGACGAAGAATCTATAATCACTCGGCCACACCTCTGAACCGCGCGCGGGACTCCGAAAATTTGTGAATTCGACATCCGCCCTCAATTTCAGACAGGACTATGCCTCCCATCTTCATCTTCACTTTTCACGGGTAGCCTGAAGCGCCGTAAAACAATGACGTCACACATTATAATTTTCTATCTCCGTAATTATCAGCTTTCGCCAGAAAATTTATTTTAGAAATACTCTTTAAAAGTGATAATAGACAACTGTAACCGGGTTTCATTTTAACTCAGCCGTTTACATACAATAAATATTAACCGTAATGCAAAAGAAACAATAAAATAGTCAAAAAAGGATTCAAATGTTAAAATAGCTTAAAAGTTATCTATGTTCCTCCTTTGGCCAGGGCGAAAGGTTCAGTTTCCTTTCATGATTGACAAACAGGAATAATGCAATACAATTAGATATGTTTCCTAACTGGAACAGAGAGCTAAGTGATTTTGGATTAATTACAGAAATAAGTAGCCAAAACTACAGAGAATAATACATGAAAAAAGAAATACCAGACGTCAAGCTTCCATTAGTTATCGATCTACTAATACACAAGGACATCTACAGCAAACCTTGTGTACTTAACAAAATCTCTAATTCTATTTCTTTCTCTTTGAGTTGATCATCCTATGTTGTATTTCTCTTTATCACTTAATTTTGTCTGTTATTTGGCTACTTCTCTGTGTAATTAAAATACTTTTAACACTGAGATTTCATATATTCAATCTTTGTGCCTGTATTCTGGTATTCAAAATACTCTAAATCATCAGATTACAGTCTCCGTCTCTTAGTTGTTTGTGAGTCTTTCTCAAAATTCAATAATTTCAGTTGCCTCATATATTAACCAAGCCCAGATCATTTAATTAAATTTCTTAATATCTTCTTCTACCAACTCCCTTATAGACTAGTTCATATCTGTGTACAAACAATAACTTTAATTTTTGTCTGCATAATATGAAATGAACTAAAAATAAATAATTTTCATCTTATCTGTTATTAATGGCAGTAATATCCAAAAGCCAAGTTAACTTTTTGGATTAAAGATGAGTTTGGTTACAACAGTGACGTTGCCACACTCAAAATTAGAAAATGTCTACAAATTTTTTGCTTTAATTAGCTCAGTCATTTATAATTCAGCACTGGAAATGAAGTAATACATATTTTCATGTTCCTTACCTTCATAGACTTTGTCGTCACTGCTGCTACTAAACTTGTCTTGTTCCATATTTCACACTTTTTAGATTGTAATTTAATTTTTTGTTAGTCTCTAGTCTTCAATTTTTTAAGAGTAGTTTCTTTCCTGCCACATTTTTTGTCATTTTGATCCAATTACCGATAAATTTACCTGCCTCGCTGTCTTCATCTTCCCCTGCGTTGAGCTCACTAGTTGTGTGTTTCCTCTCCTAACAGATAATATCTCAAATTAACTTTTGTCGTCTTCTCCAGACAGTTTCTTTTCATTATTCAAGGGTTCAATTTTTATGACTTACTGTAGTCTTCATAGTCAGTTGTATGAGACTTGGGATTTACAAATGAACCACGCTTCTGCTCTCTCAATTCATTTCAGTTTTATTGTATATTTCAATCTTTATTACCCTCATTGTTCAAAAATTGTAAACTTTCAATTTCAAACACTTGTTCTCAAATTGCGTCTACATTCTCACTCACTCTAATTCTGGTTTCCCTTTGCATGAATAAATATTTAACCAAGCCCAGATCATTTAATTAAATTTCTTAATATCTTCTTCTACCAACTCCCAGCTTACCATCATCTATTACACCACAAAGGAGTTTCTCCTTAAAATGTGTTCCATCAGGTTTGCTTTCCTCGTCAGAATTGATCTCTTCTTTTAGCTTCCTTGTTTGTCGCCATGTCGTGGCATCTGACTTTTCCATCCAGAACCACATCTCATAACTCTCCAGGTTCTTTCTTGTATTTTCCCCAAGTTCTTACACTAGTATATTGAAGAACGCTTCAAATACACAGTTTTACGAGTTCTTTCCTTAATTCTGTATATATTTTCCCGGTCAGAAGTGATGGCTTCTCTCAGACAGAGATTCGTGTTCTCATTTCTTTTGTGCAGTTGGCATCCTTTATCACTAGGTTCCACATTCCCCGATTCTTCACTCCTGGAAATAATTGAATGGTTCGGTGGTCGTTTCATTTCCCACCTTTCTGTTTTCTCCTCGGGTCAACCGTAGTCACGTTGGGGAAATCTTTGGCCCTTCACCAGTTTCGTAGTAAGTCTACAGGAATGTCGTCCTCTCCCATAGCCTCATTTCTCTTCTCACTCTTTTCACCTCGCTATTAAGTATGTGAGGTCCTTCATCTACCAGGTCGGTCGTTTGCCCCATCTTCTGTGTTGTACATTGAACAAGCAATTCCTCGTCTCTTAATCTGTCGACTCTGCACCAGTTTCGGTCCCTGTGTAAAGTCGCCCATCTCCTACTTCACTCTATGAAGTTGCTTTTCTTTCTCTTATGCTACATCTGCCTTTTAATAACAGGTTTATTGCCCATTTTTCTCCAAAGTAATAACCGTGAATGGTCCCGAGTCTCTTCTCCTGCTTTCACGTTTTTCCTCTAGTGGTCTGAATATAGGAGATTGCAGTCTCGTCTAATATCGAAGGTGCGCACCAAAATGCTTTCATTTTCAGCTCCATTTCAACTCTGTTATTTTGCCTATATTTCTGTTATTGTACAATTCTTCTCTTTCATGGAACAATCTTGGTTGGAATCACGAGTCTCCAAATTAACAGCTACGGTTTGCAAAACTGGAAGAAGAGACCATCTCCAGCTTTCAGTAACATGTCTGCCTCCTTCCTATCTAGTTTCACAAGGCCAGAAATAAAATATCTTCAGCTTTTAACACCATGAACTTTCTCCATATTGTGGCATAGTTTCTACTTTAATATTTTGTGTAACTTGTACTTTTTTGCAGACCCACCTTTGAGGAGCCTGTAGACCGGGGGCCTCTAACACCCTCGGCCCACTCGCTCCTCAAAACGTAGGACCGGGAAGCTGTGGAATCTGAAAAGTGTCGACGCTGTACAGAAAAGCTTTTTTATAGTGTTGTACTTGGGGTGATATCTACAGCCGCCTCGCCCTGCGCCCTGGTGAGGACCCAGGGTAGCCAACCCAAGCAGCTGCTCAAGCTGGATTTTTTTTAAAAGAAAGGAAAGGATTGCTAAAGAAAGACAAATTGTATATATATATATATATATATATAGAGAGAGATATATATACAATTTATATATATATATAAAAAATTGTAGTCTCTATTCCCATCAACACACAGAATTTAATATGTCATTAGGTTAGCAATAAATAAAATATCAAGTATTTAGACATTTAATTAACGTTTAAAATCACTGTTAAACATAATATATATAATAGTAACAAATGAGTTTTTGTAACCCACAGAAGCAACAACAATGCAAATGAAATAGTTCAAGCTAAGGCAATAAATTGTACAAGTCCAGAAAACACAGTAACAAACTTTGATACAGAGCTGCAGAGCTGTCGGAAATCACTCCCGCAAAAAAGAAAAGAAAATATTCGGAACATTTACAAGAAACTTGCATAGAATTATGTTAAATAAAGGAGTAAATTTGCTAAGGAACAAGATTTTAAAATGTGCAAGACACTTCGTAATAAAACAATATTTCTAGTAATATAATTTAAAATTTGCAAAAAGCTATGAAATGCCAATTTAATATATTCCATACAACAATATAATCTGTGGGGTTTCTAAAAAATTATGTAATGCTGACAAAATCTCATTTACATTACAGAATCTCGGAGTCCTCTTCGGGTTCATCACTGTTGGTCGGATGTGTACCATTGATACGTCGACGGAGTTGATCGACGTGACGACGCCAGACTTGTCCATCAGGGGTCTGCACGCGGTAGGATACTGGACCGGTGACCTCGATGACTGTTGCCGGAACCCACTTCGAATAGTTTTCAAAGCCCTTCGCGCAGACTTGGTCTAACGGCGCGAAGACTCGGAGTCGTGGATTGGCTCAGGCATCTGCTTGGAGTTGTTCTTGCTTTGACGACATTTCCGCTGAGAAGTCGGGGTGCAGACGATCTAAGCAGGTCTTGAGGCGACGTCCCATTAGAAGTTCGGCGGGGCACGTGCCTGTAGTGGTGCTTGGAGTAGAATGCTGGGCTAGCAGGAATCTTGCGAGCCTCAGGTGCCACTTTCCAACAATGATTCGTTTCAGCGCATCCTTCGCAGTCTGAACCATTCGCTCGACTTGTCCGTTCGAAGACGCATGCTTGGGAGCGACGGCGATATGGTGAATACCATTATTATTGGCGAACTCCTGGAACTCGGCGCAGGTGAAGCCAGTTCCATTGTCGGACACGATGGTGTCAGGAATACCATGCGTAGCGCCTAATGTAGCCATTTTCTTGAATTAAAATGCCACTTATCTGAATTGTAGTGTGATTGATGACTTGAGTTACGAATTTCCACTTCAGAACTTGTATTTTCGACGAACGGAATGTTCACTTTTTGAATGTTCAACTGCCACAGCACTTTTGAACTTTGCTCACTTGCTGTTTCCGAGTTGTTTCTTCTCACCCAGGGATCCCATCCTCGTCGCCAGTTGTTGCGTATATAGTCCTTTCAGATCCCCGGGTGAGTACGGATAGTATTGAGTAAACAGTATACACGTTAAATTAGCACTTTATTTAGTATAACATGACATGACTTGTATGGATGCATTCTGTATAACGACTGTTCGCACATTCGAATTGTCAACGGGTCCTCCCCACTCTCACGTCAGCCGGTGGCGCTTTCTGGAGGCGGTGCCACGAACGAAACGTTCTAACGAACGAATACAACAACTTACAATACAAAATATATCATCTACATATTTCAATATAACTAATGGTTTGTTATCCATATCATTTATACATTTATTAAATACATAGTTCATAAAAATCCCAGCTAAGTTGCAACTCATCATCCACCCATCGGTGTGCCAAATAACTGTTTGTAGTATTCATTTTCATACTTCAAATAGCTATTTTCTGTACATAGTTTTAAACCTTCTATGAATAATTGTTTACTTTTTATGCTAGTATGTTCCCTTATGTGCTCCCAATTACTATTGATTTCATTCATAACAATTTTTAGTGGGACATTGGTAAACAAGGATTTTACACCAAAAATAATTAGAACATGATCATCTCATAATTCTACATTTTTAAATTTTTTAATTAATTCTAAACTATTTTTAACATCATAACCAGCCTTATTACACAGGAAATCTAAGGATTTGTTCATAAATTTGGATAATTTATATGTTGGACTATTTATTGCATCTACTATTGGTTGTAATGGGTACCCTGTTTTATGAGTATTAACATGACCTTTGATTCCCGGATCTATGAAATATTCTTCTTTAAGACTACTCATAGTTTTTTGTCTATAAACTTATATTTTACTAGTTTCTCTAAATATTTAGTTACATTTTTACAAAGCCCTTTTCCAGGAGAGTTCCTGATCTTTCTGTATATTAATTTATCAGTTAATAACTCTAACATTCTAAGTCTATATTCCTCTGCTTTCATTAAGACTATTTTTTTACTTTTATCAGAATTTAATAATTTGATATCTTTGTTATTATATCTAAAATTCTTTACTTCTGTCTCATATTTACATAGTATATTTTCTAATTTCTCTTTTGAGCCATTATTTATCTTTCTAATGTATCCACATACAATTTCATTGAACTGATTTCTCATAGCATTCTTATGTGCATCAGTGGTAAAAAGAAAATTAATAATACTTTCAGACTCAACTAATAAATTTTTATACATTTTAGTTTTCTTATTATTATAGCTATTAAAATTATCTCCTAAGCTTAAGTAATTAATCACATTAATTGGTACAATTTCGTCACTTAAATTAACTACCCTATTTAGCTTATGTAACTCGTCCAATTTTTCTACATCATCATTTATGTGCACATTTCTGATTCTGTCATTATTAATATTCTTAGAACTAATAGTTATAACTATTTTACAATCGTAATCTTTTTCTATATATGGATTTATGAACTTAACATTACACTTTCTTTGCAATTTCGCATCTAACTTTTCGTTCAACCACATTTTGAATTTTTCTTCGTGATTATAAATGATTCTTCCTATATATTTAATATATATATATATATATAAGTTAGTATCTTTAAAACAATTCCATTTACATAAGTACCCTCTTTTTAACCAAAATGCTTGCTTTAAATCTAATTTCACTAACTTTTGAGTCATATCATTAAAAAAGTTCCTTTTATTTGTTGAAGCAATTCTCCATTCTCACCACATGCCCTAATATATGCATTGTAATAAGTTTGTCTGTCTTGTACATTTTTAGATATTTAATTTTCGCCTCTTGTTTCATTAGCTTGATCCAAAAATTCATACCTCGTGTAGCTGCCATGTGTTCCGACTCCGTCGCGTTCTTCAAGCCTTCCATAACCAACAGTTGCGGCCCAAATAAAGAAATATCTTTAAAAAATTTCCACCAGTGATTTAGTTTTTTTTCGAACACACAATTCTTCCCACACTTTCAGGAGGTTGCTTCTAGTCTCAGAATTTAGTGTACTAAATATTCCTCCTTTACAAAACTAATTCTTCGACTTATAATAAGAATCAGTTGCCATGTGACGTGATACAACAAGCGTGGGGGGAAAGTCTTAAGGATAAAGATGAGGGAGATTTCAATATTATTCCAAGTAATAATACAGTTACAAGGATAAACATGTATTCTTAAGGATTTATTAATAAAATGTGGAAGAGGGCCAATGTAGTAACTTGAGGTAAGAATATAGGGAGAAATGTAAAGATAAATTCAAAAGGAAAAATATAAATGAGAAAGCATAGGTTTTTATAATGTTTATATAATGTATGAGGTAATCCCTTTGTGTTGATTCCGAGCCGCCAAGAAGGCGCGCGGAAAAACCCCTTCTTTCTGGACAGCGACTTGCTCAGGCCGAAATATTTGTTAATTAAGTTCCCGTAAATAATAATAAAAAATTGGACGCGGGTTCTACTGCGCTACATATAGCCCCCTATTGTTGGTTATAATGACGTAACGCAGGTACGGCACTTGGGACGCAACAATATTAGCGCAGTATGTCTTCTGCTATTTCTTGAATGAACGATCTATCTCTGCTAATTCACTGTGATCACCATAACTTTACAGAAGGTCAATATGTTCAAAAGGGATGACTTTAAATACTTAAACAATACTATCAAAGGAAGCTAAACAAATTTATAAATATGGGAAAGTAAAATGACTATATGCTAAAAGGAGAACCTATGCAAAACAAAATATGAAAATATAAACATGTGGACAAAATGAACTTACTAGATGCACCATTAGACCCATTAGTATAACATACACTTACAACAGTAAATACGTACAATTTTGAAACATACATAGCCTGAAATATAAACAAAAACACACACAAAGAAATATATACAATAAAAAATATATACACAGGATGAGATAAAGGTATGTGTCTCGATCTGTTTGCTATCTCCCTTTTTTTTTACAATACTTTCAAGTCTCTATTTTTTTACAATTATTTTAAGTCTTTTCTTTGATTTACACGTGTGCGTGTCCGTGATTCCAGCATTTGTTTCCTGGAATAAAGCAAACACTTCACCATCCTTTAATTACATTTTATCACTAGTCACTAATTGTTGTTTTTACCACTTGGTTCACTGTCCAGAAACACTTGCACTCACACGCAAAAATGTCAGTTTTCTGTGTCTCGTTGAAGACGCTTCACTTGCGCAGTGTCAACGACAGTTAGTTACGTTTGTGGAATTTCACGGGGTGAACATTAAATATTCGGACGCCCCCTTTGATCTGAGGTATGGATAAATACTTCGCCTTGTCCGAATTGGAATGGTGGCTTACTATGCGTATCCATGCTTCAGTAACCGATTGTCCGAATCGTTTACCACTATAAACTAATTTCGAATAGTTCAGCGGATTTCCATTAAAGTACCCTCCGTGATACAATTTTCTAATCTCGTCGTTTTGTTTGGTAGAGAACTTATTTAGAAACGCGACGTTTTCTCTACCATAGATGTCGTCTTCGAATGCCACGTCCATCCACTTCGCGATCTTACTGTTTAGCATAATTTTGAAATCGAAAACGCAGGCTTTCAGAGCAATTCTTCTGACCTGAACCTTCTTTACAAACGCGCAAATGTTCTGTTCGCCAAACTCTTTGACATTCGACATTCCGATTTCAATTTGTGTAATTGCTTCGTACTGCGCTAATGTACTGTCTGTACATTCCGTGTTCATTACTTTTTCTTGAACATCACGCAGTTGGATGCTCATGGACTCTAATTTTGTATTCTGGTCTAAATTTGGTTCACTATCTTCTATAACGTCTGGATGATTCCAATCCAACAATTTACAATTTTCGTGGAGTTCAGTTTCCTGGTTCGCATCTATTCCCGCAAAATTTTCTTATATTTGTATTTCCTCGGTTTCTATTTGCTGAACAGTTTCCTTACATAGGTTTCCCGAACTTCTTCAATCTCTGTTCTTACTTCCGTTGCATTACGGTAAATATTACCATCTACATCCTGCTGAAACTTTCCGACAGTATCTTTTATTTTTCTGCAAACCTGGTCTAACTTGTCATTTAATTCCTGACTACATCGTTCAAATTTTACGTTCATTTCCCGCCTAGTTTGCTTCACTTCCTCGCTTAATTGCATCAATAGACGCATGATAGCTGACTCCGCTATTTACGGAAGTCATTTTCGCGTTTTTGAGGCTTGCTTCTAAGTCCGAATTTACTCAACAAATACTTACTGCCCCCTTACAAATAAATAAAATAAACATTTCTAAAATTAAACACGCCGCAAACATTCCACAAACTATCGCGAGCATGCATAAGATATATATTGTAATATACTTTTCAGGGTATAAAACATTAATTAATCAATTCAACAAATTATAATCAATTTGAAAATTTTACATTTATTAATTAAGAGTGATTACATGGGCTTAATCTCAGGGGATTTTGGGCCTCTCGAGAGATGGAGCATGCAGTTACTGAAAATAGAAAAAGAATGATTAAATATTATTCAACCAGCACAATGAGCAAGTTTCACAGCTTTTTAATAACTTACCTCAATTACTGGGCCTACAACCATCCACCTCACGTATGTTTCCGCGTCTCTCTGGCGTCTTGCAGGATTTTTATCGATGAAGGTAGTAGGAACCAGATCCGAAACTCATATGCTTCCTCGAAACATCTGATCTCTGCAAACCTCTGACAGCATCTGGCGACGTCTGATCACGTCTCAACTCTCACTCCGTCTGATCGCAACTCATCTGCCTTCTGGCAGATCCGTTGTCCGTCCTGTGACCACCTCTCACAGCATCTCCTTCCATCTGATCTCGTCCGTCCTCTCCTCAACCCGTCTGACTTCTGCTCACCTCTCACAGCCTCTAACGTCTGACAGAATCTGATGTCGTCCGTCCACTCCTCAACTCGTCTGACTTCTGATCTCGAGCCACCCGTCGGCTCCCCTTTTAAATTCTCCGAAGGGAATTCCCCGCCATAGGTTTATTTCATTAAACTCCGGGGTTCCCCGCCAGTTTATTTCATAAAATTTCGGGGTTCCCCGCCCTCATTTTTTACACACGCTCGGCGGGAGTTTCCCGCGGGCAACCCTTTCGTTTTTTTACACACGCCCCGAGGGAGTTTCCCGCGGGGCACCCCTTTCGTGGGTTCACCCGCTTTCAGCCGACTTGACATTGTTCTTGGCCGAACTGCGTCTCATAACGCCACAATATCACAAAATCCGCGTTTTTTCATCACAATATACACAGACATAAATGAAAAAGTTTCTGCTACACGTGTTTTAATCGGCCCACGTTGGCGACGCCAAAATGTAACTGATGGGGGATATTAATTAATGAATTTAATAATTTGGTTTGATATATACATTTATTAATTATAAACAATAATTTTAATATGGGTAGTGAGTATATATTATGATCCAAAAATGATCAATTAAAATGAGATTATATTAGAGATCTCAGGGTATTAATGGTTTGGGTGGTCACGTGTAGCAGATCTGTTTGTTGATGAACCTGAGTTGTTTTCATGGGCGTCTCGCTGTAATTTCCGTGTTGTGGAAACTGAAGCGGCCGGTCGACAATAGAACGAAGTCGTGAGGAAACTCCGGGATTTCCTCTTTCTTCCCTTGTTGTTAAGACCTTTCTTCCCTGCTTCCTGGACTGACCAAAGCATGGTCCACCCCTCCGCTGCCACCTCACCAATCTCCTCTCTCCACCACTATGTTGCCAATCTCCTTTCGCCACTACCTTGTATCACCAGCAATCTCTTTCTCCACCTCTCTCCTTAAATATCCTCTCCCCATCACCTTGTATAACCTGCAAAAATCTCTCCACCACTCTCCTTCAATATCCTCTCGCCATCCTCTGCAAAAATCTGTTTAAAATTGTCTCCGCCAGCCTCTTTAAAACCTTGTCCCCACTTATCCAACACCTATCACTAAGGTGGCAGGGATGGATATCCTCCAATCATATCCCTTGTTTCATTTGGGGAATATACACCACCCGGTCACCAAATTACCAGGCAGATTAGGACATTCCGAAACCGCGACGAGGTGTCCGAGCTTTATGGTCCAGGTGTCAGCCGCAGTCGCTTTGTGTTGATTCCGAGCCGCCAAGACGGCGCGCGGAAAAACCCCTTCTTTCTGGCCAGCGACTTGCTCAGGACGAAATATTTGTAAATTAAGTTCACGTAAATAATAAAAATTGGACGCGGGTTCTACTGCGCTACACAAGTGTCTTAAAATGTAGCCTATTAATCTATCCCTTCGCTTAGTCAACGTCCTCCATGTTGTTCGTTTTTCCCCTATTCTGTTCAGAACTTCCTCGTTTCTGATTCTACCCACCACATTTGGCTTCATTTCCTTTCCGGAGCTCCAATCGTCCACGTTTCGTACGCATATAACGCCACGCTCCATACGAACATTTTAGTAACGATTTCCTAATATTAAAAATACATCGCCATGTAACTACTTTCTAATGAAACAGTCAAATAGAGCACAAGGTCTTGAAGGGCAGAAAATGTCGACGTATTTGAACCATTCTGAGGAAATTATTTTCTGCATACATTTTCAATTTAATGATAGTCTTTTAAAGGTTGTGGTTTGACACCGCCGATAAAGAAAATATTTCTTTTGATGAAGTTATTAAGCGAAATCTCGGAAAGGTCTTCGTTTGAAGCAATTTGTCGTTCATAACCTCTTAAACGCTCATATTTGGTATAAAAATGTAATACGTACAAAACAGAACTTTGGAACCATATCTTGTATTACGAATTTAGATGAAGGTTACATTGAGGCGGAGTTCTTCCTTGTAGGTTACACACAATAAAACACGTGCACAAAAAATATGAAAAGTCTTCCACTAAAGAACACTAGTCGCGTCTTCAAGTTTCTGTGGTTGAAAAGGGAGAATAGCAGTATGAATGATAAATGATTGTTTGATGTTGATGAAAAAACGTCAAACTTGCAGGAACATGGTCTAAGATACGTACCTTATTCCTTAATGGGTCTATCAATTTCACAGTTAACACGTCAAATCCTCTTCCCCATTTAATTGCCCCAAGGATACGACTGACAACACATCCCTTCCACCTGTACCTATGCTTGTAAGGCTAGGTTTACACGGGCAGTGATGACTGCCAGAAAACGAAGGGCAGTGATGTCAGTGGCGTGTCAACATACGTCAGTGCTGCGCTGACAACTGCCAATCGATCGCTGACACGAGAGCACTGGCTCACTTTTCTTGGAGCGTGTCAACAGTATGTCAGTCATGACTGATGTTCCCCCTCCACCGACCTAGACGCTGCCCTCATGGGAGGCCAGTTAGTTAGTGGCAGTTACGGTTGTCAATTATCGATTGTGAACGGTGAGGTAGGGGCTGACTATGGATTTCGCGATGGTAAACAGTTTGTCTTTTGCATTTTCAATACGCGTGCAGTTTGGTACAGTGTGCGATTGGAGTAAGTGAATCTTTGTTGTGAACAGCGACTAGAATATTGGTTCAGAAAGCATTTAGGATAGAGTTCGTTTGTTGCACCTAATCGCCCATAAATTTATAGGTTAACTTTCCAAAAATAATTATTGGCCACCCTCCAACGGCACAAACTTTAACTGGAAAAAAAATACGCAAAAGAATGATGTATACTATCACACGTAATGAAAATAATTCATTTCGTTTTGTTCAGTAATTGACACCTTTAAGGGGATAAAACAAGTAATAGAAACCGAGCCAATCAAACACTGGAAACCAACTTCAAAGTACAATTGCTTTTTTTGTTATTGCTTGATTTCTGTAATAATAATATAAAACTATTACTAAACAACTGTTTTCGTTTTTATGTATCTATAGTACAGTAGCGTAATACTGAGTTTGACCTTTTTGTGAGAATTTCACGAACCCTTCCTTGTTACATCTATTCTGTCACAAATACAAAGTGATTAGTTCCTGTTTATGGACATTATGCGTACGCAAAAACACAACTTGATATAAATAATATATCGAAATTATGCAACAGCAACATTCCAACCGGTTGTAGTTGCCAAAACATAGCAGAGATGCATTAGAGTTCTCTGCCCGTTCTGTAGTGAGGGCAGCACTTGCACAGAATTGTCAGTGAAGAAGTGGGCAGTTATCTGCCCAAGTGCACAGCCAACCCAACTTCGACGAACATCACTGCCCGTGTAAACCTAGCTTAATCAAAGAGATATAAACATTCTTTACTTATCAAAGAATATCTTAAATTTAAGATACTCTTTGCCACTTTCTTCTTCCATCACACTGACCATGGCGTCTCGGCGGCCAGTGATGAAGTTATCTGTTAACGTTTTTAGGCTCTTAACCCTTATTGAATAACACATAGCGGAAATGTGTAATTAAACTTTCACAACTACAGTTGACCAAAATGTACAGTATATTAGTAGCTACAGTAATTACAAGATGACCATCAGGAAACGCAACAAAATTAATAAGCTTATTGCAATGGCTATTTTAGAAGAAATTTATGTGTCAAAAGAAAAAACCCTTGGGTACGAAATTGAATATAGAGAAGGAATGAAGCAAGAGTTACTACTTCTCTTCTCGAAGAAATAGCGTTAGCAGATCCTAAAGAATACTTGAGAACTTTGCTATTGTTTTAATTTTATGCAGTCGCAAAATTCAGTGTGAGAAGTACGATTCCCGTAAAAAGAAAATTAAAGACAATTCTCTACATTCTTGTTACTAGATGTGGGTGAAGGACACTGACAGAATATTTAGAACCAACAAATCAAAAATTTTAGGATTCAATCAACACACGCAGATTGCTTGATTTGTTAACTTTTATAACGCGTGGATTTAACGTTCCATAGACACTCATGGTACAAATAATTAGCAAGGAAACGACATGTTGAGGGCACGGCACGAACTATATTTGTTTAGCGCCTCGACTCGCCGGAAAGTGAAATCAATCAAGTATTTAGTCACTGACTAAACTTCTCGACTAGATTGTCGTTGTTCAGACACGTTTAGTTACTAAATTTCTTATCAAGTTCGAACAATTCCTTAGAGTGGAGTTCAGTGAAATTGCGAGTTAATCGCCATCAAATTGGTGTCAAATTGGCTGGATTTTCATTTATAATTTAAGATAATCTCGTATTATTTATTACACTTATATTCATTTTGTTTCCAGATAATATGTACGCAGCTTTATCTCGCGCATCCAAACGCTATAGCCCTGCTGTCTATACGTCAAGTGGAAAACCACGACGAAACAAATTCGCCGTTTAGAAACTAGATGGCTCTGATAATGACGGCCGCGAATTTCAGTCTTCTCGGATGGGCTCATGATAGACCAGAATAAAATAGGTTCACGACGCAGTAAAGTTAAATTCAGTCACAGATTAACTAAAATGATTAACTACTCAAATTCATAAACGATTAAAGTCAGTAAATAGTACTAGACTGAACTCGGAGGATGATATTAACTGCCAAGGAGAGAAACTGAAATGAGTAGTATTTAAATAAAGCAACAAGTTTAATCGGATTAAATTATTTATTCAATAGATAAACATAAAAATATATGAAGCTGTAAAAACAAATTAACAAAAACCACCTGACAATGGATAAATAAGCTGGGAACAGAAAGGAAACTAATAATAAGCAGAAAAGGGGGAAATAAAGCATTTCAAAGTGAGGAAAAGTGAGCCTTAAAGGCCATATTTATAAATAGTACTTATATTTTAATTTGTTTCAAAAAACTTTTTATGCATTGAGTAGAAGAGTTGTACAAGATAATAGTTATAAAGTACCTAACATTTCTATGACTAAATTAATAACATTATTATTACATATTTCATAAATTGACGTGTCTGATGATATGGTGTTGACATTTTCAAAGTAATCGCACTGTAACACCCGTCGCGTGGCTCTGACGAGTATCACAGGAAACAGGAAACGATTTCTCTTGATAGGATAGACGATAGGAAAGGAAGATCTTCGGTAGTCTTGGGAAAGGGTCAACCCTGGATTTGACCAGCGGATAGCTTGATTATGGGTGTCGCTCAATAAAGAACGCCAAGTCTAAATAGGAAAGAATTTATTCCCAAATGCAGCAATTTGGAGAACAGAAGTGTTAACAGTACGAAGGAAGATTTCAGACTGCCATGAATGTAGCGTCTAGGTGCCTCCAGAGAGGGGATTGCTGACTTAGCGCTTCTCGTGGGTAACAGCCAAGAAGCTGGTGGCCACGGTTCTCATGTTCCGCTACTCAGCGTCTACTGTCCGGCTCTTAAGACCTTAACTAACTTTGAAATTCACTTTCCCTATTACAGCACTTTGGAGTCCATATTGTGAGAAATCTTTAGACAACGTCGAAATAATTTAAAAAAAGGTTCCTCAGATTGGGAAATAAATTAAAAATCACACAAGTTGTAGGTGACTATTTGGGGGGGGATTAACAGGCTACATGAGGGTGATCCTGAAACAGGCAACTCCCCTTTAATAGCATAAGAAGGCAATTGAAAAGGGGGAAGTAGAAGGTAGCCAAGGTTTGCCTAGGGCCCCAGGACTGTATTTTAAGGATCCTACCCCTTGTTTCACCTAAAAAAACGTAGGGAAAACCCTAGAAAACCTGTGTCAGGTAGGTCGGGCATTGGGTACTATTCTCACGCTCTTCCGAATGACGGGAGACGTGTTTGCTGTGGGGTCGCTGCATTCCCTTCTCCGTGTCTCTAACAGTTTTACGGGGGCAGTTGGCCGACTTATCCAATGGGATTAGCGGACAACTCTTGCCATATGTCCACGGTCTTCGATAGCTTTATAAGTAATCTATTACATTTACTTTCTGTGTACACCATTATTAATAACAAGTTAAATTCCCCTCATTTACTAAGTCTGTCCAACCTTTAATGTAAGGTACCACAGGTGTAATTGTAGTCACTATTCCGCACCTTTGAGTAGGGCAACTAACTGTATAGAACAAACTGATATATTTAAGGGACACGGGGAAGAAAATTTCGGGAAAAATCGGAAAGAAATGGATTTTATATAAGCCTTACGGATCATATAGAAAAACTATTAATTCGATCCCGTTATTTTTTAAGGCGGAGGAACAATTTAAATGGATATGATTCTAAATTAATGAATTCTAACTTTTTTCAGAAAAATGTGTTTTTCTCAGGTTCTCGATTACTGCCACCAAAAACCATCTACGTGTCACGAATATTGAGATATTGTCTCCATTATTTTTGTACACAAACTACAAGCTAATACCTTCAAATTAAAATATTAGTTTTCTAATTGTTTAAGTGAAACATATTTTTAAATTGATAAACTGTGCCAATTTTTAAGAAACCATAGAAGCTCTTAGTAAAAAATTATTTTCTCCCCACTGATTTCATTCAATTTCGAAAATAATACTGACTATTGATAACAATGGTCAGCCGTACAGGTTAATGTAAAAAATGAGAAAATATATATTTAAGTTACCTAACGCCAGAAACATTTTCAAAACTACAAAATTTTGTAGATTGCTACACTTTTTTTTCTCACTGTTAAAATTTCAGCTCAGTTGCTTTTTATTTACAGAAATTTCAAATTTCAGTCAGTCCCGTAACTATCATAATTTATAAAGAAAGTTAAACGACCTGTAAAACCGAGTACATGTCCTATCATTGTTTATATTTTTTGTTAAACACAATAGGCAAGTAGCCTGTAAATAAATACATGGCAAGCGGATATCTGAATAGAGCAAAGATCAGCAACTTGCAAAGACGTCATGATTGATATTGTTAATCAGTGTCCGTCACCAGGGGCAGATTCCTCTGGCAAGGCGCCCGCCCACACGTGCATGCAAGGGACGCGCCGGGATTTCCCTTTCCCCCGCGCCATCTCGGTGACGTCATCTCCTCTACGTGACTACGGCTGGCTTGCTCGCATAAGCCTCCGGATAAGACGTTTCGTCCTCCAACTTTCGCGACGTCTCCGATTAAAAGTTTAACCTCCACGTGTCTCCAGGCCTCCTGCAACCTGATGTGGTCGCTTTCTAACTAATCGATACGAATGTTTCTTCCTCAGAAAAGAAGATACATATTCCTCGACATCGAATCACTTGACAGTCTTTATTTTTGTCTGTGTTGTGTGCACCCACAGATCCTCGTCGAGATTCACGTTGCTGTGGAACAAAGTGACAGGCAATTTTGTCTCAGTATATTTCTTTTTTGGGGGGAGCGGGGAGGATAACATGCTGCATGAATGCAATGAATTACAAAGAGAGAAACAGAGAGACACACACACACAGAGAAACAAAGGGAGACAAAGAGTGAGAGAAACAGAAAGAGACGCGAACAGGAAGAAAGTACCAGACAAAGAGAGAGGCAGAGACATATCAAAACAAACAAAAGTTACGACCAGATACAGACAAAATTTTAATCGACGTTTCGTAACCATATTTCGGACTTCCTCGTGTTACATTTGACTGGCAAGTTTCGATTTTAATACATTTAGGCTTTTATATTTTCAACAAATTTAACATTGACTGAGGAAAACTAAAACATGGTGACGAAACGTCAATTCAACTAAATAAAAGGTTTGTTTGGAAAAACATACGTTAATTGATTTAAGAGGGAGAGAGAGAGACAGACAGACAAACAGAAAGACACACACACACACAGAGAGAGAGAGAGAGAGAGAGAGAGAGAGAGAGAGAGAGATTTGTCAGTCCTGTTGTTTTGTGGTGTTCAGTTCCAAAATGCAACTCTCCATGCTAACCTATCTGGCGCAAGCCTTTTCATTTCTGTATAACTACCTCATATCATATAATCCTAATCTGCTTAGCGCATTCCATCTTTGACCTCCCTCTTCTGTTCAATTCCCTCCAATGCTAATTTTACAAGACCCGCATGTCTCAAAACATGGCCTATTCTTCAAAGTCCTCCATATAGTTCTATCTTCCACTATTCTGTTTAGAACTTTCTCGTTAGTGTTTCTATTCACTCATCTCATCCTCCTATAGCACCACATTTCAAAGATTTCAATTCTTTTCCTTTAAGCAGCTCTTATCGTCGACGTTTCGCACCCATATAACGCCACGCTCCTTACAAACATTTTGGCAACAATTTCCTAATATTCACAGTTATATTAGCCGTAAGTAAATTCCTCTTCCATGCCTGTGCTATCCTACTCTAGTTATTATGCTCCCCAAGTAGCAGAATTACTTAATTCGCAATCTTACAGCCTTTGTTATTCCAGTGTTTCGCATACTACACACCATTACCTTGGTTTCCCCTCTATTAATCCTCATATTGAACTCTTTTTCCAAGACCACGTTCATGCCATTTATTATGCTTTCCAAGTCTCATTCTGATTCCCCTAATACTGCAACATCGTCGGCAAAGCTTAGAGCTTTTGTTTCTTCTTCTTGCCCTGAAGCAAAGCTATTATAAAGATGGAGTCTACAACAAGAACAAGGCGAGTAGAATAATCAGGGGAACTGGATCAGCCAGCCAATGTCAAGGTTAGGTTAAGTAACTGCTGCCCCGTCCCTGACGTATGCGACGTCGTGTTCCTGTTCAGGTGACGCTTTCTGAGGAAGACGGACCTTGCCCAAATGTTGGCACCCTTCTAGCCAGCCGCCAGAGTCCTGAGGAGTTCCTTGATTAGCTATTCGCGCGTGTCTTCCACCATCTTGATAGTTGCATAAGGGGCCGGGAGGGAAGGTCGTGCGGCGTTTTTATTTCCCCTCCACGTAGTCGCCAAGGCTGCATAAGAAATCACGGCCAGGGACTATAAGAGAGGGGCAGGGACGAGCAATCCTCATCTGCAAGTGTCCAGCCATGGCCAACTTGTCACTCGTGAGTACTCTCAACCTGTCTCACCGTCCATCAGAGGCGGTATGCATGTCGGTCGGCACCGTCGAGACTCTCCAAATCGTCGTCAGGTCCCGAGATCGCCATATTCATCTTTGAGACCATCGGGTTTCGTGTTGCTCATTCAGATCCCCGGGACGCTGGTCGAGCCTGTCGGACTGTTCGTTTCAGATCATCAGATAGCCGACAGAAGCTCCGTCGACTGTTAGGCATGAGATAAGGGCTCGTACTTTCGTCCTCAGCTCGGTTAACTCCAACATTCCTACACTCAACATCATTAAATACGTGAAATCTTATTCGCGGTTGTCATTGATCCGTTTCGACTCATCACGTTCGTAGGCTATAGGCTTGTTCCTTACGATTTCTATTCCGTATTTCCTACTGAGATCAGGTGATGTCTTCAGCAGGTTCATTCTATCCTATGAGCCCTTGTCCTAGTTAGCTCCTCCATTGCGACCTTATGATTTCTGATCCAGGTCCTCGTCCATCATGGCCGTATAATGGAACTGGGGGGCGGGAGCTAATTTTAAATTTAAATAAGGGCAAATTTATTACTTTGACATTTAAAAAAAATAATTTCCTAAAACAAATACATGTAAATGCATGTTTGGGGTCCATTAATATGCCACAAATAGATCAGGAAGAGACTCGATCTAATCCACGGTCATGAATGTGGCGATTGTTGCGCAGCAGAAAAATTGTCATTACGCATTTTCATGCATTAATTGTCACTGACACACCTCGTTTTCCGTGTTTGAGCGGAGTCTGCTTCCTTCGTTGGCTCCGGCTCGGTTTGAGACTGGACGCACCCTGCCCGAAGGTTTCTTCCTTTGATATTTCGATCCGATTAGGTGAATGGAATTCCACCTGCTGATAGCCCCTCGTTTGTCTCGACATTCAAGACAATTTCTTCTCACTAGCAACGAACTCTTGTCGCCTCTATGATTCCTCTGCTCGTATGCCCAGACTCTATTTTCTGGGAGCCGTGGTCCAAGTACTACAATCTTTCCTCTCAAGCTTCTTCTTAGAAATTTCTTCACCTATTGCACTATTCCTCTGTCTCATCTCAGCTCCTGTTTCCTACTTCAACGTTCCATTCCCGACGGAAATTCACTTTCTGATCTCCTCTTTCCGGATGTCTTCCCCGACTGACTGATTTTACATTATGTCTCCTCTTAGACCAACTATCTACATTAGAATGGACGACAGAACACATGATACCCAGCCTGAATCAAATGCCTAGCTTGGCTCGTGGTTTTCTTCCTATTTCGTTGAGGGAGAAGCGGCCTTCGAGGGTTGAACGGTCTTAATGTGCGAACTCGGTGTTTCACCTTCGCTTAGGATCTCTCCTCGCCACAGAGTCCGCTTCTGCCGTCTGATTGTTGCCAACCAGAGTGTGACGGGCAAGATGGCCGCTGCATGCGAGGTTGTACGAGGTCGTTGATTCGCCGCTGTTTCAGACGATGGCGCTGCTGCTGGTGGCGGTGGCGTTGCTGAGCGTCGCGGGGGCGGGGGCGGCGCCGCCCCTGAGAGCCGCCCTCCCGGAGCAGGCTCGCGAGACTCTGCAAGGCAGCGAGACCGTCTTCTACTCGTACCCTCTGGCCTACAGCTACAGCTACCCCGGCTACTACCCGCTCGTCTACTACGGATGATGGGCGACGCCTCCACACATATATTATATACATATATATATATACATCTATGTATAATAAAGTGCTTACTTCATCAGTCTGTTCCGTTTTTTCTCACCTCACCTCGCCTCGCGTCGCTCCCGCAGCCACGTCACATCACTCTCAGACCTCAAGGAAAATATATTGGCCAAAACTCATCTCAGAATGAAGGACGTCTCGCTTCCCATCTTTCGCGATCCCTGCAAGTTCTCCAGCTAAAAAACGTTAAAAGAAAATTTTGAAAGTTGGGGACGAAACGTCTGTATTTCATTTTTGATTTAAAAAACTGACTTTTACTCCATTTATCGTATTGTAATGCTAACAGGAGCAGTGACGTCACTGACAGCGACGACGTCGTAGCAGCGTGTATGCAACGTTGCCAGTTCGCCCACAAGAAAACACGGGGGGGGGGAGGAAAAGTTCAGAGTAGGAAAAAAACACCACCGACTATAAATATATATAATTACAGACGGTAAATTATTTATGTAATTCACACAACGACGTTTCGTCCTCGTGCTTCGGGCTTCCACTAGGCAACTTCCACAGTATATTACAATTAAGAACAGATTATAAAATAAATGGAGGGAAAAGTAGTGTGATGATTTTGCAATGAAGAAAGAAATTATTAACTTTTCAGTTTCTAAATAAATTTCCTTAAAAATAAAACAGGAAAGTGACAAAAAAAGAATTAAATACTTCAGGTGTCTCAATTAGATTGGAACCGGGAATTTTTAATAAATTATTTTTTTAGTATCTATGGAACCTTTTCAGACGTTTCGATCTCTATTTCATTTCTGTTTCGTCGATAACAAGTTTGAAATTTCAACAATTGAATAAATAACAAAATCCAACTCCATCTTTATTTATAAATAAACAATCCTGGCAAATAGACGGAAAAGAATAATAATAGTTAGGGAACATTTCGTCCACCTTAGTGGACTTAATCAGATAAATAAAAATTGTTTCCTGACTGCATTTATTATTTATTTGTGAAAGTACTTTACCTAAAGAAGATACCGGAGGGAGAGAAACGTTCCGTGCACGTTCTAGAGGCTTCTTCAGGTGCGTCAGGGACAATGCCTGAAGACAAAAGTTTTACTGTTCATTATTGATTTAATTGAATGTTATTCAGAGAAGAAAACTCGTCACCTCAGATTGCGCCATTTCCTAATATAAAAGTCAAATAAGTACAAACGTTTCCAGTGTGCGAAGAGAATATTTTAGCTCCACAAACAGACTCATATATATATTTCCGGGAAAGAATTTTGATGAAAGGTTCCGGTGTCTTGGAAAACGAGCAAGCTGGAAGAGAGAGTCAACTCTCCCCTATAATCAACCTCAATCAGCTGCACTGCTGCTTGTATCTTTAGTCAAGTTCTTGCTGTTGTATTCAGCCCTAAGACTGGTCTGATGCAACCCTCCACGTTGACCTTTATTGCGCAAGCCTTTTCATTTCCTTATAACTAGCACAAGCCACAACCTCCATAATCTGTTGGCCTCCCTGTCCTGGTGTTGCGCCACACACTACGAGATCTTCGTGTCTTAAAACGTGGCCTCGTCTTGGTCAACGTCCTCACTTTTCCCCTATTCCGTTAAGAACTTCCTCGTTAGCTACTCTTTCCACCCATCTGGTTTTCAGCATTCGCCTGTAGCACCGATAGCGAGAAACAATTAAATACCGCGTTGTTATATAAGAATTATTCCGCGTCAGGGTTCAGATATTATTTGAAGGTAACTACACCAAAGAGAATGCTTAAGTGATGGAACACTTGACGCACGTCATATAAAGAGCAGGGCCAAGCACACGCAATTTTTAATTTCTTCAATATCTACAGACATTAAGTGACGGTAACGACCTGCTAAATTTTGCTCACCCAGAGCATCGCCGGGCACCCGCTTAGCAAACCCAGAGTCGCTATTAGCTTTTCATACTTACGGAAGTAGTTTCACATCAATTTTTTTAAATTTCAGGCTCAACACTTATAGAACTCTACTATAGAGCTATAAGAAGAGATTTTAATTTTTAGCTTAGATTTATTCGTTAATTGTTTATTATCATGGCATTATCAGGGTAAGCTTGCTTTTAATTAATATAATTTTCCGATGCAGCCCCTGACAGTTAGATGTTCCTCACGAATACCAAGGTAATTGCGTTGCCTACTCTGCAGGCTACACATCTTAGTCATTGAGCTTGAATGTTACGTGTTAATCAGAGCCGCAATATTACCAACATCTTAAATATTTTACAAAAAGTGAAAATGTTAACATATCTCCGTACTTTTTAACTTTTCTCTCGTGCCTTTGCGCCATACCAGTGTCCATACTTAGACGACTAAGGATTTATTGCCTACTTACTGGGGACCCGGCGTTGCCCGGGTATTTATTTATATCATTCATGTACGTTATTTAATTCTTGATCAACACATAACTAAACCGACATTCCCTTCGCCATGTCTGGAATGGCATCAGCGGAACCTCTTGTCATATGCCACAGGTCTTCGCATCTCCATCTGTTAGCATGGTTGCGGGCAGCGCTGCGTGCGGGTGTGATGTCAACGTGTTTGCTGTTCCAATGTCGAGGGTAATGGGGTGCTAAGAGGCGGCCAAGGCGACTGCGGCTCTATATAGGCCAGTCAGGTCCGCCACAGCCTCGAGGGCACCACGGACCAGCATCATGAAGGCGGCTCTGGTAAGACAACACAACCTTCAACATTACCAGAACAACGTTGTTAATAACTAATAATCCTGGGGCGGTTTCTGTGGAGGCGGCGGGGGCGGGCTCTCATTCCGTGCTGTCTTCGTCGTTCATTTACGACAACGGATTGGATTATAATTTACTATTCATTTTCCTTTAATTTTTAACTGTTTCTCGTGCCTTATTTATTTTGACTGTTCCGTCATATTTCTTTCCTAATATTTTCCCATCTTTTATTCCTCTCACTGCATTTATGACCCTCTATTTATTTTATACAGCTTTTAATGCTTAACCTTTATGTATAGTTTTTATTCGTATTGAAGTTGATGACTCTAAATTCTTCTGTTTCGTTTATTCGCATGTTTACGTAATTTAATCCTAAGCCCCTTTTTTTCCTCCCCAATTAGTTTATTGTTTTTCGTTTCCACTCCAGTTTCACTTCTTTGGTTACTACTTACAATTCACTCCTATTTTTGTTGTTTCAATTCTTCTCTTCTTGAACACTTTCTTATTTTTTTATTTAATATAATAGCGCGCGTGAGGGAGGGGGGGGAGAAAGATAGAGAGAGGGGGGGACAAGTAACTCTGCAGTTTGTATATTATAAACAAGTGACGTAACTTATATTCTCAGAATGTCAACAGTTACTTCTCTCTCTCTCTCTCTCTAGAAATGAAGATTCTCGGAGTTTGTGCTGAGAGAGAGAGAGAGAGAGAGAGAGAGAGAGAGAGAGAGCAGGGCGCGGCACCAGGGCAACCACTATGAGACTTCCATCACAAGGAAAGGGACGGGGTATTTTTGGTTTTCATTTGATAATCTACATTGGCCCAGCGTCATAATTTAATTATTTGTCTCTTAACGTGAATAATGTTCATTCCTCTGGGAATCTGCAATAGTAATAATAGAGTTGAGACGAGGATTGACCTGACGACGCTGCAGAACTCCGAGACAAACATTACGCTACGTCATTATTAAATACAGATGTCTGCTCTTGCTTAATTCTTCTTGTTCCATCTTCGTCCATCTGATCTTCTTTCTCCTTCACTTAACAGGCACTAGAAAAACAAATACGAAGGAAGGAAGAAGAAGAAGAATACGCGAAAGTGACGGAAAAGCACAGATTTAACGAGAGAGAGAGAGAGAGAGAGAGAGAGAAGCTACGTCATGTCATCACTATGCCTTGTTTCCTCCGTTTGCAGGTGTTGTTGCTGGTGGCGCTGGTGGCGGCGCAGGGCGTCTACGGCCAGAGGGACGGAGGAGGAAGGAGGAGAGACAATGACGACGACAGCAGAGAACAAGGAGGAAGAGGACAAGGTGGATGGGGAGGACAAGGTGGAAGAGGACAAGGTGGATGGGGAGGACAAGGTGGATGGGGAGGACAAGGAGGAAGAGGACAAGGTGGATGGGGAGGACAAGGTGGAAGAGGACAAGGAGGAAGAGGATGGGGAGGAGAGGGCGGATGGGGTGGACAAGGAATGTGGGGAGGACAAGGAGGATACCCTGGAGTATGGGGAGGAAGGTATCCTGGCTATCCCGGCGCGTGGGGAGGAAGATAACCAACCAACAGCCTCTACCAATGTCGCGAATGACGCAACGATGACGTCACATCCTGGAATTTGTTAAAGCCTGCAGATGTAATACATAAATACAACACATATGACAATAAACAGCAACGACAAGTGTGTGCAGTTTTTTATATAAAAAACCTTTTTTTACCAGTTTTTTCAACGATTTATCCAGTATATACAAAATTAAAATTGTGTATATAATTAACATTGCTTAGCAGATGGGTTAGGATGTTTCGTGTGTACCTGAGAGGTGAGGGTTGGCAGGTACTGAACTACTGCCTTCCTTTCTCACTTTCACGCACCTTATGCCAGGTGACGTCACAGAGCACAGAGCAGAGACCTTGAGTCAGCCAACAACACGAGGATCCGCCGCCCACCAACTCACACGTGACGACGACCACGGCAAGGTCAACCACGTCTCTCTCTCTCTCTAACCTATTACATTAAATTCTCAAGAAATATTAAGAGAATCGCAGCCGCCTCCATAAAAACCGTCGCAGGATTATTATTTACGTATCCGGCTCACAAAACGCTGTCCATTAGTCTATTTTCTTTCTTATTTATTTCACAGTCTACAATTGATACATAATTGCGTTTTATTTGTTCCAATAATAATTCATAAAAATGGAACAGAAGTATGTCAGACCAAGACAAATAGTGGAATAACTATCACGAAGAAGGTAAGGAAAAGGAACAGACAATCAAAGAAAGCAAATAACGAAAAACACAAATCAAGTAACGTAAAATACGACGGCATATGAAATAACGTAAGTCAACCTCTTCATCCCGTTGAAGGGACAAAACATCCACTTAACCCTTCACACTAAGGAAGCATTCTCCCTCTCCTTCGTGAAAATCAACACATTAAATTTTTAAATCTCCTTGTAGTTTCAAAACTAGAGGAGTTCGACACCGCCACCAGATGACGTCACGCTATGACGCAATGAATGTCGGAAGACGAATACAAATATCTATTATGTTGATAGGATGCCGCTAAAGGGATACGTAATTCTCATATAAACCTGAAATATTTATTACGATACATATAAAGAAATCCTCGCCAGCGATACTCCAACTCTCTATCTCCTCCTCTTCTTCTCCCACAAGTGTATACTTACTTTGTGTAACAAACAACGTGATATCCACTAACCATTACACATTCCATGCGTTTGAAACAACTGCAACAAAAGGGAAAATCGGAACGAATTTAAATAGGAAAAAAAGATGGTTTTATTTGAAACACTTATCGGTGGATAATTCTTCCCACCATTCCATTCAACGGCTATAAATTCCTTCACTTTCTTCACTCGTTTTTTCTCCTAATTTTACTTTTCAAACCTTTCCTTCACTGAAACGTTCTTTGCTTTCATGTTTCTTTTCCTCTTCCGTCCTCTTCCTTTCCTATTAACATTCCACAAATTTTGCATTGTTTCATATTTTTTAAAAAATCACGTCAGCTCTTCTAATCTTTTACATCACTTCTTTCTCTATTCTTTATTTGTGTCTCTCGGTCTATTTTACTTACTTTCATTCCATAAGTTTCTTCTACGTATGTCTATTTTGTTTCTTACTCTCCTTCCTGCTCCACATCTATGATGCAAAATGAAAATTGTTGACCAATTTAAGACAGTATATTTAATAACGAAAGCGTTTCGGTAGTTACTGTTACCTTGTTCAGAGAAATAGTGATAGTCTTATTATCATGACAACACTGTTTTACAACAATATAATTACATACACACTCTAAAATCGGACTATGATTTTTCATTTTTCACGTTAATCAGAAGTGACATTATTTATTACCAGAATTGTTTCCCCCTACCCCTACCCCTACCCCTCCCCCTCTAACTCTCTTTCTCTATTCAATCTTTCCACACACGTTCAACCACGTGTCTTTCTTTCTACAGTCATTTGTTTCTTTCTCTCCGCTTACCATTTTGCATTTTGTTTCAGATACTCCCTATCACCTTTATTTTCCTTTCCATGTAATTGCACTGTGCCCTGTTTCCCATTTCTCATTATTTAGTTCCCACCATCTTCTTTACTTGACCGTTGTTTCGTAGCCTTACTACATTAGGTCGCATTCAGCTCACGTTTGGCTTGTTTAGGTCCTTGCTGTTCACCTCTTTGATCGTGTGATCCCCGCCCACTCCGCTCCTTTCCTTCCACCTCCCGAGTCTATGAAGGGAAAGAGAAAACCCTTGCTGCTCGTTGCTCTCTTCTCTCCGAGAAAACTCGTTCCTTTCCTCGCCTGTGCTCCACCACTCTGTCTGGTAATTCATTAGTAGTCTCTCCTTCTTCTTCTACTTATATGAAGTTTCCTAATTATGAAATCTTGACGGCAGCCGCGGTTGTTGAGGTAAGTTTCCTGGCGTCTCATCTCATCTCTGCAGCTGCCGACACGAGGAATGGCGGAATCAACAATTTCACCGCATTTCAGGTGCTGATGGCGGCGCTGCTGACGTTCCTGGTGGCGGCTTCATGTGAGCCTAGAGGCGGAGGTGGCGGCGGAGGCGGAAGGGGAGGCTCCTTCCACGGAGGACTCGGAGGCTACCACGGGGGCGGAGGCTACCACGGAGGTGGAGGCTACCACGGGGGCGGAGGCTACCACGGAGGTGGAGGCTACCACGGGGGCGGAGGCTACCGCGGGGGCGGAGGCTACCACGGGGGCCGAGTGTTTTTTGGCGGCGGAGGTGGCCTCTTCCTGGGTCCCTCCTGGTGGTGGCGACGTCGCAGACCTTACTACGGCTACGGTGACTACTCGTGAGGGCGTTTATAATAAAGGCTGCAAGAACTTGATGACCCGTGGTTTTCTTTCATTTTTCCCCCTATATATATATATATCAAATTTGTGTAGTTTAATGACGGTGATTTAAAAATGTAGGTGCCGGGTGAAACCCGATCGCATCATCCAGATTGAAACAAAGCAGTGGGAAATGAGAAAGAAGGTAAAAGTATAATTAATGAGATAATAAAATTGAAACGAAGGATCTGAAATATAATGCAAAAAGTCGACGGAAAGAAAAGAAGTAAAGGGGGAGGAAGGAGGAATGAAAGCATATTACGAAGACCAGCTATCAGTCATTTACAGAATAGAAATGAAAAAAAATCAAAAGACTGAAAATATAAAGAAAGTACAGGAGAGAACACGAAAAAAAAGACGTGAACGGAATGAACACACTCACAGAGGAGGGGTGCAGGGGAAGAAGCAAGGAAGTAAAATATAAACCATATCATGAAGACAAACATCACTCATTCAAGGAATAAAAAAAAGGCAACATGAAAGGTCGAAACGGGAAAAATAATTAAAGGAAGGAAAGAAATAAAATAGAAGAGAGAATACGAAAAACGAATGTTAAGGTAACGAAGGAAATGTAAGTAACCTGCATAGAACGGGGTAAAATCTAAATAAGAACAATAGTGTCGTCACCAAAGAGGATAGAGAGAGAAGCAACGCGAGGGAATTGGGCGCCCCAATAATATGGCTTCACTACAAGGTTTCTGGACTCGGCGATGTTCGCGGACTTTGTTGTCAGGCTCAGGTGTGTCGAGACCTTCGATAGTTCCCCAGAAAGGAGGAAGATGGCGAAGGACGCAGATATTATAACTCAAATTATTTCTATTATAATTAATGTCGTTACAAGGCTGAGTGACGCACGCGAGCGCCGCGCCTCGGAAACTACAAACAACTACGCACGTAGGAAAGACGAGACGGTAGAACGAGGAAACGTTTACCATGAACCTCTCTGGAGCGTAACATCTTTGGTCCTTGCGAGTCACGGAACACCGCAGATATTAACTATGTCTAATACTGTGAAAATATTTCGTCAGACTTTGCACACATTTAACATATGATTCTTGTGCAAATTTATTAAATTAAATCATTTAATATTTCTCATCTGTAGTTCCTTTAATGAAAATAGCCCTTGAATATTTTCTCAACGTGTGTATTCCAAAGATATTATTAGCAAAAGTTGTTATAGTGTTTTACCTACATATAATGATATCAAACAACGTTGAGGTCCACTTTCCTGAATAATAATAATAATCTTCATTATAGACGCGTCACTTAATTAACTTGCGACTTGTTTGTGGGATGTTTACCTTGCATTCACATAATTATATAATTAAATAAATTTAGAGTAATTATAATTGTATGTGATATTGAATATCTTATGTTATCATAAAGTTTTACCTTTGAGCGTAGGAGAAAGTAAACGTAGCAGCCAAATTGATGGGGCGTATTTCGTCTCGATGACGTCACGGACTTTCTGGCACACTAACTAGAACAGAAGTTTAAGTAATTAAAGCATCAACATCTGAATTTCAAAAAATTGCAAACAAGCCGATAAAGTTATTCGGTTCGTGTGGAGGTTCTTCTTGCAACCATGACTAGCTACGTACGGCGTGACGTTACCTGTTTATCTCTTCAATTACGTCATATCTCACGAAGCCCCGCCCACTGGCAACTGATTGATACGCAACTGGAGACGTCACAGGCCGTTTCTTCACATCAGTCCGCGTATATATTCAATTGAAAATGCAGACTTATAGCTGAAACGTAAAATGTTGTCGTTGACTTACATTTTAAATTAATTTAAAAACTGTATTTGAACTGTCTGCGATGAAATAACTGTATTTTATAGTAATGGGCATGGCTTGGTGGGAGGGGAGGGGTTGTGACGTAGTCATCCGGCGCCTAGCTTCCCCTTCAATTATTATTATTAACATACTCTGATAATTATTTCTCTTAGTCTATACCATTAAATAGAATTGAAGTGTCTTTCCGTATGTTTGTCTCAAATAGGCTCCGAAACAGATATCAATGGAAATTTGAGGGTTTGAAAAAGAAGATTTAATTGAAATATTCGTTTATTTTTAATTTCAATATATTGCAGAAGATATTAATATAATACGAATAAAAAATAAAATAATCCCACGGGAAGATTTCCATAGAAGTGCCGCGGCGTGTAAACCGACTGCGAGTTATAAGTCCTATATCATTCATCCCACTTACTATCTATTGTTGCAGCAGGCTGAGAAAAAATGAACTACTTTGGTTCGTCGATACTATGTATACATAAATTGATTTTATTTCTTGCATCAGGTAAATTTGAAAATTTATTTATTGCTGATATGAAAATAAAAAGGAATCTGTCGAGTTTGGAGTAATGCGAGTCCCTGTGTTACATTATCAACTTTAATATTGTGGTTTAAGTAAAAAATGTAACCAATAAGAGGGATTTTTTTTATTCTGTTAGAACACTGAAAATATATTTATTCCTGCTATTGTACCGGGGGAGTTTTGGACCCTCTCGAGATACTGGGAGTATATTTGAGGTTCATATTGTGACGTTTTCGATGTCAGTTTAGTTATTTGTTGGCCAAGAATTAAACAATGTACCGAGATAATATAAATAAATACCCGGTCAACGCCGGGTTCTCAGATTGTTCTTAATAAAACTCTGAAATCCCAATTCTCACAACCAGAAAATATTTTATCATTTGAACAAAACATGTACTCAATTAACCTTCTGGAGATTCAGCAAGTTACTCCATTTCATTATGAATTTTCTCTCTCTCTCCTCTCCCCCACCCTCTCTCCCTTCTCTCCCTCCCTCCATCTCCCCCTCTCCCCTCCCCCTCCCCGTCTCTCTCTCCCTCTCTCCCTCCCTCTCCCTCCCTCTCCCTCCCTCTCCCTCTCCCCCTCCCTCTCCCTCTCCCTCTCCCTCTCCCTCCCTCTCTCTCTCTGCTCTTTGGCTTGCTACAACCGCCAATAAGTAAATACCTGTACGCCTCGTTTGAAGTGATTATATATGTTCTATAGGGGGAAGAAGGAAGGGGGAGATAAATGAGAGTAGGTCAGAGAGGTTAGGAAGGTGATTGCCAGGGCAACTAAACATTGTAATGTATTGCTAACTCCAGATTTAAAAGTTTGTAAACGTTTGGTATTGAATTGTGAATTGTATTACTAATTTATGCACGGAATAGTGAGTGATGTTCATTTAAACGTAATTTCAATTTATGTTTACAAACTAACCGAAATATTGATTATCTCTTGAATTTGGAGTATTTAACGAGTAATGGTTAAACAATGTTAGCATTGTGTGTATGGAACGCTAGACATTGCCGAGATTAAAGAGATCCCTTCTCTATCAGCCGATTTCCAGGTTTGCCAATTAGCCTTGATTAATTGTTCTTAGATGGCGCTCACAGATATTATCAATATAAGCACGGAAGGTGTATAGACTTAATGTAATATATGAAATATATTTTAGAACCAATATTGTATTGCAAATTGGTAGTCTCTCAAACTGTGATGTCATCTGCGGTTTTGAAGTCTACATAGCGATATGTAAAAGTAGGATATTTATTGTAACTAATGTTTGTAGGAAAGGCGAGATTCGGGATTGAATAATCTCAATAAAGGATATAGTAGAGAAACCTGTCTGCAACACCGATAAATGGTTTTAATATAAGCCTTATTGTACTTAAACAGTAGACGACGTTTCGTTCCCCTAATTTTGGAAACCTCATCAGCTGCCGTAATTTGAACTGTACAGAATACAAAGGAAATATTTTTTTAAAAAAAACCTCGTTGATACAACAAATCGTAAATCAGTTAACCTCTGTTTTTACAAAGATATTAAATTAAATACATTAACGCTTCAGTTTTTATTTAGATTAAAGGACTTTTCGGTTGACGCTGCACGCGAAGAAGTCCCAAATGTAGGGGACGAAACATCATAGAAACTGTGTCTGTTAATATTAGTCATTAATTATTTAATTTATATAATAATTTATTTTCTGTGTTATATGGCATGTTGTTTTACTATTTTTTCACATAGCTATATTTAATTTTTCAATTATAATCCCATCCGCTAGGGATTACTTCGTTCGTTAAGGACATGTGTTATCAAGTTTCTGTATCAGTACACCCATGCGTTTAAATCTGTATAAATAAGTACATCTTTTGTAATTTATAGACAGATAAAGAAATAAAAACTGTAAAGTAGGAAAGAAATAACAAAATGGAAAACGAAAGAAATTATTTAAAGGAGGCAACGGAAGGGGCAAGGGAAGAGGAAAATGAAAGTATAGAATAAAGGACGGGGGTTGGAAAGAGCAGAGATAACATAACACAGGTCGAGTGGACGAGGTCAAGAATCGCAACATCAGCTTCTCAGAAGCAGGAAATTCACGAGAGAGTTATGTGTTTTTCATCTCAGATGCAAACCGCTTCGAACTGGAATCAACCAGACATCTGTGGTCGATTCCTGGATATCGAACTAACCTCTCTGCCTCCAACTTCCCTGCATTTTTGTTTATGTATTTAATTACGAGCATTATTTCATTTCTACAGTAATAATGACGTAATAAAGACGACATTACCGTTTCATTCGTCTCTTTCTCACTTTTTGACCTCCTCCTTCTCCACTTCCTGCTGCTTGTCAATAATCATTTAATTAAAGTAAAATAACAACGAAAGGTTTCTTTAGTTGAATCATAGACGTTTCGTCACCGGATTTGGGTATTTTCTCAGGTAATACTAAACTGTTGAAATTTTCTCCGTATCTGGTCGCTAATTTATTGTTAAAAAAGCTTTCGGTACGTGATTTACTCAGCATTTAATTCTTTACAGTTTCTTTTACGCACCTTTTTGCCTCTTCTTCCTATTCCGATCTTTACATCCTTCACGCAATTTCTGTAAAATTTTAATTAATGAACTGCGGAGAACCGGAAAGTTGGGGAAGAGACGTTTTCAAATTACATTTAAGTATTTCCCATTTTTGTTCATTCTCTGCATTTTAATTGCTTAGTAAATTTTGTTTTCCTGTCTGGCCCGTGTTAACTATCCCCTCCCCCCTCTTCTACACGCCTCCGTTTCGAGTCTGTCCCCCAGCCTCTTCCGTCTGGATTGATTCCTTTCCTACTCTTCCTCGATGGAGACTTTTCTAGTTCTTTTAGTCTTTTGAATCGTTCCTCTGCGTTTCTTTTATACTCTGTTATAAGCTCATAACTATCTCTCAGTTTTAATTCCTATAAGCTACGATTTATTATTATTTTTAGCATCTGACTTTTGCTTTAGTAAGCGTGTTATGTTCTCCCCCTTTCGTTTTTGACTTTTCTTTCATCCTTTTCTGTCCTCAGCTCCGCCTTCCTCTGTACTTCGTTCTTCGCTTCATCCACCTTGAACGATTCCTTCTCTAGTTTGGCGTTCCCATCTTATTCTCTTATTCGTTTCTATAAATTTATTTTCGTTGTTGTTGTGTTCTCGCAGGTTGTCACGTGGACGTGGTTGAGGGCAGGCGAGGTCAGTGACCGTGACCGAGTCTCACGACCGGATTCCGCAAACTCGCAACATGGCCGCCGCCGTCTCACAACATCTTTTACTATTCAAACTTTTGGAGAAACTTGTGACGTAGCAAACAAATGGATGTAGTTTCATCTCCCGTCTCTAAATAATTTCTCTGTTTTCCTGTATTTTTTAATTTTAATGTATATTTCTATAATTTTAAAAATTTTACTATGTCCCTGACAGTTGCTTAATCTTTTTTCTTCTTCATGATTAAAAATTAAATAAAGGGACACTGTTTTGGGACTACCCTTATACATCAGGAACTAACTTTTGACGCACCTTGTATTAATATTATCCGACAAGACAAAAAAGAATCGACAACATGAAACGAAAACCGAGAGGAAGAGGAAGAGAAAAGAAAAACACGGCTACAGATGTAACAACAAGAAATTTTAATAATATTTTAAATAATAAACTGAAAAGGTCCCGTAATGAAGAGGCAGAACGTTTTAATTTAAATTAAATTCTTTTACATTTCAGCCATTTTTGTTATTATTTAATTTCTCCATTCTTCCGCTGTTTCAAACGGATGAAAGTAGCTCTAACTTTTTTAATATTTCTTATTTTTGCACAGAATCATCCACACATTTTATATTAAAGTACTTTCTTTTCCAGAAAGCAGAGGGTCGATGAAAAACACAAACAATATAAATGATTACAAATAGACAGGATGTTTCAGAAATAATAATCCGAATCGAAATGCGTATGGTAATGTTAATTATTTAATAATTGCAAACTCGTCACGTATTTTGAGTTAGCACGGTATGTGTTGGATTACTGCTTTCACGGCTGCTGTTATGCGGTTCCGCCATTGATTTCTACAAGAACTGGCTCCTTTATAACTTCAAGCCCTCTGCACTAACGGACACAAACAAGAACGTAGAAGGAGGATTGCTGACACGCAAATCTTTTTGGTCCGGTACTGACACAAATTAAAGTTGCTGCTGCCCGAACCGAGAGGGTAACTGGAACTACGATTCGTTGCAAATACTTCTTCCATTAATATTATTGAATTTAAATCACTATTTATTCAAAAGCAGCGACGGTTGTCTCCTTTTTGAAACTTCCTCGGGCGTAAAATTTAGTAATTCATCATTTTTACTCCTTGACTTCCTCAGTCAAAAAGACTATTGAATGTACATGTGAATAATTTGGTGTCGGTCATGGACCATCTCCAGCCCCTGACGGTTTTAAAGTCACGAAACTATGTTGTAATTTTTAAATTTTATTGCAGCATGTTCCTGACAAATTTGGCTAATTCGTCTATTTTATAATTAAACAATAAAGGTCCGATAAATATAACTGTGAATAGTAACTTACATGTTGCGTGTGATCCTCAACAAAGTCCAAAGGGCACGCGAGCCAAATCACCTGCAAGCAAGAGAGAGAAAGAAATTAAGGTAACATCTGTGGCTTGATCTACCTTCCACATCCCCCTTTTCCATTCCTTTCCTATGCTATTAAAGGGGAGTTGCGTGTTTCAGGATCACCCTCATGTAGCCTGTTAATCCCCCACCAAAAAAAACATGTAGCCTGTTAACCCAAAAAAAGTAAACTCAAAAAAAGCCAACAGTTACCAGCGATGCTATGTTTGGTCCCCACAGTTCCTTTATCAATTTATCTTCTGCTTATGATTCACACACTTTTAATCATTCTTAGAATCATACAATTATAATAACCTGATAAATAATAAAGAAATTCACTGTCCACAAGTCATAAAAAATAATAAGCAATTGATAAAAATTATAATTACACAACACAAATTTCAAATTGACAGAAGCGAAGTTTATTAACTAGTGAAAGATGTATGAAAACTCTGACTTTGTAAGCTTTGTTGTGTTGAAGAGCAGTGTGAGTGCGTTTCATTCACAGAAAACCGATTAATAGGAAAATTACCTATGACATCTGTATCCTTGTATCACTGGCAAACAGACTCTGCATTCATTAATTCATCTTCTTCTTTCTATGGCATTGTAGCCCGCATTCGGGCCTTTGCCTACCAGGACGACTGCGGACTGTCATACATGGGACATTCCGAATATGGAGTGATACGTGGTCAGCGTATCGACTCTCCATCAATCTTAACCCCAGTCTCCGTGACCATGAAAACACAAACATCCAAGCCCAGGATTAGAACCCAGGACCTCTGGGTTGCGAGGCACTAGACCACAGGAGGTCGGCGCATTCATTAATTATGTTAAGTTATTTACATATATGCACTGAGAATAATAGCGAGGAGCTAAAATGGAGCCTTGAGCAACTCCAACTTCCTCCGTCTCTAGGAAAAGGTTTGCGTCACTTGAGTTCTTCCTTGTAAAGCATTACCGACCATCTCCATGCATTAATCTCGTGTTATTTGTAATTAATAGCTGAGATGTCCATAGCTTTGATAATTAGCACAGGGAATGAATAAAGTTTAATAAAGTTGCAACCTCCATTATACAATTAAAATAAATAGAAACAAATTCAAACATACTAACTAAATTTTTAATTGGCCATTCAGTCTTCAACTTTGTTGAAGAATTTATAGAATTAAGTTTATCTTAATATAGACCTTAACTGATTCCTTAGTAATTGTTAGAAGCGATATACTGTTTCAGGTACAAAGTGTATGTAGAACTTGAGCATGTCTAATAACAAGCTTAAATGGTCATATCAATGGAAAGAGTAACTTACTAAATAAGAAAGTAGTGTACAATCTCTGACCCGTGCTATGGCGTCAATGGAATAAGATTTAACAGCAATAGTGGGCCTAGAACGGAAACTTGAGGAACTCCACGCGCAACACCTCGCCTGTGTTGCGTCATTCCCCCTCCACGACAATTAAATACATTTAAACGGTTCGTCCCAGTTTTTCGCAACCGCATTTGGCGAGTTCTGGGAAATCCCCTCAAGGCGTACGGGAAAAATCTGTGTCGCGCCATTTCCTCCTACTGCGGATGACGTCATTACTCTCTCACTGCGACGTTGGCATCAATCAACCTCAGCAGCGGCAATTACCAGGTATCGGGAAAGTAGGGCGGGCATCCTCTGGTACACCATCTGCGTGCCCGCCCGGCGTTGCTTTGCTTTCTACCCCGACTTTCTTAGTCCAGTTTACAGTGGCTCTGAACTCTTGCCTTATCAGGAAAAAATATCTAATAAATAAATTAACAGCCAATTTGTTAGCAAAAATTTAATTAATATTAAGTTTATATAATTACGTCGTTTCGTCCATATTTGTGCACTTCATCAGGTAGTCCACGACGCGAAATTATACACACGTGTAATAGTTTTATCCATTTAAAAATTACCTTGTAACGCAGCAGGACCCTCCTCAATATTAACTCCAATTTATGGAATTTTATATTAGATAAAATTTCATAAGAACATCTCGCTGGCCAGGAAAAAGGTGTTTTTCCCAGCGCCGGGCTGGCGACTCGCAGATATACCTGAATGCAGGCTTATAACGGTGGGCTTGTTTTCGACTGAGGGAACGTTCACCTGCGGAATTCCCTAGGGACAGTGTTCCCCGCGCTTGACATGAACTCAATAAGATTGGCAGAAAAACGTCACGTGAGACGGCGTTATCCCTTCGGAGGGGGCGTATACGGGGTTTAGCTGCGAAGGTGAAACGCGTATGGACTGATTATAGTATGTTTGATCAGTCGAGGAAGCAGCGAAGTAAATGGTTGTTAACAACGAAGAAAACAACGAGAGAAGAAGGAGGAAAAAGCTGAGCTTTCCTCAATTTCGGCAGCACGATGTCATCTTATTATCTACCGGCAGCTTCAGGTTCAACTAGAAGGAAATCCCATCGCATCTGCAGTGAGACGCACATGAATACGAAACAGGTTCCTCAGTGAACGGAATATCTGCTACACGTTGTTACCCAAACAATAATTAACCCTGAGAATTTTAAAATCGTTCCCTTTCATTTCCTTGGTATATATTCGAAATCTTCGCGCAAGACCCCATTTAAATGATTGTTTTTTATATAAATAAATGTATATATTATATTCTAAAGTAAACGCATTTAAAATAATAACTACCCCACCCTTAATCATTTACAACGTGATGAAGTCAACAAATATGGACGAAACCTGGTAATTATATTAACTAAATGTTAAATAAACTTTTTCAGACAAATTGAATGTATTTTTTTATTTTATTATCCTTCATTTATAGACTACAAATTCATTGTAATGTGCATGTAGATGACGGGAGGGACAAGTTGTCTTTGATGCAAAGTCCCACGCCTATTATTTAAAACTGACACGTAATAATAACGCGACAAAAGGTGTTAAGGCCAAACCGTCAGAAGAGGTGTATAACTATGACATCGGGGTTTTATTATAATTAAACCGAATTCCTCTTCAACTTCCCTCACTGCTTGTCCCCCGCTTCACTCAGTGTGTTGTATTCCGACCTTTTTCAAAATCCCGCCCGGCATTATAAAACATTGTATAATAAATTGTAGGTGAAATAGAAAAAATTACAGAATAAGGAAAAATGAAAAAGGTAAGATACAGTGAAAATAATTACACCAAATCCGTATTAAAAAGTATGTAAAAAAGAGAAAATTACAAATAACATAATCTTCCCGACATGTATGAGACCAACATAAAATTAACAATGAAGATACTGTAAATTCCAGATCAAAGATATTAAAAGAAAAGCAGAAAATTCGTAACAAAGTTGGAAGATGCGAAATAAAAAAGATAAACGGTTTGAAGTTTACATATCTTAGATTAACGTTTTATTATTATTACTAAATAATTCATAATTCAGAGAGGTCGAGAGAGAGAGAGTGAGAGAGAGAATTAGGTATATCGTGCTTAATGTTGTATAATCTCAGAGACTTGCCTAGCAATGTTGTAATTACTGTCTGTGATCTTAGATTAAACTTTTAGAATTGTTACTCAATAATTCAGAGAGGTTGAGAGACAGAATTTGGTATTGTGCATAATGTTTTAGAATCTCAGAGTTCCATACTAATCTTGTAATTACTATCTCTGATCATTGTCTCAGTTGTAGGTTGCTAATGAGAGATGATTCCTCCATCGGAAATTGAGTGAGACAATATTCCTTAAATATAGTAATTATGGCAATTATATACATATATATATAACTGTCATGCATGACGTTTTTTCTCTGTAATGGAATAAATGAAACTGAAAAATAAATTGAAATATCTCTATCAATTTCAGACAGTGTATTTGCCTACGAAAACAACGTTTCTGTACCCATTTATACGTTTATCATAATTTTTCTTTCTTCTGCGAAGAAATAGTGAACTATTAATTGTTGTTCAGTTGTTTAACATTACTTTGATGCTTTTTTCTTATTGTAAAATGAAGTCCCCGAACAAAATATTTGAAGAAGGTAAACATGGGTACCGAAACATGGTCTTTTTCCGGATTATATTAAATACACAGTCTGATATTGGTTATTAATTTTATTTAAACCCTCACACAAATCAGAGTCAAAATTAAACCCTTTAAAATATATTGGAACGGAAGAGGAAACAATTAATTAATAATTGAATTAGTGAATATGAAGCAAATTACTGTTTCCCTAATGTATTATATATTTAACAGCCGTGCTACTCCAAGTAAATACAGCAGGTCGCTGGTTGACTACTCAGATGGAAAAGGGCGAGCCACGGATTTGGCGAGTTGTTTACCTGACGTTGGCAGCGTTGCCAAGTCCGCATTTTCCCACGGGTGTTTGTGGTTGTCCGTGGCATTTGCTGTTCGTCGCTCCGTCATCTTGTCGCTGTCTGCGGGATGTTCCAAAGCCAAGGCCACTCACGCCCATCTGCGACAACAAACACACTATTATATATCACATCATGGACAGGCAGAGTGTAATTACACAAATTTCTATATTTTATTTTGTATTATATTGTAATATTCATTTTTGTGTATAAAACATTTATTAATTTAAATTACAAATATGATCAATTTTAATAATTTTGTTTATTAATTTTAGTGAAGACACTGGCTTAATCCCAGGGGATTTTGGGTCTCTCAAGAGATGGAGTATGCATTAGCTGAAAATAGAAAGAAAAATCATTGAATGTTAATTTATCCAGAGCAATGAGCCAGTTTCACAATTTTTATATCGCTTACCCACAATTACTGGCCCAACAAACATCCACCTCTCGAATGTTTGTGCGTCTCCGGCTATCTGCTCTCTGGCTCAATCGCCTGCCTTCTGCGCTCTGATGCACTCGCCTGCCTTCTGCGCTCTGCTCCACTCGCCTGTCTTCTCGGGTCTGATGCACTCGTCTGTCTTCTCGGGTCTGAATATCTGCTCTACTCGCCTCCCTTCTGGGGTCTGATCACGTCCGTCCACTCGTCTGCCTTCTCGTGTCTCTACTCACTCACGAGCCACCCATCGGCTTCCCTTATAAAGCTTCTGACGGGACTTCCCCTATTTCTCAACATTTCGGGGTTCCCCGCCCTCATTTTTCCCGCGGGGGTTCACCATCGTACAGGCAAGGCGGGCCTTCCCCGCGGGGAAACACCATCTGTCGGCCGACTAGGCATTGTTGTTGGCCGAACTGCGCCTCATAACGCCACAACGTTACAAAATCCCCCTTTTTATCACAATATATATATATATATATATATATATATATATATTGTCACCTGTCTTTGCTCAATTCGCTATGAGGGATCTTGAAACTCATTGTTTAAATCTATTGGACAATAAATTGTTGTATTATCTTAGATATGGTGATGATATTTTCTGCTTAGTTAGAAAAAGTGAAATTAATAATAACATCCAAATTTTTAATTAATACGATTACAAACTCCAGTTCACACATGACTTAGAAACCAATAAAAATGATTTAGATTTTTATGTTATCAATAATATTGACATTATTGAAACAAATTGGTTCCGAAAACCAACTTATTCCATATATCAAAAGAAAGCTGTGGTATATACACCTGACCAACGACGACAGGTGCTTCCTCTGGCGGAGAATTGTGGAAGTGAATCGGTAATAGCGACTGTGGTTGTTATATGCAATATAGAAAATCGTCGTTAAAAATATTGGTATGGAGCGTTGCGTTATATGGGTACGAAGCGTGGACGATAGGAGTTGCGGAAAGGAAAAAAAATGGAAGCCTTAGAAATGTGGTGCTATAGGCGAATGCTGAAAATCAGATGGGAGTATAGAGTAACTAACGAGGAAGTTCTTAACAGAATAGGGGAAAAGCGAACAATATGAAGGACGTTGACTAAGAGAAGTGATATATTAATAGGCTACGTTTTAAGACATGAGGGTTTGTAAAATTAGTATTAGAGAGAAGTGTGTTGGGTAAGAACAGAAGAGGGAGGACAACGATAGAATATGCTAAACCGATTAAGGAGTATGTGCATAGTGCTAGTTATAAGTAAAGGAAAAGGCTTGCGCAAGACAGGTTAGCATGGAGGGTTGCATCAGACCAGTCTTAGCACTGAACACCACCACAACAACAACAACAACACATTTGTAAATATGAAACCTTTTCCTGACCTTTATTCATACTTTCGTTTGTTTGTGTTCCAGGCCAGAGATGCTGTATGAAATAGTACATTGTTAGCCGACCAAGTGAGAACCAAAACGGCGTAAAATATGACAACGTCGTCAAGCAGAATTCTTACTTAAAAACAGAGATTTCAATAATTTTTCATGCATTTGAAATTCTTCCGGTAAGGAGAAAGACGAAAACATGGTGACGAAACGAAAAGATTTTGTTGTAAAAACAGACGTTAATTGATTTAATATATATATATATATATATATATATATATATATATATATATGTAGAGAGACAGAGAGAGAGAAGAACAGCTCATTTTACGAAACTGAACCACACAGAGGATTGCCTCACCAGAGAAGATGACTGAAGTATGTCGCAAACCAGAGAGTAATTAATGTCTCCGTTTTTATTTCCTCCAACCTCTCGACTCGCATTTTCATAAGAATTTCTGCTCTATCACATTCCACGATGATTGTCAGGTAAACATTGGCTCACCTTGCTTGCACAACTGTTTCTTCTCTCCTTTCCTTCTCTTTCTTTCTCTCTTCTTTATGTCATCGTAGTATCTCCGTATCTTCAGTTATATATACAAGGAAATTGGAATAGAAAGAAGAGATAAAACGCGCCAGGGGGGGAAATGTTTCACGAAAAATGATAACAAATTGGAAAATAAAAGTTTAAACCCTCTTTTAGAAATAGAGAAATAAATATAGCTTCCTAGACTCGGAAAAATTTAATAACAGCACAAAAAAATAAACGAGGGGAAAATTAAAATTGGACTGTAAAAGAGGAGTATCTGGTTGTTGTACCACAGTTGGAATTCCCCTTCCCCCTCAGCAACAACCTTTCACTCTCTCGGTGGCGGTAAAAAATTTTCCTCCACAATGTTTCACTAGCCTGTGTTTGTTTATTGATCTTCACGTCGTCGTCGTGACAAATCGTTCGAGGAAGTTTCTCCTCGTAGAAACGTTTCGTCACCTTCTTCTCTTCGCAGGAAACCCACGCACATTCCTTGTCTATCATGTGCAAATAAAAGAAATAAATCCTAGAGAGATCTGAGTTCTCTCTCTCTCTCTCTCTCTCTCTCACACACACACACACACACCCTCTCTCTCCCTCTCCATTTAAGACGCGCAATTTTCCTAGAAATTTTGTGCATTTTCCTTTTCATTCTTCTTTTTCTCTTCAATGAATTATAAATAAAATCATGATAACGAGTTGGATATATATTAATACATTATATATAGTATATATGAAAAGAACCATTTTGTTTAAATTAATTTTCTTCCCTTCCAGATATTGCGTAAAAATTAAAGCTTTCGATTCTTGCGCAAGCCTTGTCATTTCTACGTAGGTGCCACATCCCACATCCTTACCCTGCTCATCGTATTCCATCCTCCTCCTCCTCCGTCTTCTGTTCACATTTCTCTAATGCTAATTCTACGTGGCCTATTGATCAAAGATATTGTTCTCTCTTCTCCTATATTGCTTAGAACTTCCTGGATCTTATCCTTATCCGCCCATATCATTATTCGATATCACCAAATTTCTAAAGCTCTATTCTTTTCCTTTCTGCAACTCCTATCGTCCACGTTTAAAACCCATATAACGCCACACTCCATAACATCATTTCCCAATATTCGTACTTATATTAGCCGTAAGTAAATTCCTCTTTCTTGCCTGTTGTTAATCCACAGATATTTCACCTGTAAGGGTAGGAGGATCTCTGGCACAAGAGACGGCCTTAACATTCGTCGCATTCGCAAGTCGCCGTGTTATGGCGCCATATTTGTGAAAGACTCGTGTCGTGTTGATTTTCACCCTTTATCACTGACTTGTTCCACGGATAAGATAGATAAAGAGCGTTAATTCCGGAGTGAGGGGAAAAACTAAATTAAAGATGGAAAATTTCACTGACAAAAACAAAAAGAAAAGAGGAAACAACTCAGGAAACCGGCTACGATATTTTAAACAGAGACGAAGGAGAACATATTGCAAGAGCAGAAGAAAAACTTTCAATAGGAACTCGACCGAGTCTAACTCGTGTTATTTCCGACATCTCAAGGCCTCGTTGAATTCGGGCACGTCGGTAACACCCGGAATCGACACCAAGCTCGATTGTATTTTCGTCCGTTAATTTCTCGTAATCCCCCTTCCACTGGTAACACTATGACTGCTCTCATGTTCGAATTACACACAAACAACGACGAGAGAAACACTATCAATCTTACTGATCCCGGAAAAGAAATGTTTTCCCTCTCACAAATATCGACCACTATTGCAAGTTTTAATAAATTTCTTCCCCTTTACACCCTCGTCCCTAAGTCTCACCCACACACTGTTTGTTTCCTGTTTCAGGAGCGACGCAACAACAAAGTGTGGTCGTCAAAAATCGAAGGTTTTCCCGGTGTATATTCTGAATAAACTATTCTTGGCTTCCCACCCGGGTTAAACGTAGTTTAAGCTACGACGTTTCGAGGACGTACTCTGCCATCGTTCTCAAGTGAAAGTGCCATCTTGTGGTTTACGGGTCGCCTTTATAAAACTTGAGAACGATGGCAGATTACGTCCTCGAAACGTCGTAGCTTAAACTCTATTTAGCATGGGTGGAAACCCAAGAATTGTTTATTCAAAAAGTGGTTGTTTAAATTTGTTCGCGGAACATGAAAACAAATTTATTATAGAGATTGTTTCGTCCTGAATATTGTATAGTACCAATAAATATTTATAAGATATTTGCACTCAATGCATATGATCTCTGACCAACGATCTGTAGGAATATGGTCTGAATATGAGTAATGGCGGACGGACAGCCTGACTGTAAGGACCTACTCAGTCCAGAGACTGAGGCTTCGCGTCTTCCAAAGACAAAAATACTCTGTTAACCATCTTTGTCGAATCCTGAAAACTTAAAATTAAAGCTATACAGATATTTTGGTGAGGGTCTCACTGAGAACGTGACAAGATGGCGCCGGTCAGAGATAACGGGGACTTATTTTCGGCCATATTAGGGAATGCGCGGATGATCCAGATGGTGGCCAAACTGAAATACGTCAGAGGGAGGAGAAGGAAAGGCGCGTGACGCAGGTCTGTAACGTGTTTCTCAGGGCTGACGACCTCGCCACTGGTCCAGCGACTCTCTCTCTCTCTCCTCTCCTCCTCACTATATATAGACGCCTCGCTCCTCCTCGGGTATTCAGTTGCTTGTCCTCTGCTCAGCTATGAAGTACTTGGTGAGTACAGCCTCAGTGATCCTTCATCATCCCCTCCTTGGGTTCCCTCGTCCCTCGGTACCATCTCGCGTCACCCACGCCTTGCAGAGGCATTCTGGACACTGGCGGCAGACCTTCGCTTCTCTGATTGTCATATTACGTTGTTTATCATCCCCCGCCGCCGTCTTGATCGGCTTCCGTCTCCCTTTAATTATAATTTTGCCTTTATCGCTCGTTCTGCTCCAATTTTACTTAACATTTTCACTTTACTTATTATTATTATTATTTATTAATCATAAATTCATTGACCTGTTTTCTAGTTGCAATAACAGTTTTCGTCTGATTACAAACATATCTGTGTTCCGAATGCAGCACAAGTATTCCCCGCCCCCTCCCTTAGTTTCTTTGCAGCCCTCCGAGTGCAGGGCCCAGATGTCGGATTCGTGGTCTTTTGTTCTCCATTTTTTTTAACGACAGGGAGGAATGTTTGGTGATTTCGGATCTGAAACACACTCGTGATTCAGATTACATCCACTCCTTCTCGTATTCTCTTTTTCTCTCTGCGGTCCCTTTATTTTGTTCATTCTTTCTTTTTCCCTCACCAGTTTCTCCCTCCATAAAGGAGTTGGTGGCGCAACCTTTCCGTCACTTGCAGCGTGACACGACGGGATTGTCTCCTACTCTTACATCAATGTGGCACTGAGTCGCCTTTGACGAGAAACAAATTACGGTTCATTTTCTTTACTTTTATGTCTTTTAGTATCGGTAGTAAGAAATGGGGGGGGGGGGGAGTCAGAGATATTACAACTGTGCCAATACTCTGGTGAGCCCGTCAAGGAAGGTCAATGACCCAGGTCACTTTTTTCACTCTGGACGATTCTCCAACACCATTTGTGTTGACTTTGTCTGTACGAGGGTAGAAAAGGTGTAAAAATGAACTATGGCTGCTTCTTTCTTATATAAAGATTAATACAACTACGATCACACACACATACAGACAACACTGGAGAATTTACTCAACAACGACGACGTTTCGTCCTCAAATTCGGAAATGTCTGCGGTCCTCGAGCTTTTAAAATTTTGAAGTATTTATAAGTTAATGTTATCCTTGAAAGTAAACCATCAAGGATAATGTTTAGTTCCATACTTCAAACTTGAAAATGTTATCAAGTCTCAAACTTGAAGCGAAACATCGACGTTATTGAGTAAAACCTCGCGTCTTGTCGTTTAATTTATCTTCACATACACACGGGTTGGAAAATTACGATAAAATAAGTTAATTGTAAACGGAACAACTTTAGATCTGTCTACATGACACCTGTAGATCCATTTTCGTTATTAAAAAAACAGACATTGAATGAAATATTCATTCACTTTCCTTCTTGAATCTGGAAACGATACATCGTCAGTGTCGACGCTGGGAAATTATCCTACAGTGGGGAAGTTGCGAGGAGATCTGCAGAGAACTTCTTAACCAGGACTGACGAGACTGGAAACCTCGGAGAACTTAAACTTCCCCTGCGTTTTGTCAACCCCGCGAAAGAAGTTCTCAAAGATCGACAAGAACGGAGAAGACCAAAGAGCAAAATATTAAGGGGATGAGAAGAGCAAAATTCTATGGAAGAAAATGTGTTGGCGTTAGGAGTAAATTAATGGATAAAAAGAACCCACTTCCCCACCCCCCATGAGACGAAAACTGGAGGCTCTTTAAGGAGACAAAGAGAGAGGGAGAGAGGAGAGAGAGAGAGAGAGAGAGACGATGTCACGAGTGAAGAACCTACTCGGCTCAGTGCAGATCGTTGCTTCACTTTGTCCTCCTTATCCTGAACTGACCCATGAAATGGATTTACTTTGCATTCGAATAAGTTTGCCATTCTCTAAGATGGCCGTCGTCAGAGAAGAATCGCCGAAAAAGCATTCCGTTATACATGACACAGACCATAATCTTGTTTATCATCTATGGAAATCCGATATTCAGTTGGCGAAAACTCAACTGTTCCTTTTCCTTCTTTGTTTACTTTCCTTTTCCTTGTCAGTTTTCTTGTATTTTCCTCGTCAGTTTCCCTTTCTATCACTTTCAGTTTATTGTTGTTTCTCACATTCATTTCGTTTTCTGTTCCAGCTCAGTTTCTATTTTTGGTTTCTCAATTTTATTTTGCTTTTCAGACTCATTTTATTTTCCTTCTATATTTTCTTTTATTTGTCTACCTACTTTCTTTTTTCCTTTTTTGTTTACTTTTCTTTTCCTTCTAGATTTTACTTTATTTTCCTTTTCTTTCTCAGCTTCTTTCTCCTCTTCTGTCTTAGTTTCCTTTTCCCTCCATCGTTCCCGCCTTTAGGAGTGAACGTCGGACGATGTTTGTCATCCCACTGTTAATTTGAGGATCTATGTCTGTTGCAGACTCTGTTGCTGGTTGTCCTGGCGCTGTTCTCGGTGGCGGTCGCCCAGAAATACCGCGGAGGCGGCGGCGGCAGTCACCACGGCGGCGGCGGCCACTACAACGGCGGCGGCGGCGGCCATTACAACGGTGGAGGCGGCCACAACGGCGGAGGCCATTACAACGGTGGAGGCGGCCACTACAATGGCGGACACCGTCCTGGACACGGATAAGACTGGCAACGTCGCATGCATCAATCAGCAAATCAAATTCCTTGCATCGTTTACATCCATCTTTACATTTGTAGTAAGCGGTCTCTGACCAAATACTAATAAAGTTTACCATAAACACTTTCGACTGTTGCGCTCTTCACCCTCCCCCTTCAGCCCTCCATCAACGTCCTCGCGACTGCACTCGGGACCTTGACTCCAGTCAGTGGCCTCTGACGCGCTGACCAATAGTCACGGGTGTTGTGGTCAGCTTCACAGCCTTCACAGAGGTCACGGGTTCGAATTCCGGCGAGGGTATGGACGTTTGTTTGTGGGGAACCATCGCTGCCAATAATTTACCTACAACTGGCAAAAACTCATTCTCCATTGATTTCAAATCCAGTCTGACGAGTGATGAGTAAAAGAAGAAGATCGACGAATGCTAAGCACGATGGTCAGGCATAAACAACGGCCAGAGATTTCGTTTGTCTTCTTCCGTGGTTATTATCTTTGTTCACCTTTCTCTTTATATTTAGATTTATGAATTATTTTATCCCCTTTTTGTAATATCTGTGAACACCTGTGGAATAAGCGACTGATGAAAATGCTAAAACCGTACTTTGAGACCCCTACATACACATCAGTTCCCCTAGTAGTGCAAAGTCGCTGTAGACCTTGCTAGTGATGCGGCTAGAAACAAAATGTAAAAAAAAGAAATATAGGGGAAGTATTACCCGAGTTTCACCCCCCACGAGACTCAAAATTCCTAATTTATATCCCAGATAACGCATCCCTGGCCTTGAAGTCAGCGTCATTACTCTAACAGAGAAGCATCTTTTCTCTGAAGGATTACGGGTTACGAGAGTTGTTGCCTGTGGTACTTGCAGAGGATCATTCGTCGTCTCAGTCATGAACTACAAATAAAACTATGTCATGTGATATTTCAAAACAGCAGACAAATCAGAGATGTTATACAACCACTCCTGCGGCTCAATATAAAAAATACCATTTCGACAATTATTTAACACACAGACTTTTCTCTGATGATAATATAACCAGCGAGTCCTATTACTTTAGTCGAGGCCACGAAACTTCCCCAAACTCTGATTTCACGTTCCAAAGGCTTTTATTGGCGACCTCCCGAGGTGTAGTGGCTAGCCTCTAGTTGCTGCCTCACAACCCAGGGGTCCCGGGTTCAAATCTGGCAAGAGCTTGGATGTTTGTGTCGTCACGGTCACGGAGACTGGGATTAAGACTGTGGGAGAATCGATACGCTGACTACGTGTCACTCCGTATTCGCAATGTGTCATGCAAGTTGTCAGTCCGCAGTCGATCCGGTAGGCCCAGGCCCTCAATGGGCTGTAGAGTCATTGAAGAAGAAGAAGAAAGGCTGTTATTGTCCTCTGCAATTTTTCGTTGCCTCTGATCGCTTAATTTTGGCTCCCACTCAACTCAACATTCCCTAATCTGTGTAAGAAGTATGCAAAAAAATCTTTGTTTCTCTTTTTTCAGGTTTGTGCTATCAGAAATGGTTTTTCTAGCGTAGTGAAATACAAATAAAAAAATTATACGTATAAAAGATACAATTAAACAAATTCAATAAAATACCAGAGCTGAAAATAAATATATAGCAAACAAATCATTAAAACTAAAAAAAGTTAAATTGTTAACAAGAAAAAGTCGTGAGGATACGTTTCGGTCCATCATCAGGCAACAAAAAAGAAAACAGAGAGTCCGAAAAGGAATGCCCCAGCTTTTAGAAGATCAGAATGGGAAAAATCTCTACCGTTATCCTGGCGATGGTCCTAACCACTGAGCTAGTCCGACTCGAAATCAACGAAGGGCGGACATTGTGGAAATTGACTTCACAGAGATGAAGGGTTTCAACTTCTTCGGCGGAGCTTTAATTGAAAATAATATCGCTGTTATAATGGTATTAAGACCTCTCTCTTTTGGTATTGGTGCACCTTCAGCCAAAACACTAACTGATCATTACAAAGAAAGACGGTAAAATAAAAGGCGACGAAGAGAGTGATTGATCCTCGCCTGGAGACGTTGTTTCGTCCTCTCCAGGTCGGTGCAATAAATAACAAGAAAATAATCTGTTGTCTTTCAGTGCTTATCTGAAACTGTTTCATTAACTCTTCGCTCTGTAACGGTTAACTATACAATTGAAAGATTAGCGTTACACGTGAAAAATTTGTAAAATTCTGAGGGGATTCTATCATAAATCTGAGGAATTCTGAGACACGGCGGATACAGGCAGACTGATCCGAAACAAATTGCGGCTTACAAATGAAACGTGAAGGCAATTGCTCTTTGTCGACACAGTGTTTCTGCCTATCCGGATGCATACTGTGCAAACATTCACACTTTCAACCTCAATCCTCGGGCATATACGTAAAATAGTCCCGCACCAGAAAGCTTCCTCTTAGGCCAGTGTCTCCTCCCCTGTCCTGCGCTTTACCTCTATTTCTCTGGCATTCACACTCCCAACCATAAAAAACTGACAAATAAACTAAATTAATTAAAAGCTAAATACAGGTCCTACAGTTCTGAGCCGATGATATTGTTGCGCTAGACTTAAAAACCCTTAATACATTGCATGAGCGTTGTTCTGGGAAAAGAGTTCAATATGAGGACTAATAGACGGAAAGACGAGGTGATGGAGTGTAGTATGAGAAAAAATTGAATAAAAAAGGCTGTTAGATTAAGAAGGGATATTTTGAAGGAAGTTAAAGAATTATGATACTTGGGAAGCGAAATAACTAGAGTAGGATAGCACAGGCAAGGAGGAGGTATTTACTTACCACTAATATAAATGTGAATATTAGGAAACCGTTGCTAAAAATGTTCGTTTGGAGTGTTGCATTATATGGGTTGCGAAATGTGGACTGTAGGAGTTGCGGAAAAAAAGGGCTAGATTAAAAGGCAATATTTTGAGACATGACGGTCTTAACATTAGAGGGAAATGTGTGGGGTAAGAACAAAAAGAAAACGAACAGAAACAAAAAACAGATATTAGCAAATCCCCTTCAACGACTGTAATAATTTTCCTGTGGCTGGAGTGTTTGGAGAAAATTATCTTCAAGAAAATAAATTCAGGACAAATATAAAAAAATCCTGTGAAGTGAAGTTGTTATTTTGATAATATAAAAGTATATTTGAATTTAAATGTTAAAAGTCAAGGTGAAGTGAAGTGTTAAGTTAAAATAGTTCTTGTAGTGTTTCTTTTTTTTCATGGCTATATAAATCTTAAAGAACTTTGATTTTTTTTTTAGATTACAAGTAATTATGTTTAATTTCAATTTGCCTCTGCCACCGGATTTGCGCCCAATTGACCAACCATAAATACAAAGAAGAGAGAGGAAAGGATTAAATACGCTAAGTAGTTAGCAAGGATGTCGGATATGGTAGTTATGCGGAAATGAAAAGGCTTGTGCTAGATTGGTTGTCATGGAGGCTTGCATCAGACCAGTCTTAGGACTGAATACCACAACAACACACTTCTGAACTTAAAAAAAACGATTACAGTTGATACTAGTAACATTTTCAACTGATACGTTCTTTTAAGGACACTCGAAATAATAAAGTACAACTGAACAAAGAATTGGATGACAGTTGGAGAACATAAAAAATAACGAATATTAATAAAGATGTAAAATCATGGATTACTTAAAATATCAGATAAGTTGAGAGAGAGAGAGAGAGAGAGAGAGAGAGAGAGAGAGAGAGAGAGAGAGAGAGAGAGAGAGAATGTGGTGGCGTCTCAGAGACCTGATGTTGTAATTACTACCTCGTGGTGGTTAAATGTTAGAAACTTGATGTGTTAAACAAATCTTCTGACGATGTCTTTATACGCGAACGAAGTTTCTTTAAAAATGATAAGTTAAAAATTGAAACAAGGAAACACGGAGAAGAGAAAGTGTAACTTCCGCCCCTGGCGGTTAGTCAAGCCACCCGCCGCCGCAGCGCTGCGGACAGCCTGCGTGGCGCTGCTCAGGCGCGGACGACCTTGCGACTGGGAATTGCGTAAGTCAGCGATGACGTCACGGCAGAGTTACGCACCTGCGGCTTTACTGCGTAGCTGCATCACCGCCAATAAACATCATTATTATATAAGGATAATTACAGGTCCGCCTCGCATCCATATAGAAGCAGGAAAGGAAATTAAAGGTCGATTAAATGCGAGACTTTTTAATCGCTAAATATGCGTGACTGTAATAAGATCTATCGGAAGGTTGCGTGATGACAGACTTTTGGAGCCGTGAGAGAGGAAGAAGTCGAGGACTGCAGACATTTGGATGAATATCGTAGGGGGAGGATGAGACGGGCCAAGGGTAATGTGCAGGGAGCGACAGGACAAAGTGACAAGAAAGTACGTTTATGGAAATATTGATGTAAAAAGAGAAAGAACTGAAAAAAGGCGGGTCTTGACGATGTGGAGAAGAAGAACCTCCACATAAAATAGGAAATATTCTAACTTTACACCTAACGGTAGAGAGACACCGTTTCAAGTTCAATCTAAATTTAACGTTAAACGCAAGGAGATAGTAAATAGAAACGTATTCACAAATTATTCAACACCTTAAAAAATTTCGTCCACAACTCTGCGGACTTCTTCGGGTAGAAAAAAATTAAATAATCAATTTTTTTGGATAAACAGTTCTTGGGTTTCCACTGGAGTTGAATGAAGCTTAAGTCACGACGTTTCGATGGCACACGCTGACATGTTTCTCAACTGAATGTAACTTTCATTGTAACATGCAGAGTGCACCATCGAAACGTCGAGCCATCAGCTTCACTTAACCCGAGTCAAAACTCAACAAATACAACAAAATACATCGGAAAAATTTTGTAACTTGGATGACATTTACTTGCGGTGTCAAATACAAGGAATTAGAAATAAAACTGAGAACAATTTCAATTAAATAAAAATTATTAATTTTTAATTTATTTACACACAAAAAACCAAGGAACACAAAAACGATAAAAAAATAACGAGAGTTTTAAAAATCAATACCGACATTAATTTAAAACGGTATAATTTATAATTTAACGTAATTATACTAAATTTAAATATGTAAAAGAAAGTATTTTTCACTTCAGTTGACAGCAGAAAAGTTTCATTGTTTTCCTTTTGAATAATCGAAGAGGTTACTTTATGTGAGATTAAATGAATGGGGAAGAATGTAGGGACAAGAGAAGCAATTTTGACTCTGCGTATAATTTTAGAAGCCAGGATAAGAAAAGGCAGGCCTACGTTCATGGCATCTGCAAATGTAGGAAAAGAATTTGATAATGTGAACTGGAACAAACTATTAAGGACATTGAAGATTACAGGAATAAAATATCAAGAAAAACGATTATGAATAACCTCCACTGAAGCCAATCAGCAGTAATTAGAATTGAATATCTGGAAAAGCAGAAATCAAGAGAGGAGTAAGACAAGGATGTAGTCTGTCGCCCATTGTGTTTAACTTACATATAGAACGGGCGATGAGGCAAGTTAAAAATGAATATGGAAAATGAATCAAAATGCAAGGTGAAGAAATAAAAACCCTAAGGTTTTCTCATGATATAGTAGTATTAGGCGAGTCAGAGGAAGCCTTGGAAACCTTAATAAACAGCATGAACGCGGTCCTGGACAAAGAGTTTAATATGAAGATTAATAGAGAGAAAACCAAGGCTATTGGATTGTGAAGGGATATTTTAAAGGAAGTTAAGGAAATCTGCTACTTGGGAACCGTAATAACTACATTAGGATAGCACAGGCAAGGAAGAGGAATTTATTTACGGGAAATATAAGCGTGAATAATAGGAAGTCATTATTAAAATGTTCGTGTGGAGCGTGGCGTTATATGGGTGCGGTAGTAGGTGCAGAAAGGAAAAGTATAGAAGGTTATGAAACGTGGTGCTATAGGAGAACGAGATGGGGCGGACAGAATAAGTAAGCAAGATTATCTAACCAAAATAGTGTAAGAGAGAACGATATGAAGGACTTTGAAGTGATAGATTAATAGTTCACGTTTGTAAATAAGAGGGTCTTGTAAGAGGTAAGTGTGTGAAGTAGTAACAGAAGAGGGAGGAAAGGATGGAATAATCTAAGCATATTAGGGATGTCGTGGGCCTTGGTAGTTATGCGGTCATGAAAAGGCTTGCGTAGGATGGCATATGAAGGATTGCTGCATAAAACCGGCCTTAGGACTGATTAATACAACAACAACTACGACGTAAAAGAAAATTCCGGAGAAAAGTTGATAATAACGACGGTGAGGTTGTAAACATTCATTTTGCGAGTTAGGCAAGTTGCACAAGTGCCGCGACTGCTGGGTTGCCTACCTTCAAGCGCACCTAACACTGCGTGAAATACGAGTAATTAGTATTTGTGAAAGGTAAACGACGAAGTTACGGGAGTAATTGTTTTCACCTGAAGGTAATTAAGTAATTATCCACACGCCTGAGCTCCCCAGCGTTGATTCGCGTGACTCTAGTTGCGAAAGACATTTTAATTAGGGTCGAGTCGCCTTGGACGTCTTTAACTCTGCGGGAAATCTTTCAGAGAAACGACGAAGTTGACGGCAAATTAAAGGAACCTCGCGTGAAATTGTCGTCTGGGCCAGGTATAAAGATCCTGGACGACGAGACGAGGCGAGCAGACGACATGATGAAACTCACGCTCTTGGTGACGGTAAGGACTTCAAGCCGTGGACGGCAAATGTCAATATTTTTACCTTTCATCACTTGTTTAAATTCTTTTAAGAAAACTTGAGGGAATTTATTCGTTCCTGATTGAGTTTTAAATGCGAGGTCAAAGCGCAGTAATAATTGAAACTTCTATTTTGGATTTAAACTTGCCGTTTCAGTGTTAATTTATATAGTAATTTTTTTTATAAAAACAGACGGCAATATAGTTCATATTAACCTGAAAATCGAATTAATTTAACGTATTTTCTCTGTTATTTATTGAAATCCCAGAAAACAACGACTGACAATCAAGACTCGTGTCATGTTGCTGACGTCACGATTCTACTATACGGGATTTCTGAAGGAAAGGAGAAGTACGCCTCGGGTCAATTTATTTATCCGCGTGATTTCTACTCCTTTCTCTCGATCCTTTCGCGGCCTCTTGAGGGACACGGGGGGAGGGGGATTAATTGCTACTGATCTGAAAATTTAATTATGTGTTAACAACGCATATGTGTAGCAATGTACAAAATTTCGTTTTTGTAAATGTGTTTTGTGATGAGAGATTTTGAAAATTATTTCAAAATTTGGTACTTTTGAAAATGTTTCTTGCGTTACGTACTCGAATATCTTTTAGCTCTTTTACATTAACATGCAGGACTGACCATTGTTATAAAGTCTCTGTATTATTTTTTAAACTAAATAAACTGGGGGAAGAAATAAAATCTTTACTAAGAGCTACATAAGGTTTACTCAAAAGTTGACATTTTTCAGCTCTTTGAAAATTTATTGCACCTAAACGTACTTGAATACTAAGAAAAATAATACTTGTATTTGAAGATATGTACAAAAAAGGCAATATCTTAATATTTGTGACTCATAGAAGGTTTTTGGTACCAGAAATTATTAAGCTAAAAAACACATTCTTCTAAAAAAGTAATCATTTAGAAATTTAGAATCAAACATGTTAATTAAAATGGTCCTTCAGCATATGTTACACCTTCCTTCTTTTTTCAGTTTACTGAATTTATAGGCATATTAATACAATAAAAATTAGAAAATAGATTTTGGCTGAAAGTTCAGTCCCTGTGTCCCTTAAGGGTTCAAATACGGACGTTTACCTCCTGATGTCGTTGCAGATGCACAACTGAAACATTCACTGCGCAAGCACAACAAATGATTTACTGTAATTATAATCATTAATTTATTAGCCGTGATCTGTTTTCTCTTTCATGGCTGATTATTTCACAGTTTTGTCATCCGTATCAGTGGTTACAACATACGACTTCCTGTAACCTGATTACAAGCTAATTTACGGTGAACAGCAAACTAATCCAATAAATTTGACTTAATATTTTTAAGAAAAAATGGCGAAATAGTGGTAAACAGGAGAATTATGAAAGTGAAGAGGTCCACAAATTCGGGGACAAAATGTTTTAAAATTGAAAATTCTTCTATATATGACTTTTGGCTATTCTGTATATTTTCTTTATTGACTATAGATAGTACACGACGTTTCGTACCTTACGTTTGGAACTTCATCACGGTGTTATTTAAACTGCAATCAAGAGGCTACGAAGTACGAAAATTTAAAACGCCTCTTCGCGTGTTGCAACATTCACCTGCAAACTTTCAAGCATCGTAATTTCATGATTTTAGTTTAAATAATACCGCGTTGAAGTTCTAATCATAAGAAACGAAACGTCCTGTAGCAGCAATTGTTAACAATTTTTATGTTAGATCTTCTCGCTGCTTTGGTAATCGCACAGAGATACCATAAGCATCGTACCCAAGGGTTCTCCCGTGAATTGGTGACAATCCTCGGCCAAACCCCTGCCCAGCCTGAGTCTTTCTGACGGCGAGTGCGTTGCAGGTGGCGCTGCTGCTGAGTTCCGCCACGGCGCAGATGATGCCGCCCCCTGGCGTCCCTTACACCCCCGGAGACTTCCAGGACGGCTTCCAGCAAGGCGTCGGAGCCGCCTCCCAGGCCGGCGTCAGCGTCGGCGCCCAGGCCCAGGGCCAGGCGGAGGGGCAGGCTCAGGGGGGCGGCAAGTGACGGACTCTGCGCCTCGTCATCATGTACTACTAGTGTAGTGTACAGCGCTGAATAAAAACCTCACTGCACACGACCGTGACGTCACTCACCAAACACCACTCCTCCCCTCACCCTCCTTTTCCAGCACGCATCCAACGCTGCAGAGTGAGAGCAAACTCTCTGGCACCAGAGATTATTATTTTTATTATTACTAGGTGATTGCCCCTAGCAGATATTTACCGCGGCAGCACAATAAATTACAAAGACAACAGTGGTACATTTACACTAAAATACAATTTTATACTGTCTTAAGGAATTATGTACCAGAAATCAGGAGTCACTCGGAATATATGTCATTCTCTTAATTCTTTAATTAGAAATAATTTATCTCATTTCAGTAGGAACGCGGATACACCAAAAACATTTGACCTGTTTAAGAAAAATTTGGACACATTTTTATTTAATGACGAAAGGCCGGTTTCAATTAATTCAAATTTTCTTATCGGACCACTTTCCATAACAATTCAGGACTCCATAGTTGCCAACTGTTTAATATTCAGCAAAGTCTGCAGCCGATTGAGGACCGCGGTCTATCGGATCGACTGCGGAATATCATCTTACGTGCCAAATTCCGAATTTGGAGAGATACGTGGTCAGTCTTAATCGCAGTCTCCGTGACCATGACGACACAAACATCCAAGCCTATCCAATGGACCTCTGTGTTGGGAGGCAACGACGCTAGCCACTAGACCACAGGAAGTCTGCACATTTCTATCTATTGTTTATGTTATAATCATCTCGTCTAAAGCTTTGCAATTGCCGACATATTGACAGAAATATTACTCGTTTAGACAAGAATAAGTGTTTGAGTGCCGTAAGTTGACTGCACAGTTAATTACGATCGTTGACCGGAAATATACAACAGGAATGTGCATAATTGCCGAAAAATGTAAGACGGTGTTGTTTTGGCGAGGGTCCAAATATATAAAAAAATAAAATAGCAAAGAAGCACTGTGTGTATCAGGTAAGAAAAAGCTGATAAACGCTGCCCGGGAAAAGGATTTTCAATCGCATACTAACAAATGTTCCATGTGTGCGTTGTCATTTCTCTTTGATCCTGAAAGTGTGAGAGATGATTTGTTACGAAGGAAATGTGAGAGATAAGTGAAGAGAGCCAGTGCTGCCAACTGCGACATGGAGACAATACGTAGTCATTACTGTACGTGACGACCAGTAAAGTTCTTTGTTTCCACGTGCAAGCTGCAACACCAAATCTGAGAAATTAATCATAATTTCAAACTGCCAAAGAAATAATAAATCCAAAACGGTTGTATTATCTTAGTTACAGATCTACTTTCCTACAATCCCAGCTTTCTTCTTCTTATAAATATAATTATAAATGTAAAGAATTACAAACTTTCGTACTCAATCATTCAAATCGAATAATATGTAATTGAATTTTTATATATGAATCCCTATTTCCGTTGGTCACGCCACATGCGTTGTACAAGGTTCTTACTGAAAGAAAATTAAGAAACGCGCAGGAAATTTCAGAAAACTTAACTACGAGAAGGCTACTTTTCCATCCGCGCGTTAGAATCTCCAAACTGAATGCGGATTCCTATACTCTTGATCTGTTTCGCTCCAAAACGGCTCAACGAATTTCTATGAAACTGTCGGGAATTGGAACAGGAATTTTAACTTAAAATTTCGTGTATGTTTCATTTCGACATCTTTCAGAGTTTAGAAGAATGTAAATATTAATAAATCCATTGAATTGTTACGCGAATGACGGCGTATAAATCAACTGCAAGTTAAAAGTCCTAAAACCTGTTCCCTATACCACTCATCGCACTTACTGTTTTATTATAAGCGTAAGTTTGGCAGCATGAGAGACAGACAGACAGAGAGAGAGAGGGCGAGCAATATCACTCCATCTATTGTTGTAAACATGAGAAAGTGGGACCCGTTCATAACCAACTCCCTAGGGGGAGGAGGGAGGGGTGAATTTTTATGTTTAATAAAGGCTCATATTTGAGTCAAAAAAGAATTGTTGAGGTCAATTACTTTTAGTGTTTTCCCCAACAATATTTGTGAACAATTGCAACCCCTTGAAGCATGTGAGGGGCGAGGGTGGAAATTATTCATATAAAAATAACAAAGACATTATCAACTTTAGGATCGTAACAGGTAAAAGGGGTGTTACAATACGATCTTTAATATGCGTTGTAAGTATAAATTCTTCTCTTAAGTTGGGAAGATATTTTATTGTGTCATAGTACTGACACTAATTGATAAATTAAACTTTTCTTCCTTTCTAAACATTAGCGATGAGATATTTTGAAATCAGTTGCATATTATTATTATTAGATAGGATGCGAGGAAACTCTGGTCAGTGCATCTGAGAGAGATTACTTCCATTACATCTTCCTCACAATGAAAATAACGAACGAAAAATGCGACTCTGGCCCGGACTACAATCACCACTCGAGAGAGAGAGAGAGAGAGAGAGAGAGAGAGAGAGACGAGAGACATGTTCACGCGCGGATAAACAGAAGGACAAATTAAGGAGGTTCAGCGAGGTTTATATATAACCAGAGAGAGGCCGACATTTACATTCTCGTCTCCGGGCTTAATAGGACCGGTTTAGCGGGAGAGAGAAAAGGGGAATTCACTTAACCACACACGCACGCACGGGAATCTCCGTCACGTGCTCGGGGAAACACACGCTGCACTTACTCCAATCAGGTCAAGGACACGTTAAGTCCCCTTTACGGCGCAGTTCCAACAACTGCGGTGCCACTTATAAGGTCTGCATTGCCATATCATTCATCTCATTGTCGTGAAATTATGGAGGATTGTAGAGATTAGGTTCCATCACTCCGCCTTCAAGACAAAAGACAAAAGATCCTACCCCAAAGACATACAGAACTTGTAACAGACGTCAGGTGTCAAATCTGTCAAGTGAGATAGTTAAATTCCTGTTAAGCGTGAAAATAATGTTAAAATTGAACTAAAATTCTATTCAAGTTGTGATACCTTTTAATTAGTTAATAAATAAATTTGAAAAAGGTATTATAAATTGGATATGGTGGGGAAATTTAACTTGAATGGCAACCAACTTCAGAGCTATTGAAAGGGCTGTGTATAGTTTAAGGCTTACTTCTTAGAGTCCCATGACATCACACGAGCTCTGTTCCTCAGCACGTGGGAGTGAAACAAAATATCCTAATAATATTGCCCGTCGTTTCTTAAAAATGGAAAAAAACATATATCAAAAGCACAAAGAAAATTTTCTTTTGAGAAGGAGTTTGTTTTCACATCATCACATCAATTCATCAACAAAATCACCTTTCCTTTCCCCTTGCATAAAGGAACAATATTTTTTATTTTTTTTTTTTTTTTTTTTTTTTTTATTTTTTTTTTATTTTTTTTTTTTTTTAATTCTGCTCTTCCTGATAATCTGCCTGTGCTGCGGGTCGAGTCCGTCCAGGTGGTGGGACCTTCAACCACAGTCCTCAAGGTGACGTCATCAGATCGTCAAATACAAAATACTGGTGGGTTTTTATTCTTCCGTATCTCCCTTGCCAATTAAATCCCTCATAATCTACACTACCACTGAATGTATATTATCTGGTTAAATGTTATAGACTTCTACATTTAAAAACATCACGACTCACCTGGCAACATTATAAATACTACTACACCTCTCGACTTCACATAAAGTTGCATCAATTAATAATCATTCATCGAAATTTGCCTTCATCAGCCAAGCTTCCTTCAACACAGCTGGATTTTAATTTTAATTCGAATTAAACGTTTTTATAATTTCCAAATAATTTACAATTCCAAGGACATATAATAAATTTTTTTAACACAAAACAAACCAAAACAATACACAAGGCTTTCGCGTCGGCCGGCCACGGGACAACATCCCAACCATCTCTCAAATCTCTCCTCTCTCGCCTCCTCATCTCTATAACCTCCAAACTCCTCTCATCCCTCTCCTCCTCTCTCTCTCTCCTCCCTCACCTCCCTCTCATCGTCCCCCCTCGCCTCTCATCTCTATAATATATAAATATTATATAAATATATATATATATAATATATAATATGTCCTTAAATTATTTTATTTCCTCCTTCAAATACAAAACTCAACATATGAACATAACACCCGTCGGTATTACTCGGCACAAAAGGCACATTTACAAATTGCCAGTAAAGAATTACAAAATTAATTTAAAATTAATTATTTTTAAATAATAAAATACTTTTAAACTCTTTACAATATATACTGTATGAGTTAATGCTCGTTTTTTGTTTTTTGACTGTCTGGAGGAGGAGGGTCAACCAGATATGGTCAAGACCATTGTGTCCGAAGTTAGAGGTGCATACTGCCCTTCACCAAACACAACCCCACACCCTCCCTCTAACATACCCAATTAAACAAACCCCCCGCAACCTCACAACCCCATAAAGCAACACACCAAATCCGAACCACACTTCTATGCGCCAACCTAATGGCAATCCCAGAGCGCAAACATCGTAGAGACGCCAAAAGCACCTCTAAATCTCTGTGGGCGGGGCGTGGCGCGTGGCTACCTGTGCGCTCTGTGGGCGCAAAGCGCAAAAAATTAATTCCAAAGTAAATTCGATACCAACCAAACATAAATTCCCTAAAAGTCAAACCTATATGTATACATCTACAATACTAACATCTAAAAATCTATACATCTCTACAGAAACAGACGCCGAGACAGAAACACCAGCACGCAGATGAGACAGACCAGATCTACTACTTAAAACACTATATACAACAGCAAAAACAGGACTACATGGGACTCGCCGGACACACACTGCGCTTCGCCGGACCGTTCCACAAAACTCCAAACAACATTACAGACAAAACAAGATCCAACACACCAACGGCCAAAATACTAAAAAAACCAGACCTGAGATACCAACAACCACAAACCATGAACCACCCCAAAAACCACCTCCGCAAACCAACCTAACCCCAACCGTCTACCCTCCTCCTCTATGTTAAAACCCATCCTTGTTACCGACGAAAGTAGAACGCAGAGCAGGGGCAGGGACATAGCACCCAGGAGACAGATTGGTCATTGGAAAAGGTAACCACAGTCCACAGCCAGTACTCATTGGTCACTGATTCTCACAATTCCTATTCCGCCATGCCGTCTCGCGAACTAGCCCACCTGCCCTCGGTTGCTCTGAATGACGTGGTGACAAATAGATTAAATAAACAAAATCACCAGAAAACTCAACCTCATATCTCAAGGCTATATAACAAAATGAGTACGCACGTTACGGTTTCGCCTGGGGCAAAACACCAACGAACCAGGATAGTGACATATAACAAATAAACAAAACAAGGAACCCCTGTCGGGTCGGAACAAAATAAAAAAAAAAACCTGTTCAGGGGCGGTGTAAAATTTAACTTGAAAATTGGAATCAATTTTATATCTTTATTAAAAGTACAACAAATCACTAAATCAACATCAACAAGATTAAATCCAAATATCAACCAGACCAACTAAAAAAAATCAAAGGCGTTAACTCCCTACCACCAAAACAAAAAACAAAAACAAACACACCCATAACCAGGCTAACATGAGGGGAGATCCAGAAATTGGCGAAAAAAACTCAAACCCAATCCCAAGTGGCCACCAACCCACCCCCCCCACAAAAGGCACCACCAAACAAGCCACACACCACCCCAACCACCCGACACCCCACTCACTCCAAACCCACCCCAAAACAACCAAAACCCAACCCATCCATCCCAAGTGTCGCCCACCAAACAACACAATGTCACCTACCCCAAACCCACCAACTCCAATTGCCTCTGCCAATCCGCCTGTTTTTGGTCCATCAGCCGAACTCTGCGCCCTGGAAGCCCCCACTTGTGAAGATCCAAAACGGGGAGAAGGAAGGACCCCCTTCGCCCCCCCCCTGCCTCCCCCCCCCCCCCCGACCCCCACGCCCCGCCCCCCCCCCCCCCCCCCGCCCCCCCGCCCCCCCGCCCCCCCGCCCCCCACCCGCCGCCCCCGGCTCATGTTACAGTGAACCAACCCCACCCTCACCCGCACCACCCCCGGTGTTAATCCCCCACCCACCACCCGGCCCCCTCGCATCCTCCCGCCCACTTTTCGGCCCCCCACGCCCCACAGCCACCTTACGGTACGGGGTGTGGTGCAAAAGTTGTACCACACCCACCCCACCCCCACCCCCCCACCCAACCACCAACCCCACACCCAACCCTCCATCCCACCACCCTTCGACCCGCCCACCCCCGTACACTGCACAGCCCTTCCGAAAGAGACGGGAGACGATTCACTCTTCACTCCTCCGTTGATTTACATAGTATTAGGTGCAATATCTTTTGGTGTGTTGAGTGAGAGATAGTCGCGGTTGATTATAACCCCCAAACCGGAGTAAACAGTTGCACAATTATAAGATGAGCAAAATTGAATCGTGATTGAAAAGAAAGAAAAGTGCATCCGACATTCCTCTCCTGAGAAAGAACAAAGTAATATATTTTTCGAGATGGTGCAGAGAAAAAATACCGGGGAGCAGATAAGAATACCAGTCCCTTTGATCCTTGTTCCTGTTCCTTTCCGTTCTGTTCTGTTACTGCAATTTTCTCTGGCAAAAAACCCAGTTCGTTCGGTTTCCGGCGGGGGGCGACTACTCTATTCCGGTTTCCTTTTTCCGTTCTTCCTGCGAAAATCCTTGACCTTTGACTCTTTCCACTCTCACTCCTGACCCCATCTTTTCCATTCATCACTCTCAACTATCTATTTAAACCTTTTTATTAACACACAACAACCTTTAACTTTTATTTTTTTATTTATTTTTAACTTCTTTAACAACCTCGGGGTGACTCGGCCAACATAAAACCGCGATGGGAGACGGTCACCTCCCGTTCCAATAAAAGCACGTTTTCATCTTCTTTCTTCTCCTTCTCCCTCCCTTTTTTCTTTCAGCAAGAGCTCGTATCTCTTAATCCTACCATCTCCAGGTTGGGTACATGGAAACTCTGCCTTCCGCGGGTCTACTGGTCGCGGGTACTGTCACAGTCGCTGCGGGCGGCCTCTTAAAAGCTCCGCCTACGAACGAACATAAACCACGTGATTAACAAAAGCAGGACCCGGTCCCTCCAAACCCCAAACCCAACAACCGAGTGATTCCAGTGTTCCCATGAAGAGCCCCAGCGCAGCCAAAGTAACAGGACAGGATCCAGCCAGCCACAAGGCAATACAACAACATCTCCAGATTCTCAGTGAATCTCTTCTCTGGCTCTGAATCTCTTCTCTCTCATCTCTTCTCCAGGTGAATCTCTCACTTCTCTCTCTGGCATTTCATTTCTTATCTCTGTTCTCTACTTCTGGCAATTTTCTTTCTTTTGTCCTTCCGCCTATTTCTTATCTCCATTCCTTTTCTCCTCCGCGAAAATCGCAGATTCCAAAACCATCACTTTTTATTTTAAAAATAATTTCACTTTTTAAAAACAGACCTTTAAAAAACCACAAAAATAAAAGATCACATATTTTTTAATACTAACATTACACTTCAATCAAATAAAAAAAACACCCTCCCCCTACCCAACCCACTCCTAGCCAAACACGGAAAGATCCTACTTCTGTCAACCAAAGACAAATTACATATTGCCTTCTTCTTCTTCCATCTCTGCGTTTCACGCAAGGAGTATAACAGTACTGAAAACCTCTCGGTTAATACGTGACAAAATTTAGTTGAATGTATGCCGAGGTCCTTGGTAGAGGGGAAAAATCTGACGAACCTTCGGGTGGTGTTGATGACGACCGACTGGGTACTCGGCGTGATGGAAACGGTCCTCAGTCTCTCTACATTTCTTTACTTTTTGTTCCAACCTCAGACTGTACATATCAAGGAAAATATTTTAGGCCCTGTGGCGCTAGCCTCGCCCTTCATCTCATCTCACTTCCAACATTACACTAACGAGAGCTCAATAATGTCTCCATTAGGTTAACTCATCAAAAGTTCTTCCCATAATGTTCTCTACTCACCAGTTTATTTGTTAATCTACAACTGCCCGGTGGCAGATACATAACTCAGTTTTCGTGTAGACGTATTACTCCTATTCTAAATAAATCATTCTCCTCCTTGAAGGTAATATTAAGTTAACACTTCACTTTACTTCGAAATTGGAAGATGCATTAATTAATATTGTCGAGGAAAGCCGCTTGAAACCGTTACCAAGACTTAACGTGAGCTTATTTTCCTGAAGAGGATATTCCAGTCGTTGGGATGAGAAATGGCTGGCATAGAATCGGAGGGTTGCACAGAAATCAGACCAGTCTAAGGACAACTCAACATGGTTTAAAGGGAAATTGTAAACCTGGACTCTGTAGGCTTACACTGACAATGTATACCAATGCATGTAAACGGAACGAAGAGTAAGGGAATTACAAAAAGGAGAAATGTACCTCCAGGTGGGTATAAAATGGAGGACGAAGTAGTGACGGAGTGAAATAACTTAACTGTAAATATGTTGGGATCAGGATTACGGAAGTGAAGTTAACGAGGTCACAGGTGAAGGGCGCTACACTTTGGAAACGGAGGAAAACAAAGATCTCTGATTACGAATCAATTTTAGAATATGAGGTAGCATTTGAGAGCCATGTTGGAACAAACAAAATGCTGCAGTTGGAGAAAAATAGAAAAACGGGCTGAAAAAATGTTTAGGATCGTTTCGCGAACAATCATGATTGACATTTAGAAGCTCTTAGTAGGAAGCACCTTGTAAGGGTGAACAAATCGTCTTATATCACACTTAAAAAGTTCAAGAGAAGAAGCGACGTACAGACGTTGGAAAATTTTCATTGGTAAATAGATGAGCATGCAGAACCACCTAGGGGTCATTCCCTTTCCATAATCTATCCACTCATCTGATTTTCAGCATTCGTCTACAGCACCACATTTCAAAAGCTTCTATTCTTTTCCTTTCCGCAACTCCTATCGTCCACGTTTCGTACCCAACGGTTTCCTAATATTCACTCTTATATTACCCATCAGTAAATTCCTCTTGCCTTTCTTGCCTGTTCTATCCTACTCTTTATGTCTACTATACTCCTACTTTCCCTAGTTATTACGCTTCCCAAGTAGCAGAATTCCTTAACTTCCGTCAAAATATACCTTCCCAATCTATCCTTTGTTATTCCACTGTTTCCCAAACTACTTTCCATTACCTTGGTTTGCCTCTATTAATCCTCATATTTAACTCTTTCTCCAGGGCTCCGTTCATGCCATTTATTATGTTTTCCAAGTCTTCTGATTCCTCTAATACTACAATATCGTCGGCAAAGGGTAAGGTTTTTATTTCTTCTCCTTGTAGTATGATTCCTTTTTCATATTCCGTTTTAACATTCTTCATGGCCTATTGTATATATAAGTTAAAATCTAAGCGTAACAATGATATTTCCACTATTCATCTAATTGCCTCTGGAGTATCACAGGGCAGTGTCCCGGAACCGTCTTTATACCTTATTCTTTCTAGATATTATATCCTGACGTCTTCAAAATCATTAATAGTTTTTTCCAGTTCACATTATCAAATGCTTTTTCTAAATGTACAAATGTCATGAACGTCTTCTAAAATTAGGCGCAGTCAACATTTCTTCTCTAGTTTCTACTGTCTTCCTAAACCCAAACTGATCTTCTCCTAACTCTTGTTAGGGGAGTGTTAGAAGAGTTAGGAAAGTTTATTTGCGATGGCTGGATGATTTCGAGGAGAGCCTCGGGGGTTGGAGATGAGAGAGGAGCCTTCAAGGGATGTAGAGCCAAGGAAGACGAGTAGCAGCACAATTCCCAGTGGCTACTGATTTCTCTTTATTTCTCACTCCCATACTCGAGTGTAACATACATTATTCCTAGGTGTAAAATACGCGATGATTGTACTTGCAATGTATTGTGCTGACTTTGTGATGATGATGACGCTTTCGCCAGGATCAAGGATGCTGCTGATATTTGAGGAGGAGCTGCGCGACCTTGCACGTCCGAGAACCAGTTCTGCGAGGTTAGGATGAGAAACAGACAAACTGCGGGAAATTCCGCGTCAAGGCCTGCAGAGGCGCTCACGTCAGCACAACACCTCGCAACGCCGCAGCTTCGGTAACCGTCATTACGGGATCAAGTCCATGCTGCGCTGCGGCATGGAGAAGGGAATCCTGCGCATCCTCATCCTCCCACTCGGCGACGTTCATCCTCCCTGTGCGTCGACGTCACAAGGCCCTAGCTTACTGGTTCACCTGCAGAGTTCACTTTGTAATGACTGCGAGCCCGAGTGACGTCATTAGCTCCCTGCCTCACAACGACCGATCACAAATTCATTTCACGTGCATGACACATCCTATACCGTTCATCATGGTGACATGAATTTTTTTCTGTTTAGCGGTGAGGCCCTAGAAAAGGTTTCTGTCGATTCCCCTCCAAATAAATTTGCAAGGCGATAGATTCTGGCCTCACGGAGCCCGTTTGAGGGGGGAAAATATTTAACTTAAATTAATAACATAGCTATTTAAATAACTATTCCATTTAATCAGTTAATAATAATAATAATAATAATGCGTAATCTGATCATCATAAAGTAAATTACCATTCATCCCATGTGATTCACAAACATTAACTTAACACTTTCATTAAATGCAAAAGAATCCAGACTCAAACACATAACTACTCTCATTTTTACACTTAAAATTATTACTAAATAACCAATACAGCAAACAATTTTATATTTATTTAACACATGTACGACGTTTCGTCAATACTTGTCGACTTCATCGTGTAGCCACCAAAAATTTAAAATATAAACTATAAATTACTAAGTACATGTAATAAACAATATATACATTACAATTGTTATTGTTTCCTTCAAAATTTTTGTTCATACGAAACTTCGTAGATGTGTTAAATAAATATTAAACTAATTCACAATAAATGAAAAGACCGCCAAAAAAAGGCAGCATTAAATATATATCTATTTATTAACAAAAGCTAGTTTCATCTCCATTTTGAGACTTAATTCAATAATTTTATCGACTGAGGGAGTCAGGGAGAAATATAATGCTAAATTTTAAGACTGAATAAGTCTGCTGACTTTTTTGGCCGTCTTTTTATTTATTGTAAATATTTTAGACAGAAAACTATCATGTAATTAAACTAATTCACTGAAAAATTGCTTGGATTGTTTATGTATTTATACTTATTATCAGAATATTGACTCTCGCCGCCAGAGATTAAACATCATCTTTACTTATCATTCATTCTACAATAAATAATAAAGAGGATGCCTGTGGTTCGTTTCTCTGGCAGGTATTTTTCCACAAGAGACGTTGGGGCCGAACTTCGGTTCTCATATATAGACGCACCTCTGGCTCTTTGCGGAGGTGCATGTTCTGTTGTCGCACGCCTTGGGCATACGGTAAGAGGTGTCCCTCTGCTCCCATTGTATCAGTCGGCCAACTGTCTCGTAAAACCTGTCGAGACACGGAGAAGAGAATGCTGGGATCTCACAGCAAGAAAACTCTTCTCTGGTCATTCGGAAGGGCGTGAGAATAGAACCAAATGACCCGACCTACCCGATGCAGGTTCTCCCTGCATTTCTTTTAGGGTGGGATCCTAGACTATATCCCGGGGGCCCTAGTCAACCCTTGTAAACCTTGCTCTACCTTCCACATCCCCCCTTTCAATTCCCTTCCACTACTAAAGGGAAGCTTCCTGTTTCAGGATCACCCTCTTGTAGCCTGTTACACCCTCCCTCTCCACCCAGAAACAAAGATCAGTCGACCATTGAAACGTTACACAATGCAAGCAAGTCAACCGCTGGAAAAGGACCTCCCACCTTGTTGCAGGTTTCTCTAGGGTTTGTCCCCTGCATAACCATCGTGACATCTAGTTCTGAATCTCGACAGGAATCTTCCACACATGGACATTTTCCCGACTAAAATATCGCGACTGTCGTTTGTCCGAGAAGTCAATATCCCGAAGGTCTCTTTCCCTAAAGACGCCTTCTTATAAAATGAAGTATAATATGAATGGAAAAAAAACTCTTTACACTTAGGATCCGGAAAGAAACACTGAACGCGAGAGCGCTCTAGCACGACTGTTGGCGGGAACAGGAATGGAATGAGGGTTGCATTTGCAAAATACGCGTCTCATCCTGGGTCCCATCAAAGTTTAATAGAAACATTGTCCCGCGAATGAAATTGGTGGCTTAATTAAAAATAAAAATCCTGTGTTGGAGTGTTTATCCATATTATGCTCTATTTCAGGAAAATGACCCATCGGGAAAATGTAAGCTTTCGGGATGAGGTCAGTTGGGCAAATGGCATTCCCGTGATTTAGTTCCTACTCTTCCTTATTGTGCGCAGTGATTGGCGTGTTGTCACGACTGCGCCAGTCAGCGTCGCTGCCAGAGACAATGCAATGTCTCAGCGTGACGTCACCGCGGTCAAAGTCAAGGCAAACAGTCAACGGCTCCACAACAAAGAGTCTGCCTCGGCGTTGCTTCTGTTACGTCAAGTCACCAACGAGTCATTTGTAGCTGGTCCCCTACACTATATGTATTAATATATATATAACTGTAATACGCCAGGAATTGATAACATTACAGCAGAGCTGATAAGATCAGCGGGCGAAGAAGCAATATCACAGTTATTCAGTATAGTTTTCGAAATCTACGAAACAGGAAGAATCACAGAGGATTTTAGTAAAAACATAATTATACCCATACCGAAGAAAACTGGGGCTGATAGATGCGGACAGCAGAGGACAATTAGTTTAATATCCCATGCATTTAAAATATTTTTTTTTTGGTTAACAGGCTACATGAGGGTGATCCTGAAACAGGCAACTCCCCTTTAATAGCATAGGAAGGGAATTGAAAAGGGGGGATGCGGAAGGTAGAGCAAATTAAAATACTATATAGGAGAATTGAACGTCAAATAGAATGCGAGTTAGCAGACGATCAATTTAGTTTTACAATGTAGGGACAAGAGAAGCTATATTGAATTTGCGATTAATTTTAAAAGACAGGATAAGATTAAGAAAAAGCATTTGATAATGTGAACCGGAACACAATTCAGAATTTTGAAGAGCGCTGGAAAAAATATCGAGAAAGAAGGCTTATACATAACAGAAGACAGGCAGCAGGAATTAGAATAGAAGATCAAGAAAAGAAAGCAGCAAACAAGAAAGGAATAAGACAAGGATGCAGTCTGTCGCCCATGCTGTCTAACTTATATATAGAACACGCGATGAAGAGAGTTAAAACGGAATATGGAAAAGGAATCATTCTACGAGGAGAAGAAATGAAAACATCACGCTTTGCCTACGATGTTGTAGTATTAGGGGAGTCAGAAGAAGACTTGGAAACCGTAATAAATGGCATGAACGTGATCTTGGAGAAAGAGTTCAATATTTGGATTAATAGATGGAAAACCAAGGTAATGGGGTGTAGTTTGGGAAACAGATTAGGAAGGGATGTTTTGACGGAAGATAAGGAATTGTGCTACTTGGGAAGCGTCATAAGTAGAGTAGAATAGCACAGGCAAGGAACAGGAATTTACTTACTACTAATATAAGTGTGAATATTAGGAAATCGTTGCTAAAAATGTTTCTATGAAGTGTGGCGTTATATGCGTGCGAAACGTGGACGATAGGAGTTGCGGAAAAGAAAAGAATAGAAGCTTTTGAAATGTGATGTTGTAGGCGAATACTGAAAATCAGATGTGTGGATAGAATCACAAACAAGGATGTTCTAAACAGAATAGCGGAAAAGCGAACAATACGGAGAACGTTGACCAAGAGAAGGGATAGATTAATAGGCAACGTTTTAAGACATGAGGGTTTGTAAAATTAGTATTAGAGAGAAGTGTGTGGGGTAAGAACAGAAGAGGGAGGCCAAGCAGATTAGGGTTGTGCTAGTTATGAGGAGATGCAACGGCTTGCGCAAGATAGGTTAGCATGAGACCAGTCTTATGACTGAATACCACAACAACAACAACACTACGTGACGTCATTATTCACGGAGTCGTCGTTGGGAGAAGCGAGGAAGAAGATCCCGATAAGAAGGAAGTTCCTCGCCTTGAATGCGGACAGGTTCTGTGGGTGTGGAGCGTTTACCGTGACGAGCCGCGCAAATCACCCGTTTCCTGTTTCCCTGGATAAGGGATCGCTCAAGGACGACGGAAACTGCGTCAAACCCCATCCAAAGTCTGTTTGTGGCCAGAGGCTGGAGACGAGCTGCTGCTCGTTGAATCCTTGACATTTCCGACCGAGCTCATCCGCAACCGGATGTGACGTAACTGAACTCTGCGACGAGACGCAGAAATCACCCCAAGTGGCGACCATCCTCACTACTCTTTCCCAAGTGACCCTGCGCGACCATTTTGATGAAATTTCGGCAGTTTGTGCTATGAAGCCTTAGATGAATATGCAAAATTTTAGTTCGAAATGTATATGTGACTGTGATGCGGGCTTTTTCTTCGAAGTCTGCGGTTCATCGGAGACGACGTCGTTTCAAAAGTCATCGTGTTTCATTCTGCAACAATCTGTCGCATAACGTGCTCTTCGGTGCTATTTCACTTTCTTAGATGCTTTACGTAATATATAAAGGAAAAGTAAACTTGTTTTGACCAATCGCCTATTCATTATTAACTCCGTGAGGCACGAGTTTCTTTTTCAGTACTGTAGCATTCGATAACCTGCTATGAATTTCGTAACACGACGAGTAAGAATCAAATACAACACACTCAAAATTTCATGTGGGGTCCATGATAGCTTTGCACTTCCAATCACCGTGGTTCCCAAGCCTCATACCTTTATATAAATGTATATTTTATATCAATTTATTATAAATGAGTTTTTTGACCAAGGATTCCAACCTGAAATTTTGCATATGTTCGTCTAAGGCTTCATAGTACAAACTGTCCAAATTTCATCAGAATCAGAAATTGTCCAGCGGGGATCGTTCCTCAAATCAGGACACTTGATATGGAATCATCCCATACTATCTCATGAACCAGAGCATCCGCCATCTTGCCAGCTCAGATCCGCCATGTTTCAACTCTCTGCTGTTATTAATTTCCACCTTTAGCCGTAATAATTTTTCCCGCTCTCCTCCAAGCCCCGTATTTAAATCAATTCCAAGGTAACAGGTAATGAAGGCAATAAGATGGGTCCGGACTTTGCAAATAACCTTCAAGTCAGACTCTTTCTCTCTCTAAAAAGAAAATAATAGACAGCGAAATAAAGGCTAGCGATTTTAATAGTAAGTTGGGCGTGTCGCGTCCTCGCCTTCTTGCTTGCTGCTCTTAAAACCCGGAAATAATAAAGCACGAGAATGGGAAAAAAAGAAACAGGCCAATAACAAATTTCTTTCTCTTTCTTCAGCCTCACTCTGGATGAACACAGTGAGAGAGAGAGAGGGGGAGGGGGAGATGAATGAGTTGAGACAGTCCCTTGGTGATGTCAGGAAGCGGAACTCTAACCTCATGCCATTCTATTCAAACCGTAACTATTTGTAAATAAAATAATTAGATTATTTTGACTTAAATAAAAAGCAAACAATGGCCAAAAGTCAGTAATAGAAGAATTGTAATTCAAAATAAGGCGTTTCGTCGCAAACTTTCGGGACCTCTTCACTGTCTTCTACTAAAATTTAAAAGAAATACATATTTGAATATTAATAAATTAACTTATTAATATGTAGTACTTTACAAATAAACCGAAAGAAACAGATATCAAACCTTGTATTGTTTTAATTTGCAGGAATTACACTTCAAGGTTCCAACAACACACAAGTAAATCACAAAAATAATGAGTCTTATATTGCATTTAAATTTCGCGAGTGTTTTTTTTTCACTTTTAATCTTACGTGAATCATTTCGCTCTACAACCGAGGCTTAATTTTTAAATTACTCAATAAGTTAAGAGAGCGACACATTTCCCTTTCCCACTTTATGACGTCATAAGCCATGACACTGTAATCTTAATAATGAACCACAGGTACACACACATACATACAGTTATATTTATAATAAGGACAAGATCCCTGATTCATCTGATACATGATATGTATATATAATTACGGAAAATAAAATTGGGATTGTGCCAGGCCCTGGGCTTCACACAACGTGCCTCAATCATCTGCACCACGACTTCTGTAACATTTTACTTTTCTATTATTAACTAATTGAAGGATATCATTACTAAAATAAAATCTTACTTCATTTAAGTACTATATCACGCTCGACAGCAATTTAATCTTCTCGCTTGACAGATTTTAAACTTGACGTCATAATCTGTCCTGTTGGAAGTTCTATATGTCTCCAGGACTTTTTTTTGGGCTGGAATTGGGGAAGAAAAGTACTTAAACATTCTCTGGGGTGAATGCATAAAGGACAAACCTACTCAGACATAGTGATTTAGAACGACGCCCGGCGCTCAGCTTAGATGGACGTTCATTTATATAGACTCAATTTGCTAAATGTTCATGGTCCTGTTTGCCTCCGGACCCGGCGCCATTTTGAGAGCTACTCCGTCGTGGAATCCTCGTATAAAAGCAAAGAAAAACTTGGACTTGACGCGAAGCCAAGAATATTCTACAAGAACAAGCTAATAAATTGTTTTTATGCGGCAAGCAGCTAATAGTAAAGGAGCCTTGCATGGCGTAACCCATCAGAGAAAGAGGGGCAATAAAATAATCAATATGAAAAGATGGTTTGGTCGTCTCATATCTTGCTGCTCAAATTAAAAAACCAATTTTAAGTGTCACGAAATTTAGCTACGGTTTGTTTGTAATTAAATAAAAATATATTATATATCTGAACAAGTACAAGTGTAACGGGAAATAAATTGTGGCTAATATTAGAAATCCTGACCGCCTTGGTTTCAATGAGGTCAGGCGATCAAGACGGTCCAGTTGAGGCGTTGCAAGGTTTAGTATATAATCTCTGGAGTGCCAACAAGTTAACACATCAGAGTACACGAGCTCGAAAAGATGAGCAATAAAGGAAAGAAAAGAGGCAAAATTCGACGGGACAAGGAGTGTAAGGGAGGCGCTGTTGCCACGTGTTCGCGTACAGCGTTCAATAACAATGATCACATTTACCTCACTGCAATGAATTTTATATGAACAAACACGCCAAATTCGTCTTAAATACACTTTAATAAAACGGAAAATAGTAGATATTCATGAAAAAAAAACAGGACGATTGTTCGTCAGTGGCGTCTAGTCACTTCCCTTGCATTATATGCGGTTTTTATTTGGGTGCGGTGGAGAGGTAAAGTGCCTTCCAATTATTTTAATATCCCACTGCAAATCTCTACCTTCCAAATCCCTCCTTTTCAATGTCCTCCCTATGCCATTAAAGGGGAGTTAGCAGTTTCAGTATCACCCTCATGTAGCCCGTTAACAACAACCACAACAAAACTACATTTATTTTGCGACGCTCGTGGTCCGTTACAGTTGGCGCCCTGCGCAACAATAAACTCAAGACAAATGAATCGTCGAAAAAACTATGTTCTGATTCACAGAAAGCAGATTTTCTGCTCTTCAACTAAAAACACTTATGACTGAAAAAAGCACGGACGCAATACAGGAAAGGTACAATAGAGACAAAGAAAGAAAAAAAGAACAAGAAATTACGGCTAAAACAGATTCAACCAAGCAAAAATAGTGGAAACGAAAGAAATTAACAAGATGAACAGAAGAAGGAAACAGAAGTAGAAAGGGACTGAAACGGAAGGAGGAAGAATGAAAAAATGATACAAAATTTGAAGAAGGGAAAGAGAATGAATGGGATAAGAATTTAAGAAAGACGCAAGAAAGGAGATGTGTAAGGAAACGAAATAAATAAAAAAGGGAGGAACTACGAATATGATTGGAATAAGAAAGAAAGAGGCAAAACAATAATAACTGACGAAAAACGTGCGAGAATAATGGAAAGAAACAAGAAACGAATTTTAAAATAAATGAAAGAAGATTAAGGGAATAAAATAAATAAATAAATGGAGACAGAACAGAAGGTCTGCAACTAAAAAAGGAAACAGTGAAAATAAAAACAAGGAAGGATTGTCGAAGGGAGTGAATGATGATCAATGGAATGAGACAACGAAAGAAGCAGAAAAACAGAAAGACTGAAACCAAATGACAAATAAAAGAAGGAAGGGAAGTTGACAGAAGTAAAAGAGAGTGACTGAAAGAAAGAAACAAAGAGAGAAATAAAATAAGAGAGTTTGAAGCAAGAAGAGCACGAATGAAATAAATATAAAATGAAGTGAGGACGGTCACAATAATTTGAAGAAGAGGAAAGAAATGAGAAACTGATAGAGGCAGACTGCAGCTAAAAGTGCAAGAATAAAATAAGTAAATAAAGGAAGAATAATCAAAAATAAATTGACTAAGACAGAAGGAGAGACAGAACAGAAGATGGACTGAAACAAAAAGAGCAAAACTGAAAGAAATAAAGAAACTTCCTTGTTTATTATTTTCACTGGAAGAAAGAGACAGAAAAAAGATCTGAATCAAAAAAAGCAGAAAAGAAGGAAGAAATGTAGCGAGTAGTAAAAGAGGATAAAGAGCAGAAAAGATAAACAGTAAGAATGAAATGAAAAGAAATGCGGAAGGATGGGGGAAAGAAAGAATCAGAGGGTGAGACGTAGAGTAGAGTAGAAGAGAAAAGAGAAGCAACGAGGGAGAATTGCGTAAGAAGGTGCTGTAATTGACCACTGAGGAAAAACCGAGGAGGCAGGCCAATTTGCCGACCATGCTGATTCAGCGGGGAGATGATGACACTGTTTCAGCCGAAACTTGGCACGAGACGATGACTTGCAGCATGCGAATAGAAGAGGAACTGCTTCATCCCCTTAAGGAAAGCAATATTATTCCACAATAATGCATGAGCATTGCACAAGGGCCTATTCTAGGAACCATACCACGTGACTAGCCCGTAGAAACAGGTTTAGAAACAAATTAATACATTGAAATCTATATCAGGGAATACGTAACAGTTTCATTTTATCATTTTAAATACATTAACAATAAAAAAGTTTAGAAAACTGAATTAATATAAGTAAACTTTAAAAAAACATAATGCTATTAAATCATTTACCAAAATGATTACGTCATAATATTTGTCAATAATTCACCTTGATAGGCAATTGTGATAGTTGACAGTTAACATGTGAACACACAATAATTAAAGAGAAGACTTTGACGTCATGTAACGCTATAAACTGTCCCAACTATTTACATTACTTTCTCACTTCCCTTTACAGAAGACTAAGGGCGTCCTACTTCATCATCACTCTACATTTAATTTTTAAAAGAAATACTCTCTTGGTAAAATATTACATCTGAAATATTTATTGAATACAAAATAAATGCTAAACGGCCAGATTAAGTCGGGGAACGTTCCTTTAATTCTTTTTTTATCTTATGAAGACAAATCACAACGTTACATCTGCTATTTTGGGACACTTCAGATTTCACAAATTAATAAATACAAAAAATTGATTACAATAAAATAGCGGAGCTTAATCTGCCTAGTAATAATACTAACCAAAAGTGTCATCTCTTTCCGAGTCCTTCCACGCAGCATCGCTGTTCAGAGGAAGACGCAAAGTAGTGCCGAAATGTCGTCCAACCGTGTAAATTGTATGCAAAATAAAATGTTATTATCAACATAGAAGTGTTAAACGATTGTGCAAGAAGGACCACACGGATACAAATGAGGAAGATACACGCGGAGAAGAAAGAAGTCGTTACATAAAGATGAAACATCGAGCAAAGATAATACGGAGATTAAAGGGTACAAGTCCGTGTGTTACGCAACGACGAGGCTGAGTGAGTAATGGACTTTTCCTCCCCCCGAGAGACCGACCGGAAGGTTCAGCAGGTCCCTGACAGAGGCAACCAGTTCGGGGTTCCGGAAGGTCGCCTCCTCAGGAGGAGTAAGGAAGGGAGGGAGGGAGGGAGGAGGGACTTCGAAGGCCAACCCCGGCAATGGCAGCTATAAAGACCCTTGCCTCCACGGGGAACCTCAACAGTCAACACTCAACACCTCCAACATGCTCTGCAAGCTTCTCGTGAGTACAGACGCTCTCACCTCTGGTGCGGTGATTTTCATTACACTTCTTTAAGGTGTTCTTGGCGCTAGTATATATTCTGTCTATCGGTGAGGGTTTTGTCGATATTTGGCGCCCAACGAGGGGACGTGGTTAAAAACTGAGCGCTACGTTGTAGTATTGTAAGCTTGGATAAGGGGGAACCGGAAGAGTAAATGAAAGGACAATTGGAACATAAAATATCTATATAAACAATACAATATTTTTTGGCAGCTCCCTATTTAATATAGGGAGGAAGTAGAAGATAGAACAACGAAGGGTCGAACTTTTCCCATGGCGACTAGAGCAGGCAGCATTCGACAAGTTTATTTTTATATTTTTCCAAGAACGGAGAATACCATGTTGCTACTCTCAGACAAGCAAACTTGCATATAGAAAAGGAAAATTGGGCGAAAAAGGCAGGAGAATGAGGGAAAAGTGAAGGAACACGACGGTTATTAGAGACGACAGAAGAACGGGGTGAACGAGGACGAGGACAAGGTAGGCAGGATTTCTGAAACATTGACAAAAAGCATGCGTCTTCTTTTTTCTAATATCTGGAAGGAAATTCTCCAAACTGAAAAATAGGTTTTATTTAGAGAATGTACCGAGTGTCAAGCGTTCTCAAAAGAAGGAAATTAAAAGCGAAAGAAAAGGATGAACAAAATGCTAACAGAAGGAACAAACTGAAGGAGAATCAAATAATAAATGACAATTAAAAGAAAAGGGTATATAATGTCCTTGATGTCAATACAGTTAAAGATTAAATTAAAGTAGAGAAGAGGAGCGGGGAAGCTGTTGTATTGTAAAGTCTCCGAGCGCGTTATCTGAGGGGTGGCAACTGGTGAGAAAAGGAGAAAAGAAATGGGGACCGCAAGAGAATTGGGGCAAAGAATTACGTAAACAATATGAAAACCTGACAGTGATAAAATCGATCACTGGGAGGGTAAAACATAGAAATTTGGGCATAGTGGACCACACTGATGTAAATTACAACTAAAGGCGGGGAAGTAGTAAATGAAATATTATGAAGGATGAGTAGTGCAAACTGTAGGCACGGTAGTTAATACAACGAGATTCCTTGATTGGATCGCCTGTTATGTCATCTCTCTCTCCCTCTCTTGGAGAGGTGCAAAGACCGGTTTATCTCTCTCACTCAACTCAAGCCAATTACATAAACGAGCGGGCCTCACCTTCACTACATATAATTGCCCCAGCATTAGCCTGCGACCTTCTGTTGTCTATTTTTTTTCTTCACTCTGTTTCTCTTTGTGTGTTTTTTAAGAGCGTGTTTGTTGCTGCTGTTATTATTCCACTTGCCCCGATGACTTCACATGGTCCGTTTTCTTTCTCGTGCTTATCGCACCTCTTAACGATTCTTCTTTGAATTTATCGTCGAGTCCCTACTTGGCTGACGAACAGAAGAATTTTCCTTAAGTCGACTGATTATTTCTCTCATAAAGTGATTCTTGTAGATAGCCATTGCCTCCCCCCCCCCTTTTATCACTCTCGCTCTCATCCTACTGTTAAGGTCTACCAATTGGTACACAATATAATTACAGTAAAGTTGGGGATGAGAGCCAAGTGGCACATGACAATAGGTTCTCCGGGTATTGGCTTTAGCACAATTAGAATTTAAATAATCTGAGTGCACGGCGTTTCCCGTGAATTCATCTACATTATCCCGGGCTGCAGCATTTAATCACATTGTCAACCACGAGACCTTTCTACGCCCTGCTCTTAATTTATGACGTCATGCCTACTCACAATATTAATCTACTAGAGGTACCACAATTAATCTCAAAACATTCAAAAGAAACTTGAAACGATTGCTTGTTCTTGGGTTTAATAGTGCCTGAATAATCTGTACCGCGACGTATAAAACTTTTAGCATATTTATTAACTAATTAAAAAGTATAATAATTACTTAAATAAAACGTTAGTTATATTTAAATATTATCTCAAGCTTAAGACGGATATAATTATTTCGCTTGACACGTCATGGTGAAACTCTGTCCTGTTGCAAGGTGTATACTATCCCTGCCTGTTGAATCTATTCGCGAGGAACACGAAAACTACGTGCGAATAGCGTTACATCTGTTGAGCAGTTTTTGTAACTGTACTGAAACAGGGGAGCGAGAACTGCAATGAACCAAACTTTCAACTTAAACCGTATGAACGGGATAGGAACGAATAAGGAAAATACATATATTACTCTTTTTTTATATAAATAATATTAAGTAAATATAAGAAACTAGAGTGACTTGACTTTTAAATGGAGCTGAAGGAGTGAATCGCTGGATCTGTGGTGTCACGATAGGGTTAGCCAATTACATAAGTTCTTCCTTTAAAGACTTGACGGAGTTCTTCAATGTCATTACTTGGTAGTTTAGTCAACTGTGGGATCCCTCCGCAGCGCCTTGGGAATCATCTTATAGTCTTCCACTGTGATCCTTTTTTCCAGGTGTCGGCGCTGCTGGTCCTCGCCCTGCTGGGAATGGCGTCCGCCCAGTATGGATACGGTGGATACGGTAGAGGCTTCGGTGGATACGGTAGAGGCTACGGTGGATACGGTGGATACGGCAGAGGCTATGGAGGCTACGGAGGCTACGGCGGATACGGCAGAGGCTTCGGCGGATACGGCGGACGCTACTACGGCTAAATAAACACACAGTCACCATTATCACGGCTAATAAAAATTACTTCTCAGCTCTCTTAACTTAGCAGTTGTCATTGCAAACCTACTTCTCTAAAAACTCCTGACCATCCCCACGTTGGGCGCCACAAATGTTCCCACGCCACGTCCCCTGTCTAAGGGGAAACAGTGGGCCAATGTTAAGCCATATATATATATATATATATATAAGCACTGAGCATGTATTTTAAACCTTACAGTATAATTGTGCAAGCAAAATAAATTATTTCAATTAGTAGAGTCTCTATACGATTGCAGTTAGAAGTTACTTTCCGTAGATTTACAAGGGGAAAAATTCGTTGATTAATGTACTTGCAAAATAGTGAGAGATTATTTACGCCATATTGCAGATATTGGGGTACTGCAAATATTAGCGAATAGTAATGCCAAGAAACCATTTTTGGTACGTGAATCTGTACCAACAATAAATAAAATAAATGTCGGATCTCGAGATAATATCCAATATTTTATTTTATCATACGAAAAAATATTGGCACATTATTATTTTTATTTTAGATACAGCAGGCCACAGATAAATAACGGTATTGAAATAGTATGTCTTCTTCTTCTTCCTTGGCTCTACATCCCATCGCGGGCCAGAGCCTATTGGGGCGACTGCAGACAGTCATCTTACATGACACGCTCCGAATTTGGAGTGACACGTAGTCAGCGGATATAATATTTACAGCTCGTAAACAATTAACATATGAGATCTCTGTCTGAGAACAAAGGCGGGTTTCCGTCTTGAAACAACATCCCAGCCGTAGAACACGGAAATAACCAAAAAACTAATACTTTAAATTGTTTATTTTGTTACAATACTCAAATATTGCCATTACGTCAGTCTGGCGTCACCCGATACAGTGTGAACAGATAAAAACAGAAAATTAGTAACTGACAAAACAATTAACACGAGATAACGTATAACTATTAATATTAATTCAAAATATTTTAGAGCATTTAGCATTATTATCAATATTATAGTTGGTGAACGTCTTTGGCAAACGTAGTAATGACGGAGATGATTAGTCGGAGGGAAAGCCGACCATTTCAATATATACTTAAACTGTTTTGGGCAGCTAAGGACCTAATAAGGGCCTGGAAAATTGTATCGGTCAACTCGCGAAATCACGAGACATATATAACTCATTACGCATTTGATGTGATCGTATTATCAGAGTGAAAACTGATATAACGCATCATGTCGATTGTGAAACACATGACATTCCTTCTTGTCGTCTAGTGACAACCCCACGTTGGGAGCCAATTATTGATACACACATTCCTCGCTCTCTCCCAATATAACAACACAGTCATTCACGATTCAGAACGCCATATGGTATAAGGTATATATACTGAACTGTGTCCGCCAATTCGCTTACGGGAATCTACGTACAGGAAGTAAATTGAAGTAAATCAACCCACCAAGGCTAAACTTCGTATTATTTTCTGAATTTCCTTTACAAACGACAACAGTCATCCCACATCACTTAAGTATCACCCAACAATTAGTTTTTTAAAAAATAACTCTTTGTAAAATATTACACCTGAAATTGTAAATGAAAACAAAATAAATGCGATATGGCCACTTGGATACGGTTCTTTAATTAGTTCTCCTTTGAAGATATCAATGTTTCATTCCTTATTTTGGAACTAATCAGGTTCTCATATAAAAAAAAAACAAAATTTATATTACAACCAACATACGGGAAAATAGTCTGGTAGGTCTTTGGTAGTGCTGTATTTAACCTTTGTCTTACTTGTCCTTCTACGTTACATCGCTATTCAGAGAGAAGACGCAAAGTAACGTCGAAACATCGTCCAGCCGTGTAAATTATTTCTCGCGTCAAAATTTTTCTGCAAATTAAATAATTATTGCCAAAGAAGAAGTGTTCAACGATTGTGAAAGAAGGACCACAAGGATACAAATGAGGAAGATAGAGAGGTAAGTGGAGAAGAAAGAAGTCATCACAGATGAAACCTAGCAAGATAACGAGCAGAGATAGTATGGAAATTAAAGATTTCAAGTCTCTGGGTTACGGGGTTCCGGAAGGTCGCCTTCTCTGGAGCAGGACGGGAGGAAGGAGACTTCGAAGGCCAACCCCGACAACGGCAGGTATAAATACCCTCGCCTTTACGAGGAGACTAAACAGTCAACACTCAACGCCCACAACATGCTGTGCAAGCTACTCGTGAGTATAGACACTCTCACCTCTGGTGTTGATACTTTCATTACATTTCTTCAAGGTGTTTTTGTCGTAATAAATTGATATATGCTGTATATATTCGGTGACGATTATATCGATATTTGGCGCCCAACGAGGGGGCGTGGTTTGAAAACCGAGCACTACAATGTACTGCTGTAAGAATAAATGAAAGAAAAATCGAAACATTTAATTATTACAAAATGTTTGTGGCAGCTCCCAATATCAAGGAAAGAATCTTGAAAGGGAAGATATAGCTGAGGGAACAACGAGGGTTATCTAGGATACGAGACTAAAAGTTACACGGTGAAAGAAACCAGCATCAGGTAGGTTGAACTCTTGCTATCACTGGAGCATGCAGCATTCCCGTCTCAACGCCTCGACTCTTGTTGTAGGAGCGAAACTAAGAAAGCTGCATATAAAATAGAAAAGGAACGTTGGGCGAAGGAGGCAGTAAAATAAGATGAAACGAGAAGGAACAGGGCGGATATTATAGACTACGATAAGGCGAGGACAAGTAGAGATCTGTGGTGTCAAGTTAGGGTTATCCAATTACATAACTTCATTCTTAAGAAGTGGGTCCTTCAAAGTCCTTAGATGGTAACAGTCTACTGTGGGATCTGCAGACGTCCGAGGTCAATCCGCAGCACCTCACGTGTTTTTTCACAATTGTTTGGTACTCTGACTCTGCTTTCCAGGTGGCGCTGCTGCTGGTCCTCGCCCTGTTGGCAATGGCGTCCGCCCAGTATGGATACGGCAGAGGCAGAGGAGGTTACAACGGAGGATACGGCAGAGGAGGCTACGGCGGCGGATACAACAGAGGAGGCTACGGTGGATACAGAAGAGGCTAAACACACAATAGCCACTGTTACGATTAATAAAAATTACTTCTCAGCTCTCGTAACTTAGTTGTAATAATTGACAAACCTCTGTCCTAACTACTCCTGACCAACCCCACGTTGGGCGCTCAACTGTTCCCAGGCCTAGTTCCCTGTCTAAGATGAATCTGTGGGGAAGCTCTTTTCTGCCAATTTTGAACCCTCATACAAATAAAAACCTTACGTTTTGCCGAAGATATTGTAGTAATAAGAGAATCAGAAGAAGACCTGGAGACCATAATAAATGGCATGAAAAAAGTAATGGAGAAAGAGTTCAATATGAGGATTAATAGATGAAAACCATGGTACTGGAGTGTAGTTTGGGAAACAGTGGAATAACAAAGGCTGTTAGATTGGGAAAGAATATTTTGACAGAAGTTAAGGAATTATGCTACTTGGGAAGCGTAATAACTAGGGATGGTAGAAGTATAGTAGACATAAAGCGTAGGATAGCACAGGTAAGGAAGGCTCTCGCTAAAAAGAGGAATTTGCTTACGGGTAATATCAGTGTGAATATTAGGAAATCGTTACTAAAAATGTTCGTATAGAGCGTTGCGTTATATGGACGCGAAACGTAGACGATAGGAGCTCCGAACAATATGGAGGACGTTGAATAAGAGATGGGATGATTAATAGGCCACGTTTTAAGACACGAGGGTCTTGTAAAATTAGCATTAGAGAGAAGTGAACAGAAGAGGCAGGCAAAGAAGACTAGGTAGAATGTGGGTTGTGCTAGTTATGAGAAAATGAAAAAGCTTGCGCAAGATAGGTTAGCATGGAGGATTGCATCCGTCATGTCAACGACCGCCGTCTTCTTGTATCATGAAGAAACTCAACCCACTTGAAATGAGAAACATTCTCGCTTTATGATCTTAAAAATCATAGTGAGACTTGTTGGTGTTCCACTAGTCCGTGGATTGGCAGTACTAGATTGGTTTTAGCTCGTTCTCGATCATTGTCAAAGTCAATCACTCCGGAGTATCAAGTACATATAAACAAACTAAAGGACACCGACCAAAAATATTTCATTAAATTTATTAATAAACAAAACAGTTAACATGTCCGTCTATTTAAATACCAATTATTAAAGTACGATCTTTCACCCAGATATATTAATTTATTACGGTACTTAAGATAATCAATTCCAAATTTAAGTCACAGCTGAAACGTCGTAAAGAACTTAAATAAATAATGTTGAACAACTTATAAATTAGTCTTTGATCAATATTTAATTATAGATATTAATCGGTAAGTAATCTGTCGTGACGCATCACTAGTTAACATCTACACGATTCTTCTCCTGAATAAAATATATTCAAGTCGACTCAGAAAGACTCGCCTTTCTTTCCCGTTGTCCTTAATTAAGGTTGGCAGCCAGATTTTCATAATTTTAAAAAAATGAGAAGGAAGCCGACGATTCAGAATAAAGGGAATTTAGAATAAATATTTAAAAAGACAGTGAACTCACCCCAACCGATGATGTTCTGCCTCCTGAAGACGAGAAGCTCCACTGCCAACATGTAAACAGCGTCTCTGGAAGGAACATGACCCCCAATCTCGACACATACTTCCCAAACTAGAAAGAAAAGGACGTCTTGTTATACAAGACAGCGAGTATAATAGACTAAACAATAGAAACACACTACAAATAGGCGTTACTTGTAGTAAGAGCTGTAGATTTGAACACACATACAACGGAGGAAAAGATTTCAGGTCTGAGCATTCTTAATTGTCCATTATTGGGAAGAAAGACCGACCACGTATTTGTACCACCAAACACTTTTGGGCAGCGAAGGAACTAATAAGGGCCAGGGAAAGGGAAATTTGCATTGTCCCTGTAACGTCCGTCAACTCGCGAAATCGCCGGACATATATATTCTAGCACATTCGGTCTTTTCCGATCTAGCGCTGCTCGTCCTCGATATGAGATTTGAAGAATTTTTATTGGGCGCCAGGTATTTTTTATTCAGAAAAACATCAAAAGTTTAATTCAGATTCAGAGCATGATAACAGATAATGGAAGCAGGGGATGGTCACGCACTATACGACTTTCCTCTACAATGACCCACTGCACTATACGCTTCCTCTTACGTCAGCCCAACAACAATGCGTCTCCCCGTCATTATTGCGCCATCTGCAAGCCACGTCCCCGGCTTGCCTTGATTTTTCTCGGGTTGTAACTTTACGTGTTATATTTTGTTGTGGTATTCATTCCTAAAGCTAGGTTTACACGGGCAGTGATGTTCGTCGAAGTTGGGTTGGCTGTGCACTGCCTAGCGTTTACATATTGGGCAAATAACTGCCCACTTCTTCACTGACAATTCTGTGCAAGTGCTGCCCTCACTACAGAACGGCCAGAGAACTCTGATGCATGTTTATACTTCTCTGCTATTTTCTGGCAACTACGACCGGTTGTAATGTTGATGTTGCATAGTGTCGATATATTGTTTATATCAAGTTGAATATTTTTCCCCTTTGTTTTTTCACGTACGCATGATGTCCATAAACAGGAACTAATCACTTTGTATTTGTGATAGAATAGACGTAACGAGGAAAGGCTTCCTGAAAAGTCAAACTCAGTATTACGCTACTGTACAATAGATACATAAAAATGAAAACAGTTGTTTAGTAATATTGCTTTATATTATTACTACAGAAATCAAGAAATAATAAAAACAGCACATGTACTTTGAAGCTGGTTTTCAGTGTTTAATTGGGTCGGTTTCTATTACTTGTTGTTTTATTCCCCTTAAAGTTGTCAATTACTGAACAGAACGAAATGAATTATTTTCCATCACGTGTGATAGTAAGTAGTGTGTTTATAGCATACATCATTCTTTTGCGTATTTTTTTCCAGTTAAAGTTTGTGCCGTTGGAGGCTGGACAATAAATATTTTTGGAAAGCTAACCTAAAAATTTATAGGCGATTAGGTGCAACCAAAGACATATAAACAACATAGACTGGACAAGGCGCCGCCATATTTGAAGCAAATTGAAGGCTCAGGCGCCATTTTTTGAATGGTAAGGATGGCGTGTCCTGTCGTCTGCTGGCATTGAATTGAGGTGGACTTACGAATACGTGCAGGAAGCGTATCTCGTAAATCAATATTTAAAAACTATATATACATATGTATTAAAGTTACAAATGAGCGGAAACCAGCTAGAAAGTGTTTCATTACATATAATATATATAACACATCACTTAAAAATTGTAAATTATTTCTGTTGTCACACAAGGAAAGTGCCGAAATTAAAGTTAACACGGATAGGCTCATTAACATCATCTCAATGCTAAATACAACATGTAAATATTGACAGTTAATGAACAGGAAACTTTATAATAATTAATTTATAATTTTTGTTTTAAATCAGTCATTTCTGATATTAATGCCGAATTATTAGATGAGATATGAAGCATCTCGCTCATCAGTCTATAATAAAGATTACTCCCAATATCTAAAATTTTAATTTTTTTACAATTATACAATTGTACGTTGTACAAGTAACATCTAAATGCATCTAGACTGACATTAAATATAGTTGAAAGTTGATAGGGATCAAGGTTAAACGAAATAAAACACATTCATTAATTACAGTACAGAGAACTACTTTCATAAAAAGAGAGCTGGCTTGCATTCTAGAGCACCACGAAGATCAGAAATTTGGTAAATATCGAAGTTACAAACACGTGCTGTCAAAAGTGAAAATATGATGATATTTACTTAAAATACGATATTCCAGTTGTTTTTGAACTACGATTAGTACAATTGTACGCTGAACACACATTTGGCATGATTTCGGATGAAAAACAATATATTTTAATCACAAAAATACACGATTATTCAACCTCAGTCATTTAACACAGTACATACGGTCAAAGTTCTTGACCGTAGACATTGTGATTGTCCCTGTTGTTAGTTGCTGCCACCCAGGGCGCTGTAACGTCCTCGTAGCCTCTCTATGATGTTTATATATCTCTTTGGGTGCAACAAACGAACTCTATCCTAAATTATTTCTGAACCAAAATTCTGGTAGCTGTTCACAACAAATATTCACTTACTCCAATCGCACACTATACCAAACTACACGCGTATTGAAAATGCAAAATACAAACTGTTTACCATTGCGAAATCGATAGTCAACCTTGCCTCACAATCGATAATTGACAACCGTAACTGCCACTAACTGGCCTCCCATGAGGGCAGCGTCTAGGTCGGTGGAGGGTTGCATCAGACGAGACTTAGGACAGTGATCCAGCAATGAGACGTCCACGCGTTTTTTCTGCAGTGTTTTATTACAGCAACGAGAAAACAAGAAGCTTTCGGCTTTAAAAGCCTCATTCACCTCAAAAAGTATTAAGGAAACAAACTTCAACTAACATTCTTTTAATGTATCCTTCATACTTAAACAGGGGAGAAAGACTGTTAAAGCCGAAAGCTTCTTGTTTCGTAGCTGTGACGTTCCTGTAATAAATCACTGCAGAAAAAAAGAGGACGTTTTATTGCTGGGAAACTTTTATCACGATTCTATGCAAATGTAAAACAAGACAGTTGCTAATTTACATTCTATTTATGATGGATTAATTAAATACTCTTCGTCTGTGTGTTTGTGTTCTTCGTCTGGCCCTATTATTGACAAGGTATGATAAACTTTATTTCAATATAATTGCATACAGACATAATGGGAAAACGTAACGTTTAATATACAAAATATAAAAATGAAGAAAAACGTTTAAATCTTCAGTAGCTTGTTGTTGTGGTGGTAATCAGTCCTCAGACTGGTCGGATACAACCCTCCATACGCAACCACATCCTCCCTCATCCATCCTTGTCCTCCCTCCCTCCCTCCCTCTTCTGTTCACTTCCCTCGAATACCAATTTTACAACTTTTGGGACCTTGTTCGGTTCTTTATTTAAAACCTTATTAAAACTTCATGTTGCAAAATTCAGGATCGAAATCGCCGTCGCGTTAGTAACACAGAATTTCAATAAGATTTTAAATCATATTTTATAATATTTCTGACTGTACTTCGAAAAAGGCGAAAAATTTCGGCCAAAATTAGTCAGAATTAAAATTATTTATTTATTAAATGATATCATGACGTGTTCGCTCCTTTGTTTGGAACCTGATCAGGTGTGAAAAATAATGATTACAGGTCTTCTTTTTTTAAAAAAAATAAACCTGTATAGTAGTATAAGCTCTTAAAGCGAATACATTAGGGGCTCTATAACGCTTCCCTGGGGCACGCCAAAACAGGATCGCAGCAGATCGTCTACAGTTTTAACTTTCTATTATCTTAAACATTTATTTTGCGCAGTTGTCGTCATGGATGCAGGGAAAACCTCTCAATGCCATGTTTTGTGGAATTGTTTCAGCGGAAGCGATGAGCGATACGATGCACGAGAGGCACATACCATGAGGATTGGCCGGACGCAAGTGGCGCTGGCCGCGCTCGTCCTCGTCCTCGTCCTCGTCGTCGGCTCGGCAGCGGAGCTCGGAACCGTAAGTTAACATCAGGCTCAAACTAATGGTAAGTGAGCATTTCAGAACAACTGCTGAATAAATACATAGTCATCAAGTGTGTGAGTGTGTAGGGTCCGTACGAGACGATGGTGAAGAGGGTGGAGCACGAGGGAACCCAGGAGATCTCCTACGACGTCTACAAGGCCAAGAGGGAGACCGGCTGGACCGTCTTCAGAGGACACATCAACGTGTCCGTGGAGCTGAACGACGACGTCAGGGTTAGTGCAACCAACCTGTCCGCTCCAGATCCTTACGTGATATTAATCGCTCACCGTTGTCTTTCGATCCGCAGTGGCAGCTGAACCTTTCCATCTGGAATTCCGCAGGTTGGTCTAAACTGTTACGGTTGAATTTCACCCACGCTTGCACCAACCTCACGGAGGTGTGGGGGGAAGCTGCCCTGGTTTTCCTTTCGCAACTTGGGGTCCATCCACCGAAGTGTCCAGTCAGAGAGTTTGGTCTCTCCAACTGTCTCTAATAATAACTCCTTAATATTACTTCGTCTTTGAATTTTATTTTATCAGTGAGTCAATTTTTACACGGTTAACCACATTAACTAATGTTTAAAGAACGAAGCATACTAAATGATTTCAAATACATTGGTTTACTATTATACATAGAGATGAATATAGGGGTAATCTTAATTATTTTAGGCGGACTATAATATATTAATAATACCATTTTGTAATAAAAATAAGAAAGCAATTTACTTTAACAAAAAAATACATTAATAATTACAAGTTTGATATTTCCATCTTCGTTGCGGTACTTCTTTCGTCAATTAAAACTACATACATATTTACGAAAATGATTACAAATAAATTCCTAAAACTATCAATTTTCTAACTCTAAACTCAGGGTCGTAAATTATGGGCCTTCTCATAGAACAGAATGTTAAACACAAAAATCTACTCACACCTGGCAGTTACAGAAAACTAGAAAGAGTCACAGGAGTAATTACCGTGTAGGTTTAGTACTTGTTCCAGCTCCTTCCTCCTAATTGGGTCGTCCTCACCCAAGATCACAGCAGCCGCTGCTATTCTTCCTGTTTCAGGAAAAATTTCAAAATCTCCCTTGCCACAATTCCAACCACAGCCATGAGTGAGAAGTTTAGCGCAGGTTAGCTCCAAGCGGAATTTTTCACCAAATTTGTCTTGCCATTTCTCCCGTCTCCTTGCTCTCGAAAATTCTGTCCAAACTATCTCCTTCTCCGGATCTGTGTAAAATCTCCTCCCAAAATCACTCTGCCAGTCTTTTTTAATTTATATCACCAAGGTGGCAATAACATTTATGGTTCTAATTGGGGAAATACACAACTAGATGCCGCCAACTGTCACAAAAAGTGGGAAACACCCAAGGCGCAACGCGGCGTCTGAGTTTTGTTGCCCCTGGCTCAACTGCTGTCTCCTTTCTTTTGACTCCGCACCACCAAAAACCCGAGCAGGTGTGTTTGACCGTTACAATATATATAGCCAAAAAAGCATATATTTTCCCAAAACTGGAGCCAGGTTACAAAACATCATGCTCAACGTGCCTACACTCAAGGCGTATTGGCCGTATCGTCCCTCTCCACCAGCTAGATGGTAAACTGAATAACATTCTTGCAATAAATAAATACATGCATATGTACTTTCTCCTTTCCATGCATGTGCTTCACTACAGCGAGCGTTTGGAAAATACCCTTACATGTGTGTGTGTTGTTTGCATGGATCTTATACCGTAGCCAACTACAATGCCCATTGCCAATTTCCCCTCCTTCTTCTACGGCGATTATTGGGGCACGGCGACCATTTTCCACAAGGATCCTCCGAGGAAGATCGGCTGCGTCCACGTCTTCACCACCATGACACAGAGACCCAAGGACTGACATCACAGGACTCTTCTCACCTCAACACAATGACATATAATACAAAATGCACCTCTCAAAATAAAGAATGAAATACACGCGCGACATTTATGATTATTTTTATTATCCTTCCTCTAGTCGCTGACCAGGTCAGTTCACTCGACTTTGTCCTCGCAAGTGTCCGATTTAGCCTTCCGCGTCTTTCAACTAGAATCATATTGAGTTTCCTTTTCAGTGTGTTATCTCTATCTTTTTTATTGTTCCCATCTCTGACACTTATAGTATCTCCCTCTCTATCTGTTTAAATACCGTTCCCTCTTCCTCTCGTACACATTCTGCCTTGCTCCCTCTCTGTTTCTTGGTTAATCTGCGTGAATCACCTATTGATAATTCTGTCATTCTGCTTCTTCGTTCTGTTTATCTTCATCTTTACCACCTTCCTGTCCTTTATTACCTTTATTAACTGCCTATGTCTCTCTCTTACATATATCCCTCTCGCATTATTTTTTGGTCTCTACCTCCACTTTTTCTTTATGCTCCTTTTCCATTTTCTGTCTAATCTTCTTTTTCGGCCCACTGTACCTCTCTCTCTCTCTACGTGTATATATATATATATATATATATATAATGTGATAAAAAAAACACGGATTTTGTGGTATTGTGGCGTTATGAGGCGCAGTTCGGCCAACAACAATGTCTAGTCGGCTGAAAGATGGTGATTTCCCGCGGGAATCTCCCTCGGGGCGTGTGTAAAAAATGAGGGCGGGGAACCCCGAAATTTTGTGAAATAGACACATGAAGGGGAATTCCCGTCGGAGGATTTAAAAGGGGAGCCGATGGGTGGCTCGGGGTCAGAATTGAGACGAGTGGAGGAGAGGACGGGCGTGGTCAGAAGACAGTTTCTGTTGATCTACTTTCCGTCTCTCTCCCCCTCCCTCCCTCCCCCTCTCCCCCCTCCTCTCTCTCTCGCTCTCTCTCGCTGTCTCTCTCCCCCTCCTCTCTCTCGCTCGCTCTCTCTCGCTCTCTCTCTCGCTCTCTCTCTCGCTCTCGCTCTCTCTCGCTCGCTCTCTCTCCCCTCCCTCTCTCCCCCTCTCTCCCCCTCTCTCCCCCTCTCTCTATCCCTCTCTCCCCCTCCCTCTCTCCCTCCCTCTCTCCCTCTCCCTCTCTCTCTCTCTCTCTCTGTGTGTGTGTCAAGGAAGATGCGGCGAGTCCGCCCACGCATTATAAACTCATCACGACATAGTGGTCCATAAGGCACTTCTCTACTAATTTCATCAAACATGTCGTTTACAAATGCTTTTCTTGGATGAATTCTCTTCTTGAATTAAAATCGTCGCACATTTGATTAATTTCCACCATGGCTATTCTTCATATGTGTTCTATAACTGGAGGTGACTGTACTCATCCTCAAAAAAATTTATTTTCTTCTTATAATGACTTTAACCTAATTTTTCCTTTTACCGCCCTTTATACTCATTCATAATTTTGTTTGTTAATATCTTCTTTTTTTCTTTCTCCATGACTCTACAGCCCATTGAGGACCTGGGCCTACCGAGTCGACTGCGGACTGTCATCTTGCATGACACATTCCGAATTTGGAGTGACACGTGGTCAGCGTATCGATTCTCCAACAGTCTTAATCCCGGTCTTCTTGACCATGACGACACAAACATCCAAGCCCATGCCAGGATTCGAACCCGGGACGTCTGGTTTGTGAGGCAGCAACTAGAGGCTAGCCACTACACCACAGGAGGTCGGCTGTTAATATCTTCATGCCTATTAAATTGTTCTTTGATATTATTAAAGAGTTTCCGTTGTCTGAATTTGTTTTTGTTTTACTCTGGAGATGACTGAAGGAGGAAAGTAACGTAGATTGCATTATGCGCACATGTGAGGAGGATGCGTCGTGAGATATTCTGGGAAACCTAAATCGCAAGGTCGGTCCAGCAACGCAGGTAGACCTTGCCTTCTGACCCGGAGCCCTGGTGGGGGACGCGTCGCTATAAGAACCCCGTGCTCGACCCAGGACCTCCATCCCAAGCTCGACCATGGCCAGGCTCCTGGTGAGTACAACCGCGACGACGACTGTCAAAGTGGCGTGTTAAGATACAAGCAGGCGGAAACTTTACCTTAAGGGTAGAGTTTTAACAAGGGTTGAGTGCGGTCAAGGGTTCCGATAAACTTGACTTTGTTCGAGAGAACTCTCGGGGATATGGAAACAGAAAATGCCCATATTGGAAACAATAATAATAAATTACATGAACGGAGTCATGGAGAAAGAGTTAAATATGAGGATTAATAGATGGAAAACAAAGGTAATAGAAAGTAGTTTGGGAAACAGTGGAATAACAAAGGATAGATTGGGAAGGGATATTTTGACGGAAGTTAAGGAATTCTGCTACTTGGGAAGCGTAATAACAACGGATGGTAGAAGTATAGTAAATATAAAGAGTAGGATAGCACAGGCAAGGAAGGCTTTCGCGAAAAAGAGGAATTTACTGAAGGGTAATATAAGAGTGGATATTAGGAAATCGTATGGAGCGTGACGTTATATATGGTTGCGAAACGTGGAAGATAGGAGATGCGGAAAGGAAAATAATAGAAGCCTTTGAAATGTGGTGTTGTAGACGAATGCTGAAAATCAGATGGGTGGATAGAGTAACTAACGAGGAAGTTCTAAACAGAATAGTGGAAATGCGAACAATATGGAGGACGTTGATTAAGAGAAGGGATAGATTAATAGGCCACGTTTTGAGACATGAGGGTCTCGTAAAATTAGCATTAGAGGGAAGTGTGTGGGGTAAGAACAGAAAAGGGAGGACAAGGGTGAAATACGCTAAGCAGGTTAGGGTGGATGTGTGTCGTGCTAGTTTATGAGGGAATTAAAAGGCTTGCGCAAGATAGGTTAGAATGGAGGGTTGCATCAGACCAGTCTTAGGACTGAATACCACAACACCACAACAAATTTAAACAGACAGACTTTTAAAAGTATCATTTATATTTTCAAACAGAGAAGAAATGCTTCAATTGAAGCTCAGCCTAAAGGTAATGAAACAGAATTTAGAAGATGAGTGGAGAAATCTCGACCGGACCCGGGAATCACGCAATTTAAACAATGTCCATAGTTCAGTGATGCCTCGCGTTAGGATGTGATTGGTGAATTAGTGTGCCTGGTGGATGGATCTCGCAGGTAAGCGGGATGTCCCGGGTCTGGTCTACATGTTTCCATTCTCATCTCCTAAATTATAATTTATTTTACGAAGCGACGCGTTTCGACGGACCTTCGCCAGAAATTATTCAATTTAAAACTATACAACTGTAGAGAAATAACATCATTAGCCCGCGCTTGGATCGGATGGATTGAAATCCTTTTATGTTTTCATCAGATCAGGGATCAGATCCTTCCAGGTACCCATTTTCGAACATCCCTTAATTATGGAACGAGACTTTCTCCCCTGTACAGGAATGATAATCCGTCAGTGTCCCGTTTCAACCCCGCGCGCCTCTCCTCGTGTCAGTGGTTGAGCAACAACGCTTGTTCCCTTCCGTAATATTTACTATGGCTCGGGGGATACTACAGTCGAGAATTACAAATGGTGATTGAATAAATTTCAATTCAAGAATCAGCCAAGGTGAGAGTGAGCACGAATCTTCGATGGTGATGTAAACACTTTTACGGTTAGAGGGCAAGGGCTTCGAGGAAGAGAGTCTGACTCGTATTTCAGGCGCCGAACACGAGAACAATTCCATATTTATGAGTGAATGACGAGGTTAAACACGCAAACGCTCCGAAAGACTTGTTATAGTGCTTTACCTCTCAGATTATTGATTCAAATAATTAAGAGATTTTTGCGAACAAGTACACAAGAAAGATTTCTGTAACACTCAGAGTTTGCTTATGTAGAAAATACGCTAAGTCAAATGTCGTACAATAAAAAATTGTTTTTGGACTTAAAACTCTATAACGACAAAGAGAAATAGTGAATTATATAAATATATATGTATAAATATACCTGAAACAAATTGAAAAATTACACAGATAAAAGAACAAGCTGAAACAGTACGACAAACGTCATTACTCATGGATTTGCTAAATAATTAATCATCATAGCGAAAACTCAAAAATCCGTCCTCTCGAATGAGAACGAAATAAAAGTTATTAGTGTTTACGTAGAAGAAAACCTATTTCTAATAAATTGTATTTTAAAGATTCCAATGCTAATCTCTTCAGTACTGAATGATTTTCGACCAATGATAACGTATGGTTTAGTAAATATTAGCGCAAGTATTACTCAATTTTAGGTTTCACGTTGGTGAGACAGAATTTCAAGCAAAGACGTTTCGGCCACACTCAAACATCTTTGTCTTTTGTGAATGCTTGCTCCGAGTCGACAACATTCAACCGAAAGGGGAAGCAATAATGGCGCTTGACGACGGATTACAACAGCCAAGTGCATTATCTACGTCATACTGACGTCACAGACTGTAGAATCTTCATCATACACGTGACCAGTCAATGCCCCCCTCCCCCTCCTCCTCCATACAAATAAAATCACGCGAAGCTGTCTTATTTGGAGGTTATAAAATGATGTCCCGATTTCTTTTCAGTTTCCGTATTATCTTGACTGTGAATGATCGTACACAACTAGACGACATACCGTTTCGCCTAAATAAAATTACACTCGCGTCCCCTTGATTCCGCACTCTTCCTCCACAGACCATAACCAAGTTTTATCTAGCCTCTCTCCTGGGCCCATAACCTGTTCGGACAGTTCCAACGGAAACCGATCACATTATTCCCCACAAGACTAAGATTTCGTAACAGCCGGCAACGTTGTATGAAGGAGTGAACTGTCTGCACGTATTGCACATATCCTTGGCCTGTTAATAAAACCCCTAAGACGTTCGAGAAAGAAAACATAGATGAAAATTTAAACTCTTAAATTATTTAAAATGTCACACTAATGTCACAGACTGTAGAATATTCGCCAAAGACGTGACCGATTCACACTTTCCTCCTTCCTCCAAGGATTAAATACATGTTCTTTTCTTTTCGTCATTTTTTCAAAGTTATGAAATAACCTTCATTTTCTTTTCAATTTTGATATTATCGCTTCCACCTTCTTGTAATTATTAAAAAAATCGCAGTTTCATTATAATTATGTATCAAAACATAATTTTTCTCTGATGAAACACCTTTCTCTAACTTCCACATCCCCCCTTTTCAATTCCCATCCTAAGCTATTAAAGGGGAGTTGCCTTTTTCAGGATCACCCCCTTGTTTCCTGTTAACCAGGTTAATGGTCGTGAATTTATTTTTCTTGCAACGCGACAGCCCACGTTAGGAGCCATATTTTAAGGTGTTTCTTTTTCCCTGTTATTTTTTTCTTTTTCCAGTTGCTGCTGTTGCTTGTGGCCCTTTTGTCGCTAGCCTCTGCGCAGTGGGGCGGAGGATGGGGTGGCAGAAGATATGGCGGACGGGGTGGCGGATATGGCGGATATGGCGGCGGCAGTAGATACGGCGGATGGGGCGGCGGATGGGGAGGCAGAAGACACTACGGCTGGGGGCGCTGACGACCCTCACACTCTTCTTCGCCGAGAAGACTCGCCCTTGTATTGTAACTCGCTAATAAAACCGCTTTAAATAAACTCTTTCTCTCTCTCTTCCCTTTCCTGAATTCCTTCACGTTTCTCTCTTTTAAGGGACCTCTATGAGTCATCGTGGTATTGAACGCTTGTGCTCTTCCTCGCAAATTTAATCCAGGTCGTTTTAAATTCTAACGATTAAACTCAACATATGTGGGAGAATATTTCGTGACTATTTCCACCAAAGAAACCCCTTTTAAGGCATCTCCAACTTGCGAGCAGCAACGACGTTATCTTAACGAACCGACCAGGAAGCGAACAGTAGTACTGAAAAAGAATAAGAGGAAAAGAAAATGGAAGCGAAATAACAAGTGACAAGACATCAGAGAAAAGAATAAACGAATCCCTTTATATGCCTTTACTATCGCGTACATTATAATTTTGCCTTATAAAATTCGAATTTGTTGTTAAAAGCAGATACGGACACGTAAACGTAAATTATTCAAAGCATTTCAAAATAAGTGTCCTTTAATAACAAAGCAAGTCGCCACCGGGAAGGGTTGGTCAAAGAGGATTTTGTTGCTAGACCACGTGAGGTGAGATGATGATATTCTCAGTGTTTACCGGAGGTCATTCCCAAGCCACACCACGAAAACCCCATCCTGTGGCTTTAGGGCACCAGAAGCGGCCACTACAAGGCAGAACATCATTCTTCCGTTACATTTCTTATTCAATTCTGCTTCTTTTATTTAGTTCTTCAACCACCCATTTATTTTTACGTTAGTCTGAAGCACTGCCGTGTGTTGTTAATGTTACAGTAGGTAACTTTTTCTTATATTTAACCTTGTGGTAGCAGCACAAATAATTTATTATTATTAGAACTTAAGTTATTAATTTATTTATAAAATTCTATTTCTTATTGACAATTGTCGAATTGTATTCTGTCCACAAATAATTATTGAAATCGTTTAGGCCATAAGGTTAAAAGTAAGCGCAGCGCTAGATCAGTGAGGATTTCCTATTTTAACTGCTTTTAAATTCATAAACCATGATTCTCCACCTTTCTCGCTCTTCACATACAGCGTCAATTGTCCCTTCTTCTTGTTCTCCACATGTATAAAAATGCCATTAATTTAAAAATACAATAATTCAATTCGTCGTTAATCACAAGTTGGATAGAGAAGTGTCGTACTCGGGAGACACGGAGCCGGGTTCCATTCCCTGTACAATCAAGATGTTCCTGTCTGGATTCTTCAAGTCAATACAAATGTCATGGAAGTCTGTGAATTTCAAAAACAAGAAAGAGACCAAGGGAAGAAGAAGTTGAAAAGCTTCGGAAATTCATCAATTGTTAGTTAGAAATAAAATGAAAATAAAGGCAATGTTATTTATAAATAAATAAAAGAGGTATGTTTCTCCAGTTCGGTATAAAAACGTGAACGAAGTAGTAACCGAGTCAAATAATTGTAAATATCTTGGGATCACGATTAGTAAAGATTTAAATTGGGGTAATCAAGTGAGTGAGGTCTCAGGTAAAGGGCGCCGTACGCTGTAAATAGGGTTTTGAGGAAAAGCACGAGAGAAACCCCATATTTCTGTTCACAAATCGCTGGTCAGACCAATTTTAGAATATGGGGTTTACAAGCTGGGATCCAGATAGGAATGGATACACTCTAGCGTTGGAAAAATTACAATAACGGGCTCAAAACATGTTCGGGTATCGATTCGAAAGCAATCTTCATGAGCATTTAGAATCTCTTAGTAATAGGAGGAAACATGCGAGGCTTTGCGCAATATAAAAAGCTTATACCTGAAAATAAATAACAAAGGATCTTACGGCGTCGACTTGAATCTCTAAAAACGATCACAGAAAAATGACAAGGCATAGGAAAATTTTCATTTGTAAATGGACTACTTATCGCGGCGGGAGAAAAGGTTCCTGATAGGGCCACCGAAGATAGACACTGCTCCTCCTGTAAAAAAACAACTGGTTACGCAACCTCTAAAAAAGAGGAGGCTAGGATCCGATTACGGGCTAAGGAGCCATAGAAAGAAGAATAAATAGATCAATACGCTATTGGAATACTGACGACTTCATCAGTTTAGGGGTGGGCTTAGGAAATAATAAAGTCTTCAAATCAGTGATGTGTTAAATTATTTTCTGAATAAAGTATTAAAATAGTAAAGTGAATTCCGAGTGGCTCCTGACTGCTCTTTTTCTTTCATAAAACAGTACGAAATTGTTCCCTAGCGTAAATTCTATTAGTGTAACAGACATTAGTTAGGTTAAAGGTAAAGCATCGTGATGGCCGACTACGTGTGTGCGGTGTCCTGTGAATGACGTGAATAAAGAGAGAGAGAGAGAGAGAGAGAGAGAGAGAGAGAGAGAGAGAGAGAGAGAGAGAGAGAGAGAGAGACGCTTCCCACGTTTCTTCTTCTTCCCGGGGAACAACGTAAATTGTTAGGCGCACGTCAAGATTCGTAAAGGATTAGACAAGGCAGCCAATTGTGGTTGTCATTACTACCGTATTTACCGTCATTATGTGAATTGAGAGACAGGAGAGGGGGAGATTGTTATATAGAAGGAACCTCACGGAGGAAGCGGGCAAAGAAGAAGACGATGGCGGCGCTCAAGACTGTGACGGTGAGTGAGTTGAGCAGGACTGAGTGAGAGAGCGAACTGGAAGTGAGACTTTCGTCATCGTCGTTGCAGCTCCTGATGATACCGCTGCTGCTGCTGTTGCTGCTGGCGACGTCGCTGATGGCCGCAGCCGACGACTACGGCGGAGGAATGAGAGTGGACAGACGCAGGGGAGGCTACGGCTACGGCTATGGCCAGGGCTACGACAGCCCCAGCAGCTCTGGGTACGACGGCTACCAGGGCGGGGGCGGCGGCGGCGGCTACTACTACGGCTCCAGAGACCGCGACAGATACTGACAACAAAATTTGTCCAACCTCTAAAATAAATGCATGCTCTTATTTCACGTTAAAACTGTTTTGTATGAGTAACTTTCCTTGCCATGTTCCCCGATCCTCCTCAGTACGACGGCGGCGGCGGCGACAAAGCGGAGGTAAGCGACGCCGCTCTTTTATTAACGGCGCGTGACGTCGCTAAAACTAAACATGGCTTTTCAGTTGGTCCTTTCCAGGTCTGTATCGTTCTCGCTGCCCTTGAGGTTTTTGAATCCCCTCATGAAAGCAGCAAGGATTCCAGAAACCCTCTTGAAAGTTTTCTCTCCCTTTCCATCCTCTCGTACGCTACTAAAGACTGACAAAGATTTTACGAGTAAAAGAAGAAAACTCGTCAACAGTGGTAAGGAAACACTGAAGCGTATTTTCCGTCAAGGTCGCGCCTGATTTTTTCCGAGCCCTATTTGCAGACGTGACTCGTCAGCGATAAGAAAGGTAAAGCTTTTATCTGTGCGGGGTTACGACAAAACATTCCTGGGGCTACTTAGCTGTGCTCAGAGACGAGCATGGAGTCGACGCGACTGGTGAGTACCCTTGCGCCCCACCAGGGCAGGAGTCGCTGGGTGGTGGGTGACGCGTCACGTCCGTTGCAGATTGTGCTGCTGCTGCTGCTGACCTCCTCCGTGGCCAACGTCGTGCCTCCGCCGGCGCTCTACCCCTACTCGTACCCTTACTACTACCAGCCCCAGCAGCCTTACTACTTCCAGCCCCAGCAGCCTTACTACTTCCAGCCCCAACAACAGCAGCAGCCTCCGCCGCAGGCTCAGGGTGAACAGTGGTACTTCCCAGGGCCGCAGAGGAGCAACCCTTACTACCCCACCTACTACTACCCCTACGCGATGCAACAGCAGCAACAGCAGGGGAAGGAAGACAAGGGGGAAGATCAACAATGAACAAACCATGATACTGAAATAAATATGTGACCAGTAAAACAAAACAACAGCGTGTCGTCATTCTTCCCTCCTTCAGTAAAACGTTCCAAAGTTCCATCTCACATCAATAAAATGACCTTTAATGTCCACTTAGGGATATTTTACTTTTGTTGTGGTATTCAGTCCTAAGACTGGTCTGATGCAACCCTCCATAATGAAATGTCCAGAATGACACTGCACATTAAAAACAACGTTGATGAAATATCTAGAAAAATTTAATCCATAGAAACTCAATTTAGCCGTGAAAGGAATGAGTTTTTTGTTTAGATATTTTAAAAAGGTACAATAAAAGCAGGTATAGGAATCACCTGTCGCTAATGGACGAGTGATAGCTGCACGGAAGGTTAAATTATCTTTAAAAAATTGTGCAGAAGTTATTTGCAGCTGGTAAGTCTGATGAAATTGCGTAACAAATTGTTTCCCTGCCACTATGTTATTTTTTGTTTATTGTTAAGGACAGCAGCCATTCGGATTGGCTTCCAGATGAAAAATGTTTAGAAACGACTTTGTGTGGGAGCTTTAACTTGGTCCCTAATCCTAGATTCGTTTTGTTTGCCCAACAAAGATGGAGTACCAATCTTTGCCATTCGTAATTTCCTTCGTAACGTCAGGGGACAAGAAATTAAACTCTTGTCCACTAGAGAGAATTATTTCGTTTCCTTCAAGTGAAGGTTAGACATGATTTACTACGTCCTTTTAGCCGTAGGAGAGCGCAGTTTTGCCAACCATAGAAAGAGAGATAAGGACGTTCCCGTAATCGTTGACGATATCGCAAAGTGGTTGGGAAATAATGGGAACCCTGCTAGTACGAGGACACAGGGGACGGACATGACGAGGAAAGCTGAGGTAAGCAGAAACGCGTTAACTCAATGCCTCAAGGAGAAATAAAATTTAAAATTCCGTTAATTTACATAACCGGGTCAAAATAGACTAAACAAGAGATTTTCTCTGCAGATGTCCTCAGTAACTAAAAAGGACTGAACTGAGTCACACGTATCAAATGTTCGTAGATATGAACTAACTTATGTATGTTTAAAGTAGAATATGAAATTATTACGGAGTTGTGTAAGAATTTCGACTTTATTCCCGTCAGACCAAATGTAGCTTTAACTTGGTTCCTAATCCTAGGCTCGTTTTGCTTGCCCAAAATAGATGAAGTTGCAACGGCCGCCATCTTTGCTTTTTCGGACAAGGCATTCGTGACTTTGATTTTCGTGTGTAGTGGTTAGTAAAATGCTAACGCCGTTAACATTTTCATATTACCTTTAGCGAAACATAAAAGTTTTGTGATATCAAGGTGGGTGAGTCCCTCTTATGGATAAGATTGGGGAAATTTTCATCTAGTCTCTTTTGTAAAAAGTAATGAAAAAAATTTTTTTTCCAAATTGTGGGCCAATTTACTTTCTTAAAAATATTTTTCAATCCTCATAAAAATAGTTTTACTGGTCGCAAAATACGAAAAGTCGACATAGTGGCCAGTGTATCGCCATCCTCATTCCGTAGTTCTGCTGAAATTAAATAATCCTGGTGTAAATATGGTAGCCTACCAAATAATTTTTTGGCAATAAAATCAAACAAATCGCTGGTGACATTCTTCGCGGTGGAAATTCCAGTGTCGCATGTCGTTGGTTTCTTTCTCGGGAATGACAAAGTCTGCAGTACCAACTTCCCGCTTCCATTATTGCCTGAATCTATTTCTTGTTGGGTTGCTGCTGTTTGTGGGTTAACGATTGCTTCGTGGTTGGGGTCTTTTCCGCTTCTTATTGACTAATTCTGTGAGTAGAGACTACCAGGGTGGCCATTCTAAGAGCAGGTTGATCAACTGGAAGACTATACGTCATCAATGACAACAGCAATCCAAACAGGGTTAAAAACTGAATTTAAAGCAATGGACTTCATAAAATATATAAAACAAAGCAGACTTACTAACTAGTGAAAACACACAGAACGGGCAACGGAACGCCATCTTGTTCAACCTGCTTGTATGAGAAATAATAACAGTACATATTGGGCAGCTGATTGCAGCTATGTTTAGTCAGTTAACTCAAAATAGGCGGAGGGGGATAAAAGTTTGCCTCGTCAACATGTTAAACATTAACTTTAAAAACTCGGAGAGGAAATATACGGACCGTCGCAAAGTGAAATATGGTCAACTATATTAGAGACCACGAATGATTTTTCCATAAATCTTCTATTGAGGAGATAGGACAAGTAAAAAAAACATACTTAGTAGGTACATTAATAAAACCATAATCTTCAAAATAATACATAAATTTAACATATTTACAATGTATTAATAAACAATAGAAAACACTTTTTTTACGGAATGTATAATTTATCAATATCACAGAAACACGATACACTTAATGACACTGCTACACTGGTCAGTAGGCAGTGAGTACGTAGGTTTCCTATACCTATTGGAAATATAAATGTGAGTGTTCAATGGATGAACTAACATCGTAAACATTAAGAATTCTGGTTAACTTCAACTGAAAAATAATGTGTAAATTCGGTGGTTGAAGTTGTTGAATGTGTAACAGACATCAAAATCCTTATCTCACAAAATTTAAATCTGCCCAGAGTTGTTGTGTTGAGCAGAAATGTGGAGACTGAATAAGAGAAAAAGCTTATAGGAATTGAGGTCAGGGAACTAAGGTGTAATAGTGAAGGAAGACTAATAATAATTATAATAGGAAAATAATAGAAAATGAATCTCATTTATATTAAATAAAATTAAAGTGAAATAGCCAAGGCCACGAGTTTATTAAAAATAAAAATTTACCTTAACACAAAATATTTTATCCCCATGTCCTGGGATGGCTTCAGCTGTACCTAGAAAGAAAAATTAAATATAATGAAATCAGCTGACTTCCCAAAATAAATTTAATGTAACAACATGATCAATTAACACTATTTGATGTGATACAGTAAAGCCTTTCAACAGAAAAGAAACAACTTTTAACATTTGTATAGAACTTAAATAAGATAGGAATTAAAAACACATATGACAGAAAATACAATAAAATTTTGAACACGATAAAAATTTAGAAAATAATTAGATGTTTCATGCAGCCATTGTGATCCTTGTCAATATTTAATCAAAATAAAATAGTATGAACAAAGATTGTACAAACCAAAGAATAACACAAAGACTATTTAATAAACCATCATACATTGAATTTAATGACAATTGTCTTGTTTTATATTTACACAAAATTTATTTAGACTTATCCCAGAAACTTTCAGTGAGAAAACAACGATGTCACAAAAGGCACATTGTTGTAACTGACTTCTTTAAACTACAAGAATTAAACTTCAAACTTTCAAATACCCAGTTTTAAATCACAATAATAGTCATGTATGTAATTTAAATTTTGTGTACCTGTTTTTAAATTTATAGAGTTTACATTTGATCTAATATGAAGCAAGAATTAAACTTCAAACTTTCAAGTACCCAGTTTTAAATCACAATAATAGTCATGTATGTAATTTAAATTTTGTGTACCTGTTTTTAAATTTATAGAGTTTAAATTTGATCTAATATGAAGCATTTCCCTCATCAACCTGAAGGATAATAATTACCTCTATAATACTCCATGATTATTCAACTACAGAGGTTTTGTCCTAAAGTTATTTTAAATTTGCAAAATGTACCCTTAATTCCTCTTCATTTGTCCAATGTAAGTGGCTCTACAGTCCAAACACTTAGGAAGTTGAGAATATAGGTTTTCCTGGTGGATGGACTGAAGTTGTGATCTGTACTAATTCCATTGTCATGTGTTCATCAGTAAACTTTTTTATAACTCTGCAGGCATTACCTTTCGATCCACTTTCATATTATGCAAGGACAGACCACAAATGGAAAACTAGTTAAATTGTATCTCATAAAACTTGCCTTACAGCAAGGTAACAATTAAGTAATCTTGCATTCTAAATCGTAAAGAATTAATCAACCTCAAGAGTTTCCTCACCTTCAAGTTTCAACCATCTCAGGGAATAATAAAACACATACAATTAATTCATAGAAATTGGACACAGTTTAAATTCACAATGTCATCTGCACTAAATTTATCAACTTCTTTAAGCAACATGAACTATAAATTATACAAAACTATTAAAGGCCATAAACATCCCATAAGCATATTTTTATCAAAATATTTAAAATTGACTATATAACACCCAATATAAAAGGACCTTAATTATTATAATTAGAGAAAAAACAAAGCAAATTTTATATCTCCAAATTACAAACTAAACTAAACATTACAAGTATAAATTGAGAACAACAAAAATCAATATTGATTGTTTTTGTCGTTTCCTACAGTAGTTTTGAACCTCAATATGTTCCATAGAAGATTAGAATAGAATCAGTTTAACAACAGTAACATTTAATGAACGTAGACTTTCCCGGTGAATAATTCGGATGAAATCTTCACGGTTAACCAACCGAGTCAGGCACAAGATGGCCGCAGAAACGTTGTGTTCTTTTAAATACCTGACCCGGTTGGCTAACCGTGAAGATTTCATCCGAACAGTAACATTATACACGTTTTATCCCTCAACATAATAATCTTAAATACATGTCCTTTCTAAATGCCGAGGTAATTATTAAAACTAACTTAGATATGTGACCAAATCTGTTTAAGAGAAATTATAATGTAAAATATAGTTACACATAAAAAAAACTATAGTGGCTACAGAACCGAAAATATAGAGAAGTAATGCCAATTACTGAACCAAACAACATGAATCGAGTTGAGAAAGAATTACAAAAATATTATTTGATAAAAATATTTGGCCAGTTTATTTATTCATTTATTATAATAAAACTATTTCTTACATAGAGTATTGGATTTTCTCTTTCAATGGTCTAGGACAAAGGATGCAGTTTTTGCAATTGTGTCATAGTTATTCCCCAAAATAAACATGTTATTTACAGTAATATACCGTATAAGTAATATAGTACGATTTCAAATTACTTTAATACAATAAGATCCAAATACTAAGAAAATTCACGACTGGACGAGTTCGCAACCACCTCCGACATCATAATCTCAATGAGACTCTCCCGTAATATTTCAATAAATAAGCTTCGGAAAATAGATCCAGGATCTTGTAGCTTGCGTTTCAATGCTTGAAGATGTCGATTGTGATAGTTTACTAAACGCAGCTTACGTACATCGCCATCTAGTTGGAAACCGGAGAACTTTTCCAACAACTAATTCACCGGGAAAGTTTGCGAAAGTTATATACGTACAAATAAAGAAGGGATATATTAAATGTATATGAAAATAGATATTTATTTAATAAAGTCCCGTCTCGCATGAAACAACATTCACGTGGCATGGTGGGTATTACGTCAGTGGTGTATCTCAACTCGTCTTGGCTAACATTTCAAACTATTCAACCTCTCAAAATAAATATTTTCGTAAACAGGCAACTTTGGCTGAAGATAAGTTGAGTCACACGACTCACGACATACCAACAAAACCAAGCTTATGTTGAAACAACATTTTTCTGACATTAAGTTCAAAAATAAAAAAATAAAAATATGGCCAAATAAGTCAGTAAATAACTTTAATTAGTATTTAATTAATATAACTACAACGTGTCATCCAGCTTTGCGGACTTCTTGAGGTAACCGTCCGGGGATCTTGTCCGAGACACCAAATTAATTATACGTATTTAGTTCATCCATTTAAAAACTAACCTGAAGAAGTCCACAAAGTTATGTAGAACGTTGTTTGTATATTAACTGAATACTAATTAAATTTATTTGCTGGCTTATTTAGCCGTATTTTTATTTATTTATTATCACGCGAATATTCCTTCATGTTAGACGCATATTACAAAATAAATATTTATTTTCAATATATCCCTTCATTATTCCTATTAATTTATTCTCCTTAAAATTTACCCTTCATTGCGGGGAAAATTGTTAATATAAATGAGGTTAAGTTATAAATTATTTTTGACGGATTCCAATGTTACTTTATATCAGTCATTCCGAAAAATTAGTGAGTTAATAAAATATACGACTACTATATTGAATTGGTTATAATTATCATATTATATGCGTTTCCGTGTGATATATATATATATATATTCTGACCAAAAATATAGTCACTAAAATTGTTCATTTAAAATCTTATTAGTCTCCGCCAGCGGAACTAATTCTTTCATACGCTGATCGATATATCGAAATTAAATTCTTACTGGATCGTAAATGGTCAATCGTCAATTTTAAAGAATACAATTGACTATCGCAAAAGAAAACGTTTCATAAAAACATTTAAGCTGTATTTTTATATGAATGTCTCATATGTACTCCTTATATAATTTATTTATTACATAACGGATTCTTTATTCTACATCATCTGATAAACGTTTATTTGAACTGCTTCTGCTGGGATTTAAGGGAACCATAGTCAGGCAAACAAACTTTTTATACAGATGCGTACATTGCTGTACGAATTTGAAGGCCGTGTCTTGCTTTTCAAACTTATGGTATTACTGTGGAAACAAAATAAATGATATATTATAATTATTAATTTATTTTATGGAATATTTTACAAGTTTTTTTATCCATTGCCAATAATATTTTCTGCTTGCACACAGTTACCGTAAGGTTAAAGATAATCTTCTCCACTTTATCTTCCCAGAATAACGGATCTATTTCAATATCATTTTCCTTCACATTACCCTTTTCGGATTGCTAAGTCCTATGGAGGCCGTTCATAACTGTGTATCTAATTTATAAATACCTGCCCAAGTTTGTGGCTAGCCTCAAGCCGTGTCCACACTTGCGAGCAACGAACCGAACACGAGGCTGTGCGCATGCGCAACCTGATGTGCGCATGCGCTAGATCAGCCAGGGTTGCTCGCCTCGCCGTGTTTTCCATCTGTTGTCGGTATTTTGACGAAACATCAAAGGAATGCTCGGTTCGCGTGCGTCGTAGTGTGGACGCCAGCTGAGCACTTTGGCTTGTATCAGAGAGCTTAGTACCTTGGCTTGTGTTCTGTGATTGTCTCGATCATTTGCGATATACCTTCAAGATGATGATGATGAAGACATCGGGTTGGGATTGGTCCCATGAGCGGACTCTGAAATTTATCGATGCTGTTAGGAGCCACCCAGCTATATGGGACTTAAGATAGCATAAAACTGAAACAAACTCCGCAACTCTCATAAAATCCATAGTCAAATTTATTTTGGTAATACTTCACATAATGAGACAATTTGCCTTGTTACTTTAATTCTCATGCCATGAAGTATTACACAGGGTGAGTTCAATTAATAGTTATCTACATTTACCATTGGATATTAATCCTAAATTTCTTTCATATACAAGTAAAAACATTTTAAAATATGTATTACACGTGTTTAAGTTTTTACAATTATCTAAAAAAAACGATGAAAGCTTGAAAATGTGGATTACTCTACTGTATTTCAACCGCTACTGCTCGATCACATTAATTTGTAAATGTAACAATAGTTAAAATAAATACATAAGAATTTTTGTATCATTAAGGCAGGTGGACACGTGTAATTATCCCCTAAATAAATTAACAATGAAAGATGTGAATTTTCCTTATAAAAACACAATAGCACGTGACAAATAATTGTAAGAACACTAAAAACTTTAGGTGTGGTTTTATGAACATCAGTATTGTTAAATGAAATCTTTTTCGAAATTGTAAAAAAAATTAATATAATTAAGTTTTCATTTAAAAAAAAATATTATAAGTTGTTTTCTATTACATTGCATCGCAATATAAATAAAATAAACTACCCGCTTCCTATATGTTGCGTTTAATAAATCTTTCCTCGGCTCGTTCCTTAGAATCAAATCTCTTGCTGGTTGCTGCTTGTAGTATAATGTCTTCAAAGATGAAGATCGACTCATTTCTAGTGGCTCGTGTTCGCAGGCCGCTCGGTTCGCGCGTGTTCACTGGCACTAGAACGCCGAACCGAGCAAGTTTCAGCTTGTTGCTCGGTTCGTGCTCGCAAGGCAGATTATGGTGTTTGGCGAGCTTTGACGCAGAGATGTGACATGTCTTTGGTCCTTGATGCGGCGTGCGAGCGTCTTTTGTTCCCTTCTTCTTTATTTTAATTAAATTTTCCCTGTTGAGATACGTTGTCAAATTGTGGAATGGTCACTGTGCAGTTTTAGTCGGCCGATGACGCAAGAGTAATTTCGCGACGGTTGCGAGTTGTTACATTTAGTGAGAGTGCGGTGTTGCCGGCTGACTTGTTGGCGTCGCTCTTCGCGTTGTGGTGCGGGCGTCGCGACGACGACGATGTCGAGGAAGAGGAGGAGGCGGTGGCGCCGGGGGCCGTGATCTGCGAGCAGCTGTCCAAGTCCGTGGCAGAGGCAGTCATCTCGGGCCACAGGGAGAAGACGTCGGCGCCACGACGGCACCCGGGGGCGGCCAAACGAATCAGCGCGGGGGCAGCTCCGTCCTTGGCGGAGTCGCTGACCTTGGACGCAGACGACTCTGAGGTGATCACAGTTATAGTTGCAACGATTTTCCTTTTTTTAAGCCTTACTATTATGATCCGAACTCTGACCAGAATGGGTTCTTAGAGAAAGTACAAAAATTACTTTCTCGATATTTTAATCCCGTCTTCTTCAAATTCCTTGATAGTGTGTTCCAGTTCGCATTATCAAAGGTTTATTCTAAATCTACAAATGCCATGAACGTAGGCCTATTTTTTTGTTATCCTGTCTTATAAAATTAGACGCAGAGTCAAATATGCTTCTCTTGTTGTCCCTACATTCTTCCTCAAACCAAGCTGATCTTCTGTTAACTCACATTCTATTTTACGTTCCATCCACCTATATACTATTTTCCTTAATATTTTACACTCATGAGTTACTAAATTAATTGCCCTGTGCTGTTCGCATCTATCACCCCCAGACTTCTTCCTAAAATCGCTAGTAGCACCGACGTCATATTCAATAAAGATATACATTCAATGCAAATAAAATATGGACATATTTGAATAAAAAATTTACAAAAAAGTAGCCAAACGTCACAAATGGAAGTTCAAAATATAATCCAGTAATTATAAAACAAACCGTTTCAACCTCGAGATTAAGTTGTTTCTAGTAATAAAAATAAATAATTAGATATAAGTAAATTCAGTGTACAATTAAGAATGTGCAGACGAGTGGGTTGAAGTGATGACGTCACTAATGTCTGTCCGTCCGCAGGTGAGCCGTTTGCGTCGCTTCCGCGCGCTGCTGGCGACGTCGCCCCTGGACGTGGACGCCCTGCGTCGCCTCAGCTGGTCCGGCGTCCCGATGCGCGTGCGGGCATCGGTGTGGCGCGTCCTGTCGCTCGAGGGCGGCGCCGTCGTGACGGACTTGCCGCGGGCGCTGGAGGAGCAGCGACGTCGCTACTGGGACGTGGCCGCGACGTTGTTCCGCGAGGACGTCGCGACGCCGGGCAAGGAGGCGTATCGCCAGGTGCAGATCGACGTCCCGCGCATGGCGTCGCACTTCCCCGCCGTCACGACGCCGCAGGTGCGACGCTGTCTGGAGCGCGTGCTGCTGGTGTGGGCGACGCTGCATCCGGACGCCGGCTACGTGCAGGGCATGAACGACATCTTGGCGCCGGTCTTGGCCGTGCTGCTGCTCGACGCCCCCGGCCAGAGCGACGCGGACCCGGAGGCGGATTCCCACGCGTGCCTGACGCGGCTGCTCGGGGGCGTGCGGGACTTCTACACGGCGGGGCGGCCCGGCGTGCGTCGCGCGGTGCGACGCCTGGAGGCGCTGGTGCGGCGCGTGGACGGCGCCCTCGACAGGCACCTGCGACGTCACGGCGTCGACTACATGCTGTTCGCGTTCCGCTGGATGAACAACCTGCTGACCCGGGAGCTGCCTCTGCGCTGCTCGGCCCGCCTCTGGGACACGCTGCTGGCGGAGGCGGCGCCGCAGGACCTGACCGTCTACCTGTGCGCCGCCTTCCTGCAGCGCTGGCGAGACCGCCTTCTGCTCGAGAAGGACTTCAACGGCGTCGTCCTGGCGCTGCAGGACCTGCCCACGCACAAGTGGGGCGGCAACGAGGTGGACGCGCTCCTGGCCGAGGCCTACCGCCTCCAGGCCGCCTTCGCCGACGCCCCCAGTCACCTGGCGGACGCCCAACTTGCCGAATAAAAGCCCACAACCCGATTCGTCGTCGTTTCAATAAGTGTAGAGTAGTGTGAAGTGACATCACTAGTACGGTCTGGGGCGTTGCCCGTCATTACTACAGTGGTAGGCAACACCGCACCTTCAGCAGGAAGAAAGTAAGACGAAAACTGGAATGCAAAAATTAACTAAACAGAAGAGGGGAAGTTAACAAATAAACATCAAAGCGGCCAGGAAATGAGAATTGTTTACATTAGGTTTTTAACAGAATGGCCGGACACCCGCGGCTCGCGAGCCTCTCCTCAGAATACCACGCCATTGAAAGTTTGCGGCCTTTGAGTAAAGATAGAAGATGTAGTGTTGAGGATTGAGAAAGGTACCTTGAGACGGTTTGGCATGGACAGAGTGTGGAAGGAGAACGAACCTCGGTGAGATTGAGGACGCCTTCATCGAAAGTATTTATACAATTACCGCCTGTTTAAGAAATGTGGTATTCAGGTGAATATGTTAATCGTTGTTGTGTTCACTAATGCGTTTGATTTGTCGGGTGTAACGTTCCGTCGGAACAATTTTCGGTATTCTTCAGGCATAAAAAAAATTACTGATGACAAATTTGTTTTGATATTAAATTTCTTGAAAATGTGAAAACTCCAATGACGGCTGTAACCGTGGACGAAACGATGTACATCCGAAATGTGGTGAACCATAAAAATAAAACAATTCTGCCGTTTTGATGATTATTTGTTAATTTTATTACGGTAAGATTAATATAATTATGGAAAGGAGGAAATGTTTACGGAGAGGAAGACGATAATAAATGAAATGGGACGTGAAGGAAGGGACCGCACAGAATGGACGTGTTACGGGGACATGGAAATGACAACCGCATCACTTTCTGAGCCTCGTAGTGACGTCAGCGTCGAACGGACCTACGGCACGCCCGCTTATGAAACTGACAACTCGATATTCTGTTCGTCGTGAAAGAAATAGGCTCAAACGTTTTATGAGTGGAAAGACGCGACGGAGAAAAGAAGTTCTTCGTGCTGTGATATTAGGTTACAGTCATAGGCGAGATTATTGACACGGCGATCTGGGCAAGTGGAGGAGTATTATATAATTTAATAAACCCAAAAAAGTTAATAGTTCTACAAGGAAAAAACACACGGACTCGTGGCACAGATAATTCCCTCTCTACAGGTCTATATTAGCATTACGTGGGAAGACTGCTACGATTGACAACCAAGGCTCGAGTTTTACTGAAACTAATTGATTGCATATGATTATACGGTATGAACTCACTTCAGAGAATCTGTGTTTTGAGTGTGTGATGAATTTGCGCCGCCCCGGAAAACGTTCATTGATGTCTTTCGGCAGAATAATAGTTTAATTTAAAGTGCCGAGTTGGCAGCGCTGTCGATGGCACAGAGCGAAGAGTCGTTTTTCATCTCCAATACAAATACCACGCCGCTTCCCCCACCCCACCCCACTCTCTCTCTCTCCCTAATTAAGTTGTTCTTAAATTCACCGACACTGTTAAATGAGTCTAATTATGCTTACGTCAGCGAGGATGTGTTTCCAATTACTTTTCCACCACGGGCCATGAATTAGAAAATTCGTGCCCTTAAACAATAGTAAAATCATGAAGGATGTTTACAAGTTTCCGGATTCATCTGGTTTTTTTCTTTTTAATTTTAGCTGACTGTGATGGCGTTGGCAATTCTGGCGTCGGTGCGTGCGACGCAGGTCCGCCGCAGCGTCGCGACGCCTCACCTGGGAGTCTTTCACTACCCTTTTTACGGCTTCCCTCCGCCTTACCTTCCCCCGCAGCCGCAGCAACAGTGGTATCCCTCCGCCGCCGCGCAGGGACAGAGGCTCAACAACTACTTGCCAGTGGGACTTGTCGTCTACGGCCAGCCGCAACAGTCAAACTAGTTCTGTTTTAAATAAATGCAAGCGGTGAAAAAATTGGGTTAATATCATTCCTTTCCTGTCCACCTTTTACATTCTAGGACCCTATCGTTATCCTCCGATTAATTACAAGAGTAAATTTTAAGGCTCCTACCCGGTATTCACCTGTCTTACTCTATTCAGCATGACGTGAGAGAAGTATGCAGCATTCCCTCCTCCGTGCCTCAACTACATCAGGAGGCAGCAGGCCAACTATTCTAATTGAGTCAGCCGACAGCTCTTACAGTATCCCCAAGGTCTGCAACCCCGGAATATACACCCCTCAATCTTCTTCCATAGATTCCCTTGAGCCTCAGACATACATTCTATAATTTGACGTACACAAGAATGGAGTATAACATCTTTATCTGCACCAAGTTACTAAAATGGGACAATACAATATTTCAATGATGATGATTATTATGTAGTCCATTGTATTAAGGATTTAAAGTTTCTTAATGGGTACAATAAGGAAGAAGTGATTCTTGAATGCAACTGGAGGATTTTATGTCATCAGGAAGTTTGTTAAAGGTTGATATTCCTGTATATTCACCTCTTTTCGAGCAACTGACAGACTCTTCACTTATCGGAATTAATACTTTCAAATGCAATCAGTGATTAAATGAATTGGCTCTACATAGACTAGTAGAACTTACCTGACACACCATCCTAATTTCCTGCTTATTTTAATACTGTTGGCATAAATACAGACATAAAGGAATAGCCATATTTTATAGTTTTCATATCACTTTACTTTGTCATAAATGTTGTTACTTAGGCTAGGTTTACACGGGCAGTGATGACTGCCAGAAAACGAGGGGCAGTGATGTGAGTTGCGTATAAACATACGTCAGTGCTGCACTGACAACTGCCTATACATCGCTGACACGAGAGCACTGCCTCGCTTTTCTTGGAGCGTGTCAACAGTATGTCAGTCATGACTGACGTTCCCCCTCCACCGACCTAGACGCTGCCCTCATGGGAGGCCAGTTAGTGGCAGTTACGGTTGTCAATTATCGATTGTGAACGGTGAGGCAGGGCTGAGTATCGATTGCGCAATGGAAAACAGTTTGTATTTTGCAGTTTCAATACACGTGCAGTTTGTTATAGTGTGCGATAGGAGTAGGTGAATCTTTGTTGTGAACAGCGGTTAGAATTTTGGTTCAGAAGCATTTAGGATAGAGTTCGTTTGTTGCACCTAATCGCCTATAAATTTTTAGGTTAACTTTCCAAAAATAATTATTGTCCACCCTCCAACGGCACAAACTTCAACTAGAAAAAAATACGCAAAATAATTATGTATAGCTATAAACATTCTACTATCACACGTAATGAAAAATAATTCATTTCGTTTTGTTCAGTAATTGACACCTTCAAGGGGAAAAAAACAAGTAATAGAAATCGAGCCAACTTCAAAGTACATGTGCTGTTTTTATTATTGCTTGATTTCTGTAGTAATAATATATTACTAAACAACTGTTTCAATTTTTATGTATCTATAGAACGGTAGCGTAATACTGACTTTTTCGTGAGAATTTCAGGAACCCTTCCTCGTTACGTCTATTCTATCACAAATACAAAGTGATTAGTTCCTGTTTATGGACATTATGCGTACGCGAAAACACAAAGGAGAAAAATATTCAACTTGATTTAAACAATATATCGACTCTATGCAACATCAACAATCCAACCGGTCGTAGTTGCCAAAAAATAGCAGAGAAGTATAAACATGCATCAGAGTTCTCTGCCCGTTCTGTAGTGAGGGCAGCACTTGCACAGAATTGTCAGTGAAGAAGTGGGCAGTTATCTGCCTAAGATGTGAATGGTAGGCAGTGCACAGCCAACCCAACTTCGACGAACATCACTGCCCGTGTAAACCTAGCTTTATTTATGTGTTGACACTTTCATTCTTTGAATTTTGTACTTGTCTAATTTATTTATCATATCGAGTGTTGTATTGCATATTTAAAGTTCTTTATAATCGATTAAAATAATGATAATATTTTATTATTATGATAATCTACGAGAAACTGAATGTATGTCGTCATTTAAATATTTGTGGGGTGTCTACATATTAAATCGACTTAACTTTACCTATCGATATTCAGTCGACTCCCTAATTGATCGACAGTAGTGCTAGACGACCAGATTGAGGATTTTCCGAACTGACGTAAAGTTACCTTCCTGTTAAGTTCATAATTTCGACGAAGAAGAGAGGATAATTATGATTGATACCGACGAGAATTGCCATGGGAAGTCGCGAGTTTCTGATTTATTTCCACCTTTATGCTCTGGTTAATTGTCAGGAACTGCTTTCGTTTACTCCGTTCTCCTAAAAGCAAAGAGAAGACAGTGTCCTGCAATGCCTTACAGAGGTTTTGTAGAATTTTCTTACAGCCCGAGACCCCTCCTGGAAATGTAAGTACGAATAGCTCGGGTTTCCCAGGTACATTTGTTAAATTAATTTCTCTTAAAATAATTACCCTTAGAAAATAGCAGTCTATACAAATAAATAAAGGAAGGTCCGACTCAAAAGTGACAGCCAGATAAAACCATCTCACCTAAACACTTCTGTTTGATAACTTTATTAAATTTACAATAGCTTCTGAAAGTGACAAGGTGTTTCAATTTCAGTCTACTGTTTCATATGGTGGCAACTGTTATTATTTATTTGTTGCACTCAATGAGAACTGTATTTTCATGCCTATGGTATATGAATCAACAGTACATGTATAACTTGGTCATTTAATTGAATGCCAATTATAACAGCTGTGAAACACAAATCAACAGTTTAGTTATTTAGTGCTATTATGTGTTGGGAAAGCCCTAAGCGTAATGTCAGAACATAAGCATTTCTTCCAAATTCATTTTATCCCTCTGCAACCTTGTTGCTCTGACATTACTTTACACCCTGCAGAACAGCTTCTAGCATCATTATTAGCCTAGAGTTTGTCTTTCTCAGATGTGTGGAAGCCTGCGTTCCCTCTCTCCCATGGAACCTGACCACGGCAGAGCTTTTGCCATCCTGGCTCAAGATCAGCATCCTGGAGCTGGCCACAGCCAAAGGCCTCGCAGACGAGCACATCCTGAATGCATTGTTGCACCGTGAAACGCCGAGCCTGAGCCTGGGTGGGGTCTTTGTGGATGACAAAATTTTGCAAGTAGTGTCCAGCAAGTGTGAAAAGCTCACGATGCTCAACCTGAGCTCATCCGGTGACAACAAGAATGCGATATCGGCCAAAGGTAAATCTGTGGATTTTAAATTTAAGGAAAAGGTGTTGACAATAGCAGAGGGTAGGAGAAGAATATAATGAAGGGTAGCCAGGAAATTCAGGACAAAAAGATAGGATTATGTTGCTGAGAAGATACTCAAGAAGTTACACGTGATTGAAACTATCTTACTCTTCTCTGCCTGATTTTTTTCCCCCTTCGATTAATACCTCCTTTGCTGTACCTCCATACCAAAAGAAAGCTTAGACTTCAGTAAAATTTAGAGGTATAGTTCTACGACCTGCCTGTTTTAACAAAATCTGGCAGTAAATAGTTTTCTGACTCTGTTATTATGATAAATAAAAGTTTTTTGTAATAAATAGTAAAAATGGTTTTTTGACTCAAAAGCCATTGATTTATCTATATTATTATAAAAAATGTAAATCATTTTTCATCATTATTTCTTTAATAGTTTTCTCTGCCCAATATTATGGTAGAGCTGTTAGACAGGGATTTCTTTGGTTGCAGAGGGGCAACCATCTCAACTTTCTACAAATAATTGACTTTGGCATACTTTCTTCCATTAGAATTTTGGTAATTAGAATTGTGTTCCAAGTGAAGGTTTCTGAATTGGTTTGCTCAGGGCTGCTGGAGCTGTTCCCTATACTGGGACAGTTAAAAGAGTTGCACCTGCGTCGGTGTCTGGTCGTGGACGATGATGTCCTCGCCTGTGTTGCAAAGTCGTGTCCCAGATTGCAGCAGCTGGACGTCGGTGGCTGTCAGAAACTCACTGACAAGAGTCTCTTTGCCCTGAAGGACCTGGAGCACCTGTCATCACTCAACGTCTCCAGTTCTCAGGTTAGTCTTTCTCAATGTTGTACAGCCTGGTGGTTTTAATACTCAATGCCCTTGAAATTTATTACCAGGAGTATGGTTGGACAGTACAATTTATTTTGCAATTTTATTTTCATTACTTTATATGATAAATTTTTACTTTTACAATTTTACCATTTTTTTTGCCTCACAGTAGCATTGTTAGATGGATGGGTTTGTGGGAATAATTTTCTCAACTTCAGTAAGTTTTAAACTCAATCACTAATGAATTCCATTTTCGAGGTATTTCTGTTTCGTTAAGATGGTTTAATAGAACTGAAGCCTACTTCAAATCAAAATGGTTTATTTAAAAAATAATTTTGTACTTTGGTCTCATTTTTAATTTCTAATAAAAGGTCCAAATTGGACAGCATGCTTTCTTCTGCTCAACTGTTCACTTGTGTTTTCTTCAATTTTTTTTTACTAGGTTGGAAATTTGGGAATCCTGGCTTTAAGTGAGGGTAAAAGTCAGGACATCTTAAAGGAGCTCATCATGGACAAGTGTCTGGGAATAACAGATTTCGCCATCAACACAGCTCTGAAGCTCTGTGCCAACCTCACCTACATCTCCTTCCACGGCTGCCCGGTCTCAGGTACATCAAGTCAGTTTAAACTGGACTGAAATCTCCCTCTTTTGAGATGGAACTCCTCCTTGCTATTTTTTATTTTCTTTTTCAAAATCCAAAACTTTGTATAAAATCTTTCATAGTGATAGAAAGTTGTTCTCACGCCTGCCAACCAAGCATTAATTCCTTCCTGAAGTATATCATGTAAGATTCAAGTTTAAGATTTGTGTATTTAAAAGTTTTTCGGTGCTGTTAAATTGTTCACGTGCTTTCAGGGGCCACAGCTCATAAGACCTATGACTCCGCTATGTACTCGATCGACACTTACTGCTCCTAAAAGTGCCGTAGATAAGAAAGTCATCGCCCACCGAGGCGAAACTACTTGGTGTGACTAGTGCAGATTCTAAATTGAGTGACTCATGTTACGGCTGTGAAACTCTCGAGAAAACTGTGATTTGTCATGTATGTTAAAGTTAAAAGATGCTCTTGCATAAAAGAAAGAAATGAACATAAAAGTTGTTTGTGAGAATTTAGGTTATATTATTATTAATAATAATTTGTTTTAACATTGCTCTAAGATTGAGAATTGAACTAAATAAATGGTTATTGAAATTTATAAAGAAAATGGCTGTAAATCATTATTTTAAATTTGGGGGAAGGACTTTTAACTGATTTAATCAATTTTCTAAATAGGATTTTCATTGTATTCTGGTTTGAAAGTTTGTCAACAACAAATTGTGTCGAGGTAATTGGTAAATAGTCAAGTGGACCTTCTGTAAGAGGGGAAATTCTGAGAGAGTGAAACAAGGGACTCTATGGCCTGCTCCTCACTCATCAGCTATGTTTCAGATACTTTACCCTTTTATTCCTGAAGGTACACAAACGTCTTCTGCTTACCATTTGAAATGTTATTCCTGCTACTTCCACTCCCTCTTATAGACAACCTGATTAGTTCATTTTGTTGCTGCATGAACCACGCTGCTGAAAATGTAGTTCCACCTCACATTTGCATTTCTTAGTAACCTATTAGTGACAAATTTCCACAATACAAAAAATTGACAAGTTATAAAAGTACGAAAATGGATAACTCAGTCAAGAACTATGTAATTTTACCACGCGTAAGTTGCCCCATAAAAAAATCTTTCCCAAGTCGGAAGACAAGGAGTTAGTAATTCGTTCTGCCCTGCAGGCAATTATCCAATGGTAGAAACTGAACACGTTAATTTTTAAATTTTACAAAGTAAATAAATCATTGACTTGAAAGGGACAAACACAAAACTATAATTTGTGCAAATAATTTTTACATTGACCATTATGTTTAATTTAAATTTGTTTGTATGACAAACATATTATAATTTAAATTTCTTTGTGTGCAAATCCGTCACTACAACTGTGCAACCTTCCACCGACCATAACTTGTGTTTGTAATTATTAGTAGGAATGGTCACAGTAGAACAAGTATTTGCCAATAATGGCAATTACTTGCTCAGAATATCTTCAACAGAATTTACACAACTGTTCATTGCCACAAGGTAAAACTTGCACTTTGAAGAGCTTAATTTAATAAAATTAAAAGCCCTGTTGAAAGTTTCTCTAGCTTGCGCATATGAGTTTATGTTCTTATTTGTTCTTTTTCAGGTAGTTTTGTTAACGTGGTGCATCCCAAACTCAAGGACATTTCGTGGACCATCTCCTGAAAATGTACTGTTTATATTTTTTTACTTTTATTTAAGTTAATAAACATATTTTTAAAACATTGTATTAAGTTTTGTCTGTTTCTCCTTTCTGCGACCATACCCCAAACACTTAAGTATTGGCAAGGAGAAAATACTCGTTGTGGTGGCTGGTACTCGCATGATTAATTACTTTTTCATAACTTGCATAGTTATTAAATGTGTGAAATACCTTGAGGTAATGATACCTCGGTGTTCAGCACAGGAATGAGAAATGTGCCCATGCAGTATCTAAAGGTCAACATATATGTGAAGACATGAAATAAAACTAAAATTTGAACATTCAGTAATTAAAAATGTTACTTAAAAGTATATAGATTAATTAAATGGCAGTTTTAAAATACATTTTATAACAAGATGTAATTTCATTATATTTTCCTACATTGTTTATAATTGCTGCTAGCAATGGTAAATGCAGCAGAAATGGTTAAGATGTGAGCGGTTTGTCAACTGCGGAACATTATCAAGTATCAAAGCTAATCTTAATCATTTATTTTCCCTTGTGCTATAACAATGTGATCTATATATCTCTGTCAAAAATTAAAATAATTAAATAATGATAAACTCAGAAGTAGAAATTTAATACAAAACTTGTAATTATACAACAAAACATTTTGTCCCAAGTTAAGGGACGACTTTATTGTTGCTTTAAAAAAATAATTGAATATAAATACACTGACATAGCTAATCATCAATTTTGATGTTAGACCATAATTATTTCAATTCCCTTTTAAAATGTTAATGTGTTTCACATTATGTTGAGTGTTTGTAATTCTTATATTGTCACACTAAACACAGAAATAAGGAAAGTTTTCCAAATTTAAAACTATCTGTATTAACAAAACATGTGCACTTCAAGGACTGATTGAGTTAATATATAAGTAATTATTATCCTAGGTTGATGAGTGAAATGCTTCATATTAATTCTTCAAAGGTACAGAGAGGGTAAGTAATCAGGAAGTTCTAAGCAGAATAGGAGAAAAGCAAACAATCTGGGAAGACGTTGTACAAGAGAAGGGATATATTTATAGACCATATTTTGAGACATGAGGTTCATGTAAAATTAGCAGTAGAGGGAAGCGTGTGAGGTAAGAACTGAAGGATGGAATCATCACTAAGCAAGATTAGGGAGGATGTGGTAGTTATGCAGAAATATAAAGGCTTGTACAGGAACAGCTACTGTTTCCCATACTATTACTCCATCACCTTGGTTTTACCTCTATTAATCCTCACATTGAACTCTTTCTGCATGACCACGTTCATGCCATTAATTTTATTTTGACAGCATAACTTCATTTTATCTTGGCCGTTGCCATGGTGGTACTCCATAGCGGTGTTATTATTGTTTGGTAGAATCGATTAGTATCATCTGACTAAAGATTGGAAGCTCCTGTATGTTCTAATTTTAGAAATAATTTTTATCATACAGTGGTGATTTTTTTTTTTTTCAAATTGTATCACATTCAACAAGACGTGGCATCATTCGAGTGTGAGTTTCTGTGATATCGATTTTTTAATCGATAAAATATTAAACAGGCAAATTTTGGACTACAAGAATAAAGATTTATTCCTGGGAATAAATGATCGAAATTTTTTAGAAAATTTCTACACAAACGAAAAGAAGTCTACTGTAAGTGATGGGGGGGATATTAATTAATGAATTTAATAATTGAGTTTAAATATTTACATTTATTAATTGTAAACACAATAATTTTTAATATGGGTAGTGCGTAGATATATTAAGTTCAAAATAATTATTTAAAAATGGGATTATATTAGAGATCTCAGGGTGTTAATGGTTTGGGTGACCACGTGTAGCGGATCTGTTCGTTGACGAACCTGAGTTGTCTTCATGGGCGTCTCGCTGTATTTTCCGTGTTGTGGTACTTGAAGCGGCCGGTCGACAATAACATGAAGTCTATCTTCCCTTGTTGCTAAGACCTTTCTTCCCTGCTTCCTGGACTGATCAAAGCATGGTCGCCGCTGCCACCTCACCAATCTCCTCTCCCCACCACTCTGCTGCCATCGCCTGTACTTTCAAACCGGCTTTACAGTGTTTAATTGGCTTGGTTTTTATTACTTTTTGTTTTAATCCTCTTAAAGATGTCAATTACTGAACAAAACAAAATGAATTATTTTTCATTTCGTGTGATAGTTGTACATTTATAGATGTATATAATTATTTCGCTTATTTTTTTGCGGGTTAATGTTTGTGCTGTTGGAGGGTAGACAATAATTCTTTTTGGAAAGTTAACCTAAAAATTTATAAGCGAGTAGTTGCAACATACGAACTCTATCCCAAAAGCTTTCAGAACCAAACTACCCGCCACTTAATACAGCAGATTCACTTACTCCAATCCCCCAGGGATCAGTTACTGCCCCATTATTGTTTCTCATTTTTATTAATGATTTGCCTAATAATATAAATTCTAAGGTCCGACTTTTTGCAGATGACTGTGTAATTTACAGGGAAATAACTGGGGAACAAGACGCAGCTGCTCTCCAAACTGACTTAGATACGCTAAGTACATGGACTAAGCGAAATAAAATCAAAATCAACAATAGTAAAAGTAAGGTGATTAGTTTTACTAAAATGCGCGTTCAATATGCCTCGATATATAAAATAGATGAAGAAACAGTGATTGAGGAAACAAACTGTAAATACCTATGCATTTATTTTAACAGTAATCTGGGGTGGCCGGAGCAGGTAAACTATGCTACAAGGAAAGCGTGGAACACCTTGCACTTTGTCATGAGAACACTCAACAAGGGGAATGAGAAATCTAAAGAGTTGGCATATTTGTCATTAGTACGCCCACTTATGGAATATGGTGCAGCATGCTGGGATCTGTGCAGGATAGGTCAAATAGAATCCTCAGAAAGGGTGCAAAGAAGGGCCGCAAAATTTGTACAAATAGGACCTGGGCATGGGAACGAGAAGGTAAAGCGACTAGGGTGGGACATGCTACAGACAAGAAGAGAAACAGCTAGGCTACACATTTCCTACAGAGCTTTTGCAGGTCAAAAACCTTGGCAGGGAATCCGAGATAGAATGAAAGAATCGACTCGGAACGGGAGGGGTGATCACCTGTTTAAATTACAAGCAAGGAACCAAAAAACAGACGTTGGAAAATACTCATTCCTAAATAGGGCAATTAATGACTGGAACAATCTATCTGCAGGAGTGTTTGGGGAACTTCCTCTAACAGAAAGAAAATTTTGACTCAATCTAAGTTTAGTGTAGGGTAGTGCAGTGATCAGTGCTGCGAAATCTCTAAAAATATACTACAGTGAAATATATTTCCAGGTTTTTTTTCAGGCAAAAACAATACTATTCTTTTTTTAAAAAAAAAATCATTTCTACTAATATGATTCCACACTTATTTATTTATATTGATTATAATTATACATTCAACTATAGGTTAAACTTGGTCCTTACGACCAGTTAATTTCTATGTATCTGCCACCGGGCATCTGCCCATTTGTACATTTAATAAATACAATACAATACACTATACCAAACTGCACGTGTATTGAAAATGCAAAATACAAACTGTTTACCATCGCGCAATCAATAGTAAGCTCTTCCACACTGTTCACAATCCATAATTAATTCAGTTAATCAAAACAATCTCATACAAATTAAACAAGTCTCTCACTGGCACTCAAAAACAAGCAATGAAAATAAAACAAGGAATAAGATACAGGAGAAATATAACATTTCAGTCTTTCACCAAAATATAAGAAGCTTATCGACCAAAACACATCAACTGTTATTATCACTATTAGAAACAGAACATAGCATAAAAAATCAGATTGATGTAATATGTTTATCAGAGCATCACCTGAGAGACACTGAGATTGGTTTGGTTAACATTAATGGTTACACACTTACTTCATATTTCTGCAGATCTGTAAAACAGAAAGGAGGTGTGGCTATATTTGTCTCAAAAAATCATAAATTCACTGCAGTAGATACAAGTAAATTTAATGAAGAGCTACACTTTGAATCCTGTGCAACTTTAATAGAATTCAAAAACACAAAACTAATCATGGTATCAATATACAGATCTCCTAAAGGAAACTATACTGTATTTATTAAACAGTTGGAGTCCTTATTACAAGAACTACACAAAAAAAACAACATAAAATCATATTATGTGGAGACTTCAATGTAGACTTCTTAGTAGATGATCTCCAAAAATTACACTTACAAACACTAGCCACTTCCTTCAATCTCAATGCATTAGTAAACTTTCCTACCAGAATATCTGATTCCAAAGGTACAGCTATAGACAACATTTTTATGGACACTTCTTCCTTCTCTAATTTCAATGTTCAGTCAGTTGTTAATGCCCTATCAGACCATGATGCCCAACTGCTGATGATAAATAACCTATACACCAAACACTCGCATCAAAAGAAAATAATCAGATTCAGGAAAATTGATGACTATTCGTTAAACAACTTTAAACAGACACTAATGGAAGAATCTTGGCAAGATTTATACTGCATGTCCAATGTTAATGATAAGTTCAATTATTTCCTTAAAACTTTACATCTACACTATGAATCTTGCTTTCCTGAGAAACAAATTGTTTCTAAAAATAATGTCAGTACTCCATGGATAACAAAGGGGATAAAAATATCTTGCAAACACAAACGAGAACTATATTTGGCAACTAAAAACAATAATTGTTTAAAAACTCACTACAAAAATTATTGTAGAGTATTAAACAAGGTCATAGCTGCAGCTAAAAATATGTATTTCAATAAGGTTATCAGCAATTCCAGTAACAAAATTAAAACAGTTTGGAAGATAATTAAAACTGAAACAAACAAACATCACTTATGCTCAATGCAAAGTGAGATTAAATCTGAGTTAGTGACAAAATCTAATCAATTTAATAACTACTTTTTAACTGCATCCCAACAATTAGTCGGGTATAAGAGTAAATCAAATACAGAGGCAGAACACTTACTTCGAGGAACTATATCTAGCGACATAAGTGATCTCTATCTTACGATGACAACTGAATTTGAAATTAAAAAAATTATAAGATCATTAAAAAATAAACATTCCTCAGGTTATGATGGAATAACAAGTATTGTCTTAAAAAACATAGCAAACACCATCACCCCCATAGTAACTTACCTATGTAATCAGTCATTGTGCAGTGGAATTTTTCCTGATAGGCTAAAATATGCAACAGTAACTCCTATCTTTAAGAAAGGAAGTTTGGAAGACTTTGGCAATTACAGACCAATATCCCTCCTGCCAGTATTCTCTAAAATATTTGAAAAAGTAGTCTATAATAGAGTAGTTGATCACTTAAATAAATATAATCTACTTACCACCTCACAATTTGGCTTCAGGAAAAAATGTTCAACAGACATTGCTATTTTCACTCTCACTCATGAAATTTTGGAACAACTAAACAAAAAAAGATACCCATTAGGAATTTTTTGTGACCTCTCCAAAGCTTTTGATTGTGTAGACCATAATATCCTTCTAAACAAAATGAAGTTTTATGGAATAACAGGAATTTCCCATAATTGGCTCTCCTCTTACCTAACAAATAGGAAACAGAGGGTTACATTAAAAGACACTAACTCTGGACAAATCATTAACTCAGACTGGGGACAAATAAAGACTGGGGTTCCACAGGGTTCCATTCTAGGTCCATTGCTCTTCTTAATATATATAAATGACTTACCTAGATCCATAAATTCTTCTTCTAAAACTATACTTTTTGCTGATGATACTAGTATTTTGGTTACAAATAAACAAAATAGTCTGGAAAATGCTGCCAGTGTTACATTAAGTCATATGCTTCACTGGTTTTCAGCCAATGGCTTGTCAGTCAATTGTGATAAAACTCACTTCATGCAGTTTCAGACAAAGAATGCCAATTTGAACTCAATAAAAGTAGCAACAAATAATTGTGAGATAACTGAAGTTGAATGTACAAAATTTTTAGGTATATCCATGGACAATAAATTAAACTGGAAGGATCATATTAATATTCTCCTACGAAAATTAGGCTCGGCAACCTTTGCTCTTAGAATTATGTCAAATTGTAGTGATCCTAACATAAGAAAATTAGTTTATTTTGCATATTTCAACTCTATAATGACATATGGTATAATATTCTGGGGCAATGCATCAGGGAAAGATAAAATATTTACACTTCAAAAAAAGGCTGTTAGAATATTATGTCAGGTCTCACCAAAAACATCTTGTAGAGGACTTTTCAAGAAAACTGGAATACTGACACTCACTTCCCAGCATATTCAATCACTCGTGTTATTTGTTATTAATAACAGTAACCTCTTCACACTAAACTCAGATATACATGACTTTGATACCAGAAGTAAAAACAATTTACACAAGGAACCATAATACAAAAGGGTGTACATTACAATGCTATTAGCATATTTAATAAACTTCCCACCTCCATTAAACATTTAAAAATAAATCCAAACAAGTTCAAATATGAACTAACTAAGTTCTTACTAAGCCACTCCTACTCTGTTGAAGAATTTATGAAGCTGAATGTATCATAGGGTAGATATTTATAATTATGTAAGAACATTATTAGAACACTAATTTTTTAGTATAGGGTGTAAAAATATTTATCAATTTTATATATAAGGTATGTCTTCTGTATAGAACTTAAGAAAATCTTATTATAAGTTAAAAGTAATCAATAGTTACAGTATATTCTAATATTAATAAAGCAACCTATTTAAAATCTCTGACTCGTTCCACATCCTTGAAGCTTGTGCTTCTCTATAGGATTTATGGAATATGATTTTATACTTATACTTACTTATAATTGACAACGGCAGCTGCCTCCTATGTGGAGGGGGAACGTCAGTCATGACTGACATACTGTTGACACGCTCCAAGAAAACTGAGGCAGTGCTGTAGTGTCAGCGATGGATTGGCAGTTGTCAGTGCAGCACTGACGTATGTTTATACGCAACTCACATCACTGCTCCTCGTTTTCTGGCAGTCATCACTGCCCGTATAAACCTAGCCTCACACATGGTGATCTAAATAATAAAACATTTGCATCAACACAAAGGATTTCCCATTGGAGATCCACTTATTTGGTGATAATAAGAATTATTAAATCAAAAATAACTTGAGTTCAAAATTGAATTGAGTAAAACAAGCATAGAAAAATTGTTTTACCATCGTGTTTTTGAAAATTTCTATAATTATTTAAGTAATGAATTGAACAGGGAAATAACATCAGAAGGAACTAAAATATGATCATTAGGTACATTTAAATTTTGTAATAAACTTATCGGTAAGCTAAGTTTACACGGGCAGTGATGTTCGTCGAAGTTGGGTTGGCTATGCACTGCCTACCGTTTACATATTGGGCAGATAACTGCCCACTTCTTCACTGGCAATTCTGTGCAAGTGCTGCCCTCACTACAGAACGGACAGAGAACTCTGATGTATGTTTATACTTCTCTGCCATTTCTTGGCAACTACGTCAGGTTGGATTGTTGATGATGCATAGTGTCAATATATTGTTTATATCAAGTTGAATATTTTTCCCCTTTGTGTTTTCGCGTACGCATAATGTCCATAAACAGGAAGTAATCACTTTGTATTTGTGATAGAATAGACGTAACGAGGAAGGGTTCCTGAAAAAGTCAAATACAGTATCACGCTCCTGTACTATAGATACATAAAAATGAAAACAGTTGTTTAGTAATATTGCTTTATATTATTACTACAGAAATCAAGCAATAATAAAAACAGCAAATGTACTTTGAAGCTGGTTTTCAGTGTTTAATTGGGTCGGTTTCTATTGCTTGTTGTTTTATTCCCCTTAAAGTTGTCAATTACTGAACAGAACGAAATTAATTATTTTTCATTACGTGTGACAGTAGTATGTTCATAGCTATACTTCATTCTTTTGCGTATTTTTTTTCCAGTTAAAGTTTGTGCCGTTGGAGGCAGGACAATAAATATTTTTGGAAAGTTAACCTAAAAATTTATAGGCTCATAGGTGCAACAAACGAACTCTATCCTAACTTATTTCTGAACCAAAATTCTAGTCGCTGTTCACAAAAAATATTCACTTACTCCAATCGCACACTAAACCAAACTGCGCGCGTATTGAAAAGGAAAAATACAAATTGTTTACCATCGCGCAATCGATAGTCAACCCTGCCTCACCGTTCACAATCGATAATTGAGAACCGTAACTGCCACTAACTGGCCTCCCATGAGGGCAGCGTCTAGGTCGGTGGAGGGGGAACGTCAGTCATGACTGACATACTGTTGACACGCTCCAAGAAAAGTGAGGCAGTGCTCTCGTGTCAGCGATGGATTGGCAGTTGTCAGTGCAGCACTGACGTATGTTGACACGCCACTGACATCACTGCCCCTCGTTTTCTGGCAGTCATCACTGCCCGTGTAAACCTAGCCTAATGGGCGTGGCTTGATTCGAACAGAGTATGACGTAATGCGTGGGTACTGTGATTCCCCTTCAGTGCACTGTAAATACACTAACAGGTTTCTTAATGAAAATGCCCACCAAAATGACTCTGAATACAATGGCCGAAAGCTTCTTTGTGGAAGGATACAATTGTTGAGGGGGGGGTCAAAATGACGTCACCAGGGATTGAGTGGACGACAGTGCGGGAAGTCCCGAGCCCGAGCCTGCAAAGATGGAGACGTACTCGGTGACGGTGGACGTGAGGACGCTGAGGTCCAGACACGATGAGAGAGCTAGACCGGAGGTGTGCGGCTTCTACAGCCTCGACGGGCAGCGCAGGTACCGCGGCGACCTCTCGCAGCTCAGGTACGTGCGCTATCCGAGGGACGACGAGCTGGCCCGGGGCTTCGACCTCGACGTGGGCAGCGACGCCGCCCTCGCCAGGGACGACGCCAGGCCCGACCCCAAGCTGGACAACCTGCTCACGTGGCTCAGGGACCCGCAAGTGGACAAAGACCTCAGGTACTTACTCTTTACCTAAATAATGTATTCATTATTACAAACACATACTTCATTGCTCGCTACAATTACCTGTACATTTAAGGCCCCGTACACGTGGTGGCGCTAGTGGCTCGAGACACAATGTCACACACATGGGTCGCGCGTTTTACCTCAGACGGTTTGTTTTAACGACGAAATACCAAACAGCCCAGCTGTATCATGTGGACTTTTCATTTATAATATCTATATTGCTATGACTTCATTATAAAATAACATTTAAAATTAATAGCAAAATGATTCTGAAAAGTAATTAAATGAATAAGTATATTGCATAAAGTATAATTAAATATACGATGTTTCTATCACTATCGGCGGTCCTCTTACGGTATATTCCTGACAAAATGGAATATATACAAATCAATTCTTCTGATAATTAAATGTTGTCGTAACATGTGAATTACACTCGTAAAATATCCTGACAGCGCTGTCTATGCTTGTTGCCGCTTATATTTATCGAGGACAGAGAATATTTTGTAAAACAAAAAATAAGTTAACATTTGTAGAATCCCAATTTTATCTTAACTTTGAACAGAGTGGAGATTTTGATCACCACTCAGATGATATTAATCGATTCTCTGGATTAAAATCTATTCATACTCATTCTGAGTTTCGTCATACACCAGTTACTCATTATAAATCCATCTTTATAAAGTGAGCCAGTATAACAGACGTATGACGATACTCAGATATTAATCTGCAGTATCGATTAGTATCATCTGACTAGAGATTGGAAGCTCTTGTATGTTCTAATTTTATAAATAATTTTGACTGTACAGTGGTGAAATTGTTTTTTTTTATTACAAATTGTATCACATCCAACAAGATGTGGCATTATTTAAGTGCGCGTTTCTGTGTCACACATTGATATCGATTTGTTAATCGATAAAATACAAAAACGGCCAGCTATATTAAACAGGCAAATTTTACACACGAAAAGAAGTATACGTAAGTTATTTATTTTTAGTTTTAAAAAGTCATTTTTTATTGAAAAGAATAATATTAATAATAATAGAATTTATACAATTCTATTTTGTCACCATACTTTATCCTCCAGCCTGAAATAATAGTGAATTCCACTAGGGAAATGAGATGAAGTAAACTGGATCAAAAACAACTTATGACTCGCACTCGACTCTCTCTAAATCTCCTAGGTTTTGTAAGGAAGTAAACCCAGACCCCAACTGAAAGTGTGAAAAATATTAAATCTCATTTACAGTGCTTCAGAATTTTAGAAGATAATCTTCATTGGTCAGGCTGTCACCTGGATAACTCCTACGCGCCGCTACAAAGGTTAGTTTTTATCCCCTGTGAAATCCGTTTTAGCGGTGATAATTTGACTTATCGATACAACTTCGAACCCAAAATGTAGTGGTATGATGTACATAGTATTGCAGCTGGTCGTTCTAATATCTGTTCAAGCCAAAGTCGTCACAAAAATTTGTTGCGGCATATTTTCACTTCATTTTGAGGCCAAATACTCAGCAGCAAAAGATCTATACGCAACATAATTTGTAAAAAGTAATGTTTAGTTAAAAAATTCGTGTGTCAATACCACAATTTTGAGCAGAGTGTTGATAAAATGCAAGATAACCCTTCACTTCTGTCGTTTTTAATGACAAAATAGAACCAAAGACATTTTCTTCTAGTTCCATGTTTGAAATAAAGTGAAATCTTATTAATACTGGAAATCCAGCAGTCTGCCTTGTTCCAACAGTCAACAATGGCCCAAGTCGCTTCCCATGTGTACGTTGCTGCCGCGCGACCATCTGTACCAGGCCTAAATGCTGTTGTGGTATTCAGTCCTAAAGCTAGGTTTACACAGGCAGTGATGTTCATCGAAGTTGGGTTTGCTGTGCACTGCCTACCGTTTACATATTGGGCAGATAACTGCCTACTTCCTCACTGACAATTCTGGGCAAGTGTTGCCCTCACTACTGAACGGGCAGAGAACCTATCCTGCGCAAGCCTTTTAATTCCTCATAACTACATTCTTCCTAAAAACCAAATTGATCTTCTCCGAACTCCCATTCTATTTGATGTTCCATTTTCCTATATACTATTTAAGTTAAAATTTTGTATGCATGGGATACTAAACTAATTGTCCTGTGTTGTTCGCATCTAACAGCCCCAGTTTTCTTCAGTATGGGTATAATTATGTTTTTACTAAAATCTTCTGGGATTCTTCCTGTTTCATAGATTTCACAAACTATCCTGAATAGCCGTGATATTGCTTCTTCGCCCGATGATCTTATCAGCTCTGGTGGAATGCTATTAACTCCTGGCGCCCTACAATTGCTCAGGTGCCCTGTCAAACTCTGACCTTATAATTTTGTCCCCCAACTCTTCATCATCCACCTCCTCTACTTCTATTACTGACTGATCTAGATTTTCATCATGATATAGCTCTTCTAGATATTCCTTCCATCTTTCTCCTGTTTTTCATTATAAGAATTGGCTTTCCATCCGCTCTCCTGATGTTCTTGCATTTAATTAATAACTACAATCGAATAGGTCAGTAAAAATTTAATTAATGAAAAGTATAAAAGCCTGTGAGTAAGGCCGATTTTAAATGAAAAGAGGCCCTAGGTTATTCCACTTATGAGGCCCTTTCACCTCCCATTTTTAAGTTTGTAAATTACATGAGAGATAATAAAATACATCATGACTGTGATATATATCAATATGTTAAATGAAACATGTGATCGGTACTAACCTTTTTAAAAAATGTGACACGGATAATAAATTTAAAAAAGTCGAGAACACGTTTTTGGACATTTATTCTCAGTGGTCCAGTGTTTTAGTGTTCACTCTTTTAAGAATAGTATAATTTTAATTTTGCTAACAATTTGAATCTAGGCCCCTCTTGATTTTGAGGTGCTAGGCTGAAGCCTATTGGAAACTGTGGCCCTGCCTGTAAGTCAGAAATTTAATTAATATTTAGTCTAGTTACCTGATGAAATCCACAGATGTGGATGTAAATTAAAATTATTTACTGACAAATTTGGCAATATTTTTATTTATTATACTTACTGTCAGATAAATGATAAATAGTACATTTAAGCAAAACAAAGTATTCATTATTATAAACACATTGTTTTTTACCCTTCTTTGTTATTTTAAACCTTTAAAGATTTACATTTATTGTTTCCATTAGTCCTCAATTTAGGAAATGAACATGTCATACATTACAAATAACAAATAATTTTAAGAAAAAGCTGACAAACTGACACATTTATTATAAAAGTGCTGTTTGTTTTATCTACAGCCGTGTGAAAAAATTATTATACCAGAAACAAGAACTTTCTTAGTTTTCCTTGCACCAGAATCCTCAAATCATTGTTTATTCCATCTTAACATCCTTTAAATGAATTTTTCAGAGGGCGATAAATTTTTAACTCATTGTAATGTGATAATGCAACACAAAAAAAAGAACTGATTATATATATGAACCTAAACCTAAGAACTGGGATACAGTTAAAAAAGAAAAACTGTGTAAACACAATTTTGGAAAAACTAAATGTACTATTAAAAATCATTAAAAGAATATCAAACAATCATAAAACCTTTAAAAATTGATATATCAGATTATTTGTACAAGTCAGCTTAAGTTCCCAATTTTACTCAAATCACAAAGTTGACTCGTCATAAATTAAAAATTAAGATTTTGAACTCAAATCATTTAAATGTAATTTATCTGAAATTTCACTTATTAATGATAAGTTCACACAATACCTTAAAATTAAGAATTATTTATTAACTTTAATATTTCTAAGTTTTCATACAATTTTTTATACAAATTGAAATGTTTTTAGAATTCATATTAAAAATTAACTTTATAATTATTTGTGATAGGTCACATTTATTGTCACTGACCTGGATACTTCTAAGCACTTGAAATTTCAAAGTAGCCTCAGGGATCTGACAGGCTAACAGTACAAAGTTGGAAAAGGATGGGGAATCATTTCTGAGTCTTCAGGTCAACATAAATTTTATTTGCAGTGTTCCTTGTGTAACCACAGTCTTGAACTTGAGTCAGATACAAAGGCATGCACTAGCATTCATAAAAGTTGACATAGCTCTGTAATCCTGCATTTCCATTGTTGTAAATCACTTTCATTATGAGCTGAAATTTTGCAGTATTGTTTTGTTCTACACACTATATATGTGTATATATATTCACCACCATCTACCATACACACCCACTGTCGACATAATTGAAAAACCCTCCTGTGATGTGGACAAGGGCAACTTCACTTATGTTCATTTCTTTCAGCTCAAATCCTGAAATAGTGACAAACCGGAGGACCTTACTGTTACTCATGCACACCCCGTTTGACAAACCCAAGTGGAGGATCACAGCCAAACTTTTCGATGGCATAATTTACCTCTTCAGCACCTGGAGGAATGAATGGCTGGAGATGAATGAAAACCGTAGTCGTTTGATGTGGGGTCTCAAGTTTGAAGAGTACATAACAACAGGTTAAATATTCATATTCAATGAACTTCTTAAACATCTAGTATCATGTTGAGTGAATGGATTATTGAATAAATAACACCTCACCTTGTTGTTGTGGTATTCAGTTCTAAGAGTGGTCTGATGCAACCTCATGCTAGCCTATCTTGCACAAGCCTTTTCATTTATCCATAACTACCACATCCTCCCTAATCTGTTCAACATATTTCATCCTTTGCCTCCCTCTTCTGTTCTTACTCCACACACTTCCCTCTAATGCTAATTTTACAAGACCCACATGTCTCAAAATATGGCCTATTAATCTATCCCTTCTCTTGGTCAACTTCCTCCATATTGTTCACCCATCTTAACAATTTATATGTAATTAAAGTGTCAATTATTTTCTTTCGTTTCAGACCAATTTGGTGGTGACACAGCAGTTGCTGAGGATCTGACAGTGGAGGATCCCAAGTTTTATGCCATCTTTGCCTACAAGATGAGAAAACACCGCATCCTCTATGGGGCAGAGATAGACTGCATAGAATCTACACGCAAGGTGGAGAACCTGCGGGACCTTCAGAGGTTGGACACAAGTTTCATTGAGTTGAAGACCAACAAGATTATTACAAATGATAAGCAGTTGGCCTCACTGGAGAGGTTTGTCCTTATTAGTTTTTAATTTCACTGTGGAAGCAATAAAGAATCATGCGACAGTCTTTGTGTGTCTTTCTTGTTTTTAATGAGATTCATAAGAAGGTGACTGTGTATCTTGACTTATATTAATTGCTGTCATGCAGCGCTAATGGTGTTTGTAAAGTCAAGATAGAATTAAGAACCTGTCTAAAAGAAAGGTTCATCAATTAATTGTCAGATTAACAAATGAGTCAATGTTAAAAAAACTATTTACTTAGCAAAATTTTCTATTTCTCTTTATTTATATTCATTCCAAATTTAACTTAATTTTGAATTTGATTCCTCATCTGTACAGCCATAAAATATATTAAATAGTGTAGTTTAATGCCTGCTGCTGCTTGGCTGAGATGTGCAAAAGGAGCCAAGATTATGCACAGTAAAAGCCACAACTTTGTGCTATTATCAATTGTTCAAAACTAAAGTAACTTCCACATTTCTGCAAATATTTCTGTTAGTAGAGGTAGCTGTGCAGAATTAAGTTTCAGATAATTTAGTGGCTGACGTTTCAGTGGAAAGTTAGGAATAAATATTCAAAAGAAGCAGGCCATGGAAAGGTGTAAATAATTAAAACCAATGTTGCATTTCACTGATCCATGTTTAAATAACTCCCTGCATATTCAAGTGTAAATAAACCAATTTTATTTACACAGCTTGTAAAGTGTCCAGAATAATTATATATAAGAACTGATATTTAAGTAGGCCCCTGTTCTCATTGCTTATCCTACCCAAACTTGTATTAAAAAGCCAAGGTGAATGCCCACAATAACTAAAATTTTCTAACCTTACTGTACAGTGTGTGCAAATGTCTGTAAAAATCTTATCTAATTAGGAGGATTCTATATTAACAAAATAATGAGAGAGAACCACCATAATATTTCTATTCTCTATTGTACTATCTTTAATATAATACTAATCTGATTTATTACTTCAAAATTAAATCTTACTTTACAGACTATTAAAAAAATTATATATGTATCTGTAAAAGTCAACAGTTAAAAATATAGAGTAGTCAAATTATTAACATGTTATTTTAAGGAATATATTTAATTATTTTATACTAAAAGTAAATATGCTACTGATCTAGTCTATTCAACAAACAATATTTGGCATGTTGATGAATTGCATTGTACTTTTTTGTATTGCAATTATGATTATGGTACATTTTTAATGCTAATTTGTAGGAAGAAGTTTCCACAGTGGTGGGAACAATGTTACCTGACCAACATTAACAAGGTTTTCTGTGGGTTCCGCACAGACCAGGGCATTGTGAATAAAATGCGCACTTTCACCACATACGATATGCTCAACAGCAGATTTGTCAGAGAAGTAAGTATAAATGGTTTTATTGCCATAACCTTCCTTCTCATTCTCAGCAATGAAATCTTTGAGGTTGGTGATAAGATCACATTAAACTGATCAACAGTGGGTGCATGCACTGGTTTGTTTAAGCTGGTTGTTAAACTGCTTGAATATTCCCATAAAAGTATTTGTGTGGTTGTACCAGCTGAGAACATGATTAAATATGTTGTAAAACAGGACTAAGATAATAGTGGTCCAATAAAGTGCCCTGGCGATGAAGTTCGGTGACTTTACTTTTTATTTGGTATGGTTTTCCCACTTTGTCCTGACCGATCATTTCACCTGCTCAGCTGTACATTATATATTTTTTTAATTTTTCAAATTTAGAAGGCAACGATTTTATTCAAAACTTGGGCAAGCCTAATCGTGTTTTCATGGTCAGGTGGACATGGTCCATGGTCCAACATACCAGAATCAAACTATGAGGACAGTTACAACAGACACTGCAAGTGAAACATGGGGGTCATGTTCATAAGCATATTGATCCAATATTATCAAATTCAAGATTTTGTAAACTTTGTATGAAAAATAAAAAAATGTAGTAAACGTATGTGGGAGTGCAAAAAATACAAAGTTCCTTTACATGTGATTTATTATTTGAAGATAAGAAACATTTCATGAGATATAAACTTCAATTGTTAGTTATTAATATTTAATATATCATTTAAGTTTTAATTATTTGCATTGTTTTTATTTTTTCACTTTTATTTTTGTAATAAGCAATAATATATTACATTTATACATGTGCAATTGTTATAACTTAAAACCGATAAACCCAACTGCGGAATGACTATAAGGTCATGAAGTTTTCTTAAGTTTTGGTCCATGCTGTTGGATCTTAAATCATAGGGCAAAGTGTTAAGTTAAGAAGGGAGGCAGGGGACATATCCACTCAAGCTTCTGTTGCTGAGCTTTTCATCACTTTTACTGATGGTGTAATAATGCTTGTTGTTTAAATGTCTGGAAGGATGGTAATTCATTTGATACTTCAATATTAGCACTTTCCAACATCCATTGTATTGTTTCCTATACTGAATTTTGTTAGCACAATTCTCCACCAAGAAACAGGTTTTGATGAATTTAGAAGTGGGCTGATTATCCACTTCATTGTCTAATGTTTCCAGATTTTTATCATGCATTTGGTCAACTTAGGAATATTTAACTGCATGCCCTTTCTACATAGAAAGTCCTACGGTTCACTGCATTCTTTGGTTGACTCTCTCTTCAACATCCTCACAACAAAATGTTTCTCAAGTTTTACTTTCTTGTCACATGCTTTGTGTGAGTTTGCTGTTTTATTGTTTCCTTTTGCAGCTCAGATGGGATCCTCGAGTGTGCCTCAACTTTATGGATGAGGCCTTAGCTTTTATCAAGAATGTCACACTCAGAAACTCACCCACCGGGACCTTCTGGGAGTTTGAAGCAACGAGGAACTATCATATAATTCAGGTGATGGCATGGCGTCGGGAGGAGGACAGTGCCAGAGGCGACGTCCTGTTACCGACCTGGTTCACCAGTCCCTAGGTAAAGTCCAGTAGTGTGCCTCTGTCAGCTTTTCCTCTGAAGACAAATTACTATTGTCAAGAAGATATATTTTCTGAAGACAGTTGATTTCACTTATGTGTTACTCCCTGTAGACATTTAGAAAGTGAAGCATAAATAGGAATTACCTGACCAAATGAGAAATAAAATATGATCAAAATAATGAGAGGACCACTGTAAACTTCTATCCATTATTATACCATGGTTAATATGACACTAATCTAATTTATTACTACAATTCACAAGACTTCAAAATAAAATATCTTTCTTCAATTTTAGAGACTTTATTACAATATATATATATATATATTGTAGAAGATCCGGCGTACCTCCGTATTCGAGGATTTAAATGCTTTTTGGGCGCCAGGTATTTTTTAATAAAAATACTAAAAAAGTGGATTTTAATAGCTTTAATCCATTTCAGAACATGAGAAAAATTATCACTACAGGGCGTGGTCTTTCTCTGTCCGCAACTGCCGACACATCCTTCTCCTTTCACTACCCCATGACGACTGCTCGAGTCTCGCAAGACTCCATTGTTGGCCCGAGTTGCGACAATTGCAACTCGCAAGCTGGCCCGCATTGTTGCGTGTAACTTTTCATCTTACATTATCCCCGCCCCCAATGAATTAAAAAAATTGTACAATTTTTTAATGACACTCACTGAAACACAGTCGTAAACAATTTGACTGACCAACGCCCTTAGTCAAAATTACATTAGGTTTTACAAAAATTCACTCATAAATTAATTACAAATTTTTCTGACGTACCATTCAATCCCTCATCCGCATAAACATCCAGTAAAATACAATTTCCTCAATTAAATAATTCAAAATTATTATAGACCAATCACGGACAAACCCTTAACTTTAATTACAACCACATAATTTCTTTAAGAACTCTGTAATCAGCTGTTTGCTGTCTTTCCAGCTGTTCACTGTCAAGATCCAAAATTACTTTGGCCATAATTTTTCTATAGTCCACTGTCTCTGCAAAACAGCTGTTTTACGCACATCGCAAATTTTCCACAGAACATCTGTTTCTTATAACTAATTACAATGTTATTACATAAAATTTTATTTTCCATCAGCTGTTTCTGACAGTTCACATGACACTTATTTTAATTGTTGTCAGCTGTTTAACGCACATCAACAGAACATCTGTTTCTTATAACTAATTACAATGTTATTACATAAAATATTACATCCCATCAGCTGTTTCTGACAGATCATATGACATTTATTTTAATTGTTGCCAGCTGAATTTGATGTATCATCTGATCTTTACTAGTTTTACATTAACAGAACACCGCATTCAGTTTTTCCACCTAGATTCCAAGGAAATCCACATCCACCCCTATTCCATAACTTTCTCCCTGCTCTGTTTTCACCATAGGATGCACACTTTTGAGACATAGAAGCACATTTTCCGCTAATCATTAAGGTCCGCTCAGTTTTTTGATGAATGTTTCTCCCACGTACCTTTCTCTTGTATGTTTTTCGGGAGTTCTTCTTAAATCTATTAACAAAACATTTCATTACTTCATCTTTGTTTGCAAACATAATCAGCTGTTCCCTAACCTGCTTATTCAATGCGTTCGCATTACCTTCACACTTATCAGCTTCCATCTGATGCTCTACACGTTTAAATTTTTTCTTAAACTTATTTGCAACTACATTATGAAATCGATCCTTCCGCATCAGATCTTCCTTTATTGTTACAACAACCACTCTCTCCTTTTTTAACAAATGATCTCTTTGCTGTTTTGGCCCATTCTTAGCCCCCAATGGTAGTTTTATTTCTATTTCCTTGGCTATCTCATTTGGTAAACCCATATGACACTCTTTTTTACTAAAATCCAAAACTACTTTATGCTTGACAATCCAATCTAAGCCCAATACAAAAGGTACAAACAAAGACTTAACTACTATACATCTAATAAGCATCTCCTGACCTTGGATTTAACCTTTAAAAGAATCTGTTTACTGCTTTTCTCAAATTTCTTCCCAATGGTTCCATACACTCTCATCCCAGTTATCGCAAGCTTTCTAGAATTGTTTTCCTTTCCATCAGCTCAAGATATAATTGCTCACTGATAGACGTAGATGTAGCTCCAGTGTCAATAATAGCTCTTCTTTTCCCATCTCCCTCAATGTCAATATCAACAGATAATAATTCATGGTCAGATGATTTCTCTTCCCCTTCATCCTCAATTTCTTCTAATAATTCTTTACCAGTCACCAAAATTGGTATTATTTGAGTTTTTTTGTAGTCCCTATTCTTTTCTATGTTACTGCACTTCGTATCTACACACCGCTCTACTTCTACCATATTTTCTATCTGCTTATCACTACTATTTACACATTCCTCCTTATATACATCTGCCTGCATTTCCTTAATACCATTAACCATGTCATCACGAACTTCCTCTTTTTTCATCAAATATCTTATTATGTCCCTGAGCATAGCATCCTCTGCCTTCTCATCTACTCTTTCACACATTATAGCCTCCTGCACTTCTTCCATTTTAACAAAATACACAACACACACTTCTCGACGAAATCCACGCAGCGGTCACAGGACACCTCAGCTATGCGTAGAACATCTCTCTTCCCCAGCGTTCCTTTTTCAGCGCCTCCCACTTCTTCAGTCATCGTATAATTCTAGGGTACCACGTAGTTGTCCTCACCAAACCACGTTGTTCGGTGCCCCAATGCTGTGGCGCCAAATGTAGAAGATCCGGCGTACCTCCGTATTCAAGGATTTAAATGCTTTTTGGGCGCCAGGTATTTTTTAATAAAAATACCAAAACAGTGGATTTTAATAGCTTTAATCCATTTCAGAACATGAGAAAAATTATCACTACAGGGCGTGGTCTTTCTCTGTCCGCAACTGCCGACACATCCTTCTCCTTTCACTACCCCATGACGACTGCTCGAGTCTCGCCAGACTCCATTGTTGGCCCGAGTTGCGACAATTGCAACTCGCAAGCTGGCCCGCATTGTTGCGTGTAACTTTTCATGTTACAATATATATATATATATTTTTTCTCAGTACAGCAAGTTAAAAACAGCTTTCGATACAAGTCAATCATTCTGTAAAATCCATTGTGAATAAACAAACTTGATAAATAAAAAAAAAATAGTCATTAATTTTGTACAACACAAAAATAATGTGTTCAAACACTTAAGCTTTTATGGGAAAGACACCAGAGAGAAGTGAGTGAGTACAAATGTAACCAAGTTACAAACTAACACTGTCTATTATTTGTTTTAATATGATGACGGTCACCGTCATGCCTGATAAATTGTTGTTTTTAAAGAATTAAATTTTTTTAAGCTTTGGTCAGAGATGTCGAAGAAAGTTCAGATTATTTTCATGGATTGGATAGTTTTATTTCAATTGCATGACATTCTCTATTACTTTATTTGTATTGATTCCAACTTTCTCTGCAATGGTTCAAAAGTGACCATTAAATTTATTAGTTCATTCATCTGTTTCAAGATACCTAACTGGGGCTGTGCTTGATCTGTATTTCCTATATTTGTTTATTTTTTAATTACTTTCCAAATAGTTTTAGTCTTAAATTGTAAAATTGTCTGTTGATTTCCTGAAAAACATAAATTTTGGAGCTTTGATTACTTTTCAAATAATGTACAGTATTTCTTATAATAATAATTTCATTGTATGTTTTTTGATTTGCATTTATAATTATGTCAAATTTTTATAATAATAATAATTTCATGACTCTTCATCCTTAATTTATAACTTAGAGTATTATAAATAATCAGTATACATTGCCAAATTATCAGTCAAAATTGATATTAAAATACATTTTGAGTAGAATTTCAGAATTGGTTGTTATCTTTTCTTGGAAGTTTTACTCATAACTTATTTTAATTAAATCAAGTTTTGGCAGCTTTTAATAGAAAAACCTGGTGATGCATACAACTTATTTATAATAATTCAATTATTTAATTACTTCAATAAAAACATGATAGATTATATTTTAATCAATTCATATTAAATTTTATGACTTTTCAATGATTTACTTATTCATTCCAAATTAATTTTGCACTCGTTATTTTTAAAGCCCAAAATCTGTTTAAAGTATAATGGAGTTGAAAATATTTTCTCAAAGTCTTATGAAATTGGAAACAGACATTCATTTTTTTTCTTGCAAGCATTTTTCAAAAATTAAATTATATACAATATAAAAAATATAGCCTCGTAGCATTCAAGTCCCTTGTTGGACTCCTTTGTTAAATAATTTTATCCAAATTTTTTTAGGCTAAAATGTATTTATTTAGATTGTCTCTCTATACAAAACCAATTTTGCTCCCATTTTGTTGCAATCTATGAACTTTTCTGTTCACCTATAATTAATTTTTCCATTTGATGGACATGGAATGTAAACATTTGAAGGCTCCTTTTCTTTGTGTGAAATGTAAACAGGTTTCTTGAGACTGGAAATGTTTACTGATTATAGTCCACTGTTTCTGTCTGTTCTAGGGAGAGATAAAAACCCTCTCTATGGCATTGAAGTGTACATGTGATGGACCTAAATGGATTGATAATGGCATAAATAAAATTAAACAAACTTACATTACAATAACATTTAGTTATTATGTTTGTGCACTTTATAACCTCAAAGGTTTTCTAAAGCTTTTTAATAGTATTTGTAAATGAATATTCATTTGTTTCTTTAATATTTTTAATATTTCCTGTAGCTAAAATTATTCTTACTGCTCCCTGAATAAACAGATTTGTGAGCTACTCTTTAATGTTTTAAATTTATACTGTTAGAATGTTGCTACCCTGTTGTTGGTGAAATAAATGTCTCTCTTCACACTATAATGACCTTAATTCTTACATGTACAGTTAAACCCCAGAGTGACAAAAGGTTTACTTATTACTCCTGTAGCGTGCATATTTAACTTGAATTAATTTTAGTACAGTTAATTGATTTTATGCTTGAAAAAGAGATATTGCGAAAAACCTTGGGGTAACGGTTCTAAAAAAGTTGGACACTGAGAAAAAGAGAAAGTTTTGGAACGGTTAAAAACAAAAGAAAGAAAGACCGAGTCAGGGTGAGAACACTGCAGAGTGGACAACTGAGATGGGGTAGAAAGCAGAAGTTAACACTTATGGAAGATTTCGGGGTGCGAATGCAGAAAAGGAAAGCCACGCCAGAGGGGTGTAAACGCCTACAGCCCCCACCTTTTTGGTGTACACAATGGAGAACTCTAAATGAGGGAGAAGATATATAGAGATGCTGGGTCAACAATTAGTAAGTGCTCATCTTCATCCTCCTCTTATTTGTATGTCGCAAATTTGTTTCTGTCACCTCTGTGTTGTCATGTTTTCTGCATTGCTCTCAAAAGGGTTTTTCACATAGATGCTGAACCCATCTTCCAGGCCTGTTAGGAGACAATCAATGTGACATTAACTTTGGTCTGCACAGTACTTTGAAGTGGAAAACAGTATTTACCTCCGATGGAGAATCTCTAAAGTTCAGAGTGGAAAAATCTCTACTATTGGCCACTCTTCGTGCTTTATTTACAAAAACTTTGTGCTGAAAACATGAATAAAATTTTAATTTTGATAATTTGAGTGTTAACAATTAGGCTTTTAATTTTGAAAGGATGTCACATATTGAAAATGATGGGGAAGGTCCAAGAATATCTTATTTTCATAACTTAGACCAAGAAAATAAGGACATGACGCGTGCGCTAAAACACAGAAAGTGGGAAAATATTCAACTTGATATAAACAATATATTGTTACATCAACATTTCAACCAGTCGTAGTTGCCAAGAAATATCAGAGAAGTATAAACATGTACCAGAGTTCACTGCCCGTTCTGTAGTGAGGACAGCACTTGTCAGTGAAGAAGTGGACAGTTATCTGCCCACAATGTAAACGGTAAGCAGTGAACAAACAACTCAACTTTGACGAACATCACTGCCCTGTAAAACTACCTTAAATAAATGAGCCACTATATTTTATATTAGAATTTAGATTGATAAGATTCCCAGTTTATTTACTTTCATAGATCCTAAAATCACTTTATCTTCTTTTCAGATACTAATTGCTAAGCAACAGATACACATTTATTGTAAATTATTTCTGTCACACAAGGAAAGTGCCGAAATTAAAGTTAACACGGATAGGGGCTCATTAACATCATCTCAATGCTAAATACAACATGTAAACATTGACAGTTAATGAACAGGAAACTTTATAATAGTTAATTTATAATTTTTGTTTTAAATCAGTCATTTCTGATATTAATGCCGAATTATTAGATGAGATATGAAGCATCTCGCTCATCAGTCTATAATAAAGATTACTCCCAATATCTAATATTTTAATTTTTTTACAATTGTACGTTGTACAAGTAACATCTAAATGCATCTAGACTGACATTAAATATAGTTGAAAGTTGATAGGGATCAAGGTTAAACGAAATAAAACACATTCATTAATTACAGTACAGAGAACTGTTTTCATAAAAAGAGAGCTGGCTTGCATTCTAGAGCACCACCAAGATCAGAAATTTGGTAAATATCGAAGTTACAAACACGTGCTTTCAAAGGTGAAAATATGATGATATTTACTTAAAATACGATATTCCAGTTGTTTTTGAACTACGATTAGTACAATTGTACGCTGAACACACATTTGGCATGATTTCGGATGAAAAACAAAATATTTTTATCACAAAAATACACGATTATTCAACCTCAGTCATTTAACACAGTACATACGGTCAAAGTTCTTGACCGTAGACATTAGTTACATTTTCAGCCACTGCACTTTGCTAGCGCTGACAATAGGGGAAGTCCCGAGTACAGAGCATCGTAATATGTTATATTTAACTATAAAAAGTCAGACTGCATACGGCAAAGCTGACAAATTGGCTGTTTTTTTTTAATTTTTAGTTTAAGATAATGTCGTATTATTGAATTATTAAATTGTAACGCACTTTGCTGCGGTCGGCCTTGACAAAGATGGAGACGTACTCGCTGACGGTGGACGTGAGGACGCTGAGGTCCAGGCACGACAAGAGAGCTAGACCGGAGGTGTGCGGCTTCTACAGCCTCGACGGGCAGCGCAGGTACCGCGGCGACCTCTCGCAGCTCAGGTACGTGCGCTATCCGAGGGACGACGAGCTGGCCCGGGGCTTCGACCTCGACGTGGGCACCGACGCCGCCCTCGCCAGGGACGACGCTAGGCCCGACCCCAAGCTGGACAACCTGCTCACGTGGCTCAGGGACGCGCAAGTGGACAAGGACAGCAGGTGACGAGATTAGAGCGTGCTTGGCACGCAGCAACTAGGATGACCTTGAGAGGCTATTTTAGGAGACGCACATTCACTCAAACTTTATGTTACTGTTTGCAATTAATGAATTGTAAATAACAACAAATTAGATATAAACTTTATTTTCGGCAGTTCGTACACGACGTTTCGTTCCTCATATGGTTTATTTGAATTTTCTGATATTCAGTCCTTTCCTCCCTCTTCTGTTAGTACCCCCACACTCTTCCCTCTAATGCTAATTTCACAAGAGCCTCATCTCATAAAACGAGGCCTATAAATCTATCCCTTCTCTTGATCAACGACCTCCATATTATTCGTTCTTTCCATATTCTGTTTAGGACTTCCTTGTTAGTGATTCCATCCATCCACCTGATTTTCAGCATTCTCCTATAGCACCACATTTCAAATGCTTTAAAAATGTATATGTACAATGTAATTTGCATAATAAAATTATCTTTTACAATAAAAAATCACTTATGGACTCAGGAAATTTAGGAATATGATAATTGAAAAGTTCAACAAACCAGAAGGCCGAAATAACAGTAATGTTAGTGTGCAAAATAATAATGAATGAAACAGAAAGTTAACTTTTCTTTAAATTACTAGTGTCATATCTACATTAGTTTGAGGAATTGTAGATGTGACGTGTTGAATTCTCTCACTCAACAATACGATCGACATCAAAATTGTTACATTTTCCTAATCAATCTTACCGTTGCTTGAATATATATTCTTAAACAAGACTCATTAAATTTGTACATTATATTTTCAACTATTTTTATGTTCATTAATGAGTGTTCAGTTTCACCAATGTAACAGGAATTGCAACCATCTAAACAATGGCAAAAATAAAAATATTGAAAATAAAACTAAAATTAGAAGATAATGTACAAAAACCTCTCAATTTAACAATAAGTGTAAGCAATTAAAAAATTATTAAACTGGAAATAAGAAATTTCTAAATTTAATACAATTTGTAAAAACTATAATGGGTGATTACATGTCAAATCACCTAAGGCTTCTCACTAGACCCTCTTCAAATCTTATGAAATTCTTTAACAAAGTAGCTGTGCATCACAAACGAAACAGACCAAAATATTTGATCCCATTGTGCATTGGTTCACGAGTTCCAAGCCCATGTTCAATGCACTGGCTGTCATCTGCAAGAGCCAACTTTAATCTCATGTCGAATCAATTGTAGTGGACAGATAAGTGTAATACCTGACTTATCAATACAACTTCTAGCCCAGAATGTACTGCTATGATCAAAAATTAGTAAATCCCTTGGATTGCCACTTCATAGATGGACCTGAGTTTCAAGTTGGTGTCCCTGTACCACTATTTAGTGCTGATCACCCCACAAAAGATTCAGGTTCCTCCCCCCCCTCCTAATAAGGCCCTACCCTAAAGATATATAGAACTTGCAAGAGGAAATATTGTGACATCATGTAGCCCATCAAGTGAGATTGACTAAATTGCTGATAATGATTCTTAACTTTTTTTAACATTGTAAGTCGGAGGGTGAAATTTATCTTTACACTCTTTAACTGAGCTTCAATAAGAGCATTTCTTCTCTTTTTGACTTGAATTGCAAGTGTCCTTGATAAAGAGACACAATGTCCACTCTTTACTGAATTCCTAGAAATTAGATTGTGAAATATGTGATTAGATTTACAGTGGAAGGATATCAAATCAGTTCTTGGGATGTCAACTCGGAGTAGGTGGTACAGTGCCGGGAAAGTGGCAGGTCTTTAGTTTGAGTTCAGGGTGCCGTTGACCAGTGGTGGCTGGTTTATATGTGCTACAGCAGATAAATTAATTTGGGAGGAATTATTTGTTTTATAAGTTTAAGAAACTCTAAAATAATAGTATTTTAATTTAAGAGAGTGAATTTCTGCTTCTATTTCGAAAACTTTAAAGTGTCTGCCTTCCAGCACGCTCCCTCTTATGTAAATCTTGGCTACATTCATCATAGCACAATAATCTTGTCTGGAATGAGAATTGCACATGCAAATTATTACCGTTTCCATCCCCATCTTCCCTAAAATCCAGCAATAATATGAGCTACAGCTGTAGGCAGTGTCAGGATACAATTTTAAATACTTTTGACAAATTAATAAAAAAGATTTCTGTTTATGCACTTGTTGTGGTTTATTCAGTTTCATTAAAATAAAAAACGTATAACAGGCCGCATTTCGAAGACTTTCTTAATTCTGAGAACATAATGATGGTCCACATACATTATTCCAAAAATATGAGACTTTTCCTAAAATTAACTTTCTTTATTTAAAATATGTAATAAGTAAAGATACTGTCGTGTTATGATTTTGCACCAATGTGGTTATACATTTTTAAAATTTAATTTCTATTACACATGATGGAGACAAAATTACAAATGTAGCCTTTTGTGGTGTATTAACAACCCTGTAGATGTTGTGTTATTAATATCTTTCCCCTCCTAAAAAAAGCCTTGGGATTATGTAGCACTTTAAATACTTACAAGCTGCCACTGCCGTTGACATAACATTTTATTTAAGTAAAGATACTTTTTAGTCAGTTAATAATATTACAAAATATTTTTTAAGTCGTATTGCAGATTAACTGATCCAAACACACTCAAATTTTATTTTTCTATATGTGTATCTATTTCACGGTAATAAGGCCTAAGAAGAGATGGTTCAAGTATCTTCTTACAAATGTAATTGATTGTTTCTGCAACTGTTGGAACAATACTGACAAAATTTTACCCACGTGTAGCAATGACTAGAGGTGAAGACAACACTACTACCGCCTCTTTGCACGTTGGACGTACATAAATGTCAAATATTTACATGTAAATAAATATTTTGAACAGTTGGTGAGATTGATAATGGCTCTCTCTCTCTTGGTTTTAGACATTTGTTCAGCCTATTTTAAGTTGTAGAGCGTATTTAAGGTACTGGGAGATTTCTTGACTTAATTGAGATACTGACCAATGCCTTATTGTGGTTATGATGTCATAAAGTAGGAGCAGGGTGAGAAAATGTAACTATGGCTGATAATGTATTTACAAAGAGATTAAATATTGTAGCCCAGTTTTAATATAAATGAATTCCCAGACATCACCTGGGAACCCAGATAGTTCAGAATATCTGTTTGTTGTTGTTGGGTCTGTTGTATTCTTGTATTGTTGGTGTGACTTTGTTGTTTTTTAATATTGTGAGTTGTATTAACTCATATATATATGAGTCAAGAAATGACATTGACATGTTAATTAAAACAATTAATGGGGAAAGGACAGAGAGATAGAAAGGAGGTGACTTACCTGAGCTTCATAGATTGTAGACACCTTGTGAGGTTTATAGTAATTGAATTTCCGGAGGCACCGCCCCCTTCATCAGAAAGTTAGGAAGACTTTTCCAGTGATCGGCTAGCCGACAACTGAGCAGCCAAAATTTGCTGCTCTGCTAACTTATGTCGTAAATAATTGACCCCACCAGGTCACCAACTTTCTCTCTCAATGAGGGTCTGGGAAGAGGCAAGGACTTGATGGGGGTTGGGGAGATGCATACTAACACCCCCATCTTGACACACATTCATTCAAACACTTCCACCCTTAAAGGTGTCAATATTTAAATATTGATACACACTCTCATACATACAACCACCATTCAAACAAATAGCAAGGTATACACACACACAGTATGCACACAGAAGGTTTTATTGTATGTACAATTCCAATGGACTCGTGCTTTGGAGGGGGGAAGGAAAGGTTGGAGATAAAGAGTTATAGGATGTTGAGTCCAGGGCTTTGTCTGTAGGACATGCTGAAATGAAAGTTCCCACAGGTGGAGTTCAGCTTCTGATGAGTCGGGAGGTAGGGCTTTGTGGGGGGTCAGGGTGAAGCACTTGTTGAAGTTGTTGGTGTTGTGGCTATGGGCTTGGGCGGCTATGGGGAATTGTGTTTTGAGGAGTTTTACTGTACTGCGGTGGTTGGCAATCCATTTGGGGAGGAGTCTCTTTGTCTGACCGATGTAAAAGGCTGGGCAGAGTGTGCAGTTTATTTTGTAGATAGTGTGGGAGGACAGACAGGTTATGTTTTCCCTAATTTTGTAGGTAGTGCTGTTGGTGGGGTTCTGGAAGGTCGTTAGCAGAGCAGCAAATTTTGGCTGCTCAGTCGTCGGCAATCCTCGCAAAATTCTGACCTGCTGTCTCGAGGTCGGCCTTCCACCGAACGGCCTTACCATAAAACTTCCTTTGTCTGGCTCTGACCCTTGCATCCGTACTAAACTGCACGTGCACGCGTTTCGCCAGTTCCTCCAGCTAACGAAATTAATCCGTGATAAATATTTGTCCCTCATTCCCACACACACCCGAAAAATTTGCATCACCCACGACGACGTTATTTCGCGATTCCCCGATCACGACCAGAAAGCGGCCGCCATCTTTTTTCACGCGACGATTCTCCGCCACGTCACCGCACTAAAGCACTTCAAAAAATTCTCCCACCTGGTCAAACAGGCAGTCAGGGCTGGCATCCAAATACCAACGCAATCCTGGCTGCCCGAAACCAACCACACACCCCTCATCTCAACAAAACCCTGCCTTGCCGACATCTTCAATCTCCCTAAACCAACAATCCGACTCCCCCAAACCCCCGATAATAAACCCATCCAGACCCCCAAACCCTCAAACCACAGTGTCCTTCCTCAATCTGTCCTCCAAAAGTCTAAATGATGATGAAATATCAATCCTTGATACAGGCCTCACTTTCTCCCCCACCCCAACATTGGACCCATTTAAACTTGCGCGTGATACGCTTAAATTCTGTAAAACAGTCCAGTGGAAGCACCACTTTGCAAAATATCCTCCAGCCAACCCAGAACCCCTAAACGCCGCAGCCCCATGCCTAGTTAAATTTAAAGAACCATCCAAATTGCCACCTCCCAAACTGCCACCCAACCATCCACTTCAGAATTTCACTAGTATTCTTGTAGCCCACGTGACCTCGCCAACCTTCCTTAACTCTCTCCCCAAACAACCCAACCTAACCCGTGCCCAGCACCTAGCCATCCGCAATCTGAAAAACAACCGTGATATTGTTATCCTCCCAGCTGACAAGGGTTCCACCACTGTCGTCATGGATGCCAACAGTTACACGACAGTGGCACTCCGCCAGCTGCAGGATGACTAAATCTACAAACTTGTCCCCACTGACCCCAACCCCTCCATTACCCACGAAATAGAAAAGTTTCTTCAGACTCATGGTGGCCCTCTTCAAAAATTATCCTCCGCCTCGATCAAGCTCCTCACTCCACAAAGCCCAGAACACCCATGTTTTACCTTCTCCCAAAAATACACAAACCTGGGGTCCCTGGCCGCCCAATTGTCGCTGGTTACAATTCCCCTACTGAAAGGATTTCTGCTTTAGTGGATGAATCCCTCCAGCCAATAGTGGAAAATCACCCCTCATTCATCCAAGACACCAACCATTGTCTCCGTCGCCTCCGTGAATTACCCACACCACTCCCGCAGGACACATTACTGGTTACCGTAGATGTTGTCTCCCTAAACACCAATATCCCACACACCAGTGGCCCGTCGGCACTCGAACACTTCCTGTCTCGCAGGCCTCCAAATTCCCTCCCAAACACCCACTTTTTTATATCACTCACCCAGTTTGTCCTCACCAGAAACTTCTTCACCTTCCAAGACAAAATTTACCACCAAATCAACGGCACTGCCATGTGCACCCGGATGGCCCCTTCCTATGCCAACCTGTTTATGGGTGAAGTGGAACAACATCTAAATTTCTCTCCACTGAAACCCTTAACCTGGATCCGGTTTATAGATGACATCTTCATGCTATGGACACACGGACAAGATGCCCTCTCAGACTTCCTCTACGACCACAACACTAAATTCCCTGTCAAGTTCACTTGGAACTATTCCCCGACAGTCATCACCTTCCTCAATGTGGACATCCAACTAAATTCAGGCCTCATTACCACCTCTGTCCTCATAAAACCAACTAACACCCTTCAGTACCTCCACTTTTCCAGTTGCCACCCTGAACATACCAAACGATCCCTCCCCTACAGACTTGCCCTTAGGGGAGCCCGCATATGCTCTACTTTGGACAGCCTAGCGTCCTACACCGACCGAATATTCAATGCCTTCTGGAACAGAAATTACCCCACAGACCTCCTCCAAAAGCAAATTACCTGTGCCCTCTCCACCTCCCAAATAGTCAGTCCCACCCCTAACCATCATACAGAGCAGTCTTCCTCTAACCACTACCTACTTCCCTGGACTACGTAAACTCAACTCTTTCCTCCGCCTTGCCTACACTGGACTACAATCCAACCCGGACATGAAGAACATCCTCCCAACCATACTACCCACCTGTCTAAGGGTTGCCTTTAGGCGCCCACCCAACCTCCGTAATATCCTGGTCAGACCCTACAAACCCCACACCCCCAACCCCCCACCCACAATTGGCTGCAGACCGTGTGGCAGAAACAGATGCCATGTCTGCCCAATACTCCCACCTACAACGACCTTCCAGAACCCCACCAACAGCACTACCTACAAAATTAGGGAAAACATAACCTGTCTGTCCTCCCACACTATCTACAAAATAAACTGCACACTCTGCCCAGCCTTTTACATCGGTCAGACAAAGAGACTCCTCCCCAAATGGATTGCCAACCACCGCAGTACAGTAAAACTCCTCAAAACCCAATTCCCCATAGCCGCCCAAGCCCTTAGCAACAACTTCAACAAGTGCTTCACCCTGACCCCCCTCAAAGCCCTACCTTCCGACTAATCAGAAGCTGAACTCCACCTGTGGGAACTTTCATTTCAGCATGTCCTACAGACAAAGCCCTGGACTCAACACCCTATAACTCATTATCTCCAACCTCCCCCCCCCCCCCAAAGCACGAGTTCATTGGAATTTATATATACAATAAAACCTTCTGTGTGCATACTGTGTGTGTATACCTTGCTATTTTTTTGAATGGTGGTTGTGTGTATGAGAGTGTGTATCAATATTTAAAGATTGACACCTTTAAGGGAGGATGTGTTTGAATGAATGTGTGTCAAGATGGGGGTGTTAGTATGCATCTCCCCAACCCCTATCAAGTCCTTGCCTCTTCCCAGACCCTCATTGAGAGAGAAAGTTGGTGACCTGGTGGGGTCAATTGTTTACGACATAAGTTAGCAGAGCAGCAAATTTTGGCTGCTCAGTTGTCGGCTAGCCGATCACTGGAAAAGTCTTCCTAACTTTCTGATGAAGGGGGCGGTGCCTCCGGAAATTCAATTACTATAAACCTCACAAGGTGTCTACCATCTATGAAGCTCAGGTAAGTCACCTCCTTTCTATCTCTCTGTCCTTTCCCCATTAATTGTATATATATATATATATATATATATATATATATATATATATATACACACACACACACGAGTAAAAATTAATTTCTACTATTTTTCTGGGCAACTTTCATGTAGAACATGTAACATAGTACAGTTTCTGATTCAGCACTTATTAGTATGGAGCTTGTTCTGCTCAGTTGCAAAATATTGTGTCACATAAATCTTTTGCTGCTGCGTAATTGGCCTCCAAACTCTGGTCTAAATTTGCCTCGATTAAGTTTGTGTTGACTTTGACACTGATAAATATCTGAACAGTCAACTGTACTACTTTTTTGGTCACAACAATATATTCTGGGCTAGTAGTTGTCCTGATGAGCCAAGATTCACATTTATATGGCCGCCAGAACTGATTTGACAGTTGGCCCTTACAGCGACTCATGCATACTAACCAGATGACAGCCAAACCATTGAACATGAGTTTAGATTTTATGAACCACAGTACATTGAGCTATAATATTTTGTATTGTTTCTTTTGGGGTGTAGGGTTACTTTATTACAAAATATCAATGAATTTGGAAAGGGTTCAGTGAGAGGCCTCTGGTGGTTTGACATAAAATGACCCAAAGGTGTTTATTAAGAAGGAAGAAAAGACTTATGGAGAAGTAGGTTGTATTCAGTGAACCATATATTTTTAGATAGGTTTTGAATATGTAAATTACACCAGGACTAATTATATTTCATATTCATAATTAAATTATATGTGAAACTAATTTTTATTACTAAATAAAGTGCCTGCTGCCCAAATTTAAATAATTATTGTTAACAATTGGTATGGAGAGAAACAGAGATTGTTGCTGGGCACAGGAGGAAGTTCTTTAAAATTTTTGGAGGTGTCGATCTCTTTCTTCAGTGGATATTCGTTTCTCTCTTTACTTTCCATGCCAACAGTTTTGCCTTCCGGTAGACAAATTTGAAAACTCATTTTGTGTTGAGTACCATGGCAATGTTCGTTATGGTCTGCTCTTTCAGGTTGAAATCTGAGTGGAAACCAGAAATAGTGACAAACCGCAGGACCTTAAGATTTCTCATGCAAACCCCGTACCAGAATCCCAGCTGGACGATCACGGCACAATGTTTTGATGGCGTGCTTTACCTCTGCAGCACCTGTACTACACCTGACTGGGCAGAAAGTGAAGAAAACCGGAAGCGTTCCATGTGGGGGCATAAGTTTGAAGAATATGTCACAACCGGTGAGCTTAAACATAAGTTTACTTTACTGAGACTGGTAGAAAATGAGAAGAACCTGGAAATATTGAAACAGAACAGAAGTGAAGAAGACTTATTTTGCATGTTACAAAAATCATTATTAATGTATGAAATGTGTTGGGGCTCATATAAAACAATAACTGCATAACCATGACTGACCGAGACATTCTCATGATTTATAATGAACTGTCTCATCTTGCATGTAGACCCAAATGAAAATGTCATGAACGACCTGGTAAACCAAATATCATTTTTCTGTGAGTTACCATAAAACACTGTAAGGGAAATGAATTAAATTCCTGGAATTATGTACAGTAAATCTAATATAAAGTAAATGTCACTCCCCCACCTTGAAAATATAAATATAATTACAGTCTGAATTATATTCTTCACTTTCAGACCAATTTTGTGGTGACAAAGTAGTTGCGGAGGTTCCGACAATGGAGGATCCCAAGTTTTACACCATCTTTGCCTACAAGATAAGAAAGCACCGAATCGTCTACATGGCAGAGATAGACTGCATAGAATCTGCATGCGAGGTGGAGAACCTGCAGGACCTGCAGAGGTCGGACACAAGTTTCATTGAGTTGAAGACCAACAAGATTATTTGGAATGATAAGCAGTGGGCCTCACTGAAGGGGTTTGTATATTTTGGTTTTCAATTTAATTGTGTGTGCATCACAAGAACCTTGGAAGACTGTTTGTGTGTTTTGAATCTCAACGCTTCCATTGTGATTCCCAATTAAAATTACTTTCACTATTTTGGTGTGAAGGTTGGTTTTAATGGCATCTATGAGGGGAAGGCTTGTCGGGTGAAAATAAAAGTTTATATTCCAGGCTACTATGCAGATGCCTGAATGCCCACTTCCACTATATATACAGGAGAAAGTGACATTGCACACAATAAAAGCCACAACTTTGGCAGAAGTTAGACTTAAATTTATTATTAAATTTAAATTGATACATATTCTTATTAAATGTTCAAAAGTTTACAAACTGCCAGATTTATTATATGGACTGAGCTGTAAAGTAAGGGAGGGTTAGAGTACGCACTTAGTGGTTGATTTGATAAATCTATAGAGGTAATAAAGATATCGACACCAAAATTAATCACAATGTTTTTTAATATTTGGTAATTAATCACAAAATATTTGAGAAGATTACAACAAACAAGCTTGCCATTAAAAATATTTTTTAAAAAAAATGTCATTTGCGTACTCTTGGCCTCCTATGAGGGTAAGAGTACACACAGCGGGGGTAAGAATACGCACTTGCAATGGTCACTAACACCAGTTGTAGCAAATACCTCACAGAATCCAGTTATCAGAAAACTATTGTCCACAACCTGGAAAATTAACATTTTCCAGGTTGTGGGTCAAATTTGAAACCCTTTATGACCTTCAGATTATCCTTTTATTGATGATTTCTCCTGTTTTGTGTATCATTTAATGGCTTTATTTGATCTCCTTTCAGTCTGCTTCGCCTTTCTCTTTTCCATTTGTTCTTTTTTTTCTAATCCATAATGAATTCTGGCAACAGGTTTCTTGGAATTTAATCTTGCCACGTTTAGAGTGACTAAGTTTCCTTGTTGTAAAACTGTGACAACTGGTGCATTCCCTTGTGTCGTTCATAGAATCAACCAAAGTTTCTTAAATTGAGCTGGAATATAATTTTTTGGTCCTTAGATCCATCAAAATTTGCTCTGTTCGGTTTTGAAGATGAGCTGGAACCTTATTTTGTGTTTGTAAAACTAGAAGAGGTAAAATTGTTGTAAAAATACGAGCTTCTCAATTACTGCATTAAATGTACCTAATGCACATTATTTAATGTATATAATGTGATATATATTTTTTATAACAATCATTTAATAATTTGTAGGAACAAATTTCCAAAATGGTGGGATCAGTGTCACCTGACCAACATTAACAAGGTCATCTGCGGCTTCGTGACCAACTCAGGCGTTGTCAACAGACTGCAAACATTCACCACTGGTGAAATACTCAACACCAGATTCAGTAGAGACGTTAGTATTAACAATTTGATTGTTTTAGCCTTTCTATTTGCTCAGAGCAACCAAATCTTCTGACGATGGCAGGAGCTTTTCCACTGGAAATTAGGTTCCACTTTTTTGAAGCATTGATTTTGTATTCCTCAATTTTTATGTTCTCATTCCTCAGGTATTTATCTGGGTCAACTTTATATTTGACAGGAAAATAGAAAAGTTATATTTCACAGTATAAAATCTTTTTTTTCTTCTTTTTAATGAAAAAGAAGGATGTGGAAGTTAAAGCAAGATAGCAAAAGGCTGACTAGGGCCATAGTCTGAATTTTAAGTATCCTACCCAGTGATTCACCTGAACAGGATACAGGAAAACCTTACAGAACCTGCATCAGGTAGGTTAGGCTATTGATTACTATTCTCATGCCCTTCCAAAGAATGGGATAGGAGTTTTCTGTGGGATCACAGCATTTCCTCCCTCCACCAGTTTAAGGAAGCAGCTGGCCGTCTAATTCAATAGGATCAGCTAACAGTTGTTACTTGACATTCAGGGAGACCATGGCTGAGTTTGGAAGAGTGTCCTATATTGTAATATGAACTCTTCACATTAAGCGGATCTAGAGCAATTGTGTCATTGCCAACTGCCACACAAAAAATAAGAAGAGTACAGAAAGAGTTCTTTAATTGTATCAATAGGATTTTATCAGAATATAACAGTAAGAATATCAGTAACCTGTGTAAATAAAAGGCAATGTATGCGGTGTGGCCTGGACTTTCTATACTGTAGCTCAAACACTTCACTTTGAGTCATATAGTTTGCTCTTATTCAGCTGATTACCATGAAATTTTAGTGTTCAAGATTTTGGTTCCTTCCTTTTCTGTCAAGCAAAATTATTAAATTGTTCTTAAGTATGAAATAATTCTTAAATTTAACTAACATTTTATTCAAGTAACGATTCTTTTGAATTAGTTAATAATAATGTAAATTATTTTTATAATTTGCAGTGCAAATAACCATGGTTGCATGCACTCAATTTTATTATATATATATATATGTTGTAGCAGATTCCGCGTTCCTCCGTAATCGAGGATTTAAAATTCTTTCTGGGCGCCGGGTATTTTTCATAAAAAAACACCAAAAATGGATTTTAGTAGTTTTAATCCCTTTCAGAGCATGAGAAAAAATTATAACTGCAGGACATGGTCATTCCTCGTCGTCACGCCGACACAACCTACTTCTCCGAACACTCCCTGACGACTGCCCCAGTCTCGCCAGACTCCATTGTTGGCCCAAGTTGCGTCAGTTCCTCAACAATTGCAACTCGCAAGTTGGCCTGCATTGTTGTGTGTAACTTTTCATGTTACATTTTCCCCGCCCCCAATGAATTTAAAAAATTGTAAAATTTTTTAATGACACTCACTGAACCACAGTCGTAAACAATTTGACTGACCAATGCCCTAAGTCAAAATTACATAATATTTACAAAAATTCACTTTGAACTAATTACAATTTTCTTTGACATATTCACTTCTTCAAGTAAAAATACAATTCCTGGTCATTAAAATTAAATCATAAACAAACCCTTAACTCTACTTACAATAACAAACTTCAAACATAACCAATTTATTTACAATCTTTATAATCAGCTGTTCGCTGTCAATATCCACACCTGTTGCTTATCAACTAATTACATTTTACATCCCATGCCCTATATGTTTACAATTATTCATCAACTGGTTCGTAGATACATTAATTAAATCAATTAACCCTAAACTCAAGGACAGGAAAGAGAGGTAGAAAGTAGGTGACTTACTTTAGGTTCACATAAGGTTTGATGTTCTTTAAATTTTTGGAGCCTCCTTCATCAGAAAGTTAGGAAGACATTTCGAGTGATTGCCTAGCCGACAACAACACCAAAATCAAAAATTAATACAAGTTCATGCCAAGATGACAAAAGGTGTTCAAATTTAATAATATCAGAGTTTTACACGAAAATGATATAAAATTCAATTCAGAGAGTCATGAAGACATTGATGCAGAAACACAATATGCAGAAGTTATAAGTTTACTAAGTAACTAGAAATAGATTTCTGAAATTATCTAACACATTGTAGTATATAAGAAGAAATATCTTGTAACATTAAGGAATACGAGAGATAATCAATAGCTCAGGTATTGAGACCAAGACTGTTTTCACTGACAATCGGTGGCAAATTACATTGCTGTTATGACAATTTACATGGTGCACAGGTATAAAGGATCTATTGATGTTGCTCTTGACTGATTTATGTAATGACAAGTCATTTTGTATTATAGTAATAAAACATAAAGATTATGTATAATTAATAACCTCACAAGGTGTCTACCATCTATGAACCTCAGGTAAGTCACCTACTTTCTATCTCTCTCCTTTCCTTATTAATTGTTTTAATTAACATGACATTGTCATTTCCTGACTCGTGTGTGTGTGTGTGTGTGTGTGTATATATATATATATATATATATATATATATATATATATATATGCCTAATATTTCTTTCTTTCTTCTTCTATTCCTCTCTATGCTGATCACACAGTTTTCTCTGAGCATATTTCTATGCCGAGCTTGTGACTTAAAAAAAGTGAATTTCCCAACTTTTTCCCACATGTTCTATTCTTACATCCTATCCAAATATACAATGTGTGTGACGATGTCATGTTTCAATCATTAATTCGTATATATATATATGCGTGTGACCCACTCGTTACATACGTTTCATTAATTTATATATATGAAGTAAGGATATATAAATATGTTCCCCCATATTCAAGTGTTGTTTCAGTAAATACTGTGAATATGACAGAAGCTCCCAAAAATAATAAAGATTTATACTCTTAACAGGTTGAATGGAGACCTGAAGTGTGCCTCAACTTTATGGACAAGGTCTTGGGATTTATCAAAGAGGTCACACTTGAGAAAGACAGAAATGCACCCACTGGGTACTTCTGGGAGTTTGAAGCAAAGAAGTGGGACCACTATGGCACACAGATGATTGAGGTGAACGCAAGACGTCGGAGCGACGAAGGTTCTGGAGGCAACGCCCTATTGCCAAAATGGTTTACTAGCTCCAAGGTAAAGTCTAGCTGAGTGTTGAGGAGTGTCCTTATCACCTTTCACTCTGATAAGAAATTTCTCTTGTCAAGAGATATATTTTGTAGGAACATGTAGATTTGCTCACATGGGCAGAGCGGAAATAGTAAGTGACGTGTACATTCATATTTATTAATTTATTGATACAAATATGATGCATTTTGGTAATGAAAGAAGAAGTGGAAATAACATACAAGCAAAATAATATTTTGGTGACTCCACATCCATTCTTGTTCCCATAATATTTATTTTATTAGCCCTTCTCTAGTATCATATTTAATATATGACTAACGTAATATGTCACTACGATCAACAATATTTCAAAACAAAATAGCTTGTTTGAATTTTGCAGACATTGATAAGTTATAGTTACATCTGTAAAATGAACAATTAAATAATAAAGTAGACAAATTACTTGTTTTATCGGTCAGTTATTTTGTGGCATACTAGATTTTTTTTAAATTTACAACCTTTAATTACACAATTATCCATTAAATCACATGAGCAAATCACAGAAAGACAAACTTTTCATACTATGATTCAATATTGTGCATCCTTATTTATTTGAACTCCCAACTTTTTACACATTATAGAAACTGACTGAAATAAGTCATAATTTGGTTGCTACAGTCCTTGGAGGCAGGCCAGGTGAAAATTTTATTTATAGTTGGGCTTGTGTTTGTTAAAAATAATGTATACTTCAAAATTGTAACCAATATTATTTCTTATTTTAACAAAATTAATTAAGAGTCTAGAAATTTTAATAATTTTTTCTTAATGGAATATTGTCACAGTATATTTTCTAATTTTTATTCTGAAGAAATTTACCTGATGAAGTCCTGAAGGTAAGGATGAAACATTGTATGAATTAAATAAAAACTTTGTTTGTCTGTTAATTGGAAGTTAATTTAATTCTATATTAAAGAAATATGCTACATATCTTGTCTATTCAAAAATGTTTGATCTTATAAAGATTTCTAATGATAGTGACAGATTTTCTTTGTATTTTATATTCCTAATATTTTAAAATAATATCTTTTATAATGGATAACTATCTGAAATAATTTAATTTTTTAATTAATAAAAATATATGATACAATGTTTTATCCTGAATGTATGATTTTATCAGATGTTTATTGTTGGAGTAATATAAATAGTACGTAATTGTTGCTAGGTAATTCCATTAATATCAGCCACAATTGATATTATTACACTAATTTTCAGAAAAATTAAAAGAAGCTACAGAATGGCTTTGAAATTAAACAAAAAATTTAATGAAGTATTTTCAAATTGAGGCTGATATTAATGGAAGAACTTTGGCAAAGTATACAAATTATTTATAATACTCCATACAAATTATTTATAATACTCCAATTCCTATGTTACTCCATTGTACACTTCATGGCGTGCTTACTTACCGATGGACTGCCTTGAAATTATATTTTTATCAATTGCTTTATTGCCAATTTTCTGACTTGAGGGAAGTTTACTTATTTATTGTAAAAATAAGTTTTGCATTTGTAATAATATTAAAAAACCCTCAATGTGTTAAAAATATAATGGAATTAAATTTAAAGTAGGTTGAGAGCTGGAGCAATAAACAGTCAGCATGACCATACATGACATGATGTAAGGCCTGCCTGGAGCTTTCATCATTAATTCATGGGGTGATTGTGGTGGAATGAATTTTTCAACATAATTTGTAAGGTGATTGGGGCAGTTTGGTGGTGAATTGCAAATTACTGAGTTTGCAAGGCAATATTAAATTTTTATGAGTCGTAGATGCATATTACTTAGGTGTGATTGTTGTAACTTGGTTTCGTTTTGTTGTTTCCTGCAAGCGCATCTTAACCTTTAAAGCATGTGAAATTGCAAATGGACATTCAATATTTTTTTGTATTAATAGTACACATCAGATTAAATTGTCCACAAGAAGTACAATGTCACAGAAGTTTCTAAGGGAACAGTTTGGAAAGCAGTTTTTAGCTCTGTACACTGTGACATTATTAGGAGAGTAAAATATGTGTTTATTAAGATGGTCTTGTATGTTTATGTATAAGCTTCTTGAACCTCCCCATCTAGTTGAAAACTACCAATGTCCCTCCACTTGTCAATGTGGAGCTGTGAATGTCAGAAGCTTCCCATTCTGTGAATGAAATGTAAACTGGTTTCTTGAGGTTGGAAATTTTTACTTCTTTTATTCTACTGTTTCTGTTTGTTCCAGGATGGAGTAAGTAAGCCCTCAAAATCATTGAAGCATAAATCTGATGGGCCAAAACAGATTGAAATTAAAAAGAAAAAAATTTAACCAAACTTACATTAGAATAACATTTTGCTTGTGCACTATTGAAATATCAAAAGGTTTCTCACTGTATTCTTGAATGTATTCATAAATGAATATTGTTTGTTTCTTTCATGGTTTGTATTTTACAGTTGTTAAATTTTCTCAATAAACATATTTATGAGGTACCTGCAGTGTTTGAATGTTTCTACCTTATTAGTAGTGGATTAAATGTTTCTGCATAATGAAGACATTTAACCTCTTGACTTTGTAACTTAGGGGTAGAGGACATGTGGGAAAGTGTGGGCAGGAAGACTGTCAGACCAGTGTTGACAACAACTCTCAGATGGAACTGGAACTGTCACTGCTTTATTGAGGGTCTATGTGTTTCTCTAATACAGACTGATTTTTTTATATTTATTTTGATCAGCGGCCATAGCCACCTTTACCACCGCCGCCGCCAAATCCTCCTCCGCCTCCCTTGCCGCCTCCACCGTAACCGCCGCCTCCGCCTCCTTTACCTCCTCCTCCTCCACCACCGTAGCCTCCTCCTTTGCTGCCGCCGCCACCACCACCGCTGAAGCCTCCTCCGCCTTTGCCTCCGCCTCCTCCTCCTTTGCCTCCGCCTCCACCACCGTAGCCGCCCCCGCCTCCTGGCTCGGCATTAGCCAGACACACCACCACGACCACGGCGACGAACAGAACCAGGAACAGCTGCGAGGATGAAACACAAGTTGACAATAAGCTATGAATCAGGAGTCAAGGGAAATGGAGAATTTGTCAAATTATGAAAGAGAAGTCACCTGGAAGTAAGAAGTGTTGACTGTTTCTTTTATGTTGGCTGCCACCATACAAATTAATAAGTAGCGCCCCAGGGGCCATAGTAAAAAGTGGTATATTAGAGTTGTTTTTAACATATAAACAGTATATGCACAACGAGAAAGCAATAAAAATGTAAGTTCACCAGTGATCAATTGTTTCAAGCTAGTGCCTAAAGGATCACACTAATATTTTCATTGCATCATCAATGAAGTTTTGTAAAACAAGGAAGATACATGGCACTTGTGGAAATAATTTTCCTTGTTTCTGTACAACTGAACCTCCTCTTTTAGCTGCTTCTGCAAAACAATTTGGGCATCTTTTTCACCGATTATTGTTGTCCTCTACACTTTTCGTTGAGCTGTGATTAAGGGAATCTGAACATTTGGGTGTATCGTCATGACCCTGCTCACCATACAATACATCCAAATGTTCAGATTCCTTTAAGCACAGCTCCGTGCAAAGTGTAGGAGACAACAATAATCAGTAAAAAAGCATCTGAAGCAGAAGCATTTCTCCAGAATGAGTTTCCTTCCTGAAAATGAGTGAAGTGGTGACCCTCTTGGCAGCCAACGTGTTGTTAAAAGTTACATTGATCATACTTCAATTAATTTGAATGATTAAACAGCTTTGTTACAATTAAATTAAATTTAATAAGAAATATGTGCAACAGTTACTAAAAATAAATTCGGAAAATATAAACCGATGGAATTTTTAATGTGACCCGCGTACAAGTAAAGAGGCAGAAGAAAGATTTTCTCTAGAAGAGGTTGAGGTATCATTTTTGTTGTTGTTAAATTTAATTTTAGCGGTAGGTTGGTTACTGACGAGTGTGCTGTTGGAAGTAAAACTAAAGCCGACAGTCACGTGTACCGCGCGGCGCGTTCCATCAGGGTTTTTTGTCCGAGCCAATTGACGTCACTTTCGTCGTAGCAATTTCTACAGCCTTATAAGAAGCATTTTCACATTTTAAAACGGAAATTTCACGTTCATAATGTGTGATGAAAGGTTTAAGGAGGTCGAAGAACTCACCTTGAGTCTCGCCATGTTCCTGCTCGCTCTCTGCCATCCTCGGGCAGGCTCTGTCTTATATACTGTGAAGCTACTGAAGGTGACGTAAGCCTCGGGAGAAACCGCACAGCCGCAATTCTTTATTTTCCTACCGTTCAAAATGGACATTTTCAATGGAAGGCAGAGTTGGGAAAAACACGCGACAAGGTCGCACGGTCGGCCATTTTAATTTCACTCCCTTTGTAATTTTAACATTGGAGAATTAAATTAGAGAAGCTGCGCTGCAGCCATTTGGAATCAGTCATAAATGTACATAATCATCTTTTTATAAATGTACATAATATATTTCAACAGTAAACATAAAGTAATCTGATTTAATATTATAAATGAAACAGCTTAAAATAATGGGCAAAAGTCAGAAATGGAATAATTAAATTTGTTTTGACGAAACGTTTCAAATTAAATTATTCCATTTCTGACTTTTGGCAATTCTTAGTTGGCCTATATATTTTTTTAACAAATTCTGTCAGTTTATTGATTCAATAGGAGGAATGGCTAAGCAACATCTTTGTTAGTTCTTGTTTGATTTTAATTTTATCATCTTTTAACTGTTTGAATTATATGGAAGGTTGTTTAAGATAATTAGCAATACCATTATAATTCTTTCTGTGTAACTGATGGTGTTTTATCTTGTTTGTATCTTGAAGAAAAAAGGTTTTCTCTTTCCTTGAAGGATTATTTGTGGTGATTCATGACCTTTACAGTCGGGTAAAGCAAAAATAATTTAGTTTTGTTATTTACGTATACAGGACGGAAGACGACAATGGCTTGGTGGGGCCGAGTAGGCGGGAAAACGTCACCGTCTGCAACATTGTTGATGGCCTGGACTAGATTAGATTGGACAGAGGGTGCAGGGAGGCTGCCGGAGAGAGACGCTAGGGAGAGACGAAGCAGTGGCAGAACAAGGCGACATGTATAAAATTTAGTTTCTGCACATTTAAGAAAGGAGATTCATTTGGTGGGAGTACAGAAAATAAAAAGACAACATTTGATCTGAAGGAGAGGCGCTAGAGAATCTTAATATGAAGAAGACGTGACCCAGCAAAGGAACAACCGGCATACGAACAAAAACGAAGAACGACGTCATCCGGTAACGGCATTTACCTCGGTTTTTCCACACAAACCATTCTCGTCTGATTCGCGAATTTAATTTTCAACTATATCGTTCGTCACCCGCGTTTCCGGGAGCAGCCATTTAAGAAGCTGCGTAGATTATTATTTTTGCTTTTACCGACTGAGCTAATGATTAAATTGATATCGTAAATTTATATGTTTTCCATTATAACTTAATTTGAGTTATATTTCTATTCAAATTAAATTCATTATTATTATTATTGTTTGTTTGATTGTACAACAATATTTTTGATGGTGTAAACAACGAATACCACAACTTCCATTAACAAATTCCATACTACAATTACGAGTGGAAAGTAAAGCAGTTTCTTCATGTCCAGATTATTCTAACAGCACATGCGGCTGAGATTAATTTGGTTGCAGGTTTGTTAATGTGAATTTTCCAAAATTTAATTCACCACCCACAGATAATCCTAAGAATATTGAACTATCAACATCATGTTGTGATTTTGCCTCTACATAATTAAGCGCTGTATTTATTGTTTCAAATTGAATTAAATGTGTTTTTCCCACTGTTGACCGATGGTCCATTAGTTGTATTAGAGTATCGGTCCCCCACTCGAGACGAAGAAAAGATTTACCAGATGTGTATCCTTTGCTGTTACTCTTTGTTGGGTCTCATTGTCCGTGTTTCACAGCCACACATAGCAATCTTTTTGTGTTAATAAACAATTTATATCTGTTGCTGAATGCTTCAACGCTTCATCTTGGGTCAACCAAAAGACCTCGGGAACCGAAATGCCGCGTAGGATGCACTGTTATTACCATTTAAAAAAATGTATGCTTGTATATATTTATATATAAAAAGTCACAACAATTGTGAGTTTTGTGATGTCATTTGGGGCGCTGAAATGACGTCACCTCGCGAGACTGGTTGTTACCATGGCTACGACTTAAACAGGAGTCCATCTCTTCCGTATGACACAACGAGATAAATTCCCCGTTACCTTAACAGCATGAGGGCCTCGAAATATGGACGTTGTTCACTGGGCCACCATTTTGGCAGCGACACTCGTCCTCCTCTCCGTTTACGGTAAGTGAGAACATGTAGTCATATACTCACAGCCTCTTATTTATATAGGCTATGTTGCGTTGAGGCGGGTGGGAAGCTGCGACACGTTCATCTGGGAACAAGCAGTGACGTCATAGCCCTCACTCCCCATTAAAAAAAACGGTGAAGTTGTAAATATTAATAGAGTCTTTCTTTCACTGCAGCCACCCTTGCATTATAATTATGTATTGTGCAACTTGACTCTTCCTCGCAGCTGGAACAACCATCCTCGTGTCCTTTCTTCCTTCCTCAGAGTCCCTTCATTTGTTACCATTTTCTCTCCACGAGTTTAGATTATTCAGGATGGGACAAAAAGCGGCAACAGAATATTTTGAAATGTGGAAATTATTAGACTAAAAGCAAATTATTAATTAGTATAACAGTTGTCGTTTTTTGCAGGCAAGTTGGAGGATGAGACGGACCCGAGTAACGATGACCCTTCCATTTTGGACACGTGGCATGAGAGTCACATCCACGCTGACACGTAAGTGACCACGTTTAGCCCACTACATCACCTCAGGGTTGTTTGACGCGTCCTCTTTGCTTTCCGTCTCTTTCAGAGATAAGTTGCCGAGGTGGGCCTTGGCCATCGTGATCACGTGCGTCGTCGTCTTCGTCGTCATCTTACTCTTATTATCAGTGATGGTCTACGCCATGTGCGTGAGGAAATCCGGTGAGTGTTATCATCATGACATTTGGGATGGAGAAATGAAGGGGCACCAGAAATTTAACAATATTTTTATAACTTAAGAATCAATTATCCGTATAACAGACAATACTATCAAATTGTGTTTTGTACTATGTTTGTTCATAATATTTCAGTCTGGCTCAAATATTTACATTTCTGGTCAAAATGTTTACATTTTTTCTAAATTTTTCTTCATTTTTTCTGTATTGTCTGTTGTAAGAGTTGTTAATTTTTTTACGCAGGCATTCATTGTTCTCATACATTATTTGTGTTTGGCGCAGACTTTTTTTATTGTTTTGGAACCGAAATGACACTATTCAGTTTAAGCTTCAATTTAAGATGGGATGGCACGACTTGTAAGTCCGGTTATTGTTTTAAGTTATGGCGGAGGATTTCCGCGTGTATTTGAATTTAGGTTTCCATCGAAAGCTGATAGGGCAGTGGAATGTGGAGGAAGTTGGTGGCCATCAGAGGTGGGTGAGATGATGGTGTTGGGAAAGGTTGGTGGGTGGTTATAGGAACTGAAGTAGAGGATTCTAGTATTGTGGTGGAGAAAGAGCGGAGACGATGCGACTGTGATCTATCACTGGGTTGATGGGAGGTGGTTGAGTAGTGTGGGCATTACATTAACTTAGATCAGACTTAGAGAACTTCGATCTGGGCTAGGCTGAGGTAGGTGAGAGGTTATTCGATTCCAAAAAAATAGACTGTATTGAATTTTCCTGGATGTTGTCAACATATATGACTTATAATTGTTGTGTGTGTGCATTGCAGCTGCTTGGTCGTTCCCACGTGAAGCAGCTTGAGTCACAAAGTAGAAGTAGATCAGAACGAGGCTCTTCCCTTCATGTCTACTGTCGTCATCACCTTTTGTTTTGGATGTCTGTTTACAACGTCTCCTTTGCATGATTAAATAATAAAAGAAGATATGCATTCACTGAGGTGGAGAATAATTTAAATTTTACACATATATTTCAATTTCATTGATAACCCCAGGATTTGGCGAGTTGAGGGTTTCAGCTTGGTGAGTTCCACCATATTATTCAGCTGAGGCTTGGCACTGCAGCAAAATAAAACAATATGGGCTGACTCATAACCTGACAATCTAAAATAAAAATTGAGAGAGGAGGGAATATTCAAAAATTTAGTAAAATACATGACAAATAAATGACTGAACATTGCCTAAGTAAAACAATATTAATTTCAAACAACAGACATAATTCACAGAGTCATGAGATAGGAAGATGCACTGAGAAACTGAGCAAGGTTAAATTTAACAACACTTAAATTATAAAATATGAATTAATATGTACACACATGAAAATACACAAATAAAGTTATAATAAATTATAAATTAAAAGCCACAACACTTGTGATAAAAAATTAACAGGAAAACTGGAATTCCTTTTTTTAAGAAAGAAATATATTGGGAAACTTTAATTCTCCTCATTTAAATAGAGAACTTAACACAGAAAATGTACTTAAAAGTAAGATATTTGAGAAGAAAAAAATATATAGACATTACTGTCCTGAATCACGTCTCATTTATTCACTACAACTTAATTTGTAAAATTACAAGTACAAACACCTCAAATGGAATAATAAATAAAGAATTTAAATGAAACTAAATGAATATTCAATATCATAAATGAGATAATGTTCAGTAACAGAAAATTAATGTATTGAATGAGAGAGGAAAATAAATCTACAATAATATGAAAAAATACTAAATTAAAACAAGGAACTTTCATAAATAAAAAAGGGAAAATAAAATACAAAATTAAATAAACAAGTCTGACAAAAGATTCATATGAAAACATTTGATAAGGTTTTTTTTTGTATGTGAGAAATGTTATTAATTTAATTGATATTGGTTGTCAAAGCAAAAGTTGAGGGAAATATAAAAAAAATAAAAGGGAAAGAAGACAAAATAAAAACAGAAAATATTTAGATTTAAAATTACAGCCATGTTTATTGTCACCTTTTTAGCATGGTTAAAAGTTAATTCCAAACAGAAACTTTCAGTTTCTGGCTTTCGCACCATGTAATAAAGGTTCTGTACTAAAGGTAAAATGATTTGTAGATAACGCTGAACATGGTTGCAATTTAATATATGGAAGTCAATATATCTAGATATTTAATAGGCTTGCTTTCAGTAATTCAATTATATTTGGAACTATAATTGTCTGTCATATTATTTCACAAAATAAAACAATAAATGGCCATATAATGGAGGGAAAAAAATATGATTCAACAATGTAAGACCATGTGTTTGAAATTTTTATTAAAATGTATTTATACAATGCAAGTGGAAGAAGATTTTTTCCACATTGCAATTCAACATATACCTTAAATTAAGTATGAAACAATCTGTAGGTATATATTTTTTTGTCTTTTGAATTATTTTATTAGATTGTCCACAAAGTAACAAAACCAGCAAAAAATAGTTAATGGAGAAGAAGAATAGAAGTAGTTAAAATCTTAATCATTGCTGTAGTGGTTGTGATTCCAACCACAGACTGGTTTGATGCAGCTAACATTTTGATTTGGCCTGTCTTTGATCCTTCTCAGACAATATCCCATAATCTAACTTAATGAGCCCTTAATATTGCATGACTCTACCCTTCAGTGTCCTCCATAATGTTATCTTCTTACCAGTTCTATAAGAGACTTCCTAATTTATGACCTTCTAGCTTTCAGCATTCTACTGTAAAAAATATGAATTACAAGAAATTGAAAAGTAATTTTTTGAATGTGTGGTGTGATTCCTGTAAACCAAATTCTTTAAAAAATGCAATATTTAGACAGTAGACTCAGTTTATTTCTGCAAGTCTATTCAATTTATAAGGAATTATAACGTCATCCCCGTGAACTACACACCTAAATGTTCACTACAATGAGAAGCAGGAACTTTGTCAGAGTGAGAACAATTTTTTATAATAAATGCTTTCCTAATAATAATAATGGCTTGTTTTTTTCTTTTAACAAATTACGTGACGGTGTTAAACAAGTTGGTTTTAAAATAGTATTGGGCTAAGAGAGCAACATATAATTTAAGTGAATTTACTAATTGTATTGTCTAAATCTTAATTATATATATTTTTCTTTTTCTCTTCTATAATATTGTTAAACGGGCTCAATCAACTCAGGTCGCTTAATTTTTTATGTATGCTATTACAGTTATCTGTAACTTCTTTGTAAAATAGTTACTTTAAGTGGGTCATAATTTCAGATCTGTATCCCCAATATGTAGAAAGTAAAACAAAATTCAATATAACATGTTTAGTTTCTGAGTTATGGCTTTCAAAAAGTGATATTCAGAGGTACATTTATTGATGGATAGATAGGCTTGGCTTCCACACTCAGAACCCTAAGCAGTATAACTAATTTCTTTTTTACAAATATGATAATGTAAATTCAATTCATCATCTACTGCTATCTTCCTTCCTCCTCGGCCCTACAGCCCATTGAGGGCCTGGGCCTACCGAGTTGACTGCGGACTGTCATCTTGCTGACATTCCGAATCTACTGCTATACCTTAATATTTTTTCTGTATAATTCAAACTCTTGATACAATTGTAAAATTGTTATTAGCCATTTCTTCTTCTTTTTTGCTTTGGTTATGCTAAGGTAAAGTTTCTCAACTTTCGTTTAATTTTCACAATATCTCTGTTAAATATTATTGAGCTTGTGAAATCCACTTGAACTATTTTCGGGGAAGGAGCCTGCAAATGTTATTTATCTCTGCATGAGCGACTTTCTGAGGAGAAGATAACCTTGGGCATCACAAAAGAGCTGCAGAAATTGATTCGAACGGTTTCGCTCTTGTTGCGGCTTCAGGGAACTACTTTTTTTGTCCTTCGGACTCTGATTTACTCCGTTACAATTCTTTTATGTGGCAGACCTTGCAGGGAGAGAGAGACTGACTACTCGTTCCAGTAAACCCCAAATAAAGCGCATGTTAATAACATTTAGCTTGGATGTTTACTTCGTAACCAACTCCCCGTGGAAGACGAGGCAAAATTTTTCTATTCGGTCAAATAAGCAACACGGTCTTAGGTAAAGCAGCAATTTACAAACACTTGACAGTAATACCAAGTGCAAACGCAATATGGCGGAATCTTCCAAAGGGTTTGATGTTATCAACCACCAAATATTTGTACAGAAGATTGAAGTGAACGGGATCGGCAAATAACAGTGCGGCCTCTTATCTCCCAAAATAACGTCTCATGCACGGCATGGCGTGCCCCAAGGATCAATGCTATGCTCAATTCCGTTTCTAATATATATTCTGTTGCTTATTATATATATGAGCCGCCATCTCTTATTAAAGTTTCAGCTCAAAATGATTGATGAGACACAATCGTACTATTTGTAGGTGGCACAAGGTTTATTTATTTTTATTGAATCTAGTTTAGATGCACTAAATTCGTTTTATAAATGATGCTGGCGTAAAAATAACAAACAACATTAGTTTTAACACCTCTACCAGACCATCTTCTGCTACTGTGAGACTGAATGAAACTCCTTGGCCTCTGGAATCAGTCTTATCAGAAATGAAATGCTAACATAAAGTATGGTCTGTGTCAAACTTTGCTTGCTTTCATTCATTACAGAAAGAGTATGGAATAAAATTCAGGGGTAACTCAACACGTACCACACTGGTATTTTAAACAGCAAAAAAGAGTAATTAGAATAGTAAAAAATTAAAAACCCAATACATCAAGCAGGCATTATTTAGTCAAATTGGGAACCTCGAGTATTTAAGGAAATGCAGAAATCCATTAATATAAAAACCATCAATGTTTCACTAACGTTGAGCTAAACTCGGGCGCCATCATGCACAATAACCTCAACTTTAAATGTACCCAATTTTTTCTTTTTAAAAAAAATTAAAAATATAAAAAGGATTTACTGGAATATCTCCCGAGCATAGCGACTCAAAATATTATAAATTCAATATTTGTCCATGTTATACAAGTCAACGATTGCTAATTATATATGTTAATATTGACGTGTCATACGTTTGTGTACGCCAGTAAGGGAAGAGAGGTTCTCAAAAGAATTAAAGTTTCAGATTGATAAGTAACATATATCTATAATATATTTTACTGAAGTAATGATAATTTATAACGGTTTTTCGCGAACGTCGTCGCCGCCGCCGTACGCACGCAGGAAAAGCTGTCACGTCACGTGTCCCAAAGTGTGCGAGATTACCTGTCACATCCCTGCGATCTCACACATTAAGGTCAAGTTTCTACATTTTGGGAGTTGTAATATCTATAACTGGTCGTTCGTACCCTAATTTCTTTTAGGATGGAAGTTTTGCAGAATTTGATTCTCTCTTTAAAGCACCGGTTTCACAAAATCTGTACTCTTTCAATTTGATTTTAATATTCGTATTTAGTTTTTGGATTAAATAAAATCCCTTATCTCGGTCAGGTCATATTATTATTATTTGATCGCGTTTAATACGTCGCGTGTCCATAAGTACTTTCAGTTAGAAACACACAAGTGTGTAAATATGTACGGTAAGTCCATCTTCGATACTATAATACAATATTATTCTTCTGAATAAAACAGAATGTGTAAAACATTTTATATTACATTACTGAGTGTCTAGTTATGGCTAATCCAATTAAATTTTCCATTTAGATTAAACGACGTTTCATCAACACATTTGGGATATCTACAGGTAATAAATTTCGATGAAACAAAATTATGCCAAGTGTGTAAAAACCCAACCTTGACTGACATCGCTTCAAGCGAAACGTGATACAATTTCAAAAGTTAACATCTACACAAGTCGCAAACTGATTTTAAAATCACTCAAAGGGAATCTAATTAAATATTTAACTCATTTTAAGATATGTAGGAAACTTTGGCATCGCTGTTTATCCTTGCACTACAAATAGAAAGATGTCACGCCAAGGACTTTACAACCCTTCTCATGAGAGAGGGAGAGATTATGCAAGCTTGGTGAAGAGTTGGTGGGGACGAGGGAAACCGTCCTTCAAGGAATCCCCATGGCCGGAGTCAGTATATATATACGACGAGACGAGGAGCAAGAGGCAAGAGATGGCGGCTCTTAAGGTAAGAACACTCGAGGCTTTCAGTTCTTGTCTTCAATAGATATTATTGAGAAAAGCTTGTGAAGTTTCACTCCTCTGGAGACGATATTACGAGACGTTTCGTCCGGGTGACCTCAAGATACTTTATTACAACAATAATAATAATGCTAAAACAATTAACGTCTGTATTATTCTATTTTACGGGGTCGATAATATTTGTGATCCGTTCGAATATTAAAGAGAAATTCACAAATACTTATTACTACAGCAGAAACACACCGTAGCTTTAGATCTTTGGTCAGAGATGGTATTCATCTAGCATTACATTTATATCTTAGTAGCTGATACGCAGGGGCCACAGATTTCGTTTCAACAAATCTTTGTCATAAGAGTACGCTTTGTATCCATACACAAGTAGAAATATTTTGTATGCCGTTATGGTTCCAGGGAATATCTATCACCGTCTTTATTCTTCGCTTTGTAAAGTTGCCGGAGTGTAGTTTGGCCTCTCTTAAGTGGAATCTCAAGGAAGACGCTATCTAGCCAATGTTCAAATGATTTATTATAACTTATTTAGCTGGGTCTATTTTATGGAAAATATTATGTTATTTTATTCATAACTATTGCTTGAAATCATTCATGCCATAAGGGTTAAAAATAAGTTCAGGGCTGTATCTATGAGGGTTTAACAATGGCTAGACTTCTTACAGATATTAGAATATGATAATGGATCTTATTCTTCACTCAAATGACGATTTGTCAGTTCATTCTTAAACAGGAATATCCACACGTCATTTCAAGTTGTTCACTTCGCGACTACATTACATGTATTCGTAAGAGACGATTTTACGCGGCATTGAACTAGATGTTTTAAGCTTAAAATGACGAGGTCCCAAAATGGTGAATATTGATTCTTCCTCTACTTTAAGCTCTGCAGTCCAGAGTGAACCTTCGCCTCCCTCCTGATTCTAGTAGAAATGAATATGCTTCTTTCAATAATATACCTTTCAAGGAATTACGTATGAAAAATAGACGAATTATAACCATATTACGATATGAATATATAATTTTTTTACGTCGAGATGTTCTCGCATGGAACCGTGAACGACAACTAAAGTTGTTGTTGTGGTATTCAGACTGGTCTGATACAATCCTCCAAGCTAAAATATCTTGCGCAAGCCTTTTCATTTCCATTTAACTAGCACAACCCACATTCACCCTAATCTGCTTAGCGTGTTCCGTCCTTGGACTCCCTCTTCTGTCGACTCAATATTCTAGTAGTCGACTTTGACCCAATATTTTAGACCGTATTTTTTAACACATGAGTTTCCCATTACAGAAAATCCTGCATTTTCTAATTTTCAACTAGAAAACGATATTTGGTGTCCCCTATGAATGATTTATCCCTCTTAACAAGCTCGCTTTTGTCGATTTTAATTTTTGCCGTCAAGTTCGCTCTGCCAAATTCACCAAAGTATATAGTCTTCAGTCTTACTTGTAGACACTCATATAGAAATGTCAAGTACAAAATATGAAAGTCGTGCCTCCTTCAGTTATTCCTTGAATGTCCGAAAAGAATTCAGACGAAATATTTTTCCAGGAATGATATTGTGTAAATTTTCTTTATTATTTCCGTCATCGAAGAATGAGGTTTACCTTAGATACGAATCGCAACAGTGGCAGTTTTGAACGACGTCGACGATTGACTGACTTGTGGGACAAAACCTGTCGTCGCTCAGCCAGAATGTTCATCTGGTCGCGTGGGGCTCGTTCCTCACATTAGGCCACTGGCCATGTGATCAGGTAAATTAGTTCGGGTCAATATAAATAAAAAGCCCGGACAACACACTACACTACACTCTACACTACACTCAGATATATTCTCTTTTTGTCGCAGGTTCTGTTTCTGCTGATGGTGGCTGCCGTGTGCGTGGTGGGCCTGGCCTTCGCTGAGCCCGGAGGCGGCGGCGGTTACGGAGGCGGCGGCGGCGGCAAGGGAGGCGGCGGTAAGGGAGGCGGCGGCGGTGGCGGCGGCAAGGGAGGCGGTGGCGGCGGCTACGGAGGCAAGGGCTAAGGAGACGCGACATTCCGCTTCCACGACGACGATGACGACGCTATCACACTACTTCCTCTACTTCAACTTCGTCTTTTAGCAATAAACTAACACTGAAAAGCATAAAAAGAATACTACTTTTTTATTTCCAAACTTTTCCTCTTCCTAATTTACTTAAAAAGTTAGAATCCAGAAGAAGAGAGACGGCTGCGACGCGCGATCCGCCATCTTGCCTTCTAATTGACTCGTGCCGCAGGTTCATCAGGGCTGGGTTGGTCACGCTCCACAGCTGCCAACATAACAACGAAACACTCACTCTACACGTCTCTGCTCTATTCATAAGTCTATGTTTACACGGGAAACGAGGGGCAGTGTTGTCAGTGGCGTATAAACATATGCCAGTGCTGCACTGACAATCCATCCTTGACACGACAGCAGTGCCTCAGTTTTCTTGGAGCGTGTGAACAGTGTGTCAGTCATGATTGGAGTTCCCCTCCACCGCTGCCCACATAGGAGGCAGCTGCGGTTGTCAATTATCGACTGTGAACAGTGTGGAAGAGCTGACTGTCGATTGCGCTATGGTAAACAGTTTGTAATTCGCGTGTAGTTTGGTTTAATGTGCGATTGGAGTAAGTGGATCTTTGTCGCGAACAACGGTGAGTAGTTTTTTAGGTTAACTTTCCAAAAAGAATTATTGCCCACCCTCCAACGGCACAAACAATAACGGTCAAAAAACTACGCGAAAGAATTATATATATGCAATGACATAGATTAATAGGCCACGTTTTAAGGCACGAGGATCTTGTAAGATTAGCATCAGAGTGAAATGTGTGGGGTAAGGACAGAAGAGGGAGGCAAGGATAGTAATACGCTAAGCAGATTAGGAAGGATGTTGGTTGTGCTAGTTATGAGGAAATGAAAAGGCTTGCGCAGGATATGTTAGCATGTAGGGTTGCATGAGATCAGTCTTATGACTGAATACTACAACACCATCTTTGATAATGGAAGCTTATCGATGGTTCCTAATGGCACATCTGAAAAATTATACGGAGGATGGACAATGGTTAAGTTAGTCTATTGTGTATGGTCACAATTTCAGGCCTACTTTGAGCAGCTTTTACAGGCAGATGAGTACAGAAAGTTTTCTCGGTGACGAGTGTGCACGTGAGTAACCAAGGTCGCGAATTGGAATGACTTACGTTGCCGCATCTTCTCCTTGATGAGGAAAATGACGACGCACACGAAGGTGACGAGCGCCACGGAGCCGATGATGATCGCTGCCAAGGTCCAGCCGGAGATGTCGCAGTTCCTGGCCAGAGAAAGAGTCTCGGTCGGTCAGAGAGTGAGTCGGAGATGAAGGAAGAGAGGGCGCACTCACCAAAAGAAGGTAGAGTACGCGTTGTCGGTCACCAACGGGCAGGACCTTGTAATCGCCACATCGGTGGTAGCCACGCGGCGCCTGTGCGACGCCATTCCACTCACTGCCTCAGGCTCAAACATATCAACACAATTCCATCACAGAACGCTCGCCTGGATCCCTTCACGTCCAAAGCAGCCCACTGCGCACGCACAATTAATATATATATATATATAATAAAAGAAACGGCATGAGGTGCCTGCGGCAATGCCTCGAACTCTCTCTCTCTCTGGTTCTTTTTCAAAGTTCTCACATGCCGATACATCTTCACCTATTTTGGGACGTTTATGTACTGGGCATTGGATCAGTCGGCCAACTGCCTCCTAAAACTGGTGGAGATACGGAGAAGGGAATGCTGCGACACCACAGCAAACGTGAGAATAGTACCCAATGCCCGACCTACCTGACGCAGGATTTCTAGGATTTTCCCTGCATCTCTTTAGGTGAAACACCGGGTAGTATCCTTAAACTATAGCCCGGGGGCCCTAGTCAACACTTGGTTACCTTCCGCATCCCCCTTTTTCAATTCCCTTCCTATCCTATTAAATGACAATGACCGACCGAGCACATTTAAGTGAGGAAAATTCACAAATAGCCTCAAGGACGAAATCACTTATTACAATACATAATTGTTTCTCTGTATTTTTATGTACTGTGAACATACAGAGTCATCATGGCGGTGGTTACGTCGTCATAAAGTAGGGCGGGCGTAGTGACAAGCTAAATGAATTCCCGGGCATCGCCGGGCACCCAGTTATTAATACATATTGACTCGTGACTGTTTCAACTAGTGAACTGGGAAGATGGGAGTGAACGCTACGTTATTTCATTGATAATTGGATCTAAATAAAATAATGTTGGTTCTATTACTTCATCTAGTCCAGAGTCATCTTTTATTTATCACATTTATGTCTCCTCTAAAGTTCAGTTCGCAGTTGCTTTGAATCTCCCACAAATCTGGTAAAGTCTGTATTCTTCCTCCAGTCACTTTCAAATAAACTACGTTGTATTGAGAACATAGTGGCCTCTACTTACCTGATGACGTCACACACACTCATGAATGAACTGTTTGTGCGCTTTTACATACAAGTTTGAAGTTAATTTATGAACGGTAACAAGCTCACCGTCTTTTAACTATTTTCAAAGTTAAGGACCAGATAAAAAAACGGTACCCGTGAAAGATCTCGTTGATACATGAAAATTTTGAAATGGACCAAAAAATCTTATGCGGCTGCTTCCCAACCCATCTACGGAAAGACTCAAGTAGCCTACCTGAGGACCAGACGAGTCCGTACAATATGGCGTCCACCGCTGTTTACTGACTCGTCGCCATGGTTACACTCGTTGAACAAAATTGCGTCACAATGACGTCACGAGCCCCGACATCTCTGAATCTACCTTCCAGCCTGTTCCTGTCCGTTGAGATCGAGATTGAAGGCAGATTTACTGCCAAGGAAAATACTGGGAGCCGCCGCCATGTCGCCTTCCTTAACGTCGTACACATCTTGCAAGATATAAGCGGATCCGACGAGATTCGCGGGATGATAATATAATCGTACATGTCACTGTTGTGTGGTATTCTGTCCTAAGACTGGTCTAATGCAACCCTCCATGCTATCCTATCTTGCGCAAGCCTTTTCATTTCCTCATAACTGGCACAACCCACATCCTCCCTATCTGCTTAGCGTATTTCACAGGCAAGGGAAGGCTTTCGCAAAGAAAAAAAGAAATCATTATTATAAATGTTTGTATGGAGTGAGGCGTTACACGGGTGGCAAACGTGAACGGTAGGTGTTGCAGACAGAAGAACAGAAACTTTCAAAATGTGGTGCTGTAGGAGAATGAGATGGGTGGATAGAGTTACTAACTAGGAAGTTCTAAGGAGAATATGGAGGACACTGACCAAGAGAAGGGATGGATTAATAGTCCATGTAGGGTCTTGTAAAATTAGCATCAGAGGGAAGTGTGTGGGGTAAGAACAGAAGGGGGTGACCAAGCAGATTTGGGAGGATGTAGCTATGTAGAAATGAAAAGGATAGCGCAGATGATTTAATAAGTAACAGTTTTTTCTTGGAGAGTCCCTCGCAAGTTAAACCAGAATATGTGAAGCTTTACAAAATAAATAAATTTTCTTACGTTGGTCTCAGTGATACATGACAATTTTAATATGATCCCCCCAATTTAATTTGTTGCATTTTGTGAAAAGTTTCTCAAGACGTAAAGTTTGTTTAGTTTATTGAGTCAGTACACGAACAGTTTAAATTTGGAGGCGCTGCTGCCTAGAGGCGGGGCGTCGGGGGCGGCGTGAGCGACTCCGTGATGACGGGCTCCGCCACGTGCTCCTGGATGCTCTCCCTCTCCAGCAGAGTCCGCAGCTCCGCTGAAAGCAACGCTCGGTGAAGGCAAGGGCAAGGCCAAGGCCAAGGCATTGCACACACACACACACACACTTGACTTGACTTACCCTGCTTGCGCCTGGCTTCGGCGGCGTCCTGCAGCAGCAGCATGGAGGCGAGGAAGATGGAGACGCCGGCCATGACGATGGCGGCCAGCAGCTCGACGGCCGTCTCCAGGGTGACCCAGAGCATGGCCGTGGCCTGCGAGTTCCTGGCCACGAGCTGCATGGTGTGCAGAGGCAGCAGCAGCACGCTCACGGCCCAGTCCAGCAGCACCCACGCCTCCAGCCGTCGCAGCAGCCACCTCTGCAGCCGTCGCAGCCAGCGCAGCGCAGCCGTCGGCAGCCACAGCGACGCCCGCAGCAGCGGCGCCAGCGGACACGACATCCACCTCCGGCTGACACAACATATTCCTTTAATCTCATTTAATAATACATAACCTCTACAGGAGAAATTACAATAGAAGATCAAGGAAGGAGTAAGACAACGATGCAGTCTGTCTCCCACGCCGTTTAACTTATATATAGAGCAGGCGGTGAAGAATGTTAAAACGGAATATGGAAAAGGAATCATACTACAAGGAGAAGAAACAAAAACTTTACGCTTTGTCGACGATATTGTAGTATTAGGGGATTCAGGAGAAGACTTGGAAACCATAATAAATGGCATGAACGGAGTCCTGGAGAAAGAGTTTAATAAGAGGATTAATAGAGGAAAACCAATGTAATGGAGTGTTGTTTGGAAACAGTGGAATAACAAACGGTAGATTGGAAGGGGATATTTTAATGGAAGTTAAGGAATTCTGCTACTTGGGAAGCTTAATAACTAGAGTACGATAGCACACGCTTTCGCGAAAAAGAGGTATTTACTTACGGGTAATATAAGTGTGAATATTAGGAAATCGTTGCTAAAACTGTTCGTATGGAGCGTGGTGTTATATGGGTGCGAAACGTGGACAATAGGATCTCCGGAAAGGAAAAGAATAGAAACCTTTGAAATGTGGTGGTATAGAAGAATGACATGGGGTGGGTAGAATCACTAACGAGGAAGTTATAAGGAGAATAGGTGTGGTGATTCATGACCCTTACATTCATCGAGTACAGCAAAAATAATTTAGTTTTTGTTATTTGCGTACACAGGACGGAAAACGAGAATGGTTTGGTGAGGCTGAGTGGGCGGGAAACGTCGCCGTTTACAACATTATTTTTTGCCTGGGGTGCATTGTGTTCGACACTTGGTCTCAGGAGCGGTCCTGAGAAGGTCGGAAATGGAATAGCAGTGGCTGAACAGGCGTCAAAGTTAATTTCGGCATGTTCAAGAAAGAAGATTCATTTGTAGTACGGAAAACAAAAAGATAACATTTGATGGAGATTTAAGCTGAAGAAGTGGCGCTAGAGGAGACGTGTTCAGCAAAGGAACATCCTGCACGGCAAACCAGGAACGACGTCACCAGGCCCTTGTTAACATCTGGTAACGGCATCATTTTTACCCGGCTTTTCCACTTAAACCATTCTGGTTTGATTCGCGATTTTTAAATTTCAACTATATCGTTCGTCACCCGCGTTCCCGGGAGCAGCCATTTAGAAGCTGCGTAGATTCTTTTTTTTTGCTTTACCGACTGAGCCAATTTGATATTCGTAAATTTAAATTTTTTTCACTAAAATTTAATTTGAGTTACATTTCTTTTGGAAATTTGATAATGTAATATCGAAATTGAATGGAATATATTCAAATTAAATACACTTTTTATTATTATTTAACAATTCCTTGTTATAATAATATTTTTGTTGGTGTAAGCGAAAGCCAAACACCACATAGGGGAAGAGTGAACAATATGGACGACGTTGATCAAGAGAAGGGATAGGTTAATAGGCATGAGGGTCTTGTAAAATTAGCATTAGAGGCAAGTCTGTGGGGTAAGAACAGAAGAGACTGAACGATGGATAAACCGCAGATAGAGCTGCAGTTGTTTGCGCGCTGCAGTCTGCGGTTAATCCATCGTACAGTTAGTCGGAGACTATGGCTTTCTGCTAGTGGGTAATTCCATATTCGGCTAGCCAACGCATCGCATCGCATCTTGAGAGATCTCGCAACATCCACGCCAGAAGCCAACGTGGAACTGCAGGAGCAACATTTAGTCGGTGAGTCTCAAACACTTACTTGTGCACCAAGGATAGAATGCGCTAAGCTGATTAGGGAGGATGTGGGTTGTGCTATTTATGAGGGGAAAAAGACTTCCGCAAGATAGGTTACCATGGAGGGTTGCATCAGACCAGTCTTAGGACTGAATAACACAACAACATCTATAATCTATGCCAATTAATAAAATTGAAGCGTCTGTCTGTCCGTTTGTTTATCTCGAACAGGCTCCGAAACGGCTCAATGAATATCAATAAAAATTTGAGGGTTTTAAGAAAATAGAATTAAAATAAATATTCATCCACATTTAATTTCGATATATTGCAAAAGATATTAATTTAATATGAATATAAATAAAAATATTAATTCTACCGGAAAATATCTTGGAATCGTTGCGGCATGTAAACCAACTGCGAGTTATAAGTCCTGTATCATTCATCCCACTCATTATCGATTTCTGCAGCAGGCTTTGAGTCATCGATACGATGCATACATAAATTGATTTTATTTCTCGAGTCAGGTAAATTTCAAAATTTAGTAATTTGCTAATATGAAAATAAAAAGCAAACTATCGACTTTGGTGTGATGCGAGTCGCTGTGTTACATTATCACATTTAATATGCGTATTAAGTAAAAATTTAATCATTTAATGAAGGAAAATTATGTTAGGATACTGGAAATATATTCACTTCTCCTATTATACCGGGTATATTTTTGACTCTCTCAAGGTACTGGGTTCATATTGTGACGTTTTCGATGTCGATTTAGTCAGGTGTTGACCAAGAATTAAATAAGGTACTGGGATAATATAAATAAATCCCCGGGCAACGCCGGGTCCCCATCTAGTTGCAAATAACATCCAAATTATCACTTTAATTTTAATTAATACATTGTTAATACATAATTACCTATATTACATTTTTTCAGATCATACTTTCACCTTATGTCATAAAATTATTCCATTAATCTTCTAAAACATTTCTGGAGACGATCGTACAACCGTGTCGTCATATTACAGTAAACGCGACATCAACGATACCAAGACCCACGTATTCGGCTGGGTTTGATGCATCGAATCGATGCGTGAGTTTACAATCTTTTATTTTATTTTTCATTAACATAAATTCCATTATCTTGGATAATTTGTATTAAATTTGTCACCGTAACTGATAGTTTGAGCCCGCGCATGTGGGAGTGTTTTGGTCCGATAATAGGCCGTTCTTTTTACTGGATAGTTTCGTTTTAACCGTTACACTCCAATTAAAGAATCTACTGGAAACTTTTGAGGTAAAATGTCACAGCTACGGTAGTTATTTTAAAGCGAGACTCGTAGTGTGAGAGCTCGCCGGCTGGCCGAGGCTGGACGTTGAGAGCGAGTCTCCCGCCCTCGTGACGTCACGGCTGCAGTCGCTGCGTCATGGCGCGCGCGTTTCAATCGTCCGCGTACGTCGCGTCCCGACGATTAATACAAGTGCTACGAGGGAGAGCAGGAAATACGGCTAGAAGCTTCCCGGTACACTCGGTCAAGGTTTAATAAGGTACGTGCCGATTAAAGTCTGTTAATGTTCTATAGCTCTTATGGTGCCTTCCACAAGATGGACGCCATAAGGAAACAATTTTCTTCTTTACACTTACAGTTGTTCAAAATTACTATTTCATTTACCAATCTGGCACGAAGTGACGCATTAGACGAACTTTCTTCTGCTCGAAATATCCTTACAAAACCTAAAAACGTCTAACGATGCTTGGCGTCTGAAATAAGCTAATATACTCACATTCTAGTAAAAATCACGAGCTATTTATGACACTGTGTTAATGAAAAGTCAAGATCAAGTATAGTGTTAACGCCAAAATAGGAATAGAAGGTTTACGGAGAGTACAACCATCTACTTAGCGGATCCGCGTTCCTCCGTATTCGAGGATTTATAATTCTTATAGGGCGCCAGGTATTTTTCACAAAAAATACCAAAAGATGATTTTAATAGTTTTAATTCTAATCAGAGCACGAGAAATAATTATATCTGCAGGGCGTGGCCATTCCTCGTCGTCCCGCCGACACCACCTTCTCCTTCCACTACCCCATGACGACTCCCTAAAGGTCTCGCCAGACTACATTGTTGGCCCGGCCTGCGTCGTTCCTCGACAATTGTAACTCGCAAGCTGGACTGCATTGTTAAGTGTAAATTTTCATGTTACAATATATATATATATATATATATCAATACAACATTCTCTTACATACAACAGAAACTATTCCTTAAATATTAGCAGTATAATCTTTTAAAAATATAAAAATGTATTTTGTCCTGTTTTGATAACGTAGTTTTGAAAATTATGCAATTTTATAATGATAGATATTAATATGAAGTTAAAATACTCAATACCGACTGAGAATCGAAATTGGACGCAAGCTAAATTTGTTTTAAAAATAAATGCCATGTAAGTATGCTGTGGATACATCATACAATTTCTTCTTCCAGCCTTTCATTGATGCAATTGCTAAAAATGCTCGTATGCTTTCCATCTTTACTACCGGTGCAAATGTTTCATGATAATCAACTCCTGGTCTTGTACTGCACCCCACTGCTACTAATCTTGCCTTCCATTGATGCTACTCTCGTTCGTCACTGTCTTATGTGGCGCTTGTGTTGCCTTGCTGATAATGCAATCCGTGCATATATCTAATTTTTACATCTTTGTACTCGATTTCGTCATCTTGTTTAAGTACTTCTCTCCCATCCGTCTGTGCCACGTCAGCTTCTCTACCGCAGTCATGTTGGAATCATCGTTATGTAAAACATCCCTGTCAATGTATTTGTTCGGCTCAGTTCTGATGACGTACATCTGATGTCGCTACTACTACGTCTTTCTTGTTCACTACTGATGCACCGTTTTGTCGAACATGACCGAGTTCCCATTCTTCACTAGGCTTCGCACTGATAACAAGTTCATTCTTAATCTCGGTACGTATAGTACATCTCTAATTGTAGTGTTGTACACTTTTTGTTCCACCCGGGTTATGACTTCTACATCACCTATGGCTGTTGCGTCGATTTCTCTCGCTTCTTCTGCCAATACCACTGTTCCATTGTAAGGCCTTGTATTCGTCATATTTTGATAATGCTACATTCGCTATCTGGGTCCTCTGATACTGCATTAGCCACGTCCGTTAATTGAATTTTTACGTGTAAGTTTTGATTGTCACCCCTCTCTGTTACTACGCTCGCTGGGTGTCGATTCCTCTCTCGATTGTTGCTTGCTCCACCTCCTTGACCTTTTACCTCTTCTTCGACCTCTCCCAGATTGACCTCTAGCGGTTGAATTGTTTTCACTTTGTCTTGTATTTTCTCCTTTCTTCCTATGCCAGAAATCTCTTCCAAGTTCTAGCTTCTTTTATGATATGGTTTCTTGTCTGATAAACCGCATCGCTCTTGTTTTGCGTAGTTTTGTTTCCCATTCTTGCCTCCTCTTCTTTCAAGGCTTGTTTGATGTCGTCCATTGTTGCCGACCTCTGTATTCGGAGCGTCGCAGCTATCGTTTCAAATTTTTCATTTATACCTCGCACTACGTGGAATACCAGTTCTCGTTCGCTAATTGGTTTTTCCATAAATAGCACATTTCGCTTCCATTGTTCGGGCTCTTGTAATGTAATTTTCAACTGGCTCTTTCTCTCCCATCTTAATTTGTTTCAGTTCCATCATAGCGTCTATTAATTTGTCATGCGCGTTACCTTCGAAATTTTCTTTCAGCTTCATCCATAATTTTCTAGCACTAGTCCATCCAATAAACGGTCCAGCTTGTTCCGGCGATAATGTTAAATTTCTGAAAACGCTTCATCATTTTTGTATTCCCATTCTTCTTTTTCTACTTGGTCTTCGTTTCCCCATACTGGCTCAGGTTTCTCGATAATTGTTTTGTAAAGTTTCTTTTTCTCAAAATGGCACCCATTTTTAATGACCACGTTAGGTAATTAATTGTCCCCGCGCAAAATCTCGACTCTTTGTGTTGACAGTTCCATTTTGTTATCACTCACGTTTTTGTATAATTTCACTTCTCTTGTTTGTAATTGTCCGCATTGTCGAACCAGTCTCAATTGTCTTATGTGGCGCTTGTGTTGCCTTGCTTTTAATCACATGGCTACACACAACCTCACTGTCCAAGTTCACCCGAATGACTCACTAGTTTCTAACTTTTCCCGCCGGATGGCGCTGTTCACTCTTACAGATAAAAAATTTAAAATTACAACTGACACAAAATTTCCAATATCGCGACTTTCATTAAAAGTATTAAAATATTAATGGTTCCAATACTTTCAGTCCGTCAAAATGTTCAGATGTATGTTTTGTATAATATGTGACTCTAATTTGGTTATTATGTCTGAGTGAAAACAATAAACGATGCAAGTCTTAATAATAAAAATCACAACTCGCTGCACACATTAATTTGATCACTATTAGCCTTAATATTTTCGAAGCGGGGATTGCTCAATACCAATATAATATTTTTATAAGCAAAGTCAACAAATTTGGTTCCTTTACCTTTTCTAAATATATAATAAATGAATTATTGACGGAAATCATGTCGTCGTCGTCCACTGTTTGTGCATTGTGCAGTGCAGGAGTGATTTTTATAGTCAAATTAATGTAATGAGCGGTACCACCTTGCCGCCCTCACATCCTGTCTGTCTGTCTGATGCTTAGACCTTAACCATCTTGCAATAATTTTAACTTTGTTAAAAATATTAAAGATAAAATTAATAATTTTGATAGAAAAAATGTTTAATATTAAATTAACTATTTAGACTGCAGTTGGTGAAACCAGACGCGCATTAATCAACAAACATATAATTGAAAATATTATGGGGTGAAAGCCAAATTTCTCTTGTCTTTCGATAAAATGCATTTCCGTAAACAGCTACGGACGGTTCTCACTCAACAAGAAACTCAATCACTAACAGGTGGAAGGGGAGGAGGAGGACGAGTGACGTCACGCCCGTCATGGCAATCACCAATTTCCAATAAATCTATCCACAGATTTGCCGACTATAGGAACGCGCCACCTGGAATAATGGTTTGTAAATGGCGTCTTAGACAGAACACAGGGAGAGAAATTATTTTAGAACATCATCACTCCTTCCGATTACGGGTTTACGGTTCGCGTCGGAAGCAAAGATGTCGCAAATAACATAAAATTACCTTGGAAGAGGACAAATTTTAAATGTTTGTCATGCAGATAGGTAAGGAATTGCGTAGGGTTTTGCGAGTAGACGCGAGGAAGGCGTCACCTCACTGACCTGATGGGGAGCACGTCCAGCTCCTGCTCCTGTTCCAGCTCCAGATCCTGTTCCAGGTTCATGTCTGAAGCCTCGTCCTCCGCGTACTCGTCCGGCGACTTCCCTAACGGGTATTCCCACGGCATTCTTTCACGGCGTCTTCTTTCTCTTTCTTCTTGGATGATAGTCGAAAAGAGTTCAGGCTAGCTGGTGAGACTCGAACATCACGAGTGGGCCAAAAAAAAAGATTCGATAAGTTAATTTTGATGTTCCGTTGTGTCAGCAGCTCTTCAGGACCCAGAGATGTTACGCTGCACCCCTCCAAAGATAGACTCTGATTTGCGACATCATATTTACCTACGACTGTTAAAATAAATTAATTGAGCAAACTTAAATTCTTAATTAAAATTTTTGAAGTATCTTTTTGCAAAGAGTAGTACAAGTAAAAATGTGTGCAAGTTAATAGTTATATGGGTATTACAAGTTTGAAATGAGTAAATTGACAATTTTCAAGCATTTTTATTAATAGATTCCTGTACTGAGCTAATGAAAAATTGATGTCCAGACTTTCTTGCATTGAATAAAAACTGAGTGAGTAGAATTTTTTTGACATTAATTCGAAAATATTTGTAGTTTGCATTTATATCTTGGGGCAGTTTATTATATTACTGAAATTAGCAAATGTGATGTCAATGCTAAATTTCAATAAGAATTTAATTAAAGAACTGAAGTCCCTAAATTTGAGTATGAAATGACTTATTTTACATTAAAATTATTTTATTTCTGTCTTTTGGCCGTTCATTGTATTTTATTTATAATATTAAGTCAGAGTAATTTCATTATTTTATTTATAATAGACTAATCTCTATTCTAAGCAGTATATCCTAAATATTACAGAAAGTGGTGTATAAGCAAGTCATTCTTTAAAAAGAGAGAGAGAGCTGGAGTAAGCTCCTTAACATGTTGGACTCCCTTACACAATCTAAATCTGAAGATTCACAGCCTCTATTTTGTTGACGTATATTTCACTGAAAATTAAAATGGTGTATATTCTTTGACCAGTGCTAGACATATTTTGTATATGATATTAAAGAATTAATATTGTACTACTACTATTTCTTTAAACTTCTTATCTCTGTGTAAAATTTTTCATCACTATGGTGAGACTGTCAATGGTCAGTCTGGTAACACTCCTATGTATTAATATTTGATTCAAGTAATAAATTATATGACCTTAGTTTCCAGACAAATTATAAAAATAGGAAACAATTCACAGAATTTGTTTTTCATATTTCTTCCGCTTATTGAACATTGCACTACTGAACAGTTTCTGTATACTATCCACCACATTCTCGTACTCTCCATTAAAACCCATATGTTTTTCTCCTGTGGTTTGACCAGACTTTTTCATAGACCAGAAGCTTGCCACAAAATATCAAAACATTTAATTCAATTATTTACTATTTGTCCATTTCTATTATCTTTGGCATTGTATTATGGTTAGAACAAGTTACATGACAAAGAAAAACAAATGTGCAACTCCGTACAGCTCAACACACAACGTTACAAGATATGCCTGAAAAATACCTTTTTGGAACACTGTCATTAATAAATCTTTATTAAAACTTTGATAAACACTTAAAGTTAGTGTTGCATTTTATTATGTGGAACATAAAAGCAGTAGTGGATAAACATCTTGTTAGTTGAAGATATGGTCTGGCCCCATTGTTTATTTTTATTTAAGTAACATGTATAATATTATTATTTCTTATGACCTTTCTAAAGCTGTCAGTTGGCTGTAATCGGCCTGAAAATAAAAGCACCAGTATGACAAAGTTTTCTTGTAATTTACAGAATCTCATTGTAATAAGTATCTGAACATAATTACAGTATTTACATGTGGAGTGAGTGAGAGGGGGAGGGAAACAATATTGTTTTACAACACACACACACACACACAAAACGCCATCCTCTGTCTTTCTGGTATTGTCGCTGTCTACTGGAAGAACTCGTATATGCCATCATCACATTCGACCTCTTCCTTCTTCTTCTTACGTTCCTTGATAAAATTTTTCTATGACCTCTGAAAACTTGGAAGAAACCACATTCCTCTTAACTTTCATGGTTGGACCTGCAAAAGGAAACAAAAAAATTTAAGGCATTACAAAGCCGAATATATTCTAGGAATATTTTGGCTGTTATTTCAATTATTAACTTTGCCAAAGTCAGAGGCCATTTACCTTACAATTCAGTCTATCTCAACATGAATATCATAGCTTGAGACACTTACCCAGTTCCCCGCTGGTGACAGACAAATCTGTCGGGAGAATCACAAACTTTTGTACCCTCTGTGCATTGGAAATGGCCTTTTCGTTGACTTTGTCAATTCCCTTCTGTATTGCAGCCATAACCTAGAATCAGAATTTTTCAAAAGCTATCAATAAGTCTTTTCAAGATTACATCATTATAAGAACATTAACACCTCACTCTAACTTCCAACACATCTTTCCATGGAGATTTCCCTTTTACCTTCTGATCTGGACCATTGAGTATGTCGCTGACTGTGGTCATGGAGGTTCCAACATGCTTGCACCAGATCTTGGCTGTAGGATTCAAAATGTCAGTTAACTCCCCTGTCTCTTTGCTTAATTCAGTCTGTAATCAGCAGAAAAGTTAATATTAGTTTTCAACCCAATATTAATAACTTGCAAACAGAGGCAACCAAAGGGTTGTATCTAAACCAATAAATACAAGAAGTCAACCCAATAAACAAAAATGGATTACATTAATCAAAATATAATTGTAAATAAAAGAGATAGCTGCTCAGACACACCTATTTTGGGTGTCAAAAAGGTTACTATTGGAAGTGAAATAAGTTTAGGTGCTACCAAGAATGTATTACAACAATTTCCACTTAATTTATTGACCATCAAGTTCTCTAATATAGAAATGTCACAGTTCTATGACCTATGAAACGTGACTCACCTTCAGGGTGAGAAGGACACTGAGGAATTTTCTCCGGTCACCGATAACCACAGCATGGCTGATGCAAGGTAACTCTGTCTGGATTGCCTGTTCTATTGATGTGGGTGGAATATTCTCACCTCCTGCAGTGATGATGATGTCCTGGTAGGACAAAAAATGTGAGGTGGTAATATTTTTAACTAGCAGAAAACAAATGCTTGTTTAAGAGGGAAACTAATGAAAAAAAAACTTTAATAAGAAAATAGTATCTAATCATAAAGCAATAGAAAGTTGCTGCACTCACAATAACTCACCTTTATCCTTCCAGTGATGTACACAAATCCTTCTTTGTCCACTTTACCAAGGTCCCCAGAGTGTAGCCAGCCGTCTTTGTCAATGGCTTCCTCAGTCTTATCGGGGTCGTTCAGGTATCCCATGCAGACGTTACGGCCCCTCATGCAGATCTGCCAACCAAACATGACATGCTTTAACTGTAATGATGTGCATTTATGCTCCTTCCACCAAGGAATTGAAGCAAAGTGTGTAATTATTTGCTATAAATCACATCATATTAACAGTAAATTCCAATACATACATTTTATACACAATTAGTAGACAATCCAGTTTGGTTTCCTACATTAATATTAATCCATTGAAAAATTCATGTTGTCAGGGGTCTTGTTATTTATAATTATATTACACTATTATTATTTAGTGCTCTGTCTACTCGCAGGTCTCCACCTTGCCGTGTCATGAACTTCATCCTTCATCAGTCAATATTTCTTGTGGTCGAGCAGCTGATCTCTTCTTTAACAACCTAAAACCCCAGCCATGTTTCTATCAGTACAATTAATAATTTATCCTTAGGATGTGTCTGACTATTTCTCTTGAAAACTGTTGGAAAGATTGATCTCTATCACTCACTCTTCTTAAAACCTCTTTTGTTTTTTAATTTTTGCCTACTATGTTTTTTCAATTTTTCTCCAACAAAATAATTCAAAACATTCCATTGTCACACTTTACTTGTAATAATGATTCTTAGCTAAGTTAATGTGTTTATTCAAGCCTGCTGAGGAATCCCTATCAGCACACATTTGAATACGTAAATAGTGTTGCACTCAGTAATATAGATTATTTAAATTAATTTGTTTGAAATAATTATATCTATAGACACCAGTGTTTCAATAACTTGCTGCATCATCACTTATAGAGCAAGACGTTAAAGTGTTGCTGCTTATGGAGATAACCTGGATGGAAACCTCAGAAGGTTTCTGTAATTATATTCACAGGTATTCAAGGTGGTACCAAGGTTTCACATTATATTTGAACCAATTATAAATTAAAAATTTCCAGACTTCTGGAGAAAGTTTTCCTCAAACTAAGATTTGCCCAACTTCTGCTTACAAACTGTTTACAATGCAAAATTCAATTCACCACCTGACAAAGATTTCTACTCACTTCTCCCTCGCCATTTTCGTCAGGGTTGTCAATCCTCGTTTCAAGCCCCGGCAGAGTTTTTCCGATGCTCTCAAGACGGAAGTTAGAGCTCAGCGACAGTGTGTGAGGGCCGGCACATTCTGACATCCCAAAAACCTTGAACCGATCAAAAAACAAATTCAGACATTGCCACTTAATAGAACACAAGTTTGTAAGTGACATTTGTTGTACCTCCATGACAGGAATGTCGAGGCTCATCAAATACTTCTTAACATCAGTGGACAGTGGTGCTGCAGCTGAAAAGAAGTTCTGGCATCGATCCAGTCCCAGAAGACGCTTGACCTTGCGGAAGACAAGCATGCTGGCCAACATGTACTGGAAGGAGGTGTATTGGATGCTGGAAAAGATTGCCGAGTTTAAAATAAGGCAGGCAGTTAAAATAAGGGGGATTTCCCTTTGCGCCCCAAAGCTCATTTATAGAGAACAATTTTTCAACTCTTCAGAATCTTTATTCCATTGGAAACAAAAACTCAATAAATAATATTTTCTAAACAAGAGTGTGGAAAAGGGAAAACTAATATATTATTCATTCTTCAATAATGCCTTTTTTTATTCAATTTCTATAAGAATATTTTTATGTGGATCAGGAATGACAAGCATTTGTCCATAATTTGAGATACCTTTACTTGGGAAAATCCGTGACAATCATATATAATTTCAAAATATCCAGATGTCTGGAGAAAGTTTTCTTCAAACTAAGATTTGCCCAACTTCTGCTTACAAACTATTTACAATGCAAAATTCAGTTCACTGCCTGACAAAAAATGTACTTGGTGCTTTCTAGTTTAGATAGGACATTTAATAATAAGTGTCATATGTTTTGTAATGGGATTATTCTCTAAAATTTGGAAAGTGGTTAAAATTTCAGTATATAAGTAGAAAAAATACTTGAATATCTCCTAGGCAATGGAAAACATGAGAATAATTCACTGAAGCAAACATATAGTTCAAACTAAGGATATACATTTCAATTTGGAGTTCTACGTGGCTCTATATTGAATCAGTGATTATTTAAGGTTTATGCTGTACAAGGCAAAACTTTGTTTACTATCATGTTGCACAAATGAAATAAGTGAAATTTAGATAGCATTTATCCACTGATTTTTATGGTAACAACAAATAATTGTCAGACTATATTTTCCTTTAATTTTCCTGCCATTTGTCCCATTTTTTTGTCTTCATTTTGATTCTTGTATCCTGCCCATACAAGTTAGTTGCACAGGAAGCATTTTGTATTACTTTGTTGTAATTAATTTTTTTCTTTTATTTTTTGTCCTTGTGGCTACTTGCCCATTCATCTTGGCGATGTTGTGCTGTGTTCCATGTTCCTTGGCCCAGCTAGAGATTAGTTTCTTGAGTCCAGCTGTCTGACTGCCAACACTCTGCAGCTTATCTGCCACTTTCTCCCAGACTCGAGGGACCCCCAGGAACTGTGTGGGTCGAACTTCCTGCAGGGTGTTGATCAGACTACCCTTAAAACAGAAACCATGGTGCCATCAGACAAAGGCTATGAAAATACTGCCACACAATGCAGTTGACTCAGGCAGTAATCAACATAGTAAAAGAAAACACAGTGTTTCACAAAAAAAATGATGGTAATAAATGAGGATGGTGAAACTGGCAAAATAAAAGCAACCTAAGAGGGCCAAATTGCTAATGATTGGTATACAGTATTTAACAATTGGTGTTAAACTTGCAAAAAAATATATTTTTTACTTTCGTAACTTACTTTGAGAGCATCCTTGTCTCCAAAATAAACAGTCACACCGTATGACATTGTCACATACAAGTCCATCAACTGCAAATAAAAGTATAAATATATCAGAAGTCTGGGAGACACTAATTTAATATATTATAAAAAAATTAATTCTTAAATGTGACCACATGTTTTGCCTGACACATCTAAGCAGAAATTTTAATAGAAAAGGCTGGTTCTGACCTGAGCTGCAACATGGCTCAGTGGCAGGTAGCTGACTATGGAATCCTCTGCGTTTGCCAGATCCAGGCGGCTGCCCACACAGTGTGCCGTCCATGTCAGGTTGTCATGGCTCAACATCACACCTTTTGGATTCCCCACGGTGCCTGACTGTAAACATACAACTGAAATTTCAGCAGGATATATTTAAGTTCTTCCTGTTTTTTTTAGTAACTTTATACTTGCACAAGACTGTTAAAGTCTGGTAAATAGAGAAAGAAATATTTAATTATTTTATACTCAGAAAAACTAAATAGGGACCCTAGTACCTTGTAGGTAATCACTAAGAGTGTCACTCTACTTAAAAACAAATATTGTATACTACTTACCGTATAAACCAAGGTGCAACACTCATTAACAGATATAGTTTCCAGGACACTCTCCAACTTCTCGTCATCTTCTGCATTCCCCATGTCAATCACTTCTTCCCACTGTAAATCAATTCACTCTCTTAGTTGCACTTTCTCTAATGAACTGAGATACTGTGCATTTCAAGGAAAACAAAATCCTATATTAACCTATATTTAACTTACACTTAGGACCTCGCTGACTTCAGGCTTGCCCTCATACTGAATGATGGCCTTCAGGAGGGGCAGCTCATCTTTGATCTTGAGTATCTTCTCCAGCTGCTTCTGGTCCTGCACGACGATGATGTTGGCCCTGCTGTTCTCCGCACAGTGCTTGCAAGCCTCAGGGGAATTGGTAGTGTAAATTCCTGTCGCTATTCCTCTGTAAACAAGAATTATGAATGACCAGTTATGAAATACAGGTACAAGAAAAACAACAATAAAGCTCTTCTGTGTCTTCACATGAAATATTCCAAAATTAACTGGTAATGTGACTAGTGAGTCTTTGAGACAGTAATAAATCAGTACCGAATCAAGTGGAGATTTTACAATTGTAAATTGATTATGACAAAAATTTCAGGATCAAGGAAACTTTGAGTAAACTAGAAAAATAGCGCATTCAGTTTTGAGTGTAATGGGAGAGGATCCTGTTGAAAATATAGTAAAAAATTTCATACACCTGATCAGACGCATGAAATCTAGACTAGAATGATCTTTACAAATTCCTACTGGGTCATAAAAAATCCAAAAATTCTATATTGTACTTTCCTTCAATTTTATAACAGTGAGAAGTGTAAAGAAAGACTTGCAACCCACTTTCCACTCAAAACCATCCAACATATTAACAGAATCAAGTAATTAATAAAAGTTCCACCCATATAATACCATGTTTACTGACATTTTGATGCATCACGGAGCTTGGCAGAACAAGGGATGCATTGGTAACCCTTAACGGATGTCCGCATGGTGCTTCTTCACAGAAGATTGTTCATTACATACCCAGCGTATATGGCAGCCAAGTCTGCTATGAACCACTCAGGAGAGTTGAAACCCAGGATGCACACAGCATGGTGTCTCTGCAGTCCCAGCTTCATGAAGGCCTTTGCACATGACTTGACATAGAACTCATACTCCCTGTATAAAGCAAATAGCAGTTCAAAGAAAAGTTAACATTCCCAATACCTGTCTGAAGATGAAAACCTTACTCGTAAGTGATGTTCTTCCAGGTCCCATTGGGGTTCTTGGTTGCCAGTGCGGTAAGCTCTGGGTACAACTCGACCGTGCGTCGGAGGAGACCGGGGACAGACAGAGGCTCCCTCGCAGCCACGCCTGTGACCTTCATGTTCAGCTTCACCCTGTCAGTGGGCATAGATGTCATGAAGGAGTCGGAGGGGATTACTTGGTTCGGGCCTGTGGGCAGAAAACAAAACATTTTTTTGTTTACCATGAGCCAAAGACATAATTGTTATACTGAAGAAAAAAGATGAGATACACGAAAAAATATATTTAAGCTAATGAATTAAAATATACTAGAGATACTAAAAATACAGATATGATTGGTAGGAAACAAAAAATACATGGACCTTGAATTTAAAATTTTAATGGAGGGAAAAGATTTTTTAAATTTATAATGAAGAATACCAAGATTATATTATTATAAGGTACATAAAAATGAAAAGGATAACAGTAATAAAATAACATGGATGACACAATCATAAGGTAACATAAATGGTGTCATAAAAGAGAATAAATAAATTAAAAGGGGGTTAATGTTCATAGAATTCAAGGAATTTACCATTTAGGTGTTTGTTCTTGTCAACATCTAAGGAAGGTGCATCTTGTTTCTTTGACACAGTCTCCAGTATCTGCACCACTTTTGGTTCCCGGACAATTCGTTCCTGGCAAATTAAAATTAGATACTGCAGTATAAATTCTTTTAAATACGACTACTTTATGCTACATTTCATTTATAAAATAAAAAGATATATTGTAGTTGGAGGACTTAATTTTGCCGTTTTATAAAAATCAATTTTGGGCAATATTATTATTAATAGGTCCTCATAATTTTGCACACATATGCCAACAACACAGACTATATACAATTGAGAAAAAAATTTCTGGAGCTCATGGCTCATCAACCTTCATCTGCAAAAAATATCCTCTTGTTGCAGCACCTGTTGTGTGAATATATACGTTCTAGAAAATAAGTATAACCATACTGAAAATTATTTGAATGTTATCAGTTAAGCAGAAAGCTCCAGAAATATTTCAGACAAGTGTATAAAGGCTATGTTGTTGGTACACATGTCCAAAATTATAAGAGGAGTAATTGTCAAAATTGAATTTTTAATAAAAGCTATCTAACAGATATATGAAAGCAATTTTGCAGTTGCTTCATATGAGAAACATTGAAAGCTCTGCCCCTCACCTCAGATCTGACGACTGTGGTGACCTGCCTCTCGGTGACGGTGGTACTGTGGCCGTTGTGGACCATTATAGAGTCTTGCGAGTACTTCTTCAGCAGACCTCCGGTCTTGAGAGGTGTCAGCTGTTCCCCCGTCTGTGATATCACGTTAACCTCCATTGTTAAGGCTGCTGAGAGGTGAGATCATCCTCATGAGTGTTGCATGTAGTACAATAATCACAACCTTTATATTAAAAGATAACATTGTTTGGATATTCCATTGTCCAAATCAAACAATGGAGCAGCTCAAAAATATCATCTCGCAATTAAATCCAGATTAAATTAAATATGAACTCCAAATACCTCCACTTTGCAATTTATTTTAGATAACAGCCCTTTAAATATGTATTCAAATATTGCCACATTATTTAAATGGCATATGAAGTGTTCCTACTAAAAAGAATTGAGTATAGTCCATCATCATTTAGAAACGGCGTAGGAAAATTTTTGGTTCCCCCCGATTGTTATGCGAATGAGGCATAATGTTGCAAAAAATAAATGATCCTTGGATTATGATGCAACTTAAAAGATATCTTATCTCCAGTTACAAAATTTGAGGTCACGCAGTGAATGCTGCTGCATCATCTCTGTTTTGGAATAGAACTCCAAAATGTTCCTGAATGTTTGAATGACCTACTTGTTCAACTGAAGGATTTATGTGACTTTGACATATTAATTCACTCCTGTTGACAGGAAAGAGAAATGGAGAGCAGTTGGCCTACTCAGGCTATATAGCAATGAACAGGTCAGATTTGACAAGATTTAAGATCCCTTCCTCAGGAAAAAAACTTTAAAAAACAGATGTTTATATTTTAAGTTTTCACTTTTATTAATTCACTTTTTATTCTCCTATTCTCTTAAAGCGTTGAGAAATTAAAAAAAAAACATTTCAGGAAAGTTAAAATTATAAGGTGACGTTTAGCAAAGATATAACTGTATCACTGGGCAGAATCTAGCATGTTAGGCCTTAAAAATACAATTTAAAAACTGACTGTATTAGTATAAGTCAACAAAAATGTATAAGAAAGTATAATTTATAAAAATTTAGGTATTTTTTTGTCACATAGAATCTTTTAAGAGATTATCTGTTGTACTCAACACATCCAGGAAACAAAATTTTCACCTTCAATTCTCACTGCTAAAAATTTAAAATTTTGGACTGATACCCATAAGATCTAACATGTTAGGAATAATAATGGAACAGACACCTATGTATTTTGCTTGTAAGAAACCAAACAGGGCCATTGAATCAAAAGATATTAGAAATCTGAAACAGCAGCTCAGAGGAAAACAGTTGGTTTTCATAGACTTGGCACCAAGGGGATGGCAGTTTGGTTCTTGGAACAAGCACATCTATGAAGGAAAAGGTGGACAGGGGTCAACTGGGTGAAAACAACCCAATGGGGAAATGTAAACCAGAAATCTGTGGGCATACTGGAAGTCTAAGCTAAAATTGATCCAAATAAGATAGACATTAATTATACCACAATCCTAGGATTGTGGATACAAAGTAACTTGAAGTGAGTAAAAACCTATTATCAGGCTGTTACTTATTGAGAAATCCAAAAGTGAAGACAAGCAAAAGCATTGTATTAAAAACTTATTATGATTGCTTTCACTCAGTAGTGTCATATGAGGCAATCTGTATCATTAATAACTTAAGACCAACAAACTTATGTAAGCTGAACATCATTGAGATGGCAGTATATATTTATAAAACTGTTCTCTTTAGAATGGAGTACCATTAAAAAAAAGATATAGAACCTTATGTTGACATTAACAACTGTAACACTCACCAAGGCTCTGATGCCCACAGGAATTTTAGTCAAACATGGTCTTGCCAAAAAAGTGTAACTAATGCAGAAATAGTATTATATGATAAACTGTGTAATAACAAATGTAACCTTTTTAAAAATAATCTTTGCATATACGTGGTGACGAGTTACTTCTGTTCTGTTAAAGAAATAAATATAATATATATATATATATATATATATATGCACTTTCTGGTTTATATTTTTATGTATGTGTCAAATATAATGGAAAAATAGGTTTATATATTACATGTATGGTTTAATGTTATGAACTTGTGTGTTGAAATAATTTAGTATGTTGTATGTTACTATTCGTATGCGTGACATCTCCTACTGTAATGATTTAATGAATGAATAAATAAAATTCCAATATGCTATCTTTTACAAATGAAACATACTGTTTGAATTGAAACCAAAGATATTCAACGGATATGAAGTCCCTGTGCTCACGTGAGGTGGAGAACACTCGACACTAAATTCAACTACAGTGCATAACACACAGAAGTACAGAACATTTGAAGGCCGGACTCTTACACGAAGACATTGTGAGAGAGAAGGGAGGAAAGGAACTGGTAACAGATGACAACAGGCAAGAGACATCACAAGAAGTCAAGACCAAGAGGGTGTCCAGTCGATAGATGGGAAGGTTTCAGGCAATAACCAAGATGAATTCACCATGAAGTAGTATGTAGGGAACTGGTGGAGTTATTTCCCCCACGTATCTGCCCCTAACTCGTGATTGGTGCACAACTAGATATGTCACAGTCTGTTAACATGTATACAAAGAAGGGAAAATACTGATGCATACGTTTGGGGGATCATATTCCCCTTTATCCGTATGTAGAAGTAAACGTCTGAAAGCTCTCTAAGGGAGGCTATTTCATGAAAACTGTGATAATTTCAATTTTCGATAAATTTTGAGTGATGTCATTCGGTAACCAACATGCAACACGGTTGTTCCAAACTGGCCGCCATATTTAAGAGGAGGCTAAACTTTCAAAAGTGTTGAATTCGATAGAAATGTGCCATAGACGAAATTTACACCTGAAAAACTCAAAGAGAGAGACAGACGAATCGCGTCCTTCACGGGTTATTTATGTGACGTGGGAGTCTTATTTCTCTCCTATTTTTCTAGTATGGAATGCTTACCCAAGACGGGTTCAAGGTCACCTTCGTGGACTTTCATCTTCTAGACGGGATAAACGCAGGCCGAGGTCATGACTTGTAGGGCTAATATCAGCAGGCAGACTAATTATTACTTCTCCTCCTAAGTATCTCTAGTTTTTTCCCTTTCTTGATGTCGTAACTCGTGACAAGACCACCAAAGTCTGTTAAGTTGTTTGTAAGACCGTCGAGGATCGTTTGTGTGTTCGTCGTCTGCGGGTCAAAAGTGAAAAAAATATATATATATTTGTTGCGATTAAGAATTTACAAAAAGAAACTCCTGTGAGTATTTCTGAAAAAGCAAAACTGATAGTTTGCGTTATTTATTATTACGACATTCTTGGTCCAGAGACCGTACGCGAAAAAATAAATACGAGAGAACTATGAGATTTCTTCTTCCTCTAGATTGCGACATCTCTGAAGCGGCGCCGCTGTGTTTCCTTGCCCGAATTTGTCTTTCCTGACAACATTATTTCTCCTTAGTCAGAACATGGCGCCAACGAAAAGTTCTCTTTGCCTGAAGACTCCGAGATTTTGTATCCAAATTACGTACATTTATTAACAGCGAATTTAATTAGCATAAAATGCTACTAATTACTGCAGTATACGGTTTCTATAATTTTACCTTTCATAACCTGAGGTGTTCAAATAAAGTATTATGGTGCGGTCGACATTTTTCCATTCTTGTATTGTACATATAATTTTTTTTAGAGTTTAAATCACACCAGATAATGCTCCAAATTTAGGAACGAAACCTCTTCTACTAACCTGTGTCACACACAAATTTATATTAAATTTTTCCTACCTATAGGCCGTTTTACTATTTATTTTTTATCAACCAGTATCTCAAAAACCGTACATTTAATTTTATTTTTGCGACGTTTCGTCCAGAATTTTGCTCTTGTTCAATCAAATTCCAACTAAAGTTAAAATGTTGAATGGATAAAATATTAAAATGAGAGTTATAATTTCTTTACTTGTCTGTACTTGAACAACTTCAAAAATCTGGAAGAAACGGTCCTGGTTGTGTGCGGTAGGAACACAAAATTTCTGTTGAGGTTTTCATTAAAGAACTGTAAATGAGGGGGGGATATTATTTAATGAATTTAATAATTGAGTTTAAATATATATATTTATTAATTATAATCTCAGGGTATTAATGGTTTGGGTGATCACGTGTAGCGGATCTGTTCGTTGACGAACCTGAGTTGTCTTCATAGGCGTCTCGCTGTAATTTCCGTGTTGTGGAACTTGAAGCGGCCGGTCGACAATAACACGAAGTCTTTCTTCCCTTGTTGTTAAGACCTTTCTTCCCTGCTTCCTGGACTGATCAAAGCATGGTCGCCGCTGCTACCTCACCAATCTCCTCTCTCCACCACTCTGCTGCCATCTCCTTTCACCACCACCTTGTATCACCAGCAATCTCTTTCTCCCAAATCTGTCAAATCTGTTTCTCCACTCTCCTTCAATCTCCTCTCTCCGTCCACTGCAAAATCTCTCCAATCTCCTCTCTCCATCCACTGCAAAAATCTCTCCAATTTTCTCCAAAATTGTCTCCGCCAGCCTCTTTAAAGCCTTGTCCCCACTTATCCGACACCTATCACTAAGGTGGCAGGGATGGATATCCTCCAATCATATCCCTTGTTTCATTTGGGGAACACACGCCACCCGGTCACCAAATTCCCAGGCAACGGCGACGTTGTATCCGAGCTTTATGGTCCAGGTGATAATCGCAGTCCCTTTGTTGTTTATTCCGACAGGCGAGACGGCGGGCGGAAAAACCCCTTCTTCCTGGCAAACAACTTGCTCATGCCGGAATATTTGGTATTTAAGTTCCCGTAAATTATAATAAAAATTTGGACTCGGGTTCTACTACGCTCCAGAACTGAAGTGGTCCCGAAAGTTAGGGACGGAACGTCTTATATTGAATTAAAATTCTTCCATTTCTGACTTTCGGCCGTTTGTTGTAATTTATTTGTAATATTAAGCGAGATTATTCTAATTATTTTATAAAATAAATAGTGATTTGTTGATATACTGAGGTTGGTTTAACTTGAGGTTATTTAAGCCCCTTCTACAGTCCTTTGAGTCAAGAATTTGCGTTTTTGTTAATGCTTCATCATATCGTCCCATAAGTCCAGTGGCAATAATCTCCAAATTACTTGAAAAAAATACTACTTGGTCATTCCCTGATTTGAGGAACGATTCCCGCGCGACCATTTCCGATTTTGATGAAATTTGGACAGTTTTTACTGTGAAGCCTTAGATGAACATATGCAATATTTCAGTTCGAAATATGCATTTGTGGCTGTGATACGGGCTTTTTGGTCGGAGACGACGACGTTTCCAAACTGCCACCTTTGAGCTTCAATATTGTGGCTGAAAATTCGTTTCCAAGATAAATCGCACTCGAAGATTACGAAAATAATAATAAATATTTTTAAAACATTCATGCCTGGCAACTGTGAGCCCACAGAGTTAGCGAAAAAAAATAGTGCTAATTTTTTTCGTATTTTCAAAGAATCCTGCAGATATAAATACAGTACGTACGGTAATAATTTTTTGTAGTTTAATTGTCTACACGAGTTTCTAAAAGTCAGACGATTTTTACAGCTTTGTAGATAATATAATTTGGTAAATTTGGTGCACCAAAGTGAAAAACGCTAAAAATGAGCTGTTTTAGAAGCATAAATCGTTTAGAAGGCCACCAGATATCGCCATTAGAAAGATGAGGATTTTCTCCAATAGAAAACATACATTACGTTTTGGTGTCTCGACGAATAAGGTCTAAAATTTTGGGTCACCGTCCGTTGTAGAGCGCTTTCGACTAACATTGTCTCAACTGAAATTTTCCGTTACTCATCTAAGGCTTCACGGTGCAAACTGTCCAAATTTCATCAAAATCGGAAATGGTCGCTTGGGGACACCCTAGCTGGGTCACTTGACATGGAATGGCCCTACTGAGCAGTATTTGGGAAATCTTTCCACCTCAACAATGGACTCCTTGGGTTTCGGCAGACACTCAACCGTTCAACAGGTGCATCGAGTTACAGAAACAGTCCTTGCTGTCGACACACCACGGTCTGCTTGACAATATTAAGAAAACTTTCAACCGGAACTACTACGAACTTTTTTAAAATGTTACCCGACAAATAGAACGTTCCAGACAAGAGTAAATGAAGAAAAATTCAATTTTTATCCAATAACATGTGATGTTCCGCAAGGCTCTGTCCTTGGCCCACTACTTTATGTCTATACACTGCCGACATTACAGCATCACAATAACTTGAGCGTTTGCTATCAAGATCCCCACTGAACTGCATGATCTAGAAGAACAAGTATCTTAAAATAAACGAAAGAAGAAATCAACGCACGTAACATCTACTCTACGGAAAGGCAGCGTCAAATACCTGGGTAATCCACATAGAGAAACTGAACTGGAGGGAACACGTCACGATTTAGTAAAGCAACGGCTAATAGGAAGAAAATCCAATATTTCAATAGGAACAAAGTCCTTATTTATAACACAGTAATAAAACCAAAACGGCATAGAACTAAGGGATTGTTCCTCACAGTCAACTACTGAGATGAGAATGACGAATGCATGAAGAAGATCTGCACAACTAAATAGAGGCTGAGCTTGAAGCATGTTGCGAAGAGGGATGGAGCGGGGGATGAACACGCCTGAGGACTTCTTGAAACTGGAAGCTTTGCGTGTCACCTGAGAAGTCTGTTTTGTCTGTCACGCGGATCTCGCCAAGCACAACATTACAGGCTTTCCCTCTTCTTTAAATCGCTTTAAGTCAAGTCTGTCTGTGTCCAAGTTAATTATGTTGAGGAAGTGCACGTGCACAGGGCGTCCCACACTTTTTTATTCTGTTCCGCGGAAGGAACATCCTATTTCCCCCCCCCCTTTTTTTGGTTAACAGGCTACTTGAGGGTGATCCTGAAACAGGTAATCCCTTTTAATAGCATAGGAAGGGAATTGAAAAGGGGGGAATGCGGAAGGCAGAGCAAGGTAACCAAGGGTTATTCCCCTCTGCTGTAAACTGCAATTAAGGCGGAACAAAACAGAGAGAGGACAGAAATTTTGAAAGAATATACAGGACACAAAATTACGAACGTAACAGTCCATGACGAAAACGTTTATACATTTGGACGTCTATTTTCTTTCTATTACATGTTTCAAAATTGTAACTAAATATCATTTCTTTATTTAAAAAAAATAACTTCGAAACTCAAAATTAGAATAATTTATATTTACAACGTTATAAGTTTGAAAATTTTTGAACAGCTATTTGTAGTAAATCCAGAAGAAATAAATTCCAAAAATGTGACGACAAAAAGTTGTCTGAATTGAACAAAAACATTCGTTTGTCTGTCTTTGTCGGTTAATTTAACTTCATACATTTATGACAAAAGATTATTCCTACATTTAGCGAATTTTCCTTTTTTTACACAGTCGGAGGTTATTTTAAAGAAAAAAAGGAAGGGGCAAACGAAATAAAAACATTTCTAATATTTGCGTCACGCTCAAAACATATGCAGGAGTGCCGACATGCGAGGCTTTTCCATAACAATACGTTTAATTTTAATAAAAATTACTGTTGTTGAAGTAATCAGTCCTGACTCGTCTGCAAGCCTTTTACTCTGCTTAGAACTTCCTCGTTAGTGATTCTATACACCCATCTGATTTTCAGCATTCTCCTACAGCACCACATTTCAAATGCTTTTCCTGTCTGCATCTCCTATCCTCCACGTTTCGCACCTATATAACGCCACACTGCATACCAACATTTTAAACAATTATTTCCTAATATTCACAGTTATATTAGCCGTAAGTAAATTCCTCTTCCTTTCCTGTGCTATCCTACTTTACTCTGCCCAAGTAGCAGAATTCTTTACCTTCCGTCAAAATATCCCGTCCAATCAAACAGCCTCTTTTATTCCAGTGTTTCCTAAACTACACTCCATTACCTTGGTTTTCCTTCTATTAATCTTCATATTGAAGGCTTTCTCCCGGATCACGTTCATGCCATTTATTACGGTTTCCAGGTCTTCTTCTAACTCCCCTAATACTACATCGGCAAAGCGTAGGGTTTTTATTTCTTCACCTTGCAGCATTTATTCCCTTTCCATATTCATTTTTAATTTTCTTCATCGGCTGTTCTATATATATATATATATATATATATATATATATATATATATGTGTGTGTGTGTGTGTGTGTGTGTTAAATAAGCATGGGCGACAGACTGCATCCTTGTCCTACTCCTTCATTGATTTCTGTTTCTTTTTTATAGCTCTTCAATTCTAATTAGTACTGACTGCCATCTGTAGAGTTTACGGGTAATCGCCTGTAGAAGTTGTTAGTTGCTGTGTAAATAAATAATCCACTTTGATTTCTCTTGTGTTTCTTAATGTGGACTTAAATAGCTTATGGAGACGGAGTGGGGGAAACCAGAGACATTCTATAGCCTAAATATTATCATGCTCTGTGGCTGTGACGACCTCCAGTCAATTTAGATTGCAGTTATATAAACAAACAATAAATTATTTAGTCATCTGTACCCTTCTTGCATCCTGCTCGCAAAGATAAACTGTAATAGACTGTGAAGAAAGTCTAGGGCTCTTCAATAAGGGCGGTCGCTGTTGAAATGAAAGCTATGTTTAACAAAAAGGCCCGTATATACTCTTTCCAAAAAAAATATTTCGTTAATTGCTCACACACACAAACAGCTTGTTTTATTCCATTTGCCCTATATAATATATTAGTAAAATTGAATTGAAGGGTGATGTTAGGGAAGGGCGACTACTACGTGCTGTTACGTCACAGTCTTTCCTTTCCTTCCTGGCTTGCAGTTCCTTGACCTGCGTCACGCCACACACACACATCACACATACTAAACAGACGCGTACGTACTTCTCCTTGTCCATGTTTCTGATTGTGATGTCCTTATCGTCTTCTCCCTCCTGCCTCCGCATCCTGCGACGTTTACTGCTACTCGTCAGTTCATATTACAGCTAATTACTTTTAACATTACTTTAAGAAAAGCTTTACTAAGCTTGCAAATACTTACTTTTTCTGTAGTGGCGTTGAGTCCAAAGACTGGTCTGATGCAATCCTCCATGTTAACCTATCTTGCGCAAGTCTTTTCATTTACGCATAACAAACACATCCCACATCCTTCAGAATCTACTCAGCCTATTCCATCCTTGGCCTCCCTCTTCTCATCTTACCCCACACACTTCCCTCTAATGCTAATTTTACAAGACCCTCATGTCTTAAAACGTGGTCTGTTAATCTATTCCTTAGTTAACGTCCTCCATATTGTTCGCTCTTCCCCTATTCTGTTTAGAACTTTCTCGTTTGTTATTCTATCCACCGATCAGATTTTCAGCATTCTCCTATAGCACCACATTTCAACGGCTTCTATTCTTTTCCTTTCCCCTACGCCTATCGTCCACGTTTCGCACCCATATAACGCCACGCTCCATACGAACATTTTTAGCAGTGATTTCCTAATATTGACACTTATATTGCCTGTAAGTAAATACCTCTTTTTCACGAAAGTCATTATGCTTCCCAAGTAGCAGAATTCCTTAACTTCTGTCACAATAGCCCTTCCGAATCTAACAGCTTTTGTTAATCCACTTTTCCCCATACCTTGGTTTTCCCTCTATTAATCCTCATATTGAGCTCTTTCTCCACGACCACGTTCATGTCATTTATTATCGTTTCCAAGCCTTCTTCTGACTCCCCTAATACAATATCATCCGCAAAGCGCAGGGTTTTTATTTCTTCTCCTTGCAGTATGATTCTTTTAACTTTCTTAATCGTCTGTTCTACATATAAGTTAAACAGCATGGGCGACAGACCGCCTCCTTATCTTACTCCTTTCTTAAATACGTATTTCTATTCTTCATCTTCTATTCTAATTACTGCTGCCTGTCTTCTGTAGAGGTTATGTATAAGCCTCCTTTCTCGAAAATTTATTCCAGTGTTCTTCAAAATCCTTAATAGTATGTTCCAGTTCGCGTTATCAAACGCTTTTTCTAAATCTACAATTGCCATAAACGTAGGTCGATTTTTCCTTATCCTGTCTTCTAAAATTAATCGCAAAGTTAATATCGTTTCTCTTGTCCCTACATTCTGCCTCAAAACTGATCTTCTCCTGACTCTCATTCTATTTGGCGTTCCATTCTCCTATTTACTATATTCGATAATATCGTTAACTTTTATGAAATATTAAAGTTTGTAAAATGGAACATGGCTGGCGAATTTCCGGAGTACGGGACTCGAACCAGAAAACCGTTCGCCGTACACAGATATACACATTTAAATACAAATAATTTTACAATCCGAACAAGATGACGAAGGAGGAGATAAAATGGTGGCGACGTTGATTTTTTTTCTTAAAAAAGAAGGAGCGGTGATTTATAAAGGCCATTGAGACAAGAAAAGACGAGGCCCCAGGCAGGACATATGTTACATCACACGCGTGTGTGTAAAGCTATGAATCAAATGCAAGTGACAGCCAACCAACTAGCCAAGGGACTCATTACCTGCATTTCCTTATTCATTTTTAAACTAGCTGGGTGACCGGCGATGCCTTTACATGAGCCCAGGGCTTTGTCAAGACGTCACATTTCACTAAATTCATAAACCCGCATAACCTAAGATTTTCAACGATTGTCGATTGTTTGTATAGATTTGTACAGATTCGAATGCGCGGAGAAATTAGGGCAAAACTTGAAACATATCTTCTTGAAACCCCGGAGAAAAACACTAGGGGGAAACGTGGAAGGAATCAGTTAACAATAATATGCAAGCTACGTGTTTACGTTCTGCTACTCTCACAATTGACCAATTATATCCTGCAAAATACGACCGCATGGAAGGTTGGTGATAAACAATAAGAAATATTTCTTTAAAAAACCATACCTAAGTTATTCAGTTTTATTTAGAATCGCCTTTTAACATGAGGTATTTCACGGAACCGCGGAAGCTCTACTTTTTTTGTTTTCGTTTACAGTTGCATCAACTGCACTCTACTTTTGATTCAATTATATCCTGTAATACGAACTTTAGAATGTATGATAAAAACCATAGATCTATACAAACAATCGAACATAAGTAGTTTTTGAAAGGTTGTATTTTTACGTTTGATTTTTTAATAATTTGGAAATTTCGGTCAACTTTCAGACTTGATTTATATTTTTAACAATATCCAAAGCGGAAAAAAACAACGTTTCGGTACTTATTTGTACCTTCTTCAGCTTATTATCCTAATTATCAATACATCAAGTGTCATTTTTTAAATAAACAATATTTAAATTTGTGGTTGTGTTCAATTTAAATATTGACACATGAGGTGTTGATAATTAGGATAATAAACTGAAGAAGGTAAAATCAGTACGTTATTTTTTCCTCTTTGGAAATTGTTAAAAATAAAAATGAAGTCTGAAAGTGATCAGGAAATTTTACTTCTTATACATAGTTTTTCTTCTATAGATACAAGCACGTGCCTAGAAGTAAGTGACAAAATAAGACAAAGTTTCGTCCTTAATTAAGGATTGTTTATTCATATCTGTTACAGAAGGTGACAGTGCGGCTGGACCATCACCTTCTACAGCACAGATTTTGTAATTCTTTATTTACATAATTATCTTATGTATATCGTGTTTTCATAATAACTGTTTCCTTTAAATTGTTAAAGTCATCAATAACAAATTCCGCATCTTATATTCTATCTCTAGGTTTCATGAATGACTTATTTGTTACACCTGATGGAGTTCCAAACATGTACGAACGAAACGTTATCTTACATTTTATTAATAAATTCTTTCTACCATGTTGGCCGTTGTACATATTTGTCTAATTAAAGTAATGGCTCATCGTTTTTTAGTCGCAGATATTATTTAAATGATATTAAATTAATCTTTTATTAAATTATTCTTAATTATTTAAATGATTTTGTTATTCTTATTGTTCCTTAACGGTTCTTGTAAAACTGATTTTATAACATTTTAGTCGCTTGAATCTTTTCCCAGGTCGTTCCTTATTTTTTTCCTTTTTCCTATAATTTTTCTATCATTCCCTATATTGTTTATTTTATCTCATGTAAGTCTTCCTTTAATAATTTTTTTGGTAGTCATTTAACTCCTGCCTTTTTTAGTTCCGCCAATAATTCGGTTTTTCTCATTATTTCTTTATTACTTCAGTTTCTTAAATTCAAAATAAAATGGCCAAAAGATAGAAATGTGTTAAAAATTTAAATTTTCATTAAACAAAACGTTTCGTCATGGTGAAGGACGCGCGCAAATGGCGGCTAGAAAAACCTCTGGCCTGTACCGTAATTACTGTTATTATTGTCTTACGGTGACGAGCGCCATTTTTCCCTTGACGCTGAAATAAGCGCAATACAAATTCTAAATTTATACCCCCTGTTACAACTGGGTAGGAATTGCAGGCGTTGGAAATAAAATAAAAGGATATAAATGGAAAGAGAGACAAAAAGGGAATAAGAGAATGGCGAAAGGCGAGCACACCGAAAATTGAGGGGGGGCTCCCTATTCCTCTCCCTTCAACTGTCTTCGCTTCTTTCCTAACTTTCCCTCTTTTATTTTCGTTCGTCTGCCCTTCCTTTTCATTCAATTCTTTAAAAAAATGTTTCATGTTCCTTACTTTTGATAATTGTTTCAGTCGTTTGGTCGGACTTCTTTTCTTTTCATTTATTTCTTTAAATAACGATGTAAAAACGTCGGTTTTATTTTAATGATATAAATAAATAAATAAATGGCTTTGAGTTTTAAATCTATTTATAGTATTTATTACGAAAGAAAGTTATAACGACGGTTCGTCCTCTTCTAGGACCTCTTCAGGTATAACAAATTTTAATCGACAATTTTGTAATTACTCATATTATTTGCTCTCTAAATTGTAGATTTAAGTGGTTGTACCTGAATGAGTACGAAACGTCGTTGTAATAATTTTTAGTAATAAATAGGCTACTATAAATAGTTTTCTGACTCAAGGAATCACTTATTTAATTATCAAAATAAACGTGATATTTATTCGCCTTCAAATTTCATTAGTTCTCGCATTTACTTTCTTCGTTTGTGCCGTTATCTTCCATCCGTCGCGTCGCTCCGTTTTCGTCACATCTTTACTTTGTTCCTTCAGGTGTTTTTAATATATCCTCCGACTATTTTGATGTAATGCAATGTTCATTGTTTTTAATTAATTGTTTGTACATCACCGCTTGTATTGATCAATGGAGCAGTTTTATTTGTTGCATGTGCATGCTATTAATGTCGCTGACCTAACAAGAGTCCTTGTCCGGTGTCGCAGTCATTAAGGTTAGGTCGTCGGATAATTAGGCCGACGCCGGAAGGGGGGAAAGTCACCCCATTTTATTAAGTTCCTATGGCAAAGATTCTACAGATGACGAGGATATTACGGAGTAAACCGCGGGTCAAGATGGAAACGCCGCCATTATGTGTTTAATAATCGGCGACACTTCCCACATTAGCAAACAACCAGCGGAAGCGTCCACGTGATTGGTCGAGTCAATCTGTATGTACATGTACATGTATGACATTATCAGGCTCGTGTCACTTTCAAGGACTCGATAGCTTTCATATATATCTCGTATATAAATAAGGAGATTTTTGTTCAGAAAGACTCTCGACGTGAAGGTTGTCCACTTTTCTGGCTCTTCCCTATAATAGTATAGGAAGGAATCTGTAAGGGAGAGGAAGGAAGTCAAGGTTGAATTAAGCCCCCCGGGCTGTAGTTTAAGAAACTACCCTATAAAAATCTGTATTACGTAGGTCGGACATTAGGTACTAGTTCCACCCCCTTCTCATGACGGAAGACTGAATTATTGTGGGGACGCTACAAGCCCGGCATCATGCCTCCGCCAAATTTGGAAGCAGCTGGCCGACTGCTCCAATTGGATCAGGGAACTACTCTTACCTTAAACCCAAGGTCTGTGACCCATAAATATGCACTCCTAATAATGATCTGGGTCGTGTCGGCTTGTGGGAGACATAATTGAAAACCCTTAGTCTACAGCCAAGGGGGAGGGACCAGCAGGAGGTAGTCAGGACATCGTTGTATTCCTCTGGATTCCTATGGCTTTTCGCAATGTAAGCAGTCCGCTCCTGAGTTTATATACCGGACGTCGTTGGATGGCATGGCAAGTTATAACGTTTGTCTCTTATGCATTATCCGATTGCCGTAAAATTTTTGTGTTTTATCTGATTAACCCAAAGTAGTTTTCCGTCGATATTTTGAAGATTTAAGGTTGCTTCCTCTTCACCCATTTCATTCGAGTCAGAATGTTCCACGTCAATCATCATCTCTGCGATATATGTTTGGCCGTTATGTGCTCCTATACCACTCATCCGATTGCCATGAAATTTTGGTGCACTGTAATGATCTCCCCACAGTAAGTTGCTGTCGATGTTTTGAAGATTTAGGTTTTTTCCTTCCTGTTTCAGAATACTGCCCTAAACACAAATAGAACTTGTAACACTATATAATTCCAACGTCACGTTTCAAGCCTGTCAAGCGAGACGATTAAATTGCCGCTAAAGGTGAAATAATCCTTTAACGTCGCACACATTTTATCTAAGCAATGATACTTTGCTAATTAGTTTGTAAAGTCGTAGTGCAGATTATTGAGGTACGTTTTGAAGACTGGTTATTTATATATGCATGCACCTTCATCTATGTGTTAAAAATGGTTCAATTATTATTTAAGGTACCTGCAGTAGTAGATTAAGATACTGAGTGGTTATGACGTCATGACGTAGGAGCAGGGCGTGGAAAGGAAAATGAGACGTTGCTCTCGTGGTTGATGGTTGAATCACGCGTTGGTTGACAAAGAGATTAAATACGTCGGGCACGCAGCTAGCAGTTAGGTAATAAATATGTCGGTGACGTGATGGTTCTTCGTTCCCTTTCACTATTACTTTACGAGGAACATCTTCCTCTTGTTTATGACTACGAATAAAAAGAGATTGATCGTACTTCTCTCGCTCTCTCCCTCTCTGCTCATTTTTTTTGAGAGGGGTGGAAGAGGCGGCAGGTAATTTGTTGTCTTTTATTGAAAACGTTGTTGGGAAAAATTGGTTCTGGCAGAATCTGAGTGAAGAGTGATCTCTCAATCACAGGCACGGGAAATAGATTATTTAAATTTGATGAGATGTGTGGAGCATTGGTGGAGTTGAATAGATGTGAAGGAAGTGGGTGGAATGTTGGTCGTGGACCGTAGACTTGTATCTCGTGACATTGAACTGGGTCAGAGCTGATAACCGCGACCCAGGACTTGGTCCATCACCTTCAGACCCACCCTCGGGCATTTCACATCCCGACCTCTATGGACCAACTTAAATACGTACATTTCCTCCTAATTCAACTATGAAGAGAGGCTTTCCCAATCACCTATAGAGTACAATCAATTGATGATGCCGAGTGTTTATATGACCGATTTCAAAAGATGCTAACGTCGCATGGAAACGTCAACCTAGAAATTCATTTTTTTTTAATTTTTCTCCGTTTTTTTGTATGTGTATTAAAAAACGTATGTTCTGGGGATGGGATACGCCCTGTGGGAGTTTACTCTCGCATGATATTTCTCCCCAGATTGATTGCGGTGCTTATCTTTGGGAATGTCTCGAACTCTCTCTGGGTTCTCACATGTCGAGGCACCTTCAGCTCTTTTTGTAGGTTATGTACTTGGTTCCAAGACCTTGAGATTGCGGTAAGAATTGTTCGCTAAACCCACTGGATCTGTCGGCGAACTGCCTCCTAAAACTGGAGGAGACACGGGGAAGGGAATGCTGCGACCCTACAGCAACCTCCTTTCCCGTCAGCCAGAAGAATAGTGCCCAGTAGTCCGACCTACCTGATACAGTATTTCTACGGTTTTCTCTGCACCTCTTTCATGTGAAACACTGAGTAGGATCCTTAAACTATAGTCCGCGGACGCATCCCATGCTATTTTTAAAGGGGAGTTGCCTGCTTTAACATCACCCTCATGTAGCCTGTTAACCCCTCCCCCCCCCCAAAAAAAAACTGATCATCCTCCTTGGCTACCTGGCTTGGCTCTACATTCCTCATCTCCCCTCGTGAAGGGGTGTTGCCTGTTCCAGAATCACTCTCATGTAAGCCTGTTATCCCGCCACCAATTAAACAGAAATGAGAAAGTACAGTAATAAGTTAGTCCCTATGTGCTCATAGTTGAGCGCAGGCAAAGAACTACCATTTACTGAACTATATAAATTTCATCTTTCTAATTGTTGTTCATTTTTATAACGTAATTATAATCATGTACATAAATAAATGTTTATTATTTTCTATTAATACGAAATACAATTAAATGGACTGAAATAATATAGAGTTTCATCAGTTAATCGAATATAAATTTTATAAAAGTGTCTCCTTCCCGGAGACATCCCGCACACGTTCCCGACTGAGACTATTTTGAAGCTCGGGGGCGGCAGTATCCACGCTATTGAAACTGTCCCTCGTTTTCTAGGTTATGTTGCTGCAGTGTTACGCAATGGCGGACGGAAAGCGATCGCGTGTCACGGGACACGATAACAAGTGCAAAAACGCAATTTCCCAGCTTCGTTGCCTGCGGTGGCGAATATTATACTCTATATCTAGTGTTCGACTTTAGTACTTTGGAAATTTCGACTGCGTGTCGCTGCAGGAGGGGGAGTGGAGGAGAATCTCCGATGAACTGGTTTCGTAAAGTTAAAAGTGGGATAAAGAATTGCAATTTTGGGGAAACGTGTCCGTGAAATATATAATGAGGGACGCGGTCAAACAAGGAAAACTTCCACGATTCTGGAAAAAGAAAAATTTGTAGGTGAAATTTCTGAAAAGTTGAAATATAACCTCCGTTACTTAATATGTCAACTCCTAAGAAGGAAGAAATAATAATAATAATAATAGCAACGTGTTGAAACGTTTGGTCCTTCATGAGTCTCTGGTCATGACTTGCTGTTACGTGAGGTGGAGGCCGCCTCACACGTTCAATCTAAACAAACGCGTGAAGTGAAGTGGCTATTTTGAATAATATAAATGTATATTCCAATTTAAAAATTAAACTGAAGTGAAGTGTTAAGATAATATAATTCTTGTAGTGTTTCTCTTTTTTCTCAGGACTATAGAAATTTTAAAGGACTGTGGTTATTTTTCTTTAGATTAGGAGTATTTATGTTTAAGCAATTTCATTTTGTATCTGCCACCGGACAACTGTAGACTAACAATAAATACAAAATGGCGGCTTGGCAAGTTAGGAGCGTCCTGATTTGTCGAGATCCTCACATAAATAACCGTGACAAGAATCCTTTCCTTATATTACATAAAGACAGAAATTAGACACTCATTCCCTAACTTGCTGAGCAGTTTCAGCACTTCACTGTATATTACCATATATACGTCCAGCAGCAAGATGGCGGCGGGCGACTTACAATACAATACAACACAACGCACAATAAACCGAATTCAACTAAAGAGTTTAATATTTTACTATACAGTGTATACATGCATTTACTAACAGCGCGTAAGTTCAAAGCCACTTCAATATACTTCCAGCAAGAACTGCAGCACGATCTCCACATATATTAAACTCTTTGAGAAGTAGCTCTGACATAGAATCTTACAAACGTCTCTAGTGTCGCTGAAACTTTTAATATATTTATGACTAGCTGGGGACTCGGCGTTGCTCGGGATTTGTTTATATTATCTGGGTACATTATTTAATTCTTGGTCAACTCATAACCAAACCGACATCGAAAACGTCACAATATGAACCTCAAATATACTCCCAGTATCTCGAGAGAGACCAAAACGCCCCCAGTACAATATTTTCAGTATTGTAACACTAAAAATTTTTCCCCACTTAATGATTAAATGTATACTTAAATCGCATATTAACGCTCATATTGCAACACAGCGCTTTGCATATTAGCAATAACTAACTTTTCAAATTCACCTGACGATAGAAATTATCCCAATTTAATAACTTTTCTTTCCATCGTATCGACGATCCAAAAAAGTTAATTTTTTCTCAGCCTGCTGCAACAATAGATAGTAAGTGGGATGAAAGATATAGGGCTTATAACTCGCAGTCGGTTTACACACCGCGGCAATTCCAAGAAATCTTCCCGTATAATTAACTTTTTTATTTATATTATATTAATATCTTCTGCAATATATCGAAATTAAATATGCACGAATATTTAAATTAAATCTCCTTCTTTTAAAACCTCAAATTTTCATTGAGCCGTTTCGGAGCCTATTCGAGACAAACATACGGACAGACACTTCAATTTTATTTATTGGTTTAGATGAACCTTACGAGGGTCAACGAAACATATCCGTAAGTTGAATCAATAATTATAAAAAAAATCATTTAACGATTACTTTTTCACATTAAAATTAAATCGAACAAAGTTACAACCAAATTACAGACAAAGTTTTTATTGAGTTCAACCGACGACATTTCGTCATCATATTTGCGACTTCCTCAGGTAATGTTACTACCAAAAAGTGTACAGTTATATATATATATATATATATATATATATATATAATCATATTTCCCTTGAAACAAAATGAGCAGTCAAGTTTAGAATTTTATACATTTGGCTCCCTTTCTATATGAAAATTGTTAGTTTTATTATTACCATTGTTATTAACATTCTCAAATTTTAATCAGTTAGAATTTACCATTTTCTGAAAAAAAAATTCTTCAATTTGTGTGAGGAAGTCAAAAATACGGTAACGAAACGTCGGATTCAACGAAATGAAAACTTTTTCTGTATTTGGTTGTAAATTTATTGGGTTTAATTAATGATATTGTCGTTGGCCTTACTTACCCCGGAGGCGTTATGAGCTTCCACTCTGATAGCGAATTCAATGAAAGTGAAGTGACAGTTGATAAGAAACATCTGTCTGTCACCCCAGTTCAGTTCACGATGGCGGCCCGTGTGCTGAGTTATGCGCTCTCCAATCAACAAGACAAAGCTTCTTCCTTCAGAACTTGGGAAACTTCACAGATCACTTCTTTCTTCTACTATCAACACACTTTTAAATAATACTGAGTCTGAAGTTTTTATATTATTCAACATAATATCGTATATCGTTTGGTCCAAATTTTTGGACGTGTTCAGTTAAGACAAGACACGATTACCATTCAACGCACAGTCCAGGGCAACGTCTTCTCCTCCGATTTTGGTCGATATTATTATTTTTCTCCCTTCTCTTCCAGTACTCTTTAATCCTCTTTCCGTGTTGTTTCCTTCTTTCCTCGGCGCCAGTCTTCTTTTCTGCCTTTTCTTTAAAATCCTTTAACCCTCTCATACTCGTTCTGAATTCTTCTCTTCTTTGTCTATTTTAACTTCTTACATGTACTTTTTTTTGTCTTCCTTAGACAGGAATGTCATCTGTGTCTTTGGTAGCTGAATGAAACTTCCCTCATTCATTCGTTTAACCTGTCCGTTAAATCTAGTCTCCTCCTCCTCACTGTGCCTGTAATTTTTTACCGTTTTGTGTGTAGATCTCCTTATTGTTTCTCAGTTTCCCTTTTCCATGCTCATATTTGGGTCCCAGGATTTTCCGTGTGATTTTTCTTTCCTATTTTTATATGTGGCCATGTTTAGCGCCTCAGACTCAATAACTGTAATGTTGTGTGTCAGTTTTGCGTTTGTGGATATGGATTTGCCAACTGCATGCAATGAACCTTGATGAAGTCCTCAAGTATGCACGAAACATTATTAAATATACATTAAATGAGATGCAACGGACGAAGGAGTGAGGTTCCATGAACAGCTAAATTTTTATAGCTGAATAAGTCTCAAAGGAGAGACGAAACGTGGTATAGTTCAATATTTAAATGAAACGTTGTAGAGTTGGCTTCAACAAATATCGATATTGTTTGCTGACAAATTGTGCTAGATTTTTTGGTTTGTAATTACTTTCTGAGCGCTACAGTGTAGACCAATGAGAACCGCGATTAGAGGCAAGCCGACCAATCAGAGTGCAACAGCAGCAACCATATTCAAACTGTTCTCTTCCCGCCGATATTCGTTTGTTGAAAAAAATTCAATGCTAACCAAGGCCGCTGTCGACGAGTCGCGAGAGACTTTGACGGAGCAACGAAATTAATCATGCAAACAACGTCGGTGGCGGCAGCTGGCGGCTAATTAAAGTGTTATGCACGGTGGCGCAAAAGTAAGTTACTATCATTATTGACTTAGGTTACGTTGATATGGCAATAACCTAAGAGGAAAAAAAGCAATATTTCTGAATTGGAATAGTTATTAATACATGTTTTTTGCTTCCTGGATTTATGAGCAGATTCTCAGTGTCGCTCAAATGGTTATTTTCCTCACGTTTTCTCGGGCTTCTCTAACCGGGTGAAAACGCAGGAATTCCACGACGTTTCGGCAGCGGTCATTGCTACCATCTTCTGGTGAAGTGAATTACTGTATTTTCACCCGGTTAGAAGGCCGAGAAAGCCTTGTGAATTACTTACACAGGGAAAGCCTACGTTCGGTTATTTTCCTGTTTATAAAAAAAGTAGTACATGACGAGGACTGTTCATATGCCCCTGCTTTGTTACTTATAAAATAGGTATAACAACGTACGAAAAATGACGTCACTTCCACATATATCCAATATATCATTTTTAATAATTGAAATACAGCCAAATTTGTCAGAAAAAACATTTAATTTACATTTACTTAATATAAATACAACTAATTTCACATATAATTTTTTTTCTGACAATTAAAGATATCAATGATTTAATTAGCCTCTTTGTCAGTAATTATAATTGAAATATGAAATGCTCCGACGTTTTGTGTTTCATTTGAGACTTCTTCAGGTACTAAAACAATTTATAGATTGAACACATTACGTAATATGTAATGAACATTTTTTAAATAAAAATAAAAAGTGTAAAAGACCGTGTGTTTTATTTAAAAAAAATTATTAACATATTACTCAATGTAATCAATTTATAAATTGCATTATTACCTGAAGAAGTCTCAAATGAGCGACGAAACGTTGTTACATTTCATATTTTAATTATAAATTACTAAAAAAGAGGCTAATTAAATAATTTACATTATTTTCATGATTTCATTATTAAAAAAGGTTGGTATTGAGTGTGGCGTTGTATGCGTGGGAAACGTGGACGATAGGAGTTGCAGAAAGGAAAAGAATAGAAGCCTTTCAATTGTGGTGCTATTGGTGTGGTGATTCATGACCCTTACAGTCGGGTAAAGCAAAAATAATTTAGTTGTTGTTATTTACGTATACAGAACGGAAGACGACAATGGCTTGGTGGGGCCGAGTAGGCGGGAAAACGTCACCGTCTGCAACATTGTTGGCTGCGACATTGTTGATGGCTGGACGAGATTAGATAGGGGTTGTTGCAGAGAGGCTGCCGGAGAGAGACGCTAGGGAGAGACGAAGCAGTGGCAGAACAAGGCGACATGTATAAAATTTAGTTTCTGCACATTTAAGAAAGGAGATTCATTTGGTGGGAGTACAGAAAATAAAAAGACAACATTTGATCTGAAGGAGAGGCGCTAGAGAATCTTAATATGAAGAATAAGTGAGGAACAACCGGCATACGAACAAAAACGAAGAACGACGTCATCCGGTAACGGCAATTTACCTCGGTTTTTCCACACAAACCATTCTCGTCTGATTCGCGAATTTAATTTTCAACTATATCGTTCGTCACCCGCGTTCCCGGGAGCAGCCATTTAAGAAGCTGCGTAGAGTATTATTTTTGCTTTTACCGACTGAGCTAATGATTAAATTGATATCGTAAATTTATATGTTTTCCACTATAACTTAATTTGAGTTATATTTCTATTCAAATTAAATACATTATAATTATTATTGTTTGTTTGATTGTATAACAATATTTTGATGGTGTAACCAACGAACACCACATTGGAGAATGCTGAAAATCAGAAAGATGGATAGGGTAATTAACCGGGAAGTTCTAAGGGAAGAGAGAATAATGAGGAAGGGATAGATTAATAGGCCACATTTTGAGAGATGAGGGTCTTATAAAATTAGCATTATAGGGAAGCCAAGGATGGAATACGCTAAGAAGATTAGGGAGGACGTTGGATGGGGTAGCTATGCAGAAATGATAAGGCTTGCGCAGGATAGGAGGGTTTCATCAGACCAGTCTTAGGACTGAATACAATAAGTATAATTACAAATTCGCCCATCTTTGGAGACTGTATCATAAAGTTTAAAATAAAAAAAATCATTACCGTCGATCTATGTTGCGGCTGAATTTTTTTTATTTTTAAAAATTTACAAAGATGGATGAAACGTAGTAGTAATTTTATTTACAAAATACAAATTTAATGTTTTTCTGATTAATTTGGCTGTCTTTAATGGTTAACCTTCATGCCAGATAATTTATTATAGTATTATAACTTTGTTTACGTCCCACTATTTCATATTGTTTACTTTAACTGTTCAACTTTCCACTCTAACACATTGTTGCTTTGTTTTTTGGAACACTTGTCGGTTGAAGCTGCCGCTTTGAGGCGGTCCACTTTATAATTTCATATTTACATTTTGACTTCTATCCGTTCATCTGAAATTATAGCTAAAGATTTCAAAACTGTAACGGTTATTATTATTTACTTTTACTGACCTTATCAAGAAACTGGGAATTTTAATAGGTAATTATTTACAAAGAAATGTGTTAGGATTGCTAATAGTTCTGCAATACTACAATGTGGAATTTCCAGCTGTATAACAGTCTCCAAACGCAGTCCAAAAAGCAAAAGTGCTCTTGTCATATGTATAAATTCAAAATTTACGAGAAGCACAAAGAAATCTGAATGAAACGTTGTAATAGTAGAGAACTTAACTGTGAACAAAGCTGGAACGTTGGGTATTTTAATTTACTTGTAATAATGCCACATAATTAATGTATTGAATTAATTTATTTAATCAGATAAGGGAAGAGAGAACAATTTCGAGGGCCTTTGACCAAGAGAAGGGATAGATTAATGGACCACATTTTGAGACACGGGGGTCTTGTAAAATTAGCATTAGATGGAGGCGAAGGATGGATGAGTTGTGGTAGCTATGTAGAAATGAAAAGGTTTGCGCAGGATAGGAGGGTTGCATCTTAGGACTGAATGCCACAACAACAAAATCAAACTAATATTATTTTAGTATATTATGGAATTTTTTGGAGTAACGTATTGAAGAAGTTGCCTGATGACGAAACGTCGAATCAAGTTAGAGAAAACGTAAATTCTGTTTAGCAAGAAATCTTCATCGTTTAATTCTCGAGTTTCTTTATTACAGAAACGTATTATTTAATATTTTGTAAAAAAAACTTTGCTGAATTAAATATACTCTAAGAGTGAAACGAAGATGTTTTGTTGAGACTTTAATTGTGATGTTTAAGTCGTAAGGATTTTATATACATAAAATTCAATAAAAAGGTTATGGTCGTTAATTAAGTCTGAATATAATTTATTCTTTGAGATATCGACACGCAGTTGTAGAGGTTCCAAAAAGGGACGGCAATTTTCTTTTCAGTCACATGTTTAACTTTTTCATATATATTTATGAATTGTGAGAAGTGAGGAGAGAGATTTTACCTACCCCGGAGCGCGGCTGCAGCCTCGAGGTTCCCTGCGGACTGGAAGCGAGACTCGCAGCGCTGGCATAGGAGTGGGGAGGAGAGGAGAAGAGCGGTGAGTTGAGGAGAGGGGATCATCATATCTCACCTCCACTCCAAACAGCAACAAAACACGGCAACTAACTGCAATTCACCAATATAAATTTATTCCTTTCAAAGGAAAAGGGGAAAATATTTACTTTTATCAGTAAATGTTAAAGGAGAACATTCCCTCAATCCTTGCCCCTCAATCATTTGTTTACAATATTAAAAGTCTTAATTTTGAGTAAGAGAAGAGAGAACAATGCGGAGGAATTTTGATCAAGAGAAGGGACAGTTTGATTGGCCTCGTTTTGAGACATGAGGGTATTGCTTTTGTATTATTGTGTCCTTTGACTGGTCTGATCCATGCTGACCTATTCTGTGCATGCCTTTTCATTTCCACATCCTCCCTAATCTGCTTAGCGTTTCCATCCTTTGCCTCCCTCTTCTATTCACTTCCCTCTAATGATATTATCAAGACCCTCGTTTCTCTAAACATGGCCTACTAATCTTTCCCTTTCATTATATTATTTATTTGATAATTTGAGTGTTTTTAATTAGTTTCTCTATCAGATTGTTTACATATCTTTTTAAAATGTATTATTATGTATTGAAAATGATGTCGTTTAAATAATGGAAATAAATTAAAGAGATAGTGTTTCATTAGGTCCAAGGATTATTTTGACACTGAATATTCACCTCCAACGTTTGCGGTTAAAGTATATGTTTTTAACTTGTCTTTGAGGAATGTGTTGATGGGCACTTTTGTTAAACTTCCGTATAAATTTACATTTGAAAGTTCTTAGTTACTGTGTAAATAATTAATCCACTTTAATTTGGCTGATTTTACATTGGTGCTCAAGCAGTGGGGGAGACCAGAGATATGGCACAAGGCTGTTATATTCCGCTAATTAGCGCGTGTCGTCGTCTTCGGTCCAACTGCCGACTCACTCTTGCGGAAAAGTCGCCATTTTTTTCTTTGGTTGGTGAACCGGCCGAGTAGTTCCTTAGATCGTGAGTGACAGTCTCTGATAATTGCAACTGCGCCGCATTTCCCTTCGTCCTTGAATATTAAACTCTCACACGCAAATAACCAGCAAGCTTTATTCTATTTAATAGTCACTTTTGGACCTCTATTCTGTAATTAACCTACATTATATGGAAGTATTCTAGGGCGAAACTTCATCTAATAAAACCTCCAATGTAAATTCCTACACTCAATACCGTCAGTATTAAATTAATATATTTTACAATGCAGAATGTTGCTGACGTAAACGATAATTAATACAATCCCATTCTTTGTCAAGTATATAATTAGAAGAAATAAACTTTTGTAACTATTATTTCCTTTCTTGAACAATTAAATGACCACATCTAAATACTATTAAAATCAATCAATGTTAATGTGAGGGATGAGCTGGGTTATTTTTACTTGAATAATTACATCTAAGCTCAATTTCAGTTTGTGCAGCTCCTAATATATTTTAGCGTTGAAAGATATTTCGATTATCTGTTTGTTAAAGTGGTAAAAGCCGATCATCATGAGCCAGTTAAGGCTAGTAACATGTTTAGTGGATTTTCTGATTTCATTTCAATGCAAAATTCATGTAATAGGACTCGGGGGCGAGTCTCAAGCTTGAATCACTTAACAGTTCTGGTCTTTTCAACACAAGGTCAATGCTACGATGTAACAAAGGTTATTATATTATAAAGTACGTGTGTTGATTTGATTATTTATGATTTCCAATTTTTTACGACCCCTATTTACGAAGTGAAGGGAAGGTTAGAAAATACAGGAGGCGGAAATGGAAGAGAGTAATCGATGAATAGAAGGTAAGGGAGGTGAAGACAAGAAAATGATGGAAGTAGAAGGGAATAAGCGGAACATAAGGGAGAAATGGAGGGAAGAGAAGTAATGATAATCTAAGTAAAAGTAGAAAACAAGAGGGAAAATGAGGAAATGGTAGGTGTATGAGACTGGTAGAGGGGAGGATATCTAGGGAAGCGATGTCCTTTGCCTCCTACCAATTACTTTGTTTTCCAGGGTCCCAGATTTCCGAAAGATTTCTTCCGTCATTGTTAGAGTCCTTCACTATCGCCTTAATTGCTCCAAGTTGTCACGAGGCATAATTTATTCCATATTACAGCAGGTTTGTTACGACCACGTGTGGGAAAATAATCTTTGAGTAGAGTTCCAGAGATGTTACTATCGTGAAATGACGAAGGCTATCATCGTTACTCTTAGATAAACAAGTAGGAAATTAAGTTGTTAATTGTCAATGATCTTTTTGGTAGTAACAGGCTACATGAGGGTGATCCTGAAACAGGCAACTCCCCTTCAATAGCACAGGAAGGGAATTGAAAAAAAAGGCAGGGGGGGGGGAGGCAACGGTCGACTAGGGCCCCCGGGCTATAGTTTAAGGATCCTACCCGGGGTATTCCACCTAAAAGAAACCCGGGATCGGACTTTGGGAACCATTCTCACGCCCTTTCGAATGACGGGAGACGAGTTTGTTGTGGTCCGTATCTCTTCCAGTTGTAGGAGGCAGTTGGTCGACTGATCCAATGGAATCATCCGACAACTCTTACCGTATGCCCAATTGTTTTCAAATCCTGTAAAATAGTTGCCTCGGCGAGTGTGGCTTTGGTCAGGTGATTCTAAATGGCGAGCACGACGCAACTCGGTCGCAAGTGTCCAGAGCCACTAGCAAGAGATAAGTCCGCCATTACGACATCTGATTCCATTTTTCCAGTCTCCATCTCTCTGTAAGCAAAAGAAATGCGGCAATCTTCGGACCTTTGGCAAAGTTTCCAGAAACCTTCACGACAAATATTATTAGAGATTTTCTTGAAAGAAACCTACATACAGGCTGATAGGAAAATGTGTGGCTAAAATTTAAAGGGGACGAATAGAAAAAGGATTGGCATGTCCGTGAAGGTGGTAGACATCTTCGGTATTTTCCTAATCAGCAGTCCTGAAGCGTTGCCGGCAAGTTGCGACTGTAAGAGGTGGGTTATATTTTTTATTTTGAGGTTAGGAAAGTGCACATAGTTTCGTGTTTTCGTGCTCGTCTACAGATGTCTCGTCGAGAGCATAGCACTAGACTAAAAAAATTACTTTTTAAAAGCTTTGTGTCAAATGTACCTAAAGGATAAATAATATAGATGCGGCTCATTAAATAATTAAACAAAATATAATTCAATATATGAATTTAATGAAGAATACACACGTATTATAATTATGCAATAAATTTCCTGACCTATAGGAGACAGTTTATTATTTAAAACATCAAACAACGTTTCGATACGTATTTTTTACTTTCTTCAACTTTTTTTATTGTTTGATTAAAGAATCCTTTAATGGTTGCGTATTCAGACAATTACACAATTTTCGTTCGCGGTCCATTTCGAAGGTATTTATTTTTACGTCTGTAGTACTTGATAAATTTCTGACCTATTTCATTCAGAAAGTTTATTTAATAAAATAAAATCGTTTCGGTTCGTATCAGCAGGCCTTTTCCATACATTTTCAGCAAAAACAGGAAGCCGTCAGTTCCTGCCAAAGTTACCCTTCGTGGACTAGTTTATTTTGCGTGGTCGTGACCTTGACTCGAGCTTCGCCATTGGTTCCTCGGGAGGTGGTACGAGCCATGGTATCTCATCGCTAACTAGAGCGTGAAGCTCTCCTCCACACTTATTTCTTGATGTATATATATAGGGCAAGTCAAGTAGTATGATTAAAGTATATTTGTAATCGCAAGTGTCATGACAAGCTTTTCGACTATTGCCATTGTCGTTCTGACTACCGTCTGCTGAGCTAAATTAAAATAATTCCTCATGGTACTTTGTAAAAACTTTATTTAACTTAAAGAGAAAACCATCATTTACAAAATGGAATTATGTACAACGACATGGGATGAACCACCGAGGGGTCCCCTCACAAGTGAGAACACTCTACCATGAGCCTGTAGGGGTTGTGGCCGCTCACAAACTTGAGCTCCATGCGCCCTTGCTGTGTCACCCGTTGGCTGTCCTGGAGCCACCGTCGGTCCGTGTAATAGTCCAGGCAGCTCTCCACCTCCTTCTCGCTGTACTCGGGCACGTAGATTGGCACAAACGGGTCAAGGTGCTCAAACCCCTACAAAATTTTTAACAAAGTACTGTGTCACCTTCAGTTATATCTCATTATTACCAGCACAGGGGCAGAAATTCAAATACTTTCAAATTCTTGCTTCAAGGTTATCATCATTAAAGAATAGATTTAAACCTTATGAATTAACTTTGTCGAATGGGAGTGGGTTCCTACCAAACAGGTCATTCACCGTTGCACAGCTTACATAATATCAGAGTTCATCATTTCCGTCACATGTAGCCCCTCTCGATCCGGTTGTACTTTCCACCATCTGCGTGACGTCACTCGACCTGTTACCTGTGCTAGACTGGAAGTGTTCTTGACCACTGAAAGAGGTTGCTATTGTGAGACGAGATGTCAAAACTCACCTTCCTAGTCAGCTGGTACAGTGGCAAGTAGCTCTCTCGCCGGTCCTCACCAACGGCCCACTCGCCCACGGTCACCACTATGGCACCGTTGCACTGAAACCGTGGCAAACAAATACTTC